>OY978509.1:10960106-12368416 GCA_963854855.1 Nasturtium officinale
GTATAAAGTGAATATGGGAGAGTAAACACTTTCTACTATGACAAGTCTGATGTTACGAGACAGAGAGAGAGAGGTAAAGTACTTACTTCACGGAGCTGTTTTACAAGCAAAGTGGGTCGGCAACAGAGATATGGCTGCGGTAAGTCAGGTATACATTTTGTATCCATTGAGACAAGCTTGAGATGAATATCCACCTGCAGAGAAAGAGAGAGTACATTTAATCCAAAACCAAGATAGCGGCAGTTTGAAACACATGTCACCAAGAAGAAGAGAATCATGGCTTCTTTTATTTGGTACCTCCACACTGTTTCCATCTATGTTGTTGCGTAGATATTCAACAAGTCTATTCACGCGAGCATTCCTCACACTCTTACTACTACCTCCTGGGGTATTGTTCCCATGCCTTGTGTTACTCCTTGTACCGCCTCTTCCCCAAGCAAGTATCTCCGGATTCCACACAAGCCCAGGAGCTTTGCTGTCTCTATTCATTTCTGTTTCGTTATCTACGCAGTTACCATTGTTGTTGTTGTTTGCACCTGAAGAAGAAGGGTGTTGTGCTGAACGACCTGTAGACCGTTTTCTTCTTTTTCTCTGCCGGACTTCTGTACCACCCTCATCTGAAGACGAATTTTTGTCTCTTCCGTTGTTGGTATTATCATCATTATTATCATCGTCATGGGCTTCTGATGCGTTCTGTTGTTCCATGTTTCTACAGTTCCTTCTCCTTCTGGAGCCACTAGCAATACGCTGTGATCTCATTAAGACTGCTGCCTCTTTACCAAAAGATCGTTTTTTCACAAGAGCCTCAGACTGTCGTTGTGATATTTGAGCTATAGATGCTTGAATCTACACAAAAGCCATAACAAGGTAGAAAACTATGTTTAAAAAATGTTGCTCCGGGGACAGTTAAATTAGGTTAATAACAACAACAGATTGCCTAGTATCTGACCTGCTTATTACGAGCCTTTTCATTTTCGTGAAACGCCAGTTCCTGAACAGAAAAGGAAGAGCACCAGTCTCTTAGAAATACATAAGCAGCAAAAATGCCGATGAAGATGCATTTACCTCTTCCTCATAACTATCAATATTTGTGAACAAAGCTGCAATAAGGGCATCAAACTTTGGGTCATCTCTCAACGAACGCCGGCTTGCACAATGTTTCCTGCAAGCTGGACATTCATTGTTCCTGCAATCGCACTCTCAGTAATGGCTCCCAAAAAACAAAGTGGAATCTAGCATAAAACTGAAGCAAGAAAAGAAAATAGAGCAACATGGATAAGACTCGATTTTTTTTTGTAGCTATACCCCAATCTCATTGACTTATCAATACATTCCCGGCAGAACCGGTGAAGACATTCCATTACAGTCCTTGTTTTCTTTATGATTCCTGGAAACAGGAAAACAAGAAAATCATATCATCAAGATTTAGCATAGTGTACTAATGGGGCTTGAAAATAGAATCTCTTCAGGACAATGAGAAAGTTGGCAACAGTTTCCTTCCATAGAGACTAGCTTACACAAACTCTCTGTAAATTATCTAAAAGATGAAACAATTTTATGAAGGCAGAAGAAATTAATTAATTTGGAGCTTTAGTAAAATTACAGAAGCGACCTGAGTTGAATTACGAATATTCAAGGAAAAATTTAAGTACCTAAGCATATTGGACACTGCACGTCTTTACGAATTTCCCCTAGATCAATCTCCATAAACCTGCAAGCAAAAAAATTACAGAACACAATCAAACAACAAATACCCATCAAGCTTCTTTATGAAAAGAATATATCTCTCAAGACAAAAGTAAAGCTGAGTTTAACAGAAACTTACATACTACTACACTAACAGAAACTCAGAAGCATGAAAGGTGTTAAATCAGAACACAAATCATACTCCACAGTGGCAGTTATAAATCAAGCTAGAAACTTTACAGTGTCTAACCACAAGAGCCAAGGGGTTTTGACTCTTGAACAGCAATACTACAGGAATTACAACATGCAACCGCAACACAACATATCATCAGATAGCTAAATCAAACAGAGAAATTTAAACATATAATTGAAATAGAAACTGTTTGCTAAATATGACCACGAAATTGAAAACGGAGAAAATTAACCCATTACAGAGAGTGGAGTAAAGAAATGAAAAATCATGCATACTCTGATTGGTCTTCTGATATCAAAGATGGACTTATCTCTTTAGAATCTGAAAAAAGAGAGAACCAAATCAATCTAATGAAGAAAAAAACAACACACTCTCACGTATAAGCATGTGATTTTAAATTCCCATGAGAGTAACAAACCCAAAGAATCAAACTTTACCTTCTTCTTCTTCTTCTTCTTCTTCTTCCTCTACTTCGTCTTCGTCTTCATCTTCTTCTTCTTCTTCATCTCCCTCTGCATCGCCGTCATCATCTTCCTTCTCTTCTTCTAGTTCTTCTTCTTCAACTTCCTCCGCTTCGTTGGGCTTCACTTCTTCTTCTCCTTCGTCTTCCTCTTTCTCGTCTTTCTTCTCATCTGGATCCGGTTCATCTTCCGGGTTAAATTGGTCGTTTCGTTGGTCTTCTTCATCGGGAATCTCAGCCGACGAGAAGCTTTTCTTCACAGACATTGTAGAACACAGTGAAGATCTTCTTCCACGAGCTCTCTCTAAGAGAAAACAAACCAAAAGTTATATCTCTCTACGTAATCTCTCTATCTTCTGCTTCTTCTTCTTCTCCTTATGCTTCGTTTGGTTCGGTGCCGATTACAAAGAAGAGAAATCGAACGAAATAAAGGTGAGAATTTTTAGCCCCTTTTTCTTATTATTTTTTCATTATTTTAATTAGTACTAATATTACTCATTTTTATTATATACAATTCTATAATTTTACTGAAGAATGTATTCAATGATTTTCCAATTCATTGGGAATTTGAGTTTTAATGAATTTACAATTTATTTTAATAATATAGATAATTTATAGAGTATTGATTTAAAATGATAAATGACCGAAGCTAAACATTATGATTAGATTTTAATTTTGACCTATAATATTATGGAACGCCAATGGATTATTAACATAATAGAAACATAAAACGCTTTAAGTTTTTTAAGTTATATTAAGATACGTGGTTATAATTCAAAGATTAACCAATATATTATGATTAATTATATTTTTGACGATGTAACTAGAAAACTTTTCATTATTCTCCCACTATTGTCGGTTAAAATTAAAATCGACTCATGATATCTATAGACAGAACCACTCGTCCAAAGACCACCAACTCGAAGATTCATCAGACATGCCAGTCATAAAAAAACCATATCAAACCAGAACCCTCTATAGAAGGGTATATCAAGAGATAGCCATGATGACCACATTGTGAACCAATCACCCGATAAGTATTAACTTATATCTAGGTTTAAACATCTAAAAGAAGTTGCATTCACAAAAATGATCTGACTTCATTCAGAAAACATTCAAGAAAAAATTAAGTACCTAAACATATGTATTTGGGCATTGAACCGCCTTATAGATTCCTCATAGATCATTATCCATAAGTCAGCATGAATAAACCATAATTTACATACAAAATTAATTAAACAATTTGAATAAACTTATAAATAATTACCTACAAATAAATAAGCAATCGTAAGATTTCAAGCCTGTAGATAATTTTTTTTTTGTTCTTCCAATTGTAACAACAGTGGACATTTATTTATCTACATTTATACCTTTATTTGCCAACCTTATGTTATATTTTCAACACCTTATTTTAGAGATGAGTGTTACTATTGTCTTTTACATTATATCTTCGTTGTCTTTTTAAAACTTCTCTAGGAAAACCAAGTGGAAGAATTATAATAGATAAAAAGATGATAATTATACAAGCCCTCTGAGCTTTACATTTAAATGTCTTGTGGATAACACATTCCAATTTCATGGACATATTTCCTAAACATGGTGGTGGGAAAGTGATTTCGTAAAGAGATGTGCAACATTTTCCTAGTCGAATATGCAATGTTGTTTTCGTATAAGATAGTTGGTAGGTTTAGGTTAACTATACAAATTCTTGCTGATTCATAGAGTACAATGATTTCGGAATGGTTCAAAAATTAACCACAAGTATGTGCTTATGAGAACATCATGATCTAACAGTGTTGTTATGATCGATTTAATGTGAATCTGACAAATATTATGGCATTCTGCATCTCCAAAACCAACTATAGTAAATATTACAGCGCCGTCTGTGGGGATCGAACCCACGGCCACGTGGTTAAAAGCCACGCGCTCTACCACTGAGCTAAGACGGCTTATTATTTAGTGAGTAGTGCTAATTTAATTTGATAAAACATTGTTTTTCTTTTTAATGGGCAAATTTGGGTTAACTAATGAGGAAGATAAATAAAACATGATTCTGTTTAGTTGACTTTTATATCCCAATGAGTCCCGAACTCGAATTGTATTTGTATCCAAACAGAATAAAAGATTTCATGTTCCGCTTTATCATCTTCATACATCCGATTACTTTTTTTTTTCTCGTTTCTCAATTCTTTTTCTGTTATAATAATTACATTCTGTGTTTTAATCTATTTGGGCTTATAGAATTTGATGGAAGTTGTCGATTTTGCGATGATAATCAGAAAATAATCTTAGGACACCTTCTGACACAGTTTCTGTGTATGACAAAATTTAGTTATTCTGATTTCTCCTAATGATTCTATCTTTCAAATCTTCAACAAAGTTTTGATATTTCATATTTTTGTCAAAAATAAATGAACTAAACCTTAAACTCATTGTAACTTGTAATTATGTAAACCAGCTTCTCATAAAACAAAAATAAGAATGTATAAACATATAACTGTATGTATGTATGTATGTACATATCTCTGAAATATATGAAGAAAATGTAGATACTACATACACGAAGACCAAGCTCTATATGAGTGTGTATAAATTGGTATACACATATCTATGTAATTAATCACAGTGCTGAGCTTTTATATAAGCCAACAATAATCCTTTAGATCTCTCTATTACAAACAAATTTCTCCAAAAATCTACGAACCAGATAAAACTCAGCAGACTCTTCTTGATACTAAACAAGACTCCACTGGTTCTCCGTTTTTTGTTCTTTGATAGCTAAATAAGCAAATCATTCAGACACAGAAGAAACATGATTCAGTTTCTGGAATGTTTTGCTTTCTGTCTCGTGAAATCTTGGAGCTGCCTGTCATGCTCTTCCAGCATTTGATCCACTTTACTTGGCTGAGCCAACAATGGACCAGACATGTAGATTTTGTTATCTCCTGAATCATACTGTATGTACAGAAACAGAGAGAGAGAGGCTAACTGGTTAAGGACATTGTATAAGTAAAAGAAAGACAGTTTCTTGTCTGTAAAAGAATCTCTGAGATGACTTACCCAAGATTGGTCATTTGGGATTTTGATTAGCCTTTTACTATTATCCATAGTGTCAGCTCTATTGAATGATCTCAAATCATTCCTTTGCTGATCTATGATTTGTTGATCATAACCGCTTACTGAGTTAGCTCTGCATGTAGGTATTCTAGCGGCTGCATTGTCCTTCCCGTACGTTAACCGACTGAGATTCCAGTTTTTCATCATCGGACCCGAGTGTGCGACTCTTCCATTCGTTTGACTGTTGCAGGAAATGTCCTTTGTAATCTGCATTTGTCTTTGAGAATTACCGGGAACACAGCTCCTTAGATAAGGATTCTGTATATTGGGCAATAAGGTTTTTTTTTGTTAAGTTAAGATTGTGATGAATCAGAGGCAACAACAACAACACCGAACCATAGCAGATCGAGCATTTCTGTTACCTCCATAGCCGCTGTTAGTGATGGATTATTAGCTTTTACCGGCGGGATAACTTTTCTTTCGTGTGATCGTCTTGACTGAGAGTCTTGTCTTTCATTCTTCTCCTGTGTGGGTCGTTGCCTTTTCGCTTCATCGCGGATTTTAGCATCAATCTCTTTGCTTGGAGGGTATTTTGGTAGAGTAGATGGATCGCAAGCATACGGCTCTGTTCTGAAGTACTGTTCCACAAGAATTGTATGTTATCAATCACAATGCTTGAAAGATACAGAATAAAAAATAAAATCAGATATAAGTTAAACCCGCACCTCACTCTCAAGGGCTCTAGCTGCAGAGCCTCTCTTATCAGGATCTATGGAGAGTAAAGCTTCTAAAAGTGAAAGAACATTCAGCGGCAAGTCCTTAAACATCTCTGCTACACGTCTTCCATATGGAAGTGCGGGTCTAAAGGCAGCTGAAGGTGGTAGTTTCAGTTTCCTCCAGTAATCTTCTGTTGGTGAACCACATAGCTTGAAGATTTTATGCAATTGCTCTACCTACAAAACATTCGTTTTTTTAGCTTACGAGAAGATGAGTTCTAGATGGGTTTAAGACTTGAGCGTGTATGTACCTCGGTTTTCCCTGGGAGGATCGGTTTACCGGAGTATAATTCACCTAAGATACAGCCTGTACTCCACAAATCAACCCCAACACCATAATGACAAGCTCCAAGCAGAAGCTCCGGGGGTCGATACCAAAGGGTCACAACACGGCTAGTCAAAGGAACGCAGTTCTGTGGGTCGAAAAACGTTGCTAACCCGAAATCTGCAATCTTCAAGATTCCATTACTATCAATCAGTAGATTTGATCCTTTTATATCACGATGCAAGACACCGCGACTGTGACAATGATGAAGGCCGCTTAGAAGTTGTTGCATATAACATTTAACCTAAGCAGCAAAAGAAACAAGTTGGTTAATGTCTACAAAAGTTGATACAGCAAAGAGCACGTAAAAGCGTAGTAAAGGGAATTATATACCTGAGGCTCTGAAAACTTGATACCGGGTATCGAAGCAAGTCCAACAAGATCATGATCCATATACTCGAAAACCAAGTAAAGAGACGACGAAACAGAGGCAGTGATCAAGCCTTCTAACTTAAGTACATTAGGATGATCAAGCCTTCTCATTACTATAATCTCTCTAGCCATAAACTTAACACTCTCCATATCACTAAGATCAAACCGAACTCTTTTAAGCGCAACAATCTTGTTATTAAGAAGATCACGAGCTTTATACACACTGCTATAAGTACCTTGACCAATCTGCATCAACACAAGAAGCAAACAAACACCATTCATTAAACTGGTTCCATTTCACCAAATCAAATTAAAAAAAAAAAGGAGTAAAAACACGTACTTTCTCCAATTTCTCAAAGGTACTAGCACGTCTTGGAGTCCAATTCACAAGTGCTTCACCAGCTACTGAGACTAACCAAGCAGGCCATCCTGAAGCTAATTCAGCTTTCTCAGCTTCCTTTGAAACAGAACGAATCACAACACTAGGCTCTCTTTCAAACTCCTCATGTGGATGATCTTGATCTTCATCTTCATCTGTATCACCAATCTCAGAAATCTCCTGATGTTTATCAGAAAACCTACTAGAACTAAACTTATCAGATTCAAAAAACCTAACTTTGGAATTGGATCGATCTTGTTGCTCCTCTTTAGTTTGACTTGAATCATCAATCCTAGATGAATTGATTCTTGAAGAACGCTTCTCTGATGATGACTGATGATTGTGGTGATGATGATGATGATGATTTCTCTTTGGAGACTTCTTCTTAGAGACTATACAACCCATAATCAAGTTCTTGAATTTCAAGAACAAGATCAACAACTACTATAACCCTAATCCACCCATATCAAATTTAAAGACTTTAGACTCAATTCACAAAGAAAAACGAATAAAAACAAAACCCATTTAAAAGGGAACACGAACTTTGACCTTTCTTGTAGAATTCAATCAGAGAACTAAGTGACGATGATCGATGTTGAGACTTTATTGGAATCGAGAGACAGAAAAAAAGAGAGAGTAGATTTGGATTATTTTTCTTTGTTTCAGATTGGTTTCATTTGACCAAAGAAACACTGCATTGACACAGAAAGAGAGATGTGTAATGTATATAAGCAATGTATAGATACATATGTCTTTTGTGTATACGTGTAACTTTCTGTGTTTCTAATTTTTTCTATGCAAACATCTTGCGACCACAGCCGCCACCGTCAACGGAGAGAGATTTTTTTTTGTTTTCCCCTTTGTGTCACTTATTAAATTTAAATCTTCAAGTTAAAGTATTTAATGGCTTATTACTTTCTTAAACTTTTTGGATGGTTTAATGGGTGAAACACCCTAATTTAGAGATATTCTACGATCAATGAAAAAAGAAGAAGATAATATGTATCAATATATGTCGGTAAATAATCAGACAATTAGTTTTTCTCTCACATTATCTTCTCTTATCTTATTTTATTAAAATTTGGTTAAAATATCTTTAATATAATTTTAAGGCAACAAATATTTTGTTAATGTTCTAAATATTTTATTATAAACCGCATTAAAAATGTGACATCTATGTTATGTATTTAAGTTTGGTTCCAATATATGGATAATAATTCAATAAGCAGTATATATATATGAAATGTTAACTTATAAGTTAAACGTGATAATTAAGTTATCATAATAGATAAATATACTAATATATAAGTTATCATATATCAATTATATGATAAGTGATAACATGATAAGTATTAGCTTACGTCAACTAAGTTATCAAGATAAATACTACATGTAAATTCGATTAAATTATCATGATATCTAAATGTAATAATATATAAGTTAACAACAATATGTAAGATAGGTGATAAGAATAATCTTATTGTATTAAATTTATATTTACCATATTATAAGATAACTTATAAAAGTAATCTAGTATGAATATTGTTTTTGACTATGGATGAATAATATTTTTTTTGTTTTTACTTGTAATATATACAATTTATCTTGATATTTTTTTGTTAACTGACATATATATATATGATAGAAGTATAATTGTCTTGTACATTTGACTGAAAAAAGATGCTGAAACAAAAAAATATCACTCCTATTTTTTATTTTTTTAGTCTTTGGTATATTGCTTAAATTGACATAAAAAATACTATATACTTGGATTGTGTTACGGGGTGTTTAATTACGACTGGGAACTTGTGCGTGGGGCTTAATCTTTTTTACCTCAGACATACTTTTTGGTAAAAAAACATTCGTCATTTAAATTATTAAATTTCTGAATATTAAAGTGAGTTTCTGTTGGGAGATCGATATCATCGATCGATATGGTATCAAGATTAACAAAGATTACGAACGAAAGTCGAGATTTCATATGAAAATATAAGAGATTTGTCAACATTTAGTTTTAGGAAATTTACCTTTTCACTAAATACTCCTATATTATTTGTATTTATTTTCCCAAAAATACTGTTACAAATGACAACTAGAAATTAGTCGCCATTTTAGCAATGGCATCTGCACAAAGATTAGCTTGCCATATTTGGAATTAGAAATTAGAAAATGAAGGAAGGCTTTAAAAACCGAGGTATTTCTCCATTTGTTTCGCTGGTATAAGTAACTTTGCAATCTGGGTCAAAGAATGAAGTTCATTTGATTGATTTGAGTCACTTTCTGAGACCTCTTGCTCTATTAGACCAAACTTGTCTAAACAAAGACGTCGCCCATAAAAGAGAAGTTGCTTCCAAACAGGATTGAAGTTTCGGATAGATCTTTGTCACATACACTTAATTTCTCCTTACCAATACTTAGAATCCATCCAATCTTACGTATGGATTTGTATCCTTGTCGTTTTGTTGTGTATAAGTTAAAACTACAATTTCTAGATACTCCACTTTGAACGTTGATTACTATAATGAGAAAAGGTAAAATAATTAATTAATTTAAATTACGTATTGTAGATAACATTTTTTTACGTGCACAAGATATATATAGTATGTATATATATAATGAAAAATAAATCAAGCAGCTGATGCTTTAATGAAAAAAATGAAAAAAATACCTGTGATACTATTTTTACATATAACTAACCTTTTATGGTTATTATGATTTAACTAGAAAATGACAAATGGCAAACTTTTCCAATATATTGTTTGAGAATTTCTAGAAACCTACGACACGACAAAATGTAAATTAAACATGGAAAGACACTTGATAACAAAAAAAAACAAAACATGGGAAGACACTCATTATTAGGCCTGGAAATAATAATTAATACTTAAACCAGAATTCGAATCCAATCTGAAATAAAGAGTTCGGATTAGGTATGGATGTACTAAAATACCCGATCGAATGTATATTTTTTATTTATCGAATACTTGTACCCGATCAGGTATACCCGAATAATTCGAACAATCCGAACAACCCGAACTCCAACCAAAGTAATCCAAACTTGTATAAAACTTAAATGTTTTAGTTTTTCTTATTTTCATTTTCATATATGCTAATTTTCATATGTTAGTTTAATTATATTATATAATTTTTACTTACAATTTTTTGTTATTTAATGTTAAATGTTTCATAAATTTAAGAACAAATGAAGAAATAAATTTTTGTGTTTTTGTTTGGTGGTTTGAATTTTCTGGGTTTATTTTGATATTCTATATAGTTTTAATGAATTTAGGTTGATTTAAAAAAAAAATAGTGAATATATATGAATATATATATATATATATCAGTTTTTAAAGTTTGGTTGAAAAATTATTTGAATTTGGGTATACCCAAAAATATTCGAATCCGATGGGTGTTTATCCGAACTCAATCCGAAATTCTAAAATATCCAAGTGAGTCCTATATCTCTACATCCAAAATACCCGACTCGAACCCAACGCCAACCCTACTCATAATCAACCGATTAGGAAAGATGTTAACCGGCTGACTAGACCGGTTTTGGGCGAAGCCAGATGAAACAATAGCTTAAAATTCCTAATTTTAAGACCAAAATTTACTATACAAATATGTAAGCCCCAACTTTTATAATATTTTGAAATTGATATCTAGATTACTGTTTTTGCTTAGGCTCCTTAATTCTTAAATCCGTCAATGCACACGGACACGGATGGTTTCGTGGAAGTCAAACGAACAACAGTAAGGTTTGTGGTGGATTCAATTGGGTATGTGGTGTCAACGAAATAAAGCTTTCCGTGTTATTACATTCGGAAGAATACGCATTTTTCTAGAGGGGAAATGAAGTATATATATGTTCACAAGCAACAGTTTTGATTGTTACAGTTTTGAATTAATGACCTCGTTTTCGCGTTGTTATACCTTTCTCAACCAAATGGATGATTATATTTAGTTCATATATCTGTTGACATTTCGTATTTTGAAAAATATAATTTAATTTATGTTGCAATATAAGAAAGATAACACCGCAAAAAAAAAAAAAAAAAAAAAAATTAAGTGCCATGATTTATTGAAGTATCAATCATACGGATGCGACACACTTAATTGAAATCAAAATTTAACCACTTTCAACTGTCCGTTGATTTATTAATCTGTCGGTTCATTGATAATAATGGTACGCTTCAACGGTGCTTGCTCCTGCTCTCCTTGCTATACAACCTGTCATGCAACAACAAATAATCAAAACTATTATTTTTGTAATTTTTTTTTTTTATCAACTAAGCTTGAGCTAAATCCAAATCGATTTTTTATCAAACCAAACCCGAATTGAAATCGGATTTTAAAGTGGTTTTATTTAGTATCAATTTTGACAAATCCGATAAACCAAAAAAAAAAAACGATTCAAACGATTTGTAAACAAACTTTATATTATATGATGGTAATTAATGCTTGTTCTTATGTAAAAAGAAATCAGGATCATTAACAAATCGAAATTAATTTTTTTAAAAAGAAAATTAATCTATTATTTACCAGTCATAAACTGTTGGAGAATTAGGATGAGATGGTTTGTCAAAGACATTAGCACCAATGTCCCTTGTGGTCACATTACTTGCCGGATGAAAAACGCTCCTCCACACATCCACTTTCCGACCAGATCCTGGTGTCACCGGAGTAGCCGGACTCGCAGGAAGAGATGCAGATCCTGCCACCGTCATTCCTTTTAAATAAACACATATGTTACACTCGATTAGAACAATATACATCCAAATGGTTATACAATTAGAAGAATAAAATAGATTGAGTTATGGTTTGTTTGCAAATTTCATCATTCATCATGAAAACATTAAAAATGATATCCTTGCTAAAATGATTTTAAAACTTTTTTCATTTACTATATTAATGGCACAAAATTATTCCAACAATCATTCTTTTTTTTTTCTAACAATCATCCTTGTTACATTCATTTATTTCAACTAATTCCATGATAATATTAAATATTTCGGTTTACCTGCGGCATTGTTCAAGCTAGTTAAGCTAGTGGAGATTCGCCGGAGATGGCCACGGCCACCAGCTTCAGGTCGAGGACCAGCCACAACGTCATCCCACAGGTTTTCGAGTACACCCATATTTTCTTTTCCTTAGAATTTTTTTACGTAAGAGATCTTCTTTTAATGTCTCTCCTTTAAATACTTGATACGATCGGTTTGGTTTGGTTTAGGAGATTGAGCTTATCACTTTGAGTCTTTGACAATCTGTGTTGTATTCCAAGATCTGAACCGAGATAATCCGTGTTTCAAACCGGTTTAACAAACAGGTATTTATAATGTGGACACGCGACAAACGATTAAATCGAATTTAAACATAGGAGCTGGTCTCTTGCAACAATTTGTCCGTGTCCTTTGGAGATAAATTTGAAGTTTTCAACAATGTCAAAACTAGATTTTTTTTTTCAATTTGAATTTTTCATATATATATATATAGTTTTATATACTTATACTAGAATATGCACCGCGGGTAACTATTTTAATATAAATTTGTAATATTTTTTATTGTTTATGTTTTTAGTTTAATATATATATATATATAAATTTTTGTTTATAATATATTTTAAAGAATTATTATTTTTACTCTCATTAAAAAATAGAATTTCTGTTATTTTAAAAGTTTAAATTTGGATGTTTGATAAGTCTATAGATTATTCATTTTTGCTAATATCCAAAATATGAGATAATTTTCATGTACATTCGTATTTAAAATTATTTTTATTATACAATTATAAATTATTATATGAACAGACAGCTACCCAAACTGAATAGTCATAATGGATACTAAACTTTTTTTATCCGAACTAATCGAATCCGAATAAACTCAAACCGAATTCGATCTTAAACCAGAATGACATGAACTATGTTCGTTTTTTAAAATTCGAATCATAACATATGCAGAAAAATATAAAATTTTATTGATTATATGTATATATAATGATTAAATAATAATAAAAATAAAATCAAATAAAGTTAAAAAGAGATCTATAATTATTTTATAATATATTTTATTCATTTAAATTAAATAGAGAAATTCAAAAAAAATTAAAATTATTGTTAGTTTCAATATTAATGTATATATATTAGTGTTTGAATGTATTTATTAGATAAAAAAATGTTTGTACACAAAATTTTAAATTTGTAGTCAATTATAATAGTGCAGGGGATACACATCCTTTAATTAAAAACTAATTTTTCAATTAAATCATAATATTTTCTTGTGTTCATCTGTTCTCTCAGTACAAAAAGAAGGAAGAAAGATAATTCATTTGATATGAAAAGTTTAATTGGTTCTTTGTTTCCAATTCTAAACTGAAGGTAAATGAAAACATTAAATTTAGTGCAAGGGGCAAGACTTATGTGTGGTAAAAAGAAGTTTATAATACAAAGAAAGTAATAACCTGTTAAGCTATATATAAGCTCAATAGTCACTATAATATTTGTATATCTCCATATCAATGTTGAAAGCAAATTAACCAGTTGCTATGTGGCATATTACAATAATGTCATTAGAAAATAATATTTTACCAGTAAATATTAATTTGTTATTAATAGGAGAAATTAGTCTAAGCAATATGATGAAAAACCTTAAAATATATAGTTTTTATTTTATTTCCGTATTCTGAAAAAGAATTCAAATTGTATTTGTGGTTACATAAAATATCTCTGTATCCTAGCACTTCTATTTGCTACTAAATATGAATGTCTTATGTATATTCCATTTTTTATTATAAATTAGAATGAAATTGTCAGCATCTTTCCAACTTATGAAAAATGCTAATAAAGTTAAGCAACATATTATTATTATAATTATATACTCTAGTAAGCATATTATGTTTTTAATCAGTATAAAGAAAATTGAGTCTTGTTTCTAAAAGATTATAAAATATAAGTTTAAAAATATGATGGATTTTCTAAGATTTATAAAAATAACCAACATTATTCTTGATTTGAAATAGTTAATCATAATGTAAGCTTTGACATCATAGATCTGTCACAACATGTAATAATAACTATTAACATAACTAACAATAGATATATTACTTTGCGGTCATAAGTTAAATTTTGTACAGATTTTGCTAAGAAAAAATGAGTTTTGACATGAAAATCGAATCTAGTTATGTAATATATTTCATTTCATCGTAGAACATAGCATTATTTTAGATTCCAATTTTATAATATTTATAGGTATAATGTTAAGCCACTACTTATCTTTCAAATTCATAAAAAAAATTCCTCCATTCTATTTTTCTTATCTCTTCTTATACTTCTATTCATGATTTTAATATCTACATATATTATAATTAAATTGCAACGATGAGAAATATACAAAATATATGTTTAGAAGAGCTGAAAAACCTTTTATAAAGATAGAGATGAATTATACTCTTTCTACTTTTGAGATATAAAAGTAAGTAAATTGAGATTTTGTACTGCTTTTGACATATAAAAGTTAAGTGAATTGAGATTTTTGTGGATTGAAAAAGTCTACCGAATTAGAGTAGGAATTAGGAAGCCCTTCCTCTGGCTTAGAAAAATCAGAATGCTGTTTGTATGATTCTAGATTCTTCTGAAATATTTGGCATAAAATTTTGAAATGTACATAGAAATTTGCACTTCTATGTGATCGCTTATAATTGGAAATTTGTGATGACTTTAAATCAGTCAAAGAAGTTAGATTTAATCAGTAACACATATTCGTGTCTTAATTAATTCACAACATTGCTTCTCCTCAAAAAACTAACCATCTATGCTTATTCTCAAGAGCCAAAAATTACCCTTTTTGTATGTTCTTCCTTTTAGGATCAACTGTTTAAACCTTTTACGACTTCACTAGAAAAGTTTATGAAACCGAGCTTTTTAAACATACAAAGATGGAACAGCACTTGCAACAAAATGACAACAAAAAGAGAAAGCATAATATTGATCAGTGAATTTAGAACTTCTTAAGATCACCATCCTTATTCCGATTTTGCTTAGCCTTTTTCGACAAATCTTCCAAGCCCTTATCAACATCATCTCGAGCCCTATCCCCCTCCTCACCAGACCCAACCACAGCCTCTGTCACCTTCTGAGCTGTGCTCTTCGCGGTCTCCCACGCATCTTTCACAGTCTCCATAGTCTTCTCCCCAACATCTTGAGCCTTTTCCTTAAACCCATGTGCCATATCATCTGCTCTCTCCTTTGAATCCTCTGCATATTCCTTGGCTCTATCTTTCGTCTCTCCCGCTTTATCCGCAGCTCTACTCGCTCCTTCGTTCACTTTATCCTTAGTAAGTTCCAAAAAATCTTTTGTCTTCTCTTTAGCATCATAAGCTTTATCCTTAGCTTTCTCTTTTGTCTCGTAGGCCTTATCAGCTGCTCTACTCGCTTCTTCATTTACTTTATCCTTGGTCTCTTCCGCATGAGTTTTAGTCTTCTCTTTCATATCATATGCTTTCACCTTAGCATTCTCTTTTGTTTCATAGGCTTTATCAGCTGCCTTGCTTGCTACTTCTTTCACTTTGTCCTTAGTCTCTCCCGCATAATCTTGCGTCTTCTCTTTCATATCATAGGTTTTGTCCTTAGCATTCTCTTTCGTCTCATAGGCTTTATCAGCTGCTCTGCTCGCTCCTTCATTCACTTTGTCCTTCGTTTGTTCTGCAAAATCTTTCATATCATGAGCTTTGTCCTTGGCTGTTTCTTTACCGGCTTCTGCGTACTGTCCGGATTCTTCTCTCCATTTCTTCGAATCATAAGCCAAATCAGCCCTCGAGTCTCTCGCTTTCTCTACGGGGTCATTTCTTCCCTGAAAAAAGTTTCAAATACCATTTGGTTTCTTGTCAAACACGTTAAACTAAAACCAGTTTGTGGAATCAATAACAAGTCTTAAAATATTTAGTCTCTTTATATGTATATAAACATTTATTCTTTTTATTCTTATAGCAAAAGTAAACTTGATATTGCAAGGATAGAAAAAAAAAATAACGATTCATCAGTCTAGAAAGTCTTATATCCCACTTGATTTCTTATCACACATTTAACATTTTATACCAGCTTACAAAATTCAAAAGCGTATCATGCTATTTTTAGTTTGTGCAAATAACTGATCAAAAGTTATTTATGATAGTCTTAAGATAGTAGAAACTAAAAATTTATACACATTTAAAATTTCTGTAAACATGAGAATAGTTTTGGTAATCGGAATAACTCCAATATGCATTATTCATCTATATGATACTAAAATTAAATTACCTGAGAATGGTTAACCGATGAGACGAAAAAGACACTAGAGCTTTTCCGACCAATCACCGCCGCAAGAGTTCTCGGAGTCGGAGCTCGGCTTTTAGGGAAAGCCTTATAGAAACCAAAGAAAGCCGCTCTCGTTAGTTGCATAGCCGCCATATTCATCAATCAAAGAAAACAATCTCTTCTTCTAAATGTTTCTGACTCGCCTTCTCTTTTTAGCATCTATTAATCAATGTTGCGAACTTATAGAAGCCGTTTAGGACAGCTGGCAGTACGAATTTGACACGTGTTGATAACATGACACGTATCTAACAAGTGATAAGTGATAACTAATTAACTATGGTGCGTTATCTAATAATCTAGTGTACTTTAAGGACCGTTGGATTGGAGGGAGGATTCTCAAGATCGACGGCTTTAGGAAAATAGGGGTAATATGAAATTACTTATTTGTCATAGGCTATGAGAAACCCACACCGATTGCAAACCAAACATCGCCAAAATTTTTTTAATATTTTTCAGTAACGTTCACAGATTCTATTGGGATATCGTATATATATATTAGATGGTTTAAGTTTTATTTAAACATGTAATTAGATTAAGCGATGATATTGTGTTCTACCTTTTTGTGTTTAATAAAAAAAAACTTTTACACTAAAATTAGGTTTATTGTCCAAACTACTGATCCTTTCTATATCTTAATTTTGAGTAAAAAACGAGTTGACATTAGAAATGGTAAATATTTATTACAATTTAATTTGACTTTTTATCAAGGTAGGAAATGAGTATGCGGTTTAGGTATATCTCATTTTAAACCAGCTTCTTGATTCCATACAAACTAACTAACTTATCTTTGACTGAGCCTCCAAGAACACAAAAGCCCATCTCAGCTCAGCTCGTGAAGCCCATATTATGACAGCTCAAAATGCTGCGCTTTACGCTAATCTGATAAACGTTTCATGAGTTTATGGATGTGAGTTCCATGTTCTAGGACAGACCGCCTTGTGGAATCACCCACCGGCCAACATTTCCTCGTCAAGTGGTATGTATAAAATGTAATAAATTACGTAGACAGTTTGTTTTCTGATCATAGTTATTTAACTAAATACATTTGGTTATATGATTACTCTGCAAATAATTGTAAATTTTATTTATATAAATAGATAGGTTTTTTTCTTGAGATTGGCTCAATCATATCTATGCAGGTATGGTGAGGACTCGAACAACGAGTACGACTACAGCGGGGTGAGAACACTGATGCACGTAACCAAACAGTTCATGGTGTTAAGAGAAGATGAATCAGGGGATAGGTATTTCAAGACTATGATCTACACAGAAGACACTGGAGAGCTTTGCATTTTCTTTGGACATGGTGATGCTTCTTGCGTCCCGGCAAGCTCGTCCCCTGGACTCAAACCTAATTGCATCTATTTTATGGGCTACAGCTTTGGTGTGTATGATCTCACCACTAAAACTTCAAACTGATATTGTTCCAATATTAAGGAACTTTGAATTTTCTTACTGGCCTCCTCCTTTTCCTCGTTACTAGTTTCTAATTAACTGATGTGATGTGTTTCTTTTTCACTATTGTTATCGATGTCTTTGCTTTACCATTTTAAGATTTCTATCCAATGAGATTTTTGATATTTTTATTCTTCTTCGATTCCAACAAAATGTATGGTAACCTTAAAGTTCAGACACTAAAAAAAAAAAAGTTTTCCAAGAGGTTCTAATACACTGATCATCTTGTGTTTTTTCGTGTTACTTTTGATAATGTTGTTCAAAATTGTTTTGATTGATTAGAAACGTTTGTTTTCACGATCTGTAAAGCAGTATAGGGAAGAACACACAATGTCAAGAAGTTATCTTCAATGTATATATATATATATATATATATATATATAGTCTCTTTATAATCTAAGAGACCGTCAAAACGATTTTCTTCACGCCCAAGTAAAGAAACTTCAAGTGCTCTCGGTTTCTATTTTTTTTTTCTCGACATGGGATTTAGCAAGTTACTGTTTCAAAACCCTAGCTAGTTGTTGATTACCTCGTCGACTCTGGTCTCTAAGTTCACATAAATGGCTCAAACCAAATTGAGTTATAATCTCAGGTACTTTTCATCTGCATGCTCTGTATTGTGATTTGGTTATTGTGCATTAATAAAATTTTAAGTGTTACTTGTAGAAGAAGAAAGAAGCATTCCAATTTTGATTTGGTTCTGAGTCCCTATTTCGACTTTGTTGAGTTTCTCTTCTCTCTGCAGTCGGTTTGATAATGAAATGAAATATCCATGTTTCGTATCATTATAGAATTGAGTTCATTTGTGAACATGTCTTGATCACTTTTTCTCCATCAGCTCATTATTAAGGGTTATTTTAGTTTGTAGTCTGAATTAAAATGCATTTTTAAACCTCACAGATACATCTCATGATGTCTCTTTTTTGGTTCCTTTTTATTTTATTTGTTAATTGATATATCAAATTTAATTTTAAGTTTAGAAGTCCTTTGCTAGCAGAGGATTAAAAAACGTGGTATTTTCTGTGAATGAACTCTAATTAAGGTATACTCTTTGATACATTTATAACAGTTGTTATATACAAAAGCAATCTCCTGAGATCCGAAAATATGCTTTAACTCTTGAATATTCTGTTTCATATCCCGTGTCAATTTGTTTTGACATTAGCAATGTCTGAATAGTATATATCCTCTATCCACAAATCCCATGTTTCACTTCAAAAGTTCTCCAAGTTACACATTAGTTTATGTGAGGCTTCATTTTTTGTTCTTTGTCCATAGATTAAGGTGGACTTTAAGAATATGGAATGCTTACCTAGTGACATCATAAAAATTGGACCCAAATTTGGTTGAGAAGAAGAAAGGAAGAGCGTGTGTGCATGATAAGACAACGAACGCTGCCGAGATATCCAATCTTGTCTAGCTTTCCATCTCCATCAATTTGTTAAAAGAATTTATATATTATATGTCTAGGTTATGAACAAAAGATGAGATGTTATTGAAACCCTAGGAATAGCTTTCAACTCCTCCATCATTGTCTCTTTGTCTTTGTCATCATCTTCATCTTCATCCGCATCTTCATCTGTGTCTTCATCATCATCATCATCATCATCTGTGTCTTCATCTTCATCTGTGTCATCATCTTCATCTTCAAGTTTCAAGGTAGACCTGAGAGAGATTGTGGCCGTCTTTAAACACTTAGAAGTGGTTAGGATGAATTCTACCAACTCTTTCTGTTCTTTTCTTCCTCCATAGTCTATCAACTCAAACTTCTCCAGACTTGATGATAAACATTCAGGATCCGAGATCCTTTGGCTCCACCAAACAGAGGCATGAGGAGGTCGATGGGTGGATTCCTAACAATGAACAATTGCTAGCTATTAGTACACATTAAACAACGCATTAATTTCAACTTGGGTTAATTAAGATGATTAGTTAAGGAGGATACGTACATAATCAACGATAAGAAACTTTAGTTTGGGAGTTTTTTCAAGGAAACCCAATAGTGAACCCATCCAGTTTGAGTCACATGGATGTATCTTACATATTTCCAGCCGAGAGAATTTGATGGTTCTCCAAGATACAATCTACGATGGTGAAAAAAAAAATTGTCATAAGTAGATGCAACAATGTGAGATCATCACAAAGGGATAAAGAGAGAGAGAGAGATAGTTACCATTTCGTCTATCAACACCAACTTAAGAAACAAGACTTGGGAAAAAGATCTTAAGAACTTATTAATATTAGGGAAAGACGGACCAAGGTGGATACAAGCTTGTTCTACACAAGGCATATTCTCGATCGAACAAGAGTATCCTAAATAAACAAATGTTGTTAATGCCGGAGTATCAAAAACCAAAAAGCTACCGGTATCTTCTTCATCTATGTATATCAGTTTCAACAAACAAGGAACTTTGATTGTGAAATTTTTCATATTGTCATCTTTTACGCGTTCCACTTTCAAACCCTCGAGAACGGGGCAGATTGATAAGAAACTAATGAGAGAATCCTCGTTTTTATAAACCACATAGATTAGGTTGAGATTTTTAAGGGATGGAAGGCAAGCGGGAGAAGGAACATCCACCAGAATCTTGTGGGAAAGAGTCAGATTCACTAGAGATTCGGAGGAGTACATGCTCCTGGGCAAGCTGGTGGTTGGATCCGAAGACCATAAGAGCTTGAATTCTAGCTCACGCAAGCAGCGAGAAAGAGCTTTTGCAATCAACTTCCCAAAATCAACACTAGTAGGACATGATCGACCGAGTTTCACGGATAAGTAGTCTATTACAGGTGCTTTGTGGAGTTGCATCGATTTGTTGAGAAAATTCCATACGCTGCTCTTTTTGCATTCTTTGTAATTATCATCATCAGCATCCCTGTCTTTGTACTCAAGTGTACGTACCATCGTCCAAATAGAGAGCCATCGTTTCGACAGAAACATGGTGGCTATCGCGTCTTTAGTTGGGACAAGACCTAATATCATTACAAGCAAATCTTCGGGCAACTCACTAATCATGTCTTCACGATTTTTGGCTTCTATCATCTTCACGAGGCAAAGCCCTAGGTTTAGGTGTGGGAAGCAAAAGAAATTAATTATTACTTAATTATATATAGGTCAGGACTCCTCAGGCGGCGTATATATTCCTACTTAAATGTCTCATAAAATTTCCTTTTTACCAAAAGAAAACGTTATTCTAGAGTTGGGATTTATCCTTAACTAACAAAGCCCAATTTGAAATGGTAGCAGCCCATAGGAAACTAATCCAAATCCACGCCTAATCTCATTCATACTAAAGTTGTATACTGCATGTATGTATCAACTCCTAACAACGTTTGGGCCATAATCATCCGTCATCTCAAAGTTGTTTTTTTTTTTTCTCACAGAGCAAGCAAGAATAGGGTTGGACATTCGGGTATCCGATCGGGTTTAGGTTGGATATTTCAAATATTTGGGTATTCAGGTATAGAAATATAGGATCTGATCGGATATTTTAGAATTTTGGGTCAGGTTCGGATATTTTTAGGTATACCCAAACTCAAATAATTTTTGAACCAAACTTTAAAAACTAATATATATTCATATATATTCACTATTTTTTTTTAAATCAACCCAAATTCCTAGATAGAATGTCAAAATAAATACAGAAAATTCAAACCACCAAACCAAAACACAAAATTTATTTCTTCATTTATTCTTGAATTTATGAAACATTTAACATTAAATAACAAAAAATTTCAAGTAAAAATTATATATATAACTAAATTAATACATGAAAATTAACATATATGAAAATGAAAATAAGAAAAACTAAAACATTTAAGTTTTATACAAGTTTGGATTACTTTAGGTGGAGTTCGGGTTTTTCGGGTTATTCGGGTATACCCGATCGGGTACGGGTATCCGATGAGTAAAAAATATACATCCGATCGGGTATTTTAGTACACCCATCTCCGATCCGAACTCTTTACTTCGGGTCGGGTTCGGGTTCGGGTATCGGTTATTATGTCCAGGCCTAAGCAAGAATCTTTGGTGAGTTGTTTTGTTCTGTATACACAAACACTCTTCCCAACTCAGCTCAGCTCAGCTACAATATTAATAATGACCAAAGTAAGTACTAAAAAGATAGAGAGATTCATATATACTATTACCTAGGCTACAACCAAGTCACTACTAATAACCTACAAATTGCAAACACTTGATCACAACAAAGCAGCTACCTAACCAACACATTGCGTAGCAACCTAACCAACAAATCAATCAAAGCTAAAACTAGTTTTTAGCCACAATTTGGAGCTGAGACGACTAAGTAGGAAGAAACACCATTTATATTTATATATGTATATCTATATTTTTGAACAGTAACGTGGTAATAGTCATGAATATACGTAACAATTACTAGTTTAAGTGGAAAGTAAAGGGAAACGAAGACATTACTAGTATAGTCTTCAGCCTTGAATGATGATTCTTAGTGCTTCTATTTTCTATTGGTTTGGTTAACCACATAGGCTTCAAATTTATTGACCTTACGCTCCAATTTATGCGACTTGATAACTTTCTTATTTGCTTCCACACGCTTATCTGTAGAGAGCATCGTCCCCTTCTTCATCTTCTCAATGTTCTCTTCAACTTCCTTGGCTGTTACAGTAGCTTGGCTCTTTTTCTTCCTTCTTCTTAGTCTTCTGCCTCTGTTTTCTCTCTTTTTTCTTGATCTTTTCCTTCTCGTAAACATAGAATTGCTTCATCATCTCCCTCGGAATCTGAAGATCAATGAACAATTTAGTTTCAGATCAATGAGCAGAGGATGAGAGTGATTAACTTAAGATCAATGAGTGAACCTCATAGTCAGGATCATCCTCGGGGTTCCAATCACTGAGACGATGGAACTCCTTAATGAAATCAGCAAGAAAGCTACAAGAAAATCAAAATCAAAATCAAAAACTAAAACAAATCAAAAGCGTACTCACTTGGGAGGGAATCTCTGATCGTTCTTCATGAGCACTTTGCTGAAAGCGGACAAGTCACCAATCGGTGGAGTAAGAAACGCTTTCCAGAAATCATCAACTGCTTCTTTGATAGGAGTCCAGGTCTGCTGTTTTGCTTCATCTGCCATTGTTCCGCGCGCGAGAGATAGAGAGAAAATTTCTCTTCTTCAGAGGGAAACAAAATGAAACGAGAGGGAATTGAAATACTATGTAACTAACCGTAATTTTGAAATGGTGGAGAGTGGAATCAAGTGTGTGATGGTGCACCGTAATCATAAATTTTGAATTCTTTGTTAGGATCGATCGTGTGCGATGGAAGCACCGTAGCCGCGTAGGAATGAGCAGAATTCTCATTGGGCTGAACAAGTTTTGCATTGTGTGGGCCCATCTCTTCACCAAGAGTTAACCACCTTCCACAAGAACCCATTTCTGACGTTGTTACTTGCTCTTCCTCCTCTTGATAGGCTCCAACCTGCCTCTTGAAAAGACTGCAGGCGGCGGCTTCTTGATCGGACCATAGATCCGGTGACCGGAGGGATTCGACACAGAGAGAGAGAGAAAGAGATAAGAGTGATGGAGAAAGAGACGACCAATGAGTATTAGATCTTTTCGACAAGGAAGAAAAGTATAAATTCCTTATGTTTTACCCTCAAAGCCCTAGATTTCATTTGTGTTTGGTCTTATGGGTCTTGTTGTCTTACAGAACATATCCTTATAGGCCTTTTAATCCCATTATATTAAAACTCAAATTCAGGTTTTTTTTTTTGGTTAAAAAACATCACGACTACTACTTGAATATATATTAAGTTCCTTCTTGCAAATTTAATAAATTTAAATTGGTTTGAATTCGATAAATCTATGAGAAATTAATATTCATCTAACCATATATGTTGGATTCTATTACATTTTTATATTATTAGTACATATATGCACATGGGACTGTGTAATTTGGTTGGATTTAATGTTTTTAGAACCAAAATATATTATGTTTAGCATGCTTTTGTATTGTTTCAATGATAAAAAAAAAATAAAAAATTATCATAGTTGCCATGATTTTTGTGTATCTGATGTTTATAAAAAAATATAAGTTTGAATTTGATTAATATTATTTAAAAGTTGTAAAGTATGTGAATAAATTAAATATTATGATTTTATTTTATATATACGATTAAGATTAAATCTCCATTATTTTGTGTTTCTGTTCCAAATCGATTTTAGAACTATTAATTCAAAATATGCAACAAGCTTAGCTTACGATGTGCCGAAACCATGACTTCAACCCCGTTGACCAAGTTCATGAGAGTTTTTTTGACAAGTCTTTGAATTCAAAAAAATTATGATATCGACTAATCTTGGTTTAGTGATATAATTAATGATTCAAAAGACATTATGATAACTCAACAAGGTGGACAACAAGAACTGTTCTAGAACTTTCCATAAGTGGAATATAAATTACATAGCTGAGTTTGCTGAGTATCTCCAGTAACTATATATTACTCCCAACAGTACGAATTAATGGCAGGAACAATGTGTATCTATCTGCAAAAGAACTTTCCATAATCGTCTCTCTGTCTTCAAGTTTTAAAGTGGATCTCAGAGATATTGCTTCCGCAATAGTACTCAAGATCCCAAAGTAGGAACAGATAGAGCTTTTTAGAAACAGAGAGCATTTGAAAGTTCTTTCCTTGGACGCAAAAAAAACAGTTTGTGCTTCTTTGTAACAAGGAAAAGAGTGTATATAATTTTGAAAGTCTCTTAAACAATAAAGTAAAAACTATACTTTGAAGATAACTTTAACCTGTGTGTTCTTACCTTTAGAGATATCAATCTTTAAACTTTAAACAAAAGTTTCAGAATCAAAGCATTTTGAACACATAAAGATTATCAACATTTATCACAAGTGAAAAACAAACAAGATAATCAGTGAATAAGAACCATTTTTTGGTTGGAACCGAACAAGAAGGAAACAAATCAGGCATATATCATACATCGAATTAGACATAGATTAAAAAAACAAAAATTGGATTGAAACAAAGACACCATATGGATATGGATGAACTATTAAGCTACTAAAAAGGAACTGGAGGAGACCAATAAGGGAATTTCAACTTCCTTAAAAGGATAGGGAACGTCTACAATATCATAAACTTCGGTAACCAAGAAGTTAGTTCAAGTTTCGGTGGTAAGGTCATAAACACCATGAAATGTTTTAGTCCAGGGGAGCCGAGGAGCTTGCCGGAACGCAGAAAGCCTCACTGGCTATATCCTAGGAAAATGCAAAAATCTCCAATGTCTTTTGTGTAGACCATATTCTTAAAACCTTCACACCATTCTCTCTAAACACCATGAAATGTTTGGTTTTGTGCATCAGTGTTCTTTTCCCGTGGAACTTTTGATCTTTCTTGGAGAACATGAGACTCGAAAACGGGGTTTTAGACTCTGGAGTTTGAGTACTTGACCAAATTTACAAGAAAGAAAAAGAAAAAGATAATAAGAATTGTTAGAGTTATCTAATGAATTAGTTAATGTTCTAGTTAAAGTCTAAGTGTATCCTTACTAAGCTGTTAGGAGTTGTTGGATACGTCAACACGTAGAGCATGTTGCCTAAGTGTTTACTTGTTGTCATAAACCTAGAAGAATGGGTTGTTAGTAAAGTCTTAATTAGTCTAGTTTAAGTAGATCCTAATTGAGTCTCAAAGTGTGATAATGTGTAATGGAAAATATATGAGAAACAATGTAGACAATTAAGCAAATTCTCTCTTGTTTTACTTAGAATAAAAACTAAAACAAAGACTAAAATAACAAGAGAACTAGAGAGAAATAGTGATCTAACATCTGAGCTAAAGTATGAGGATAGAATTGCAACACTCAGGTATGATTGACGTTAATCCATTTAGAGTCACCACAAGGCTTACAGAAACTTAACCTAGATCCCGCTAACTTGACACCCACGACCCAATCTTTATCTTGCTTAGGTAAAGAAGATATGGCTATATATGTTTTTGTTTTTACAATTACTTGGCAAAGGAGGTAGATACGCTCTTACATCTGATTTTTCTTGATTGTGTTGGATGATGATATATACGTAATGAGTTATCATCATCATATCATCTCTGGTTTTTTTCCAAAAATATAATGTAAGGTAATCTTGAAGTCATTGCATCAATGACCTACCTCATCATGAGTTTCCTGTCGTAGTCATAAAACACGATTTCTTTTGCTTGGAGAAAATTTCTTGATTGTATACGGAAGCAAGATTTAAAGAGTTTTGAGTTGTTAACGAGTTAGTCAATCAACAAGAACGGATAGGTGGGTGTAGATGAGAACAACCGAGCGTTCCTCTGTCTCTGCCATGTTGAAATAATCATATATAAGATGGGACAACAAAAACCAAAAGTTATAAGAGAACAAAACAGGATTTAAAGAGCTTACGAAGACATTTTTGAAAACAGAGGGTTTGAGAAGTCGGCTAATCATAAGATTTGACATTGTTGAAGTTCTAACTTGTGATTGTGAATCTGTGATTGTGATTTTGTCATCTCTGTTTATGGATAGACTTAATAGGTTAATACTACGCCTTGCAGACCAAGTTCACATTAAATGGAGAATAATTATTTAAGGAAGTTCGTAATTTTTTTAAAAATCTCTGTTTTAGACTTCAACGATGAACATAAAAGTTGAAAAAAGAGAATAAAAACCAAAAGAAATATTAATACTATGATTGATTGATGCACTACAAGAAACAGATTAAAATCACAATACAGAGCATGCAGAAGAGTGTGTTCTCTAGGGAACAAGTCCATGTGAACTGATAGACCAGACTCGACGAGGTAAGCTCTAACTAACTAGGGTTTGGAAATATTATTAACTTGCTGAACACGAAATGTTAATTCAAACAACAAGATTTAAAAGGTGAAACCATCTTCTCTATTACATCAATCAAGTTTCAGCTCTTAATAGTGAAGAGCTTTGGAATTCAAAAAACAATAAGACTCAAAAGGTGCAATAATTCTTAGTCATTCAGCTAAAACACACAAATAGTTTATGGAAAGTGAACATTTTTTAAAAGTAACTCAAATAACACAAACTCAAAACTTAGGCTTGATCTTCAGGTTTCTTATCCTCTGCAGCTTCAGTAGTAGAAGAAGCTCCATTAGTCTCTGCTCCTACTTCAGTGTTCTCCTCAGTTGGCTGAACCTGTTCATCCTCAGGGAGAGGCTCTTCTACATAATCATTATCAAATGCATCAGCCGGAACTTCGTATATCCTAACTTGAGGCTTCGATGGATCTTTCACTAAAACATACTTTCCTTCACTTAACTTCATACACAAATCAACAATCGACTTCACAATTCCCCACATATTGTTAGTATTCAGATTAATCTGCCCTGCAAAATCCTTCGGCTTATACCCCAAAACTGATAATATAACATGGTTAAAATGATCACGAGGATGGACTCTCGAAACAAACCCAATCTTCATCATATCTGCATTAGCCAAAAGAGCTTGTGCGGTCCACTTAGCTAACTTATTACCATTGTTTTTCAACTCATTAGCTAAAACCGCACCTCTCTGAGTCTCGAGCTTTTGTCTCCAATCAACACCAGAGTATTTTGGATCAAACTCATTAAGAGCATTCAAAGTTAGGAATGATCTCTGATTATTCAAATCAACAGTACTCTGTAACTCACATCTAGCAACTAAATACATACTATCATCAAGCTTCCATCTCCTATACCTAAAAGCAATAGAAGCATTCTCTTCACCTTCATTAGCATTAGGGATTGGCTCATCAAAAGTTTCTCTATTTCCATTCTTAACCAAAACCTGCTGAGCAAAATTCTGATTAATATAAGCAGCTTCAACACCTAGAGAATGAGCAGAGTTAATATCATCTTTAGCTTCAGGTAAAGGCTCTTGAGAAGTTTCATGAACAGATAACAAATCAAGAGGTGACCCATCTCTTTTATCAAAGAAAAGCTTATTCCCAACTCGTTGAATCACAAGATCCCATGAATAAACTGATCTAGGAGCACACATAAGAGCGGCAAGAATAGCATCAGTAGCAAAAACAGTAGCTTTATCTTCTTTAGCTAATCGTCTAATAACAAGATCATCACTTGTAGTAACTTTAAAGCTTCGATTTTTAAAACGTTCAAGTCTACGATCAGCTTTAGGAGTAATACGATCATAACTTCTATCATAACCTTCAAGTCCACCACAAAGAAGAAGATCTTCAGGTTCTTGAACTGTAAAAGAAAGCTTCGAGAAAGTAGAAAAAGGAATCTGTTCAAGCATATTCCATTCTGGTTGAATATCAACTGAAGATTTAAACACAGCAGCTTCACGACGTTGATGATGAACATTGTTACGATTATTATTGAATAGACGATCACGACGAGCTCGATCTTTCTCAGCTTCACGTTTCTTAGCTTCAACTTCTTCATCACGACGTTGTGGAAGTTGATTACGGTTATGGTATTGATTAAATCTCCATTTAGGTCCAAATTTAGGACGTGGCGGTGGTTTACCATCTACTAATCGGAAAGCTACATCTTCATCGGCGTTTCCACCGGAATTAGTGAGACCAAATCCTTCATCTACTGCAAAAGCTGAGAAATCGAAGATTGCTGATGGATCTGATTTGGATCCGGTTTGAGGACGTGCTGATGGATTTGAGAGAGCTCTAGTCCAATCAGCGACACGGCCGAGTTTATCAGATCGTGAGAAGGAAGCGAGGGGGACGTTTGGGAGGAGATTAGCTGCGGCGACGCTTGTGGAGGAAGTGTCCGATGCATCTGGTGGTCCCCATCCATCAGAATTGAATGGGACTGTGCCTACTTCAAATGCTTCGAACACCATTTTTTGTTGAGATTTGGTTTGGGAGGAAGAAGAAGACTTGGGGAAATGAAAAATGTTGTTGACGATGAAAACCCTAAACTTTGGGAATGAGAGTGCGATGGGCCTTATGGGCTTTTATTTTATGAAAAAAATATTCTTGGCCCCTTTCAGGCTCATAACCATAAAGCTGTTTAACAAGGAATTTTCACCTGTCCCACATCGGAAAGCTGGAGAGTTTGATAGTTGAAACTTTTAATATATATAGACTTCACTGTCCTTAACCAAGCTTCACGCAGCCATGTGGTGAGCACATAGCGAACTATTCTTTCGCCTTTTACTAAAGAATACCGTGTTCTCTCCACGCTAAGTGGCATACGCCTATTTTTGGAGGGTCCTGCCTTGTGGTGGGCCCAACAATTGCCAGTCTGATATTTGTAACATTATAATTCTTGGCTATTTCAAGCCCATTACCGTCGCCCATAGTAAACCAATGTTATGTTTGGTCTACAACAGATTCTCATTAACGCACCAGTTATAACCGGTTCGTGAGGTGTAACTGTAACGTATGTAATCATTAACTGACCGTTGGAAGTTCAAAATTTTTATTGAATGACAAGTTTATCCCCTCTCAAAACTAATTTTATTTAGAGACAAGTCCTTGTATAATATCATTCGTTCAATTATCTACCATTTCTTGGTCACTCACTACAAACCCAACTCTATAAATTGATTTTTTTTTTTACTCTCTTTCTCTTCTTCAGAGAAAAGTCAAAAAGTTGAGTTTTAACTCCAATTTTCTCAGGAAAAAGTCTTCTCGAGTCTCTTATTTTCTCCGGCTCGAAATAACTTGGGTTCTTGATCTTTATAACAAACACGCTCTAGAGAACTCTAGAATTGAACATCCGAAACTTGTTCTCGAGAAATTTTAAAGTAAGTTGCGTGATTTTCTCGAGAAAATCAAAAAAGATTATAGCTATGTGGCAACGCATGGCTCGTCACGCTCAAAAAGGAGGTTTCTGGACTCCACCACCGACATGGAACGCTACGAAAAGAGTTTACACAGCGATGCCGATGTCGGAGAGAAAAAGATCATCATCTTCAATCATGAATCAAGAACCGTTTCACATGATCTACAAAGCTCCTTCTGGTGATTCTCCATATGTTAGAGCCAAACATGCTCAGGTATATATCAGTTTTGATAATTTAGGGTTTATGAATAAGAGAAGAAAAGTTGATAACTTGTTGCGAAAGAAACTAGTTTTTTTTAGTGAATTGTCATGTGTATACTTGTTTTGTTCTTGATATGGATTATTTATATTTTCAAGAACAGTTGATTAGTAAAGACCCGGATCGAGCAATCTCATTGTTTTGGGCTGCGATAAATGCTGGAGATCGAGTTGATAGTGCATTGAAGGATATGGCACTTGTTATGAAACAGTTAAATCGATCTGATGAAGGAATTGAAGCTATTAAATCTTTTCGATATCTCTGTTCTTTTGAATCTCAAGATTCTATCGATAACTTGCTACTTGAACTCTACAAGGTAAAGAAACTGAAAACAATTTCTTAATCTGATGTGTTCAGTATGTAACTTTGATTGTTACTGGGTTTTGTAGAAGTCAGGGAGGATTCAAGAAGAAGCTGCGCTGCTTGAACACAAACTGAAATCACTTGAAGAAGATATGCACTATGGTGGTAGAACTACAATCGCCAAAAGAGGTCATGGGAAGCAGATAAGTATGAGAATCGAGCAAGAGAAAGCGCGGTGAGAAATACGAATATCGCCTATTTGCGCTTTTTACCTTAAGAGAGTAACTTCTCTGACATTTTTACTTGTTTGGATGTATGTAGGATTCTAGGCAACTTAGCTTGGGTTCACTTACAGCTTCATAACTATGGAATCGCAGAGCAGTACTACAGGTTTTTGATAGACCATTGATCTCATTACAGACTGTTTTCATTGCCTTAACTAAGTTATATTGGTTTTTACTGTGATAGGAATGCTTTGTCTTTGGAGCCTGATAATAACAAGCTGTGCAATCTTGCAATCTGTTTGATACGTATGGATAGAATCCTTGAAGCTAAATCTCTGCTTGAGGATGTAAGAGAGTCTCTAGGAAATCAATGGAAGGACGAACCGTTTCTCAAGTCTTTTGATCGAGCCAACGAGATGTTAGCAGAAAGGGAAGGGGTGAGAGTAGCGGATTATCCAAAGATAAGTAACTCTTCAGATAACTTCTCTTCAAGGTGTTCAAGTGGGTTGAAACAAAACGAGGCTCAAGCTGGAAATGGCACTGAGCTAGGGAACATAAACGAGAAGAGGTCACATGTTTCCTATGAGACGGTTGAACAAAATTCACCAGTTGTGATTACACAACCACGGGAATGTATATGGGGAGAAGAGGAAGTAGATCAGAGCAAATGTAATATGAGAGTTGGTGCTGCTCGAAGGCTAAAGTTCGGGAATCATTATCATAAGAGCTTGAAGACTGTAGAAACATCAGCCTCCTCGACTACTAACGCGAAGAAACTGAATCAAAATTTGATTGAAGAACTCCATCAATTCATCGGTGGTGATAATGCAGATTTTATGACAATCAAAGAAAGGAGGATCAAGCACATTGGTCAACGAAGTGTTTAGGCTTGACACTATTACACTCAAGTATAGTTTTGGGTATTGGAGCATTGTTATAAAGTTGCTTGAAACTTTAAATGTACCTTTTGTGTAAAGGCTTTATCTCTTGAAATGAAAAGCTAAACTTGAAAGAACAAAGGCAATAATATTTTTTTTTTTTCACTGACAAAAAACAATAAAGCAATACACGCACAAGTTTTAAACAACACAGAACGAGGTTTTGGGTTTCGAATAACAGAATGAACACACATGAACGAATAACAAAAAGGAGATATTACGAAAAAAGAAAAAGAAGAAAGTGAATGTAGCTTGCTTACACAGCTTTATGAATCCGAGGAAGCCACTGAGAACAACTTAAGCCTCATTGTATTCTTCTTCTTCATCCTCGTACTCTTCTTCTCCGGCTGTAGCATCCTGGTATTGCTGATACTCTGCGACAAGATCATTCATGTTACTCTCTGCTTCAGTGAACTCCATCTCGTCCATGCCTTCTCCTGTGTACCAATGAAGGAAAGCCTTTCTCCTGAACATAGCTGTGAATTGTTCGCTCACACGCCTAAACATCTCCTGGATTGAAGTCGAATTCCCAATGAAAGTCGAAGCCATTTTCAAACCCTTTGGTGCGATATCACAGACGCTGGATTTCACATTGTTCGGGATCCATTCCACAAAGTACGACGAGTTCTTGTTCTGAATGTTCATCATCTGCTCATCAACCTCTTTCGTGCTTAGCTTTCCACGGAACACAGCTGATGCAGTTAAGTAACGACCATGACGAGGGTCAGCAGCGCACATCATATTCTTTGCATCCCACATTTGCTGAGTCAGTTCAGGGACACTCAAGGCACTGTATTGTTGTGAACCTCTTGATGTCAATGGAGCAAAACCAACCATGAAGAAGTGGAGCCGTGGGAACGGGATAAGGTTCACAGCGAGTTTCCTAAGGTCAGAGTTAAGTTGACCAGGGAAACGAAGACAGCAAGTAACACCACTCATTGTAGCTGAGATGAGATGGTTAAGATCACCAACTAAAGAAAACAAAACAACATAAACAAGTCAGGGCTAAAAATCACAATACATGAAACTAAATATCGTAGATTGTTAAAGTTGACTCACAAGTGGGATTCGCAAGCTTCAAGGTACGGAAACAGATATCGTAAAGAGCTTCATTATCCAAAACCATACATTCATCAGCATTTTCAACAAGCTGATGAACAGAGAGAGTTGCATTGTATGGCTCAACAACAGTATCAGAGACCTTAGGTGAAGGAAACACTGAAAATGTCATCATCATACGATCTGGATACTCTTCTCTTATCTTAGAAATCAACAATGTACCCATTCCAGATCCAGTTCCTCCACCCAATGAATGACACACTTGGAAACCTAATCACAAAATCATAACCATAAATAATCTCAGAAAATACCAACGAAGACCTAAATCGATACATATCCACGATTCAAAGTATATTAAAAAAAAAACAGATCGAGATTCAAAAACAAAAACGATTCGAAATCAACCTTGAAGGCAATCGCTATTCTCAGCTTCTTTCCTCACAACGTCAAGAACAGAATCAATCAATTCAGCTCCCTCTGTATAATGACCTTTCGCCCAATTATTTCCGGCGCCGGATTGACCAAAGACGAAGTTATCAGGACGGAAAATCTGACCAAACGGTCCAGATCTGAGTGAATCCATGGTTCCAGGCTCCAGATCCATAAGAACGGCGCGTGGAACATACTTACCACCGCTAGCTTCATTGAAATACACATCGATTCGTTCAAGCTGTAACGGAGAGTCGCCGACGTATTGGCCGGTTTGATCAATGCCGTGTTCGTCGCAAATCACTTCCCAGAATTTTGCTCCGATCTGGTTTCCACATTGACCGCCTTGGATATGAAGGATTTCTCTCATTTTTTTTTTTTTTTTGAAAATGAGAAAATGGCGACTCTCTTTGTTTTTTGTTTTTTTTTGTCCTTAGCTTTGAATAGGTTTAAAAAGGGATTGTTCAATTGGGTAATAATCAGCTATATATAGTTTACGTCTTTTTCAATAAGTTTTTTTCAGTAATTTTTGTTTACAGATGAGTCCTTGTACTCTTTAAGGTAAAGTAAAATACACCTGGTTGTTTTGAATATTTCGTTTTCGTACTCTGCGCTGTATGACAGCGGATGATTTCAAAATATATACTGTCCCACTTGTCCACAGATATTTTTGTTATTTATTAGTTTAAGAATTAAAATTTAAAAAACCAAAGGAAATTAGTGTTTCTACATTTATTAGTGTTTTCTTGTAAATTTTATACTGGCATAATGTCAAACTACATTATTTCGGAATATTGAATTAATTGAAGGGAGAGATTAGTTTTTTTTTTTTGTCGACCGAGTGAGACCACAGTATTTTTAAGATACAAAAGTTGAATATTATAGACTCATGATCTGTCAAATCGGTTTTGTTCTTATGGATACAACAAGATCATAAATTGGGCCCTAACTATAACTTCAAAAGGCCCAACATACATAACTGCGATGTACACGAGTTTTTTTCTTCTAAAATACCTAAGAAAATATGATAGCTATAGCCTAAATCCAGATGGAGAACGCACACTCAAACATGAGTTTAACTTGGTTATTATTTATGTATGATTTAGATTCGCAACAAAAACTAGGAATAAATGGCTTACAGACTCATGCCAACCCATAAAAATTGCTTATTGTTCCATTCGAGTTTGGTGTACTCTTAATACATCATTTTTACTCTAATTTTAACCCCCATGACACATTAACATTTTTGGAGTTAGGCAATATTTAGGATTAGAATCATTAGATTGACAACAAAACCTACAAATATATGGTTTACAGGCGTATGCCAACCCACAAAGTTTACTTACTATAAATTCCATGGGAAATTAATTTGGAATTTGGTGTACTCTTAATATTCTAAGTTTAGTATAGGCTATATACTATATTATACCTAATCATAGCTTAAGTGTACGGGTAATTGCAAAAATCGATGGATAGTAACAAAACTATTATTTTATTTTTATATATTTCCGCACAAAAGTATTAATTTAAATTAGGGAAACAAATAAACAAAATCTCTACCGAACTCCTTCAAAATTTTATAATACTTTTCTAAAGTTTCAAAGTTCAAACATCTTTTTCACTTCAATTAAAAAAAAATTTAAGTTAGAGAAAAAACTAATATTCCGTTTTATAATCAATTTCTTAACTCGGTTTTAAACCTTTTTTTTATTACTTTGATTTTATATTTCTTTCTTTCCGTTTTTTCGACAACTACTCATCGTTTAGCTCATGCTTTAAAAAACCACTCAATAAAGTGATCTCTCACCTTCACTTTCTTCGCACCTTCACTCCCATGTATTTATAGCTTCGACCTTTCAACAAAACTTCATCAGTCTCTTCTACAAAACCTTCAAGAGAACTTAAAGGTCTCTTTTTTTTTGGGTTTGTCTCTTCCAAACTTAGCTATGTCTCAACCATGGAAAAAGACAAATTCAAGTCGAATCTCAAGGTTCTTGTCGGAATTTCAAAAATCTTCGAAACGTGGTGGTTCTTTGATCGTTGAAACTGGTTTCCCAACTTCTCTTATCGATCTCTTCTTTCAAAATCGTGATCGCCTCAAAAAATCTCCCTCTAAACGCTTCCAACTTATCGAACGCCAGATTCAAACCGCTCCAAACGCTTCTTCGTTGGTTAATCAAGATGCGATTCTGGAAAAGCCCTCGAGAAAGGAAGCTGTTGGGAGTAAAATCGAGAAAGTTAATTTCGTTGGAAGTGGATTAAAGGCGGAGAAGAAGCACGCAAATCAAAATAGCGGTTGCGTTTTTGGCGGTGGAGGAAATTGCGTTTGCGTTTTGATGGCGTTTAAGATGCTTATTGTTGCGGTGCTTGCCTTTAGCACGAAGAAGAAGCTCACTGTAGGAATCACTCTCTCCGCCTTCGCTCTTCTCTTAACCGAGCTCGTTGCGGCGCGTGTGTTTACGCGCTCCAGACTCTGTAAAACCGACAAAAACAAGAACGGGGTTTCCCGCGGAAAAATCGAAACTTTGGAAGAAACGCAAATTCTCAAATCGCAAACGAAATCGATTCCCTGTTTGGAGAAAACAGAGACTGAAGTAACTGTAACAGAGAATTCGAATTCGAAAGATTTAACGATTCGTGATTATCTGTTGTTGAAGGACGAGAAATCTACGAGTAAAAGTTCAAGACTAAAATCGAAGATTGTGAAGAAGTTGAGGAGTTACAAGAGAAGTAAGAAAACGATGAAGATCAAAGAAGAGTCTTTGACTCATGTCTCGAGTTTGGTTCCAGAAGAGAAATCAGAGAGAATTGAGTCTGAGAGAGACCAAAAAGAATCAAATCCGCCATTGATACGTTCAGAAGGAGATAAAATGAATGTGATAGTTCTGATCGTGATTGTGCTTACTAGTCTTCTATGTGGAAAAATCTTAGCCATTGTTCTGACACTATCATGTCTAGTTCTCAGATTCGGAGCAGCCAAAAAATCTGATCTTTGCATATAAAAATTTGTCTTTTTAAACAATTTTTTGGGTATATAGTAATTACATGTTTGCATATGATACTGTAATTTTTTCCCTTAAATAAAGATACTGATAAGCAAACAATTTTATTTTTGGTATTTGTAAAAGAAAATTTCAGACGGTTTAATTTAATATTTTTCAAATTAATCTCAGTTTTATACATTTTAAACAAAAAAATGGTTTTTACCCATTAATATGAAAACACAAAATATTTATTTAAAGAAAAACAGAAAATATACGTTTGCTTTTGGCGTTTACATTTTATACTTTGCAAAAGTATCTTTTGAAGAACTAAATATAAAATTTAAATGATCTTCTTTTTAAAAAGTTGTTTTTTCATAAAATGCAGAATTTTCGTTTGGAACAAATAAAAGTGTTGCTTTGTAAAATTTATTAACACGAAAAGAAATTGTTAGGTAATGTATTTACTATTTAGTATTAATTTAGAAGTGCTTGGAGTAGGTAAGTGAAAGACAATGAGGTTTCACTCAGCCAAATGGCATTGGAATGTGAAGTGGTGAGTGTAGCTTATGTGGCTATATTAATGAAATGGAATGGCAATTAAAACCAATTAGGTTTCAGCCAAAGAGCCAGAAAAAGGTTAGGTTAAGCTTGTACAGTAAACCATTTATGAATTAACACTCTCTAAATTAATAATTTTCTAAATTTATAAATTAAAAAATATTTATGCAATAATAATTTTCTAATGTATAAATACATTAAAATATATCAAAGTATTGAATTCATTTTTCTATTTTTAAATAAAGATTTTAAAAAAACTGAAAACTTTCTATAAATTAAAATTTTATCAATTAATTAATATTTTTATATAAATTAATAAAATTCTTTTGTCCCAACATAACTCCTACTAGTTTATAGAGGCTTTAGTGTATTTAGTTTTGAGATCTGACTTTGACTTGAGACCAAATTTTTAGTGTTTTTAGTGTTGTGTAAATGTAAGGTTTTGATGATTATGTCAAATTAGATATGGTAAAACCATATAAGATGGAATTTTCGTGTTGATGTAGAAGAGTATGAATAATAAATGTGAGAAACTACATACAGTACTTTGCTAAATTCAAAAAACCTAAATTATTAATGTATTATACTTGGAATAATTAACTTTATTTTATTTTCATTATGTATATAAAATCATTTGGTTCTATTTTTTTGTTAAAATAGTTCTAAATTTATTATGAAAACACAATCCCTACGAAACATAAAAATAAAAAAATTAAGGGCCTAGATTAGTTATGTATAAGAAAATATTGACAAACCCACTGATTGTCAATTGCTTGGCTTTGAATATAGAGGCCTTGAAGCGTAATAAAACAAATGATTACTGTATTAGAGAATGAAATTAAATCATGCTTTAGGAAAAGGTGAATATGTGTTAACTGTAAAGATTAATAAAATTATAAGAAATAAGTGTCGGATAAAGAGTGTCTTTGGTTTTTGATTCGATAGATCTTTGCCTAATTCAAACTGGACTTATAGTGCAAACTCCATTGTTGCGATTTTTTATTTATTTATTGTTATTTTTGTCGCATATCATGCTTACTAGTGGTAAGTTTTTTTTGTCCGATAAAAGGCTTTACTAGTGGTTAGTTACCACTAAGATTTAGTCATGTGTATTTTTTAGATCTTTTAATCAAAAATCTTAAAAATATTTTAAATCTTAAAATATACGAGACACTTGTCTACATGTAGTAATATTGTAAACTTTTACTTTTGTTATTTTTTCTTTCTCTGCGCATGAAATACATGGTATTTTAAAGATATTTAAGTGGTGCATTTGCATATAATCAATTCTTTCAGATTGTATAGGATATAAAATATATTGATTAGTGGTGCATCTGCATAAGATATTTTCTCGTACAGTATATGGTTCGATTGCAATTACCATATATATTATGATTTCTGGTTGATCGGATTTTCGAGGTAAATTGATTTACAATTACGGAGATCAATAATTGTTTTGTGATTCTAAGATTTTTCTGCTTAAGATTGTATTTGATGAACAAAAACACTTGCTCCAAAAAGCAAAAAACGTGATCATCGAGTTATACTAGTTAGCGTTAGGATTTGTCGAGAATACGTCAAAAAGACAAATCAGTTAAACCAATAATAAGTTAATAACCCATGCCTGTGAATAAGAAATTTGTCGGACGTGATTAAAAGAAAAAAAAAACTAATGATCAAAGTATGTCGTCAAATAAGGTATCGACGCACAATTATTGTTCTTTCAATATACATCTTTCTCCCAAAGAAAGCAACGCCGATAAATTGAGCATTTTAACTAGTGGAAAGATTCGCATTTCTTTATAATAGTATAACAATTATCATCTATAAAGATGGAGTTAACGTGTTTGACAATAAACCAAATTATAACCGATTGAATTCTATTAGCTTTCTATGAATGTATGCTTTGAGCTTTTCAAAATTTTCTCCAAACTGTTGTATGACCTAAACTTAGAGGTTGTAAGTTGTAATTAACCCTTTTCAATATATTAAGTAACACCGTTTACATTAAAAACGATCGAATTTGAAATACTCAAATGTTAATTAAGATAAAAAAAAATCTTGTTTCAGAGCACTTAGAGCTCTTTTTGTCTGTTGTTTTATAAGTAAAAAAGAAAACAAAATTTGTTTTGGTTTTACAGAAAGTAAGAACCCATAAAGTCTTGACCATGCCAACTTTTGAAAAACCTTGTTTAAATGTTACATAGTTAACTAGACATTTTTTTTGTATTGGTGCTCCTTGTTGTATAATATCATTCGCGTTTAACCCCAATATAATGCATATTGTTGACAAAAGTGAAAAAATATATAAATGTTAGACAAATAGAAATCTGAAATTTATAATGAACAAAAACATTTAGCTCGGAGGACTAAAATCAGGATTTGATTAATTGTTCTTGTATAAGTTCCACGTTACCAGTTTGATTCCAAAATTCCAAGCCAAATAATTCATTTTTCACTTTGACAAAAATAAACAAATGAAAGCGACAAGATATTATTAACATAGAACACGATCACTTACGTACACATTGATCATTACATGAGGACAATACAAAATCTATAGAGCCATATAAGCCCCTTAACAAGAACACAGACAAACAAACTTACAAACATAGGTTATATTCTAATAATCAAATTATAGTTTTATCTTACACAACCAAAGGAGGAACACTCTGCTCATTCCTGAAGAAATTGGTTGGGTCAATCTTCCCTTTAACCATAGCCAATTTCTTAAAATTGCTTCCAAAATACCTAATCCCCCATAATCTTGCATCTGCAAATGTCGTATTAATCCCTCTATTCATACCTAAATCAAGATCTCTGTAATTCAAATAAGCTCCTCTTGGTGATCCAGAGACATAAAGGCTCATATATCTATAAAGCAATCTCATCCATCTCACATGTTTCTCCATTTCTTCAACTTCTTTCACTCTCCATTTCACCATGTATTGTATATTATATAGATTCCCTCTTCTATGTGGAAATGGAGTCTCTGTTTCACCAATCTCATACATCTTACCACCTAATGGCTCCATTATCATCATCGGAGATTCGACCACACGAAACCTCTTCCATATACCTTCTAGACCGGTTTCAGGAATTGGGTTCTTGACAAAATCAGATTTTGCTTTGAAATATAGATCATTGTATCTCTGTTCTCGATCGAGAAGAGTCTCTAGTGGCTGCCCTTTCTTCCAGTTGAAGTACATTATCGAATCGATCCAGCTAATTTCCGAACAGTCTTGAAACCCTAACCCTAATTCCGGAAACTTCTGATTCATCAAAGGAATCAGTTTATCGATTCCTCCGAGATAATTTGCTTGGAATGTAGCGTGAACAGATCCTCCAGAATTGTAAAGTATGACTCTAATGAAGAGATCCTCGTCGAGCTCTGCAGCAATATACTGCCATCTATGAACAATCTTTGTCATGTTCTGTGTCATTGGTAGGTACCTTGTGAAGCATGTAACCTTCTCTGGAACCCTAACCAGCTTCACTTTCCATGAAATTACAACTCCAAAGCTAGCAGCTCCACCTCCTCTAATCGCCCAGAACAAGTCTTCTCCCATTTCTCTTCTACCATTGTAGATTCTCCCGTTTGCATCTACAAAACGCGCGTCCACAACGTTATCTGCGGCTAAACCGTGTTTCCTCATCATTGCACCAAAACCTCCTCCACTAAAATGACCTCCCACTCCAACACTAGGGCATGTTCCCGCAGGAAAGCCATGGATCTTGCTCGATTTAGCAATTTTATAGTAAAGCTCACCTATCGTTGCACCAGCTCCAACCCAAGCTGTTTCGTCCCTGAGGTTGATCTCGATCGATCGGAGATTGACGAGGTCAATAATGATGAAAGGTGAGTGTGACGAGAGGTAAGAAAGGCCTTCATAGTCATGACCACCGCTTTTAGTCCTTACTTGTACCCCAAGTTTCCTGCTGCAGAGTAATGATCTCTGGACTTCCGAGTCAGTTCTTGGTGTAACGATCAGAATCGGACTCTGGCTTGTGAAATTCAAGGTCAGGAATCTGTAGCTTTGGGATAAAGATTGCGAGAAATTCGTGTAAAGTCTTGAATCTGGCTTGTGAATGAAGCTTTTAAGGTTTATGAAGCTTGAATCAGAAGGTGTCGACATGCAACTAAGAAACTGATCTCTACTAAGAGGAGAGTTAGAATCAGAATTCACCCGTTTTACTAAGAACACAAGAAACAGAGACAGAGCAAAAGCTTCAAGCGTTCTCATCTTTAGTATTTTGGTTTTCTTGGGTTAGAAGTTACAGAGATATAGCATTGGGTTCTTGATCTGGTGATGAGAGTGAGTCTCAGAGATTTTGATGAGACCTGAGGAAGCTGCAGAAAGAGTGAACTAGGCTCCATTTAACAACGACGTACAAATAAAAAAAAAAATATAAGAAATTTTAATTTTGGGAATTATGTGTTGCACAGAAAACAAAGTAATATTCAATAAAGGCTTCCAAGTCTGGGTATAAGATAATTATATTCTGTATTTGGAGAACGTAGTAATTATATGCAAACAAGGGAATTACGTGTTCTAGTCTGCATTGTCATATTTATAAGTCATTCTCTTATTATTTAGGTATGGACTTCCATAGCTAAGATTGGCTTCGAAGAAGAAAGTACTCACAATGTTGTCTTATTGTTTCTCCCCAGCTAATTGTGTTAAAAAGGACAGTGCCAACCTGTAATTTTGATAAATTTATGACTATAATATGATTCTATTCAGAAGAAAGAAATATTAATATCTTATTTCTAAATCATAAAATATTTAGTGTTTGGAAATGTCTCAAAAAAGTTAATTAGATTATGGGATCCCAAGCAAGTGGTTTATTATGCAGGAAAAAAGGCATGATTTCAGACTTTTAGTAAATCAAACTAAAACTTGGATTAATCAATATTTGTTAAGTTTTCATTTAGGAAAACATAAAGAAATCAGTTGAACTAATTAACTCTGAGCTTAATATTTTGCTTTGTGAACAAACAATATATAAAAAAATGAAATGAAGCGATCGTTCAGGTATTCCTGCAATTCAGCGGCATGAAAGCAGCGTGTCGACGTTGGTCTTTGATTGATCGCTCTTGCCCACTGCATGACTCATTTGTGTTAGTACCAGAGTGTTACTGTGATTGTGAAGATTTAAAGAAGATTAAACTAATTGAGAAATTAAGATTGCTCAGTAGCGACATTGGAACCAAACTGAACCACAAGAACAAACCAAACTGAAAATTTCTCCAAAATCGAACCAAGTTTTATAATAACCAAAATGGTATTATTCAACAGAGTAAACTGCACAATTTAAAAAAAAAAAACTGAACCAAATCCAAATAGAATCTGAGTTATATGCAGTCAAACTGAATAAAACATAAATTCAAACTTTTTTAAATATATTTCACCTGCACATCTCATTTTTTTTTTGATAAATTAACGTTATACTATTTACAAACTTTATTATATTTCAACCCAAAATCGAACCAAAACTGAATGTCATCCAAGAGAAGAAAACCAGAACTGCTCTGTAAGAGCCAATAAGCCAATGAAACCAAATCATATAAAATTAACAATGGCCTCATAAAAACTCATTTTATAAGAAATCGACACTTTTACAATATCCAATTACAAACCCCTCAACTTTAATTTATTCATCAGATCTAAGAAAATGGAAACTGATAAAATAAGAAAATGAGGGTCTAAAATTACAATATTCAATTTTTATTCATAGTATATAGAAAAATCAACCAATACTCTTTGGTGTGATTCAAGTTTATTCACCAAATAAAGAATACCAATAAGCCTGAGGACAAAGAACTCAAAACCATCAATCAAGATCTTTACTGCACACAACAACATTTCCCACAAAAATCCGCAATTATCGATTCAATCGATCTTCGATTCACGCTTCAAAATGTAGAGGCTTTTACTAACTAATCTTGATAAGGGTTTCTCTAAAAGTTTTGATCTTTTTTGTTCAATCAAAGATCCTTTCTCCTGTAGAAAACAGCAAAAACACAACAGAGCTGAAGATACAGAGCAAACCCGGGATGAAGAACACAGCTCTCCAGCTCTCAGGATGTGATAGATCTGAGTAAACCAATTTGGAAGCTTCAAGAAGCTTTCCAGTCAAATCAACACCAATGATTCCAGCTAATGTACCAGCAGTATTTGAAACCCCCATCACAATTCCTGCGTACCTCGGAGCAATATCCATATGGTTCACCGCAAAACCGGCTCTTCCTAATGCCAGAAACCCAAGAGCTACAGAGGAACAAAAGATCACACCATTTGAGGATCTGAATTGAGGCAAAGCCAGCAGAGCCGCTGATGCAACTAGGAACCCAATTGTGTTCAAGAACTTGCGGGTTCTGGTTACCGAGAGTATTCTCTTGGTGATCAAATAGTCTGCGATGAATCCACCAACAATGGAGAATACAAACATGTTGAGGTATGGCACCATCTTTGATGAATCCATTCCCTGAAGACTTATCTGGAGTCCAAGCTCAAAGTACGTTGGAAGCCAGTTCATCAAGACATATAAAGCATAATGAAATGTAAAATTGTTCACCACAATCGCCCACACGGGTAAACTGAGCATTATTTTCTTCCACGGGATATGAGTAGCTTTATGATGGTTTACATTAGTCGGCAATAGAGCACCCCCAAATCCAGCGGCAGCGGCTTTTGGATGTTCAGATCTAGGTGGATCAGTAGCGTACCTAACCCAAAGCAATGACCATATCGCGCCTGCTAATGCTTCTGCTAAGAAAACTGATTCCGGACCTCTAAACTCAACTAAAGCAGGGAGAAGCCACATTCCTAAAGCTGCACCTAAATACATTCCTGATGTAGTTATCGAAACCAATCTAGACCTTTCATGAGGAGGAACCCACTGAGCCAAAACTGTGTGGATAGAGGGAAAGATGAAACCTTGAGCAACACCAACAAGTAAACGGGCAACAACCAAAAGCCCGACTCTGTTTGGATCAAGAGGAACCAAGAAACAAGTCGATGACCATAAAACAAACGACAGAAGAAGAACTTTCCTCCCCCCAATTTTCTGAGCTGCCCAACCTCCAGGGACTTGAGAACAAGCGTAGCCAACAAAGAAAGTAGAAAGTATGGTTCCTTTGCTTGATTGATTGATCCCAGCAGCATCTGCAGCAACAGTATATGCAATAGAGAAGCCAACACGCTCTATGTAACACACGGAGGTGCTAAGAAATGTTAAGAAGACTATCACATAACGTTGCGGAATATTTGATAACTTCATGTTAGACCTTTTCTCTGATCTAGAGCATTGATATCATACAAAAATCCTCTCAAGCACCACCACAAACGAAACAGAGACCAATAGGAGGAAAAATATAGCTTCAAGACTCCCCAATCTACCGTAAAAATCTGCAATGGCATAAACCAAACTGGTTTAGTGTGTAACAATGAAAATGATATATTAAACATATTACATATGTTGCAGAAGAACTGAATATAACATCTTAGACATGACACTGGTTTGTTATCCATTTTTCAAATAGGCATCCTAGATATAACATGATACGTGTTTCACTTATCATTCAAGAAAGCAATCTAGAAAACAAAATCCTTAAATAAAACAGATAAGAACTCATCTTAGATATGACATCAAAAGATATATGTAAAAGCAAGTGATTACAATCTGTCAGATCTTAAATAACAAGAGTAAATCTGAAGTATCAAATCAAACAAATGAATTTATTATGCAACTAACCCAAAAGCCTAAACTTTAGCATAAATTTAGATCAACAAACAACCATACCAAATGAATTAGGATTTCGATGTTACCATAAAGACTCAATTTTGATTTCAAGACACACAAAGCCACGAAGATCAATGCTTTTTTTGTCAATCGACTCTCATATTTAAACATAAACAACAAAATAAACTAAATAAAACTGAGTAGATGCAAACCCCATAAGCAATCTTTAAATTAAAGCAACTTAATTCGTTAAGCAGCCGAATTGTAGAGTGAAATGTGTTGCCTTTATAATCTCGAGTCTTCAAAACTTACATTAGTAGTTCCAAATTCTTCAACTTTTTCCTCGGAATCTACCTCATTTGAAGATGAGAACCCGAGTTTCAAACTACAAGATCGGATTCGCAACAATGCGAATTAAGGGTTTAAAGGAAAAGTAAAATCCAAATCGATTAGGAAATTGGAGAAATCAGGGAGAAATGACGAAAGGGTTTTGAAGTTTAACGGTGTATAGAGAAAGAGAAATGTGTAACGCAGTGGTTCACTCCACGATGAAGAAGATTGAGATTTTTAGGGTTTGTAAATAAAGATTTTAGAAAAAAGGAAGGAAAGAAGAAGATGGACGAGATCGCTTTTTTGGGTCAACGATGATGTTGATGTCATGTCTCTACTTCGATATGGAAAATAAATACAGTAAATGAATAATAAGTAACTTAACGGCCATTTCTTTATTTTTATTTTTTTATTAGTTTTAACGGTTAAAACTGTAGATTTTGAAATACAAAAAAATTATAGGGAATGGTTTTGAAAATTGCCATCTTGTACTTTGTAATTTTTCTGAAAGAGTGTTTTACTATTACATTATTTTACCTGTAATATAGTTCACTAACTGTGGCACCAGCTTGAACCCAAGCACTATTGTCTTTGATCTGTCTAAGATTTGATAGATCCATCAATATAAATGGTTTTTCGATATATGAGACATAAGACAAGCCTTCATAGTCGTGACTAATTGAGAAATAAGTCTTCTTGACGGTTGATTGAGGAACTGAGTATTGATTAATAACCACTTGCTAATTCTCATACGAAGCAATAATTTGAAACTTGAGGTAAAACAAAGTACTACAAGCATACCTTTATATTATTACTTATTAGCTACAACATTTTCTGAACACACAGAAGAACCATATTCTGATTTCTTCTAGTTTATTCTTGTTTGATTCGATATAGATGTCGTTAGCGCATAAGTGGGATGCTCTGTTCGTGTCTAAAGAAATTATCTGGATCAACCTTTGATTTAACACTCACCAATCTGTTGAAATTGTCTTTGAAGTACATAGCTCCCCACTTTTGAGCTTGTTGAAAGCTCGATTTCGCGTTTCTCGTGTTCTTTCCAAGGTCCAAATCTCTGTAGTTCACATAAGCTTGCCGTGGATAACTTGAGACATAAGGCGTCATGTAACGGTACAGATCTCTGATCCATTTGATGTGTCTACTTGGTCTCGTCTCGTTCTCGGTCCATCTCGTGGAATAGTAAATCATGAAAATGGTCCCGTTTCTATGTGGAAATGGGATCTCAGATTCAGGGACTTTCGACATCATGCCACCATAAGGAGTCCAGATCATAAATGGAGCGTCTTCTTCAAGCAATCTTTTGAACAATCCTTTGAGCCCTAAAGTAGAAATAGGTTCTTTAGCGAAATCAGATTTTCCTTTGAAGTAACGTTTTCCTAAAGGCGACTTGGCTTGAAGCAAAACTTCAATAGGAGAACCTCTCGGGAATCCACCATTGTAAAGGATGGATTCAATCCAACTCATTTCGGTACAATCCTCAGGAGTTAGCCCTAGTTCTGGGAAACCCTTCTTCATAACCTTCATCAAAGTGGTTTTTTCGCCAAGAAACTGACCTATGTATGATGTCGTTACGGTCTTGTTTCCATTGTTTCCAGCTACGTTGAAGAGAACTCGGATGAATAGCTCTTCAACAAGCTTGTTTGCAACTACTTGCCACTTTGAAAGAATCTTGTAGCCAACGTCTTGTTCTAACGTTTTGGTGAGTGTAAAGACAGTCACGGTCTTAGGAACAGGAACAAGATTGACCTTCCATGCTAGAATTATTCCAAAACTCGCTCCACCGCCTCCTCTAATGGCCCAAAACAGATCTTCACCCATCGTGGCTCTGTCGAGTAATTTACCGTTAGCATCAACGATCTTTGCGTCAAGAACATTATCTGCAGAAAGACCAAACTTCCTCATCAAGAGACCGTATGCACCGCCTGTTATATGTCCACCTATGCCTAGGCTCGAGCAAAAACCCGCGGGAAATCCATGGATCTTGCTCTTCTCTGCTATTCTACAGTTCAACAAAAAATAAATCATACACAGTTATTTTCTAATATGAATATGCATTAACTATGAATTTTCTAATATGAATATGTATTTTTTTCTGTAAATACATTTTTTTAAAAAATTCTGTAAATACATAATTATTGTACACTATCGTATTTTGGTCCGTTGTCTGCAAAAATAATCTTGCCCGTGCAAACATATCCGTTTGACATACTTTAGGGTTATGCACTATCCGGATGTCTAGATTTTTAGAGTATTTGAACTCGGGCCAGATCCGTCGAATCCAAAAAATTATGGATCCGACCCGGATCCGTTAATATCAGCAGATGTCCGGATCCGTGAAAAATAAGTAAAATTCATAAAATAATAATATAAAATTATTAAAAAATAAATAACAAAATAAAAATAAATTGAAAATAACATTAAAATAATTTTAAAAAATATTTTAAAACATTTTTTACTTTGTAACATTTAAAAATATTCAAAATTTTCATGTAAAATTTATTTTTATTATATTTTAAATAATTTTCTATATATTAAATAATATATATTTAAATATTATACATATATTTTAAATAATAATTAAACATAAACATGCATCCAGATATCCGAGATCTTAAAATAAAATATCTAGATCCGGATCCGGCCATCTCGGATATCCTTTTTTTTTATCAGATCGGAGCAGATCTCGGATCGGATCGAAGCAGATCTCGGATCGGATCATAGCGAATTTCGGAACGGATCTCGAGTCAGATTTCGGATCTTGGGTAATTTGCCCAGACCTATATAGCTCTATCCACAACGTTTAACATTTTAAACAATTTTTTTTTTTGGCGATTTATATTCATAGTATTAAATGTTATCTTTTGAAAATTTAGAAAATATTAAATATACCACAAATAGGACTATTTTTTTCAGAAACACTTCGTATATAAACAAACACAAACGCAAATATTAACAATTATTACCTGTAATAGAGTTCACCATTTGTAGCTCCAGCTTGAACCCAAGCACCATTGTCTTCTATATCAACACTGATTTGTCTCAGTTTCGACAAATCGATCAATATAAACGGTTTCTCGATCCGTGAAACATAAGACAAACCCTCGTAATCGTGACCGCCACTTCTAACACGAAGATGAATTCCAAGTTTCTTGGAACATAGGATCGAAGCTTGGACTTGAGATTCGTGAACCGGTTCAAATATGAATCCCGGTTTAGGCATGGATTTTGACAAGAACCGGAGATTCTGAGCCGTAGATTCAAGGACTTGGCTGAACATAGAGATGTTTTTGGCAGGAGTAAAGAACGTTTTCTCGAGTGGTAAATAAACATTTGTGTTTCTTCGGAGACAGTTGATGAAGTGATCTTGTAGGGAGGTTGAAGAAGTTGGTGTTATTGTGTGGAAAGAAATAAATACGACTAAAAACCAAAGACAAGAAACTGTAGGGAATGTTTTTGAAATTCCCATCCTGCAGCGAAAGAGTATAGACAAACAAAATAAAAATAGGTTAAGATGATCCGTATAATTTTTTTTTTCAATGAAGAAATGCCTTTATATGAGTATAGAGGATTGTCATAAAACATGATCCATTTATGAGAGTCTATGAGTATTGAGTAGCGTGTTTAGAGATGGTTTGATTTTTGTAAGGTTAGGCGGTCGTGTTTACACTAATTACCATTATTTTTTCTCATCATATGACCAAGATTGAAATATAATATATTGTTTTTTATTGAGTCAGTAAAGAAATGTGTTCATTTAAATATATAAGTTTGTGATAAAGCAAGATCCAATGAATTAGTTCATGAGTATACAATTGGAAATTTGGAGCTAGCGTGCGTTATCTTTTGTCATGATATGACAACATTTGTTTAATGATGTGATAGCCATTTTTCAAGTGTTTAGAAAACGTTGACTCTTTGATTTTATTTTAGCTAAGTAGAAAACTAGAAAATAAGAAATGAAAATTTTTAGTAAAAAGAAATGCACATTATGTGGACAAAAGATATAATTAACTTGGTTGACTAAAAATATGATTGAGTTAAAAGACTCCTCAAAATTATTGAGTTATTTCGGATTCAGAATGAACTGAAAGCTACTTAGGTATATAAAATTTATATATTCGGATGCATCATCAAAATGCATAATTTAAAAATGCAGTTCTTAATTAGCGTTTAATTAAGAAATTTATGGCGACTACAGTATAAGTTTGGTCTCTGATGAACTCTTTTCCTGTAGAGGAAAAGAGATACAACATCAACCCGTAAAAGAAAGATCAAATGACTAAACAGATGTAATAATATTGGGTTTACAGATCTTATCTACTACACAGATTTTTATCTTTATATATATATATATATATATAAAAGAATTGCAGGGTAAGCGAATCTAAAATCAAACCTGAAAATAGGCTGAAACTATAACACTAGAAGTGCATCCAAAAGTGAACCTGACAACACAATGATTGAAGATGAGTTCAATCAGAAGTATAAGAACCTGTTCAATTTAGAAGAAATGCCAAGAAAATTAGTTATGGTATCTATAACTAAGATTTGCTAAGAAGATTCTAAGCAGCAAGACCATAGTTCCACATCAAAGAACCCTATGCACCACCTGTTATATGTCCATCTCTGCCTAAGCTCGGGAACACAGCTGCTGGGAATCCATGAATCTTGCTCTTTCTGCAATTCTATAGTTAACAAACCAAATACTCAATTAATAGTAAAATATTTGTCCACTCTTGTTTGGTCCCTGTAGATGCTAAGTGAACGCCCAAATTCTTCGTCCAGAGGTAGTATTCTTCCATAGAGAACAATTGACACCCATAAATATTTATAAACTAGTTTACTTTGATTAAAAATTTAGGATGACCTTATTCCAAATAAAAATTGAACCTTATGAAATTTTAATTTAGGTGCAACTCAATTAAACATTTATATACTAGAAAATGTTAATAAAATAAAACTCGTTACTAAAAAAAACTTAATGCTTCATGAATAAAATGGATTAAACCTAATTACCTCTAATTTCTCGTTAGTTTAATGCTTTTCTATTTTTTTAACCACCATCATTACTGAAATCATTTAAAATAAAATAAAAAAACTTAAGAGGACGTTTATATACAACGAGAACAAGCCTTAGATTCTAGAGAGATGATTGAGGAATTGGGAAGCAACATTGTAGGTAAAACAGAGTACTACATATGCATAGCTTTATATTATTACTAGCTAGAACATTTTCAGAAGAACCATAATCTGATTTCTTCTAGTTTATTCTTAGTTTTTCTTGTTAGCTATTATAATAGTTATCGTTAGAGAAAATGCCGCATAGGTGGGATGCTCTGCTCGTGTCTAAAGAAGTTCTCTGGATCAACCTTTGATTTAACACTCACCAATCTGTTGAAATTGTCTTTGAAGTACTTCGCTCCCCACACTTTACCTTGTTTGATGCTTGATTTCGAGTTTTTTGAGTTCTGTCCCAGGTCTAGATCTCTGTAGTTCACATAAGCTTGTCGTGGATTGCTTGAGACATAAGGAGTCATGAAACGGTAGAGGTCTCTGATCCAGTTGATATGTTTACTCGGTCTCTTGTCACTGTCTAGCCAACTTGTTACATACTGAACCTTGAAGAGGACACCTTTTCTATGCGGAAATGGGATTTGGGATTCGGGAATTTTCGCCATCATTCCTCCATAAGGATTCCATATCATCAATGGAATATCTTCTTTCATCAACTTCTTGAAGATCCCTTTAAGCCCGGATTCGGGAATTGGGGTTTTCACAAAATCCGATTTGGCTTTGAAGTTGATCTTTGGGTAAGGTGGCTTCCCTTGAAGCAAAACATTAGTAGGAGTACGGATTGGGAAACCAGAAATGTAAACAATGGATTCAAGCCAGCTCATTTCCACACAATCTTTAAGTGTTAGCCCTAGCTCTGGGAAACTATTCTTCATAACTTTCATCAACATGCCTTTCCCGCCAAGAAACACAGTGTTGTACGACGTAGTCACAGTCTTGTTCCCATTGTTTCCAGCTACGTTGAAGAGCACACGAATGAATAGCTCTTCAACTAGCTTGTCCGCCACGTTTTGCCATTTGGAAAGAATCTTGTTGCCGACGTCTTGTTCTAACGTTTTTGTGACAGTGAAGACAGTCACGGTCTTAGGAACAGGAACAAGCTTGATCTTCCATGCTAGAATGATCCCAAAACTCCCTCCAGCGCCTCCTCTAATCGCCCAAAAAGTGTCCTCACCCATCGCGGCTCTGTCTAGTAGTTTACCATTCGCATCAACGATCTTTGCGTCTAGAACATTATCTGCACCAAGACCATATTTCCTCATCATGGAACCGTATGCACCACCTGTTATATGCCCTCCTATACCTAAACTTGAGCACAAACCCGCGGGGAATCCATGGACCTTGCTCTTCTCTGCAATCCTATAGGTATAACAAATATATTGTTTGATTAAATGAACAACCAAAGATTCATTTTTGAAAGATAGCGTTAGTTTTTAATGTCTTACCTATAGTAAAGTTCACCAACTGTAGCACCAGCTTGAACCCAAGCACTATTGTCTTTAATATTAATGTCCATCTGTCTGAGCTTCGAAAGATCCATTAATATAAATGGCTTTTCGATCTTCGAGACATAAGACAAACCTTCGTAGTCATGACCACCGCTTCTTACACGGACATGAAGTCGGAGTTTCTTGGAACAAACGATGGAAGCTTGTACGTGAGACACATGAATGGGGCTGAATATGAATCCCGGTTTAGGCATGGATTTTTTCAAGAACCGGAGATTCTGAGCCGTAGATTCAAGGACTTGGGTAAACATAGAAACGTTTTTCGCAGGAGTGAAGAATGTTTTCTCGGGTGGGAAATAAACATTTGTGTTTCTTTTGAGACAGTTGATGAATTGATCTTGAAGAGAGGATGATGAAGAAGTTGGAGTTATTGTGTAAAAAGAAAAATATAAGGTCAAAATTAAAAGAAATGAAAATGCAGGGAATGGTTTAGAAATTCTCATTCTCTCTATTTCGAAGTTCTTCTGTTTTATTATTTGTTACTTTGTTACTCTTTGAGTTTGATCCTACAGCATCTGCAGAATGCAGTGTATTAATAATGGAAATATATTTAATCTTTTTACACGTTCTATCAAAAAAATTCCACAAATGTAAACTTTTGTTTCTTCTCTATGAGCATTAATGCCCAAAGACCTAAACTTTTAACATAAAGTTATCAACTTGATTAACAAAATGGTAAAAGTCAAAATTTTCATAATGAATTGTTGATTTAGATGATACCATAAAAACTCAGTGCCATTCATAGTAATTAATAAACAACACAAAGCCATTCTCAAGAAACTTACCGAACTTGGCCAACTTGTGTTTCACGGTGGAGACTTAGACTCAGACTAAGTCAATAATTTAGAAATACTTGTGAAAATATAAAATAGATCGTTGATATTTAAAGGTCAATAGGGACGAGTGAGACGGCCAAATATTTGCAAGTGACGTGAAGCTGAGATACATTTTCCCTCTTATGTTTGATAAACGTTGCAGTATGTGTGTGTAGAGAACTGGACATGTAGGTGGCAAAATGTTCGTGATATCCGTGATTTTAGCTGTTTTCTGTTTCGAATTTTCAATTCAGTTTGAAACTAAGGAATATAAGTCTAAAAGTATATGTTAAACCTTAGAAGTAAATATTATATTACTAAAATACGTACGTTTTTTAATACAAATAGATGAATATGAATTAAGTTAGTATATAGGCCATTTTCTGGTGAAAGATAAGAATATTAGCAGTATCTTTTCAAAAAAAAAAAAAAAAACCGAATCGAAGTATATAAAAAATTCAGGTTAAAAGATAAAAAAAATCATTTCCTATGTGAATGAGATTTTAGAGTAATAATCCATGCATGTTCCTGCCAAATATCTAACAAGATATACATACCTCATCTTGCCAATTTGCTTCAGTTTAAACTCCTCAAATGTTCCAACTAGACTTAACTCTTGAATCATATATTCATTAAAATATTTCAATTAAGACGTAATGGATCAGAATCGGGAAATTAAGAAATATTAATTCGTATTTCTTAAGTTTTAGAGGAGGAAAATTGGGTAGTTTTAAGTTTTAATTAGGAAAATTGGATAGTTTAGTAGGAAAATAGAGGATATTTATTTGAAAACTGTCCTAAAAACTACTCATATTTCTAATTAAATTTTAAAATTACCCAGTTCTTCTATAAAAACTTTAAAATAACCATATTACCCCAATTCTTCTATAAAACTTTAAACGTCAAGTCTTATTTACTTTTGCATTTAGGTTCAAATGTTTTCGAAAGGAAAACAAGATCAGGATTTTTCTTAGCTGAAGTTGTCAAAAATCACATATACCGACACGGTCTGGTTCTGTTGCAGTTGGGTTAGGTCGAATTTTTTTGATAAGGTGTAGAAAAGCAATCCCTCAGTTCTATGCTGGTCAAATCCCACCAAATTAGTCAATTTGTGTTTTTATTTGGTGGTTAAATGTGGACCGGTCAGTATAACCAGACATGCACTATCAAACATTGGAACCAGATCAAAACATACAACAAATCTCTCAGGCTCCAGCATCATGGGCAGATATTGTTTGGTTCAAAGAATGTATCCCAAGATTTTCATTCTCTACGTGGTTGGCTCTTTTGACAAGGCTATCAACCCGAGATAAGACTACGAAATTGGGGCATGATAATCCCACCAGGTTGTGCCCTATGTGATAATGACATTGAATCTCATGAACATCTATTTTTCGACTGCCCTTTCTCCTCTGCTATGTGGCAGACTTTCGCATGCAGGTTATCTTCCTTCCCGCCCAGGAGCCTACACTCAAGGACCGCCTGGATTAACCAAATCCAGCCTCTCCAAAAGAAAGTGATCATCAAGCTTCTATTTCAAACCTTTGTATACAATGTCGGGATCTTCACGTTGACATCTTCATCACCAGACACCATTAGGCGCCTCATCGACAAGTCTATTAGGGATAGGCTCCTCTCCAGTGGCGGAGGTAGAAAATTTTGTTATAAGGGTCAAAATTAATTTAATATAAAATAATATTACTATTTTTGTTTAAAATGAAATAAATACATAAAATGACATTTAAGACTTTAATACTAAAATGAAATACATACATAAACAGCATAAATCGATTAAAATGACATTTAAGACTTTTTGGTTAAAATTCATGAATATTAACAAAAACAGAAAAGAAAATAGATTTTGTGGGTGGTTTTTATAAGTAAATATAATATTAAATAATAGCTTGATTTTTTAATTAACTCATTAATTTTAAAATTTATTATATTGTAGTTAGGGTTTAAAATTCTAATGAGCCTAACTTATAATTTGGGTTTCTATTATTTTATTTAAAATTTTTATCTCTAATTAAATTAAAATTTAATGGGGTCAAAAATTATAGTGCAATGGGTTTATTATAATTTTTCCTAAGAAGCTGTAATAGATTTTCAAAATTTATAGGGGTCAACTGACCCCCCTAATACACTACTGCCTCCGCCCCTGCTCCTCTCATTCCTGGCTTTTGCTGCGGGTGCCTCCATTCATCTTATGATTTATTTTCGATATACCTTTTTTTTTAAACCCTTTGTCTATTCCTCTCTCCACCAGTTTGTTTTTAATAAATTTTCTGTTAATAGTAGTCTAGAAAACTTGTAATCAAGTAATTAATTTCGGTTATAAAATCTTAACATTAAAATCAAAACAAAACCCCGTTATAACAATAGTTATATTAGGATCGATATCAGATAATTGAGTTTAACCAGACACACCAATTATGAATCATGCTGACAAATAGATAACGACAGTGTATGAAAGTTTTTTATTGGGGTCACAAAACAACAATACATGAATAAAGAGAACAACATTAGCGTCGGATATTTGTGGAAGGGAGTATGCGGGATATCTCAATTATTTAAGGGTGTGTGTGGGACATATCAATTATTTCCACTGATTTCACTTTAATGTCTGTGTGGATTATAAACAGAAACAATATATTATTAATATATAATTCTATCCGATATTTTAATTTTACAAATTGTTAGGTGCTCATTGGAAGCTCGGGTGTTTAACAATTATGGCGCTTATTACCACTTGCAAATATTGCGTTTAGATATGGTAACGCTTGTTACCACTTGCAAATATTGCGTTTAGATATGGTAACGCTTGTTAGTTTTTTATAACAATTATGGAAACTGTTTTATAGTACTATTTATAACACTTGTAAGTTGTAACCATTCTAAATTAAAATCTATATCCCATAAGTGTTTTTTTTTTATAATGAACGGTAAATAAGTCTTAAATTTTTACAAATTAACCTTCTTCTAAACGCTTTATCAAGAAAAGAAAAAAAATCACAAAAGTAACTAATACAAGTTTTTACTCTTTCTAATCAAATTTTATTGGTTGGATGTTTTGCTATTGGTGCTAATTCAATATGTTTCATATTTTGCCTGTATATCAAATTAATTACAAAGCATATCTATTGGGTGGGGTATATTCTTGTCGTCATCCGAAAATTACATGTTAATCATTTCCATTTATTTCACTTTTTGTGTGTTTATAAACCGCAATAATATATAGTCCGATGACTCCGATTGGATTTGATAAGATCATAAGACCAGTCATGTCCAAGAGAACTTCGTTTTGAATATTTGGAACAAATCTTTTACCAAAAACTTTTGTTTATTATGAATCGGTTATTTTATTCTTAAAATACTTTACTCCCCAAATCTTTGCTTCCTCATACTTTGTCTTCATATTCATTCCAAGATACATTCCTAAATCAATGTCTCTAAAATTAACATAAAGCTCTTCTTGGAGATTTCGAAACATAAGGAGTCATAAATTCATATACTCTCTAGATTCATTTAAGATGCTTTTTCTGTATCAGTCTTGTTTTTATATTCTTCTTCTCTCCAATAAGCTAAATATTGAATCTCATAAATATTACCTTTACAATGTGGAAATGGTATTCGTAATCTGCAATTTTAATCATTTTACCACCAAATGGAGTAAGTATGATCTTTGCAAGAAGAGCCTCTGGCGCATTAAAGCGTCTCCAAAGCTCCGCGGTTTTAGGTATTGAATAAAATCGTCTTTTCCTTTAAAAGATCTTGATGTTCGCTTTCGTACCTCAAGAATATCCATTGATTCTGCTTTGATAAAACCAGAGAACAAACTCAATCCATTTCATTACAATCTCCAACTTCAAGACCTAATTCCGAAAATGTCTCTTCCATTAATGCTAATAAATCGCTTACCGGACCGAGATAGAGTCCCGAGAGCGAATAATAAACCGCGGTTTCCTTTTGCAACATAGCCCTAATGAACAGATCATCAGGAAGGAACTTTATCTGCAATATACTGCCACTTTTTGATGATCGAGACAGCCTCTTTTCCGATGTTTTCGTGACGCTAAAGACCGTTACTCTCGACGGAAAATTTTGACTAATATAATCTTCCACGATAGGAAAACTCAAAATCTTGATCTTCCTCCTCCACGAATAGCCCGAAAGAAATCTTCACCCATGCCTTTTTGGTCAAGAAACCTTCCGTTCGAATCAACAATGTGCGCATCAATTACATTATCCGCAGCTAAACCGTATTTTCTCATCAACGTACCGTACCCTCCACCTCCGAGTTGTCCTCCAATGCCAACTGTTGGGAAAAGCCAAAGATTTGCTCGATTTCCCAAGCTTCTTGTACAATTCCCCAATTGTAGCTCTGGATTGAACCCAACCAGTCCGGTTATCGACATCTAATGTTATAGACCGGAGATTTCTCAAATCAATGACGATGAAAGGTCTGGTTTTGGCAATGTAAGAAAAACCCTCGTCGTCATGACCACCACTCCGTGTCCTGATATGAATATCATGAAGCCGTGCGCATTTTTATCGTCGATTGAACATCGGTAGCTTGAACAGGTGTGATGATTGAAAACGGTTTAGGTGTTCCAAGAACCTAGAATCTTGGATTTTTGTATAGAAGAATTCAAGATTGAGAAAAAGGGTCTTTAGATGTGTGTATGATTCTTGATTCGACGGTGTTGTCGTTTATTTGGTGATAATCTTTATCCAAAACAAATCCTGCAATATATGCAGTTTTGTGTGTGCTCATAAAAATGGCCATGTTGAGGATTTAAACGAGATAGCTAAAGAAACCTTTTCTAGCGAGATTCTCTTTAACGAAGTGGTTTAAGGCAGCCCTGAGATCAACCAAGAGCACCACATGAGATTAAGAAGCACAACACACAAAGCATATGAACTAGAAACTTGTAATGGAGCTATTGAACATGGTGTAGTGAAATAAACAAAGTCTTTACCTTTGCGCGGTTAAAGAAAGAATCAAAATCGTCGTCGGTAAGATGCCCACTGCACCATTAAACCCATATGACATCATACCTTCCAGCAGCTGGAGTAAACTCCTATGATTATATTAACATTCACAAAGCAAAGATGAAGAATAATTGATAACAAATATTTGTACAAATATATATATATATATATATATGATAAAATATAAAGAAAGCAGAAAATGTACTTCAAAATTGGCTGCGAGATGAAAGTGGTGTCCAATGGAAACAAATGGGCTGTAATGAGAAATTGACATTTTTTTTGGTGTTATTGGGCTTTTTACGGTTTTGTGGTTTTGTTATTGGTTTAATGACCGGGTCTTGGATTATCTAGATTTTTGACCCGGTTTGTTATACTGGTCAAAGTCAAAACCAGTTTTAGTTGAATTGAATCAAGGTTATTTGACATTTGTTGTATCCTTGTAATGTAACATGTCTTTGTCTGTGTCATGTAGTTGCAATTGGAAGAATTTAAAAAGCGAGAGAAAGCAATGGTGAACGTTATCAACGCGGAACATAATTAAATAATATAATCAAATCGTTTTGAGTCACGGATTTTAATAGTTGATTGTTGATTATTGTATCGATGTAGACATGGAAGACCAATACTAAACAATTGGAAATCTCTGAATTTACAAAAAAAGAAAGAAAATATTTTCTTGTTAGTTTCATTGTATTGGTTGGGACTGTCAAGAAACAACAATTATGTCTAAACTCTAAAGATTAACAGGAAACAATCATCATTTTTCATTTTTCTTCTAAGTTTTTTTGAAACCGGTCGTTTGATTATGTCTTAAATTTTAATAAATTTTTTAAAGAGTTCCGCTTTTCATTTTTCATTTGCAAATTTATGTGTCCTCAATAATCTCATTAACATTATTTGTATATAAAATTATAAGGATATGTACTCACACAAATTAATTTCTTAAAACTTAGTAATAACAGAAAAAAACAAAATATTTTTTTGCATTTTATTTGAATTTTTAGTGTAGTTTCTTATGGATTTCAGCATTGCATTTCATAATCTCGTTCCTTACTCGTTTTTTGTAAAATTTAGACATGTTTTTTTGGTATTATAAACAATTTCTCTGTTCTTTTATTGGTCTCCGCCTCCTGATTTCAAGTCTTTAATAATATAGAATGTAACTGCTAAAAGTCTCCTCTCTTGATTCTTAAGTTTCCCATTATAAAAACAGAACCACCAAGAACGAAGAAGAAGAAAAGTGTAACAATGGAGATTAGTAGCGAGAAAAAGAATCTCTCAAGACAATCTTCTTCCTTCAGACTACGAAGTCCAAGTCTAAATGCTCTTCGTCTCCACCGAATCTTCGACTTATTCGACAAAAACAACGATGGTTTCATCACCATCGAAGAGCTAAGTCAAGCACTCTCACGACTCGGTCTCGACGCTGATCTCTCCGACCTCAAATCAGCCGTTGAATCATTCATTAAACCGGACCAAACCGGACTCCGGTTCGATGATTTTGCTGCACTTCACAAAACACTAGACGAATCTTTCTTCAGCTGTGACGACGGAGACAACAACAAAGGATCACATGAGTCAGATCTTGAAGAAGCTTTTAATGTATTTGATGAAGATGGAGATGGATTTATCTCAGCTTTGGAATTGCAAAAGGTTTTGAAGAAGCTAGGGCTTCCTGAAGCAAGAGAGATTGAACAAGTTGAGAAGATGATTTTTTCAGTTGATAGCAATCATGATGGTCGCGTTGACTTTTTCGAATTTAAAAACATGATGCAAACTGTTCTTGTTCCTTCTTCTTGAATCTTTAGAAAAAAGTTTCTCGTTTGATTCTCTGTTTAAGTTGTTCTTGAATGTAGAATAATTGTAGATACCAATCTGCAATATGCCAATTAACCAAAATAAAATAAAATTAGAGAGGTCTTTTGTAATGTTTGATTACAAGAAAATTAGATTGTGTTCTTGATTTTGGTTTGATTCCAAGACTTCATAAACTAAAAGACAGCAATCAATTTATTGAACTTAACTCATATCAACTTCTTCTATAAGAAAAATTTAAGTTGAGTTATGTAAGTTCTGTATGATATATTTTTTCAACAAACAAAAAAATGTTTTGATGTATTTACTTACAAAACAATATCATATTTAGCTAGAAAAGACTCTTGAGAGTTAACTAGAATATGACACAGACTCAAAACTGAAAAAGATTACTTCTCAAATAATAAGTAAGATAATTTTTCATTAGTTTTTTAAATGTCGTGGTTAAAACTGTACCAGCTAAAGTTTTAATACAATTTAATTTAGGAACATAGAATTAAAAAAAAACATGATTATAATTCATAAATTTTGAAATTTAAGTGGATGTAGATCATGACATATGTTAAATTTAAACTAAATATATTCACTAGAAAGTTGATAGCCACTAGGCTTAAGTTCTTTCTTGTCATTCCCAGGCAAGTAGTCTTGCTTACTATAATATCATTACATTCAAACAAAAACAATAATTAACATTGTGAACTTTTTTGTATATGCATATATGTCATGTCATATAGGATATGTGAAGATTTGACTTTGCCGGTGATTTTCAAGAAGCTTCACTCGGATTTCTATGAATCATTAAAATGTTGATGTGTTATTCGTTATAGTTATTTGATCATCAAACTAAACGAGATGGTATATTTTCAAACGTTGTACATATTTTAACTTCGATTGTTCAAACTAAACGAGAAGATTTGTCTTTTCTCCAACTATCTATTAGCTTATATTTATAAAACTTATTTCCTTTTTATTTTATACACATAATAAGTTTATTTGGACCTTGTAATTTGTGGAACAAGAAAAAGCTTTGGAGTTTGGTTTTCGTTTAAATTTCTTAAGATTTAATATTATGTACAAAGATTTTGTTTGGATTTCTCATTCTATATATATATATATATTTATATCACAACTTTAAATTCTAACACATATGGAAAGTAAAATTGATCATATCATATAACACAAAAAAAAAAACTTGATACTTGCAGGAAAAAATCTCAAGATAGATGAATCATGGTCCAAGAACCAAGGACTTACAAGTGGCAATACGAAAGTGAAAACTACTGCTGTCCATTACTCTTAATAGAAATCTAGAATGTTGAAAAACACTAAACGAATGATTATGCACAGAGATAAACAATCTGAGGACTTTAGTAAAATAAAACATTGAATTGAAGGTTATAAAAATGTGAATATTTTACCAAGATAAACCAAAGAAACTAAACAAAGAAAATATAATGTAATTACTCTTTGATTTCTCTATATAGGTGAGGTCTAAACACATACTATTTAGTATTGTATTTAGCTGATGATGCCAAAGAAAATTTCATTGTCATAAAGATCCAACGGCAATCAGAATCATCCGGGTTAAAAAATCGCTGGCGGAAGATTAAGATATCAACGAGACAAAATATCAAAGAACCATGGAGATTTATCAAAACAATTAAATCGAATGAAATCACAAAGAAATAGAAATCGGAAATAGATCCAATGATGATCGGAATAATCAGAAACAACTAGACTGAAATTGAGATTTGGGAATCTGATCTCTCGTGAGTGATCGCCCTTCATTGATTCTGATCGGCAGTGGCTCAAGCACAAAAGCACCGTTACTCAAATTTCTACATAATTTTTGAAAAGAAGAATTTTTGGATTTTTAAAATATGAGAAATATCAGAGAGGGAGACTTGTAAGCGATATTTTCTTCCAACTGTCTTTTTGATTTTATTTTATTTAATCAGGCCTTATATATAGGAATTTAAATTTCCTTAAAAAATCTCCAGTTTTTTAATTGTTTTGTGAAGGGATATAATGGTTTTGTTAAGTGATGTTGAATTGTCCAACCGAATTGATTAATCGAAAAATTTTAAATAAGTTTTGATAAATCATTATGAAGAATATTCATAATTTCAAGAGTTTTTGCGACTGCACCGAAAAGAAAACTCTCAAACCTAATTATCCAGTATTTTGAGGAATCAATGAATTTCTACTTTGACTACTAGAAGTTTTCGCTCTATCAGTCCATTGAAGAATTTATTCCCATTATTTTAAATATTACCTAACAAGTATGAAACAAGTTAGATAAGACTTAAAACATTGGCATGTACCTTTTTGCCTGCTTCAAATTGTAAAAAGAATATATTAGAGATAGAAAAATTAGGTTATTATTTTCTTTAATTTCCAACATATTCCATTTAAAGATGAATCATTATTAATTCAAAAAAAAAACTAAAACAAGAGTTGGTACATAACACTATGTAAATTCAAATGCTTATCGATAAAGACATAACTAATTATAACGCTAAATGATAAATAAGTGAATTTATTAAATCCGGCTAAGGTTAGTTACCAACCCAATAACTCACTAACCAATTATTAAATCCATTTTTATTTTACTATTTGAATCAATCTTAAACTGAGGAGGTCATCATTTTTGGCATCTCTCGGATTAAAATTCATACTAGTCCAATGTTTTTTTTTTGCTGATATCTGAATCTTGCACATTTGTTGATCCAACTATTTGTCATTTACATTTTTTTAATTACTACTATATTTATAAGAGATTGTTTGAAAATTTTGACATGTATTTTCCACTAATTGTTAGAGAAATGTATCATTTGGATCACAACTATTTCGTAAAACGTTGGTGTGTTCTGTTTTTGATCCATCCATACTGTTCAACTGAGTTACATAAGAGGCATAATATATTAGGAATAAATGTCTCATATTATGAATAAATATCCCACATTCGAAGAGATGTTGAGACATTTATCCCTAATATAATCGTGATAGATTATTTTAACTATGTGGTGGCTAAATCGAGTTTGATGTTTAAATTTTCAACTTAATTAATACTGTACACGCAGAAGAAAAATAAAAGGTGTTATTCAGGCCAATTCATTCTTCTAGTTGGTCATGTGGCTGATCTTACATTTCGTGCTTTACATAATACATCTCGTGCATATAGTATACGCACTAAACTCAAAAATACATGTCAGTTTGATATATTCAGTTATTCGCCATATATATATATATATCATCTGATAGTTGTTTTATTTTTCTTATTTGGATGTTAAACATCTTGAGATTTCTAGTTATATTTTTTATCAAAAAAATGTTATGTAAAAGCAACTCCATCGGAAGAGTTATGTTGGAGTTATTTTGGAAAAATATATGAAAAGTAGATAGAAAAAAAGTAAAACCGGCTCTTAATAAAGATATTGTAGAAGATATTCTTGTCAATTTAAAAAACTCATCCGTTATGTGTTTAATTTTTATCGTTCAATGTTCAAAAAATAAAAAAATTAAGAAACTCAACAGCATCTCCACTGATGGTGGTCTAAGTTATACATGCATCAAACTTGGTCTCAAGTCAAAATTGATTAGATTATCTACATGTATTGATAAAAGAAAAAAGAGTAATAAGATTATTGTAAAATTCTTACAAAAAAGATTATTGCAAAATGTTGTTGGCAGAAAATAAAAAATGCAAGATCAAATTATTTGATTTGACCACGGTGGCCGAACACGTTAGATAGTTGGGCAGTCGCTAAAAGTCTACAACTATGCAGCCGGACAAATTTTATCCCATTTTATTATCAATTATTTATTTGTATTATAGTTGTTTTCTTTAATATGTCACTTGTAGTTAAATTATTTTAAAACATCTATTAGATAGGTTCATAGTTCTTGTTTGACTTTTATTAAACTATAGGGTCGTTAGTCACTGTACCTTGGCTTCTAAATTCCAATTAATTGGCTTTTCAAAATAGGTTGGGTGGCTTACCAAATTTTTTAATCTTTTTTTTTTTCAATTTTTTACTAAATTAGAATAAAAGCGACAAAAAAGAACCAATCTCCTAAGAAAAATGAGTCAGTATCTTACCTAACCCCCGATCCCTGACAAAGGGGTTGTGAAAGAGTATGTTCAATATAATGTACACATGTCATATGTTGTGTTATCTATCTAGTTTGTTTGAACTTTTGTAAAGTTGAAGCTATTTTGTTTTGTTTTGTTTTTTGATAAAAATTTTAAACATTTCTAGAGCGGCCAGTTAAAAGGGCTTAAGCAGTATAAATTATGTTACGAAACTCATTTAGGCTAAAGTCAAATGTAATCTAACGAATTTAAACTGCAAACCATTTATCAAAAAAATTAACATTTATTATTATAGATTTCAACCCTTCCAATTTAAATTCTAATAATATCCCGTTTAAAGTCAAAATTAACATTTCAACCCTTATAATTTCCATATTACTATTATACATTTTCAGAAAATCTTGTTTACATACGATCTTCTTTTTATGGATTTTAATAAAAAGAAATGCATTTATAAGTAGAAAAAAATAAATGCCGTAAGAAAAGAAAGATAAATATAAATATCTCAAATATAATGTAAAAATGACCGATATTAAATATATCAAATATGCCGTAATTAAGTCGTAGTCGACTCGTGCCCTCGCTTTGCAATTCACGTTTCCTCTCTGAGAGTTTCTTCGTCTTCTTCCTCTTCTTCATCTTCTCTTACGTTTTCGCACTCCAACCATTTTAAAACGCTTTTAAGCTCTGTTTCTCGTCTTCTCACAAATCTCAGGTGCACTTATCTCTCTCTCTTTCTTATATTGTTTCTGACAAAAATTAGATGTTTTCTAATCTGTTTTATCTCTGGAGAATTATGTTTAATTAAGATCATTATCATTACCAATCTTCTCGATAAGTTTTTCATTCTGTTTTAATGATTATGACCATTTTATGATTTATTTTAACTAGTTTTGGTAAATTTAATCAAAATCAGAATCAGATTCAGATCACAATATTTCTCAAATTTCATCGGAAATTTTAGTCAATTTTCATGACTATTCTTTATTTTAAAAAAAAAACTCTTTCTCCCATTTTCTTGTTTTGCTCTGTTTTGTTATTCTCCCCTGTATAACCTTTTGACCAAGTATATTCTTTTTATCTTTATATAACTTTGTATAAACTTGACCCCAAAATAATAATAATGAAAAACATATGTAAAAATATAATCAGGCAGATGGATATAAAATTAACTCCATTTATATTTTCATTTTTACATAAATGTTTCAATTTTTTTTTGTATATCTGTTTCATCTGTTATGCTTTCAGGTCCCACTTGCAACATATATATTTTTTTCACTTGCAACATAATTTATTACCTCTGTTTTTTTTCTTTTTATTTTTCCAGGCATGTATTTATCAGAATTTGGTAGCTTTTACCTGTATGCTTCTGTTAATATATTTATAATGTTAATTCTTTCTTTGTTTTGCAGCACCATGAACCTCATTGTTGCTAGTTACTGATTTTTATGGTATTACTTTGGTCTCAAGTCTCTGTTTCAACTCTAAAACAAGAATAATTTTTGAAGTTTTTCAATGCTAATTTCTAATGGAGTAAGAACTCAACGAAGAAACTCAAGACCTTTTTCACTAGGAGGTAGAGAGATTATATTACTTCAACAAATTTTACTTATGATAATATCCTATTTCTGAGATTTGATTTTGATTTTTGCAGAAATGGATTACTCAGAACCAAAAACAAAGAATAATCTCACTGGAAAGCTTCTCTTAGTAGCTTCACTACTTGTATTAGCCATAATTGTGATCAATCAATCTTCAAGTTTCACATCCCCAAGCGCGGTATCTCCATCATTCTCATACTCAAAAACCTTTAAAACTTTTACATTTTCACTAAAACGTTTTCACATTTTTTTTTCTAGTTTTCTCAAAGAGAGGAAGGAGTAACTCATGTGTTAGTCACTGGTGGTGCTGGCTATATCGGGTCACATGCCGCTTTAAGGCTTCTTAGAGATTCATATCGCGTAACCATTGTGGTAAATAAGACTGTAGTTTCAAACTTTTCATTTCCTATTTGATGGAACTTGGAACAATGATATTAACCTTTTAATCTCTCAACAGGACAATCTTTCACGTGGCAATCTTGGCGCGGTTAAGGTTTTACAGAGATTGTTCCCACAAACCGGAAGACTTCAATTCATATTTGCTGACTTAGGAGATGCCAAAGCTGTATTTTCTTATAACCTTTTGATATTTGTTAATCTTTGAAGCATATAAAAGCTTTGGTGTTTTTCTTAACCGATACCATTTCAGGTCGAGAAAATCTTCTCAGAGAATGCGTTTGATGCTGTGATGCACTTTGCTGCGGTAGCTTATGTTGGAGAAAGCACTCTTTATCCTTTAAAGTATACTTCTTATTCGTTCTATAGTTTCTACACATTGCTGCAAGAGTTTGTTTTCTTGGTCTCATTTTTCGATATGTTTGTTTTGTTTACAGATACTACCACAACATTACATCAAATACATTAGGAGTTCTTGAAGCTATGGCTAGACATAAAGTGAAGAAATTGATATATTCTAGCACTTGTGCTACATATGGAGAGCCTGATAAAATGCCGATTACTGAAGATACTCCGCAGGTAAATAACTTTAATTTCCCGTGAATTTATCAATCTTTCTGAAATTTTTTTAATGGGAAATATCGATTTAGGTCCCGATTAATCCTTATGGGAAAGCTAAAAAGATGGCAGAGGATATGATCTTGGATTTCTCTAAGAACTCTGATATGGCTGTTATGATCTTAAGGTTAGGTTCATTACACTATGATCAATGAAAAAGTTGTGCAAACTCATATTGATGAATCTTATGAACTTGCAGATACTTCAATGTGATTGGTTCAGATCCAGGAGGTCGATTAGGAGAAGCTCCAAGATCCGAGCTTCGTGAACAAGGTCGTATCTCCGGTGCTTGTTTCGATGCAGCTCGCGGTTTCATTCCCGGACTGCAAGTAAAGAAAAAACATTTCTTGTTTTTAGTCATATTCTTTGCAAACTCCATTATATGATATGGTTTTTGGTAGGTGAAAGGAACGGATTACAAAACATCAGATGGGACTTGCATTAGAGATTACATAGACGTTACTGATCTAGTGGATGCTCACGTGAAAGCTCTCGAGAAAGCTCAGCCTCGAAAAGTCGGTATCTACAATGTTGGTACCGGAAAAGGTCTTGACTCTTTAACATTTTGATTGCACAAGAACTCTGTTTTCTTTTCCTTCTTATACCGAGAGATCGGTTAAGGATTTTGGTTACAATTTGAGACTAACCGTTTTGTGGTTTGGTTAAATAGGAAGATCAGTTAAAGAATTCGTGGAGGCGTGTAAGAAGGCGACAGGAGTTGAGATCAAAGTAGATTTCTTGCCTCGACGACCAGGAGATTACGCAGAGGTTTATAGTGATCCGACCAAGATTTTTAAAGATTTGAATTGGACTGCTCGATTCACTAATCTTCAAGATAGTCTTCAAGTTGCTTGGAGATGGCAAAAGATTCATCCTCGTGGATATGCTTATTAAAACACAGAGCAAACAATAACATCTTTTTAAGAGCTTTATTGTTTTTTTTTTTTTAAATAAATTTGGCATATACATAATAGAGAAAAATATTGCGACTGCAATGACTAGTAATATTGGTGCAAGTATGGATTTAGTGATTTACCAAAGTTGAATTGGAACTTACAATCTGTTTGTGTTACTAACCCTTAAATAAAACGATTAAACGGATGCAATTTATGTACTACTTTAGTGGAAGGAAATAATCAATTGTTAAGTTTTTAACCTGAAAAGTTATTGGGCTCTTTGGCCTAAATAAAAATATTAAATTTTTTAAAGACACCTGAGAATCGTGAAGCTTGAGAAGTGAGATGAATCAATCAGGCCGGGATGGGTTTCTCTTATAACTTAGATAACAGAAGTTGGACCCAATTCTACACAAGCCCAAAAGAAAGGGTTAGGGTTAATAATAAAACCAAGAAGCTTAGGTCTCAAGCGAATGAGAAAGGACTACAAAAAGCGTAGGTCTCCGTCTCTGGCCATCTGATCATCCAACAAGTTATTAAATTTCGACGTTTTCTTTGTGAAATCTTCGGTTCGATGTTGATAGCAAGTTTGATGAAGGAAAGGAAAGCAGAAAGAATAGTCGTGAAAGGATCTGAAGGTTTCTCTAATGCGAGAGAGGATTTGATAAGCAAATTACATGACTCTTTGATATCTCAGATACTCTTTTATCTCCCGACAAAGGAAGCTGTTAGGACTAGTGTTTTGTCCAAGAGGTGGAAAAAAGTCTGGCTTTTGATTCCCGAGTTGAATCTGAAATCTTCTGAATTCCCAAGTGACAATGCTTTTGTGGATTTTTTGGATAAGTTCTTAGATTTCTCGAAGGGGGAGAATTTATGCTTGCACAAGCTTAAGCTAAATATTCCGGATGATATGAATGATCAGTCTTGTGTCACACGTTTGATAGACTTCGAAGCTACAGGTAAACTAAAACATCTTGATGTTGAGTGTCTTATTGTGAAACGTGACTTTTTGCAAGTGATGCCGATAAGCCTTTATACTAGTCAGACGCTTCTTTAATTGAGACTCCATCGAGTATTGCTAGGTAATTTTGACTCTGTTTCATTACCTTGTCTCAAGACTATGCATTTAGAAAATAATGTATATGCCAATGAAGCGTGTTTAGAGTTGCTTATCTCATCTTGCCATGTTCTTGAAGATTTGAGCATTGTTAGAAAGGTAGATGATAAGGTAAACTTTTTACGAGTGCGTTCTCAGACAGTAACTAGTCTCAGTGTAAGCTATGAATTTAGTGAGCATCGTAATAGGCTTTCTAGGTTTGATAGAGTAAACTCAGGAGTTTTGATTGATGCACCCAGACTCAAGTATTTGAAACTTAAAAATGAAGTATCAACAAGTAAAATCATAAGAAATTTGGATTCCTTAGTTAAGATCGATTTTGTTGGGGCCTTTCATGTTCCAAGCTTATCAAATAACCAAATGATCTGTAATTTTTTCACTGGTATTTCGAGAGTTAGGGATATGATCATCTCTGAGAGTACTATGCAGGTATGTGTCTACATATATATAATGCTCTTATATGCAAATTTTGCTCACTTATATATTAATTCTCTTCTTTTCTTTTATGTAAGCAGCTCATAGTAGAATCATCCCCACAGTTTTGCAACCTGACCTGTTTGGAAGCAAATCTTTTTGGTTACAACGTGAAAATCTTATCAACGTTTCTTGAAAGATGTCCAAATCTAAAATCCATTGTCTTGGTAATAACTTGTATCAAGATATAGATTTTAGCTTAATTATGATTTATATACTCATATATTCATTTATGTATTTTGCAGGAATTTGACCATTCTACTTTTCTGACGGCTCCAATAAGTTTCTCATCAGTGCCTCATTGTTTGTTATCATCCCTTGAGTTTGTAGAGATAAAAAATAGATTCAATGGCGGGTCTACTGAAAATTTTGTTGCAAGTTACTTTTTAGAGAACTCTCTAGTTCTCAAGAAACTTGTTGTGCATTTAAGCCAATCCCTGCAAAATAGCAGTTTGGGAGACTTGAGCAATCTCTTTGCATTGCCGAGAGCATCTAGCATTTGTGAAATCGTATATATTACTGACTGTTAGAAACTCTTTAGGTTTGACAGAGACTGGATTTGAATTCTGATTTTGTTGAAATTTATTATGATGTCTTTTTGAGCTTTTAGTTAATGAATTATATTCGAACAAAAACAAAGATAATGAACTTTTATTTGTATTTTCAGGCCAAAATGTAAATATTGCATTTCTGTCTAAACTTTTATTTAACGAAAAAATGATAAATTAAACAATGTACATGGTAAAGTTCTTTGATTGTAGCCAAATAAACCATTATTTGAGATTTATAGTCTATTTAAGTGTTTTAAAATGAGCTTACATGTTGAGCACAGACTCATGACCTCTGTTGCTGCCTTATGTTTTGAAAAATGCTTTACAACAAACACTGAAGCTTCTCTTGCTGTTCTCATTAGTCTTTGGATCTCTGTACCTTGACTATCACATTTCTGTTTCAAACTTGTAACCTAAAAATGGTCGGTATTTTTAATATAATGCGTTAGACACACAACACTTAGTAGACCTTTCGGCTAGTCATGGCCTTTTTTTCCCGGGAGCTCCAAGAATAACTGGGTTCATATTGGTGGTCTCATAGAAAAATCAACTGACTTTAGAAATAGTGAGGTTGTAGAAGTTACAGTATTCTCTATGAACTAAATGTGTTGTAAAAGTCTAGTCAAATGGTTTTGACTGGCAATTTGGTTCTCAAATTTTAGGTTATGTATGCTAATAATGCTACCGTGACCTAAATGCAGATAGAGGAGCTAAGTAAGGAATTAAGTAATTTGCGTATACACAAGAAACAAGAACAAATATACAAATACTGGGAAAGTTTTAATACAATGATAGTATCTTTGTAATATATCTACATGTGTACACAAACCCATACATAAATACATACATAACTGTAAAAGAAAATGTCTCATCATTCATTAGCATTCCCCAGCTCTTTCTTGTCAGGCCAACTTCATCTCTAGTTGCTCCTTCGCCTAACTTTAGTCTCAGATCTTAGTGTTTGAAGAATCATAGCCTCCATTGCTTACCTTTGAAGATCGTGATATGAACATTGAGGGACTTAGTCTCAGATTCGAGTCATTCCAGATGGAGGAAGGGAGCTGTCCCATTCTTGAACAGTTCTTACGAGACAATCTACGTAGAGTAATGGCATTTCCAACTGAGGAAGGGAGCTCCACTACACTCGAGCATCCATTAAGATATAATGCTTGGAGTTTAGAGATATTCCAAATAGATGACGGGAGCTCCAACAGATTCGAGCATCCATTGAGATACAATGTTTGGAGATTAGTGGCATTCTCAATAGATGAAGGGAGCTCCACCAGACTTGAGCAACCACTAAGATTCAAATAGTCGAGACAAGTTAAGTTCCCAATAGAAGAGGGGAATTCAACCAAACTCGAACAATTCATCAGATGCAACTCCCTGAGATTCATGATTTTTCCAATAGAGGATGGGAGTTCCACCAGACGTGAACACCCATCCGCATACATTTTCTCGAGGTTAGTGGCATTCCCGATGGAAGATGGTAGCTCCACCAAGCTTAGACAGTTTGTAAGTCTCAGCTCTTGGAGATTAGTGGCAGTTGATAGATCAGGAAGCTCCTTCAAGTTTACACAAGAACTCAAATCCATCCATTTGAGATTTCTAATGGGCTGTACAGAAAAACAAAGGTAGGAAGAATACATTTAGAACATAGAGCATATGTCATATGGCCACAAACACACACATATGTAGCTATCCATATAGATCAGGGTGTTACTTACATTTCTTTTTTTTCCTATCTAAAGCTAAAGAATTGTACATTAACTAATCATTCAAAATAAAACTCCGAATTTTAAACAAGGAGGATAGGATTTATAAGTTGCTTACTTCATTTCCTTCCCACAACTTCTCAAGCATGCTGTCCCGCATGTTTATTTTGACAAGAAACTCCGGATTAAACTTGGAAGGCAAACATGTCAGTGGATAACGTTCCCAATGTAGTAATCTAAGTTTTCGAGATATATAGCTTAAACCTTGAGGTAAGTACAAGATGTCGTGACAAGGATCTCCATATTGGTGGTAGAATCTTAAGAACTGGAGGTTACACATTCTTTCAAATGCTCTTTCACTTATATTTATTCTGCCCTCTTGTATACCAGATAACTCGAGATCGATGCCTATAACAGTTTTGGTTCCCTGAAACGGATCCAAAGAAATAAGAGTAGAGATGGTTAATTGTCAAATAAATACAACTTGTACAGGGACTAAGACAATGAAGGAAAAATCTTTAAACTTACAGTATCATCGGTGAGTACTTCACAAATGTCTTTAGCATCAACCAAAAACTGACGTTTCCCGGGATTATGAATAGATTGTTTACGAACAATGTCTAGACCTAGTTGTACCAGCATATTATGCATCTGTATCTTTCCCAAGTTCATAGATAAGAAAGATTTATCGGCCAAGATTTGGAGCCCTTGCCTCACATCCACAAACTTCTTTCCAAGAAACTCTTCAATTGTCTCAATCTTTTCCATTCTGAAAAAACAGGCCATGTGACGAAATATATCTTTGTCTTCTTCATCTAGGGAGTTATAGCTGAACATCAAAATGCTTTCAATTTCACCGTCAAGGCTGGTCCTTAACCTTGGTAGTACTCTCACCCACTCGGCGATCGACATTCCCCGTAAATACGAGCCCATAACCCTTAGTCATAAAGGGAGCTTACCAGCAAGTGTTGTAAGCATCTGCGCAATCTGCTCAAAACCAACTTTAGGAGACTTCTGACCAAATGCATACATGCAAAATATTTCAAGAGCCTCATCCGAAGTTGGAAAACCAACTTTGTAAATATATTTGATCCCATGTGCCTTTAAAAGTTTTAGATCTTGTGTTACAACGATAATGCGACTTCCAAGGCCAAACCATCGTATATCTTTTGCTGTGGCATCGAGTTGTACTAACCCATCCACGTCATCAAGAACTAGAAGAACTTTCTTGTCCTTCAACCTCTCTTGAGCAACTCCTAAATGAGGAACCACCATATCTTTCTGGTTGAACATTTGAGACAACAACTCTTTCTGTAATTGCATTTTTGCGCTGTACTCATCGTGACAAGGTCTTGGATATCGCACTTTGATGTTGTCCATGATTGCGCTCAGCTGGAATTGATGAAAGAGTTTGTTATACATAATTCTGGAGATGGTAGTCTTGCCAATACCAGCAGGACCCCAAATCCCTATCATTCTCACTTCTTCCATGTCCAGTTGTAACAATGAAGTTATCTCTGTTGTGTGAGCTTCAACACCAACAAACTCATCAAAATCCTTTGATGGCGTAAAACTCAACACGTCTGAGACATCTTTTGAGATTTTTATGATCATATCCGCTTCACTTTCCCTGAAATCAACAATATTCATCCTTACAAAGACAACTTGCATATTTGGAGTTTACAAATATACAAGAAAAGTATGACATTAGAGAGGAAAGACTACCATTTGCGAGAGTACTCCCCGAGTATATTTGCAGCACTGGTCAAAGCTAGCTTCCATTTCTGCTTCACCTCTTCTGGTCTTCCCACACAACTTTTTTTAAAAGCCTTTCCGAAATCTCCCTTCTGATTCCTGACGTCAGATGGATCCACATCACAAAAAATGGTCATCACTGTTTGACCCAACTCTTCTCTACATTTCATAATCTCCACCAATTCATCAAGACACCACTTTGAAGAACCATAGTTCCTCGAGAGCAAGATGACTGCAATCTTAGATCCTCTAATCACATGTAAGAGCTCAGGACCAATGGATCCTCCTCTCTTCATTTCATTATCAATGAATGGTGTGATTCCATTTCTTTGAAACTCTTTCTGAATGTGACTGAGAAAACCCTCTGCGAACATCTTCCCCACGGAAGCCCAAGAAGACAGGGTACAACCAATTGTGAGACAAAGGAGGAAGAGAAGAAGAAGGAGATAGAGAAGAAGAAAGATTTATGTTTCTTTTACGGAATCTGAATTTTCTATAAAGCAATAAACAAGAAGAATCCATTAGTATGATGGAAAGACGATCAAGATCACAACTTTTTTTGCAGATCTATATGGAGGAAGAATTAACAAAGAAGCTTTTTACATGACTTGACTTTATTGACAGAGAACGTTGAAATAGTAAGAGAGGAAGTTTCATGAATGTTTCCTAATAATTATTTAGAGATATTTTCATGGAAATTTTGGATACATTAAATCATTGACCTTATACTGTAGGTTCCACATATTTTAACACTTATTTCCATCATATAAAATACCGACTGAATTCTACAATGAGTACAATCAATAGATACCTCTATACTCTTTGTTTGTTGTTTGGAATGATGTGGACTGGTGGAGGAACTGATATAGAAAAATGAATTGTAGAAGTAACGGCATTGCGCAATGAACTGAGATATAAAGTGACTGGCAATTTGGATCACCATTTTAGGTTATACACCACCCTCCACTGCACTAGTCTGCAAGGTAAAACTTCTTACTTCAGTTTCTCCTGAGATTACAACTGTACATCTGTAATGCCAAAAGTAGAGGACAGATTCTTAATACTGAAAAACTACATACTAAACCTGACAGTTGATTTGGAACTTTTGGAGAAACTAACCGAGTTTTGATAATGAGTCCATGGTTCACAACCCCATCAATCTTATCCAGGCTTGTAGCGACATTAGCTGCAGAATTTTCACATTGATCAACAATAAAGAGCATTGCACTAGTTTAAACTGTTGCAGTAAAAGCTTTTTACCGAGGCTTGGAATTGGAGTTGTGAATATAACATCAAGAATGTTGTGACCATCACTGGTGACTATAGGAGAGTCTCCTCCAAGAGGGCCTGCATCTCCTACAGCAGCTCTTCTCCACACCTTTTCCACATATGGATACAATGAATCATATGAGGCTTAACACAATCGATAGAACCGAAATCCCGAGTAAACATTTGCGAAAGAACCAGATTTCACACCTCTGCATAGCCTAAATATAAGTCATCTATCTCCTCAGCTATAGCCAACCAATTAAGCTACACAAAACAATATCATTCGTCATTTTGGACTTCTGTGTTTTGAGGCATACTGAAAACACCCTCCTTGAGGGCTTATAACAAGTTTCATCAGTAGGAATTTGCTTACGGATTGAACTAAAACAGGGATAGAACCTTCAATACCGGTTTTGTATTGTTCTTCCTTTACTATGAAGACTGCCTCATCAGCTGCTTTCAAAACAGACTTCATTTTGAATCTCTCTTTATAAGCCCAAACATAAGCAATGAGCTTTCAAAGACTACAAATTCTATATGAAACCGCTCTCACCTTTTGTTTAAGTATATAGTCATCTTCCTGAGAACTTCTTCGTCGTCCAATAACAGCAATAAGCGTATTCTCTTCTACAGCATCAGCATCAGCATCATGAAATGAAAAATCAATCTACAAAGTAGTCAGAAAGCAAACATTACCCCAAGATGAAAATAATAGAACAAACCAGTTTAGACAATCCAAAGAAGCATATACCTGAAAATCATCCCGGAAATATTCCAAAGGGATTCCAGATTTTGCTGCTTCGCTCGCGCTTCGAGCAGACCTGAACAAAAGGTCAGGAAAAGTCATTACAAAGCCTCCAAAAACAATTCAAGTCATAGGAGAAAATGGTTGAATCATAATCCAAGAACTAACGAATATAGAGAGATTCAACAGTTGAATAAACAAAAGATTGATTCTTCATTGGATTCAAAGAAGATATAAACAGGAGAATCAAATGAAAAGACTCACATTGGTACACCAACAACATCTTGTAAAGAACCAGAACGAAGTTGCTGACCCAAATAACGTATAGCCATATCTGAAGCTTCTCCAGATCCTAAACCAATAGTCATCCCACTCTTTACATAATTATCAACCTGAAAAAAAATTCAAGAGAAAGTTTTGAATTCAAAGTATCAATCTTTCTTCAATTTTAATGAAAAAAAAAATCACCAGTGAAAATTTAGTTTTCAAGTATCGATTTTTCTTAAAGATTATGAATTTCAGCACAATTCAAACATTACCCAGAAGAGATTAAACCGTAAAAATATATTATAATTTATAAACATTCACATTCATATACCAAATTAGTGTCTAGATTTGTAAGTTACTAATTTAACCCTTACAGTGTGGTGAGCTGCTCGGAGTAGAGGAGAAAGACTGGCGCTTATTCGAGGAGGTACTGAAAAACGTCTGAAGCTACGATAGCGCCTGAAAGCCACGGACGAGGGTGAAAATGGAGTAGATGCTGCTGCAGTTACCATTTTTTTTTTTTTTTGAAGCAACGATTTGAGTCACGTGTTGTGACTCGGTGGTTTTGCCGCTCTTATGTGATAAACTAGCTTTTCTGATAAATATTTTTTGGCTCTTATGTGGTAAATTTATGGAGTATTTTATAAACTAAAATTACAAATAAATTAGTATTATTATTCGAGATAAATATGTTCTATGCAAATTACTTACTCATCAGGCAGAATATTTTTCATCTTGCCAGCTTTTTAAAACTCTTGATGTTGAAATAAACTCATCATGTCAAATTGTCAATGGGTACAAACAAAAGCGAGGACGTCCATAACAGGTATAGGTTGGGTCATAAACTGGACATACCTATATTCCTTGTTCTAAAAATACTCGTGTACATATATCTCGCTTAATTGATAGATTCACCCTTACCATTTCGATTAATGATTAATCATTTGATAAAATCAGTCAACCGATTACTCTCCGCCTAATCCGATTAATCTCCACCTAATCCGATTATTTTTGATATAATCATCTATAATCCAATTATTTTTAAATTTTCAAGTATATTTTTTTTTTGTTATTCAGACATTTATATTGATAGTTTCTGATGTTTCATAATAATTATGTTAAAATTATAAATAAAAATCATAAAATAAATTATTAATACTACATTTTCATGTATTTACTATAATTTTAAAAATAATATTATTTAAAAATTAATATAATGGATAAATATATTTTAAAAATATTAAAATAACCTAAAATTAATCTCCGATTAATCCCCGTTTACTCCCCGATTAATCCTCTAGGCGCTAGGCCCATCCTCGCCGTCCGACTAGCGCCTAGCGATTTTTAAAACATTGTCTATATCTAAGGATAAAGGAAATAAATAATTTCTAAATTTCTATATATAATTTTAGAAATAGATTATTTTTGAAATAATTTGGATGTGTAGTGCATGCATATGTATATAAAAATATATTTTAAGACTCATATATTATTTGAAGTTAAAACATTAAATAATTGAAAGAAAACAAAAAGGTGAGTCATTTAAGTTTGATCGCACTTATGAGTGTGTTCTTTCTCCTTTGTTTTTAATTTTTAAACATGTGGGAACCCAGTTCTTGGTAGCCACTCAAATTTGCTCACAATTTTTTTCCAGAATCCAAGAAAAAAGTTTTCATATTCTCGTGAGATTATTCAGTTCTTCTTGTAACTATCTCTATGTTTTCATATATGTTGTACATATAATATTATATAAATACGCACTCTTCTTTCACCGACCTCCGACACGAAAAGGCAAATCCTTTTTTGTTTTCTGTCTATTCCACTTGTTCACCATGAAAATACTTTAATGACGACTTCTTCTTTTTGCAGCTTTCTTTATTTTCCTTAAATTATATTTTGTTTTTGGTGGTGGTTTATGTGGTTTTGTGATTCATTCATTCTCAATATAAATCATAGTGGAAAGTGTAAAATCAAAAACCCTATTTATTCCCCCCCACTTTCTTGATTTAAAAGGGATAAGAAAAGATGAGTAGAGTTATGTTGATGAATTTTGGTTTTATGTTAGCTGTGATCTCTTTTGTGTTTTTGTCTAATAACATTTTAGGACAACAACAAGATGATGATGATGATTCTGCTGTGTACATTGTCACACTTAAACAACCTTCTATTGTTCATCTATTTGAAGAACAAGAGCTAAAACAAATTAGACACAAACAAAAAAAGTACAAATTTAAACCAAAATTGCAGCCAAGGTATTGTTTTGATTCTTTACTAGATTCTCTGTGTATCTTTAGTTAAACCTTTTATGTTGAGTTTGATTTTTGTCCTTTATGTTAGGAACAATTCTAGGAAAGGTCATGGGAAGTCAATGAGACCATCTATTGCTCAAACTCATGATTCTTTCTTGAAAAATATATTTAAAGGAGAGAAGTATATAAAGCTTTATAGTTACCATTATTTAATCAATGGATTTGCTGTTTTCGTTAGCTCACAACAGGTATAATAAAAATCTAGAAGTTCTAGATCATTGTAGAAATAAATTTTTGAGTTCTTGTTTTCTTTATCTTTGAAGGCTGAGAAGCTTTCAATGAGAAGAGAAGTAGCAAACATTGTGTTGGATTACTCTGTTAGGACAGCAACAACGTATACTCCAGAGTTTATGGGTTTACCAAAAGGAGCATGGATCAAAGAAGGTGGATTTGAGGTTGCTGGAGAAGGAGTTGTTATCGGATTTATCGATACTGGGATCGATCCAAATCATCCTAGTTTCAGTGACAAAGACATATATTCTCATCATTCATATCCAAGCCCTAAACATTTCTCAGGTGTTTGTGAAGTTACACAAGATTTTCCATCAGGATCTTGCAACAAGAAGCTGATTGGAGCACGGCATTTCGCGCAATCTGCTATAACTAGAGGAATCTTTAACTCATCTGAAGATTACGCTTCTCCTTTTGATGGAGATGGACATGGAACGTAAGTGCAACTATTGAATATATCATATGAAACAGAGTTTGAAGCTTAAAGATTGTTACTTTGGATATATATACAGACACACAGCTTCGATAGCAGCGGGTAACTATGGAGTTCCAGTGATAGTTTCTAACAATAACTTTGGTAACGCTAGTGGAATCGCTCCTCGTGCATTGTAAGTAAAGGACAAAACTTGGATCAATTTGTAAAACTTTTCACAAACTTAACTTAAACTTTTATGTTTTCAGTATTTCTGTTTACAAGGCATTGTACAAGAGTTTTGGAGGCTTTGCTGCAGATGTTGTTGCAGCTATAGATCAGGTTCACAATTCAAGAAACTAAAGGTTTTAGCTTTTCTTTCAAATTTGAATACTTCTATATAATGGTTGTGAATATTTTCAGGCAGCTCAAGATGGAGTAGATATATTAAGTTTATCAATTACACCGAATCGAAAACCTCCTGGTGTTGCCACTTTCTTGAATCCTATAGATATGGCGATACTTTCGGCTGTTAAATCCGGCATTTTTGTAGTCCAGGCAGCAGGAAATACCGGTCCATCGCCTAAAAGCATGTCTTCTTTTAGTCCTTGGATTTTCACAGTTGGTGCTTCTTCTCATGATAGAGTTTACTCTAATTCCCTAACCTTAGGCAACAATGTAACTATTCCAGGCATAGGATTCGCAAGTAAGTCCTTAAACTCCTTCTCTAACTATAAATTTCGATATTTGTAACTTGTGATATTTGTTTTTTATAGTTCCTACGGAAGAAGGAAAGATGTACAAGATGATCTCTGCTTTTCATGCCTTGAACAATAGTACTTCTGTAGATAAGGATATGTATGTAGGTGAATGTCAAGATTATGAAATTTTCGATCAAGATCTTGTCTGTGGGAATCTTTTATTATGTAGCTACTCTGTTCGTTTTGTTCTCGGGCTTTCGACTATAAAACAAGCCTTAGATGTTGCCAAGAATCTTTCTGCGGTAGGCGTTGTGTTCTACATGGACCCGTATGTTCTTGGCTTTCAGATCAATCCAACACCAATGGATATGCCCGGAATCATAATTCCATCTGCAGAAGATTCCAAGGTGAGGGAATGAAAGCAAGATTTTTCATGTTTTTACGCGGTTTTTAGTGATCTAACGATATGATTTTGCAGATTTTACTTAAGTACTATAATTCTTCTATCCAAAGAGATGGAACCACCAAAGAAATTGTTGAATTTGGAGCCGTTTCAGCTATTGATGGTGGTTTAAATGCTAACTTCAGTAATAGAGCTCCTAAGGTAATGTATTACTCAGCAAGAGGACCTGATCCAGAAGACAACTCTTTTAACGATGCAGACATATTAAAACCAAACCTTGTAGCTCCCGGAAACTCTATTTGGGGTGCTTGGAGCTCTGTTTCAATCGATTCAACTGAATTTGAAGGTAAATTATCATAGAAGTGTCAGTAACTTTCAGATTGAAGTTATTTTACTTTTTGCTCTGTTTTAAGTGCAATATTATACAAGTGATCAAAACAGAGGATTTTTCTATAAAGTCAGTAACTTTCATATTGAATTTATTTTACTTTTTGCTCTGTTTTAAGTGCAATATTATACAAGTGATCAAAACAGAGGATTTTTCTATAAAGTCAGTAACTTTCATATTGAAAATTTTGTTCTGTTTGCTCTGTTTTAAGGAAAATATTATACAAATGGTCGAAACAGAGGTTTTTTCTATAAATTGGGTAACTTTCATATTGAAAATTTGCTCTGTTTTGATCTGTTTTAGCCTAAGGTAAACTATATACAATACAAGTGATCAAAACAGAGGATTTTTCTATAAAGTCAGTAACTTTCAGATTAAAGTTGGGTTCTTTTTCCTCTGTTTCAGGTGAGAAATTTGCAATGATGTCGGGCACAAGCATGGCTTCTCCTCATGTAGCTGGTGTGGCTGCATTAATCAAACAAACTTATCCGCAATTTAGTCCTTCAGCAATCGCATCCGCGCTTTCAACAACCGCTATTCTTTACGATAATAAAGACAGTCCCATAATGACTCAACGATCTTATACTAATCCAGATCAAACCCTCTCTCCCGCTACACCGTTTGATATGGGAAGCGGTTTCGTTAATGCAACCGCAGCTTTAAACCCTGGTTTAGTTTTCGACACTAGTAAGTAATTATATATCAAAATTGGCTCACACAACTATAAGCTTGCTTTTTCTCAGTTCATAATGTATCATTCTTCTTCCTATGTAGGTTTTAAAGACTATATGTCATTTCTTTGTGGGATCAATGGCTCAGATCCAGTGGTATTCAACTACACTGGACTTAGCTGTTCTGCTTACAACGAAAAAATCAGCGGTTTTGACCTCAATTTGCCATCGATCACGGTATCGAGGCTTAATGGCACACAAATCTTCCAAAGATTAATGAGAAACATAGCTGGAAATGAGACATACAATGTTGGTTGGAGTCCTCCTTATGGTGTTTCAATGAAAGTATCTCCTACTCAATTCTCTATAGCCATTGGAGAAACTCAAGTACTTAGTGTAACTCTCAATGCGACAAAGAACAGTTCTAGTTCTAGTTTTGGTAGAATCGGATTGTTTGGAAGTACAGGACACATTGTTAATATCCCTGTATCTGTCATAGTGAAAATCACTTCGAGTTAATGATGATAGATTTTATCAATTTTTCCTTTGCTATTGAATTTTTAAAAGTACATTTTTATTTGATGTAATGTTAAAACGATAGAAATGTTTTCAAACACAAGTAAACTCCAATCTTCAAGCGTTTCCTCCATCTTTGTTGCCATTGCTTGGGGAAGAAGGTAACTTCGCTGTTTCTTCTTGGGATCCTGATGGGTTTGTTGGGATATTAGGGTTAACCATTGTGAAAGGTGGGTACTTTGGGAAAGGCCAACCCTTTAATGGAAACTTGCGGCTGAAGAATCCAGCAATCATGGATTTTGAACTTCCAGGATCGATCTTGCTCATTGAAGACGGATCATCGATCATTGTCTGAGCTGATTTTGGTGCTGAGTGCAGTTTTGGGCCACGGAGTGAGAATGCAGGTCGAGAACTTACGAGGAAGAAGACGAGAAGGAGTAAAAAGAGAAAAGAAGCCTTTGAGTTTTTCGACATTGTTGATTCGGTGTTTATGAGCTCTTAGTGTTGTGATTGTGTGTGTGTGTGTATGTGCTTATGGGGTTTTGTGGTAATCTTATATAGAGGTGATTTTTGAGCTTGGAGATGTGTTTTGAACGTTGGAATTCTACTTCTTACCTAAACCAGTTTTCGAATTAAAAAGGTTCATGATATGTGCATGACCATGAGAGATGAAAATGATGTATGGGTTTCCATATTGATCAAGTTTTGGTTGACACTTGACAATAATCAAGCTTGATCATGTTTTCGAATTGTAAAGCATGTTGCAACATGTAATGGAACCCTTTAACCAAAAAAAAAAAAAAAGTCTATGGGCCAAATTATTTGTGTGTTTGATTTATAAATTATGTTTGTGTCGTTAGTATGGGGCATGGATACTAACTCGGAATTTATCACCTCGGATGCAGTACTAACTGAAAAAGTCCGTAAGCTCGTCAAATAATAACATGAGAGACCATATATATCAGAAATGGCCGATAAAATTGATACAATAATAACATGAAACCGTATATATCTGAGAGACAAGGCAAATGCTTAGGTTTTTACACAATCTTAACATCACTCGAGATACACAACATAACACTCGAGAAGAAGCAAAGAAATAAGGAAAGCAAAAACATGCGACCGAGACACGTGTGGGTTACATATACAACAAAACACGTGTGCATCTTTTCAGGGGACGACGGAGGGAGATCCGGCGGTGGAGCAGCATTTATTAGGCTGGACGAGACGAGAGATTGTAACGACGGAGATAATGAGCATAAGGATTACTCCGGCGAAAGCGGCGATTAATGCTCCAGCGCCGTGATCGCAGTAAGTGGCGAATCTATCACAAATCTTGTTCCACCTAGCGTGTTTGCTCCCGTTCTTTCCCACCTCCGCCATGAACGCCGCCGCGTTTGCTGCCGCCGAAACAAGAGTCACATTCAGCTGTTTTATACAATGAAGACGTCAGCACAAATTTGAGACTGATAATTCCACTCATGATTAAAAAGCTATGACCAAAAAAAAAAAGAATCGAACAGAACTTAATTTTTTTTTTGACCAAATGCGAACCAGTCTTTGTTTAATAACCTGGTCGATATTATTATTATTTTAACTGATTTTATTTTGTCAACAATGGAATTTAAAACCGAAACCAAAAACCCTTATTAATTATTGTATGAACCAGATAAACTGGACTTTGTCAAAGATTTAATTTTAATTATATTTATTAATATAAATACTGAAAATATATGTAGTTATAATAGGTATATAAAGTGAATGATAAAAATATATTTTTCTACCAAAACTATATTATATCGAATGGAATTTAAACCATAATTCCACCCTTACATGTTGCATTAGATGATAGATATTTGTTTACTTTAACATTTAATAGATTAAACAATCAAATTTCTTCTTTCTTTATCAATTTCAAAGTAACACAATATGTAACTCAGAAAATACAAAACTCCATAGCTTCTTCTACCTCGTTCTTGTAAAAATAAAACAAAGTTATCATCGTTAAATATTTTCATGAAATTAACAAAATATATTGCACATCCTCTCTAAAATTCTATATATTTTGAAAAAAACTTTAAAAGGTTAAAAAGTATATATAGTAACATCTATTACCCTCACATGAACCAAAAAACATCTATTACTCAACCAACTAGTTGCGTCCTATAGTCCCAACTACTAAGGACTTAATAGTTTTTTTCTGACAAAGACTAGGATATTAGTTTTATCAAGAAAATAGTAAATCAGCAACATATCATGTGTTAACGAAGGCAAAATATCAATGTATATATAATATATATTTTACCATGTCAAGAATGGCCACTGAGAGAAGACGAAAACCAGTGAATTCCACTTTCCCACCAAATATCTGAAGAGCAATCATCAACAAGTTGTGGAAGCTCACCATTGAATTCGCTACTACAAAAAACCTTTTTCCCACACCAAAATTTATCAAAAGATTAATCAGTCTCTAGGGTCTCAACAAAATCAACATTTGGAATACATAATGTTAATTAAAGTGAGTAAGGCTTACACAAAAGCTGGTGTGTGTTGGAACTTAGCAGTAAAAGTAGCTTTGACTGGAGTATTTCCAACGTTGCCCACAACAAAAGTCTTAGTCTCTTTGTTCAGTCCCATTACAATGGCTGCAGATAAAGTTGCCGAGAATGCAAGTAATCTCAGCCCTAAGAGTATTTTGTAGCTATTACCGCTCGAACCAGCCAATTCGACCTTTGAAACCGCCATTTTTGCAGATGAAAATGATGAAATTGTTTTTGTGTTTGTAATGTGTAAAGAGTGTTGTGTGTTTGTGTGTGTATATATATTGGGGTTTGAGTGTTTGTGTCTGGTCTTTTGTCTGATTATCTAACTTTTGGAGGGTTAATTTTAGGTTTTGGTGGTTGCGAAGATTCAGTGAAAAGTTAGATTTGATTTTATTTTATTTTTGTTATGTGGCAAGTTAACTGACTCTTGGGACAGTCTTATTATCTACCCAAAACTTAAACTAGTTTTGACTTTTTGTGAAAATATAAACTCAACTAGCTGATTCTGTTTAGTGTGTGTAACTTCTTTAAAGTACCTACACCTTTATATTTTGAAATAAAAATGTGAATTTTTAATGGTTTTTGCTTCGCAACTTTAAAGGTAGAAATTGCAGTTGAAACTATGTGAATCTTATGTGCTTTTAATAAACTAGCTGGAACTTTTTGTTTGCAAATCGGATAAGTTTCTTTATTTATTTTTTAGACAACTTTTCCCCCAAAAAATGTGAATCTTCCGTGATTTTTTTTCCATGTAAACACAAACACGTAGGCGGAAACTGCAATGAAGCCATCAAAGCCTAAAATGGAAAAAGGTTTCTGTAGTTTAGAGCTCATGTATAGTGAAAACCAAAGTTCCAAACTGAATAAACCGGTTAAGACAAATGAATATGATAAAATAATACATCAACTGTTTACACGAATATGGAAGTGCTCTATGAACTCAATGAGAGAGATCAGTTCCATAATACAAAGCGTAAGCAAAAAACTCCATTTGTTCTTAAAATCGTTCTCCAACCAAATCAAATCGAAGCCAAATTGGCAAAAGAAAAACACAAATTCGTAGTTAAAATGGAATTGGGGAGAAAAGAAAAATGTTCTTTAAATCATGAGGATTGGGAATTGATGAGAAACTGCAGATCAGCAAGACTAAAAAACTTAGGAACTCATAAAATCTATTTAAAAAATATAGAACTTTAAAATTGTTCTTAGTATCTAAAAAGAGCCTTACATAGTAGAAACCAATGTTCAAGAAAGCGCTAGGCGCTAGTCGGGCGGTGACCCTCCGCCTAGCACCTAGAACGCTTAGTCGGGGCCTAAACGATTTTAGGCGGTTTAAGCGGTTTAAGTAATTTTATAATAAATATATATATTTAAACACATATATATTAACATAATATAATATAACATAATAAAATTATAAAATTGAATAATTTAAAAATTTTAAATTATAAGAAGGTGAAGAATATCAATGTTTTATAATTTTAAGTTTTTTAAATAACATTTTTTATTTTTTTAATTTTATAAAAACATAGATATTAAATAATTTATTAAATCCGCATATCTCACATAATTCATAACTCATATAATTAGCGTTTAATTTATTTAATTATCGCATATTTTACTAAATCTAACTATCCGTATAATATAAACTGATATTTTAAAAATTTAAACGGTTTAGGCATTAATCGGGCGGCTTAACGGGACCTAGCGCCTAGGCGCCGCCTAGATCGCTTTTTAGAACACCGGTAGAAACTAACTCTTAAAATCTATTTTTTTTAACTTTACAATATAAATAAATTTCTTTTTTCCAAAAATTCATCCAGAAGTTCGGATATAGACACACAATCACGAAATCGGTTTCTAATTAATATAAAATAATATAAATAAAGAGAAAATTGTTTAAGATAACCCTGTTCTTTTATAAAATAGTTACAAATGATTTCCTTTTAAAAATATAATTTTCATAATACCAAAATTGTTCTTTCTAACTAATAAAATACATAAGAAAATTAAAATTTATAATTGAAAATCTATTTTGTTTATTTTAATGGTTTTTCATCTATGACATTTGATTAGGGTGAACAATATTTTTTTTTTAGAAAATCTAAAAGTTATTACAAAATTCTACAAAATATTAACAAACTCTGTCAAATGATCGTAAATTCTATCAAATGTTCGTATTTTCTGCCAAGCACATTCTATCAAATGCTTGCAAAACTGTATAAATTTCAAAAAAAGTTCAGACAATATCTGCCAAACAGTTTGTCGAATGATTTATTGAGTATGTCAAATATTTGCCAAGTTTAGCATTTAATAAGCAAAATCTGCCAAACTTTTGTAAAATCTGTCAAATTTTAGTAGATTCTATCATTTATTTCACAAATTATGCAAATTATATGCAAAATCTAAAAATATGTGATTAATTTGTCAAATATCTCATGTCATATGCTCGTATAAACTATTAGATAGTTGCAATATCTGTCAAATAATCATGGGTATTTTCGAAAAAATATTATTTATGAAATTTTAAAAGTTTTGATAATGTATATTGGCTATTTTAAAAATAAAATGGATTATTGTAGAAAATTATGAAGAGAGATTATTTGTTTATTTAATTTTAATTTCTTTTTTTTTCAGTTATCCCCAAATATTATTTGTCTAATTCATGTATTCCATTCGTTAAGCATTTATCAGCTATTATTCTATACTAACCAAAGCTTTTGTCCGGCTCATAAAATACAAAAAAAAAAAATCTGAAAATATTAAAAAGAAAAATAAGATGGATAAAAGAAGGAATAATAATAGTGGGATCTGGACTCTGTAACGGCTAGTTCCAAAGTACCGTTTTTTAGTAATTATTAAGCATAACCACACTCTTCTATACACATCACATTCACACTCGCACAAATCAGATATAGAGATAGAACCAAAAAGTTCACAACTTTGGCCTTTCCTCATCTCACTTTTTCTCAGATTTAGGGTTTTTCTCTTATCTATTTGAGAAAGAGATAAGTGAAATCGCCATGAACATCTTCAAGAAGAAGACCACTCCCAAAGGTAAGAAAGCTAATAACTTTATCGACATTGAGATTTTGTTTTCTGGGTTTGTTTTTCTTTGAATCTGTAATAAAATTAATGGCAATTTTAGTTGTTCTTCCTGTTCAAAATTGAATCTTTTACAGTTTAGGTGTATATGAATCCTTTGTTAGATGTGTAATTAAGTGTGTGAAATCTCGAAAATGGGAAATAGTTAAGCACTTAAGCTGTTCAGATTTAGGTAACTTGTGAATTTTGCAATTCTGCTTTTGATTGTATTGAAAAAAGTTGTGATTTTTTTCTTTCTGATTTTGTAGATGCTCTTCGTACCAGTAAGAGAGAAATGGCTGTGGCTACTCGAGGTAAGTTGTATAGATTCCAATCTTCTGCAAAATTAGACTTTTGATTTTGAATAGATTGTGTTTTGTTGGAGTAATGATTGAAAATGTTGGAGTTGTGATCTGTATCACTCCATTGCTACTTTGTTAAAGGACTAGAATGATTTCACTCAATCCCTGGTTAAAGGTTTTTTTTTTTTTTTCAATTTTGAAGAAGAACTAAATTGATTCATAGATTTTACTTTTGAACTTTGAAGAAACCTTTTCATTGCGATGTTGTTTATGTCACTGAATCATTATGTCCTTAAAACAAGAGTTAACCAAAACGACATTTTGATTTTGCCAAAATCTCATTGTGGAATGGAAAGTTTTGAATTTGGCAAGAACTAGTGTGAATAACTACTATTAATGTTGTGGGACTGTGTTGTTATTTCTTTAGAAAATCTTTATATACATCTAGCTTCTAACTTACCCAAAGACATAACAAGCATAGAGCTAAGTTTTGATTCTGTTGTGCTTTACTTTATATACCAATGTAATTTCAGGTATTGAACGGGAGATTACATCTCTTCAACTAGAGGTAAGGCTAATGAAACTGCAACCTTCTCTTAGTTTTATATATCCTTTACTAACATTAAGTCACAATAATTAGGAGAAGAGATTAGTTGCAGAAATCAAGAAAACAGCTAAAACTGGAAATGAGGCAAGTCTTCATTTCAATCCCTTTCTTGCGAAAAACCAAACTTTTTTATCCTCTCTGCCAATTTCCATCATATTTTGCATTGTTGGTTGTTCGTAGGCAGCCACAAAGATACTAGCTCGTCAACTTGTTCGATTGAGGCAACAGATTACCAACTTACAAGGAAGCCGTGCTCAAATTCGGGGTGTGACAACTCATACACAGGTTTATATATCCTTTAGTTCAACATCAGCTAAACTTAAACTCAATAGATCAATTACAATAATCCAGTCTTAGTACTAAATGTTGTTTTCTTTTTTCTTTGGATAGGCTCTTTATGCAAGCACTTCAATTTCATCTGGTATGAAAGGTGCTACCAAAGCTATGGTTGCAATGAACAAGGTAATTTTATTTTTGGTTAATTCATAGTTTCATCGATAAGTTGATGAATCTATATGAACCGCTTTAGTTTTTGAACAAGATACATTGTAGTTGTTAATGCTCACATGATTCCTATCTTATTATATTTTTCAGCAAATGGCACCAACTAAACAAGCCAAAGTGATTAAAGATTTCCAGAAACAGTCTGCACAGCTTGACATGACGGTCAACATTACATCACTTAATCTTAAGAGCTTACTTTATCTAATTAACAACAAGTACAGATTTGTTGGGAGGATTTGCCGTTTTGTAACATTGATTTGTTGTTAAAATTTACAGATAGAGATGATGTCAGAGGCAATTGATGAAACACTTGACAAAGATGAAGCTGAAGAAGAAACAGAAGATCTCACTAACCAAGTTCTTGATGAGATTGGTGTAGGCGTTGCATCTCAGGTCAGGCTTTTCTGCACTTAAAGTCAAAATAATTTCGTTGTTTTTTCGTTTTCTCGTGTAAGTCAAAAACTAAAATTTGCTCTTTCATTTGTTTTAAAACAGCTATCTTCAGCTCCAAAAGGACGCATTGCTACCAAAACTGCAGCTCCTCCAGCTTCCACTACAACAACTAACAACATGAAGTGAGCTCTCATGTCATATATATAAAGTTTAGTCACTGAAAATTGCTGTGAAGAATTAATGAAATCTTACTGTTTAAAGTATATTTTGCAGCTCTGAGTCAAGTGAAGTGGATGAGCTTGAGAAGAGGTTGGCTTCACTAAGACGAATCTGAGATGTATGAAGAAAGTAATAAAACAGAGCAGCTTCTTTATATTTTTTTGTTATCTCTGTATAAATATGCTGAAACATAAGTGATGTGTTTGATAAGACATGTATACAAAATTACATATTAACAATATATTTCCTCTACGTTGCAGCCAAATTTTAAACTTGATAATCAATTTAGTAAGCATTTTTGTAGAAATATGAAAACCAAACTTCGGCAGAAATTTTCAAAGGATCACACCGTCGAAATTCACTATTTTGGTGTCGTTTACTATTATGTGTTTAGTATTCAAGCAATACTTGATGTTATATAGTATTCCAAGTATACCACTTTGGTAATCTCTTTTCAAAAGTTTCAACCCAATCCATATAACAAAAAAAGAAAGAAAGTATTTAGTATAAAGTTGTCTTACAAAAATACACAAACCTAATTTAGTTAAAAAAAAATACATGTTCTAAATGTATGCGATATGATTAACTACATCTTAAAAAAAAATTAGTAAATGAAAGTCTATCTTTTAATATAGTATACAGTAGATATACTTTTTATGGCCGGTTTGTATTATATCCCTTTAAATTAGATCCAAACCTTATTCATAAACAATTATTTTAATTAAAAGCTTACAGTGCTTGGATTTTGTTATATCATAATTAACTCAAATTATGGAGCCCTAATCAATAAACTAAAACATAAATGGTTAAACTTAGACAACTATATATACTACATGTTCATTCAAGAATCTATGCACCATAACCTCTCCTAAAATACAAATACAAAAATATGGAACTCCCGTACAGCTTTTTTCTCAAGATCGCTCTTGTTCTCTACATTTTACTCTTTACATTGAAGCAGTCGAAATCGATCGAGAGACAGAAGTACTGATCCATAGTATCTGCATAGAAAATGAAGATTATGTACTTTGCAGTAAAATCACCCATGAAAAAATAATAGCACCAACAGCTAACATCAAAGAACTCACATATCTCATATTGTACACTGCATGCGATCATGCTAGTGATACTTACGTTTTCATCGGCAACATCCTCCGTCAATGGCCTGGTCCTATGGAGATCAGGATTGGTCTCGAGACTTGTCTTGCAGTTTATGATAGCGAGACCATTAGTTTCTTAAAAATACGAGAACATTTTTCAATAAGAGAATACAAACATATGATTGTAGCTATTTTGTCTACACCGAAGATCTTAAAAAATTGTAGGGCCAATTTTTTTGTTCCTCCTTACAAGGTGAATCCTTTAATTGAGAAGAATAGAGTTATGAGAATTTTGATCACCATGTCTGCTGTCTCTGGAAATATGATTAAAGAAGACAAGGCTTCCTTGCTTAGCTCTGCATAGTTTTTAAATAATTAAGAAAAAATCATTAATCAGTGTTTTTTTGCAAATAATGAAGTTTCATATAATAAAAAGTTACAAAAAGAATTCATATTTTTAATTTGTATATATTATTATAAATTTTCCAAAATATATAAATGAATAATTATCAAAAACAATAAATCATTAAATTTTAGGGATTCCCATCAAAACTATATGAATGGCTAGACTCGTAGTCTAGTGATTTGTTCTAGATTCGTCGTTATTTCACTATCTGATTTGAGATTCGGCAATGCATTGTGTTAACAAACAAAACTATTTAGTTATTTATATATGTATAGTATGTTTCTGAATAAAGATCGGAAATCAGATTATTTTCATTAATAAGTTGTTTGAGATTTATTTTCAAAGTTCTGCTTGCTTGTAAGCTTTTTTTTTTAACACCTTATATAAAATTATTATTTTTAAATTCCAATAAAATATTAAGTCAATACATATCATCATTTCTAAATGTTACGCATATATAGATTTCTGATATTTAAAAATAAAAATAAAAACCCAACAAATGCGTCAAAGTATTATTGTCTTCTCCATTCGGGCTAATTCATTTTTTTCATTTTTCCAATAAATATTTATTAAGAAATCGAAACAATACTAAACAAACATAAATTAATTATGCTCTACCAAACTCCACATTTTTGTATTTTGTCATTATATTAAAAACAAATTAGACTTTGGCTATGCCAATGGCCAAAACGATCAAAGGATCAAGCTCACAAACAATGGATAGCAATGCCCTGTTTCAAAAGGTACCTTGACCTAATTCATGAAATGCCTTTAATTTTTAAATTTGTTAGGAAAGAAACAATCAATAATAAATGTTTTTGTTCGTTTTGAATATTTATCGGATGATGGTACAATGCAAGTCTAAAGAATAATACTTATGAAACTTCAGTTGTTACAAAACAACTGATTATATATGAGCTAATTTAATTGATTAATTAATGAAAGGATTGTAACAACTAAAGTGCAATATCCATGAAATTAGATCATAATTAAACCTAGATTTGATCAGCTGAAGTGCAATATCCATGCTTCATGGGTAAGCTCAAGTTTAACTTGTGGTGGTTCGTGCATCATTAGATATCATACAGGATCAGGCTTGTATCATGTTTGTGATGCTTTCACGCTAGTGGTCAACCATATAAAAGCCAAACTTAGATGTGTCTTGTGGACTATCAACAGTTTTGAGGATTTGCATATTGACTTTGTGGAAGTTATATTATATCTGCATTTTTCTAAGTTATATTATATTATATGACGACCAAAAAAATATACATTTGGCCAAAACTATATTTACCATTCTGCATTATATTTATAAGGGCGGCCAAAACTTCAACGTCGATGTAGCCTAAAGATTTATTTATTGGATCTTGAATTTGCTGTTACGATGATCATCTAATATTCAACAAAGATATATTTGATTTGATTTTATTTTATTTTCAATATCTATTCGAACGAACCGATTAAAATTTGCCCAAACGTTATTCATTTATATATTGATAAAAATGAAGAAAATAAATGACATGCTTAAATCTTTTGTTAATTCTTTTACATATATGAAAATTTAGTTGTTACAAACCACTGATTAATATTTTTCTTAATGGTTAAAAACCTGCGCAGTGACTATTGAGCTAATCAGAGAAAATTTTCCATGTCTGAGCATATTCCCCGAGACACCAGACATGGTGATCAAAATTCTCATCTCTCTAAACTTCTCCATCAGAGGATTCTCCTTGTAAGGAGGAATAATAAAATTGGTTCTACAATTTCCCAAAGTCTTGGCTGTTGACACAATGGCTCTAATCATACATTTGTATTCTCCTTCGAAAAATAAACCTCGTATCTTTAAGAAATTAATGGTCTCGTTATCAAAAACTGCTAAACAAGTATAGATGCTAATAATATCCTTAGGATCATGCCACTTACGTATGATGTTATCAATGAAAAAGTAAGTATCACTGGCATGGTCAAGTGCGGTTTGCAGTATGAGATCGGTGAGCTCTTCGAGAGTAGCTCTTGGTTTATGTAACTTTTCATGGATGATTTTATAGCAAAATCCGTAATCTTCGTTTTGTATGCAAATATTATTGATCAGATCTTCTGTGGAGCCACCGGCTTGGAATGTTTCTGTGTGAAGGAGATAAATGTAGAGAACAAGAACAGTCGTCATGAGAAAAAAGCAGAAGAAGAATTTCATATTTTTGTTTCTTAGAAGAGATTGTGTTTGTTTAGGTTCTTGAATGAACATGTGTATATATATATATAGTTGTGTAAGCTTTGTTTATTAGGATTCTATAATTATTTAGTCAAATGTGTAGGAAAATGAAAAAACCTAACAAATAAAAATACAACTATTTGTAATTACTGTCATAATTTTAAAAGACTTTTTATGAATACGTTTTGGATATAGTTTAAAGTTTCATTTATCAAGATATCTTTCCAAATCTGTAGTTTTATAGTATCTGTTTAATATCATTGACCACAAGAAAAAAAAAAGATAAGCTGAGACCTAGATCATATATATATATATATATATATTTTTTTTATGATTTAGGCCTGTCTCATTCAAAAGTTGGACCCTCTGCAACATCTATAAAGAGTAGTAAAACTTTTCTCTCCAAAATTGGGCCCAATTTAGTTTTCTCTAAAGAGAAGGGTCCTATTTTATTGCTACGTATTTTGCTTAAATATGGACCATATTAATTAGACTAAATTTTGGTAAAATAGAATGGCACAACTAAGGAACTGAAATCAGATTCATGAGGATATGCCACACAATAATGGATCTGAGATCAAATTCTCGGAAACTAACTTCTTTAAAAAAAATGTTCATCGACTTCAACAAAGTTCATGTAAAGTTTAAAACCAAAAGAGAAACCACCTAAAAGATGAGTTCCGCATTTTTGAGCTTCGTTCTTTAAAATTAATTGGTAACTTTTTATTTTTGTATGTGTGATAACATGTGATTGGTTTTGGTTTCACAGTGAAGTGGAGAATGGAAGAAGCTTGTAATTTACTTAATTTGGATTATTGACCTCTGGGCTTGGTATGTGGGCTGCTTGCGTAAACTTTTAGCTTTCCCAAGTTATATTTAATTTTAAATTATAAAAAAACCTTTTAGCAAAAAGAAAATACAGAGAAAGGTCAAGGTAAAGCAGGAAGGTCAATCATTGAAAATGAACGGCAGAGAAAAAATTTCATTTGTTTTTTTTTTTATTTGTCTACAATCATATTTCCTCTTTCACGAGATATATAAAACAGATTTAGAAAGAGATAAAAGAGAGAAAGAGAAAAAATGGAAAAGAATGGTTCTTCAAAATTGGGTAATGTAATCATGCTTCTTCTTCTACTTAGCATCCTCTTTCACCATACCGAGTCTACTTTGTCTTCTGATGATGTGCAACTCTCAATAACTGGTTAGTGTTTCAATACACATAGACACATACACATGTTCATATTGATTTCTCCATCTGAGAATTGTTTTACATTTTTTCATCTACATATTGAAAATTTGAAACAAACACTATATTCATAATTATAGCTAGCTAAAGAGTTAATTAAGAAGATAAAGAGTTTAAATAAAAAATAATTGCCTAATGTTTGTACAATGAAAAACGAATGAATCGGTGCTTATGATTTATTTCGTTAATAAGAGAAATTGGATTTTATGATAACAAATAAAAGAAATAATACTTGGCATTGGTGGAAAGATTAGAAAATGGAAAGGATAATGAAAGTGACGCTTTGTATTTATGAATCATTCTTCATTCATGTTTTTATAACGTTTTACATTCCATTCTATGGAGGATAAGCCACTAAATGTTTTAACAACCTTGATACATTGGCCTTTTGGTTTTGGAATTGAGTTTCCAGTTTTAACTCATTTTAATTCGTAAGAAATTTACGATTAAATTTTCTTTATATGTTTATATATAATAAAGAACGATATGGCGTATATATAAACGGTTTAGGTTAATCTCAATTCAGTTTTGCTCGGTCTCTCAATCTCCCAACAATTCTTCTTAATTTTTGTTCTTTTTATATTGATTTTTTTTTGTTAAAACCTTTTCATATGGTATTGGGTTTGTTTGACGTACCCACTCCTCGTATATAGATGCTAATCACATCTTATTGTTAGCTTGCTAAGCCTTCAGTGATCTTATTCGTGATTTATTGTTCAGTAATGTGTCTCTTCTGATGGGATAATGTGAAAGACTTCACGATGATATTGGAAAACCTTTTCTTCGGGTGCTCATGTGAGTCATACGTGATTGACTGTTTCCAATTCCAAATGTATACAATTTATCTCCAACGATGATAATAATATAATATTAATACGTTTCATACGTACGTAAATTACGCAAAGTTCAATAAATATTCCTCCGGAATTGCCATCTTAGGTTTAGATGAGTATTAATTTTTTTAATTAGGTTGATTAAAATGAGTCACCGAGAAAAGTCATGGTTTGCGTTATTTGTCTTTTCTGAAGTTTTACCGTACGCGTTTGTTAATGTCTTTCTTGACTAAAACTCTTCCAGTTGCAGATTTTAATTCAATATATTTCTATTCCCATTAATGTGGTCGAGAAAGTCATTTTTGGCTTCGATATCAATGTTTCGTTTGTCTATTTAGTAGAAGTCAAACCATGCTTTAATTATATAATTTTGTTTCACGAAACCCATTCATACATGCCACCGGACCCATTCATACCTTACCAAGGATCCCACATTTCCCTTATCTTAAAGTTATATAATAGATGTCTATAGTAGAAAGGGGAAAAGTATCTCAAAGAACAACAAAGAACAAGAGATTCAAAAGAATTAAAGAGGGAGAGAGGAAAAGAGAGAAAACAAACCAGAAAAAAATAATTATTTTTTCGTTTATTTCATGTTTCTTGGGTTTGGATTGTCTAGGGTTTAAAAGTTGGTTTTATTTTTCAAGAAAAAAAGTGGATAAATTTTATAATTATCTTTCGGGAGTTGTTGTATTTTTTGGATTGGAAGTTAATCACTCTAACGTCTGTTCGTGGGTTTTCTTTGGGTTTCCAATACTGAGTTGCAAAGCATAACTCATGTAAACCAATCCTACACTTTCGGGAAACTTTGACTATATATATATATATATATATACACAGATAAGAGTATTAGATGAAGAAGCTTAGCAAGTAAACAAAGCGAGAAATGGCAAAGATTAATGGTCCTTCGAATTTGAGAATTGTGTTCTTATTTCTAGTGGTTATCTTGGCTCCATGCGTTATCAACTGTGCACTGGCTTCTCCACAAGAGTTACTCTCAGTAACCGGTAAGTGAATGCTAATATATATCTTGATGATTATCCTAAAGCGAATAGCTAACAATTATGGAACAATATATATCTGCAAGATGGTCCCCCAAAAAATCTATTCTAGGAAAGCTATGCTAACTTGACCAATTATGAATTACTTCTTCAAATATTTTAATTTAAGACTTCCAATAATGTGTTTGTCAGCTCGGTTTAAAGATTTTAATGGTTGATGAAGTATAAAATTGTGTGGAGACCTAGTATTATTCACTTATATACGTTTTCATATAATTTCTGTTACGCGGTTTTAAGCAAATTAAATATAAGTTGGAAGTCTTTGTAAAAACTAACGTTAGATTAGGATTATTCTCTTCCGAATGTTATCTTTTAATATATATAGTTTCGGTTCAGTTTGTCTTTGACCATTTCAATTGGATTCTTTTTAGTATATATATGATCAGCGTTAACTTGTTTTATGCTAATTTAATAAGTATTAAATAAGTTACACGTTTACTTATTTTCATCTCTATAATTACAAATTATATAGGTTGGAGAAGAAAGTTGATAAAAATGCCGCCATCAGTCAGTCCACGAGCTAAAATTAATAGAGCTCCACTATCGCCACCGAGTTATATATAATTTATTTCAAATGAGATATTCAAAAAGTGAAACAGGTGTGATAGAAAAACCGTGGAAGACACTAAAAAGACAAAGTCAGCGAAGGTCTTTCATATTCATTTCTAAAAACAAATATTTTAGAAGTTTGTGATATAAAATGTACCTTAGAGTCCGTAACACAATCTCAGCCAGAAGGAACATGAAGAAATTCCGGAACCTAATGGTGCGTTGGATTCAATGAATGCGCGTTGATTGACACTTAGCTTTTTTCCTCTTGTTTTTTACTTTTTTTGGCAAAGGTACTATATAGGCTTAATATCTTTGTAAAACCTCAAACTTTCGTTTTAAATGAAATTCACATTCCTATCAAAATAAATGTACCTACGATACTTGCCAGTCCTACACATATAAACAGTATTCTAAAAAGCGGTCTAGGTGGTCGCCTAGGCGCTAGACTCCTTTAAGCCGCCCGATTAACGCGTATACTGCTTAAATTTTTAAAACATCGGTTTATATTATACGGATAATTAGATTTAACAAAATATATGATAATTAAATAAATTAAATGTTAATTATATGAGTTACGACTTATGCGAGATATGTGGATTTAATAAATTATTTAATATCTATGTTTTATAGAAAATACAAAAATAAAAATATGTTATTTAAAAACTTAAAATTATAAAACGTTGATATTTTTTACGTTTTTATAACTTTAAAATTTTAAATTATTCAATTTTATAATTTTATTATGTTATATTATATTATGTTAATTTATATATATATATATATTTAAATATATATTTTTATTACAATATTGCTTAAACCGCTTAAACCACCTAAAATCGCCTAAGCCCCACTATGCGTTTTAGGTGGTAGAGGGAGGGTCACCGCCCAATTAGCGCCTAGCGCTTTCTTGAACATTGCATATAACACGACAAATATGAAGAATTGATTTAATAACAATGCTATCATAATTCAAATTTGGATTTATTAATAATTGAAAAAATAGACATGAAAAACAATAAGGTCGTTTAAAATATATACATAAGTATAGATGAACATATTGACCCCAAAAAAAAAAAGTATAGATGAACAGGCATATATTTGTTTGGTATTTTCTTAAAGTTAAAATTTGTAGGCTTACTTGGAAATTTCCTCTAGACACATGTGAATATGGACAGGAATACCAAAATAGTAACTCAGAAACGTAGGGACAGTTTCTCCTCCCAAGAATAGGGTCCCCGAAAGTTGAGTGTTTCCTATTTTATTTTAGTTAGATACATTTTTGTTATCCAAACTAAGAGAAACCTTGAGAAGTAAGAAAAATATGAGACATGCCTCTGAGAGAGTTCATAAGCTCTACAAGGATAGAATTCATACTAAAGCCTTTTATCAATAAGAAAAAAAGCATAGACTTTATATGGCTTTGAGAAACCGATGATCCTGTACCTACAAGAGAAATAAGAATCCTACGATGAATGTTTATACTCCTCTGATAAAGTCTATACATTTGTGCTTTCAAACTTGGCCTCTTGTCTTCATTCGACGCCAAGGTTGCAGAAGAGTATTAAAGCAATTAAGCAAATACAAGAAGTCCAAAATCATGAGTTTTAATGATATTATTCAAATCCAATATAAGCCCAAAAATTAGGTTATCTAGACAAGTAGTGTTCATATATACATATATATATTGTTATGTTACGAGAACAATGAGGTTAACTTTAAGGATTGCAATTTTGTGCAAATCACCTCCTTCTCCTTATAATGATATGATATGAATTCAAGAATTAATTGGTGTTCTTAGATTAAGCTTTCTGCTTTTACGTTTTTGCATCTAATAAAGCTCTATGAGCTATTATAGTTTTAATCTTTTATTTCTATGTCTAGAAATAATGCTTGTCAAGACATCTGTCCACCTTTGATATCCTTATAGTAGATGATCAATAATTGAATCTTTAGAAGTGCGGGGAAGGGTGCAGTTATTTAAAGTGTTAATAGTCGTATTTTTATCCTTCTTTATATATTGGCGAGTTAGATGGATACATTAGGTTTGTTTCACACACATGTGAAGAAGATAAATCTAGCGTATATAAATCTATGCTATTCTCCTTCAGATATATCTTTTGAACCTCTTTAGATTAACGTGAATTCTATAGTGTTTAACCACTCATCAACAAGTGTTATATGTGCGACAGTGACTCGATAAATATGGAGGATTGGTGGGCAAATAATGCAATGGTATTTTTCTTATGTTAAAATTATGGTGGCTTCGGATTTAACCAGCTCACTATCGCATCATGCCTTACTGACACACATGCAAAAGTGTTTTTCGGTGAAAATGGACAGAAAATTCAACGAATTAAGGCTTAATATATTGGCAACTTATCAGCAATGGATCGGCCATGGAGGCATACTATGGGAAATTGACGAGAATATGGTCTAGTTTAGCTGATTTCTAACGCGCCAAAACTGCAGAGGAGATAGCTAAATTAAAGAAGAGGAGAAGATAAGCTACATAATTTTTTGATAGAATTTGATAAAAACCAATAAACAATACTTTGCTAGAGTTTTCGAAATTCCAGATTGAATAACACTAAAATTTTTAAAAATTAAATTTTCAAAAATCATAAAACCAATAAACTTCATAATGTTTGGCCTAACATGATAATGAATGAATATTACAACATTATGATAGAGATCGTAACGATGCTTATATATATTCACGTTTCTAAAATGTATCTTCCATATATATATATAGATATGTTTGGTTTCCATGTATGTGTTTCTGTTTTCATTTTACTAATATGAAAGAACCGTAATGTTGGAACCGTAAAAGACACCAAAGTCAAAGCCAAAGATTCCTCGCACATGAATATTTCCATTTCTAAGAACAAATATTTTAAAATATCTTAGAAGTTTCTCAAATGTACCTTCGTTACTTTGGACTCGGCCAAAGGTATATTTGGATCCATTGTGATCATAATTCATATTTGGATGATTGGATTGTACATATATATATTTATAACTCAGGAGTAGATCCCGGTTCCGGAGAGGCCCGAACTAATCCCCTAGACGAGATGCAACCCATGTATAGGCTCTCTCTGGGTTTGAAAATAGATTGTAATCAAGGGCACATATCCATGTGGTCAAGCCAAATGATCTAGCAATTCTGCGTCTGGCGGACGAGAACCACTGGACCGAAAAAACTTGGTTGGATTGTACATATTTTTTATACCATTGTAATCAAACATATATCACAAAATACCATTGTGATCATAATTCATATTTGGATTTATTAAAAAATGAAGCAAATAAATATTTTATAAAGTCATTTGGAAAGATACAATTATTGATGAATAAAATATTAAAAGAGGGTCGTTTATTGTTGATGAATAAAAGTCGTATTTTCCTTGGTACTTTCTTAATGTTATTTGTTCGTAGGAACTACTTGGAAATTTCAACTACATAACAAAATAGCAGGAAAATAGGGGCAGTTTCTCCTCCAAAACAAGGTCCCAGAAAATTGAGTGTTTGCCTAAGTCAAATACATTTCTATTATCTTCAAAAACAAAAAAAAAAACAAAAAAAATATAGAATCTAAGAGAAAGAAAGACAGGGATGATAGGCAAAGCTTCTTCACAATTGAGTCACGTTGTCTTGCTTCTTCTTCTTCTTCTTGGCACCCTTCTCTACCATACTGAATCTATTTTGCCTTCTCAAAAAATCTCAATAATCGGTTAGTGTCTTCAACAAATACACTTAGATATGCACTCAAAGATACTTAAAGTCATCGGATCCACCTCCGGATATTTAATTTGGTAATTATCTTAATCGTTTATATATCATTTATTTAAAACATATGTAATATATGTGTTATAAATTTTTATGAAATAATATTTTTAATTAATTTTCAAATCATTTATATTATTAATTTAGTAAAAAGGATTTGATTTGGATATGAATATATTTGATCTGTATCCGGATATATATATGGGATATACAAATCTAAATCTAGTTTATGGTTTTTATAGTCCTGTGCGTTCGGGGATTGGGGGTTTAGTACTCTCGAGAGTATTAATAGTTATCAATTATTTTGATATTTTGGTTTAAGATGAATGATACTTTTGAGTTTATATTTATAATTTTGAATAATTGGATTATATACAATATATATAATTAATATAAGTATATATATTAGATATATAATTATATTTTAGATAATTCGAGTATCTATTTTATTTTTGGTTCGAATTTGAGTTTGATTTTTTTGAATATAAAATTTAAGGATGTGTTCGAGTATTTAAGTTTATGTTCGATTTTGGTACTAATTTTTTAGTGGGTTTCAGATAGGTACTTATTTTCCCAGATTTTCGTATCCAACAAATCTAGTTCTAGATTCCTGCCAAAAAAAAAAACAAATCTTGTTCTAGATCTGGATAACATAAAATTCTTGGTTATGCAATACATGCCCACTCATACTTGACCGTGACATGATTTGCCTATTCTAAACTACATATCAGTAAACTAATCTACAATTGGTGATTTGTTCAAGTTTGAGTGAAAATTTTAGCCAATCCAATAGATGTTTATAAAAATAATATAGAATAATTGTTTATTTTTACCAATATTTTTTAATCAATCATAACTATTGGTATATCCGATTAATGTTGTTAGCATTTTATATATCTAAGAAAATTTGAAAGTTTTATCCATATAATAACAAGAAGCAAATTGCAGTTAATTCTGAGATTATAAATTAAACAGGGTGTTTAACCCATAAATAAATAAATAAATAGGGTGTCGAAGAAAGATGAGAAGAGTGGGGTCATCACGCAGCCCACCGAGTCCTCATTATTCGCCGCCGCCACCAAAGAAGTTATATGCACCACCGCCATCAATGCCGCATACGCCATCACTGGCCTCACAAATGCCGTATGAGTCGCCTTCACCGCCACCACCAGTGTTATTGTCACCTAAAAATTAATTGGTAAGAGATGCACTAATTATTTATCAAAAACTAAATTAAAAGAGAGAGAGAACTAATTTTGAAATTAAAGTCGAATGAAATTCCAATTTATTTAACGTATGTACATTTATAAACAAGACATCAATCATTAAATATATAACAAGTGTAAAAATATGGGGTTTTCTTATGTTTGACATGTAAACATTTTGGAGACTATATATAACAAAGAAACTAATTAACTTGATTTTGAGAATTTTTCATGGAATAGCACTTAAATGTCCACCAACTTTTCCATCTGACACTATTTTTTATATTTTCCCATATAACATTTTTTGTCCCTCACATGACAGTTTTGCCGTGCAAGAAAAATACTGTTTTTGCTTTTATCAATTTAATTAATTTATGGATACTCAACCATCGCTTCCTTATTTTTTTTTTTTGATAAACATTATTTTCCTTCTATTACATGTTTCATCTTTCACTGTTAAGATAACTGTTAGATCCTTGGCATTTCTCATTATAACAATTATTCTTTTTAGATATTTTGACACTCATTTGACTATATCTTCATTAGTTACAACTTACAAATAATAAGGAAAGATACAACGTACATACAGTAATTGCTCATATAAATCCATGGGCATCCATAAATACATATATGAGGCCAGTACTGTATGTTATATATACACGATGTCCACAAATAGAAAAAAATCCACATATTCTATTGGATGAGCATAATTTGTATGAATATCCACGGATTTATAATTAACTTTCACAAAACTGAAAGAAACAAAATCTTTTAATAACAATGTAAAGAATTCTAATTCGATTAGTTAACTTGTTTGTTGTTTAGATTATCTAATGAACGCACAGAACTAACAAATTCTTATCAGAATAAAGAGTACTAATCGTGTGAGCCGAGCTTGCAATCATCCATTAAAAAATCTTATTTATAATTTCTCTTAAACACCTATCTCACAACCGTGTCGTTTGTCATGTGACAGGTATCTCATGAAGAAAAACAAGAAACCCACCACGAAAGATCCAATCCTCGAAATTAAAACAACCGATCAATCTTAATGTTTTATAACTCTCTCTCTCTCTCTCTCTCTCTCTCTCTCTCTCTTTGTTTCGCCTATGCTTTGTGTTTGCTTGATGGTGTTGTTGTACACATTTTCACTTCTATTTTGTAATAAGCGAAATACCCTCATTCCTTTGTTGGCTTCAGATTTGATCTTCAAATTCTTCTAGGAATTGTTGTTCTTGAATGTCAAGTAACTCATTACCACCAAGTCAATAAGGAATGAGTTAAATGCCCAATTCACGTTTGTGTCCTGAAGGCCCAACATTGACCCAAATTCATTATTAAGATCGTTTGAATTGTTGACCTATCTTGGTCAAGGATCAGAAATACTTCAGAAGAATCACAACTAATCCATGAAAATTAAATTTAAACTCTATTCACAGCTGGGCGTGAGGGCAAACGATACATCTCTTATCTTTGTTTAGTTACAGTAAAGATTTTGAAAATTTCTTATAATTTTTGATGAATTCACTGTTATTCAATCCTTATACTCTATTAAAATCATGGATCATTTGTTTAGCATTTATTAAAAGTTTATTATAGCACTAAATTTCAAATTTCATTGAATCAATGATTTCAGGAATTTATTTTAATTATGCGTTATTGGATTAAAAAACTTGAAACCCCTCTATATACTTCTTCCGTCTAAAAGAATGATTTTCTAAATCATTTTTGTCTCTAAAAATTTAATTTTTAGAGTTTTAAATATATATTTTAATAGTTAATATTAGTATATTGAGAATTTCAATAAATATTAATTAAAATTGTTTGAATTGTTGAATTATTATTGATTTATAGATGTTGGAAAGTGTTAAGAATAGAAAGAAAATATATTTATTATTAAGTATTAGCTATTTTTAATATGAGTGAATTAATTAAAAATCAACCTAGAGAGAAGGAGTATGATTTTTGATGGACAAGAGTCGGATAAAGAATAAGAAACGGATAACAGGTAACAAGTCCTAAGTTGACCACCACATACAGATTTACTGTAGTATTTCTCCTATTAAATTTGTTTAATGAATGTTTGTTTCTACAATGTTTCATTAAACTAAAATTTTATGTTTAATTTGAAACAGTAAGCTAATATATTTTAAAGCAAATTGGTGAAAAAACAACATATAATACATATACTAGCAAAAAGACAACTACAATTTTGAGTCCCCGACAATCCTAGCCGGACCAACATACAATGATACTCCCATCCCTAATCCATCAATTATATTCGATAGATCTTTATTTGATTGTTTCCTATTCACGTTTTGTATTGGATCATATTACGATACTTGGTTTAATGGTTACATTGAATTAACCAGATGCTGGTTTAATATTGGTTCTCGGATGTTAAATAACACATGGTATATAAGCTTTAGTATACGTTAATTTTGGTTTAAGCTTTGTAACAACAATTTAATTGAAAATAAAAAAGTCTGTTACATCTACTTTACTCTCTTCACGCTCTTCTTCTAAAATCTTTGATTTCTTCTTTCCGGTGTATCGGAATTTTGATAGATCACTAATTAGAAGCTTGTAATGTGACATGACGATGGATATTCCTAACCTCTCCTGCTCCCCATGAGGATCTTCGTAGACCGAGATAAGCATGTTGGTGACCAAGTTAATTCAGATTTTGAGGCTGGTTGATGAAGAGAAGCAACCAGTTATTTCTCCCTCAAGCTTGACAAAATATGGGAGCTCGATTGTAAAGAAGATGTAGTACCCTCTAGATTCTCCTATCTTCCAAACTACATCTGATTTTCTGTTACATGATCATCATTTTAAATAGCAAAGTAACTAACCATATAACGCTATATGTGCATATATGAAGCTTATTGTATTTATACTTTTGCAGTTCGAAGTTATGCTCATAAGATATGATCAAACTTATAGACGGCAATGTGGAAGAAATAGATGAATTATGCGATGTGAAGCTCAAAGTAATAGCAAATCATCTTGTTACGTACAAGTATGTAACCGTCTAACAATTAAGTTGGGTCGGTATGAAAATTTATTCATTATTACTAACCTGCACCTTTTAAATTGATATTAATAAATTTTAATTTAAACGCATGTAAGAATTAGTATTTTTAATTATATAATACTTCACATGATTTTTTAGCTATATATATTTATATATATAATCGTTTACCACAATATGTATATTTTTATAAGATTTTATGTTGTACGAAAACTATGTTTTGGAATCTGGCTGTTTTTTTTATAAAATGTGAATTTATTAACCGAAAAGGAATGCTTCATTTAATACAAAATCTTAATAGTAGAGAGAATTAATGACAAAAAAATATAAAAAGTCATTAAATCCTAAAGAGATTTCACAGAGCTTCAGCTAACTAGGAGTAATCAAACAAACATTTGGAGAGAAGCCCCATACAACGTCTTTCGATATCTTACAAGGAGGATGTCTCTAATAGTACGGTCAATGAACTAGAAAGTGATCGTGGATGGAGAGGATATTGAGCCATGCACTCTAGTATCCTACTCTCTCTATAGTGCGTAGATTATTGTTTATGCTGCAAAAAAGTTAACCATTCTTGAAGAGCCAAATCGTGTGAGAAGCCAAGATATCATAGTTTGCCAATCTACGAAAATGAAAGAAGGAAAGCCCAGACGATGGAGAACTAAGTGCCAAACACACTTAGAGTAATCGCATTGCAGGAGCAAATAGTCCCTTGTTTCTAAGTGCTGGCTACAAAGACAGTATTTTGGATCTATATTCATACCCCAAGAGAGTAATCGAGATCTAATCGGGAGCCTGTCCTGATAAGCGGTCCAGAACATGAAAGAGTGCTATGGAACTGCAATACGAAGTGTCTCCCAAGTCACCTTAGAGGAAAATAGCTCTCTGTGATTGTCCTCATGACTCCAATAGAAAGAATCAGATCCTCTTGAGAGGTTTGGGGCTGAAACAGATTGGAGATAGGTCTTTAAAGAGTGGACTTTAGGGCACCTAAACCTATGTGATAGGAGTCTCCAGTCCTGATCTGTTACAACATCTGGCACATATGCATTAAGAGAAACTCTCAACCTACTAGGGCTGTTGCTACCAAAGAAACTAATCAAAGAGCCAAAGTCTGACCAGTTTTCAAACCAGAAACTTGCAGCTTTGTCATCACCAATCACACAATCCATTAAAGGTCTAGCCACATGTCTTAAAGAGAGTAGACATTTCTAAATCCAAGAGTATGTTTGTTTTGCCTCGCAACTCCAGAAGCTAGAACGCTTCAACCTATGTTCTCTTATCCAATCTACCCAAAGAGAGCCACTATTTGAAAAAAGATGGGAGATAAATTTCAGATTCAAAACCTTGTTACAAGCCAGAATCTGGCTGTTGTTGAAAGGCGCTATCTTTTGAATGTTTTTGTTTTACTGAACTCGCCAGGTGTTTGTGTTTTCCTAGTGAATTAACAATCTTTTAATTTTCTATATTTTCTAGTTCATGGATTCATGTTCTCGTTGACTTAAGCATTACTATATTTAATGAATGTAATTTAATACGAGATACAAATTTTTCCCCACGCACATGTGTTATTTTATCTCCAAATTTAGTTGTGACAGTATCGATTAGTGCTTCAAGATTTGTATCAATCATTTATGGTTGTGAGAAATGTTCAGAAACCAAATCACCAATATCTTGACTCAATATATTCACTAATCTAGAAATTAAACATATATCTACCAAGTTATAAGTCTAATTCTATTAATTTATCATTGATCAACATATATCTAACATTCCAAATATCGTAAAAGAGATAACTAACTTTGAAACACACAAAGTAAAGATATTAGTCTTTATATAATCACACATATTAAGAGAATATAATAGAATATTAGAATAAAAAAAAACTTTATAAACTCGAAATCATTAAGATCCAATATAAAGTTAAGAGAGAAAACTTCAAATTGGGTAAGAAAGATCTTAAAACATGAGATATTCCATAAAATTTAGGGTAACTTGATATTTATAGCGATGGATATGATATAATTTAATCTAAAATTTAGACTGGTGGAAACAATTGAAATTGAAAATTTGGTAACTTAAATAAACAAGAGAAACATATTTTATTCCGGCCATATATTTTACAAGCTTTTAGATTTAAATTTTACTTTATGTTTTTAGATTTTCTATTAATTATTTTTAAAAGGTAAAAAGGATATTAAATGAATGAAAATAAATTAATCTATTTTAAAATTTGCAACCAAACACCATTTTTAAACCCATTACGGTTCAAGTATAAGTCTAAAGTCTATAATATTTAAACATATCATACCAATCACCCTCTTCAATAACAAAGTCAGACAAGGTAGTCGGTTAGGTGAAAACAAAATATCCTTGGACATCAAAATATTCAATTCTAAAAACAAGTATTTTAATTTTTAAGGTACCTTCGAGACTTGTGAATCAGTCAAAGACAATGGTTACACGACAAAATATATAGACTTTTTTTCTTTTTCTTTTTTATAAAAGAAAAAAATATACATAATTGACTTAATTTTATCATAAGTCATAATTCATATTTGGATTCATTAAATCCTGAAACAAATAGACATGAAAAACAAGAGGATCAATAAAAAATGATAATTACGGATGAATAAAAGTCAGACTTCCCTTGGTATTTTCAGTGTTGATATATCCGCTTACCTAGAAGTTTACCCTAACAAAAACATTTGAATATTGCAATTTTCAATACCAAAATAGGAACTCAGTAACAGGCGGGAAGATTCTTCTCCCCAAAACAATGTGTTTTGAGTGTTTACCTCTATTTTCCTGAGTTCGATACATTTCAATTGTTAAGAAAAAATCCAGAGAGAGATGAAATTGAAAGGCAATGCTTCGTCGCAACTGGGTCTCGCGCTCATGCTTATTCTTCTTCTTCTTCTTCTGAGCACCCTTCTCTATCATTCCGATTCTGCTTTGCCTTCTCGATCTCAACGACTCTCAATAACCGGTTAGTATTTTCAATACATAGACACATATATACATAAAATACACACACATATCCATATATAAATTATGTAAATTTTATACGCCTTCACTTTTACGTATTTATCTGACATGTTATTTAAAAGATTTCTAAAACTAAAAAAAAAATTGATCACTAACAACAAAAATCTTATTGTAAAAGAAATAGAAATTCTGTCTAGTTTCATACCTTAAAATATTTTCTTAAATTCATTTCTAAATTTGGCTTTTGTTAAACTGAACTGAACTGAAGGAACTCATGGAACATTTGTAACAATAAAAAAAAAAATCAAGTTTCATGCAATAAAATAAGTTTTTAAGCGCATCTGTGGATATATTTCGTCGTGTATAACTTAGATGCTCCAAAATGATGTCTCTTATTGGGTTGGTTAAGAAAGGTAATTTGCCTTACCCATTAAAGGTGTTTGGGAATTACTCATATAAAGTTTTCCAAAGTTTTGTAAAATTGGGTATAAACATCGTTAGAACCAGTCAAAGAGACCAAGAACTATATTTAAGTACTTGACGTTACATTATTTGCCTATTCTAAATTACACATAATTAACGCTAAACTAATTAACAATAGGTGTTGAAAGTTGTTCGTTCAAGTTTGTGTGTGAATATTTTTTCTTTTCTTTTTTAGGTTTTACCAATGTTTTATTATTATTATTACCATTGATATAACCAGCTAAGTATTGTATCCATGATAAATGTTTTAAAGTTTTATCCATGGAATACACAAGATACAAGTTTAAGTTAATTATTTTCCCTATATTAATTAGTTTGGAGAAGGAAAATGAGACGAGTGAGATCATCACGCAGCCCACCGAGTCCTCATTACTACATATACAAATCGCCGCCGCCGCCACAGATGTCACATGCATCACCGCCACCAATGCTGCATAGGCCACCACCACCGTCACGAGTGTTGGTATCACCTTAAAATTGATTGGTAAGAGATATACCATTTTTCAAATTAGCACAGATCAACCTAGCTAATTGAACATCTTACATAGTTTCTTTCTATTTTCTTCATAATAAGGTTTTAAAATTGTGTTAAAAATTAATATACTAAATTAAAATAAGAGAAAATAAAATAATTGTAAAATAATATTTTAATATATATATTTATATATGAGTATTAATTTAATAGTTAAATAGTTTATAATAATTAATTTTGTTTTAATCTAGAGGCTCAACCTAACCAAATTTTGGATTATCTATCGTTACAGCAGTTTTCAACCATAAAATAATTACATCAGTTTTCAACCATAAAATAAAATAATTTTAAACTATAAAATATTTAAAATAGTTTTATTCCCGTGCATTAGCACTGGTGATCATATAGTACATTAATAACGAGAGACCAATCATGCATTAATTTAATGCCCGGGTACTTGACGGCTGGGGCTCGGCGATCTGACAGAACAGCCGCGTGAAGCTGATGCAGTCTCTGATTCTCACTAAACCTTCTCTTCTTGATCATCTTCACCCCATTATCCTATTTTGTTTATACTTCACTTTGAAAACTTACAAAACAAGAATAATATGCAAATGATGCACCTAGACTCTAGATATGATATGTGAAATGCAATAAACCAAATGGATGCTAAAAACTCAACATATCACACACCTTCAGCGGCCGGTGAAATGGTCCGTGAGATCTGGTCTTCCCTCCATATATTTTCCATTTCTTAGCTTTGCCACTGTCGCGGCTTGCTTCCATCTTCTCACCAAACTTAAATCCCGCCCACCTGCATCAACTGTTATGCAAAATGGGTCTCGTTTTTCTATTTAAATAAATTCGTCTTTCTATTCATTTAATAAAACTTTTTCACGCAAACAGAAACCAACAAATCTCCTAGCTTAACTATATTCCAAAAGTGTTTCATAAGATTTATACTTTGATAAGGTGTTCACGAGTGACTCCCGTACTTGTATCATAAGATTTTATATTTGTAGAGTTCCGTCTCACTACCAAACGAATATTAAAAGTGAATGAAAGAGATCATATCTGATATCCATGTTCATTTCATTATTTTCTTTGACATATTTTTTCTCGCGTTTGTTTGTAACAATTATATATGTACGTTTTTCTTTAAGCAAAAAAACCTAAATAGAGATGCATGAGAATACTTAGTTTTACTGTTAAAAAAAACAAGAGACCTTATGGGTGTAAACACTTACGTTGGAGACTTTTGGCCTTCGCGACTCTAACTTGATCATGAGACAAATAAGAGCAGAATAAGCAAAGACAGAAGAAGAGAAACGAGATTTGATGTTTGTATCCATTAAGCTAAGTTTTCACACTCACAAAAACTTCATTACATGACCTATTTAATATAATGTAAGAAAATGAAGCATCCTTTGGTACTAAACTTCGTACTGACAATGGGCCTACCTTCCTGTAGAAGCCCAAAATCCAGATTGACACTGACGATATAGAAATGTAAAACGATGTTAAGGAAATCACGAAATACACATGGAGGCGAGATTTGATCTCTTTCCTTAACTCTTTATATTCGCTCCGTAGTGAGACGGGACTGTACGAATATAGAGTCCCAGGATACAACCATGAAAGACGATTCACGCTTCACTCGTGAATGCCCTATCGAACTATAGATTCTACGAAACACTCTCTGAACACTTACGGAGGAGGATTTGCTGGTTTGTTTGCGTGAAAAAATGAAAAGGAAACTCTATTTTCCCATGAGAGGAGAGACGCGACCATTTAAAGAGGAGAACGAGAGACTCACCTCCCCGTAACAGCCGCTGCACGTGGGGAGAGATCTCGGCGGAAATCAAGGGATTTCAGTTTCAAACTTATTCCGCAAGACTCTCTCTTAAAACGTCGAGCTTGCTTGGTCCCAAAAAGATATATTCTTATTGGGCCGGAGGCCCACCAAACCAAGCCCAAGCCCAAGCCCGTGCCCGTGCCCGAGCCGGCCGGGCGGCGGCGGCGCGCGCGTGTGGACTCTTTTCTTCTCTCCAAGCCTTTTAACCTTATACATATGTGTGACTATATTTATACTAGTGTTCTTTTTCCCATCCATCCAATGTGGGACTTTTTGCATATGTACAATTGACTTTTTGTGGAATTCACTAAATTGTAGCCCATGTCACATTTTATTCACACTTATAATTGCCCAATGGCTTTTGATCCAACACTTCCAACGCCTAGAAATTTCCAGTTGACGCTTTAACATTAGAAATCTTGAAATTGTTTTGGTCAAAAAGTCTTTACCAAACTAAAAAGGAAATGAAAGAAAACGAAGTAGAGCTAGCACCAATAATTTCTGATGCCATGAATCTCTTTAAATGGTCCTAGAGCGCACTGCGCTGATGAAGATTTGAGTGTCTGATTCTCTCAATGGTAATGGATTTGTTTCTCTAAGGTTCGAATAGTGCATCCCCTCCGCATCATCCATTCAAAGTCTACGTGTTTGACACTAAATAAAATTCTCTTTGATGATATATTTACCAAAATCGTCTGAAACTATTTGTAAGCTATGTTTAAATCGTTTACTAAAAATATATTTGATTCTTTAAAATATCTGATTTAAAGTTATAGGCCATAATGTATATTCACTTATAAAATAATTTAAATAATTTTTTTTTTTTTGAATCAGAATTCTGTTCGCTATTCAAACGAATACAACATAAAAATAACACATTCTAAGTTTTTATTAGTGTCTTGTCCAAACTCCTACGACTTGCCAAAAAAAAAAAAAAAATCCAACAAACATAAGTTTGAATACTTTGCTCAAATTAAGGTTTTATTTATAAAAACCCTCAATCACACTATATGATTAGTTTGTGATACTATATCTTTCGAATTTTTTAAAAAATTCATATTTATTAAGAATGTCTCTGAAACTTTAAACACCATAAAAACAAAGAGTCAAACTTGGAATAGTCAACTACACTTTAATATATAAAGATAGGCACAACAGGAGACGGTCAATAATTCAAATAAGAGACGGAGAAAATAATAGTAATTTTGTATGTGTGTGTGTGTTCTTATCTCTTTGGTTTGACTTCTTGGAACTTCACTTTTTCTCTCTAGAATATATAAATAAATGTCTCTGCAAACCAAAAGAAATAAAGCGAATTAAGAAAATATAAGAGAAAATAAGATGGGAAAGAAGTGTTCTTCACAATTAGGTCATGTACTCGTATTGATTCTGCTGCTTTTGGTCTTCCTTTGCCTTAGCCAATTGGCTCCATTTTCAGTTACCGGTTAGTATTTCAACACATAACATTACATAAATACACATATTTTTCTTTTAAATATTTTATAAAATGAAACTTAGGGTTTAGATCCATCATACTGTTAAAACAGAGCATACAAACGAAAATTCACATCGGCGAATTCTGTACCAATCGGCCAAACCTGCTGCTTTTAAAGTAAAAGTACGTGGAATAGAAGACAAAGAAAACGGACGAACGCACTCAAAAGGTCTATATTTATATTTTCGATTTTCAAAGAGAAAATTATAAACTATGGATCTTTTCACAATTTTACTGTAAGAAAATGATTCTTTATATTCTAATTTCATAATCTAGAAATCACTAAAATCAAACTTTATCAGTAAATACGAATAATTTTAACATATGGTTATTCTAAGATCATCTAAATCCATAATTCTAGATGAGTGTGAATAACATAAAAATTAAAGACATTTTTTACTGTATTAACTATTAAGTATCGTGTAGGAAATAAGTATTTCACATTCAATACAGGTTTCTTTTATTTTTTTAATAAAATTATATATAAAGACACTTAATTTGGAGACTCTAAGACCATATGTATTGGTGAAACAATCAAAGTGTCTTTAAATATATAAATAAGAAAAACAAAAATTAAAATTGTCTTTAATGTGTGTATAGTGTTTATGAAAAAATATTTAAAATCCCTAAATTTTGAATGTCTTTAATTAATTTATTTTTTAGACACTCCTAATAATATCACCAATAAATATGCTCTAAGGATAGGAATGATTTATATGGTTATTCTAACCTGCTGCTTTAGTAAAATAAGTGTCTTAGCAAAACAAATTATGTTATGTTTGTAAATAAAATTCTGAAAAGATTCATTTTAAAATTGGCACATTTTCTAATCTCATTACATAATTGGCCTATAACTATTTTCGCTACATTTTTTCATTGATTAAAATTAATTTATATATTTCCATAATAATATATAATTATGAAATGTAGGACGGAGATTGAGCATCTACTTGCCATAGGAGCAAGACCTTCACAAAGTGGTCAGGGTGGTGTTCGCAATCCCTGAGCCGACCCATATTACTTCTAATAATATCGAACAAACGAATAAGTATAAGGTGTGCATGTTTGTAAGATTATCTCCATCTGTTGTAAGATTGCATAGACGCACAAAAGAATAAGAATAAGGTGTGCATGTATGCATTTTATTGGCTTTTCCAAACGTAAGTATGATATTTTCCCTTTTGTGTGTCAATTATTTCGACTCCACAGTTTTATTTATCGGGAACCTTTTTAAAAAAACTCATAATAATTAGTTAGTTATTTAATTTATATATTATAAACTTTTTCTAATCTGTTAATATAGGATGCTGGTTTATATCCAACAATCTCCTCTCTAAATCAATAGTTCAATACCCAAGATACTTAGGGTAACTCCAAGCATAACACTAAATTTGGTGTAAAAATCACACCAAATTTGGTGTTTTAGTGTTCAATTTGTTTTTTCATCTCCAACCACAAACAATAAATTTTACTATAAATTAATATTTTATATTATTATATTATTAAATAAAAGTTTTTCTAATTTCTAATAGTTAGATAAATACTAATTTAATATAAAATAATCTATTATATATTAATTATAAGATTACAATCAATAACAGAAAATTAATAAATTAAAATATAAAATATATTTTACTAAATTATCAAAATGATTATAAATATAAATTATCATAATAATTAGAAACATAATAAATTATAAGGTTTCAATTAATAAACAACAATTAATTTTATTAATAACAAATAAACATAAATAAAATAATATATAATTTTGATGTTTTATGAACAATAACACACTAAATATGGTGTTGTATTATTCATAAAACACCAAATATAGTGTTTTGTGCAAGATTTAATATTAGATTGGAGTTGATTTTATACCAAATTTAGTGTTTTGGTGCTAGGTTGGAGAAGCTTTTAACATTCTCATGAAAACTTTTCAAATCTTGTCATATCGAAAGTTTCTCATATCTAGGTTAGTAAGTCCATTTTCTACCATTTATTAGATTTTTCTAACCCAAATTAATTTATTATTACTATAATATTATCCCCCATTTGAATTATATATTGACTTTTTTTATCTAATATTCTAATGTACTACGTTGATTTATACCCAATAAATTTCAATAATCAAAAGTTTCGTTCTCGTAATGATACAGTAATATTTTTTTAATCCGATCTTTTTTAGAAAAACTCAGAGTAATATCCCGGAGATTATAGAAATATGGATGTTTACATTTTATATTATATATATATATATATCTATCTATATATGATTTCTAATATTTATGATTTCTAGTATTGCTTAAAATAATTAACTGAATTTGTTATCATGATGATCCGGTTCTATGTACCTTGATATTTTGTGACTCGTGAATCACAGACACCGACACAGACACATGAATTGACTTCTTTGTTTTTTTTTTGGTTACCAGCGGACGAGTTGACTTAATAATTAAAACCAAACCAATAAATGTATTAATCAAGGAAGTTTTTTTTTTCCTTTTTTCCATAGGCCAGTGAAAAACAAAAGGGTCATCGTTATCTTAGAAAAACATCGCACCTGGTCAGCTTTCATTGTAACAGTTGAATTTTTTAATTTTAATCTTTTACGTTTGCGTCGTTATCAAAATGCCAAACGCATTAATGTATTTTGTTTTCCCCTATTTTCCTGAGTAAAATGCTTTTATATTTAAAATAAATAATGGAAATCCAAACTGTAAAGTTTATCTTCACTAGTTAAAGCGTTTAAATTATAAATATAATAATTCTTTTAGCCAACAGAAACAAGATTTAAATATTCTTAATTACTGTACAGTTTTTATTATTATTAAAGTTTTATTTTACAATTTTAAATCACCATTCATTCGCTTCTTCCAGCTAGTGTGCATGTTTGTCGATAGCTTCTTATGCCTATTTTATAGTATATATAGTATACTAATTATAAAAAAAATTGTTGAGCCTATTTAAGTCAAAAGCTTTGAGTCAAAATGGAGATAAAGAAGGCAACACTAGTAAACGAAGAGAGAAAAAGATGGGAAAGAAAACTTCATCAAAGTTGACTCAAGTGTTCATTGTAGTTCTTCTTCTGTGCAATCTCATTTATCACACAGAATCAGCTTTTCCATCTCATCATCAACAACATTCAATAACCAGCCTTACCCGCGGTTAGTATTTGAGTAAAATAACATACATATAATCAACTTGATTAATTGGTTGACTTATTTATAACTCTAGTTTTTTTTTTTTGGGATTTTCCATTTGGTTGTAAATTTTCTGTTATATAACATGTTCTACGTCTAGAAAAATCACTTAAGAAATGTGATTTAAAAAATGATCAATTAGGGTGGCAGGAACAAAATCACATATTTCGCTATTGTTAAATGATTGGGGTAAAATTTTATCCTCTCCAGTATACAAAAACTGTAACCGACAATTATTTGTAAACAGAGAGGGTATAATACTTCATTTACTATATTAGATATTTGCATAGAAAAGGTATGTTAGAAAGAAAATTTTCATGTTAAATAAAAAGACATAAAATAGTCCAAAATAGTGGAAATTCACTTTTCTTTTGCTGGATAATTTCCTAAGTTTTTATTTTCATAAATACTTTTTTCATATACACACTTATGTAGTTCAACAGGTTTTCAAATAAAACCGGCTAACAGGCTTTTATAACTTTTAAACTCTAGATATAAGGATGATTTTTGAACGATTGTTCCTGATTTAAATATTGCCATCTTAAAATTTTGGAAATAACAAAATGTAAATATTTGAAGTATTCTATGTAAATTAATACCGGTTCTCTAGCCTAAATAAGGAAGAAGGAAGGGCTCGCTTTTCTATATATTTTTGAATGAACATATATATGTATATATATATTTATTTTTTTGATACCGATGAACATATATTCTAGATATATATTTTTTTTGTTACTATACAATATCTAATTTTGAAAATAAAAATGAAGGGAGGAGAATGATGGCCTATAATCCGAATGGTGGCATAAAAATACCACTCTCGAAAATTAAAGGTAGTCACCAGAGATATACTCATATAAATATACCTGCTTATATAATCAGCTCTATATATATATATATATCAATCTCGTTTTACATCTACTTATTCACTTCGGGATTTCTTCTAATTATAATTTACATATAAAATATGCGTCTGTTACATCATCAACTTCAATGTAAATGATTCTAGGGAGGAGACTGGAAAAATATTATAAGCCAAATCGTGAGATATTTACGGGACCGTCATATAGTGGACATGGGGGTGGCAGCATTGATCAAGTTTCTTCTCCTTAGCTTTTGAGCCATTAGGCTTTGAAAAAAAAACAAAAAACTATATACATATATAGTTATAAATGTAACTTCATTAGTTTATGTTTTTTCAAGCAAGGTTTTTAAAAATCTCAAATAGGTTTGGTATCTGTATGTGCTATCTTTTTTTATAGTTGCTATGAATTTGCTATCTATATAATGTATCGAGTGTTTAAAGCAAAATTTTCATAATTAAAAATAATTTACTTCGTTATACAGAGTATGCTCTTGCTTGAAACCAATGAGATTCATAAAAGATGCTGATCTTCTGTATTGAAACTGGGGGCGCCACTTATTTTTAAACTTGTTAAACAATCATGGCCAAATCTTGTGGTCAAGAGCCATGTCTCTTCGCCACCTTAATTTGAGATTTTAATGTTTCGACTGTTTTTGTTTAAGGATATAATTAGATAGATCATCAACCAATCTTGATAATTATAATTAACCCGATCATGAAAGACTAGGCATAACCATCTTCAATTCCGCATGTTTACTTTTTCATTATATTAGTTATTACTTTGCTATAACCGCGGTCGTTCGAATGCTTTTTAACCATTTATCGGTTCTGATTTTATGAGTTTTTTTACTCAGATTAAAAAAAACAATAAATAATACTTTTATTAATTACTTTTATATTATATTTCTTATTTAATACATTTATTTTTATCTAATATTATAAAGGTAAAACATTAATTATTTAATTGATTTTAAAAATAAAAATACATTCAATATATGAAGAAAATCAAACTTTATAAGACAAAAAAAATTAGAAAATCATTCTTTAGAAAGTATTATATTTTCACATCTAACCAAAACACAATTTCGGATTCATATCTATGAACGTCAAATATGTGGGATTTAGATCACAAATTAAAGATTCAAACTATTAGAGAGTTCTAGTACCATTTATGATAATTAAGATAGGATAGAATATAATACTTATGTTATATTTTCATATCTAACCAAAAACAATCTCCGACTTATATCTATGAACCCCAAATATATGGGTTTAAGATCACAAATTAAAGATTCAAACTATTAGAGAGATCTAGTACCATTTATGATAATTAAGATTGGATAACTTATGTTATATTTTCATATCTAACCAAAAACAATCTCGGATTTAGATCTATGAACGCCAAATATATGGGTTTAAGATCACAAATTACATATTCAAAATGGAAGAGAGCTCTAATACCATTGATGCTAAGATTGGATTTAAGCTAGGATCTAGAATCCGGAACTATTGGTCATTATTACTTTCTAGAGAAGAATAGTTAATGAGACACAAAAGTCGTTAACATTTTTATAATGACAATAGGGTGAGCATATTAAAGGGTAAATACTAATGACTAGTGGAGAAATTTTATAATTTTCTTTTCATTTGTTTTGTTCCTTATATAAAAGGTAGGTTTTCTTTCGTGAAACGACCCTAAACGTTTCTTTCGAATACGTAGATGAGAGTCTAAAATCAAAATGAGAAAGAATATTTCTTCCAAATTGGTTCAACTTCTGCTTATGCTTCTTCTTCTTTGCACCCTCCTCTCCCGTACGGAGGCAGCTCTTCCTTCTAGTCAACAACCATTTCTTCAAACTGGTTTGTGCTCCTTACATACATAACATTCCCACACACACATATGTACATATGCTTGTAAATCAGTATATGTGTTACATTACATGGATGCAGAAGTTCCGTGAACTTACATGGCTAATCACATGTGATTACTGATTTACATGGATAGATATGTCCTATATATATCTATATTAAGTACACAAAAATACTTTGGTTCAATGGGTTTTTTTCTGTCAATAGTTATAGCTCACTGATTTACCTACGTTAGTTTCATTGATTAGCTTATTTTGTAACAGTAGAATCTGTTTAATGTTGAAAGTCGTGATCGTTAAAGTAGTTTGATTTCTGGCTTGGAAAAGTCACCTAAATAACTTATCAGTCAATCGAGATTTAAGTTCTTTAGTTACTTACATAATATTTCGTTTTAGTATTTTTATATGGTGTATGTTTATGTTTATATGTCAGAAGAGTAATCAATAATCTACTATAGCTAACTCTATTTAAATGAAAAAATGAAGGTAGGAGAATGATGCCTTATAATACGCAGAATGAGGGACCAGCTAGACCATCGCAAAGTGGACAAGCAGGTGGACGTGATCATGGTGATCCTCCCACCCACTAGTTTTTCGATTTCTATTTTCCAATGTAATATATTATTAGTTTTATATTATGCTGCTTTTAATTCTAACTCACGCTTATATTTCCGTTGTTTTTAAGTGATGAACTTATCATTTCATGTATCCATGAACACATGTTTTAAAAAACTCACATCCAATCTACCATGAAACTTAGGTAAATTAATACTCGATAAATTAATACCCTTATAAATTAATAAATTATTTTCAATTCCAAATTGATATTTTAGTTTAAATATCATATGTATAAATTAATAAACATGATAAATTAATATTTTTTTTGAAAAATACATAATTTCTAACATTATTAATTTATAAAGTTTTAACTGTAATATGATATGGACCGATCTATATCTATATTCAATACTAACTGATTTTGATTTGCAAAACCATTAGACTTAACAACCTATCAAATCTCATTTGTTAGTTCAGGTTAGATGATCAAAAAGGTTTAATACGGATCTCAAAGTAGGATTCATTTCAAAATGTATTGATAAAAATTATCATTTTAGGATCACACATCAAAAATATATAAATAACATAATATAACATATTTATTATCAATTAGTTTTAAATTGAAAAAGTATTAAACTTAACAAAAAAACCTTTCAGACCTCTATATTTTATCTTGTGTTTTTAATAGGATTGATTCTTAGAAAATATTTATTTTCGTAAAAACATTGGAACGTACTTATGTTTTTTTGGTTAAAAGGTTAATATGTTACAAAAAGTAATTCAGCTTATATTAGATTTAACAAATTATGAAGTTTCATTTGCTGATCCTTATAAAATGATTCAAAAAGGCAACCAAACTTCAAGAGTTTATTGATCATGAGTAAAATCCCAAGGACAAAACAAAAAGACGCAATAACAAGCTTCACTATTGCAAAACTCTTTAACCACGAATTTCTTATTCGATAATCGACTGAATCACACCAGCACCAACAGTCTTTCCTCCTTCTCTAATAGCAAACCTCATCCCTTGTTCACAAGCCACAGGCACAATAAGCTCAACAACAATCTTAACTCTATCACCAGGCATAACCATCTTCGATTCCTCATCTTTATCATTCATAATCTTAGTAACTTTACCAGTAACATCAGTAGTCCTCATATAAAACTGAGGTCTATAACCCGCGAAAAACGGTGTGTCTACCACCTTCTTCTTTCTTCAACACATACACAATAGCTTCAAACTTAGTATGTGGAGTAATCGAACCAGGCTTAGCCAAAACCATACCTCTTTGAATGTCAGCTTTTTGTATACCTCTAAGTAACAAACCAACATTATCACCAGCCATAGCTTCATCAAGAATCTTCTGAAACATTTCAACACCAGTAACTGTATAATTCCTAGTTTCTCTTAACCCAACTAAATCAACAGTCTCACCAACTTTAACAGTACCTCTTTCCACACGACCTGTTGCAACCGTACCACGACCAGTAATAGAAAAAACATCTTCAACAGCTAACAAAAAAGGTAACTCTGTTTGTCTTGTCGGAATCGGAATATAACTATCAACAGCATCCATCAACTCATAAATCTTATCAACCCATTTATTCTCACCTCTTTTAACATTAGGGCTCTCCGTCAAAGTCTCTACAGCCAACAAAGCAGAACCCGAAACAATCGGAATATCATCACCATTAAACTCGTAAGACGATAAAAGCTCACGAACCTCAAGTTCAACAAGCTCAAGAAGCTCAGCATCATCGACTTGATCTTCTTTATTAAGAAACACAACCATATCCGGAACACCAACTTGCTTCGCAAGTAATATATGTTCTTTAGTTTGTGGCATAGGACCATCAGCACCAGAAACAACAAGAATAGCTCCATCCATTTGAGCAGCACCAGTGATCATATTCTTAACGTAATCAGCATGACCAGGACAATCAACATGAGCGTAATGACGATTCTCTGTTTCGTATTCAACTGTAGCTGTATTGATTGTGATTCCTCTAGCTCTTTCTTCAGGAGCTGCATCGATTTCGTCGTATTTTTTAGCTACACTATTTCCCATTGAAGCTAATGCCATTGTTAAAGCTGCGGTTAGTGTTGTTTTGCCATGGTCGACGTGACCTATTGTGCCGATGTTGACGTGCGGTTTCTTCCGTTCGAATTTTCCTCTGGCGGCGCGTATGGTAAACTCGCGGCGACGGAGGTGGTGGTGAGTGGAAGGAGATGAAGTTGTGGTGGTGGTGATGGAGAGGGATGTGATTGAATGGAGGAAGGAGGAAGAGAGAGTTATGGATTTTGGTTTAGAGGTGGAGATGGATGGAGAAGAGTGGGAATGGAGGAGTTTTGGGGAGGAAGAAGTAGCGGCGGGTGATGAAATCGCCATTGAAGGAGAGGAACTTAAGGTTTAGATAATTGAGGATTTTGAGGAGAGTGTTAAAATGTAGAAGAAGGTAAGCAAAAATGAAGGGTTCTTATTTATCTTATCCACAACTACAGCGACCAACGACATATATTATTGTTCGTTTAGTAGTCGCTAGCGACCATCGACCAACGATTGATCGCTGCGATTCAAAAGCAATCGCTCGATTTTTCAATCGTTGAAAAATCTAGTCGCTGTGCGACCAGTCGCTACGATCAATCGCTGCACACAGCGACAACGAAACGAATAGTCGCTAATCGCTAGCGACAGATAAACGAACATGTCCTATACGGCAGAGCAGAATAATTGAAAGCGTTATGATTTAGACTTTGTTATTTTAAAATGAACTTATTGGCTACATTTTTTGTGCTAACTATATGTATGCTAGAGCCATGGCTTCTGCTATGCAGCAGTAAAATAAATATTAATTTTGCTAATTGTTTCAATTTCTTACTTTCTTTGTTCGTCCATCAACTCATTTTTATTTTGTTTACTTCATATGGTCATAGCCTCATGGCAGATGAAGAGTTTTTGAATCTTTGAGATTTTTGTTATTCTGGTTTGATTTTTTTTTTTTGCTCTTAAGGTTCCACATGATAAGCTGATGGACTGTGCAAAAAATATCGAAATCCAACTGAGGAGTATAACTGCTCCATTGTCAACAGATAATTTTTTACAGGTGAAATTTCTCTGGTCCGATATTGCTATATGATGGTTAATTTGCACTCAACATATAACTGAATCAACAAAGTTACATTTAACCTCAAACTGAGCTGTGTGGTTTAAAGGTTAGTTGTTTCTTTTTGTATAAATGTTACTACAAATTTTTTTTGTCATTTTAAAATGTCATTGAGAATTTGTTTGTTAATTATTTTTTATTGTAGATGTTTATAACTCGCATGCAAAAAGTGAAAATATGTGTATAATTTGTTTTGCCAATTGAGTAGAAAGACACAACTAGGCAAAAAAGAGAGAAAATGAATTAAGGTGAGATTGGTTTTAATTTGTTTTAACCAATTAAGATCTTATTTATAAATTTATGAATTGAGATCATTTAATCTAAATAAAATTAATGCTTCAGACGCTATAAATTATATAATTTCGGCTTATTTAATTCTTATAAAGTATTATGAAGATAAATAGCAAAAATAATAAATAAATTTAAATTTATGATTAATTTCTTCAGTTGTTAAATCTAACTACCTAACCGCTGATAAATATTGAACCGCCTTATTTAGACACGTCTGTATTGTTTCTAAAGTCATAAGACCATTACCATTGCGAGATCTAAATATGGGTATCTAAAAAAATCTAATTAAATTGAATATTAATAATTATAATTTCATTTATTTTGTTAGATGCGGTTCTAAAAGTAGAAACTTTGTATACGTATATAAATGTGATTTGGCAAAAAGTGATTGGACAAATTTCTATGGAGAGAGAAAAATTAATTCTATCTTTCATTTCTTTCTCGTCTTCTTCACCTTTTACAGGTTGCAAAATTAATCTCATTTAATTATTTTTTTCATTAAAAATTTGATTAGAATTTTTAGTGGATATCTAAACAATGTAAATGCTCTAACTTATGAACACCGCACAGTTGCACACGTATGTCTTTTTACAAGGGGAAAAACAAAACGCACCGTAGTCTGTACTTTCCAGATACACAGTTTGTGCCGTTTATACACTCATTAAACGACAAGACAGATACCGTTCGACGTTTTGAGTTTGAGACTGTAAAGTGTAAACTGAAGGTAGTAGATAAGACGGATTTTGGACGCAAAGAGATTATCACTAAACAAACAAACAAACAAACAAAAATGGCAGCTTTGAGTTCTTCTTCCATGGCAATCTCATGTCTACATTCACTTTCTCGATACAAAAGTTCCTTCCTTTCATCTGAATTTTCAAAACCCTTGTTCATAAACCCATTTTTAAAGAAACCCACATTCTCAATTTCGTTTTGCCTCAAGCAAAGTGATCTTAACGAGAGGCAAATTCAACAAGAATCTGGAAAAGACGATGAACAAGAAGACGAAGAAGAAGAAGAAGAATATTGGGTTGTGACTGCCATAAGAAGTAGATACAATGAGATTGTTATAGTAGATACTGCTGCTTCCAGATATCTTCTCCTTGATTCAACTAGTGAGCTTTTACAAAACTCTAATTCCTCTGTTTTTCGATAAGAAAATTTTGTATTATCAATTCATCTGATTTTTAAACCTCATTGTGTAGAGAATGTGCATAGTGTTATCAATAAAGGAGGTCAGAATTGGACTGGTTCTTATTGGGTATGTTTGGAAAAAAAAAGATATAGTTTCTAATTGAGAGGTCAATGTGGTTTTGTCAATTTTGAATCCTATCAACGTTTTGGTTGTAGGATGAGTTTGCTAGTTTACCACCTATTATCCCTGATGGTCCCATTGCAATCTATGGCTTGGTGAGAAATACGCTGTGAATATCATATTTATCATCATCTTAAAATGTCTGAGATGTGATTGGCTTTTGTAACTTGTGTGTTTAAGGGTGGTGGAACAGCAGCAAGATTGATTCTTGAGTTGTGGCCTTCAATGCAGCTTGAAGGTTGGGAAATCGATGATATTGTATGTGTGCTATCTCAATCAGATTGTTCTTGTTGCATTAAATTTGTATATATTGGAATCTTGAGTTCACTGTGTATTCTTTTCTGGACAGTAGTTGATTGAGAAAGCAAGAGAGTATCTTGGGCTTTCTGAGTTAGAGAAACCGACAACAGAAGGCGGTAGACTTTGTGTTCTTGTAGATGATGCTCTATCTCCTTCTCAAGATGCTTCAGGAAGATATGCTGGTGAGGTTTCCAGATAAATGTATTATTGCCAATTCTTGTTCTTGTCTAAACTCTTGAATTCTCGTGTTGATTTAGGGATCATTGTTGATTTGTTTGCTGATGGAAAAGTCTTGGATCAACTTCAACAGGTACTTTAAACGGTTATGTAATTAGTCACATTTGCGCTACCAAGTTTATTGAATTTGAGTTTGTTGCAGGTTCCAATGTGGCTGGAACTGGCTAGTAGACTAATGCCTAACGGTCGCATTATGGTGAACTGTGCTGGAATAGAAGCAGAACTGCAGAATGGAAAACCGCGGTTGTTGTTAGATGATTCAGCCTGGATGTTGAATTCCACTGTCAAGATCTTGTCAGAAGCATTTCCTGGACAAGTAAGTAACACATTTCATCTCCATACTTTTATTAATTGCTCGTTTGAATGAAAGATTAAAACCTGCGAGCTATTCATTGTTGCAGGTTAGCTGGAAGAGAACACCAGATTCAAAAGGTCTCAACTTTGTTGCCTTAACCGGAGACTTACCTGATCTTAGTGACTGGTCTAGTAAGGTTCCAATTCGTTTGAGCGAAACAGTGAAGCAATGGAGGCTCTGTGAGACCCCTTAAGAAACCAATGTTTTTGATAATTCAACCATCATGAGTTTTAGTTTTAAGGATCTCATCTAAAAGTGCAAAAGATTTGATCAGAAACTCACATGTGAATAGCGAAAGCTGTGTATGATTTGTTCTGCCAAATGAGTAGAGAGGTACACAAATGGACCAAAAGAGATAAAAATTTATGAATTTATGGATTTTATTAAATCCTAAATTCTATTATCTTCGAAGTGTTCCTTTTGGTGAGTGTTATTATCAGTTTTATATCTTCTCTAAGATAAATTCACAGTTTTCTTTCTTTCTTTTATTTGGTAAAAGAATTGACATTTTTCACTTGTTTGTTCTTTTCAGTTACTTCTGTTAGTCAAACAAATATTTTGAACCTCTCTCTGGTTCTGAATCAGGTAGACAATTAATTGAGAATTTGGGATAGGACTTTTGGTTTTTTGGTTATCTGGTTTAGCCACTGTCCAATTACTTCATTTTGGTGTGTAAAGTGAGGCAAAGCAAGTAAACCAAAAATTTATTCATTACTATGCATTCTTCTTTTCTTTTCAAAGTGAAAATTTGAAAAGACGACTTACAAAGACGCAGCTTCGTCTTCTTCTTCTTTTTGTACACGAGAAGAGTTAGGTACAAGACAAAAGGAATTTTTGGGAACACGTAAAAGAAAAATAATTATTATTTAGATAAACAAAAATGAGAGAAGAAAAAAAAACAACTTGCTTTCGCACGTGCGTCATTTGTGATTCACACGTGCCTACTCGGAGTCAGAATCCAAGGTCTCCATGCCTTTTAACCCTCTTCGTTTTTGCTGCTGAAAATAGAAATCACCAAAAAATATCATTACTCACTAATCTAATCTCCATTAAACCGAAAAGTAAATTAGTAGTAACTACAGTATTAGGGTAACTACACTAAATAATAATCTGTTTTTTTCTTTCTATAAATAACACCCAATGAGTCATTTAATTAGTATATAGTCATAATCCTGATTGACCTTTATTATTATTACTTGTAAACTAATTTTAATCTGTCATCATAATTCTCAGCTTTATCCTTCCATAAAGTAGTTCCCATGTTCTTGTCTAGTTTCTAAATTCAACTTCATTAAAATACACATAAAGGTTTTGATAAACTCTCACTCAAAATCAGTATCTTTGTTTCATATTCTATTCTCTAATCTTACTAGAGACTTGATAAAACTTGCAAAACTAGATTTAAGAAAAGTTACCTTCTTCACACTTTTCTTTTCCTTAACTTCATACCGACTCTTGCTCAAATCAGACAACCACATCCCTGGAAAACAAAACTGCAAAGAAACCAAAGATTTTGAATCATTTTCAACTATTCATAAATTCGAATTCAAAGAAATGAAGATGAAATTAACAAACCTGAAGGCCTTTATCAATGTTCTTGGCTCGTTTTCTAGGTCGATGAGGAAGTTTAGTTCCCTTCATAGCCAAGAAATCTTCTTCTTTCTCTTTTCTAGACAAAGCAATGTATATTCTTGGCCACTCTTTAACTTCCACTTGTGTTGTTGTTGTTGTTGTTTTATCACCATTATTCGTCTCAATCTCTAAGTGAACCTGAGCCGTTGATTCTAATCTACTCATCCTCTGATGATGATGATGATTCTGATCTGACCCGTTCTGTCTCTGATGATGATCCTTACCGTTTGATCTAGTTTCAGTCTTGTCTGGTGAAGGTGGAGATCGTTTAGAACCACCGTTAGCCGATCTGGACACCATCCGACCACCACCACAACTACCGATGTTTCTTGACGGTGAACCGGTGACCGATCTATCTTCTAGATGCCTAGGCATGATCAAAATTAGAAATTTCGTTTTTTTTTTTTGGTTTTTAGATGAAAATTAGATTACACTTCTAACACGTTTAAAGAAAAACAAAACCATAAATTGATTTGTAGAAGTTAAAAAAGTTTCAGACTTTGAAAGAGTTGCTGAGTTATTTTTATTTCGTTATGCCAAAAAGTGGAAACTTTTAACAAAGAAATATAATAATACCCATTAAATATTTTTAAAAAAAACGCAGACCAAAAATAAAACCCAGAGAGCTGTGTTCTCTATTGTATGTATGCCCACTAAATCTAAGGATCTATCAAAATTTTATTTTCTAAGAGAGAAAGGAAACAAATTTTGAAGACTGAGTCAAAGAAAGGCAAAGAGAAAATTTGAAATCTCTTTAAAGAAACCAGATTATGATTTAAAAAAATCTTTTCTATTAATAAACCAATAAAAATGCTACCCACAAAGCATAACCAGAGGAAAAAAAAAAAAAAACATAGATTTTGGGATGCACATAAGTAAAACATTTCTAACTCTGTTTACTCTTTTCAAGGGTACTATTGTCAATTAACAAAAAGAGATTATTGGATCAACGAAACTTTTGTGACATAAACCAAATATGTACACTTGGATCTCAAAAATAACATAATTCACACATAACTTATCGAAACGGATAAAAAAAAAATAGTAACAATAATTACTCCAAATAATAATAAAGTAAAATTCAAAAGCAGAAACAAATAAATTTATAAAGCTCTGGCAAAAGAAACAAATTCTCAAAACAGAAAGATTTTGAGATAATAAAAACCTGTTAGGGACGAATCGAGATGGTTCCTTGCCGATGACGAAACCGTTCCTTTGTTTACTACTCCGTCCTCCTCCTCCACGCGACGGTGACGGCGTCTGCGTCTGCGTCGGCGGCGGCATAGTTGATCTTTTCTGAAGCTTATTCGATTGAATCAAACTTTGTCCAGAAGAAGAAGACGAATCATCAGCAGCGACGGCGACGGAGACAGATCTGAGCTCAGCTCTTGAAGCACGTGATCGTTTCCGTTGTCCCCACTGTAACAATCCATCTCCTCCTCTAGGATTTGAGATTGAATCATGAGAAAGATCTTGTTGTTGTTGTTGTTGTGTTATGGATCTGAATCGGCTTGTGATGATGTCACCGCCGTTGAATCTTGCTCCTCCAGTGGTGGTTCTAAGGTTCTCGTTAGATCTGGAAGGTGAAGGTCTTAAGTAAGGCTTATTTGTATTTGTTAAAGGAAGATAATCTGGGCTTACTCTTTCATACCTAATTCAAAATTACAAGGAAACAAAAAAAACAATTAGATCAAAAAAAAAAAAAATTGGAGAATGCTTTTGGTGTTTATATAGGTTTTGATAAATCTGATTATACGATTTAATAAAAAAAAAATAAAAAGTGATCAAAGATTCGAATGGTTTATGAAAAATCAGAAGAAGAAGAAGAAGAAGAGAAAAAAGATGAAACGAAGAAGAAAGAGAGGAACCTCATCATTATTTTATTATTTATATATACCCAAAGAGAGCAAAATCTGATTGGCGATTTCAGTGATGATAGCTTTTCCGATTCCGATCTGGGTTTAGTTTTCAGATTCGTTTAGTTCTTCTCCTCCATTGATTTCTCTTCAATAGAACGAGTAAGAAGAGATTTAAAAAAATAAAATAAAAAACTCCTCAGTCTGATTCTTCTTCTCGTTACGATCAGCAAAGAAAGAAACGAAGATCGAAGAAAACAAGAGAAATAAGAATCTGTCTAGAGAGAAGAGATAAATAAAGGTTCTGTGTGTGTGTGTGTGTTTTTATTAACAGTGAGGAGGAGGAAGAAGAAGAAGAAGATGATGAAGAAGAAATAGTGGGTGCGATATTGTGCCACTTTTTTTTTTTTTTTTTTTTGTCTATTAAAGATTTTTTAAGTCATTTATTTTTTGTTTACGCTTCCGTCTATGATCCATTTTTTTTTCTTAAATATTTAGCGAAACGGCCTGTTTTCTAATTCAGCCCATACCAAAGCCCATTTTAATTTCCAATTATTGTTGAGAATTGCAAAAGTTTTTTTCCTTTTTGGAGAAAGGACTACAACTTTGAACATTATTATTTGTGAGCGAGTAGTTTTTCCTTTTTACATATTAGTCCTGAACTAATTTTATTATGTTCGGACTATTACTTGATGGCCTATTAAGGACTCACGTCCAAGTCTTACTATTTCTTTTTTGCCCTTTAAAACGTCCAAATCTTATTACTCTTTTTTCCAATTATTGTTGAGTGCAAAACAATGATTGTCAAGACTTCGATATGACAATGTCTATATTCAAGGGTTGGTTATTTTGTATCGAATGAAAGCTTGTTTTATAGATTCGGAATATAATATATATATATAAGATTGAGAATATAAAAATCCACAACTTTAAGCTATTGAGTGGTTATGTTTTATATTGTAAACGTAAAAGCCAAACACACACCGAACTTTAGTTTTTTTTAATATATATATATATAAACTTACATATGTTTAACGAAAATATCATTGGTTTATTTGGTTATTCTAGTTTTCCAAACACTCCATACTAATCATCTTAACATGCGAGTGAAATTTTGCTCCAACTCACATTTAAATTGTAGTCGTGGTTTGAGTGTTGACTCCAATTGTTTATTATATTAAGCGAACTATATGAAATATATCCGGTTATGTACATGTGATCTTAGTTTAACCTATATTTTTACCGATTTAACCTTTTCTATTGAACGAAAATTAACTGAGTCAGTCAATAGTAAAAGCTAAAAACGATTACCTTGAACCCATGTATATTGTATACACTTGAGATAAGTCTGAATCCTACAATATTGAAAAATATTAGTTTGTTCCTAATAATTTATACCGTTGAAGCTGACGCAGCTATTGTGTTCAAAGAAATACCAATTTGATTTCTGCTGGACCAGAAGAGTTGCGTACCACGTCATTTGATTGAAAATAAAAATAAATAAATTGGTTGCTAGCATAAAATATGTGTATCCTGATATTTTAATTTTACATTCTTGCTTGCACGTATGAATAATATAGTATAAATAAATATATTGGAACGAATTGATCTGAAGGTGCCATGTTTGTTGCCACTTATCGAAGTTATAGTTTGAGAATTTAAATTATATAATTATTAAGCATAACTGAGTTTTCTAAACAAAATATTAACTGAATTTAAGATTTCTAGTCTAGTTTGGTTATAGATCTAATGTATAAACAATAATCTTTTGGTTAGTCTGAGTCATTAGACTAAACTTGATATCATAACACAGATGCAGAACTTATCACCATCATGTAGATAAATTTACAAATATCACAAAATTGAACAGGAAAAAACAAAAAATCTAAACTGGAAATTGTTTTTTAGGCCTTGAATATTTATGGTTTTTCAACTAGCTTTTGGATTTTTTTTTTTAAATCTAATTTACCAACCAAATTTCAAAAGAAACAAAAAAAAATCTCTAGAAACTACAATTTGTGATTTCTTCTTAAAGAGAAAATTATAGTGAGATTTTTTTTTCTTTGTTTCTTTTGATAAAAAAACAACAACATAATCATAAAATATAATATCATTAACAAAAAGCAGAATCCAAATATTCAAAAACTAAAAAGAAAAATATAAAGACCACATTTAAAAAACACTACCATTCATAGCCTTAGTTTTTAAAACTGACTCCAAAGATGAATACAGATAGAATTTAGAAAACAAGAACTGAATAGTTGCACAAAAAAAAACTGAATCAGAAAATATATAATTCCTTTTTTATGTCAACACAATATATAATTCAAACAAGCAAATTAATGTATAGAGAAAATTTCACATGGATAATACAACAAATAAACAAAGAAAATAAATTATCCACACAAAGACAAATAATATTCTTTTGAAGAAATGTTATCATGAAGAACATTCATCACGCCTTTTGTGGCTCTGTCGCCGGAGTTTCTGGAGCCTTGGACGGAGTTTCAACTACCGGAGTTTCCGGAGCCTTGGTCGACGGAGCTTCAGCCACCGGTGCTGCGATAACTTCTTCTTTTTTCACCTCCTCCACGGCTGGCTTCTTCTCTTCCATGGCTGGCTTCTTTTCTTCCACGGCTGGCTTCTTCTCCTCTTCCACGGCTAGCTTCTTCTCTTCCACAGCCGTGGTCTTCATCTCCTCTTCCACGGCTGGCTTCTTGTCCTCTGCAGCCACCGGTGCCGGAACCTCCACCGGCTTAACCTCTTCTTTATTCTCTTCAACTATTTCTATCTCTTTCTCGCCGCTAGTAATTTCCTCCGGTTTGGTTTCTTCTACCTTGGCCGGTTCTTCGGTTTTGACGACCTCCTCCACAACTTCTAACTCTCGTGGCTTCTCCTCAACAACATCAGCCTTTTTTGCTGAACTCTTATCGAAAAATTTCTTGAACCTTGGAACAACCTTTGATTTCCAATAACCCATCCCTTTTCTAATCAATTATTCTGCCACGGAAAAAAAATAAGAAAAATATTATTAGAATTTAGAAGTTTTCTATTTATATGTTTTTCGATTAGTTTACATGAACATGACGAAACCAAAAGATCTTTTAACTTTAAACCTAAACGATTAACATCGAGACAAGATCATCTGATTGATCATATATATAAACCTTAATCTGTTTTCGTAAATCACGTCTTATTAACTATTTAAGTATTAACATCTTATCAACAAAAAAAACGTTTATTAATTAACTTGTATATAAAAAAAGTTTATGATGAATCTTACTTGAGATGATGATTTTCTTGAGGCTCTTCTTTGTCTCAATCGACTTTGTTCTTAATTCTCCAACTAATTACTTTTTTGTGTCTCTCTGATTTTTAAGAAACTTATATAAGGGATTATCTCCTAATCACGTTTGGTAATTACGTTACTACCCTTTTCTTTTTTAAGTAGTATTACCATTTTTCTGTTGGCGCCAGAACCGGTTCTGTTTTCCGGTTAGGCAACTCCGGTTCATAATATTAGTCCCGGAATTGTTACTTAAATTGAAATCATTACATCGTTTTATTTCTTATAAACATACTTTCATCATCTTTCCCAGTTCGGATTAAGTAACTTTGTGAGTGATTTTCAATTTCGGTTTTCTTGCAAAGCCGGTTTAGGGTCAAAGACCAAACAAAGTTGAAAAGGATGACAAGGGTAGCCACGTAATATTAGAAGAAACAGCTGGTAACTGTATTGCAATTACAGTTGGCAAATATAGAAAATGGAACCCGCCATGTTGATCTGTAAAGTATTTTATTATAGCATAGACTGCCTCTTAATCGTATGATTATCTCATATTTTAAGGTTTATTAGTATTAGTATGTTTGGATTATATTCTTTTTCTTAATTTCTAGTTTAATCAGACACATATTCTTGGAATCTTTTTTTGTCAACTTATTATCTCTTATTTAAAATTTATGTCTTTATCTTAGTTTACTTCCCCAGAATTTATTTAAATTTTTATTAACACCATTGTCCGGATCAAATAATCCGACTAATTCAAGAGTTAGCATGTCTTTTGGTAAAACCTTTTTTTGTAACCCACTTCATATAAAACATCGGACCAAAGCCTACAACTTTAAATAGCCACATAACAACTTTGTCTCAAGTGAAATCGAATTCAATACTTTTGTTACATCAAGAGAATTCGGAAATTGAATATTCTTATTCTAGCCAAATTAGAATGGGTTGTCCGATTCGTTTGGTAGAGTTAGGTTTCAATAACCAGCCAAGAATTTTTCTTTGGGGTTATCATTTATGGAAGGCTGATTTAAAACAAAAATACTGTTATAGTACTCGAATAATTTATTAATCATTCTGAATATTTTCACTGCAATTTTAATTATAGTTGATAACTGTATACAACTTCAAGGACAAGAAAGTTCTTTTTCATAGAGTTCAATTATTAGTCTCAATTTTGGTTAGAGATTTTTCTGATTATGAAATATAAAAACTATTCCCATGATCTGGCTATTTAAAAGAAATTTTAAACTGGTCCTAGATTATTTTATTTTGCAATATTAATTGTTTCTCATTACAGACATCCCATCCTCAATATCTGGAGATAAAAATATGAAAAGACATCAAAACATGGGTTACACTCTTACACAAACCTTTTTGTTTTAATAAACAAACTAACAGACATACGTGTTAGATGGAGATGGTGTTGTAATATTTTGTTTAATCTAATTGAATTTAGTTTTTCTCAGTTTGTGTAAATGATGCTGAATGAGTAGAATCCATCAGAATTCAGCTGTAAAGATTTTAATGGAGACCATTTTGGGCACCTTATATGATATATGTACGATAGATGTCTATACAAAGGTCATTGATTTTTAGCAATCTCTAGGACTTTGTTGTCCTTGCAAGAGAGATTGAAGGACTAAAGTCTAGAGTAAGAGAGGTCATACTCATGTTGTCTTCCGGAGATAAAGACGCAATGAAGAGGAACATTCTTTAGATCCGTTTTCTTGACAGTCTTGGTCTCTCTTATCATTTTGAGAAGAAGATCAACGAGATCTTTAAACAAACTTTCGAGAATATGGATATTTGATCGCTGATGAAAATGATTTGTACAGTTTCCTTCATGTTTCGGGGTGTTGAAACATATGGTCAGAATATATTATCCTGTGAGTAATATTTTAGATTAGTTCTTCCAATAATTAAGAAGATAAACATGAGCCCCAATATTTTTAGCGTTTTGATTTAGATTTGTACGCAATATAATTTCTTTCCATGAATATGTTTTTAATAGATTCAAAGGAAACGATGGTATATTCAAGGAAAGCTTAATAGAGAATGTCAAGGGTGTGCTAAGCTTCTACGAAGCGGTGCACTTCGGGACAAGTATAGATCATATATTTGGATGAAGCGTCAGGCTTTACACTTAACCACTTGGAGCCACTAGCTACAGGTCGCAGACAGTGTCCACCACATATATCAAAGCCTTCACATACCTCAGCACCGGAACAACCAAGCTCCGGTTGCAAGGGAGTATATTTCGTTCTATGAACAAGAAGAGTACTACGACAACATACCAAACTATGTGATTGATATAAATGACCAAAATATTTTTATTTTCAATCTGATATTTTGTTACCAGGTAGGTGACTTCTTGCCAGCTATTTTACGTATTCACTTTACTCATAGATCCATTACATCTTTAATAGTTTAGTGACTTGAGAAAAATATAATTTTCAATCTTGTTGAAATGTGTTGATGAACTTAACAGAATACGAAAATCCAATAAAATTAGTACAAAATGATTATGGATTTATAATTCTTCTTAAGAGTTCTACAAATGTATATCTCAAGTCCTTAATAGCATTACTCGATCACATAGTTTGGAGCAACGGCCAAGATCCTCTCGTCTCTTTGTGAAGACTTTTTCTTTGTTTCTTCTGCTTCTGTGGCTTCTTCTTGTTCATTGGCTAACACTATAAGATGACCTTCTTTACATACCAAACTCTGCAAGAAGCATAGCTTGTGTTAGAAAACACATAATTTGAAATTATCTTAACTTGTAATATATATCTGGATTTTACCTCAATGATGGCTCTGAGTTTCTTGATATCGAGTTTGACTTGCTCTTGCGAACTGTATTTCTTTTTCTCGTTCTGTTGATCGATGTACCATCGAATCAGTTCCTTTTGCCTTATTCCAGGCAATTCAGAACCTAGAACAAAGAAAGAGTCATGATTTATTTATCTGTTTCAAGAGTTGAAGAGATGCATGAATGGAAATGGAGAATTGAAGAGTGATGTTGCTTACTGTCTTTGTTTACAGTTTCTTCGTGTTGTCTAAGGCGAATCACTAAGGCCTGTGTGATTCTATCATATTCTTCCTCGCTTATCACCAGCTTTTGAGCTGCTGCTTCATTGTCTGTTGCTACACGATGATGTTAGTTATGGTTCTTTAGTGAGTCAGAGAAATAAGAAGAGCATAAGCAGTGCATAAGTACCAGCAGTTGCAGAGGCTGGCTCAGCTGCACCATTCTGTTGATCGTCATCTCCATTAGCAGGGTTTTCAGTGTCATCTGTGTCGTCCATGTTGTCAGCGTTAGCATCTTGGTACTCAGAAAGATCGATATCACCTGACTCAACACTAGATAAGAGAAACAAGTACGGTTGTTAAAAGGTTAAGATTTTGGGAGAGTTTACGAAATAAATAAAGAGAAGAGATGTTCCAAGTTACCTGATGACTGAAGTCTTCAGCAGTCTGACAGCTAAAAGAACATGACTTGGTTTAACCTGAGAGAAACATAATAAGTTACCGGATAAAGCAAATTAACAACTGGTGGAATAAAAGTGAGAAATGGGAAACGGATTAGGATAGTTTAGGATAAACTCACCAGAATTTCTAAATGACTCCTGGCAATGGCTTCTGAAAGTCTGATCAGTGCCTCGAGCTGCCTAACTGTCATTCGATATGCGACTCTTGTGCCTGGAGTTGTATCGCCTCTCCGAAGAGCAACATAAGACTCAACCAGTAGCTTTCTTGCTTCTGGGCTTAGCTGCAACACATATGAGGATAGTGGAAAGATGTTAGTCTCTACAGCAGAAGAGCCTTTGGCAATAAAATAAAAAATTTTGGGTTAGTCCACAACCTTTGGCTTTAATGTTTTGGCATATGCAATGTAGCGCTTGAGTTGTACAGTAGTGAATTCAGGAGAAAGTGCCGCTTCATGCTTCTGGTGAACTCGCACGATATGATGGGCAATGTGGTAATCCGTTACCTCATCAGGATCATCAATCATAACGTACACGAGATCAAACCGCGAAAGAATGGCAGGTGGAAGATTCACATTATACTGAAAACAAAACATGATTGAACCACAGTTAGATATTACAAACTTCCATGATGTTCTTAACCAAAGAAAGGGATACAAATATGTATATGTTTGGATTCATTTTTAGAAATGACCTCACCTTAAGTGGTTTAGATTTATCGTATCGCCCACCAACAGGATTAGCTGCTGCAAGAATTGATGTCCTAGCATTCAAGGTTGCTTGTATCCCAGCTTTAGTTATGCTTATAGTTTGCTGCTCCATAGCTTCATGAATAGCAACCTTTGTGCCCAAAATGTAACAAATATTACATCAAAACACCGTATACAAAACTCAGTCCTCTGTACTGTAACAAGCAATAATGCTGACTTATACCTGATCTTTGATATCCATCTTATCAAACTCGTCAATACAACATATTCCATTGTCAGCAAGCATTAAAGCACCAGCCTATTAACGAGTCAGGTAGTATTAATTAGAACAAAATCATTGAATCCACATTCATCAATTCAAAAATTACCTCAATGCAGAATTCACCAGTTTCTGGTTCTTTTGCCACAGTTGCAGTCAACCCAGCTGCGGAAGAAGACTTCCCCGATGTATACACAGATCTTGGAACTATTCCTGCCGTATACCTGCAAATGACAAACCAAAATAAAGAGATCAGAGTTCCACAAAGACAAAAAAAAAACGAGACAGCTTTGATTTTCAATGAGAGTCAGTACTTGAGGAATTGGGATTTAGCACAGCTGGGATCCCCAACTATACAAACATTGATGTCTCCTCTAAGATTGATGCCTTCATGTGTGGTCTTGTGCACACCGCCTAAAAGCATAAGTAGAACTGCACGTTTGATGTCTTGATGACCAAAAACAGTTGGGGCCATGCTTCCAACTAACTTATTGAAGTAATCAGGAGTATTTCTCATCTGCTGAATCTCATCTAGCTCTTCTGCCTGCCAAGATTAAATAAGCATGTAAGAGATGCTGCGGAATAACAACTTGCAAGTCCTATAGTATTTTTTTCTAAAGCTTTACCGTGAACTGCTGTTGATCATCTTCGTTAGAATCATTTTGACGGTTCCTCATATCAGTGTTCCTACTACCATCAGCAATCTGAAAAGAAAAAAACATTGAGATTGAACAACACATCTAACTTAAGTTTTGCTTTGACAGTCAGTTACTATAGTTGACAAACCTGCACTGAGTTGGCAATAAAAGCAAGACGATACGACAGATCTCGAACTCCCAGAGCCTTAAGACCTTTAACACCTTCATGTCCAGCAGTAGAGCTTTTCTGTTGTGATGAATCTCGACGGCATTCTGCTCTCTCTCCAGGTGCTGCCAGTGCTGATATGTCAGGTATAACAACTACCGTCCCCGTAAAAATAACCCTGTAAGAACAACCCCAAAAAGAAGGATTCACAATGAATACTAACTCATGATTTTGATAAAGATGGAGACGTAACTCAGAGAACTGCCACAAGAGAAAAATCTTACGTGTCACCCGCTCTGGCCTGTTCCACAATCTCATGACGCAAAATAACATCCAAAGACCGTGGCAAGGAGCCAGCAGGTATCTCTTTAGAAGTCTCCTGCATTCTAACTCTTTGCCAATCCGCAAACTTACTCTCTTGTCTAAGCAATGCCCATCTTGCTCTATTCAAACAAGTTGGACTAACACAAATCGTAGGCTGTAACAAAACCACAAATCATAAAACAAACTAACAACACTTCCTACAGAATCTAAAAAAGAAACCAAAATAAAAAATAATCAAATTACCTGAGTATACTTAAACTGTTGTTCAACATTCTTAATAACACTACCACAATCTAAACACTTAAACGTCCCATAAAGAAGCTCAGGTCTCACTTCACTTGTTCTAGTAACCACACCAGTCACTGACACTAACTTCCCAATTTCTGCAGTAGTCAGCTCCCTCAACCTAAAAGTTCACCCAAAAAATATTTACTTTCGAACAACTTAAATGTCAATAATCATGAAATAAAAATTATAAATTTCATTACCTCTTAGTAAAAGGAAGATTGTAGAAAGAAACATTAATATCTTTATTTGGAGTATCATCAGAAATGAAAGAAGGATTCATTTCAATCACAAATCTCTTACACGCATTCCTCAAATATGGCTCAAACCTAAACCAATTTTAACCAAACAAAAATTAAAACCCCAATTTTTTTCATAACAAAAATTAGGGTTTAGATAAAAAGAGAAAAACAAAACCTTAAATACTCATCAGCTATTGCTTTTTGAAGAGCGTCATTAAAACCCATAACATGTGAGAAATCGATATACATCATTGTTGATTCACCGCCTTTGATTGCTTCAATCTCTGTTTCGTAATACAGCTCTGGTTTATTCGCATCTAATCGAAAACTGATAACCCAAAATCAAACGTTAATTTTACCAACTTGAGCTTAAAATTGAAATGAGATTTTGGGTAAAAAATTTCACAAACGCAAACCTTTTTAGGAATTCGAGGAAGACGTTTTCTACTTGAATCGCTTGTTCATCCATTACAAAACCACCGAAAGCTTCCATTTTTTTAAATCTTTGCTCACTGAAACTTTGATTTTCGTTTACAGATTTGTCCGCGAAAAGTTTAAACCCTAAATTTCGTTTGAAGAGGAAGAAGAGGAATGCAAATGTTGAGTGCCGTTTGTGGCGGGAAATTAAGTGGGGCCTCATAACATTTTCGCGCAAAAAGTATAGCCACTACGTAAATTGGGCTTAAAATATGGGCCTTGAATCATATAAGCTTTTTAAATAATATGCTAAATTATTAAGGGTTTAATTTGTTATTTCAAGGACTTAAAACTATTTGAATAATATCTTAACTTATTAAAATACTTATTGAATGATGTTTTTGAATAATATAGTAACTTATTAATTATTATAATATATTAAGATACCTTTTGAATAATATTTACGAATAATACTTTTGAATAATATATAATATATTAACGTATTAAGGTCTTAAAACTTCTAAATTGTTATTTTATTGGATGATTCAGATATTTGATGCAGGTTGTTATTTGTTAAACAATTCGATGCCCAAAAGAATAGAAACAAAATTACGTTTTTCTATTTTTCCCCTATTAGAAAGATAAGTAGATAAGGTCATTTGAATGAACTATTTACTAATTAAGAACATGTAGAAGTTAAAAAGGTTAATTAGTCATAGTCTCTTTCACAAAATTTTCTATTTATAGATTCACTTATCTTGTAAAACAACAACTATTTCCCCTATATAAATCTGCACTTAGTTCATCTTTTACAAGAAAACAAGATTTAATAACAGTCAAAACAAGAATTAAGAATGAGTGGTAAATATATTTCTTTACTTGTGTTCATTATCTTAGCCTTCAATGAAGTTATTGCCAAGCACAAATCTTCAAAACTAAAAATTAAAAGAAGTGATTTCCCAAAAGATTTCATTTTTGGAGCTGCAACATCTGCTTACCAAGTCGAAGGAGCTGCTCATGAAGATGGTAGAGGACCAAGTATATGGGATACATTCTCAGAAAAATATCCAGAAAAGATAAAAGATGGTAGCAATGGATCTATTGCAGATGATTCTTACCATCTTTACAAGGAAGATGTGGCTTTATTGCATAAAATTGGCTTTGGTGCTTATAGATTCTCCATCTCATGGTCAAGAATCTTGCCTCGTGGAAATCTAAAAGGAGGAATCAACAAGGCTGGTATTGATTATTACAACAACTTGATCAATGAGCTTTTGTCTAAAGGAATTAAACCTTTTGCCACCATTTTCCATTGGGACACACCACAAAGCCTTGAAGACGCTTATGGTGGATTCCGTGGCGCAGAGATTGTAAACGATTTTCGCGATTATGCGGATATATGTTTCAAGAATTTTGGAGATAGAGTAAAACATTGGATGACATTAAACGAGCCATTAACAGTAGTCCAACAAGGATATGTTGCGGGTGTAATGGCTCCAGGAAGGTGTTCAAAATTCACAAACCCTAATTGCACCGGTGGAAATGGAGCCACTGAGCCTTACATCGTTGGTCACAACCTCATCCTTGCTCATGGTGAAGCAGTTAAAGTCTATAGAGAAAAATACAAAGCCTCTCAAAAAGGTCAAGTTGGTATAGCTTTAAACGCGGGTTGGAATTTGCCTTACACGGAATCACCCAAGGATAGGTTAGCCGCGGCACGAGCCATGGCCTTCACGTTCGATTATTTCATGGAGCCACTTGTTACCGGTAAATATCCGGTTGATATGGTTAACTACGTAAAAGGCGGTCGCTTACCTACATTCACAGCACAACAGTCCAAGATGCTTAAAGGCTCATATGATTTTATTGGCATTAATTATTACTCTTCTTCTTATGCAAAACATGTGCCTTGCTCTACCAAAAATGTTACAATGTTCTCTGATCCTTGTGCTAGCGTCACTGGTGAAAGAGAAGGAGTTCCCATTGGTCCACAAGCTGCATCAGATTGGCTTTTAATATATCCAAAAGGAATACGTGATCTTCTTCTCTATGCAAAATACAAGTTCAAAGACCCGGTCATGTATGTAACCGAAAATGGTAGAGATGAAGCAAGTACTGGTGAAATATTTCTTAAAGATGGTGATAGGATTGATTACTATGCTAGACATCTTGAGATGGTTCAAGATGCTATCTCGATTGGAGCCAATGTGAAGGGATTTTTTGCATGGTCGTTGTTAGATAACTTTGAGTGGGCAACAGGGTACGCGGTCCGGTTTGGACTGGTTTATGTGGATTTCAATGATGGACGTAAGAGATATCCAAAGAAATCGGCTCAGTGGTTCAGAAATTTGTTGAAAGAGAAGAAAATGAATTGATGGAGCATGATGCGTCATTTCATTGTATTAAACGAATTGTTATTGCTCATTTATAATTATGGATGGATTTTACTATATTATATCAAACTTAATTACTTAAAGTATGGATATATGTATATAGTCAAGTGGTTAAACTCTCAATGTATGAATCATCTTACATTGTAGAGAGTAGATTATAGATCTAATTGACGTCAAAATTATATATCAAATTTAACTATGAATCAACGTAGACTAATCAAAATTTAAATTTACAAATTTATGCAGACTTAATTAAATAAATCATTTTGATGTTTAAACATCTGCAATATTTAAGAATCAAATATTTGAAAAAATAATTAATGAGATAACACGCTGTATTTTTAAACATTATAAAATCTATATAGCTGAAAGAATTAGTCCAACTTAGCATTTTTAAAATTCTTATATTTTAGTTTAGATATTGAAACGAATTTTGATATGAATATTCGTAAGAAAATGCTTATTTTTGTATTATATAAGGTAATTTATATTTTGTTTTATTTGTTTTGAGTTGAAAGGAATATTATCCAATTAGTAGTCGTTTCGAGGCAATCTCCACATCTCAGCCACTCGTATTATCCTCCAATCTATAAATTCAAATTTTCAATTTTCCAATTACACAAAATCAAAAGCTTCGAAATTGAGTTTTAACGTTGAATGATTTGAAGTTCGTCTTCCTCCATTGGTATCTCAAATCGATTCAGAGATGCAGAATCTGTGAAATTATTAAAGAGTAATTTCACAGTTTTGTTAGGAGAAAATGGTGACGCAAATGTTTCAGTTGCCGTTACGGTGTTACAGTGTTTGTTTGCCGTCGTCGTCTCCGGTTGTTATTTACAAGAGTAGTGGAATTTCAAATGATCGTTGGTTGAAGCAGAGGAAGAAGAATCTGAGGTTCAGTAGTTTAATTGCTAAGCAGGAGAAAGGAGATGTAACGGAGATTCGAGTTCCGGTTCCGTTAACATTGGAGCAACAAGAGAAAGAGAAACAAAACAGAGACGATGATGAAGATGAAGAAGGAGAAGTAGATCCTGAAGATCTCAAATATGTCAATGAGATTAAACGGGTTTGTGATGGTGTTAACAGAGATATTTTATTTTATGGACATTGTTGAATTAGAGTTTTTTTGTATGTGAATTAGGTATTGGAGCTTCTCAGGAGGAACAGAGATATGATCTTCAGTGAAGTAAGCTTTTTTCTTTAGCAACAGAATTTGCTTAAGCATTCTTTCTGGTACTGTGTTGGTTTGTAGTATTGATTTGATTAATGGTTAGGATGAAATGTTAAGTCAGAGCTTTATACGCGTTGTGGACTATAGGTTAAGTTGACTATTATGATTGAGGATCCAAGGGAAGTGGAAAGAAGGAGACTGCTTGGAATTGAAGATGCAGATACTCCAAGCAGGGATGATTTGGCTGAAGCTTTGGAGCAGGTGAGTTTTTGTCTTTGAATTTGTCTCAATTTGCACTTGATATTATTCTGTCACAATCTTCTTAACACAAGTGAAAGTGAATCCATCCTCAAATATGTGTCTCAATAATGAGTAGTAACCTTAAGTGAATTGTGAGAATGTGACTTGAGCCCCAAAGAGTGAAAAAGAACTCATATATGGCTTGGAGTGTTCTTAGAATGCCGTTGTAAATCAGTGGGTTTGGTTGGTTACTGTGAGTGGTGTGTGATTTTTCAATCGACCTTTGTTGACATGTATAATTGCATTCGTGCTTGATCTGTTACGTTTCTGGATTCAATGTAACATTATATTACCAGTTAACATGTAAGCTAAATATGCAAAATTGATCCACGGCATGTCCGTGCTTGTGGGAGAAATCCTAGTGCTCATTGTAATACTAAGGTGTCACTCCACAACAACAACTTAAGTACTTTGCTTTGTGTAGCTACAAGGGGTAATCAAATGGCAGCTTGGTGGAAGAAGTAATTTACTTTGTCATTAATATGAAGATCCTTAATAATCTATTGCTTTCTTCTAACAGGTAAATGACGGGAAAATCCCTAAAGATCGTGCTACACTCCGGATGCTGTATGAGGAAATGATCCGTTGGCCAAATTTAGAGGTACCTATTCTTTGTACCCCCACATATTTCTTTGGGTATAGGTAGGACTGATAGAGAGAAACTGCCACCATTTCGCCTTAGGCAATTCAAATCCATGATGAACCACTCGTATCAGCCTATAAAGCTTTTCACAAGTCATATAAGAAAACTTTCATGATGCATCCATTGGAAACATACACAAAAATATATTGATATCTTTTCCTCAAGAAAATCAGAAATATAGTACATGCAATTGACTAGGCATGAAGGAAGCTTCTAAGAAACACATAAAGCCTAATGAAATTGGCTAATATTATTCCAGCATTGTGCAGACTGGTAAAAGACCTTTCGTGTCTTAATTATAATGTTAGAAAATTTGATGGAAGAGATCTCTTTTTGTTTGTGTAACTTGGTGACGGCTAATATACAGTTAGTTAGTTAGCTACGCAGAATTCTGTTTCAAAACCTTATCGTAACCCTTATCCTATATATCTTATAAGGTTGAGGTTTCAAAGAAGCAGCGAGCAAAATCATTGTACGCTAAGTCCACAGACACCGGAATAGATCCAAAAGAAGCAGCCAAGAGACTCAACGTAGACTGGGATTCAGCTGCTGCAATTGAAGAAGCCGATGTCGATGATGAACAAGGAGTAGTAACCAAAGTCGCAGTTAGTTCCCAAAAATCTCTCAAAATTACCATTTCATAACATTTTCTGCATTCCATATTTGATTTACATTTCTCCTGCCTCTGTTTCTTAATCTGTTACAGGGTTATGGAGCATTATACTTTGTATCGGCTTTACCAGTAATCATCGGTATCTCTGTTGTATTAATCTTGTTTTACAATTCCCTTCAGTAGAGTTAAATCCATTTAGTTTTACATACATCAGCACCAATGACCCATCGTTGATGTTTTGTAACTTAAAAAACATGAAATAAACATTTCAAAATTTTAAATCATATTCTTCCTTATTCAACGGCTTGTGGTCTGCATAAATTTCAGGTAAAGTATTCTGAATCCTTTGGTAATATTATAACAAGTGTGGTTTGTGCAAGCATATCTTTCGTGATAAGATCTTGTCTCAATCTTGGGCATAGTCTAATGTCAACGATGTTATATATTTAAAAGGTTATATTAATATGTTATGTTTTTTGTAACAAAGTCAATAACCTTTGGTTGAGATTAATACGCAGGAACCAAAAAAAAGAAGCTGGACGTGCAAATCATGACTCAGTGTGGCTACCAAACGTGCTCTCCATGCTTACTCTCTGTGACTCTATATAAGTATTTATCATCTCTTTAGCTTAAGACTTAGCCATTGTCATTTATTTTCTCACTAATCGACATTTCAGGCGATTAGAGACAATGACTGCTGCAGTTCTTATGCCAACGGTTAGCTTCAGAGACGAGTCAAACAAGAAGATTCAGGTGAATCAAACGAGTATGATGCAATCCGAGAGAGATATATCGATGGATCCGAAATCAATGAGGTCATTGTCTTTTTTAGGTTCCATGAGAAGGAACGATAGTTTCGATATGATTCGCTTACCAGCGATGTTACCTCCTAGAGACTTAGATGCGCCTTTGCCTCTTCCGTTACAGCCAGTGCAGACTAAGTATGTGAGCCGTAGCCTACCAAACTCAACCGCTGCTTCTCCTAGAGGTTCGGGTCAAATGCGATCGATCAAAAACAAAGGACAAGACTCGTCTTCAGAATCATACAAGAGAACCAAATCTTGTGGAGCTACAAGCAAGAGAATGTCTCTAAGAAACTCTTTCTTCATCAAATCCGAATCGAACAAAAGTATCAACAATAACAATACATTAGAAGACGGATTCAAATGCAATGCTCTTTGTTTATACCTTCCCGGTTTCGGTAAAGTAAAACCAATCCGATCCTCTCGGAAAGACGACTCTTCTTCCTTCACCCTAACCACGACGATGACGACTTCATCATCATCGTCCGTTACCGTTTCAAGAACCGTTTCCGGCAGAGAAACCACAACCACTAGTACAACCACATTTATCTCAGCTCGAGCTTCAATGGAGAAATTCGATTGCAACTCATACGCTTCGGAAGCAGCCGGAGAACAAGGAGGAAATGGAAATCACTTCTTTGACTTACCATCGGAGCTAATCAAAAGCGGTTCTAGCGATAACGACCAGAACGATCCAGTTTCAGCCGCTTTCGTGTTCGACAAGGAACCTATTAATGAGAAAGAGATTAAAGGGGTTTTAAAGATGTCTGGTTCTAAAAACAGAAAATCTATGGAGTCTTCGCTACGTCACGTTCGTTTCTCCACGTCATCACCGGTTTCGTATCCAACATCTCCGGCCATCTCTCCACGGACTCTAGAAGCCACCAAGAATTTCAATGCTTTCTTGGAAGCTCAAGCCGTTTGAGAATAATGGAGTTTTAACAATAGTATAAATATAAAATGTAAAAATACGGAAGTCCTTGTAAAATATTTTTTATTTCGTAAAAATTTACCAAAACAAAAAAAAAAGTCAATATTGTTTTTCACCTCCAAGAAAATTAACATTTTGACTCCGTATTATAGATAATTTTGTGGTGGATTTGTCTACTAAATGCAAAATTATTCAAGGCTCGGGTCTGGTTAGACTATGGCCCAATGGATTACTCCTATTAATACACGGACACACATATTTACAACCACATGTTTTGGCCAACCTAGTTTGGTGACTTTGGTCCTACCTTGCAAAGTTGTATCTATTGTCTCGATTTTTTCAGAACTTTTAGACACAACTATAGTTGAACGATTCAATTACAATAAAGTCAAAGACACACAAGTACATACTAATAAAAATCTTTCAATACAATAAATAGACTTTGTTAAAGTTTTTTAATTTCAATTTATAAAAAGCGGTTGCTTTATTAATAGCGTGGACGATGAATCTTGTAGGAAATTATTTAAACAGAACAAAAGAAAACCGAACTAATGGTTTAAATGGAAGCTGTCTATTTGCAGAGAATATCACAGCTGCAGAAATCATGTAGTTTCAGTAACGTTTATAAAATGTTGTCTCCGACAACTTCAAAAAACATATTAAAATCCATTCACTACAATCATTATGGGCAAATTTAACTAAAATTAAAATTTAGTAATTTTTGAATCGATATTAATGTGGGAATGTTAGGGTTCGTGAATGGCGCTAAGTATTTGTTTTAAGCTTGCGCATAAAATTAAATGCCAAAACCGTCGGTGCATATTCCGTTACTTGTGTGTTTCGCTTTTTGCAAACTCATGTTTTCCATTTACTTTTATATGTCATTATTTTAGGATTATTGAAACTGAAATTGATTAAATGAATAACTGTTGTCGTTATTACGAGATTTGTAATTTGTTGATTGGAAAATAATTGGTAATTTGGTATGATTGTAGAACATTTGGCAGCGAAACTTTTCAGCCTTTGGAGACAATTAACAACCACGAAACTTGGAAGGACACGCTTCGTGGGGTCGACACTTGTCTTTTCATCTAAACAACTTTTTCTTATGAGTTATGAACCATGTTTTAAAATTAGGGCTATTCGGGTGGACCTAGTGTCTAAACAATTAATCGGGAAGTAAACGGAGTTTAATCGAAGATTAATTTTAGGTTATTTTAATGTTTTAAAAATATATTTATCTATTATATTAAATATTTAAATAATATTGTTTTTAAAATTATAGTAAACACATAAAAACGTAGTATTAAGAATTTTTTTATAATTTTTATTTAAAATTTTAACATAGTTTCTTATAAACATCACAAACTCTCAGTATAAATGTCTCACTAACAAAAAAACTATTTTATAACTGAAATCTAAAAATAATTTAATTATGCATGATTAGACAGAAAATAATCGAATTAGACGAGGTTAATCAGATTAGTCGGGGAGTAATCGGTTTATTGATTTCTTTGAGAGATTAGTCATTAATTTAGACGTTGATGGTGGTCCTAGCGCCTAGACATGATGTAATCGGAGGTAAGCAATTATTTTTAGAACAAGGGTTATGAGTAATATAACTAAAATTAATTAGGTAAAGTAAATAAAAGATTGTGGAGCTGATGTGGTAAATGGAAAATAAAAAAAGTTTAATGATTGAAAATTTATTAAAATGATATTAATATGTTAACAAAAGAATATAAGCAATAATGGAAAAAGAAGTAAGCAAAATAGTATTAAAACAAAAAATGGTAAGAGTATTAAAACAAACAATGGTTTGCCTTTGGAGCTTTAGTTACTCAATTTAGTTTAATGAAAGTAAAAAGTGGGAACTTTTGGGTTAATTAACACGACAATGGTCCCTCTAAGACCACAACTACTTTCACTAACTAGTATAATTAGGTCACTTTCCACATATAAGTAAACAAAATATTGTAAAGTCGATAAAAAGATGCTTATATACCAAGAATCTGAGCTGTATGATGATCTCTATGATTCTTTTTTTTTGTTTTTTTTTTCTAATCTCTTACTATCATTCTCTTAACCCATTTTATAATACAATAAAGAATACGAACCATTCCATAAAATAGTTACGTTTACCTAAAAATACCCTAAAGATTTATTACTTTACACTAAAAAAAAGTGATTTCACATCTCTCAAACCATTCACTGCTTCTCTAATTTTCATTGCCGTGTCCTAAGCAACCGATCTCCAATCGTCCTGATCTCAAATGTCTTGACCGCAAGGCCGATATCGCGCATTGTGGTATCAAGAACGTAAGGATTGTTATCATGTACGATGCTAGTACCATTATAAAGATAACGGCAAGGCTCTCGGCGCTGCGAGATTGAACCGTGGTAGTGAAAATAGCGAATTTTGCCTTCTGCTTTGTGGTATGTCTTCCCTTGTAGATTCTGAGACATATGAACGCCTGTGGCAAATACATTTCGCGGTTGGACAGCGTATTTCCTATCTCGTCGTGGTACTTTCTTCACGTCTCTATATGCCAATTTCTCAAATCCCCATTTCCTAAAACACACACAAAATCACATATCAAACATCCGAGAACTATATAATCCACAACCAAAATAGTAACATTGCGGATTTTACACTATTTCAAGAAACACATACACTCACATATCAGTCATCCAAGAACAATCCCAAGTATATAGTAAAATTGCGGTAAAAGACATACAAGACAGCTGAATGAGGATTACACAATTCTGTTGATAAGAACACAAACCCATCAAATTCTAGCTAAAGCTAATTATGAACTAGATTTTGTTAATTTCGAAATCTAAAAGCTAGAATCTTTGAAACGATTCTCACTAACTTGAAGACCCAATTTTAGAGTTCTTGATACAAATTTATATTAAAAAAACCTAAACCCATCAAAATTAAATCCATATAAATTTGGAAATCTGATAAAGTTAAAGAGTCTTTGAAACGATTCTCACTAACTTAAAGACCCAATTTAGAGTTCCTGATACAAACTTATATTAACAAGAACACAAACCCATATAAATTTTGAAATCTGATAAAGTTAGAATCTTTGAAACCAACTCTCATCAACATGGACCACTATTAAACACTAATGACGAAAGTGTGTTTTTTACATACAAATGTTGACATTGTAAAACACAATCAAACACTAACTTCTTCCAAAATCAGTGATTCTAAGTGTTAACCAGTAAACACAAACAAACCAATCAAAACTTCAATCAATAAACCAATAAAAACCAAAACTTTCAAATCCCGGTTTAATCAAAAAAAAAACACAAAACTCTTTACCTGTAAGTTCTGGCCGGACCATCACCGGAGAAACAAAGCTGACTACTCATAGGCATCTGTTCAATAGTAAACTGAGAATATTCCTCTAAAGATTCCATCACCGACGAAATTGTAAACTTCGTCGGAACATAAATAAACTCATCAACATCAAAGAAAAAAATCCATTTCGCCATAAATCTATATCGATGTAAACAATCATTCACCATCATGAATTGATTATGATAATATCCATCAAATCTTTCTTGATCTTTAATATCATGAATCGTTACTCTTCCAAGCTCAAGCCATGGCTTCAAAACCTCAAACACTTCATCTGAAATCCCACCGGCGTCGTGAAGAACGAAATGAGATTTCTCACCGAAGAATCTAATATGGTAAGTGATCCATTCTCTAACTCGCTGTGGACTTAAGTTTCCGTATAGAGATGAGCCACAGTAAAGGTAATCGTACTTTTCCCGGCGGAGATTTGAGTCGTAGAGAGTGAAATTGACGGCGTTTGGGGATTCGGTTAGGACTGGGATTGAATCGGTGATGTTCCGATCTGAATCGCCGGTGGTTGCGTGTAGGAGAAGAGTACCTCCGGTGTTTTTTGGGTTTATAACGGTGGCTAATGGAAATGTACAGTTAACGACGATGGTTGTGTAAACTCTACCGTATCCCCAATCGGTTAAGATTTTGTTACCATCGGTTATAATCCGGTTATCGGATTGGTTTAATGGGACCCATTCGCAACGGTAAGTAGGATGAGCGTAAACGTGAAGTGGTTTTGAAGATAAACCGATAACGGCGAAAGTGTTAACGCCGCCTCTGTAAGTGTTCATTAAAACGAAATTATAAGCTGCCCAGCCGTAACCAGTAAACGACCGTTTAATAACGCCGTTATCTAACACAGGCTTTTCATTTAACGGGACGGCGTTATTAATTAACGGCTGATTCGTTTCTGGCTTTTCGGAGACTGTGATGACGGAGGTGGAGTTAACGGAGTTTGAAGCTGCGATTCTTGAGATGCAGAAACGGAGTTCGGAAGCAGAGATGGAGAAAGAAGAAGGAATAAAAGGGAGAAGAGTGGCTAAAGTGCAGAGAATGAGTAACGCCATTAAAGCGAGCTTGAGCTCTGCTGAGAAATTCCATAAGAAACAGATTAAGAGGTTTTTGCCTTTAGTGTTTTGGTCTCTCTCTTTAGCCATTTTTGCAAGTGTTCTTCTTCTTCTTCTTCTTCTAAACAGTGATGAAGAAGACGAATCGAAATGTACGAAAGCAAGAAAGAAAGTGAAACGAAAGAGAAGAGAGAAAGTGAAGAAATAAATTTGGAGAATTGAGCAGTGATGAAGAAAGAGTCTCTTTTCATAATTTTGTTTATTTTCTGTATATACAAATGCTAACTTAATATTAGACATATTCTGATAATTATATCAACATATATTCGATTACAGCTCCTAATATTATTTTTTTGATTCTTAACATATTTTTTTTTTTTAAATTATTACATGAACCAATAGCAAATTAGCAATAAACTAGTCATGTGCAAATTATATTATTATAACAAAAAAACAAAAATACAAAAGGGGCTCTTTATTATGTGGTTGGAATCTCCATTTTAAATGTATTCCATTATTAGAAACCAATTATTTTATTAAGTATTATGTATTTTTCAATAAACTGATTAATTATTGAGAATATTTGAAGAAACTTTATCCCTTTTTAATATTTTAAAGAAATTCTACATGTGCTAAAAAGCAAGCTACGTATTTTATAAAGAGAATTTCATGTATTTATTATTAGTAGCCAAGATGAATTGGATAAGACTAAAATGGGTTTATTTTTTTTTAAATGGGTTTAGTATTTTCATAACAGATTTTGTCGTCTTTTATTTCATTTTCTCCATCGCTTTTCTTTTATTTTACGCTATTTACAAGAACGGTTCTCTAGTTTCACCGATTTATACAAAATTTCTTACAAGTTAATCAACAAGAATCTATAATTCTGAATTCTAACGGATAATTTCCCATGTTTTAAAAATCTCCATCTGGCTCTGATTACATCTCACCTACTCGCTATATCCATCATCACCACCTCGATTAATGATTAATCTTTCGAAAAAATCAGTTAACTGATTACTCTCCGCCTAATTCGATTAATCTCCGCCTAATCCGATTATTTTCCGCATAATCATCTATAATCTAATTAATTTAAAATTTTCAAATATAAATAAATTTTGTTTTGTTATTCATATATTTATATTAAAAGTTTCTAATGTTTTATGATAAATTATATTAAAATTATAAATAAAAATCATAAAATAAATTATTAATATTAAATTTTCATGTATTTACTATAATTTAAAAAAAATATTATTTAAAAGTTTAATATAATGGATAAATATATTTATAAAATATTAAAATAATGTAAAATTAATTTTAGATTAATACTTATTTACTTTCCGATTAGTTTTGTTTGGTAAGTCCGACACCAAAACCATAAAGAATTTTAAAATATTGATAATTTCTTGTCACATTGAATCGATTATTTCATACACAATATATATATATATATATTTTTAAATGTCTGACGACACATGGGACTTCGCACTTTGCCATAATAACATTAATAAATAAATAAATAAATAATCATATTGAATGAAATTACACGTCATCACCTATTAATATACGTGCGACAGGTGGCAGCTTTCTGACCTGCCATGTATATATTATCATTCTCTTTTAACTTTACTTTTGGCTTAGAAGCATAACAAACGGTCGAAAAAAGCAACGCTATGGTTTCAGAATCTCGAAGACTCATTAATCATTATCCTTTACGTATAAATAAATTAATAATGAATATCTTTTTACATCAATGTAAAATATATCAAAACCAAGTTCTTTTGTATTCTTATATATTTTAATTTGTATTTAAATTATTACATCATTTCAAGTTTTAATATTAATCGGACAATCTGCAAGTGCAAAATTAGTTCTAATATTTTAAGTCAATATTTCTACTATTTGACTCCAAAAAAAAATTCGTTTTTCAGATTCCAATTCCAAATATGAAACTTTTTTTTTCTGTTCAACCAACATTTAAATTAGAATATATTCCGTTAGTTATCCGTTGGGGGCCCAGAAAAATATAATGCCTCTCATAATCAGGGCCTATATAGACCGATGTGAATAATGGGCCTCAATAATGTCATGCGAAGCCATTATGAGCCTATCACTTCTTTCTTCTAGCTAGGCCCCAATCTATCACTACATTGTACTTTTGATTTATGAATTTTTCATGTGTAAACCCATGTGGTCTACTTCTCAAAATAGTAGAAATCCACAACATTATCTGATTTGAACCAAAAAAAATTTCAATCTTGTGTTCTAGACGATTTTAAAAAGCGTAAAATTTAAAAGTTAATCTTATAAGTGGATATATCAAGGATAGAGTATTGATTAGTTACACAAGGAAAACAAAGAAATTTGTGAACGTTTATTTTTATACACGATAAATAAAATCATTGTGCAGTAAAACTTTTGTAAATTAATAATAACAACCAATATTAACTATACAAAATTATTTAAATTAATCAATTTATTAATTTATAAAAATGATATTTGGGTAAAAATATCAGTTTGGGACCATAAAATTATTAATTTAGCAAGATATCAATTTATCAAAATATTACATATTTAACTGTAATTGATTATATCTCCATGATTAATGATGATTTTTAACTTAACTTTATATATATAAATGATGAAATAAGTAATTATGTGTCATCATGATCCCCCTGACTCGAACTTTTCTTTAAATGAATCCCTAATTCAATTTGCATATGTTCGTTCAAGTCAATCTTTTTACATACTTATTAGGGTTCAAATGATCAAAACGTAGTAAGGACATGATCTCTGCGATCTATATCAGTTTCTTTTCTTTTTAGAGAAAACAATAATCCACTATAATAAATTTCCAACCATATGTCACGATCGAATAACACCATTCACCAACCAAACCAACATGGCATGATGGTTCTTATCTTTTTAAATGTGAAATTGAGTATTGCATCATTTTTTTAGCAATGGGTATATGGCTAACAAATATTCTTTCATAATTATCTCCCAACTCAAAAGCTAATAAAATATAGAAAAAGTTTTATTGATAATCTAACACATGACATTGCTTTCCAACTCTTGCACATGCTATGTGGGATCTCTCTTCTTTACATTATTCCCTCATATCCTCATAAAGTAGTAACGATAATTAACCTCAAAAATAAATTAAAACATAGTAAAATAAATGCCAACACACTCACACATATATTAAATTCAAAGCAGAATCACACACAAACACAAAAGAAGCTTTTGTACAAATATCAATACCTAATGTTAGGACCTCAAATCTAAATATCACATGGTAGATATAATACTCCAATGTTGACAAAACGAAAAGCTATAGTACTAAAATGATGACACACTATTATTATTATTTAATTACATAAAGTAAAAGCCAATGTGACAAGAAGAATGATCTGTCTGACTATAGAGCCGCTATGGCTGTACACTCGAGATGTCTCGGACAAGTGGTCAAGTGGTCGTTGGTTAAACCGGCGGCTTGCATTAACGAATGTATAACTGTTGGACCAACGAATCTAAACCCACGACGAACCATGTCTTTGCTTATGGTCTCTGATTTCGATGTCTTAACAGGAATCTTTTGGCAAGATGTGTATTTTGTGGTCACTGGTTTGTGTTTTATAAACCCCCAAATGTATTTGTTAAACGACCCGAAATCTCTTTTCACCTGTAAACACACAAAATTCAGATAATTTTACTTTTAAGAATTATTAAATGAATTTGAAACATATAATAATATAGAAATGGAATTATATAGAAATTTCGTTAAACCGAATCAAATTACAAATGGTTTTAAAAGTTCCAGTTTTTATAAAATGGAATCAAACCGAACTTTAGACCAGATTATTTATCATAATATACCTTGAGAATTTGTTTAGAGTTGTCAACAACAGCAAGGACTTGGCTAAGGACAATGCCATAGTCGTTGACTGTTGACTGTATCTTCTTCTCGTTGTAATCTGCGACCACCTCTGCTTCGAAACCAGAGAAAGCCTCTCTGTAAAACCGAAGGTTACAGAGTTAAATAAAAAAAATTCACCAGAAAAACAAAAAAAAAATAGCAAAATTTATTCTAAAAAACCAACTTAATTTGTGGGTTTGTTGAATTTTCTTACCTAAAAATGTTTCTTTTCTTTAAAACGGAAGTCCAATCGGATCCAACCTGAGCTCCGGTTAACACCAAAAGCTCAAACAGTAACCTGAGAAAACATTTAAAACATTAATCACAATTAGTTTCAGTTCTTATAAGATTTTGTTTTTATTTATTAAAAAGAAGTTTTTATTTACTTGTCATCATGAACAGGAACTCCCCATTCGTTGTCATGGTAAGCGACATATATTGGATCTGTACAAATAAATTCAGATTTAATTTTGGATCCAATAATTAAACCTGACTTGTTATATAAAAGGGAAAAAGGTTTCTTGCTAAACAAGTAAAAACAACAGACCTGAACTTGTAGTGATGAAACTGCATCTCTTCTTCTTCTCATGCTCAACATTAAAGTTTATTTCATTCGATTTTACGGATTTGATCCTGCCGTAATGAGAGATTTTCTTCTTTCTCTCCTCTTGTTTCATCGCAATCTCGTCTCTTCTTGCAGCTGCTATACTTCCAGGTTGCTTCTGAACAATCACCATAGGCATAACCTCTTTGTAGCCATCATTGTTCTTTGATAGTTTCACCGGTTTAGTCAACTGTTTAGGCTTCTCAGTGGTAGAGGTAAGTAGTTCCTTGCAAGAACTGGTTTTTCTTAAGGGTTTTAATTTGGGAGACAAAGGAGGAGAGTTTAGAGAAATTGTTCTAGGTGAGGTTGTCTTTGATGCATTTCGATTCAAAGGCTTAGGAGGAGAGTTTAGAAAAATTGGTCTAGGTGAGGTTGTCTTTGATGTAATTGGATTCAAAGGCTGAGTAGGAGATTTCTTGAGTGAGTTACGTCGGTCTAATGTTGGAACTTGGTTCGATTTCGGTTGAAGAACCGGACGACCATTGATCTTGGAAATGGTTTCTTGGCTCAAGTTCTTTGATTTTGAGGAACACATTTTTTTTTCTTTTTCTAGATTTGTGTTCTTGAAGGATGATGATAAATGAGATGAAACAAATGTGAGATCTCTAAAAGGGTTTTTATATGTGGCCATGTGGGCAAAAGGATGATGAATTGTGGGGTAGGAATCATATTTGATAACTGCTAGTGGGCAACTCATATTTAATATGTGAATACTAATTAACGCTTTTGAGACAAGAGTCTTAGATTGTGTTTAATGAGGTTTGTGAGTTTTAGTTAATTAATTAATTAGGGTTTAGAGTGAAAGAGAAATGTGTTTCTTTAGGAACATGGTGGGGTGAGATATGTAATGCAAATCCAGCATAGCCTATGGCTTAGGGAAGTGCTACTCTTGGGTCACATTGTAGGACAAGGACACCTCATTCTTTTTTCTTTTCTCCTTATCTTATATTTGTATATTTGCATAATATTTCGTTATTTTGTATCTAATCGCTCGATATTATAACTGTTAATATTTTTAAAGGAATGGGGACTTTCTAATAAATACTACACTTTTGTTTTGTTTTCATTCCCCAAAATATCACAAGTTAAGTATGTTAGAAAATCGTTTAAGAGGATTATTTTTTTTTTTTCTAAGCTTAAAAACGTTTCTTTAGTACTTTAGTACGTTTCTTAATGTTAGTGACAACTAAAATCGCGGAAGTCCTTTAGAGAAGTGGTCAAGGGTTTACAGGTTACTATACTAAATCTAGGTTTGGGTGTTTATGGATTTTAGTTTCTTGTAGATGATGCAAAGTTTATCAGATATTTCAAATGTTGTATATAGAACCATCTATTATAAACCCAAGAGTTGTGAGAATGTACATGCAAAGTTATCCGTCCGAGAAAATTGCATCGTGAAATATTATTTTTAAAACAGTTTATTATAGAAGGATTACATTAATTATTTCAAATAATAATATTTAATAGATAAGAAAAGACTATTAAAATCTTTCTAAAGGATTTACTAAACAATTTTACATTTTTGGAAAAGATTTTAACATTGGGTAATTTGAGGTATTTTGGAAGAGTTCAGGTTTTTTTTTTTATATTTTTACGTACTGTCTCTTCTTTTAAAGTTTGAGAAATATTGTTTCACTATAATATTGCTTAAGAAGGTAAATTCTTAATTATATGGTATACTGTGATCCAGAGCAACTCCATCAGTTAGAAACTGAAATGGAGTTTTCAATTTTTTTTTGGAATTTTTGCAATTTAGTTTTATTACATAAATAAATATAAACCAATGAAAATCTGATAAATTTTAGAAACCCTTTGAAATGAGTATCTAAGGTTTCTCATTTGAGAAACTGTATTTCATAAAAGATGAACTTTTATTACTTTTTGTTATTATTTTTTCTTAAGAATTCTATTCTCGTACTATTGATAGAATTTGTCTGCTATTAGCAATTTATCAGCAAGAAGGAAGAAGGGTCTTTTTCTCAATTTTTTCCTTTACTGTTAATATTGCAAGTGCCGAGTTATTTTAATTTTGAGAGAGACCTTTCATTTAAGATCCAGCTTGACAATTTGCTTCACAATCAACTCTTTTTTTTTTTTCTTATTTATTAGACCTCCAACTTCAATTCCTATCAGTCCCCACCCTTTTACAATTTCATTATTCTCTTGCAAATACATTAATATTTTAAACAATTCTCAAAGATACCATATTCTTATGTTTTATTTTTCCAAACTACCGAACATACATTTTTATTTACGAAGAGTTTCTCAAGTTTCGGAAGAGTAGTACAATAGTTTCGGAGGAGTAGCAAATGCATAAAATTTAATATTAGTATAATATTAATCAAATTAAAACTTCAAAAAAAAAAATTTTTTTAGCTAATTGCTCATATGTTTTTAAAGTTAAGACCAAATCATATGATGATCTCGCGTAAAAGAACCACTATCATTAACCAGTTAAATTAGAAAATATCATAAATGAAAATCTTCAAAAAAAAAAAAAAACAAATTCGCTACTGTCATTTAGTTGCAAAAACCTTATGAAAAAATAATTATCCGGAACAAGAAACTAGTACTATACCTTAATAATAGAAATATACATAATTGAGACAGAAAATATAGCATAAGAATATAAATATGAAATTGGTCCCAAGATTGAAGCTGTGTAACAATGGACCAGCTTCCAGCTTTTAGTGGAATCTCATCTTTTAGCTAACTAAAGCTTACATTTAAGCCTTTATCTACAAATATATGGTCCTTCAAGATTATATAATATAAGCTTTTAAGGATAAACGCAAAACAGTTTTCCAAAAACTTTAAATAACCGTATCGGATCCATACAAATATGAAACACACTAATTATTTGAGCATGGATCAGATACAATAATCATAGACTCAAATATATATTATCCGGCCTTTTCACATGTTCTAAAAGTTAGTTTATGTCTTGGTCCGAGAACTTCTTGTTATAGACAATTAGTGAGACACATCACATGTATAAACTATTTTACTCGAATAATTAAGAAATTAAATGGTCTAGAAAAGCTGTAATCATTTATTTTAAAGTTAACTCGAAGGTTTGTAGGATGACAACCGAGCAAACAAAGTCTCTTCAGACGTCAACTCTTTCTTCTTCTTCTTGGTATCCTTCTAAATAGAGCATAATCTCCTTTAGTGGTTGATGTTTTATTATAAGATAAAACTGTATTACAAAAAGGATGACAAAAAAAAAATGAAAGAGATGGGATGTGATTCTTTAAATGGAATCACGAGGTGGACACATGCCATGTGTTGATGAATAAACCATATAAAATAATTTTTTGTGACTTGATTTAACATTTAACAAAATATTAAAGTTTTTTTTCTAAAAACTTTTCATTTTTTTTAAATGAGCTTTAAATACTTTCTCCTTTTCTATCTTCGACCAAGCAACTTTTGTTACCCATATACTTATACCATGATATTTTCCTCAATATATAGACATGCATGGTTGCAAATTATAATCTAAATTGTAGAAAAGATGTGAAAAACACTTTCATTTTCATGTGGATGGTCTGCTTTATGAATGCATGTATAAGAATCACATTTTTGTTCCACTGATAATTTTCAACTATCAGGCATATTGTTCATAATTCTTAGATTGATTGTTGATTATGCATATAGTGCTTCCATGGAAAATAGACAGTTTCTTTTCCGAAACAAAAGCGTAGTTAAACTCCGACCTGAATAAATTGGTGTATTTAATTTTTCTTCAGTTTAATAAATTAAGTAATCATACATTATATTATTAAAAAAATATCTTAATAATGTATAGCTTTGACCTCATATACCATATTATAAGTACACATGATGTAGATATAAAATAAATGTTTAATGTTAAAAATTATTACTAATTTCCCAGGGTATTGATGATATTTTTACTTTCCATTCACTCTTAGAATATAAATTTGTTTTTTATTCTTTCTTGAATATATATATTATTTTTCTCCTTGACTATACATATATTCTTTTCACAGGATTATATAAATATATTTGTTTCATATATTTAGATGTACTAAGTAAGATGAAAGAAACTTTTCAAGAGATATGTCCAACCGATGTTGGCCAATCTAAAAACTTTGTCTCTAGCCAATTTATATCCTTACTCGTTACAAAGGGGTCCCTTAACTATAATATATGACATTATTATTATTTTTTTTGTAAGATTTCATAATTATATGACATTATATCATTTCATGTTTTTTGCTTGCAACGATTTTTGCCAACACATTAAATATAGTTATACATGAAATCATCATCTAGAGGAACCATATTTACAAATTACCAACATTCTTATTAAATACACATGAAAAAGTTTATTACTCACTTTTATCACAAAAATTGATTTTCTAACTATATCACACATATTAATAAATAATTAATACTTCATAATAAATATATTCTCTTTCTATTTTAATACTTTCCAATATTTATAAATTAATGACAATTTAACTATTCAAATAATTTCAATTAATATTTATTGAAGTTTGTAATTTATTAACATTAACTATTAAAATGTATATAAAAATCTAGAAAATCAATATTTTAAAGACAAAGAAACTTAGAAAATCAATCAGAAGAAATGAGTAGATATTAAAAAACTTTACTTACTTAGCATATATAACCAGTTTGTTAATTTCACCTTGCCCAATTAAAATCTACAATATCACTTTGATTTGTTTATCGTTCTTTTTACATTTGTTTCTCGAGCCCTAAGAATCAAGAAATGCCCTCACAAGTCACAACATCTACAACTGATGCCACCATTGAAGCACATTTCAGACAAGTGTACATATGCCCACACCTGCAAAACAAAACCACGAATTTCATTACTGCGTTTGCGTTTTGACGCAATAACTTTTTAGGTTATACAAGAATTCAAGAAGACATACGTACCTATATAGAAGCGAGACTACAGGCATCTGGAAGCAGACATAACAGTTTCTTTCCAGAGAATCTGATACTGAACCTGAGTTAATTACATTTACATCTTTCAATGGTGGAATCTAGATGAGTAGTTTTTTTTTTTATTGAATTAAGAATAGTTTAAGATGTTTACTCACCAGAAAGTGATACGGATTTCTTGAAATGGACGACTAAACTTTTTAGTTCGAGCATTTCACTTTGGAGCTGTTTGATTTGTTCTATGAGCAGGACCGGTCCAACATTTTTGGATGTCCTAAGTATTTTTTAAAAATACATTCTTTTATTTTATGCAATATTATTTAAAAAAAATAACACAAATAAGCTATGAATTTTACTGTTAAAATCATTTTAATTTGTATAACCGTAATAATAATTATTTACAGAACAAAATTCTACCATTATAATTAATTTAATATATGTAATCTGATAACTAATACCTTCAAATTTTGAAATAAGAAAAAGAAATCGAATTAGGATAAAAAAAATATGACTAGATTAATTTTTTCTGTAATTTAACTTTAAAAATCATTAATAACATATCCAATTTTATATTTTATCAATTAAGATATATAATTATAATTAAATGTCCAATAAGATTAATCTTATTAGTTTTAAAATTAATTTAAAATGTCCAAAACTACTAAAACAAATGTCGAAAACTATTAGAAAAATGTTAAAAAAAAATGATGCCCTAAACTCATGCCTCACTTGCTTGGTCTCTAGGCCAGACCTGTCCGTGATATCACATATCATCTGCGTTTCATGTGTTAATTAATATGTGTTACTTCACCAACACGCAACCCTACCAACCTAAGAGAAAAAGAGAAACACTCACAGAGGAGATATTCTCATGATTCTTAGGGTTTTGTAGTTCTACCTTTTCCCCGTTTCATCTTCTTCTAGTTTCTTTTGGTACCTTGTTGAACACTCAACCAAACTCTCCTCTTCCTCTTCCTCTTCCTCTTCTTCTTCTTCTTCAACAAGAGTGCTTTCTACTTTTGACCTCTTTCGTGCGCTTGAGATCAAGATTTCATCCATCTTTTCGTGAAAATCACTTGCGAGGCAGCTAGAGACTGGCCTTCTACATATACAATTACATCTTCTTCTTTTTTTCTTGGATGCAACCTCACATCCTTCAACATCAAAATGTTAAAGCTAATCTTTAAAAATCAAGAATTGATCACATAAGATACCTCTTCATCATGTTCCAAATAACATCTTTCTCTGAACTATTATCCTTATTTAATAAGCATTTTGTACATGTCATATATACATGCAGAAGTATCTAACTGCTGAATTTGAACCTCACCGTGTTCATGCGTTATAAATCTATCAGCCCATCTCATTTTATATGATATGGTTGTTCCATTCACGTGTATATCAAACTAAATGTTAATAACTTATTATTGAAGCAAACTCTTTCTGTTACGTTCCACAATGTAATTAGAATCTCTACCAGTTCATGTTAATAATTAATATCATTTCTATAAATTACCAAAATTTTGTTCTTGAATGATAATTTCATCAAATCTAAAACCAGGTTACATATATGCACCACAACAGAGGATATTAATTGTTTCACTGTTCCATATATTAATTATTAAAGAAATCTCTTAGACTAGATTCATATAATTATTTAGAAATACAAAGCCTAATAACTAGGCTTTCATAGCTCAGTTGGTTAGAGCACCCGTTTAGTAAGCGGGAGGTCTTGAGTTCAACTCTCAATGAAAGCAAATTCTCTTTTTAATTTTTGTTTTTCAGTTTTTGAGTAATTGCGTAGCGTATCCTTTTATTTTCTGTCTGTATAGAAAATACCATATTCTCTGTTTTCTAGTCCTCTTCTCCTTAGACTTCTACTGTTTCTCACCGTCTCCGATTCTCTCGTCGCCGTCGCTACTGGTTCTCTCGTCGGTAAGTTCCTCTATACCATTTTCTTCTTCTCCGTCTATATTGACGTAGTATAATCTCATTATCGATGTTGTTAATATTTTTATCGGTTTGAAGTTTTTTACTCTGCAGGTAACATGTTCGATGAAATGTCTCAACGAATTTTACTTGAATTCAATACTTTTAAGTGAAATGCTTTTGTTCCTCATTTCGTATTGCGTTTACTAACACTGATGTAATCTTTGCATTCTTATAGTTTTTGGTTTTCTTGTTTTTCACTGATTAGATTCTTCTGGATCTAAAGATTATGTTATAGTTTTTGGAATCGAAAGTTCCTGTCTTTAGTGATTAATGTCAAGGAAACGGAACCTAGTTAGTAGTAACCAAGAGTTGTTGCTTAGAGTTGATTGCAGTGACATAGAATCCCTAATTTCAAGAACCTTGTTCATTCTCATAGTGTACACATTCTCGTAATATCCGAAGGTATTATATTTCATCATCAAGTTTGTACCTTTCTATAAGCCATTTACCATTTTGGTTTTCATGAATATCTCTAAATTGTGCTATTGAATTCTACAATGTGTGATTTTGTTAAGTTAACCTTGTTGCTTTGTTTTTCTTACTTTTAAGGTGGTAGAGTTTCAAGGAAGATGGCTAGTGGTAGCCTGAAAAGTCTTGTAGCATCTGCAGTGGGTCGAGGTGTTACTGAAGCAAGAGCGAGGATTTTTGGACATATGCTTAACCCAACAGGGCAGAGATCTCCTCATAAGATATTAAGGAAGAAGCTTTTTGGTGATAAGGTTGCAGAGTGGTATCCATATGACATCAAGAATGAGGATCCCAAAGTCTTGGCTAGAGAAGAACAAGAGTACTTTCCTAAAACTTCTCTCTTTTGTTTTTTAACTTTCCTATAAATTGCTCTGTTTTGATTGGGATTGAGCTGTAACATGTTTCGACAAGCTTAGTGAAAATTGGGGTTAGTGTAAGATATCCATGATATGTAGATTGTATGAGACCTGTACTTAGATAGTTATGATTTGTGAAGCTTATGCAAAGTTCTGTTCTTGTGTTTATGGTGTAAAATAACCATATGTTCATGTTTGAGAAGGGTAGTTTTAACTCACGCTTAGTAAATTAGATGGATGTAGTATGTGAAGCTAATACAGAGTCCCGTTCTTGTGTCTCTGGTGTAAAAGTAGAGCAAATAACGATATGATCTTATTTGGTTTAATCCGCTGGTTATGTTAATACTTTTTTTCTTATATTCTGTTGAGAATTCCTTGAACTTGAAGCTTTTGTGTTGTTGTAGTCGCTTATCGAAGCTTCAGATGTTGAAGCGTCGTGACAAAGGACCACCAAAGAAGGGTCATGGAAAACGTGCTGCTAAGCGTAACAAGTAGAAAAGTAGTAACCATAGCTTCAAATAAACTCTGCAGTTTTAGAATGAGATTCTTCTACTAGTAAAATCTCTCCTACTTCAAATTGTTTTGGTTTTCCATTGATATTACTATGTTGAGACAGCCTTGAAAGCTATTTGCTTCCCTTTTAACTAATGTCAATGTCATTTTTTCTCTGTTTTACTCTGCTTTTCTTTAGTCTTTTGTATGCACAAGCCGATGAATATGCATATCGGAAAATACTAAAAAAACAGCTATCATATAATAAGAGAACCAATAAAAACTCTACATTTAAATATTTTTTTCCCTGAATGTGATAGCATTCATTGAATGTTATAATCCAAAAAAGTTTAAAATAACAGAATATTTTATAGTGGTTGGTAGATCAGTCCACATTTGGCAAATCCTTGAAGTATTGTTTCTATCACATCAACTAAAAGATACGTCAAGAGTTAGGACACTGAGAGAGAAATGGAGGAAGCTCTGAAGATTCAATCTTTGGTCATTTATCCGATTAAATCTTCCCGTGGAATCTCTGTTCCTCAAGCAATCATTACTCACACTGGTAAAAAACTAAGAACAAACTTCTTCTATTCCTTTGATTACTGAGAAACAAAGTTCATCCTTTTAGATCATTCCTGATTTCTGGGATTTTGATCTGTTTCTGTTCAGTTATAACTTAAAGCTTGATTAGATGGGAAATGCTAGTAAATCTTGGGAGGATTCTAATGAAATGATTGACTATGAAGTTGTCTTGGTTTGGATCTATGTGCTTAATATGTGGACACTGATGTATGATTTCAATGGGACCGGTATTGGTTAGTTGTGAATTATAAAGGAAGAGCTACCACTCAAAGAGTTGAACCAAAGCTTACTCTCATCGAATCAGAGTTGCCTAAGGAAGCTTTCTTGGAAGATGAGGAGCCAACTAAGAACTCAGTTTTGGGTTAATTTCTGTTAGAGTTTACAAAAGTTTTGTCTATAATCTGAGACTCAACTTGATTATTTCAATTTGCAGTGGTAAGAGCTCCTGGTATGAGTCCATATAGATTCCACTGACTAAGCCAAGCTCGGTGGCAGAAGGTGTTTCGATGTGGGCATGGTCTGGCTCTGCGTTTGATGAAGGAGAAGAAGCAGCAAAATGGTTCTCAAATTATCTTGGAAAACAAAGCCGCTTGGTTCGGTTTAATAAAGGTTTTCATTTTCAACTTTCTTGTGATCTTACCATTCAAAACGGATTTTGATGCACTGAGTTGATCAAGTTATTTGTTTCAGAAACTGAAACTAGACCTACACTTCCCGAGTTTGCACCGGGTTACTCTACAACATTAGCAAATATATTTACGTTTTTGGTTGCATTTCAGGTGAGTCTTATAACTCCAATATCGATAAAAATACGATTATACAGTTGATCTTCTTTTTGTTTTCTTAGGCTTCTTTTGGACCAACTGAATACACTTCTACCAGAACCAGTGCCTATGAACCGTTTTAGACCCAAGTAAACTAACAATTCGGTTTTTTCTTGAGTTCTAAATATCTTTAGTGATGGTCGTTTTGTTTCATAATCCTGGTTTCTTGTTTCTGTGTAGCATTCTTGTGTGGACAGTTGTGATCATTTGGTGAAGATCTTTGGGATGAAATCAAGATAAACGATTTATGCTTCCAAGGAGTTAGGCTATGTAGCCGCTGCAAGGTGAATATGATATGAAGATCAACACTGAAATTGTTTTCAACTCTGAGGATCGTTTTAACTGTTTTGTTCTTTCAGGTACCAACTATAAATCAAGAAACCGGGGTTTTAGGAGACACAGAACCAACTGAAACTCTGATGAAATTCCGATCAGACAATGTCTTAATGCCAGAAAAGAAACCTCGAGGAAGCGTTAGATTATAAGCTCTTGTCTGGTTTAGAGAAGAGACTTTTTGGTATATATGATGCTAAACCGATTTCGGTTTATGACAGGTTTTCTTTGGTAAGGAGATGGTTTGGAATTGGAACTTAAACAACAGTGAAGGCAAATGCAAGAATATTCCATCTCTGTCCTAAGGAAGATCCCTTCCAGAGATGAAGCAGCTGTTTAACTCATAATTATAAACATTTTGTTTCTACTTACTGTTGTGTTGTGTTATTGTATTGTCTCTAAATGAAGTTAAGAGAGATACTTTTGTTGCTCATATAAATTACAAAACTCACTTGATGTGATATTTATCTTGTTGAACGTAGAATCTGTTGTTTTGATTGATATTAAGCTTTGAAAACATGAGCATTTGAATTAGACTCAAAATGCCATTGAAACCTCAAAACTCAAAAGAACAAGAAGAAAGAGTCAACATGAGCATTTCAATTGATCAGACTCCAAAAAAAGGGAAAAGGGTTAAAAAAAACTGGTGCTGCCCAGGATCGAACTGGAGACCTTTTGCGTGTAAGGCAAACGTGATAACCACTACACCACAGCACCTTGTTGATTATATTGTAGTTTTAGCTTTGTTAGTTTTCCAATCTTCGCCGGCGCATATATGCTGCTGTCTCCAATATGCAAAACATCATCAAGTCAATACGCAAAACATCATCAAGTCAATATGCAAAACATCATCAAGTCAATATGCACAACTAACCCAACTCCAAGTAAACTATTTTCTTATCCTGAGTTCTTAATATCTTCTCTGATGGTGATTTCATTTGTTCATAAATATAATCTGTGTTTTCTTATTGCTTTATAGCATTCTTGTCGATATCTCTGAGCCTTTTGGTGAAGATCTTTGGGATGAAATCAAGATAAACGATTTAATCTTCCAAGGAGTTAGGCTATGTAGCCGCTGCAAGGTGAATATGATGTAAAAATCTACACTCAGATTCTCAAGTCTTGCTTTTTAACTGTTTTGTTGTTTCAGGTACCAACTGTGAATCAAGAAACCGGGGTTCGGGTGCGAAAGAACCAACTGAAACTCTGATGAAATTCAGATCAGACAATGTCTTAATGGCAGACAAGAAACCGCGTTAAATAACTTATAAACATCTGGTTTTGAGAAGAGATGTGTTGGTATAAGTATGATGGTATACTGATTCAATGAAGTTATATCGATTTCGATTTGTGGTAGGTTTTCTTTGGTAAGGAGATGGTTTGGAATTGGAATTTAACCAACAATGAAGGCATAGGAAAAAAGACAATAAAAGTTGGTGATACCATCTCTGTCCTAAGGATAATCCTTCCCGAGCTGAAGCCGCTGTTTAACATATATAAAGTAATACCATCTCTGTTCTTCTTCTTTTTCTTCTTCTTATGTTGTGTCATTATCACTCAATAAAGTAAAGACTAAGAGAGATACTTTCTTGCTCATGTAAATTACAAACTTCACCTGTTCTGACTTCTGAGATTCACCTTGTTGAAAGTATGATTCAGTTTGGTTTGGATAGTTTTTAACTGATCTTGAGCTTTAAAGAAGATGAGGACTTGGATTAGATCTTTCCTCAGAGAAGTAATCAGAGGGCCATTGAAACCTTATTTTAAACTCAATACAAGATGAAGAAAGAGCCCAACATATTCAATACTACGATACATTAGACTTCATAACTAAGGGAGGTTTCTCTTTTAACATTTCAACTTATCAGACTCCAAAAGCTCCTGAACAGCAACCAAATCCGGAAGCACAATAGCCCCAGCTTCTCTCCAGTCTTTAGCAGCTGCTGTCTGAAACCTATCAAGTAACAAAGCATGCATTCCAATACTCTTTGCTGGAACATAATCTTTACGCATACTGTCTCCAATATGTAAAACCTCATCAGGCGCAACATTCCCCGCTCTCTCTAGAGCCAGCTTGTAAATCCTCGGATCTGGTTTCTCTATCCCTTCAAGTCCAGAGAATACACCAAAATCCCACTCTCCCTAAAATCAATCAAATAAGTCAATTTTCAAGAACCTTAAGAATCACACAATGAGGCATTAAAGACTCTTATCTTTTTTTGAACTACCTTATTCAAACCTAAGGCAGGTAAAATAACTTCTTGATAACGGTATTCCGCATTGCTAACAAGTCCAACTATAAGCCCTTTACTGCGTGCCCATCTTAAAAAAGGTCGAGAATCTTGAAACACAGAGTAAGGTGCAGCAGAACCAAACGTCGAATAGATTCGCCTAAATATCTTCTCAAATGTCTCCTCATCATACTCATATCCTGCCTAATCAAAATCAATCCTCCTAACATCAAACCAAGTAACAAACAATACATATACGCGTAAAACTAACAAAGTAGATATTATTCAAATCAAATACCTTGACAAATGAATCTCTCACACAAGTTTTCCACCAAACAATGTTTGGCATTTTCGCAGCGAAACCAAAACAAGGATACTTTTGTGCCATATCAGTATAGGCTAGTTTAAAACCTTCATGAACTCGTTTATAATCAGGACAAGGCAAACCAACTGCTTTAGCAGCCATACAATAGTAATCACCAAGCTCTCCTTTATATGCTATGAGTGTACCAGTAACATCCACTGTAATACACCGTAGATTCGATAAAAGCGACATCGCCATTTTCAGATTCTTTCACCAAAATCTACACAAAAAACACACATAAATAGTTAACTCAAAATATGATCAATTTGTCCACAGATAGATACAGATACAAATTTAAACAAACACAAAATACTTTTAACTCTAAAGATAATCAATTTGAATATAGATTTAAACAAATATGAAACTGAGCTCCTATTGGCTAATTTCTTCACCTACAAATCAAGAAATGAATGAAATTTACAGTGAAAAAAACTAATTCGATTTCAGGGTTTTTGTCCACAAGTGTAAATTGATTTAAACCAGAAACAAAAAATGATCAAACCAATGTCAAACAGTAGAATCTTATCAATGTAAAGGTCAGGAAATTAAAAAGGATAGATTTTTGATAAGAAACAAAGCAAAAGCACGAAAATTTCGAGAACCCGGAGAAGGAAAAAGAGAAATTTGAAGTACCCAGAAGCTGAGAATCAAGAAAAATTATCACATAGAAGAAATCGCCATTGTTTCTTCTTGGATTGGGTTTGGTTCTAAAAGGTTAAGCTACACTGAAATGAGATCAAGAGGAGTCTCTTTATTTATATATATAGAGAGAGAGAGAGAGAGAGAGAGAGAGAGAGAGAGAGAGAGAGAGAGATGCGTGCGATGTGTGATTTGCGCACACAGACAAATAAGGCAGCTAATAGAAATTTTAGTCATAATTATTTTTATTTCTGGTGTGATTAAGATAGTTTTCTTGAGAAATCGGACAATCCTAAGCATATAAGGTAAATTTAATTACTTTTTTGGAGACCGAGTTCAAGGATACTTGGGTAATTTCGTACGTAGAAGGAGAAAAATCAATTAAAAAAAATCCATTGGATGGCATGAGACTGGCCTGCTGTATTGTCCCAAACCCAAAAATGGTTTCAGGTTTTCGATATTTGTTTTTTTCTCGCGTTTTAGTTACCAATTTTTATTAAACAGCAATATAAAGACTGTACTAATATTAATGTTGATGTCGGCATCTCTACTATTATTGTGATCATTAAGATTGTTTTGTTTACTAATTACAAGTTTTAAGTGAATGACATTCATATGAAAGTTTCTTATTGCTCTCCAAGAAAATTTTAATTTATGTGAATCATTTCACAAAGTTTCCACCAATCATATGATTCGAAGCATTGTTAGATATTTACAAATATCAAAGATTCAACAACCAATATCTAGGACTAGCATATAATTGTGGTTCAACTCAGTGTAATTTAAAAGTATTTCATCTATAAAAATATATTATCTCTAGTTTCTTGTTGATTCCTAGAACTGTTGAAAATTAAATCCATCAACAAAAATAAAATTTGATAGCCAAAATTAAAAATTAATGGTAGTCAAAAATAAATAGGAAGAAAATTCATTTGTAAAAAAAGTCATATTTAGGCGAGGTATAATTAACAACATTGTGATTTATTTGACTTTTTGAAAGAGTAACATAGAATAAAATCTTTCATTTGGCAAATAAATAATCCAAAAAAGCCACATACTAGAATCAGAATGTAGAGAGCAATTACTCATTAGGATATCTGAATCTGTGTTCAACAAAGTTGTTGACCATACTTACAAAATTCATATTCCTGAGGAATTATTTAGTTCTTGTAGCTATAAAATAACTTTTTATTTTCAAATATAATTTTGAGCATAATAAATTTAGTATCTAAAAATACAATAGTAATCTCAGACAATAATAATAATACACTATACAGTCAACCACAGAGACAAAGAAACACGGATCCTATCTCTTCAATGGTGGGAAATAATGAGCAATGCTTGAAGCAGAACCACCACCTTTGCTTTTACCCGCATTAAACCGCTTATTAGGCCGTATGAAACTCCTGAATTCACGTTGGATCTCAACTGGTAATTCATTGTAAACCGACTGATCGATTTCATCAATCTTGTAACCCCAATCTGTTTCTCTTCTCTCTTCTACCTCTTGATTCACTTCATTACAATGGCTGCTGCTACTAAAGTTGGCTCTTTTACTGGTTAATGACACTGTGGAATCCTCTTGAGTCTCTTGCTTTGATGTAGGAGTTGAATTGTAATTCTTAAAGATATCTACAATTGAAGGTATTCCCTAAAAACAAACAAGCAAACAAATCTCACCAAAGGTAGAAAAGCTTTTCTTGCACCAAAGAATGCAATGAATCGCTTACCCGATTCTTTTCTTTAGTGTTGTTCATCTTCCGCACAATATTCTTTGCTTGTGTCCCTTTGTGTGATTCTGATTGGGTAGGAATAACTGTTGCTTCGCTTGATGGACAAAAGACAGCATCCTGACAAGGAAAATGTGAGATCGGTTCTTCAAGGATACACCAATTACTTGATAAAACAACTTGAGAACATATATAAGCACGCTCATTCAAACACCACAGTCCCTAACCAATCATTTCTTTACCACTTTAAATTGCTAAAGAACTTAATTGTGCCTAATTATGTTTAGTCTTTTTGCTACATCTTTAGCTTTACTACTTCTAGAAAAAGGCTTACAATATGCTTTAGAGTATAGAGAAATGAGAGAAAATACCTTTTCAGAGACTAAGTCAACGTCTTTATTTGAGTTTTCGAAATTAGGCAAAGTACAAGTTACACGGAGTCCTGAAGTTGGTTCAGAGGATGAGAAATCATACAACGACAACGCAGCGTCGACCGCGTTGTCTTCTTCAGTCAATGCTGCTTGGGTTTCTGTTGGTTTCTGTTCCGAACAACCTTCACTAGCTGCGCCAGTTGTAGGAAAACTCACGATATTAAGTTACCAGAATCAAGAGAAGTAGAAATTTCTGAAACAATACAAGAAACTCCGGAATACCTGAAGGATTCATCGCTACATGTTCTTGAACGCAACCGTCTGCTGAATGAGAAGGAACAGTAGATTGAATTTGAAAATATCTCATTATCGAGCTTGTTCCCTACAGTCAAAAATATCACTCCTACCAAATCAGTGAAGAAACCATCTAACGTTTAAATGGGAAATAATTAGAAGAGATGTAGTGCTATAAGAACTTACAGATGGTATATCAACAATTTTACTAGCTGAAACAGAAAGACCTGTTATTCTCCATGTCTCTTGTTTATTTCTTTGAGGTTTTATCCCGGAAGGTCCCATGTACTCACGTAAGGCAGCTTGGAACAAATTCAAGGCATCTTCTTGGATCTTAGTTGCTCCATATCTCAAAGGACATGATTTTGAAGGAAACTTTTTATGTGAATCTGAATCCTTCGACTGCATTATTTTCAGGGCAACAATATATGTTTTAACTTTTAAGTGGTCGTCTTCCGCAGAGAAAAATGATAAACAACCATGTACATTTTTTTTTATGGAAAACCACATAGACAAGAGAAAAAATAAGTACTTTGAAAGCGCTAGCATGAAGAGTAAGTGTGCTTGCAATCCGCTTATTCTGCTCTAAGTCAGAACTGAGGCGTTCGCTTAGTTCTTCGGAAAGTTGGTTCAGCCAATGCTGAACCTAAAAGTATAACAGAAAACAGAGAAGTTATAGTAAAAATAGTTTCATGAAATAACTGAAGAGACAATGAGCTACTTTGGCTAGTATCTTTCTGAAAATTTTCAACATTATCTGGACTTTCTCCTGTGACCAATCAACTAAACCAACTGATTATAAAATTGGGGGGAGGGGGAATGCAGAATCTGATCTTACAGTTGAGAGTGACTTCAAAGCACGAGGTCCAGGAAATGTCTTTCCAGAACCATGACTTTTGGGGAGAAGGCGACCTTGCACTTCTTCTCCACTTATCCCTCTTGCGATATTCCATAACCAAGAACTATAAGTCAGAGAAAAAGAAGTATTAATAATGTTGGTTACTGAAAAAAGGAAAAAAAAAAAAAGCACGAGTGGCATATCTATTTAATTTTTATTATTAGGCAAATCAATCTTCGTCAGCGATCTGCGATAGCCTAACAGAGCTGGAGAACAAGTTTTGTCTTTCCGAAAGACATTACCCAGTATTTATTCCATAATGTTCTTGCAGCTTTGTTTCAGAAAACTGCAACAAATCTCCTACAGTGTCAACTCCCAAGTCAGTTTGCAAGCTAGTGCCCAGCTTTCCTCCCAGTTGTTTCCTGCAAGATAAGGTAATTAGAGCGAAATGATTGCCAACACTAACTGAAAATTTTATGATCCTGGGACAGAGACAAAAGATGTAATGCAGAATTTCAAACTACCTTAGACGTTTTAGAACACAGCCATGTTGAAACTGAAGAAAATATCAAATGTATGCCGTAATTCTGTGTTGAGATTTCAAACTTACTTACATTTTCTTTATTGGCAAGGAACTGAGTAATTCTTGCACAGATGAATATGGTACAACGGTCTGCTGGGCAGGTTTATTCATTCCACTAGCAAGTTTGGCTAACATCTGCTTGTTAAGTTATGTTTTGTTACTCACTACTTAAGTAATAAAAGCAAAAAAAACTAGAAAAGATAAGTAAGTTTCTTGCCTTGTTATGGGCTATGCCAGCAGAACAACTAAATTCGGTCTCCTTAAGCACTTGTTTTCGAAGTTCTGCAACAATGATAATTCCACAACTTAATAACTTATCACGGCGATCGGCATCTTTTCTACACATCCAATCACGGACACTCTCCTTGAAATCATCTTCATCCTGAATCAGAGCAAGAACAAAGTATCAAAGTAAAAATGAAGTTCAGATCAAAGTATCAACTAAACTCTTAACGAATACAGAATTCCAATCAGACCTCTCTGCTCATTCCAAGGATATGGGATTTAAGAACTTCTTCATCTACCAATTCCAAACTCTCTGGAGGCGCATCAGCAAGCATGCTTTCTGCTGCATCAGTAAGGTCAAGATACACTTCATCAATTGAAGCTCTCTCACACTTACCGCTTTGTGCTAGAATCGAAACCACCTACAGAGACACATAGCATGAGATGACTTAAGCAAAATGGTACTACTTAGACAAACACAAACAATCTAAACATGTAAATAACAAACTTCCTCTCCTATCGACCTCTGAACCCGCACTGCGATATAAATTCAGGTCAGCTTTACCACGAGCCACAGGAACTTGAACCAAGTGAATTTCAGGACAAGCAGCTTTAGCTTCATCACCTCTCATTGACCTGAAAAACACATCCAAAACCACTGTTTTCGCCACCCGAAAAAAAAAGATAGACACAATTGAAGAAAAGAATCACATTCCCTAATCAGACTAACCGCTTAACACCACATTTACGCGCTTCATAACTAACAGCAATCAAACCACCACCTTGCCATTCATTATACTGTACAACTGCAGTAGGAAGTCCCCGTAACTCCGGTTGCTTCCTTTGCTCCACTAATCATACAAAAATCCAATAATTTCATATAAAGGAGACAATTTTAACATAATAGAAACAAAATTCAAAGTTACGATTTTTCTAATCCAAATTCAAATTCCCAAATCCCTAAAGAAAACCCTTTTAAATAAATTAAAAAAACAAAAAAAAACCATAAATTAAACAGTTCAAATTGAATTCTTAAGAGCTACAAGTTCTTAGCTTTATCTCACTAAAGCGTGTGAGGGTTAGAGAGAAAGACCTTGAACGTAGAAGCAATCCATGTCGACATGAGCGATAACTCTAGTTTCCGATGTCTCCGGCCTCGCTACTGGCATTTTCTCGATGATTTGAAACCGTCGATTACCAAATTCTTCGCTAAAATCAGATAGAGGGAAAGGGAACGATTAGGAAACCTTTTTTTATTTTTTTGGTTGAGGGGTTCCCTAGGAATGAATAGCGCGCGAAAATATGTAAATTTTGCAATAAGGCCCTCGAAACATATAGACTTTGCAAAACAACAACCCTACGAAAATATCTAGAGAATTTGTTACATATTAATTTGCAGATCATTATGCTATGTGAAATTTCTTCTGCATATTTGGGAGTATGTTCCAATAACACAGTTGATTTAGGAGCATGAAGCAAATTCTAATTCGTGTGGGAATTGAAGGCTAGCTATATTGCTGCAAATTCCCGTTTGAAATGGAGAATCGAAAGAGATATGGAAGTGATTCAAAACTCAAAGAGCAAAACGTGGGGCTGGGTATTCGGGTATCCGATCAAGTTTGGGTTAGGTATTTCGGATGTTTGGGTGTTTGGGTGTTTGGGTGTAGAGATATAGGAGCCGAAAGAGTATTTTAGGATTTCGATTCGGATAAACAACCATCGGATTCGGGTATACCCGAACTAAAATAATTTTTGAACCAAACATTTAAAACCGATATATATCCACATATATTCAATATTTTTAAAAAAATTAATTCAAATTCATTAAAACTAGATAGAATTTAAAAATAAATACAAAAAATTCAAACCACCAAATCAAAACACAAAATTTATTTCCTCGTTTGTTCTTGAATTCATGAAACATTTAACATTAAATGACACAAAATTTCAAATAAAATTATATAAAATAACTAAACTAACATATGAAATTAACATATATGAAAATGAAAAGAAAATAAACTAAAACATTTAAGGTTTATACAAGTTCGGATTACTATGGGTGGAGATCGGATATACTCGATCGGGTATGGATATCCGATGAGTAAAAAATATACACTCGATCATGTATTTTAGAATATCCATACCCGACCCGAACTCTTTATTTTGGGTCGGATTCAGGTTCGGATTCGAGTATCGGTTATTATGTCCCGGCCTAAGCAAAAGTTTTAGGAGCCGCCACTTCCATGCATAAAACGCTAATTTTAACTGCAATTTTCATGACAAACATAGATAATTTACAATCATAATGTTAAATAAAAAAAAGGCTCATTTGCTCTACGGCATGTCAGTGAAGCTTCTTGTAGCTCTCTGACTCTTCTTGGTTATCAGAAGGATTTAAGAAACTTCTTGATAGTATTTACCACGATCATGTCAGATTGACTATCTCTATAACTCACTTGCTTAAAATGCACCAAGCGATTACAATTTATGATTTCATTAAATGTTGGAACTTCAAACTGAACCAAATGCCAATGTTGGGCATTTGGTTTGGCAACGAGCCTTATAAATATATCTTCACATGATCAATCTAAAGTTTCCCAAAATATAAAGAGTAATGATGTAAACCATGTGGTTTTCTCAAAGTAAAAAAAAAAAAAAAAAAAAAAAAAAAAAAAAAAAAAACAGGTTCCAAACAGAAATAACCAAACCATGTCTATAAAATGCTAAGCTTAAATGCAAGTTTCATGAGAACATAGATAATTCTTACAATAATAATCTTCAACGAAACAATATTGCTCATGTAATCAGATACATATCAATCAATGAAACTTGACATGTGGGAGAAAGCTTTGTGGATGTTAGAAGATTCTTGTTTCGTTATAGAAGGAGGTTTAAAACTCAGAGTCAGTTTCTTGAGGACTGCTGAATTCTCAAGAAAGTAATTCACTAGTTTAATGATCCCAGTTTCATCTTTCTTCATCCATATCTTAATCTCAACATACTCAAGCGTCGATATTAAACACCGAGGCACGTTAGTAAACTCGATTTGCCTTGTCTCCATTGAATGAAAAAAGCCCTACGGAAAAAAGATAAGCTATGTTTACAATATGATTCAACAATGTTCTTATAGCCAAATCACAGACTCAAAAAAGATTCTTTTTTACCAAGATGAGGTTTTTCAGATTTGGACAGCTCTCAAGAAAGCCAAGCAATAGCTGCAACGATGTGTTCGAGACGTCAGCCTTCAAATCATACAAGTTATGGAATTGGGGAGTCAATGCCAGTTTGGAATAATAATAAAGCCCCTTCAAGAAGAATAAAAGGATACATATCATATATTTTTCATAGAGAATTAATTAATACATTCAATTATTATTTATGCATCACAGAGTATGTCTATATATATACCTTTAGAGTCCATTGACGGATGACCATATGTCTTACATTTGAGATTCTGGTTAAAAAATCACAGAAAATATCAGGCTTTCTTAAATCCTCTGGTTGTGAATGACAGTCATACTTCAAATTAAATTTGATATCAATGTCAATCATGAGCAAGGAATTAAGGTTCTTTACCACAATCCTATCAGATTGAATACTTGATAAACTCAAATATTAAACAACATGTTTTCAGAGTCTGAGAACTCACACGCAGAAACAGCAAAACTTCTTGATTCGAAATATAAGAAGGACGAATCAGTTCAAGTTCTTCAAGAACAGGAGATCCTGAGATGAGCTTCTCAACAACCAAAGGACCATCCTTACTGTTGTAAAGGTTTTCTAGACACATGATCTTGAGACAAGGTAGGAAAACAACACACTCTGGATTCTTTAACGCTACACTATCAAGCTTCAAAGTGACCAATGTCTTGCTCTTGTAAATGTTCTGAAGCATGAAATTATCTATGTTATAAGGATACGAAGTAACATCCAAATGTTGAATTCCACGATCAACCAGTAATGTACCGATCAACTCCATGACTCGACCAATGTTGTAAATGTTCTTACGCATCATAGAATCTCTGTACCACATGATATGCAGGCATGAGCCTTGGTTAAACTCCACAAACCTGTCAATGAACCTTTCAAAGTCTTCTGCGCAACCAAAGTGATAGGTTGCTAAGTCAAGTCCAGGAACACTTAACCAAAGACTTCTCCATCTAGTCGATAAAACACTTGTCCTAACAGAAGATTTGGTCGGAAGGTATAAGAGTATCTGAGTCAGCAAAGAATCAGGCAATTCGCAGATTATATCACACCCCATCCCTAGAGAATTAACAACAAAAACAACAACAACGTCAAAATCTATGCAATTCCAAAACATCTAGGGTTTAACAAAGTAAAACTGAAGTAGGAATTAATAACAACTTACCGTCTCCGTATTTTTGATTTGACGGTAGATTATTACCAAATGATAATTAAGTATAAAGATGATCGTAAAATTGATCGGAGTGGTTTTATATTTTAAGATTTGTTCATTCTACCTTAATAAACGAGTTTGTTCGGCTGAAAGTAAACATAAAATATAATTAAAAAACCCTAGGGAGAAAACTTAGCAGAGGTTTAAAAACAACTTATGCGAACATGTACAATAAGTTGACCCAATAATGTTTTTTAAATAAAAATAAATTTGAGATTTAGTAATTTATACAATGTGGCCCATAACTCTTAATTTACAGCTAGGTTTCTCTAAGTTTAAGATGTCTTTTTCCTTTCGATCATGTCCAAAAAAGCTCATTCTGTTCGATCAGGAAATAAAACGATATATTAATTAGGTCAATGTATAAGCCATAAGGTGATATATCTCTGCTTCTGCCTTCTGAAAAGGTATTCCAGATTCTTGCACCTGTATTCCATCATAGATTTGACTTTATGAATACAACCCAAATTTTGAATTTGATGCGAAAAAACAAATCAAATAGACGGAAACGGAAATTTATTTTTAAATTAATAATGAGCCATCGTCCCAAAAGTCCCTTAATGAGAAATCAATATCTCAAATATCCTTCCTAATAATAACAAATTTATCCTTAATGAATTTTGAAAATCAACTAAATATATATATATATATATAATTGTTAATTATACCAAGAAAAATACGCTATGCTAGTGGTTCGGACCTTTCATGTGCGTCCGCGCGAACAGAGTTCGAATCTGTGATTTGTGGTACAACTACGTATATAATATATACTAGTTATACTGGTGCAACTTGATATAACTTGGTATAACTTGGTATAACTGGTGCGGGTATATGAGTACAAATGGACTAATAGTTGTACTCGGCCAATAATTTTAAAATAATTTAAAATAAAAATAAAGAGTATTTTTGTCAATTGACATTGAGGGGTATGTAGATTAATGAGGGATATAAGAGATTTAATTTGTGCAATTAGGGATAATAGATACAATAACACATATATTTTTTACTTATCGGATACCCGTACCCGATCGGGTATATCCAAACAATCCGATCTTCATCCAAACTAATCCAAACTTGTATAAATCCTGAATGTTCTAGTTTATTTTCTTTTTCATTTTTATATATGTTAATTTTAATATGTTAGTTTAGTTATATTATATAGTTTTTACTTGAAATTTTATATCATTTAATGTTAAATGTTTCATGATTTCAATAAGAAAGGAGAAAATAATTATGTGTTTTGGTTTGGTGGTTTGAATTTTCTGGATTTATTTTGACATTCTATCTAGTTTTAACTTTTAATAAATCTGGATTGATTTCAAAAAAAAATTATTGAATATATATGGATATATGTCAGTTTTTAAAAGTTTGGTTCAAAAATTATTTGAATTTGGATATAACCGAAGATATCCGAACCCGGTGGGTGTTTACCCAAATCCAACCCAAAATTTTAAAATATCCAATTGGGTCATATATCTATATATTCGAAATACCCGATCAGATACCCAAACGCCCAGCCCTAGTAACAACTTATATGATGACATGGATTTAAAATAGGGAATATCATAATTTTTATATGGAAATGTCTCTTAAATGGGGAAAATCTTTGGAAAAATCCTTGGAAAATTTTGATAAACTAATAGTTTGGAAAAATCATTTTTTTTACTTATTAAGACCTATAATATTAAACCTCTATTTGTAATACACCTTTATAAATATAAAAAGATATTCTGTTTAAATATCTTATATTACCTGTAAAATTTTATTAGCTGTAAAGTTATTATGGGGGAGTGAATACATACACCTGTCAAATTTTTGTCATGGATTTTATGTGCAAATATCTCTTAATTGGGAAAATAAAATTTGGTAAAATAATGCTTTGGAGAAATTTTGTTTTTTACTTACTATGACCTATAATGTTAAATTTTCATATGTAATATACCTCTATAAATATAAAGAACATCTTGTGGTTAAACATCAACTCATCTTTTGTTTGTTGAAAATTTTTAAAAAATGGTGAGGGTTAACAAAGGTCGTCAGCAAATAGAGATGAAAAAAATGACCAATAAAAAAAATCTTCAAATTACTTTTTCAAAAAGAAGATTTGGTATTTTTAAAAAAGCTACCGAACTTTGTACATTAACTGGTGCAGAAATTTTGATGATTGTGTTCTCTCCCAGTGGAAAAGCATTCTCATTTGGTCATCCAACAGTTAAAGATCTAATTAATTGTTCTACATATGATAACCATAACCATGTATTTCTTCTCCAACACAACAACAATCAACAACTCGTTCTTCAACGTCAAGACGGAAATATCCAATGTCTCAACAAGATACTCACTGAGGTAACTACAAATAATTTTTTTTAAGTATAAAATTATTTTTACATAATGAGTAATAAAAACTAATTATGTCATATTAAACAACACTAGTATACACTACTTATCTATGCATAGATATATAATTAATATGGTTGTTTACGAAAATATAAAGCAATGCAATGAATGTCAATTTTAATTTTGAAATGCCAATAGAAAGATTTTAAGATATCAAATCATTTATAATAAGGTTGTATTATTTTAAAAAAATTTAAGATATAAACTATATTTCTTTTTCTAGTGAATATATTAATATAATTTTTAAAAGAGCTTTACTTAGAGATGTAATAATGAGTTGATTACTCATAATGTTAATTTAATAATACAAACAAAAATAATCAATTCGTTGCAGGTGCAGGCGCAACAGGAATACGAGAAAAAGAAGACAAGGTCTTTGAAATCTTTTAGAGAATCCAAAGAAAATAGAAAAAATTGGTATGCGAAAGATGTGAAAGAACTGGATATGAATGAAACAGATCATCTCATATGTGCTCTTCAAGGAATGAAAGAGAAACTGATAAGTGGAATTTCTCAACATCCTCAACTAAATGTTTTTCAGAATCATTTAGGTGAAAGTTCTGGAGATATACCATCATTTGGATACAATAACAATATCAACGGAGTTATGATTCCGAGATCCGATTTGAACTATATGTCAAGTTACAACTTCAATCAGAGCTAGAGTGTGAAAGCTAGAAAATAGACGTTATAATATGAAAGTCATCTGAGTCAGTATTGGTGTTATTTAATTATGGTTATTGTTATGATTTGTCTTGTATTGTGAGATTTAATAAGTTGTTAAAATTTGTTTCATTTTGCTTGTTTTCCTTTTTTTCTTTTTATATTTTGAATATTTGGGAGAACCTCAAAAGAAAGCATATCCAAAAATTTCCTAAAATTTTCTTTTGTTTACTTTTTATTCTCCTAACAAACATATAATCTTTTCCTTTAAAAATAACTCACATAATTTAGTTGTATAGAATGGTCATTTGAAGCAAGACATATTCGGTCCTGAAAATCGTGGAATCTCATTTACAATTAACTTTAAATTACAAAAAATTGAAATATAATATCTTACTGATCTAAATATCAAAACAGTAAAATATATTGAATTCTCAAATCATATATAATCATAGTAAAAGAAATCATCAATAGTTTATAGACTTTGTAGATAACTACTTCATATATCTGGGTTTTATATGCTTTTATCTTCTAGAATTAAAAAAAAAGGTCTTTCGCACTGTGGACATCATAATTTTTAATAATTCGTACTGCTATCCGGGGTAATATTTTTTTTAATTGAGTATTACGTTAAATTAAGTATTACTTTTAATTAGTGTGTAGTGCATGATAGTTCACTACACAAATTAATATTGGTTTGTTCTTGGTTTTAAGATCATGGTTGGTTCCATTTTCTTTGCTAATTCATGGGTTATTTGGATTTGCCCCCAAATTTACACTTTGATTTTATATCCCAATTTGACCCATCAATTCATTTAACCATTAAACTATTTGACCCATCAACTCATGATCCATTTTGACACCTTTAACTAGAAATGATACTCATTTTGATGATTTGTAGCAATTCTCGTCAAATAAAGTCACGGGGGCCTTTTTACATTGTGGGTGTTCAAATTAACAAAAGGCTGAGAGACAAACTAGGCCATGACGGGTCTATCTTGGTTTTTCTTTAAAGGTGGTAACTTTGACTGTACCCAAGTTGGAGAACCACTTAACCACAATACTTCACCAGTCTCCTTGTGCTTAAAGTCAGGGCCTTTCGGGTTTAGCTACATGTGGTTTGTGGAAATCGAAAATGAACAAACGAGGAAAAATGGAAAGAAACTTCAAAGATACGACAATGATGTATCAGTATTACCTTGTTTGTTCTGTTATCCCACCAATTATTAGGGTTCTCAGCCAAGTTCTTCCAAGATTCATCTCCTACATTTCACAACTGTTCGTTAGGAAACGGTTATAAATGCCACATACCTGCCTAAAACAAGAACTTACTTTTCAGCTGTTTCAGATTTCTTTTAGGTACTACACTATCAAGCTCAAGCTGCGACTGAGAGACAGCATTGGACACGAGAGGTGTTCCTTGGTTCGTCTTTAAAGGTGGTAACTTTGACTGTACCCAAGTTGGAGAACCACTTAGCCACAATACTTCACCAGTCTCCTTATGCTTGAAATCAGGGCCTTTTGGGTTTTGCTACATGTGGTTTGTGGAACTCGAAAATGAACATACGAGAAAAAAAAATAGAAAGAGAATAGTTTCTTCAAAGATTTATAGATGATAGATTACCTTGTTTGTTCTGTTATCCCACCAATTATTCGGGTTCTCAACCAAGTTCTTCCAAGATTCATCTCCTACATTTCAAACGACTCGTTTTAGAAAAAGGAAAGCCGGGAGACAGTTACAAATGCCACATACCTGCCTAATACTTGCTAAGACAAAAAATTACTTTTAAGCTGTTTCAGATTTCCTTTAGGTACTACAACATCAAGTTCAAGCTGTGACTGTGAGACAGTACTGGACATGAGAGGTCTTTCTTGGTTCCTCTTTCGAGGAGGTAACTTTGACAGTATCCAAGTAGGAGAGTCGGTCAACCACAGCGCTTCACCACTCTCTTTATGCTTGAAATCAGGGGCTTTTGGGTTTGTCTACACGAGTTCAAATACATGATTGGGAAGTTAAAGAACGTGAGAGGAGATACGGAAGAGACAAGTGTCTTTACTCTCTAGTGATAAACATGAAACGCAACAAATTACTTTATCTGATCTGCTGTCAAACCATTTATCCGGATTTTGAACCAAATCCTTCCAAGATTCCTCTCCTACATGTCAGGACAGCATGCTTTAGAAAACTAGACGGTAGCAAAATGCCACTACTTGCCTAATACTTATTAAAAGGAGATATTACCTTTAAGTTGTTTTAGTTTTCTTTTAGGGACTAAGACATCAAACTCGAGCCCTTCAATATTTGGTAAAACCCAATCAGGAGCTCTGTCGAGCCACAGAGAAAGAGCACCAATTTTGGACGTAAACTCGGGATGTCTTGGTTTTACCTGCAGGCGGATATACCGATAAATGGAAAGCTCTATAGTCGAACATGTCAAATAACATGAATGAGAGAGAAATGAATATCAATCAAAGAGCATTTACCAATCCGTTGGCTTTATTTCCACGGTGATCCCACCATTCTTTCGGATTTTTAAGGAGGTCCTTCCAAGATTTAGAGGTTTCGTTATCTATGACTTTATCCTTTTCGAATCTTGCTAGAAAAGATACAATATAATAAACATGTTAACTTGATTGTCGCAAATTCTTGTACATAAGATAGCAACAAAGATTTTTGGTGATAAAAATATCAAAAGATAAAAAGCTGGCTCCTAAGAGTATTATCATGACCTAAGAGATATAAAAGCAACAAGTTGAGTATCAAAAGCTTTAAGTTTTCATAGCATAAACTCAAAAAAAAAAAGGACATAAGACACACCAGGCTGCTTCTTGCTGCTAATTTCTTCTTTTTCAGGTGGTGAGATTACCGCCTGAACGAAGTTGAGATTGTGGACCATAACCTATTATGAACGATCTTCATTTGTTATACATTAATTCAAGGAACTATTAAAATCTAGTATAAGGAATGACAAAGGACACAAAAGTGATTTCAAATCAAGTTACTAAAAGTTGACACATTCCATCAACTACAAAATCTTAATAGGATTATAGTAAAAAAAACTCAAACCTCAGTTCCTATTTAAAGGTCACCTGAACATTAGATTGTGAATATGTGACATTGGGAGGTGGCGAATCGATAAACAGCTTCCCGGAAACATGAATCCGATCATCCTTCTTTACATGTTGAGCCGCAACCTGAGCTAGATCACCTTCGAATATAATCGGAATCCTGAAAATGTTTCCAATTTTAATAATGGGAATTGTACAATTATCACACCAAACATCAAAACAACTCCAACAAAAGGATCTTAAGAACTCTGAAATTAAAAAAAAAAAATCCAATATTTGAAATTCAGTAAAATAAAGCAAATGTACCAGAAGGCTGAAGATTTAGAATCAGAACGCTGTGAAATTACAGTTCCAGCCCAGAACTTTCCTTCAGAACAAGGCCCAGATTGAACCGGCTGTTCAACGAATCCAGTAAGGCTAATCCAATTCGAAATTTCCGGTTTAAACTCAATCTCCTTGGGCGGAGTCAATTCTTTCTCCGCCGCAAAATCCGAAGACTTAGTACAAGGCTTAATTCCTCCACCGCCGGCTTTTCCGGTGAAGTTGGTGGCTGCATAGAAACGAATTTGTTGCGAGATTATCGATTTGGGGGTTTGGAGTTTCGCTGGTCTTGAGTGGTATAGTGAAGAAGAAACTACTCTTGTAAATGATCTAGAGATCAAATTCATGATTTCATACCAAAGGCAACAAAATCTGATTCGGTCTTCGAATTCCGGAGAGAATTTTAGGGAGATGAGAGAATGGCGAAGATAAGAAAAGCCCTAATTTTTCTTGATGGCGCCAAGGGTTTAAGGGAAGACGAGTTAAAGAGTTTCGGACTCTTTAGTTAACCCCTGGAGAAACGGTGAATAAGATTTAGCGGTTGACTTAGGTTTTAGGGATATTTTATTTTCCGTTGATTATGTAGTTTTACCAAATTTTAATAGAATTTAAGATGATAAAAAAATAGTATTGTTTGAAGCAAAAAAAAAAATTATAAACTTTGGATTATACAGCCAAAGAACAAATACAAGTCCTGGAAACAAAATCCACAGAAAACAAACGTTCTCCGGAAAATAAATTCCCAATAGAATTGATCGGCCTATAGTTGAAAGCTTTTTTCATCAAAGTCCCCAAAATAAGTTTCACTACTTCACCATTTTACATTAAGTAGAGAAACCGTAGTTTTACAACAATGGTCGAGAGGGGAAATTCTTTTACATACACAAATGAAACCTCTCCAGACCAAATATATCGTTGTTACATGATTACAACAACAATCAAGAAAAAAAAAAAAAAAAGAGTAGTCAAAGTAAAAGTCACTCCAATTTATAAGCAAAAAGGGACTTTATACTTCTTACTCCTTGGTGATTTCCAAAATAGTGGTAAGTCTTGGCTTCTTGTATCTTCTAAGAAGCAAAGAAGAGCAAACAACACTAACCGAAGAGAGTGCCATACATGCTCCGGCGGCCCAAGGCGGCAACTGCACTCGCAGAATTGGAAAGAATACTCCTGCTGCTATCGGGATTGATACTACGTTGTACGCCATGGCGAAAACGTAGTTTAATCGGATTCGTGTTAAGGTTTTCCGAGAGAGATCGATGGCTGTTATAACATCTTCTAAGTTGTTTCTCATCAAAACATAGTCCGCTGTTTCTATTGCTACATCAGTTCCTGCACCAATCGCCATTCCCACGTCGGCTGCTGCTAGAGCAGGAGAGTCATTGATTCCGTCTCCTACCATAGCAACCGTGCTTCCGTCTTTTTGCAGTGAACGGATAACTTCAGCTTTTCCTGCAGGCATTACTTCCGCTCTCACATCTTCGATACCAACCTGCACTCATGGCCACGGAAAAAACCAGTCATTATAGGAGTGAAGATTTTAACTAATCAAGTCACACCTAAGAGCAGAGATTTTTAATTGAGCTTCTAACCTCTTTGGCGACTGCTCTTGCTGTTCTCCAGTTATCACCTGTAACCATTATGGGTCGAACACCCATTCTAAGGAGACCTTCCACAACCACAGCGGCTTCTCGCTTTAGCGGATCAGCGATTCCCAGCACGCCTACTAATTCGCCATTATATCCTACAATGACTCCTGTCTTTGCGGTTTCTTCGAGCTCTTCAACAAACTTCTCGACGTGATCTGGGATGGCTATGGCGTTTTCTGACATAAGTTTACGGTTTCCCACCTGATCAAAGAGAAGAAAAATAAATGTTCTTTCAATTGGCGGTAACAGGACCAAAAGCAAGAAGTTGATCATGTATTATGGAATAAAATCCCAACCAGAATCAGCTTGCCATTGACTAAGCACTGAATTCCTTTTCCGGGAAGAGCAGAGAAATCCGAGGTATCAAGTAACCATCCAGAGTTTTGAGACACTTTGTCATTTGTTTCGCTGTCCGGTTGATCAAAGAAGTGGAAATGCCGAGCGTATTCAACTATAGCTTTGGCCAATGGGTGTTCACTGCTAGCCTAATGAAATTAAGAGACAGAATGAAAAGATTTAGTAACCGTTTATATATCACTAACAATCCAAGAAGTTAAGAAAGAAAATTTATCTGACCTCAGCAGAAGCAACAAGTGTGAGGAATTCTCCACGGTCCATCTTTGAGAAGACTTTTGCGATGGTCACAGTAGCTTTCCCTTGAGTTAAGGTGCCTGTTTTGTCAAAGATAACATACTTCACTTTGTGAGCTTTCTCCAATGCATCGCCTCCTTTGATCAATACACCATTGGTTGCTCCAACTCCCGTTGCCACCATAACAGCGGTCGGTGTTGCCAAGCCGAGTGCACAAGGACAAGCAATTACCACAACAGATATTGAGAACATAAGTGAGAAAACAAAGTGAGTCCCGTTTTTCGGCAGCCATTCGTCTGGGTAAGCTCCAACAGCTCCACCAATTGACCTACATAACCATATGATTCTAGACATGAGAACAAACGAATACCACATGTTTCAATTCAAGAAAATAGTTGAAGCTAGTGGACTAGTTCTCACCAGCCTACTAATGTGAATAGTGCCAAAGTAATCACTACCGGAACAAAAATACTTGCAACCTGAAAATGGGACAAGCCAGGATAAAATTTTCTGTCAATGACACTTATGAATTACACAGTTGTTGACATGTTTATACAGTATACTTACATAGTCCGCAAATTTCTGAATAGGAGCTTTAGACATTTGGGCGGTCTCGACCAAACTAATAATCTGGCTCAGAACTGCATCAGATCCCACTTTTGTAGCTTTCATGTGAAGAGCACCATGCATATTAATAGTACCCCCAATTACTGGTGAATCCACTTCTTTTGAAACAGGAACGGATTCACCAGTCACCATACTTTCATTGACATAACTTGAACCCCACACCACAACACCATCTGCAGGGATCTTTGCACCAGGATGAACTTTTAATGTGTCACCAGGTTGAATCAATAATGCATCTATCTCCCTTTCCCCTACAAGCTTTCCTCCTATAAAATAGAAGAAAGAAATGAAAGTGAGCTTAAACAAAGTTGAATAGTTGAGCTTTAGTTTCTTTATATAGATTTCAATGATCAGCGGTTCTCATTAAAAGCATTTTCCACACAACCAGCATTTCAAAGCAATAATCCTTTTAAGGATGGGACAAATAAGTACCTTTGCCTTCGATTAGTAAAATCGCTGTTGCTGGCGTAAGCTGTACTAGTTTCTTCATAGCATCTGAGGTTTTCCCCTTTGCAAGAGATTCCAAATATTTTCCCAGCAAGACAAAGGTTATCAGCATGGCGCTTGCATCAAAGTATGTTGGAGACCAAAACCCAGTGAGTGCTCCATAGAAAAGAGCCCCAACAGAGTAGAAGTAAGACGCGGAAGTACCCAGAGCAACCAGCACATCCATGTTAGTTGAACCATTTCGAAGAGCTCTCCATGCTGCGACATAGAAGCGCTTGCCGATAACAAACTGAATTACACTTACCAAGGCCCATTTCAACCAATCACCCATCATGAATGGCCCACATCTCCATAACAATAAGGCATCAAAAAGAGCAATGTGGGGGCAGATTACTTGGATGAAGAAGAGAGGAATCTGGATAAGAAAATAATTTACACTAATGACATAAGATAGCAGATTCCACATAGATGAACTTATCATAAACGGTGAAAGGCAGATAAGTTACTCACACTGAGAACAAGACTGGAGATAAAACGTCGAAACATAATTGAAGCCTCTCCAGCATCTTTTGAAGTCAACCTTTCATAAGGACTCATAACACGCAACTTAAACTTCCCATATCCTTCTCCTTCAATCCCATCAACCAAAGATCTGGAACTAACAACTTCCGGATCAAACACAACCTCAAGCTCACCTGATATCCTATCAAGACGAAACTGTCTAACGCCATTCAATCTCGTAAGTATACCTTCAAGAACCTGAGCATCAAGCTCATTCAGAACTCCATCAACTCTTAAAATGAGTTTATCCTGCTGATTACTCTGAACAAGAGCAGCTTCAAATCCAGCATCTTCAATAGCAGTAACAATATCATCTTTATTAATAACATTAGGATCATACTCAACTTCACCTAATGATGTAGCTAAAGCTACAACTGCTCTTTTAACTCCAGGAAGATCTCTTAGAATGCTTTCAACTGAGTTAACACAAGCTGCACAAGTCATACCTCCAATTGTAAATTGACCCACCAAAGTTGATTGTGTTTTAGTCCCACCACTAGTAGTGATAGGCTCAGCCAAAATCTCAGCTTCAAATCCAGCATCCTCTATAGCTTCTTTAATATCCTCTTCCTAAAATTAAACACAATTAAATGCTTAAAACCCAAACAAAAAAAACGATAGAGAAATTAATTGCGGAAACTAATTCAAGATCAAACAATGATTATTACTCCCAAAAATCAACAAACAAAAATTTAAAAAAAAATTGATGGAACCTTGACTAAATTGGGATCGAAGACGACATCGGCTCTATTTTGTAACAAAGCAACAGAGGCTTTGAAAACACCATTAACGTTCATCAAAGCTCCTTCAACAGAATTAGAACAAGCAGCACAAGTCATACCGGTAACTCCAACCTGAATCTTCTTTAAACCGGAATCTCCACCTTCTTCGATCTTACTCAAAACATCATCATCACCATCGTTGTTCTCTTCGTTATGATACGCATCGAGAAGACGAACTTCCTCCATATCACCGATCTCCGAAGAAGATGATCCTCCGGTGACCGGAGTAAGCTGTAAATCCCGTCTACTCGGCGCCATATTTTAATTTAATGAGATTCCGACGTCAAGCAGACGGGGAAAAAAAAAGTTTGAGCTAAATCCGAGAAGGTAAAGAGGAAAGTTTCTCCGACGAATGGTGATTTTTGAAAATTTTCAGAGACCTTTTGTTTTCCTTTTATGTACAATCAATGGAGGATATGAAGAAACATTTTGAATTAAAAAAAAAAAACTTAAAAGATTATTTTCGTCGAGAGAGAAGAAACATGATCTATTTATTTATTTGTCAACTAAAACACGTACCTGATAATGACGATATTATCCCTACTGTTTTTGTGTTAAATTACGTTTATGGGTTTGGTGTTGTGATCGTCGTCATTGTCCACGACCAAATCAACAGAGAAACATAATCTATTTATTTATTTCGAGTTTTTCTAATTAAAAACGTAAAAAAAAAAATACAAATGAGTACAAAAACGAGGGGATCAATGTCTCAGATGCCCCTAATTGAGAACAAAATCATAATGACGGGATCTGATTTTTTCTTTATAATTCTCTTCAATTTTTATATTGTGAAATAACAAAAATGTTCTGAATTTTATTTAAAATTTCACCCATTTACCCGATATAACTATTTATCAGTTATACTAATCGTACCAGTTATACCTTGAATTTCAGATTCGAATCTGGATCGCACGTACGCACGCGGACGATCCCTTAATCGATTTTCAAATTTTATTAAGAATAAAATTGTTATTTTATAGAGAAATGTATTTGAGATTAATTTTCAACCAGCTATTTGAGAAATTCCCCCAAAACGAGGCTATAGCTTCTAGATTGTTTATCTACTGTACTACTATTTCATTAGAAACATAGTAAATAATATTTATTATTGATTTCTAGTATTGCCCTTGTTTGGTATTTTTTTATTGTATATTATATAGCCGTTTAAAACGTGTATGCTAAATATGGTCTTCTTTGACGTCTTCGTCTAAAACTAATTATCTGACCAAAATTAAACATCATAATTCATAGTGGTAGACGAAACAAGAAAAAAAAACAACATAATGGTAAATGCTGTCACATGGCTCTAAATTACAGCTACTACTTTTTTTTTCCCACCGCAATTTACTGTGGTTCAATGGATGTTGCCTAGTACGATCCCGATTAATGGTGGACTTGTGGGGACTACAGTATTTGTATTTATATATAGTAGTATTAACAAATGCTCCATTGTGTATATCATATACCTACCTTTAAATTTGAACCAAAGATTCAATAATATGTTATTTTATATCAAATTATTTAAATTTACTATTTGAAAATGAATTTACTACTGCAGTTTTTAAGGTTTTATTGTAAGAACAGGACTAACTAGTATAATTCTCATACTTAAAATCACAATTTTAAAATAAACTCAAAAAGTAACTATATGAAATATCACTATTCTACTAATGTTTTAATAATTTATTTCTATATTAGCCATAACAGTATAAAAATAGACAAATGAGTATATCACTGAAACTCAAAAAAATGTGGCTGGCTCAATCGATTATATTTTTAAATAAAATAAAAAAAAATTATATGAAATACCGCTATTTTACTAATGTTTTAATAAATTTTTAATATATTAGCCGTAGTAGTATAAAATAAAAATAGACAAACGAGTATATCACTGAAACTCAAAAACGTAGTTAGCTCAATCCATTATATTATCCATTTTGACACATGAATTTGAGTTAGAGAAGAATGATTTATGATATAAATTTGAAGTATCCCACAAATTTCATTAAAGATTTATTTCACATCTACATATATATTTATTTTAAAAACTATAATATTTAAGTTAAAACAAATTGCTACTATCAGTAACTAATATATGGTAATAAAAAAGATTTGAGGCTATTCGACCGTTTACTAGTACATATGTGTCAAAACTGACTCAAATTTGTGGGCTAAGTCAACTGATATAAAATTCAAAATTGTTAATAAGTAGATTTTGCAGATAATCCCAAAATAAACTATAAAAGTTAGCGGGATTATCTGCAATTTGACAAATCGGCCTGCAAACCATCAAATTTAATAAAAATAAATAAAATATATGTACAAATAAATATTTTGCATGGTTAATGAAGGATAGTCCATAAAATATAAGATGATGCAAAGAGCTTTCATGCAGAAAAATTAGAAAATTTACAAAATAATTAAACTTGAAAGTTATTTTCTACTTAAAATTTATTTATTTTAAAAATATTTGAATTATTTTAAAATATAAAATATAAAATTAAATTTAAGTATTTAATAGAGCGTAGTTGGACATAACAACCGGAACAATTGTGGTCAAAAGTAAATTTCTCCGCAGCATGAAGCATAACATGGATGCCTGCTAATTAATGTTCAAGAAAACTGTAGGTGATAAGCCACAGTAACTCTTCGCTTATCCTAGACGATTTTAAATGATTTAAATAGATTTAGAATCAAATATAAATTTACATATATATATATTAAGAAAATATAATATAACATAATAAAATTATAAAATTGAATAATTTTAAAACTTTAAATTAGAAAAACATAAAGAATAACAATGTTTTATATTTTTTTTTAATTAATACTGTTTTTATATAAAATATATATATATTAAATTTGCTAATAATCGTATATTTCGATAAATTTAATTATTCGTACAGTATAATCAATTTTTATAAAAATTAAATGGTTTAAATGGTAATCCAAACATTTAGGGAACATATAGCGGGTAAGCAAATATTTTTTGAACAATGCTGCTAATCAATTGTCATGGATGTGATGGTCTATTCATGGTCTATATACAAGTATACATATTCACCTCTACATGCATATCCGCAATTACTAATCGTTTTCTAATATTCATGTTCCCAATTTTTATTTTTATTTTCGAAAAAATGTTTCCTGATTTGTTATCACTATATTGTAGCCTTTAGAAATCTAGCCATTTTCTCGAGTTCTATATCCGTTGTATTACCAAATTAAGTCGCAACTCTAATGATGAATGCTATACTCTTAGTTTTTTTTTTTTTTTCTCTATGATATAGATTTAGAATTATTACAGACAACGAAATTTTATGAAACATTGAAAAGTAAGTAACTTTGAAATAGCTACTTACTTTTTCTTTTGTTGGAAATGTGACTTCCACTCCACTGAACAAAAGCCAATTCACCAAGTATACTTTGTTGTGTCTAAAACTGTCTATATCATCATGCTTTCTAAGAACAAATAAAAACAAGAAAAACAAAAGAAAGATAATATTATAACCTTCCACTTATATTAATGGTGATGACACAAGTGATAAGCTTTGATCTAAAGGTTTAGTTTCTTCATTCTTTTTTGGATCGAGAGCTAAAAGTATAATTTCCGTAATCATAAAAACAATTTAGAAACGGTAAGGAAAAATAGTATATTAAAAAATTATTAGAACCAAAATTATTTTTAAATACTAATGAAAGACACCAATTATATTATCCTTTTCAGACTCCTTTAAAGTTATATATATCTTTCATTTACTAATTTTCTTGTTATCTTTTCGTTTTGTACACTTTTCCTTCTCTTTGAGAGCAACTCTCACGTATTTTAGATACAGTTCATGTTTTAGAAATAACAAAAATGTGCACAGAAAAGAAAGAAATAATTAATTAACAAAAGTATCAATATAAAAAAGGGTTCCTATCAGTCAAAAAGTACAAAACACACATCAAAAGCTTTGTTTGGTGAATGACTCATCTACCAAATTATATCTAATTAGAATTTCCTTCATAATCTGTTGTGCATCTTTTATTAACATATAAAATTGAGTTTACTTTACAAAAGAAAAAAATAACAATATTAACTATGCTTTTGTAAGTTAAATGCATTAATTATGTGAAAGAAATTAGGTATTAGGTATATCCCATGTTTTAAAACTCGTTATGCGCTAGTCGGGCGGCGAGGATGAGCCTAACGCCTAGAAGATTAATCGGGGAGTAAACGGAGATTAATCGGGAATTAGTTTTAAGTTATTTTAATATTTTAAAAATAAATTTATCTATTATATTAAACTTTTAAATAATATTGTTTTTAAAATTATAGTAAATACAAAAAATGTAGTATTAATAATTTATTTTATGATTTTTATTTATAATTTTTAACATAATTTATTATAAAACATTACAAACTCTCAAAAACAAAATTTTTTATACTTGAAAATTTAAAAATAATTAGATTATAGATGATTATGCAGAAAATAATCGGATTAGACGGGTATTAATCAGATTAGGCGGAGAATAATCGGTTGACTGACTTTCTCGAGGGATTAGTCATTAATCGAGGCGCCGAGGGTAAACCTAACGACTAGGGGAGTTTTTAAAATATGGGGTATATCGTATCCATAATCTAGAAAGACTAACATAATTTATTATAAACATTACAAACTCTCAATATAAATGTCTAAATAACAAAAACAAAATTTTTTTATACTTGAAAATTTAAAAATAATTAGATTATAGATGATTATGCAGAAAATAATCGGATTAGACGGGTATTAATCGGATTAGGCGGAGAGTAATCGGTTGACTGACTTTCTCGAGAGATTAGTCATTAATCGAGGCGGCGAGAGTGGACCTACCGACTAAACGGGATGTAATCAGAATTAGACAGAAATTTTTAGAATATGGGATATATAGTATCTATAATCTAGAAGACTTTTAAAGTGTCCAACCTTAATGTCTTAAAACTCACATACTAATTAAATATGCATTTAGTGTGTTTGTTATTTTCTTATCTGTTCATGCGTTAGATTAAATTAAACGCAACCAAAGAAATTGAAGTCAAGATTGTGACAAAAAAAAAACGAAGTCAAGAAGTTGTTGAACATGGTCAGGGGTAATCTAGGAGTTTCAAAAACCTAAGAAAATGATGTTTAGCTGAACAAAGAAACTAAGAAAAAGGTTCAGTTGAGCTAACGAGGGTTGCTTAGTGTTGTGTTAATCTGTCAATTTATTGAGTTGGTTTATTTTTGACCAATTCTGAGAAAACATTTTCATACCAATTATGGGGTGATTGGTTGGAGACTTTGAAAGCTTTACAACAATTTAAAGTTTTTAAAGTAAATTTTCATCCAAACAACTTTAATTTTTTTTTTTTTTTAAACCCTTAAAAGTCTAATTGCCATTTCTAAAGTTTTTTAAAAAGTTTTAGTTTAATTTTTAAAGTTTAAAAAATGAAACTTTCAAGACTCTAAAAAAGTTACGTAAGTTTTACATATTTTTAATTTATTTGTTAATTCAGAAAATACAATTAAAAATTAAAATAAACAATGGAAATTAATATCTTAACTAGTAATAATAATACATCCAATTCTTATATTGGTACCAATTGTTCAAATAAGTTTTTTTTCTGCCAATCATTAAATAATTGAAAATAAATAATAATTATAAATAATTAATAAGTTTATGTGGAAGAGCTAATTAAAATCATACATATAAATAATAAATAAAATCATATATTAAAAACAATTTATTATTTACTATTTAAAATAATTTATTGTTCATCATTTAAACTCATATTTTATTATTAATATTTAAAATAATTTAATCTTTATTATTTTGAATCAAAATTATTTAAACTAATATATTTTAATAGATTTAGAATAAAATCTAGATGAATAATTTAAATTAGTTTAAAAAAAATATAAATACTATTAATTAATAGTTTCTAATAAATATTGTATTAAATATATTTTATTAGTTATTTACATCAAAATCCTTTTAGGAATTAATAAATAAAATCTGGTATTATTGTACTTAACAATTAATTTATCGTGCTAATAAAATTGATTGATATATATATATTATGAATTTTTATTTTACTTTTTAAACATATTATTGATAAAATTTATTTATGTTATTAATTTTATTTAAATATGGTATAATAAACATTATTGATATAAAATTATAGTTTTAATAGTCAGACTTTGAAAAATATTTAAAGTCACAGCTTTTAAAGTTAAAGTTTTTACAGTCAAAGTCTTTACAGCCAAATGTCTAAAGCGAAAAGCGAAAGTCTAAAATAATAGTGATAACCAATCAATGTTTCCAACCACAATAAAATAGTCGGATTTATTATTACTAAAGTCAAAAGCATATTAAATGTCAGGAGAAAAGGGAAACTTCTAAACCATTTAGAGACTTTCAATATGAATATATCCTCTCCATATACCACATTGTTAGAATTAAGGGCAATACAACTGAAAGGGAAAACTATACCAGTCTAGAGGCAATAAAATGCAAGAGTATTTGCATTATATGATAATGATCAATGATTATATTTAAAAAATGGAGCTCAAGAAATTGGTTTCATTATAAGTAAAATGGATAAAACACCTTAAACGTGTTTATCAGTAAGATTTAATCATCGTGGAATTCCTAATTTATTTTCGTTTTTTTTGTTTGACATCAATTTATTTTCGTTTACATGTTGTATTTTTCCTGTAGGTGTTTACACAACTTTACATTACTATTTTATGTGTTAATTTCTTGTTAATCATATACAAATATCTTATTTACTTAATATTTAGATAGTGCAATAAATAACACCACAGTAAAATTTCGTTCCCAAATTTTTCTAGTATACAAACTTACCAAATTTTTATTTGCATTAATAAATTTGATTTGTCATTTACCAATTTAATTATAAATATAATATACAAATTCCGGTTTGGTGAAACTTTTTGCTAAACCGGAACCGAGTTCTAACAGGCAATAGTTAAGATTTCTAAATGTAGAATTCCACTAAGCATTACAATCTAAATTGTCTGTTTCTGATTTTACACAATCCAATTCCAAACCAACCAGTTAGATCACTGAAATAACTTCTTCATTCTCTTACACAAAGCTTTACAAATCGGATAAAACTAACGAAAGGTAAAAATGGAAGTCTAAATGATATACTGCTTCACCGATTTGCGTCAATACCTACAAAACTTCATAGCATATGTAGTACCATTTTGATTGCAAAGACCTAAACAACGCAACATTGCAAATTTCAATGCAATTTGATTCAAGACTTCAATCATCGTCACCAGGAGATTTCTCAGACACCATCTTCATGGATTCTTCTTCTTCAACTCGGTGTTTTGACTCTCAGCCTCTGTGGGTTCACATTGGTTGTTCAACACATTTTCAGACTCTTGTTCTTCTTTTTTTCTGATCTAAAGGCTTATCTGAATGAAGCGGGAATCGGTCAGCCTCACTTTTGTCATCAGTTTCTATATCTGACTCTCCATCTTGGTTGGTAGATTTTGATTCAGAGCTTTTGCTCTCTGGCGAGATTGACTTTGCTATACCAGTGATTCCATCTAGACTTGGCTCTGGTGTTTCAGATGGTGCTTCTGCTGCCACCACAGTGTCTTCTTCAGGTGGTGGAGATCTGGTTGCCTCAGAGGATACCGGTTCTGTGCTATTTAGGTTGTGAGGAGGTAAATTGGGTTGAGAAGTCCCTGAAGTTTCAACCGATAGAGCCGGTGGAGGCAAAGGAGGAGTTGAGGATGTTTGTGGAATTCCTTGCGAGCTGCTTCCTACAACATTATGGCTGCTACTAGCAATGTCTGTAGTCACGTGACTTGATGAATGCAATTTACGTTTCTTCTTCTTCCGCAGACTGTGTCTTGGATCTCTAGGAACAGGAGGCGGCGGCTCTGGTATTACAAATGGAGGAATGGTGGTAGAATCTTCACCATATAAAACACGGACTGATTGAGCTATAGCTGACACAGTTGGAGGTAGAGAGGGTGGTTCAGGCGACTTCATAATAGGAAGAGTCACAGCATCCCGTAACCAGTGTGGTAGCTTGTTCTCTGAAGAGCCACTTCCCAATGCATCTCTTTCCATCTGATTGGAGAGATTCAACATTCGGTTTGGATTAAGGAGAGACGGATTGGCTGATCTTTCCAAAAAAGCATTGTTACTTGAATCAAGCATTGCAGGTATCGGCATATCTAGAAACAAAGGTAGTTTTCCGCTCTTAATAGCGTCCCGTTTTTCGTTCCTTCTCTGTGTGTTTAAGGAACTTAAACTATCCAAACCCAATGAACCTAAGTTGCCCATTCCAAGGGAGTTGAGTGGAAAAGGCTTCTCGTTGGGAATATTTGTAGATGCCCTTGGTCGTTCAGATGGTCCAGCAGATGGATCCCCAAGATTTTCAGAGCCCAGATTAGCCATAGGAGGAAAAGGCTCACTCCGAAATCCCAGGTGATCAGATGGCTCAAATAACGGAAGGCTAGATGCTAGATCGCTGAATCCAAGTTTTATGTCTGTGAGGTGGGATTGGAACCTTGGAGGAGTAGCGTATTTAGTTCCATGTAAAGCCCGATTCATTATACCTTGGGGAAGACCAGGAAACAAGGAAGATTTGGTGGACTTATCAGTTCTGCTTGATTTAGATGGCAGAGAAGAAAGACTATCCAAGAATTTACGCTGCTCTTCTTCCCACCTTGCTGCAAAATAATCCGGTGTTTTAAATTTTGAAAATTTTAGCCTTGGATCTCGAAGAATTGTCTGCCAGTTTCCATAACCATGTCTCCGAACCCCAATCCAGAGAGCATCTAGTTCATCCTCGGACCATGCATCTACTCTTGTTTTCTGTTTCTGTAAGTGCCCAATTCCAGAACCCGTTCTTAACATTATATTCTCCAGCACTTTTCGATGGTTCTCCGGGATAGATGAAAGCGCTAATGGAAACTGATCCAAACCCAAAGGCGGTAATTCTTTCTCTTGTTGGCTGAATACAGGTGGATCCATAGGAGGGATTTTCATATTGGGCACAAACGGCATTGGTGGTACGGCAAACAGGTCTTGCATAGAATGACCAGAACCTTCAAATCTTTTCCTCATCGCACGATTAGTCATGATGTCTTGATGCGAAGTTCCCATGGTTCTTGGCTGAAACGGAAATCGAGGAAGCATCTTATCATCAAATGGTAAGTTAAGTAGCGGAAACTTCTCCTGGAAATCACTAAAAGTAGCACCAGAACTTCTGGGACGCTCAAAATCCCCTGACGAAGGAAACTGCAATGTGCATAAGATTTAACACGTAAGTATAGTATATGTTTATGTTTAAGCATGTGTATAGGAAGTAGATGTGTTAAAGATATTGCATGTAAAGAAGGGAGGGGAATACTTGATGAAGTGGAAGCCAACCATCCAGATTACTACTATGAGGCTGCTGAATAGGTTCCTCCTTTATGTTCTGTGGTTTAAGTTTACCCATGGTAGACTCCTTGTCATTTGCTTCCCTCTCAACCGATTTTGATGCTTGCGGTAGATTGAAGGGGAAATGGGGTCCTGGTATGGTTCTGTTCTGTCTACTACCTGGACGAGAATAATTTCTCCGGGAGGGTTCTGATTGAGGTAAATTAGGAGCAAACAGTCCAAGAACTGGCAGGTTGTTTGGAGGTAAAGATGACAGACATTCTGCGCCATGATGATGTTGGATTGGACGATCTGGTGTAGGATCTGAAGAACTGTCTAGCTTTAGCGATCTGGCTTTTCTTTTCTGTGCATCACATTGCTGGCTGGTTTTGTTATCGTCCAAGTCCATCATTGCAGGGCTTTTTTCGTCCTGATTAGCTGCTTCAGTTACCTGATCCACATTGCCGTTATGAAGAGGCTCTTCTACAAAATTCCTTTTTGCAAGCCGGTTCTTTTGTCTTTCTCGCAGCTTGGTACTGTTTTGAAGAAAAGAAGGATACTTTTATTCAAGATATTGAAATAAGCATGATAAGGAGCTACATATATTACCACACCAGCAAACTAATATGAAAAATCTGCTATCTTCTAACCAAATTTACACAAATCGATATTGCAATAGAACCTTCTTTTGTCTTCTTATTAGGACAGTTCACAATCTTTAGGCTAAGTAAAACTTATATGAGAAGAAGACGTGAATTTATCTAAATATTTGCTGAGTACAAAAGTTTCCAACTTCAATATAATAAACCTAGAAAATGTCCAACAATGAACAGAATTAAACTTACAACTTCTCTTTTAGGGCTCGCCCTGCCGGCGTATATTCCTTCTTAAGTTCCGGTTCTGGTTCTTTCTCATCTTCACCACCATTCTACAACAATTATAATATAGGAATAATGGTTATAGACACGACAAAGGTATTCATAGCCTCAAAAATATGCTTTTGGGTAGAGTAAAACGATTACCTCAGCTACAGGTCCACTGGTATGTGGAGCACATGCTTCCCTGTATGAAACAGCCTTTCTCAAACGCTTCCCTCTACCAAGCGCTGCTTCTTCCTCACTCTGATATTTCTCCCATCTACAAATACATTTGTCAGTATGTCAATCAGCAAAAAAGTAATATGTAGAGAAAGCAAGAACGTATACTGCCTAAATCACTTGGACCAAAGCAAATAACAGAGCTAAGTGGCTGAAATCGGAGCAAGAGGGAATTCCAACCTCATACGCAGAAGCCTATCCCATTCATTTTCTTCAGTAAAATTAACTACAACATCATCTTTCCTCTCTGAACTTTGTACACCAGTATCATCAGTCACCAGAGCAGGTGATTCAGCTCCAACTTGTTCTTCAGCTGTTTCATCAGTCCATTCCTCAGGCTGTTTAAGAAGAAACATGTAAACGATTAAAAGGAAGAAATTCAACTATGTAGTTTAAAGCAACCACAACCACTCTTCAGGTACATTTGGGTAAATCTATTGAAGCCTGTCTTATTGTTCCTCTTTAAACAGCTAAGTTTTAGTGTCTACCACTTCCAGGTGGAATTTGGTTTCCTATTTGACACATAAATGCAAAAGAAAATTTTGCATTTGGAATCATATTATAAAAGTGCATATCAGTTGTGACTAAGAATGTGCATATTAACATGTCATTTACCAAGACAAACATATGGATATGAACCCTCACCTTTACAGAGCCGAGCATATCATTCTCCAACTCAGTATCAGTGCCATCGGTGGAGGCTGATTGAACATTTGACCGGTCAAGCAACTTCATAATTGCAACCTCATCCCAAACAATCTTCCCATTTCCAGCTGTAAATTTGTCCTGGTAAACATCTCCTAGGCCACCACCTTTTTTCCTGCTCTTGCTTTCTAAATCCATAATCACATCTAAGTTTCCATTACTTTCAGATATATCTTTCTTGTTCTCACCAGCAGAGTCGTTGAAAAGTTCTTCAGTCCCCCAACGTAGAATATCTTCAAATTCCTTCTGGGATCCAGATTTGTTAACAAAAAGCTGATCGAGCATCAACTTCTTCCTAGCCAGCTGCAAAATGCGCTCTTCAACACTGGCACGGACGACAAGTCTGTATACCAAAAGTCGTTTGGATTGTCCTATTCGATGAGCCCGATTCATGGCTTGGATATCAGCATGAGGATTAAAATCAGAGTCATAGATAATAACAGTATCAGCCGTTGCCAGATTGATACCAAGACCACAGGCACGTGTCGATAACAGGAAAACAAACCGATTTTTGTCTTGGTTGAAGCGCGCTATAGCTGCCTGACGATCAGCTACAGCAACAGAACCATCCACCCTTTCAAATGTTTTAGGCCCAAATTCTATATTCAGGTAGTCCTCCAGAATGTCTAGAAGCTTTGTCATCTGTGAAAATATCAGAACTCTATGGCCTTCCTTCTGTAGCACCTTAAGCATGGAGTGCAACAGAGTCAACTTGGCTGATGCTTTTATTCTCATATCATGAAGAAATTCCAATGACCCAGACTCCGGCTCAGTACCTGGTATGAGATACGGGTGATTGCAAACCTTTCTCAACTGCATCACTATGTTAAGCATTGATTGTTGTGCTACACCTTTCCCGATATTTCGTAGTATCTGATAGTTCTTAGTTAACATTGCACGATAATACTCAGCCTGGATTGACGTCAACTCAACAGGAACCATCCTCTCTGTCTTTGGGGGAATATTTTGCATGGCATCTTTTTTAAGCCGGCGAAGCATATGAGGAGCAACAAGTTTCTTTAGTTCCTCTATTTTCTCAGCACTCGTCAAATCATGAAACCTCTCCTCAAAAGAAGACAAAGAAGGGAATGAAGATGGTTGCAAGAAATTGAGCAGGTTATACATTTCGCCAATGTTATTTTGAAGAGGGGTGCCAGTCAAAAGCACACGGTGTTGAAAAGAGAATGTGTTGAGCAAGCTAAATAACTTACTTTCAGAATTTTTAAGACGATGTCCTTCATCAACTACAAGAACTTCCCATGGAACTCCACGTAAATGAGATGAGTCAGCCAGAACCATTTCATAAGTAGTTAAAAGAACATTAAATTTGTAGGATGTCGGCTTCTTGGTCGTCCCAGTAGGATTCTTATAATGCCACTCATAGTCTCGAATCAAGGCTCTTGCTTTTGCGCTTCCATGGTACTCCACAACATTAAGGAGTGGAGCCCAAAGAGAAAACTCAGATAGCCAGTTTGGCATTGTTGAAAGTGGAACCAAAACTAAGCAAGGTCTTGCCACTTCAAATTCAAAATAAAGCGAGGAGAGAAATGCACTAGCAGACACTGTTTTTCCAAGCCCCATCTCATCAGCAAGTATTACATTTTTCGATTTATGCCAGCATCTACGTAACCAATTCAAGGCCTCAAGCTGATGGGGAAACAATGCACCTCCTTTGAGCTCTTGAGGTTGTTCTGTGAGGGTAAGAATTTCCCTTTGCTGACCTTCACCCCTTGCCTTTGGGGGATTACACATACTATTCCTTTCCACTGTTTTTTGCTCATACTGTTGAAAAAGATCTATCAAATGGGACGATTTCTTAAGAATAGGCTCCTCCAAGCTCTCCCATGTGCATTCATCATAAGCCAAACCTGTCCATTTAACGTAAGCTTCTTGAATACCTTCTTTTGAAACCCGAAGAGCAACTATTCGCTGAGGCTGTTTCCATTTATCTTCACAGATATTTATTACAGCTGTTCCGTACTTTGATTTGTAGTTCTCTAGTTTTCTTTTAGCCAGACCTTTGAGATCCACCTCAGAAATCCAACTGTTATGAATATTAGATTTTCCCACCCATTTAACAAGAAACTCATATGATACAGTCTCACTGATAAGATCTGAAGTTTTAGCAATAACAGGCTCCTCAGCTTCTTCCCCAGCCACAGTGCTTTTTTCCCCTGTTTCCTGATGAGCTTCGTTAAGTAACTCCTTCCCAACAGATACATGTGTCTCACTATCTTTTATATCTTCATTCTCCACATGTCTACTTGCATCAGAGTTTTCTTCTGAAATAATATCTTCTTTCCCCTCAACCAAACCCTCAGTACCTATGGCAGATTCATCCATATCCTTATCTTTCAGACGTGAATCCCTGGAACTTTTACCAATCCCAGATGAAGAATCTGTTTTATCCTCGGCAACTACTAATTCAGCATTTGTATCTTGTTCTGAGCTATCCTGCTGGTCATTAGCTTGTACATTATCAGAACAAAGGTCATCTGAAAGAGCACTAGACAGCAAGTTCGTAGTCGGACCTTGTATTCGGCATCCTAAAACACGATCAACCTGTTAGGAAACCAAAAAACATATATTACCAAGCATGAGAAACACATAAGTCACCAGAAATGAAGACGCATCACTATAGAAAATTCCAAAGGAACATAATTTTTTTTCTGATGGCAGTGACACAAGAATTGACACCTGCAGGTTTTTAGGAGGAAGAGAGCTTTTGTCATCCAAATAACTAGAAGATTTTTCTGTATCACGTATTTCATGGCGTTCCTCCTTGGAAACCTTCTGCATTAATAGAACATATAACTGGGATAAGAACATATATTAACTGAAAGATGACACAAGATCAACAAGGATAAAGAATAAACTAAATAGGACTATCAAGCATGGTTCGCTAGTTATGTCAAACTCTATATAATCATGCTTTTTACAAAACCTAATGAATAAACATCAAACTATTTCGAAGATCCAGCAGTCAAAAGAGATATCCACGATTCATCTTTTGAAATAGGGAAGAGTAACATATATTGCAATTCCTTGTGAGAACCCCGTAATCAAGCAGAACAAAATAAACTTAAACCCGTAATTCATGAGAGCCACAATCGTCAGGACAGAGCTGGAAACACTAGATTCAGTTTTGACCAAAGACTATCTACATTAATACAGAAGATACTCAACATTAAATACAGCGTCAAAATGAACAATCTCGAAGCAATTCTATATTATTTATACTCTACTAATAATCTCTGATCTCTAAAATTTTTTCATATTTTTTAGTGCTACAACACACTTAAGTAAAAGGCGTGGATGCAACATCTTAAGGCTTCATACAATATACTCCCCAGTATCATTCAGCATAGTAGAATGTCTACAAAACCCTATACTAATTAGAAAAACATACCTTCTTCACTTTCTCTGGTATTTCCGTCTTGGACTGAGTTTTTGACAAGGATTTTAGTGTCACACGATTTTTCTTTTTCTTCTTTTTTGAAGCCTCCGGTGTGTTGGTACTCTGAGAACCCACTTTGGACACACGTTTCTTGTCACTCTTGCATCTTATAAGTGTTTCCCCATCACTGGGTTCACGCTTCCGTTTTTTCCTTTTACCTTTTCCAGTGTCCACTTCAGCAACTGTCTTGTTCTCCACAATATCGCTGGAAGCATGTTCCAATTTCTCCAGGGGTGCATCACGATTTTTCTCCGTATTTGATAGTTTAGATTCGGAGAGATCTTCACAAGAGGGCAAAGTTAATTTTGCATCAGAAGGCAGATCTGCAGGTTTTCCCACACCATCTTCTCCATGAGAAAATGTATCTGGTTGATCATCCACAGAGGGAAGACCAAGCTCAGCATCAGAAGACTCATCCATCGGAGACGAATAAACTTCCTTTCCTATGGATTTGCTCTCCTCAGCCGATAGAGATTTCCCTTTCTCTGATGATTGTTCTCCAGAAATTATTGAACTGCAAAAAATCTGGGACGCTCTCTCGTACTTTGGTCCAGCTTGTGATTTTCTTTTTGCAGTTTTCGTTCTTGCTCGCTTAGCAACAGCATCTAAACGATTGGCAGGCTTGAGTGCTTCATTGTTTGGAGAACATTTTGGACAGATCCACTTACCATTCGGAATCCGCTAGTGGCAATGAGATAAGGTGTAAGATAAGTTTCCTAAATTTGGGTATTGTGAATCTACCACTACGGGAGGACACGTAGAAAAATAAAATCGTATACCTTAAGAGGCGGATTGAGGCATTCGGTATGATAGGTCCGAGGACAGCTATCACAACATAGTAAATCACCACCAAGGTCACAGATCACACACTCAAAATAATTCTGTAACAAAGAATAAAAATTATTAATAGAACAACACCGTATATGAAATAAGGAGAAAAACTTTCACATTATAAAAGTTACCCCATCATTTCCCTTTCTTTTCGAGGAAGTTCTTTCAGGATTTGAATCAGTCCTTAGCCGATGCTTAGCTGGTTTAGATGAAGAATTGTATTCTAGAGAATCAAAAGCCACTGAACCATCCACTTTTTGGTCTAATAAATCCAGTATACACGGAAGTTTTCTTCGTTTCTGCTTCATGATCCAGTCTCTATCAATCATTTCACTGCCTGAATCTTTCATCTTCTAATTTTGTTTTCATAGCATCAGCCTGATAGAGAACCGGAAAGACCTTCATACGTAAATCACAGCTACAGTATTAACTAAAGATTACTGGCCTTCAAAGAACTTTGTTCCTCACTGAAATACAAAAAAAAAAGAGTTAAGTAAAAACCATATTCCAAGATCAAGAGACAGTAAAACCAAAGATGCAACAGAATCAAACAGACAGGACCAGCGTGCAAGTAAATAATCATATAAATGATAAATAGAATAGGTGGAACTAAGCTCTTTCCTGATTTAAAACGTCATACACACCGGACCAAGGTCAGTGTACCGACCCATAAAATCTAAATCTATTAATTTCCTCATTATTTGTAACAGTTCTATACTTAGGCGGTTGGAATATTTCCACTATTTCATTCACCTTTACAATGTTATGAAAATCAAGTAATATAATCCAAGCATACAAGCTAAAGAAGCTAATAAACTAAATGCTATCCCCCTAAAATATAGTGTTAACTTCACAACATAGAAGCATCATGCTAGCATATTTAACATCCGTAATCTAAGAGTCTTAATTAAAGATTAGACACAAAGCTAGTAAGAAAATATAATCCTAGCACAGAATGAATAGTATAATTAAGGATGAGGCACAGCTTTAATAACAAACAATTTAAATCCCTTACACCCTGAGAATAATTCCATTATTATGTTACTACTTTGAATATACATTATACATTCCTCTATTTCAAACTAAGCTGCAATAAACAAGTTTAAAACATAGATAAATGATTCAGTACATAACAAAAAGGACACCACTCTCAAAATTCAGATAGTAAAGCCACAAGATTTGTAATACTTGAAATCTAGTGAAGCAAACCCATAAAAACAATGAAAATGCAAACACATACATACAATTTAGAGATGAAGCAAAACAACTAAAGAAAGCGAGAAGCAATTCAAAACACACATTGGCACTAACCTTCAACCTTCATTGTTAGAAAAAGAAAAGAAAACTCAATTCCCAGAGAAACCAAACTAATCAAAACCCAATTTAAACAAACATCACACTAAATCACTCCTTAATTAAAACAGCATTAACATCACAAAACCCACCTCTCAAATCAAGCAAAATTTCATCAAACAGCTTACAAATCTGGAAATCTCAAATCGGGGATAAAGAAAGTAGAAACAATAACTCCGACGATCAAGTCCGAGAAATCCGGAGAAGGGAAGTTGAGAGATAGAGAAAGTCCCGGAGAAGAAAAGGGCTTCTAGGGCACGAAGAGAAGGAGGCTACGATACCAAATAGAGAGAGAGAATGAAAAAGCAAAGGAAAGAGAAGAAGAGAGCGACACGCGAAACGATAAAATAAATGAGAGAGAAAGAAAGAGAAAGTCCGAGTCTTTGAGAGATTAAAGAGATTCGGATTCGCCGGGCTCATAGGAGAAGGAACGGACTCTGACATGGCACGCACCGCACCGGGAACGGACGGTGACTTCTCTACCTCTACCTTTACGCCACGTGTCCTACTTTTTTATTTGCTTTCTCTTCTTCTTCTTCTTCTTCCGTTTTGGTTCGAACCGATGGAGACATCGGTGCAAAGTTATGTTGGAATCCTTCGCCATGGGTTTCTTCGTTTTCTTTTTTTTGTTGTCTTACATAAAACTTTTGTTTAAATAGATTCTTAGTTTCTACTTTCATCTTTTCAAGTATTCAGTTTTTAGTTTGTTTTTAGCTTCTTTTAGTTTAAGAGAAGACCTGTTTTAAAAATCTAAAATCTACTAATGTTTTATAACGCCGCCAGACAAATGTTTTGACATAAATACATAACCTTAATGTTCATATGTTTATTTATTTATTTACTTGTTGCGATGGGAAATATGTAAAGTAGGACCATCAGGTTTCTTGGGCTTAGGTTACTTGTAGTTGACATTAGGATCATCTATTTGGGACCCATTTTTTATGTGGCCTTTGAAACTGATACCTGTCATCATTTTTTTATTTTATTTTTTTAAGCTCGGGTCCTTTTCTTTGTTATAATCTTACCTTAACTAAAAAGTGATAGATGTTGGGCTTTTTCGACTCTTACAAGATCTTTGTAGCCAAAGTGGTATTTGGTAATCTTCTATGAATGGGATAAGAAAAAAAAAAGTATATTTTCTACCTCTGGTTTACAAGTAATATGGTTTTAGTATGTTGAGAGACTGAATTTAACAAGTTTTAGAAATGATTTTATGTGGGATTGTCTCAACGAACTTATAATACTCAACAAGTTACAAGTTTCCAGTGATGGATGTTTTTCTTCTCCTTTTAACATGTTTGGATAACACCCAAAAAAAAAAATTACCAGGAATTAGAGATATATAACACCCACAAGAAGTTATCACAAAGCAAAAAATGACTCCAACATTTTCAGATTCTCTCAAGATAATTGCGAGAAACATAATTTATGAATTATCTTCATTAGAGTGAAATATTCGACAAAGCAAAGCTTCATTACATTTTAACAAACAAAAAAAACAAAGCTTAAATACGAATGAAGTAAAGCCAAACAACTAAACCCAAGTTAGCCAAACTTATTTCTTACCCTTTTATAAGATGCAATCCTCGTGGACCTTTGTTGCATCACTATATTTCATCGTATCTTAGCCCATCTGGTGATAACAATTGAGTACCTTTTTATTGGGCCTAGAGACTAAATTACTGAGGCCTATAGATTGGGACGGGTGTATTTTATCTCTTTTTGTTTGTTTACTCCAACATCTGTTTTCAAATATGTATATAAATTTTATGTTTTATTTTACCCCTCATTTACATACTGTATAATTCCTGAAATTCTTATAAAGTCTTTCAATACTTGAAAAAAACAAAATGATACCCAATGTTTCATGAATATTTTTTACCCTAAGTTAACCATACGCGAAATCTGCTTAATACGAACTAAACAACTGTTATACTCATAAATTTTGTATTCTTCTCCAATAACCAATATTATCAATTAGAGGCTAACTGTTCCGACAAAATTTAATCAATATAATACATTCAAAATTCAAACAAAAAATCCCATAATATCATTTTGTTTCGATCACCTATAAAATTAAATTACGACTCAAACAAAAGTAACATTTACAAACCTGTTAGATATAACCAACAGAAAATTATTTAATTAGATTAGAGAGTTTACCAGTTTCCTTCAACTACAATAAATATTCTCCATCTTTCATTTACTTCATCCAAATCTCAAAATAAAATAAAAATAAAATATTAATCCTCTAAACACTTCAAAGGAACACTCCACGTTGTGTTGTGCACTGGTTCTGACAATGACAGGTACTTTCTCCAATCATCAAGAACAAGATTCAGATCATGAAGCTTCTTCTCCAAACCAATACAACAATTAGCATGCATTGTGCAAACCAAGTTTATGTCTCTACTCGTTTGACAAAACCCACCAAAGTAAACAGTATCAAAGAATCTCATTTGGATTCCAATCTCAGTGATAAAAGGCTTATGCTTTATTCTGTTGAACACATCTTGATCATGTAACTCTGGATAATTCAGACGAGACTTGTGCCATAATTTGTAGAACTCAATGCTTCGATTGTTCGATCTCACGTATGTGAAACCTCCGTTGACCCAATTGTCTGAGTCATAAGGATTTCCAAAGAATCTATCACATGCCATTTGAAAATCTCCATCTGGATATAGCCGAGGAAATGGATCTCTAAGCCACATTATATCTGCATCCTAAAACCATTGATTCCATTTATAATTTGAACAAGATTCACAGAGGAATGAAGAATTAAGAGAAAATAATATACCAAATAGTGAAAAATGAAAAATACAGCAAAACAAGGAATTTGTTTTCAACCATTTCAAAATCATTGAACCCTATTTGAACTAGAATCTTAGAGAGTACAAAGAATTCAGACAATACCGTGAAAATGAAGTTAAAACTCATCTCAAGAACTTGAGTAAGAAGCTCGATTCTACGCCACATTATCTTTAGATAATCAGGAGTATTGTAAACTTTCTCACCGGAGAAATCAGTTTCTGAGGTTTCAATGTGATAACAATTAGTATGAAGTTGTGAGCATCGTTGAAACGCCTTGAGATCCAAGCAAACCACAACTACATGTTTCAGTAGTTGTTGTGTTCCTTGTCCAATACGAAAACTCTCTAAGAAGAGATCAAACAAAGAGTTTGGTTCTGCCCAAGCTTGATTCAATGTCGTTATAATCACTGTGTTGTTCTTCGTTGAAGCATTCTCCAACATCTACCTGAAACTCAACTTTGGTTTTGTCTGAAACAGCAACAAAATTGGACTCAAAACAAAACATTTGAACCCTAAAAGCCAGACGAAACAGAGTATATAATGTTAACAGCAGAGACAGAGTATGTATCAGATCTGAATAGTGGTGAGACCTTACTGTTTCTGGAGAAATATATGATGAGTTGAGATTTGGCAATGGTGGGGATGGAGAAGCCAGACGAGAAGTGAGATTGTTTACATCAAGTCGTTGCAGAGGATAAGCTGCTTTGTATAAAACTAGACATGAAGCAGTTAAACCTAGAAACAGAATGAAGATTCTTGTTGCTTCTTTTTGTCCAATTACAAATCCTGAATCCAGAAATTTACTGCGAGAAGAAGAAGAACAACAAGAGGAGGAAGACGAAGAACTCATTAAAAAAAAAAATTTCCTTCCCTTATTCTTCTTGGTCTTCGTTTTTGTCGGTTCTTATAATAACGTAGGAGAAGCAAGGTAAAAGTCATCATTGGTATTCTTGTAACAGCAATGTGCAATACTTTTTTTTATAATCTTTAAACTTAAAAAGACTTATTCCAAAAATTAAGACAAGTGGTCGAATCCTATATTGTTATTATATTATGAGTTTACGACAATAATAATTGAGATCCTTTTCTTTATGTTTTTCCAAATTTTCAGAGTGATACCAAATTACTTTCTTATATTACCTGGACGAGAAAGAAAATGATATCCTTCTAAATGACACTGAAATGATACGAAAGAAAAAAAAAAGTCTGATTAGAATTTGAGGGGTTTAAAATAAAATTTTATACTTAAAGACAAAACAATTAAATTTTAGCCAAAAAGAAAAATTAGTAAATGACAAAAGACAAAAAAACAAATTTACTTTTAACAAAAAGAAGAAAAAAACAAAATAAAATTTATTAATATCTATAGGAAATCAACGATTGATGGCACTGTCGACTAATGTGTGATTCTTGAAATTTAAAATTTTATTTTCAGATTCATGTCATCCGAAAGATTTAAACAAAAAAAATCACCAGAAATATCATAAAGTCGGCTTCATTATTATATAAATGTTATTAATTATCCATTTTGATGATATTAATAATAGACCATTCAATAATTTGACTACAATCACTAGACCGATGTCCACTACAGGCCAAACACGTGGGAGTTTTCATTATAAAACTGGTTGTGGCTGCCATCATAGACTTATTTCTCTCGTTTTTTTTGGTTTTTTTTTTATATAAAGTAATTTAGTCATTAGGTTGACAAAACGTATAATTCTGAGTTGTTAATCTCACTGCAGGTAATTAAAAAAAACAAGAAGCAAGAGTTCTGTAACAGTTGAGTTTAAAGGGTAATTCAATTAGAGAAGCTAAAAACATAGAGAAGAGACCTTAAACCTGAACGTAACTGTAAACCAAAATAGATGAGTTTTTAGAAAATTATATGATTGATGTTTTGGAAAATTTACTATTTATAATTAGTGATATAGCAGTGACTTTAACTGTGCAATAGAGGTCTGTGAAATATATTCAGGAGGTTTGTTTAATTGTGATTAGAGTAGAATTATAATGATTATAATAAGTGCAGAGTTGAAAGAAAATTTTAGAGAGCTTTTTAAAAATTCACAAATTCTCAAAGAGTTTGTCAGATATCAGATTTTACTATTTATAATGATGTGGTAATACATGTATCTCATTTTGTTTTTTCCGCTGATACAGAAAAATAGGCCATTTCAAAAAAAAAATCATTCATTATTAAAACTAAAGTTGGTTTATCGCCATTTTATTCTAGACAATAACTGGACTAATAACATTTGACAAGATATTTCAAAAATTCTAATAACTCCCATTAGCTCAATATATTACTAGTTCGATGATCTAGGATAAAAAATGTAAGATTTTTTTTGACTTAAAGTTGAATGGTAAATATATAATCTTCAACCATTGATTTTCATCAATTTAGTGCTTGACATTCAAATAAAAAACTATCAATAGTTTTTCTTTTATTTCTATTTTTTGTTAATGTTTTCTATTATATTTCTCGTAAATAGAAATCACTGCTCTTTAAGAATTTCCCATCATATAGCTGCAATCAAATTTAGGTTTCCTTCCTATCATCTGTAGTAATATCGATATCATTCATAACAATGTTTCTACATGGCTTAATTTTGCTGCAATCTAGCGTTATAGGCTTTTCATTTGGCGTCGTTCCACGAAAATCAATGAATTTTACGTCGCTAATCGTCACATCTTCTGAATCCTATTAAACACACAAAATATACACATTTTCTTAATCTTTGAATTAATTATATATAATTCCAAATTATTAAAATTATCAAAAAGTAATACCTTTATGGAGTGAGGATTACTATGTCCTTTATTATTATATTTTTGGTCGATTATAATTGGATTTTTTGCATCAATGATCCTGATGTGCTCAAAATAGATATGCTTAACATATCCTTGACCACCCTAACACAAATCAAATTAAATGGAAGGCAGAAATTTTATTAAATGTAGGTTATAACAAATATTATTAACAACTAATGTAAAAAATTAATACCTGCCAAGTTTTGATTCTAGCTCCATTGGTTGTCTTGTTGAAGATGCAATGAGTCACTTGAACGTTCTCAACTTTACCTACTTGTCCATTGGCTCCCAAACTTCCAATACTGTGTATTCAGAATAAATAATTTTTCTTGTCAATCAAAGTAAATAAATAAATAATCTTAACATTTAAAATTTGCACAAATTAAGAAAAACAATATTAGTTTTCCAAACTAGATACAAAATTTTGGGGAAATATTATAAGTATATCTTATATAGTTAAATATTTGGTAGGTTTTACGAACACATAACATGTTATTTTATCTTAACACACAATATTCTATTTATTTATATTTGATAAAAATAAAATCTTTCAAAACTATTTCTTTGGGCAAGTAAATAATGGATTTTTAGAGAAATAATTCAATTATCCAAAAAAAAATCATTGAACTATATCTAATTTATTATGTTAGAGTTATATCTAATTTATTACATAATCCATATATATATATATGTATATATGTGTGTGTGTGTGTGTGGCGTTTGTGTATGATAGCATTAGTGAGTACCTTATTCCATGACCAGGTCCACAAACAATCTTTGTAATGTTGATATTCACACATCCAGTTTTTAAAGCTATACAATCATCTCCTGCAATTTTTTTTTTGTCTCGAAATTATTATATTTTATAACCTGATTAAGACTTAAGTTAATAAAATTAAATTTAAAAATCCATATATAAATACATTTTTGTTAAAGTACTTTACATAAATGCATACCTGTTCCAATAGTGGATTTAGATATGTGAACATTAGTAGATGTGGATGTATCAATTCCATCAGTGTTAGGACTTTTCTCGGGTGCAAAAAGTTGTATGTTCGATATCACAACTTTGTTACAATTATCGATTGATATATGATTTCTTGGACTGTCTTTCGAAGTTATTCCCCTTATCTTAAGATTATTACAGTTGTGAAAACCCAATGCCTGCAAAAAGAGTAATTTCATGAATTCATAGTTCTCTCGTTAATATTAATAAACAATTAATGGAACTGTGTATATGTAACTCACCGTAGGTCGGTTAGCTATATTCCCCTGGAATAGAAAACAAATATTGTTGTATGAGATTGTTAGGAAAAAAATATACATTGTTAGATAATATTCTTCATAAGTTTGATATAGACTATACTCGACGATGCATACTTTGTATATGTCAAAAAAATTGAATATCCCAAAATGATTTTCGTGTATATGTGACAGGTCCAGGCTGGATCGATGGAATATTTCGAGTAAAGGACTAAATTTTAACTAGGCTGGCGTTACATACTAATAACTTTGTATTATACATTATCGTTACCTCCCAAAAAGATGAACCAAATCCATTGATAGTTCCAGAACCAACGACCGTTAGATCGTTTATATTCGAAAAAGCAATCCACTTTTCATATTTCTGATTCAAGTTCAACCACGAACTATGGTCTCCAGGTGCAACAACTTCGCCATCCATCTGAAAATTGGTATTTATTTATTTAGTTGATACTAATAAAGTCGTCAGATTTTCTTTTTAATATATTTTCTCAGTTTCAAAAAATAAAAATGTGCTAACTAAAAGTGCAGGGTCTAAGAAAATATATTAAATGTATACATAGTTTTTGAAAATACAATTTAATATTAGTCCATCCAATGATAAATAATAATGCAAATTATTATTAGTCACAAAAAATAAATGAAATTAACTCGGCATAGAAACTTGCAAAATTTGAACCAAAAAACATAGTTTGCAAAAAAAATGAAACAGAAAGAAAAAAAATTCTAAAACATATAATATTATGAAACATAGAGAGTATTACTTAGCATTCTATGAAACATCGAAAGGAAAAAACTACATCTAATACTATTGAACCGAGAGAGTATTTATCTGATGTAAGAGTCATCCCAAAATATTGATTGTTAATTGTGTAATTATATATATGCATATCAGCATATGCCAAGATTAAGCTATATATTTAATATTTAGAACATTTATTTTTTTCAGTTCATCACCTAAATTTAAGAAATATTTATATAAACTCAATTTTTGTGTTTGTGCTTAAAATCTTATGTTTAATCATATATTAAAACATCTTATCAAAAATATTAAATTGAAAACACATATTTCAAATGCAAAATAATTTTCTTCCGTTAACGATATATTAGCTACCAAAAATGAGTATTATTAATGTGAACATGGACAGAAATGCAAAATAAAATATTATCTATATGAATTTTGAGCCAATTTATTTACATGCCTGAAATATGGCATAAGACCCGCAAGGACCCTGAAACTGAAGAGGTTGAAGTAAGAAAGTTAGGCCTGAGGGTATCAGAAGTGTTTTTGTGTCTCCTTCATCTCCACACATAGTTTCCCATGCTTTTAAAAAAGCCTTCATTTTCACATATAATTTATGAGCATCAATAAAAATTGGTAAAAGAAATAAAGTTTTAAAGTATTATAAAATCAGAACATAATGAAAATGGTAGAGAAAGTTTTAGTATAAAACTAAAATATATCTCGTGCAATTTACCTCTGAATCATCAGTTTTACCACCTCCGTTAGCACCAAAATCAAGCACATTATAGCTTTTTCCGATTACGAAACCAAAATAAAGAAAATTTACGAAGAACGCAACACGTAATATAATTTCCTACAACACGAAAACAAATCATGTTAGAAATAATTGAAAATATAATAAATAAATAAAACCTTTGTGTTTGATGTGTACCATTTTGAAATGATGATAATTAGTTGATTGAGTTTAAGATAGTATTTGTATGTATGTACGTGTTGTAAGTCACATATTTATACCCAGTGATGTGCATGTATACCATATGCTTGGTCATAAAAATCAATTAAAAAGAATTGTATATCTATATTCCACTAAAGCTCAAATGTTAAACATGAACGAATAGATGGAAAAAGTTGAATGAGATAGGTGAACAGGATATAGAAAATAAATCAGTCTCTCTTATTCATTTTCATAAAATGCAGAAGATATTGTTCTTTGAATTTTTAATTGTTTTTAGTGAAATGTGTTAACTTTTTTATTGTATTCTAGTCAACATAAATTTTAGATTTAAGAATTTTTTTGATGAATTATTGAATTCAACCATATTTTATCCATATATCCATTTAGGTCCGTAACTCTTCTAATTGTTTTTTGTTTGTTTGTTACATTCTATTATCTTTATAGAATTGGTGTAAAAACTTTCAAAACTTTAGCCAATGGGCATAAATGCTTCTACAAATCTTTCATGTATTAATAGACGCTTTCATGTATATATCATTATATATAATGAAATGGGGAAATTCTCAAAAACATATTCTACCTTACCCACTTTGGCCTAATGCTCAAATATTTTACTAGATAAACAAATGAGAAACAACATACGTTAACTAAAATAAAATTAGAACTAGTCAAACAAACCGTCCTACGTGATTAAATAAATCCGGTTGTCCCAATAAATATAATCACATAAATTATCATTACTTATGAATATAACAACATGTTCTCCCGTATGAATTTATTTAATTAATATAATCACATAAAATAATAGGCGATTATATATTTTGGCATAAAATTAATCGCTAAATAAATAATAAAAGAATAAAAGTATCTCTTCTCCTATTAAAAAAATTATTTTAATCTTTGTTTTCAAATAATATTTACAAGTATCTATTAATAAAATAATGTTTTCCAAATAACCAAACATAATTATTCATATCTAATAATTATCGTATATAGTTAATTATAAAAAGAATATCTAATTAAGATTTTTTTTCTCTCTTTCTGCCTATTTTTTATTAAATTATATTAATTATTTGTTAATATTATTTTCTAATCAATCAGTTTATTTATTAGTTAAAACAACGAATTATAAAAATTCAAATTATAAAATTGAATTATTCTGCTATTAATTGTGAGAAAATATTTCTATAAATCTAAAATATTATTTTGTTATCATTAAAATCTAAGCTAAATATTTATATATTTTTATTTTAATTCTAAAATCTTTTTTATACTCATCTCTACACTATTATATCAAATTCTCTCTTTAAAATTTTAAAATTATTAAAAATTGATTTAACTAATTAAATACTTTTTGTTATTAATTGTTATTAATTATGTAAAAATATCTCTGAAAATCTTAAAAATAATTTTGTTACAGTTAAAATCTAAACTCTTTGGCTATTATTAACGAAATTCTTGGTAACTAAAAAATTGATTCGAAATTATAAACATATAATCTGTACGTATTAAAATATATTAAAATTTAAACTACACATTTCTATATCTTTCTTCTGATTCCAATTTATTTTTAAACTAAATTTATATAGAATATTTTATTCTTTTATTCTTGATAATTATTATTTTCTTAACAATCTTATGTGATCAGCAATATATTCTTATATTCACATAACATTAACTTTCGAATATTAAAATTCTATATATACTATATCATTTTCATATTTTAAATTTCGTAATCTTATACCAAAACAACACTTATATTGTTTATGAAAAAACACAAAACAACTCATTTCAAATAGCTGATTTATTTATTTTTTAGAGATTTAAGGTATTATAAGACATTTTAGATAGTTCAAGTGAAAATTCTTCACTATTGGATGCAATATACTGTGAAATCTAGAAGAACATATGAGTATATTTTTGTAATCTCGGTAACCATGTTTTCACATTTCATTAAGCATTTAAATAAAATATTTTATTAACAAATCTCTATAACATTTTATAGGGTATACAAATTCATAATAACCAAACGTGTCAAACAGATCAATCAGTGACACACTAACCTGTCCTGCTGCGGGTTAGTTTAAATTTGATATAAAAATTTTACATGCATGATCTTGTATCAATTAAACGGATTTAGCGAGTTATCCGATAAAAAATCTTAAATCATTAAAAATAGAAATTATATTTAAGAATTTATAAAATGAGAACAAAAAAATACAAAATATAAAAAAAAATTAAAACAATAAATCATTTATTTTAAAAAACCTTAAATCAACATAATTTGTTTTACAAAACTCATAGCAACACACAAATTTATATAAAAATAAAAATATTAGCGGGTACCCACATAACCTACCGATGAAAATATTATTATTTGCACATATTCTGTTAAATATATAATTTGCACTCGCATAACCCGTTAAATTTAAAACTCATATTTTTCAACTCATACCAACTCTACGCCAATATAAATTGACAGATCTAATAATAACTAATTATATGTGATGTTCAATATAACACCAAAATAAGTTTTATTTTTTTCTTCCATTTTACTTTTTCATAATAAAATTACTTTTTAACATGTGAGTCATAATAAAGTTACTTAATGGTTTCTATTTTATTATATATATTGAGTTATGATAAATATTCAATTTCAAAAAAATTATATAAATAATATAAAAATAATAACAAATAATTCGGTGTATTACAACAATAAGATAATATATAATATATTTTTTATTAATTAAAAATATTAATCCGCAATGTACCTCGGTTAGAAATCTAGTTAGGTATATAAAAGCTAAATTTACTTTTTCACATTTTATTTGAAAATAAATAAACTATTCCTTGAAACAGCCATCAACCACGTCAGCATCTCTAGACTTTCCATACACATTAGAGCATTTCACTACAGGTTTCTTTCCATCGCATGTAGTAATATCGATTTTATCAAGAACAATGTCTTTGCAATATGTGACTTTGCTGCAATCTATATTTACAATCTCATCCAGTTTTGACGTTCCACGAATATCTGTGAATGTCACCTTGCTAATTGCTACTGCTGATTCCTATGAAAAATTACAAAAGAAAAAGAAATTCAATATAATTAAAGATTCAAAAATTATATTATATATATATATATAAATGTATGTGTTACAAGAATTTTAATAAAATTACCTCCATGTCTAGACGTCCCTTATCAATATAATTTTGATTAATTATAATCGGATTTTTTGTTTCGATGAGTTCGATGTCCGCAAAAACTATATTTTTTGCATATCCTTTTCCATTCTAAACAATGTAAATAGATATAAATCAGAAAAGATGTATCACTAATATAACATTATATTTAGTCTTTATAGAGAAAGAATACTTTGAAAATTAGTACCATCCATGTCTTAATTCTAGCTCCATTGTCCGTCCTATTGAAAGTGCAATTAGTCACTAGGACGTTTTCAACCATAGATTCTTCTCCATCTCTTCCTAGACTCCCCACACTGTAATTTAGTTATAAAATTAACATAAAATTCATTATTGAATCTAAGAAACAAATTATATCTGTGGAATGGTGATTAATCACACACACACACACACATATATATATATATACCTTATTCCATGGCCAGGTCCACAAGTCATCCTTGTGATGTTAATATTCATACTTCCAGTGTTTATAGCTACACAATCATCTCCTGATATTTAAAAAAAAAAAAATCATAATTCAAATAACCATGACACCATTTCAGATAAAGTTTAAGTTCATAAATGCGTAAGAGAGATATCTAACTATACACATACCAGTTCCAATCATTGTATCGTAAATGTTGACATTACTTGATTCAGAGATATCAATTCCATCGGTGTTAGGACTATCATCTGGTGCTACAAGTTTTATCTGAGTTATTTCAACGTTTTTGCATTCATTGATCGATATATGGTTTCTCGGGCTATTGAATGAGGTTATTCCAATTATCTTGAGATAATTGCATCCTTCAAAATGCAATTGCTGTAAAAATTAAAAATGGAGAACACTTTCGTCATGCACATTCCAAAACAATTGAAGAACTAAGAGTAAAATTAGTGGGGAAAAGACATATATACTCACAGTAGGCCGTTCAGACTCTGACAATCTTGGCTGGATGTAATAATAACATATATTAGATAAACATTTTTTGTATATATTTAACCTTTAAAAAATTACAACATTTAAGTATATACAAAAATTTGTCACCTTCCAGAAAGACGAACCATGTCCATCAATTGTTCCCGAACCATTGACCGTTAAACCGAATATTCTGTTAAAGCTAACCCATCTAAGTAATGTATAATCTGACCATTCTTCTTTATTGAGAGGCGCAACAATATTTCCGTCAAACTGCGAAATTAAATACAGATAGATTTCATATTTAGAGATTAGATTTTTTTTTATCACGTAAATTTGTGAATGGATTAAAATAATATCGAACTTTTGATGTTACCTGAACATGTACGAAAGGTAAGTTACAAGGGCCTTGGAACACAAGAGGTTGCAGTAAGAATGTCTTGTTTGATGGAATAAGGAGTGTTTTTTTATACCCACCACAACCACACATAGCTTTCCATGCTTCCACAAAAGCCTATTTGTTTTATCAAAAAATAATAATTATGATATACTTGTAAGAATATGAATAGTAAACGAATAAAAATTATGTATACTCAGATGTTGAATAAGATATGATAATACTTTTGGTGAAAAAAATTATTTGAAAACTTATAAAACTCAGATATTTTCAAGTAAAACAAGAGTACCTCTGAATCATCGGTACGACCATCTCCCTTAGCACCAAACTGAAACACATCATAGGTTTGGCTATTTACAAGACTAAAATGGAGTAAAGACAACAAGAACACAGCACGTAGTATAATTTCCTGGAACATCCCAAACCAATTTTAGAAAGAAAGAAAATATGCATTAAGTTATAGAGAAACTTTATTTGATTTCGTATGTACCATTGTGTGAAGATAATCAGATGATTGGGATGTCTATGTGTAAGAAGTTCATCACTTATTTATACACATACAAAATCATGGCTACATATTTTCTTTTAAACAGGTTCATGAATATAGTTTAATTAAACATTACACATTTATGCCTAAATCATCTGTTATTTATATTTATGGGTAGTTATATTGCATATAAGTAATATGATCTAATCTTATTTTATAAGATCTAGAAATAAATCCAAATATGAAAATGTAAAATATAGAATTAAAACAAAATAAAAATAATTTAAAAGGGAAATGAATATGTATGAAGAAGGGAAACAAAAAAACATACCGTAAACCTAAAAATGGAATTAAATAAGGAGGAATATAATTGTGATCTCATTTCATTATGTTTGGTAACAAATATACTAGCATGATTTTTATCTAACTAAACAGACATTAACATTTAAAAGTAAAATTTGTTTCCGATTATTTGAAATTCAAAGATTTCATAAGCACTGTACTCTTATCTTATCTTATTATTATATATTAATTAAAATTTGATTGAAGATGTTTTTAAATTATACATTTGATAATCATATGAGCTTGGTCTTGATGGAGTAGGTTACATATAGGAAGATGTTTATGGCGAGTGGAAGCATTCCATTGCACAAATCCTTAAAGATAAACTTTCTGAGATTACTCAGGCCTTAGACGATGGTGACATAGAGGATGAAGTGTTGCCCTGCCTTCTGAATCTGATCCCAGTGATATGAATGATCCCAGTGATATCTTTGAAAAACAGGTTGAAGCTTATACTTTCTTATGGGCTGTGGAAGAGAGTAGAACTATACAAAATACAACTTTAGAGATTACCAATCTTTGGTTGATATACAACAAAGACTCTGAAGATTGTGCTGGAGCAATATTTTACTATATGATGAAACTGGCCGTTAATACTCCACATAACTCTGCTAGTGAGTTGTATAAAAACGCGGCGAGTACAAAATGGAAGGGACGTTTTGGGTTATATGTAAAGAAAAATTGATGGACATATAGAAGTGATAATGAAATTTGAAGAGATGTGTGAAGAATCTTTTGATGAGTTGAATCCTCTGTTTGTTCAGATTTTACATTTTCTTTATGAGGAAGATGTGTTGCAAGAAGATGCGATTTTGAGATGGGCGGAAGAGAAAGAAGGCGCGGATGAATCTTATAAAGTTTATCTGAAACAATGTGAGACATTCATAGAGTAAGCATCTGAGGAGGAGTAAGATGAAGATTAGCTGAATTGATAAGCATCGGTTCAATTACTTAAATGATAAACTTATTTAAAAAGTCTTTTTTTAAATCTTATATATATGTCAATCATGTATTTTAACCTTGTTAGAAGAAAACATATTATATATCGATTTCTTGTTCAATATATTCATTCACAACCTTTAGTAACCACACTTTGGTGGAATATCCCATCTAGTCTCGGTCACGGTCGTATTCATCAACAAATATTGTTTCCAATCTTCAAGAGCGGCTTTAAGATTAGTCACTTTATTTTCCAAACCAATACAACAATTTGCATGCATAGTATTGATAACGTTGATGTCTCGGCTCGGCTGACAAAACCCACCAAAGTAAACCGTATCCAAGAACCTCATTGTTATCCCGAGTTCCACAACGAATGGTTCTTTCTTGATGGAGTTGAAAACATCTTGGTCATGTCTTTTGGGGAATCTCTTACTCGAGTTGCACCAATACTCGTAGAAATTTCGGGTTTTGTTATTGGCCTTGACATATGTGAATCCGGAGTTCACGTGGTTGTTTTTGTCAGACGGTTTCCCGTTGTAGTTATCACAAGATATTTGGAAATCAATTAGGGGAAATGGATCCCGGAGCCATAAGATGTCACCATCCTACATATATGTATTCAGTCAATTAAGAACAATTGATATCGTTAAGCATGTGAACAAAAATCGGTATGAACCAAAACCGATTCGAAATACCCGATTAAGGAAAACAAATTTTAAGTTGAAATATTTCTATTTCATTTTCAATAGTAGAGACTGTTCTGTTGTCATGATTTGGTTTGGGTGTATGCATGAAGTCTATATACAATAATACAAACGAAACATTGCGATATGACGATATCGAATCTTAATTACTTATATTCAATATAGTTAGGGTTGGTCGGCTCATCTCAACTAGCTAATACAAAGCTAAATAGAAGAAATATACAATATAAAGGTATATATGCGTAGCTCCATTTTTAAGCCTTTGGCCATTTGGTCTCGGAGACTCGACCTATAAACTAGTTTTGGTATTAGTTTTTTTTTTTTTTCAATTTTTGGTTTCAATTCGTTTAGAAAATTAATTTATTATGATATGACATACCGTAAAGAGAAAGTTATAGCCTAAACTTATAACTTCTTTGAGGAGATCCATTCGTTTCCAAATGAGCTTCAAATAACCGGGAGACATGAACCGGTTTCTCCCCGAGAGCTCATCAGAATCAGTGCCATTGATTAAGTAGCAATGAGGATGTATCTGCAAACACCGGTCATATGCCTTGCTATCCAAGCAACGCAATCACATGCTTCAATAACCTCGGTCCCTAGACCGGCCTGAAAACTCTCTAGGAACAAATCAAACATAGAATTTGGAGCCGTCCACACATAGTTTAAAGCAGTTATAATCACTGTATTGTCCTCCATAGCCCCGTTCATCAGTAGTCTTTCTAGCTCGGAAGCCGGTTTTGGATGTTGTACCTATATATAAACACAATCAATATAATTTGTATTAAAAAAGTGTATCTAGATGAGTGTATTTGAGGAACTCACCGTTTTTAAAGAAGTTTGGTTTTGATTTTTTGAATACCAATTTGTTTTCCATTGAGGCAACATCTCTTGAAGAGGCTTGTCAACAGATTTATAAACCAAAAGATAAGAAAGAGCAACGGTTGTAAGTAAAAAATGCCACTTTAGTCAGATCTCTCTGACCGGTCGAACTTTCGAAGCCAATAGACCACGACTTGGCTATGTTGCCACCGCTGGGGCCAGCCAGTTCGTAGCCGGAAAAAGAAGAAGAGTCAGTGGGCATGCTCTTCATGGTTTGATTTCTTGATTCTTTGGCAACTAGTACACTCTATTTATTTATCTCTTCAACTATATAATAGCTTTATAAATCAATAATTGATTAGATAGACGACAAAATGGAAATAGATTAGAAATTAGAATGCTTGTGTTTAGCACATAAGACTTAATTCCCTAAGTTTTGGGGTTGACATCATGCACACAAAACCGAACCTGGATTATATGTTTTGGGACTACCATGTGCCTTATATATTATTTTGACTTTTCTTTCACCATAATACGAGTCTAATTTGAATAAAAATTCTAAAACTTTAGATAATCTGTTTGGTCTTCTAAAGATTTTTACTCCCTATTAACAAAAAAGAAAGAAAAAATTTACCCTCATTTGTTACCCAAATTAGCATTGCAGATCGAATTATCTGAAACTAACACCAATAATTTAGCATTTTGTAAGAAAATATTTGGTAAAAGTGATACTATTGTTGGAACCAACATCCATATATATATATTTTTTTTTGTCTTAGATTAGTTAAGGCTTGGTAAATTTATTTTAATGGATTTGTAAAGAAGTAGTATGTCCTTTTTGAGTGTTGTTCATTGAAAGAGACCATCACCCCTCTCTATCTCGAAATTGTGGAAAAGGAAGAAGGAACAACTTTGAAGAAAGGTCAATATATATGGCACTCTTGATTCTTGAAATCATTCTAACTATAGAACAACCGATTACCGAAACTCTAAGGTAGCCAACCGCAACGCAACATAAACGACGATAGGACATCTATTTGCTTGAATATTAGACCATGCTTTCAATTCATTTTGAAAAAAAAAATTGTTTGATCCATATATTGACTAGCTATATATTGTTAGCTTTTTGTTCTAGTCATTCATGTAGACTGATGAATCATGGATTCATAATTCATAGTGTACAGCGATGTTAAAGTGATATAAAAAACCTTAGTCCGTTAAGCATTGCCCATAACCCATGTGACGTTTAGCAAGCTTCATATGGGTTGGTCCAGAGTGTGATGGGTTTTAAACGGGCCGGACCTGAACCTCACGTATATAAAGGTTAAAGGCCCAAGTCAAGCTATGTGGTTTTATTAGTTATGCTCCGGCATCAAAGCACATTTAGCATCTCTGAATTGTTCAAAAGACTATTGCCTGGATCAAAAATATACCTTTGTCTTGACCAGCGTTGATACTAACGCTGATGAAAAGTTTCCAAGATCTCTTTCGTCCGTCTTATCTCCTAAGTTGGCTGATGAAATGGTAGCCATCTCTCTCTATCTATCTATCTTATATCCATCCACTCTCACAGGATAAAGTATCATACATATTGATAAACGATGATCAGTATTAAATGTTAAGACATTGTACACAACAAAATTTCCCCTGCATTCTACTAATAACAATTAGACTAGGCCTGAAGAACATTATCAGGATGTTTATATACAAATATAAGCTAAAGTTCCCATGCTACACAGCTTTTTGATTTTGAATCTTCAAATAGTGGAAACTAATCCAAATGATGACAAGTAACATTATTCACAATAAGGAACTATTTTTTGTACATAGTATGACAAGCCAGAATCATGAACATTTTTTCTAAAAATGAACAATCAATATAATTAGTATAAAAGTGTGTGTGTATGTATATATATATATATATGAGTGTATTTGAGGATCTTACCATTTTTGATGAAGTTTGGTTTTGTGAATACCAATTTGTTTTCCATTGAGGCAACATCTCTTGTAAAGGCTTGTCCACAGGTTTATAAACCAAAAGACAAGAAAAAGCAACTGTTGTAAGCTACAACACTATTTTTTCTCTTTGTCCGAAAGTTCGACCCTAAGTGTTTTAAAAAATTAGAATGCTTTGTGTTTAACACATAAGACGTACTTCCCTAAGTGTTGGGATTGACATCATGCACAGAAAACCGAACCTGGATTATGTGTTAGGGACTAACTCCGGTTATATCCGGTTTACGTTTGTCTTAAGAAAATCATCTACAAAAAATCCTGTCATATCCCGGATTCGGATTGGTGATATAACGAAAAAGTGTCAACTTCTTTTGAGATTCGACAATTACGTTTAAATAAACAATTAATCATCATTTAAAAAAATTCGATTATTTACTTTTGTCCAAATCATATTCGAGTCGGACTTGGTTTCCTTTTATACATAGGAATCATCACTGTCTCTCTATGTAACGTCTTACGTCACGCGTGACATGTAATATAAGATTAATAAGTTAGAGAAAAGAAATAACATATCGGATAATTCGCGAATTCGCATCTCTAACTAATCTCAAAAAGAAACAGAAGAAATAAGAAATTTAGGAAATATGAATCCAAATCCTGATAGGATTGAGATAACACATGATGCCTCCCTATATATATATGTGTGTGTATTGACCTTTGAATTAGGGCATACTAAAAAACGTAAGAGCAGGATAATAATCATGGTTAGTCAAGAAGATAAAGAAAAAGCTATGTGGCTATTATTTAAGCTTAAACACTCACTGCCCATGGACACAGAACAGAGTGTTTTGGAGGCAATGGTGAGGGAAGAGAGAATTTTTATTCGATTTCCACGAAAGAAGAGAACCTTGAGGATTCCTATCTATGATCCTCCTGCAATAATGGAGTCTGTGCCTAAAGAAGACCCTCCTAAAGCCGATATTCTTAATGGCCCAGTAATGGAGTCTTCGAAAAGACCAACGAGAAACAGCATGAAACGTCCTCTGTTTACTCCCTTGCAGCAACAACCTAAGAAACAAAAACGCAAAGCCAATGGTCGTTTTGACGCAGGAGCCTCTTCTTCTGGGACAAGAGAGCCGACGCCAGAGTGGCTGATGCAGTTGATTGAAAGCAAGAATGGAGAAAATCCAAGGAAAATCTTAGATAAGAAACTGACCGAAAGTGATGTCGAATTTGGCAAACATCGTCTCTCGATACCTTGCAGCGAGATCGTTGATTTGGATTTCTTGACCCCTGAAGAAAAAAGTATTATAGACTTACACTTTAGGAAGGTTCGCAAAACAGGAGTAGACGCAACACTCGTGGCTTCTGACCAAAGGGAATTTGAGTTGAATTTGAGATTATGGTCCATGAGGAAGACTAAGTTATTCAATTTGGTTTCAGGGTGGAACGACGTGGTCCGTATTTACCGTTTAAAGAAAAACGATCAGATTCGCCTCTGGTCTTTCCATGCTAACGGCAGACTCTATTTCGCTTTCGTTCCTCTTTTGGCCACTGATTCCGGCAATTCTATATCCGGCAGCGTTAGTGATCAAGGACAAACCTAATGATGGCTTGCCGTACAAGTAATCTTAAGCTTGTTTGCTAAAGATTTTGTTTTTTGGTTTTCTCTCTTCTCTTAGGTTTTTTTATTGTTTTCTCTCTTTTTTTTTTCTTTTAAAAATATATTTAGTTAAGAATTTTCTAGATTCTCAAACTTTCATTAGGAATCTTGAGTTTCTTTTTAGGTGTTTAGTTAAAGTTTTGAGTAGTTTCGTTGAATATTTTGATGATATAAATGATTAAAGATTTTTAGCGACGAATATTTTATTAATGCATTTTTTTCTTAACACATATATAACTGATGAAACAATTAAACCTGAGAAAATTGAAACCTTGTTCATGATATTGGAGTTTAGTAAAAGATGAACAAATACCAAATCAGAGAAAATTGGAACTTTAATTAATAGCTTTATTTCTGGAAGAATACTCTAGTGAGGTTCTCAAATATATGATAACAATATTTTTTGTTTTAAATTAATTGTCTAAAATCAAATAGAAAAATATGATTAGCGAATTATTAAAAGGCATCTGTCCATATATATATATATATATATATATATATATTTCTCTCCTACTTTATTATTTTTTCCAATTTTTCATTAATTAGAACCCCCTTTAAAAACTGACTCTAGAGCTGCTCCTATGTTCTTTGTGATTAACTTGTCCCAAAAACTTCTTTTAGTGCCATACTAGGGAATATCTCAATACTCTTTGTAAACGAATATATATATATATATATATGTATGTGTAACACTTCTTCCTGTACATAATAAAAAAAACCTTCTCAAAATCGACTGATTTTTCATTTTGTTTTTCAAACGTTACTTTATTCATAAGGTTGATAGATGACATAGAAGTATAGAGTTCTTTAAGCAGAGACGATGTTGGTCACAGAGACCTTAACCATTTCGGCTTCAAAGATAATGGTATCATTCACCAAATACCCTTCCGATGCATCGTTTAAATCTGAAAACAATATGATACTGAACACTCCCACACCGTAATCGCTTCGAATAGGATACCAAGCTTGAGAACCTATTTGTCTGTGGTTTGAGGTTCTTTGATTCTTTAACCGCAGATGAACCCCTCCCAAAGTGTTTGTAGCGACTGCGTTTTCCTTATGGCCTTGAGCATATAGGAAGATTGGAAGTGCATGTCCTCTTCCTTCTCCATTCCCTTTCGGGTTAAATCCTAATCTCCAGTATCTGTCCTCAACGAGAAAATCTTCAGAGTAATAGAATTTGTCTTCCAAGGTAGAGAAATAAGGTATCTTCCAAGTGAAACTATTGTCCGGAGGGTTTGATATGAACGTGACTTTCTCTTGTTGTTGCGCCGGTTTAACGATGAAGATCTCAGCACCAAAAGAACTAGTGTCCTGATCAGTGTACCCTTCCTTAGTGTTGAAGAATGATGAATGAGGAATCAATCTTCCGTATCCCCACTCCTTTTTCGCATTGCTGTATCGCTTCACTAATCCATCTGTAACAGTCAAGTACTTAAATTGCTTCCCATTGTAGACAAAGAGTTTGAGATCAACATTGACTTCCAAGCCTCTTTGAAGAGATTCTGACTCTTCCATCCTCACATATAGCGAAATGTGATCTTTTCCACCGTCGTTACAATTACCATTCACGTACAAAACCAATCTCCATTTGTAACCAGCAGCCTCAAAAACCGACGATTCGTAGGGCTCGTGTCTTTCCTTAATCACGGAGAAGCTTGTTATTGTCACTATCTTACTAGATGGTCGCTCGTGTCTTAAGACTCTTGTCACTCCAAGATTTGCCTCGAGACTGTAAGAACTCTTAATGGACTCTATTCCTCTGCCCTCAGTGACTTGTTGGATGAGGAAGTCAGCGGAATAGGAACTGATGAAGAGAAAAAAATCATTTGGATTCTTTCTAAATTCTCTGTTGGGATTAATGTCCTTCAACAGCTCTTGTAATAAGTCTATCTGCAGCCACTCAATTCCATGGTCAATAGCCATCTTACTGACGTCTGGGATAAACAAGCTTCTTTCAAACTTATTTTCAGACTTTTCATACAACATTTTTGCAAGAGTGGTTTTACCAATCCCAGGACTCCCAAAAACGCTAATGAAACGGGTTTCTTCTTCACGTTCAATTTCTAGCTTTTCAAAGCGTTGTTGGTCTCCAAGTTTAGCTATTTGCGTTTTGTTAGTCAATATTTCGTTGTTTCCTCCAATGGTGGTATTCTCCGTGGTTCCTCCAATGGTGTTATTTTCCTTGGTGTAAATATCTTTTAGCACTTTTATCACTTCCTCAACGATTAAGTTGGCGAAGTCGCTCTCCTTACTACCATAACAATCAAGAAAACAAAAAAAAAAAATAAGACAACTAGAGTTGGTTACATAAAATAAGCTTCGTTCATTAAAATGAACTTATATAAGAAGTGACATGATCTAGGAAATGTTGAAACGAGAGATCGTAATGTACAACAATTATATTAACATGATGGTTGATAAACTTCAAGCCATGATTCAAAATACAAGTAAGATTCAAAACAAATTATGGGTTCATAATCTGAATTTAGAGAAAGATCATTAAATCCAGGAATCAAAATTTTTACCTATGTAAATTTAACGTCCGGCCATGGTTACGTGAAACAGTTTTTATAGCTCCCACCCATTTCTTGACCGTCTCAGGCTCTGTCTGATAGTCCCAAGCAAGAATCTTAAAATTGTTGCCAAAAGCTCCCGTAAGATTTTTACAGTTTGCTGGCTCTAACTTGTAGAAGATAGGAATCACCACGAGTTTGTCTTGTTTCATCCGCTCTTCCATCTTCACAAGCTCCTTCAAGCACCATTTAGACTCTGTGTATCTCTCGGAGAAGATTGCCACCGCGACTCTCGATTCTTCGATCCGTTTGAGAAGGTATTCTAGTTGTCTACCCTTCAGCTCAGACTCGTCAATAAACACGTTGAGTTTTTTAGTTTTCATGGTTTGAACTAGAAAACCCAAAAAGCTGTTTCTCAGCTCGCCTCCCCTGAAGTTGATGAACACTTGGTTCTGTGGCGGAAGGGATTCGTCGTTAGAAGAGGAAGACGCCATGGGAAAGAAGCAGGCAGAATCTTCAAGGATCGATTTTAAGCTGAGTTTTGAATGTTGGTAAACTCAAATGTGAAGATCAAACAAGAGCAAGATCTTCAACGCTCTTTCTTTAGTATAGTAGACTGAAAATAATAAAAACAAAAATATTAGCCACTCAAACTCTAAAAGGATTTAAAATTTCACAAATGGCAGAGGGTTGACCGACAATATATAAATAGTGTGACATTGAACTCGTGTTGACCTGGTCATAAAACCGGATCCGGTTCAGCCGAACAAATCTTATAAAAAGCTGGAGCTCATGTGGTGAGGTCAGAAAGACAGCGAATTTAATCCATTTTTAGTCGAACCATAATGTGCATTTTTAAAACAGGCCACGTCAAGAAAGGCATCTTTCTGCAATCACCTTTGGACAATTCTCTGTGCAATAGTTGTCACCTAAATGGCCGATGTTATTTCAATAAATTCCCCTTTTGGATATTACGTCATGAATAGTGAATATGATCTAAACTATTTTGCCATCGAAAGAAATTGGGTGATCCAAGAAAATGGAACTAGTTCCCGAAACTAAGATAAAGGAGAAAAAAAAAATGGGTGGTCTTAGGTTACGTTTAGTTATCTCAATTGTCATTTTCCAAAAAATTCAAATATATATATTTGATAGTATTGTTAAAAACAAAATGGATGAAATTTGTCGTCACCAAGCCAATTCACTAATCACGCTGTACCGACCGCGACTTGAAACCAGATCCAACCCTACTTGGCTGACGCGTTTGGCTTTTTATTTATTTTCAGTCTCGAACTGATTTTCACAGTAGAGTTTTCCAAAATCAACTTAAGATTGATCCTTGAAGATTCTGCCTGCTTCTTTCCCATGGCGTCTTCCTCTTCTAACGACGAATCCCTTCCGCCACAGTACCAAGTGTTCATCAACTTCAGGGGAGGCGAGCTGAGAAACAGCTTTTTGGGTTTTCTCGTTCAAACCATGAAAACTAAAAAAATCAACGTGTTTATTGACGAGTCTGAGCTGAAGGGTAGACAACTAGAATACCTTTTCAATCGGATCGAAGAATCAAGAGTCGCGGTGGCGATCTTCTCCGAGAAATACACAGAGTCTAAATGGTGCTTGAATGAGCTTGTGAAGATGAAAGAGCAGATGGAACAAGGCAAACTCGTGGTGATTCCTATCTTCTACAAGTTAGAGCCTACCGACTGTAAGAATCTTAAGGGGGCTTTCGGCAGCAATTTTAAGATTCTTGCTTGGGACTATCAGACAGAGCCTGAGTTGGTCAAGAAATGGATGAGAGCTATTGAAACTGTTTCTGGTAACCATGGCTGGACGTTAGATTTACACAGGTAAAATTTTGATTCCTGGATTTAATGATTCATTGGTCGTTGCTTCTCTAAATATAGATTATGAACCAAAATGTATTTTGAATCTTAAGTGTATTTTGAATCATGGCTTGAAGATTATCAACCATCATGTCCGATATAAGAAGGATACAATTTTTAGAAGAGAAGATATTTTTAAAGGAAACCTTTAATATAGTATGTACTTAAGTTACCATATATCATTAGAATACTTCATTTAAGAAACCTGATAGAACATGATTATTGATTTATTGCCAAAAAAAAATAAAAAATAATCGTTGATTATAATTTTATCAATTCCTTTTAATGATGAATTATATCATGAAATTTACTAATTTCTGTAAAACATTTTGTAAATTATTCCTTAATGATTTTCTTAATGAAATCTATCCAAAATCATCTCCAAAACACTTTGATTTAACAATTCACTTTATAAATTGATGAAAACCTTAATCTACAAAAAAAAATATGACTAACCATTTCCTACAGACATGATTCCCTTATCCAGATGATTCTTGATCTTTGATTTCATTTTCTGTTAACAATTTCCTTATTGAATCCTTTGATGAAGAGGATTACTATCAATTTTATGTTCTCTATGTTCTCGTTTTTTTGTAACGTTATTGTCAGATAATGCTTTGTTTAAGTGACATATTCTATTTATATTATGAAGAGACACCAGTAAAGACAATCTTTAATAACAATAATATATTATACATATTTCTATGTATATTTTAATAAGAATATTTTATATATCAAATATTGGGTAAAAGAAGAGGGTTATCAATACACCAAATTCTAATACTTTGTAAGTGAGACCGATCCATCATGGTATCAACCTTAATATATTAGAACCATAAACAAAAAATATGAAATTAATCTTTAATGATTAAACAGTTTATACATTGGGTAAAGCATACAAAAATATTCTTACAAAAATTTCATTGGTTTTGTAGTGATGAGAGCAAGTTCATTGACTCAATCGTTGAAAATGTGAAGAAAGTGCTATCCGAGATTTTGACCAAGGAAAGACAAACTTCAACCTTTGGAGGGAGCCAGGAAAGATTTGCTGAGAAAATGTTTACAATGGAAATAGAAAAGGTAGAAATGACTCATAGATATGGAGGCAAACAACGCCTAGAGAAACTAGAAGAGATGTTAAAGTTTGATGATGAAGAAACCCGTATCGTTGGTGTTGTTGGGATGCCTGGGATTGGTAAAACCACTCTTGCGGAAGTGTTGTACGAAAAGTGGAAACGTAAGTTTAAGAGCAGCACGTTTTTACGAGATGTCGGTATTACGGCCAATGACTACGGATGGCATTGGATGCAGAAGAAATTAGTGCAAAAGTTGTTGAAGGATATTCATCCCAACATAGGATCTAAAGAGGATCCGTATGAGCTTTGCAAGGATCATCTTCTCGAAAGGGAAGTTTTTATTGTTCTAGATGATGTTGGCAAGGGACAAATCAAAGATCTTCTTGGTAAATACGATTGGATTAAGCGAGGCAGCAAAATTGTTATTACATCGAGCAATGAGTACTCACTGCGCCAGGAGGAAGTGGTTCACGATACTTATGTGATCCCGAGATTGAACAGTAGAGATAGTTTACAATGCTTTACTAGTAACGCCTTTGGTTCGGATTATGCCAAGGGAAACTTTGTGAGGTTGTCCAGACACTTTGTGGATTATGCCAAAGGGAATCCACTAGCCCTCAAGGCTTTGGGTGTAGAACTTCGTGGGAAAGACGAGACTTATTGGGAACAGAGAATTGTAACATTGACAAAAAGTTCATGTAAGATGATTCAAGATGTCTTGAAAAGAAAATATGATGAACTTACAGAAAGGCAGAAAGATGCTTTTCTTGACGTTGCCTGTTTTTTTAAATCAGAGAATATAAGTAACGTAAGATGCCTGGTAAATTCATGTGGATATGAGTCTACTGAGGCTGGGGATGACTTACGAGATCTCAAAGATAATTTTCTCGTTAATATTTCTGGCGGTCGAGTTGAGATGCATGATGTAGTATGCACATTCGCCAAGGAACAAGCACTGATTGAAAATACAAGGGTTCATCGCAGGCTGTGGAACTATCCAGATATCAATTATGTGCTGAAGAACAAATTGGTAAGATAATTTGAACAGATGGGTTAGTTGAGCTAAATTTTCTGTTTTCGGGGAGTAATCTATATTTTCAATTGTGTGTGTGGTGATAACTTTTTTATGCCGTTTACTAAGGTGTTTTTTTCTTCTTTCAAACTTGGCTATAGGGAATGGAGACCGTCAGAGGTGTTTTCCTAGATATGTCCGGAGTTTCGGAGAAAATGAGCTTGGATGCTACAATCTTCTGTAGTATTCACAACCTTTTATATCTCAGAATATACAGTTCTACCTTCCTTGAGGAAGGTCGAACTGACTTCCAAATTGACATTCCTAAGGAGCTTCAGTTGCCATTGGACAAAGTCCGGTATCTCCACTGGCTCAAGTTTCCATTGGAGAAACTTCCATCGGACTTCAGTGCCATGAAACTTGTCAATCTCGAGTTGCCTTACAGCTCAATCGAACAACTTTGGGAAGGTGTTAAGGTGTGTCTCACTATATTCTATACTTCTTCTCTATTAGTTAATTAAATGAAAAGAGAATTATGGGGTTGAATTCTTTTTCTTTTTTTTTACAGGATACCCCTAACCTAAAGTGGGTCGATCTTAGCTTTTCATGTAACTTGCACAACATTTCAGGGTTGTCAAATGCGCAAAATCTTGAAAGATTAAATCTTGAAGGTTGCACAAGTTTGGTTGACTTGCCTAGAAATATGGAAAACATGAAGAGTCTCATCTTTCTGAATATGAGGTGTTGTAAGAGCCTCAGATTGATTCCCACCGTGAAACTGAACTCTTTGAAATTTCTCATACTCAGTGACTGCTCGGGACTTCAGCAATTTGAGGTGATCTCAGAAAATCTTGAAGGTTTATACTTAGATGGCACTGCACTAGAAGCACTTCCTTCAGCTGTTGGGGATCTGAAGAGACTTGCCATGTTGAATTTGAAAGGCTGTGAAATGCTGGAGAGTCTTCCTGAAAGTCTTGGAAACCAGAAAGCTCTTGAAGAGCTAATACTCTCTGGTTGTTCAAAGCTTCAGAGTCTTCCTGAGGATATAAAAAACATGAGATATTTGCAGATCTTACTGCTTGATGGAACAAAAATAAAAGAGGTGCCGAAGATAGACTCACTCAAGCGTTTATGCTTAAGTAGAAATAATGCAATGATCCGTTTGCAAGATAGCATCGGTCAATTTGATCAGCTTAAATGGCTTGGCTTAAAGAACTGCGTGAATCTCATATATATTCCGACACTTCCACCAAATCTGGAGTTCCTTGACGCACATGGATGTGAGAGACTGGAAGCAGTTGCGGTCCCATTGTCCTTTCACACGATGACTGAGAAGATCCGTTCTAGTTTTGTTTTTACTAATTGCAACAATCTTGAACAGGATGCAAGGGATGAAATCTCATCCTATGCCCAATGGAAATGTAACCGACTTGCCCTTGAATGTTATGATAGGGTATTTTCCTCTCTCTCTCCATCTTAAGTTTTTTTTTTTTTTTTTTTTTTAATTCCCTACTCTTAATGCTTGTTGTTTTGCCTTACTTTTACAGAGACTAGTTTCAGGAGCTTTGTTCAACGTTTGTTATCCTGGGTGTGAAGTCCCTTCGTGGTTCCACCACCAAGCACTTGGATCAGTCTTAGAGCCAAGGCTGCAACCACATTGGTGTAACAATAGGCTTTCTGGCATGGCTCTTTGCGCAGTTGTCTCATTCCATGAGAACCAAGATACGGTTGGCAGTTTCTCTATAAAATGCACAATCAACTTTGAAAACGAAGATGGGTCTCGTGTCTGCTTTGATTGTGATGTTGGGGGTATTACTGAACCACAAAGGATCGACTCAGACCATGTTTTTATCGGCTATGGCAGTTGCTCACATATCACAAAACATTTGGAAGATCAGTACTCTGGTAACTCTATACCTACAAAGGCTTTCCTTGAGTTCTACGTGATTGGTGCTTGTGAAACAGAAGTGGTGAATTGCGGGATAAGTTTGATGTACGCAGAACCACAAAATGTACCTGTCGAAGCAAATAACAATAGAAGTTTTTCAGAAATGGATGATGACTGGTGTTCCTTTTGCATTGGGACACTTGTGGCAATTATGTTTCTGATGGTCATAGCTCCTCAATATTACTTGAGGTATTATAATTACTGTTGGCCGGTAGTTGCTATTCTTGTTTTCTATCTATGCTTCCACGAAAGGCTTACTGCATTGATGGAAGCAATTTACAATTGGAGTTCTTCAAGAACGGGTTATGCTTGGGATGATGTTTTTCTCTTCATACTTTTAGCAGTTCTCTTTCTGGTTTTCTTAGCTCCTCAATATTACTTGAGGTATTATAATTACTGTTGGCCGGTAGTTGTTATTCTTATTTCCTTATTTATCCACCACCTTAATTGAATGAATGGAAGAAAACCGAAACAGCAATAAGGCAGCCGGGCTCCTGGAACGGTATAGCAGGACAACATGATGAGCTGTAAGTTTGGACCACGACTTGTAAGTTTATTTTGTGAGTCATATATGTTTATCTAATAAAGTATTTCATGTGTTGTCTGTTGCAGTATCATTTACTTATATCTTCCGCAAGCTACCGTAACAAACCATCGTTCTATTACAAATTTTAATCTCCGAGACGTCAATGTCTTTATAAATACATTGCTTCGAGCGGAATTAGAGAAATTAACAGCGTCTCTTCAAGGGGATCCCCGAGTAAAAAAAAATGCGGTTTAGTCTTCTCCAAGAGTTAGATTGATGCTTGGAAGAGCTTGTGATTAGTTGGAAAGATTAACTGCAAACATGACTGCCCACATCTGAGAAAATCCCAGGTATTAATTGTTTCATGATAGTCATGAACGGATTCTTTGAACGTAAGGGTACTTTATATGATATGTATATGTTAATGCAATGGTTGACATGTGTTCGGTGAGAGAGGCATCTTTAGTTTGACACTAGATTAATATTTAAAGCCGATTCTATGATTTTGGGATATCTTAATCTAAATTATCATTGACGACCCCTAGAATGGTTTTAGGATTGGTACAATGATCAGGAGTGAATCACTTGTCTAATTACTTTTTCTTAATTCTTAATTTTATTGATGCCACATTGAATTATTGTGATATTTGTGTGGGAATAAGTTATGTCCAATTATATGGGTGGGTAGTAATTGATTTCTTGGTTATTCTCTCATATATATATATATATATGTGATTATTGTTGTCTAACTAGACAGAATAACATGAACTTTAAAAAAAAAATTCTATCTTAGAAGACTATACTTGTGCTGGCCGGTCTCATTTGTTTCTCTGGTGCATATTGCAGATCGGGTTTTGGTAAATCGGTCTTATAATGGAGATAGTTAAAAGCAGTTGCGAAAGAGCTTCACATGTCCATGGATATCATTCTGAGTGATTGGCAAGTTTTCTTGATGGCTGATTTATTCTTTCACTGATAAGATTTTTTCAAGAATGCTATGGAGTTATTTGGTTTCTTGGTTTGGTAAATGTATTGGTGCAGAATTCAAAAATAAGTTTTTTATATATGATTTATAATGGTTTATTAATTGAGAAATTCCTTAGAATAGTACCAAATACTTTTTCTGTGCCACATTTAGCACACATTTTCATTTAGGCCGCATAGGATTTTATAAAGTTTATAATATTTTTTTAGATTAACTATTTTAGTATTTGGGGTATAATTTTTAGGGGTAGAGTTTAATGTTCTGAACCGTAAACCATAAATTATTAACACTAAAAATGTGAAGTTAGGAGATTTATGGTACATAAGAGAATTGAGTCCGTTTCTCTAATGTCAGGAAATAAAAAAAAGTTAATCCCACAATCATCACAAATAAAATGATAATTTTTTCCTTAATAAAATTAGAAAGTCGACAAAATAACATATATACATATAATAATACATGATATACAGGCTCAGTTATACCTAAAGAAACACAGTAGATCAGTGGTTTGCACGCTACCAATATTCGAATCAGCTATTTGTGTGGTACAACTGGTACAATACATGATATATTGCGGTTAGTTGTACGTGATGCCAATGAATACAACTGATATAACTGAGTGGATTGGGGACAAATTGGTATAACTGAACAAAGGAGTGCAACTGATATCAATTTGAACCAGATATTCTAAAATTAAAATAAATTCACAATTCATTCAGGGTAAAATTGGAATATCACATGTCGATGACACTCAGATAAAAAATTTCAGTTCATGGCATTTGAGCAATTGATTCTAGTAAAAATGATGTGGCATAAATGAAAATGTGTGTTAAATGTGGCACAAAAACTTCATTTTGTGTTATTTAAGAGAATTGTCCGTATCGATTGGTATCTTAAATATTTCTCAAAGTTAATCACCGAGGAGGTTACAAGAGTGTTAACAGAGAAGAAAAGAATATTAATCTATTTTGTAACTCTTTTAAAGAATTATGAATTTTTGTTTATTAGCTCTATTTTTATTTTGTAACTATATCTAGTATGTTGTAGCTCTTTTTTTTTTTTGCTATAAATCATAATCTTCATTACTTCAACCTATTGGCTTGGAACATTTTGTTACACAGCATTACAACAACAAGTGCCACAAGTAAATCGAGCTCACATCTTCCTTCTAACATCGAGCCGTTTCTCCCTTTCTCCTCATACCCTTGTCGAATCCTCTTCTCCAACGAGCTCAATGAGAACAATCCTTATCCAACTAGGAGAACGACATGAAACATAGAAGTTCTACAAATAAATCTACCTTTTCAACTTCTTCTATGTATTCAAGAGCTCGATCTAGCTGAGAGATTCCAAGGTAACAACAGATGATTGAGTTAAAGAACCAATATAAGAACACTCAATTAACGCACCTTCCTTGTTCATCTCCGAGTCTCAAGGATGATAATATTACTTCAGCAGAATCATCGTCGAATTAAGCATCCTGTATATAATATGAAGACGAATAGCCTATCAAACAAAATGTTTGAATAGGGAAGATGCTTTCAGGCTTTCATCTTCTCACATAATATGAAATCATATAGTGAAAACCCATGAGAAAAGTTTCTTGTATTTACAAGGAAGAGTGAAGAAGTAATTAAGCTGGACTTACACTATCATCTCTACCAAAGGCATTGAGAGCATTTTGGTCATGAAACCAGAGAAGACAAAAAAAAAAAACACAGATAAAACTGGTGTCGAGTAAACCATTTCATAAATTTAAGAAAACTATAAGCAGTAAAATACCTCTTCATTAACGTCATTTTCTCACATTCTGTAATTAAGCGCTTGGTTCAAATTGTTAGCCAGAGCTGCAACATCGTAATCCCTGTCTTCCTTGTCGCTATCTCTTGTTCTATCTTGTAGTGTAGTTGAACATCTGTATGTGACATTGGTTTAAAATCATTTATCTAATCCCATTCAAGTGCATAGACAAATTATATAGAAAACTGTTCATTATCAGGTCTTCATCAGCCAGGAGAATGTTGATGTATCGGTTAGCATAGTGCAGAAGAAGACTAAGAAAACTCCATATACATCTATCACTATGAACCAATCGTTATCAGGTTTAAAGTAACCCTCGTACTAGCAGTCACAGAAAAACACACGAGAAAGCACACTTTATCTTTTTTCAAGCATACTTTTTCTCTTCTTTTGCTGAACCGGTTTCATAAAGCAGTCTATAAGCTTAGAGCCAACATGGAACTAAGAACACAGAATTGAATAAACTAAATATATAACTAACAGTAAGAGTTTAGTTCCTTTTACCTATTTACATAATCAACCAGAATCAGGAGGAAAAACCATGGTCTACACAAACAGAGATTCACAATCCAACTATCAATGAATTTACGCGCAGTATGTACATTGAAATAGCTAAACTTAAATGGAAAGATAATGCATTTTTTGATGAGACAATGATTTGATTACCTGCTACATCCACGATAAATAGAAAGGTCAACAAGAGCACTCAAAGCAACACCACCACTGACTGTAATCAAGACGTTCTCCTAGGAATTTAATAGATTCTAACAATCTGCAGAGTAAAAGAAACCCATGGAGGTCTCGATTATGAGACTTTAGACGAAATTGATTCAAAGCTTTTTGGAGCGTATTACAGTACAATTACAGAGAACTCCATGGAGGTCTCGATTTGGTTATGCAGAGATTAGCAGATTGAGTTCCATTGTCATGAAGCTTGGAGAAATCAGAACAAAAGCTTGAAGAATCAAACCTGGGAGAAGACGATGAGGAGAAGCATAGCTTCAAATGGGATGGTCATCGACCAAGACAAGAGGAAGATCCGAAGAAGTCAGAACAAAAGCTTGAGGAAGCACAACTTGAAGTAGACGATAATAAGTTTTCTTAAAAAGAAATTCTTCATTGGTATGGTAGTAAGGAGAGCGACTTCGCCAATCTAATCGTTGAGGAAGTGATAGAAGTGCTAAAAGATATTTACACCATTGGAGGAACCACAGAAAATGCCACCATTGGAGGAAACACGGAAAGGTTGACTAACAAAACGCAAAGAGCTAAACTTGGAGTCCAACAACGCTTCGAACAGCTAGAAATCGAACGTGAAGAAGAACAGCTAAACTTGGACTCTTGCAAAAATGTTGTATGAAAAGTGGGAAAATAAGTTTGAAAGAAGCTTGTTTATCCCAGACGTCAGTAAGATGGCTATTGACCATGGAATTGAGTGGCTGCAGATAGACTTATTACAAGAGCTGTTGAAGGATATTAATCCCAACAGAGAATTTAGAAAGAATCCAAATGATTTTTATCTCTTCATCAGTTCCTATTCCGCTGACTTCCTCATCCGACAAGTCACTGAGGGCAGAGGAATAGAGTCCATTAACAGTTCTTACAGTCTCGAGGCAAATCTTGGAGTGACAAGAGTCTTAAGACACGAGCGACCATCTAGTAAGATAGTGACAATAACAAGCTTCTCCGTGATTAAGGAAAGACACGAGCCCTACGAATCGTCGGTTTTTGAGGCTTCTGCTTACAAATGGAGATTGATTTTGTACGTGAATGGTAATTGTAAAGACGATGGAAAATATCATATTTTACTATATGCAGAGATGTCAATTCGTGTGTCCAATTAGATTTAAATTCATTTTGGCCCAATCCCATAGACGTCCAAATTCAATTGGACTGTGCGCGAGTTCCACCATCTTTAAATCCGAATATAAATTTTAACTGACTCAAAATTTTTAGAAAGAGAGTAAAACTTTTAAATTTTTCTCCTAATCAATTTTCATCTAGTAATTCGTAGTCCAAAGGAATGCCAATTTTCACATTGTCCAATTTATAATTTATGTGGACAAAGTAGCCATAAGACCATGAGTTGGCAAAAAATGGGTTTTTCGTATACTTTTCATAATAAGTTGGACATGGACGCACAGTGGATAGAAGAGACATAATCTTTTCTCAAAATCTTTGTCTCAATGGGAGGCAATTCAAATACTTGACGGTTACAGATAGATTAGTGAAGCGATACAGCGCTGCGAAAAAGAGTGGGGATACGGAAAATTGATTCCTCATTTAACATTCTTCAACACGAAGGAAGGGTACACTGGGCTGGATACTGGTTATAGCAACCAAATTCTTAGGAAACTCATTTGGTTTGAAATTGAATGATATTTTGGATACCATTATAGCATATAATTTAATACCATCATTATAACATAATTGATTACCATTATAGAATAGTTGAATACCATTATAGGATACTAGAATACCATTATAGAATAGTTGAATACATTATAACATAACAGAATACCATTTATAGCATAGTTTAAAAACCTTCCAATCATAAATGTAAGTTTTACCGCTTTTGTGAGTCAAGATATAGAATAGTAATCTACGTGATTTTCTTTGGACCATCTATATTCTATGTATGTTTGTTCCTCCTCCGATGGATGTCGTCCTTACATGTGCGACACGGGTGCTCGTCATTCCAGTTGTTTCAACCAATTCTGTGGAAACAACATAAAGAACATACGATTAAACCCGACCGAGACTTTAAACTGTCCTCTCTGCAGAGGAGAAGTCATTGATGCGACCAAGGTGACGTGCACCGGAAGACGGTACATGAATGCTAAACCGAGGTCTTTGTTGGATCATGTTAAATGCTCAATAGGTTTAATATAAGTGTGAATAAAATATGATTTGCACTATATATCATCAAGCCCACAAAACAAATTATCTATGCAAAAAGTCCCACCTCTAGAAACTAGAGAAGAAAAGAGTAGTATAAATATGGTCACACATATATCTAAGCTTAAATGGCTTGGAGAGAGGAAAAAGTGCTGCATTGTAAGTTTTACATGCTAAAAGACATTGTATATTGTTATTTTCTTCTTCTGGAGTCATCTCACTTTGTTATGATATTTATGGCATATTGACATTGTTTCTTTTACTTTCCAAATAGTACAATAAAATACCATTGCATCCAATACATGTTTTGGAATATCAATACGATACCAATTAATCCATATTCGCGTCTTTGATAATAATATATACTTCGTATTTCTTCTTCTATGACTTCGTATATCCTTGCGTTTGTTGAAAACTTCATTCGACGACAGTATTGAGATCTTTCCAATATTTAGATAAATCCATGGAGATTTTCTGGGTTTAAAACAAGAAACCGATGTCAATATAAATTTACCATAGGAAACTGTGGCAGCAGAAAGACACCGGTGATAATAACCATCAGAACAACCCTCTCCAATTGAGAGATAAAACAGTTGAACTCTCTCGAATTCAAAATCAAAACCTCTATTAGTAGGAAATAATTATTTCCGACCATTTTCCTACAATACAATTCGTAGAATATTAGTAGGAAATAATTATTTCTGACCATTTTCCTACCAAAATATTTTGTTGGAAATGTCCCGTAGGAAATGGATTTTGGTAAGAAAATTGTAATAAATTTCCTACGAAATAAGTTGGTAGAAATTCTTGTAGGTTTATCGTAGGAATTTGGAAGGGCTTGTTTGACCAGAATCCTACAAATATATATGTAGGAAAGAAATATCCTACTAGTTTCTTACGAATATGAGGCAACCAATTTCCTACAAAAATTATAGTAGAAAAATATTTTCTACTAAATTCCTACAGAAAATTTTATGCGACAATTTTGGTAATCAATCAGTTCCTACCAATTTCCTACTTAATATACCTACGATTTTCCTACAAAATTATTATAAATTAGAAAAATAAAAATAATTAAATTAATTTTAGTAATTACAATTAATACATGTATGATTTCCTAAATTGGTTTCAAAATTTAGAAGAATAAAAGACAATTATATTAAAATTCATGCAATCATTAAATTTAACAGAAATCCAAATAGAAGTACAAATGAAGAAATTAGTGTACAAAATAAATATATACTACAAGGTTTTTGAAAATAAATTCAATCTAAGGTTGGGTCTAGTCATCATCATCATTGGAAGTACCTGAGGACATATGTCTGGAAACTTTTGAAGAAATAGTTTGTTGAATTCCATAAGATACTTGATCTTGGTGTCCTTCTCCATTTCACATTTCTTCAATATTTGAATCTCTTCTCGCAACAATGATTCTTGGTGTGTGTTTCTGGAAATGTTTGAAGAGGATGATCGTCCATCATTTAGTAACTTGCCAAACCCATAAGAATTTCCTTTGCCATTTGTGAATTCCTGACAAAGTATTAATAAACCAGATTATTCATTAATCTTAAGACAATTTATGGTTATATAGATAAAAAAAATAGAAATAAGTACCAATTTATAATATAACTTTAAGAATAAATGAGAAACCGAATGTAAACAAGGTTGTTATGCCAAGACATTATAAATATGATTCTACTCATTTGCAAAGCATAACTTCCTATTATGTGAAACAAAGCTAATGCAACCATTCATAAGACACAAATCAATATTATGTGTTATTACGTGTATTCTCCTACAAAACTATCATAGCTGGGTGTAAAGCTATCATAACCACGTCTCTCGATTTACATGTGCTTCTCAAATGCTTCACGTGTATTCTCCTACAAAACTCCAAGTAAGAAAATCATTTATCTCATATTGAATAGAAAATTACAGTGTAAATAGCAAAACAAATTTACCGAAAAAGAAAAACCAAAGGTGGGAAATATAAAAAGATTTCCGGCAATGAATTATTCCTCTGATGAGTCATCTTTTTGAAGTATCAGAAGCTTGAAAAAAGAAGAAGCATGTTTAATAACGAAACAAAATAACTTAACATATATATACAACAGTATTACAAACAAGTTTCTACCGTTCTAACTAATATCTCATTTCTATCAGGTAAAGTCTATTAATGAAAAAAATACATGATCTAAAGTCAACCAAGATTACAAACCAAAAATCCAATCGTAGTCTCTGCACATGGGAAAAATACTTCCATGGGGGAAAACACTTCGACAAGGGAAATAAAAACACTTGGATGGGAAAAAACAGAACATTTGGGTTGTAACTTATATTAAAATTCAATTAGCCTTGTGACTTATATTAAAACTTAATTAGCCTTGTAACTTATATTAAAATTCAATTAGCCTTGTGACTTATATTAAAACTTAATTAGCCTTGTAACTTATATTAAAATTCAATTACCCTTGTGTCTTATATTAAAATCAAATTATTTCCTACTCAAATTGAAGATCACAAAAAATCTGATTCACAAAGCTAACAGAGATAAAATAAAATTAACATAGAATTTTTCATTTTTAGAAGACAGAAAGGTAAACCAATAAATTTGTTAATCTGACCTTGTAGCTATTGTAATATACTTCTTAGTATTGATTTTGTCAATGTAAAAAAATTCTTGCTCAAAATTTCTTGTCTCCAGAGCTACATAGGGATGAAATTAGAGATGACTTACTCTTACACATGCTCGTGGTGCAAGATATGAAAGAAAAAAAACTTATTCTTCATAGATGCAAACCTGGAACGAGAAAGAGGTGGAGCGGCGTGGGGAAGAAAATGAAAAGATAAAGTGGTGACTTCATTTATATTTAGGGTTTAAGTTACTTTTTATTATTGTGATTTAAAAAAAATTCAGGTACAAATTATGGTAAAAAGCAAATTAGAAACGTAAGGAACTTTTTTTCATTAACTCATTATTATTTACTACATTAAAAAGAAATGGTTAGATAACTATAACTTTAATTTCTTAACAATTTGGTTGAAACTATAATTTTAATTTCGTGATTATAATCCAGTATTTAAAATATATATATATTAAACCATACTAATAAGATATTTTTAAAAACAATTAAGACATTTGTTATGTTTTTTTCTCTCAAGAAAATAATTTTTTGGTCCTCTACTTTTGTTTTCTACGTTTTACTAATGAGAAGAAGGATTTATACAGATTTTTTTTTCACTTTCCTATCTATTTCCTACAAAAATTGTAAATGTACTACATGACTTCTTATCGTGCTAAATGTGGCTAGCTAGTACCTAATAAACTACCCTACATATTTCTTACTAAATTCCTTCCAATTGTATTTGGTAGAAAAATAGTAGGAGTAAATTTCTTCAACTTTATACGGTTTAATTATTAATTAGTAATTACCTACAAATTTCCTATAAAAAATCTAATTTATTGTACCAACCCCAACGTGTAAAATGTGTTTTACCTAACCCGAGTCTCTACAGATTTCCTACTATTAAACTTCCAAATATTATTAATAGGAAAATGGTAGGATTGTTCCCTACGAAAATCCTTCTATTTACCTTCAAAATGTGAGTGGTAGGAAAATTGAAGGATTATTTCCTATGAAATTCTTACGGATACTCTTTCGAAATATGTTTTGTAGGAAAATTGTAGGTAAGTTTCCTACGAATATCCTACTAAGTTAATTGTTGCAATATACCAACAAAATTCCTTCTAATTTCTTACTATATTTCTACAATATATAATTTTGTAGGAATTTCGTAGGAATGAAACCAACTAATTTTCTACAAAACGTTTTGTAGGAAACGTTCTACAAATTTCCTACCATTTTTATTTGTCCGTCAAAATACTGTAGGTTTTTTGTAAATAAATAAACCTACCATAATTTTCGTAGGAAATTTGGTAGGATTTCAACATGTTTTCTTGTAGTGCACGACTTGAGTTTTTGAGTTTATCAGAAAGTCAATCTGATGGGGTTGTGGTAAAGGACCTCAGTTCTTTGTTGATGATCACATTTAATTTTAAGTATGGCAGTCATTTGCAAACAGAAGATTTAAGAAAGCGTAGTATTTTCTGTAACGTTTTAACCACAATATCTAGTGTAAGACGTATGTCCATCTGTGAATGGACTCTAGAGGTATATTATACACTCTGTGATGCATATATAACAATTTTAAGTATTTAGTATTAGTTTTCTATGAAAAATATCTGACATGTATTCTTTTTGTAGGTGCTTCATTGGTATTCCAAATTCGGACCTATTCCCAAATTCCACAACTTATATCATTTGCAGGTTAAGTTCTTCAACTGGTCGTTTCAACTTTTGACAGCCTTTCTTGAGAACTGTCCAAATCTGAAATACATCATCTTGGTAAGAACCTGCTTGAATAATCTGTATTTTGGCTATAACATAGTTGAAACATATTCTTAGCTCATACTGTTTTTTTTTCTTTCGCAGGATTATTCTGTTACAATGAAGCAAGAGCAAAATGACCTTACTAATGTCCCTTGCTGTTTAACATCAGCGCTGGAGTATGTTGAGATTAGAGAACTGATCATAACGTTGGAAGACGAAACTGGGATCATTAAACTAGTGAATTACTTTCTTGAGAATTCAGCAGTTCTCAAGAAACTGACTCTGAGTTCCAAACATTCTTTTATGACCAAACAAGAGCGAGTTAGCTACAAGAAGCTTCTTACATCCACAAAGATTTCTCCCACATGTCAAGTCATAATTGATTGACATGTGCAGTTGATGATGCTGGTGAACACATGAACATTGTTGTTTCATTTAACAATATTATTGTAGGAATGATCTATTCTCATGAATATTGCAGTGACGCATTTAGCACTTTATGGTTTATTAGGTTTGCTTATCTTGCTTCTGTTTAGAGTTTTTAACCATGGATTGATCCTATGTACTTTAAAGGTCGACATTATACAACTTTTCCTTCTTTTATGTCAAGTTATGTTTAATTAATACTCATTTGGAGTCAATAAGCAAATGAGCATTATAACGAAAAATCAGTGTAGGAGTCAAAACCATGTCATCATGCATCGTACATTTGCTTTCTTGTCATATAAATTGTATATGGACATGATGGACTGAAATAGTTGGCGTAACATTACCTGATATATCTTATTGAAGCCATGAAAACTCAGGCCGCGCAATGTAGAAACCAAGAAGATTTAAAGTTAACTCCAACAACTGTGTAAGGGCACACAAATAATAGAATGATATCCCTGGATTCATCTGGTTCTCCACAGAAAATATAAGCCTGAAACTATCCCAAAAGGCAAGTGCGAGATTTAGTAGCGGGTCTTTCTTTTACCGAAAGCAATGTAAAGAAAGAGTAACGAGGAACAGAGTATGTCAGCAAAAGTAATTTGAAAATCAGAAGCATAATGCCTCTGGAGAGGAATATCTACCCTTGCTTCAATATTACTATGGTGTCTTAAGGACCAAAAATGACGATGGAGCAACATCAAAGACTGAGGACTTGATTAAAATTGACTTTCACAAAGTGCCTCTTTGTTTGATATCGACGGTAGAGTATGTTAAGATTGAGAAACTGATGATAAAAGATAAAACTAGGTTCATTAAACTAGTGAATTAATTTATTGAGAATTCAGCAGTCCTCAAGAAACTGACTCTGAGTTTCAAACCTCCTTCTATAACAAATCTCAAGAAGCTTCTGACATCCACGAAGCTTTCTTTCACATGTCAATTTATCATTAAATGACTAGCAGCTGATGATGATCACATTACCTGAGCATTGTTTCTTTGAACAGTATTATTGTAGTAATTATCTGTGTCATGAAAATTGCAGTTAAGCCTAGCATTTTATAGACATGGTTTTGTAACATCTCAGTTTCTGGTATATGGTGGTGCATGATGAGAAGTTAAGAGTTTTGATTTGGTTACCTGTGTCACCAAAGTGCATTTATTTTTTCCGTCACTCATCCAGTTAGAACTCCAGGGTTAAGTATGCAGTGGCGGTCAGGGCGTTACAGGTTTCTTATTGGATTCTTCCATTGACCTATGCATTAGTAAACCATGGTTAAAGAATCCAAACTATCGTTGTGAAAATTGAGATACTTGCCTCTGAAATTGCGTTAATGAGTCTTTTTATGACCTGATTTTCCACAGACGAAACATTATGGTATACGATAATTATGATTTCCTGACTTAGAGCTGTGTGTTGCTTGATATGGTCTTTAATTCAGGTGCAGTTCTTAGTGGAACGTAATTCAAACGTTTCAAATCCGTTCCATTACATGATTGCTGTTTCCCACTTTACCGATGTGTAGAACTTGATTCAAGGTTTTTTGTTACCATTGTTTAGCATATGTACATTTCTTATAGTCTCTTGGAGCTTAATACGCATTTCTTTAGACTATTCTTGTAGTTTCAGCTCCTGTGTTTCTTTCTTTTCTTTCTCAAGCTCGTTAGTGATTTGCCCATTATTTGTTTTGTGAAATATTAACAACTACTCAGTGTTTTCCTTTTCTTTGACAACCTCTATTGTGATTTCTATGAGTTGTGTTTACAGTCTCATCGTATCCTTCACAAGCTTCACATTCTCTTTGCTGATTTTGATTCAGTTCTCATAGACTGCCTTGTAATCTGCAAATAGATTCTTCTACAATTTTATTGTTAAAAAGTAATTCCTATGTTAGGAGTCATATTTTCACAATAAAATTGTGCAAGTGGCCATTTCAAGAATTGATCCACTATTTCTATATTTTGGGAAATATCAGATTTATGATGTTAAGATTCATTGACAATGTTCATTGCCAAACCAAATGCTTAACTTGCAGGCAACGATAAACATTGGCAAACCACACGTTAAATTGGTTGGTTCAGTATGAAGTTCCTATCAAACAACAGCCATCAAATGTTCAGCAGCAGCAAAAGACTCAAATTCAAAGAGAGGCTCCAGTATACAAACAGGTTGTGGTCAAAGCTCAAAACGGCAGAGTATTTCTAACTGAAGAAACTGTGGGCCTAGACAAACACAACACCAAGCACATTCAGCAGTCACATAAGACAAGAAAAGTCCATTTGAGATAATGAATAGGAAAAAGCTCTGGATTACACAGCACTAAGAACATTTGGCTGTGCTTATTATCCCACTCTGAGAGATTATGCAGTCAACAAATTTGATCCCAAGTCTCTTAAATATGTACTTTTGGGCTATAATGATAAGTACAAAGGCTATAGATGTCTATATCCATCCACTAGAAGAGTTTACATTAGCAAACATGTGCTTTTTGATGGAGATCCCTTTCACTTCTTAGCTATACAAGGATCACAAGGATACAATATAACAACATTAACTCAAACCTGGAAGCAAATATTATCAGCATCAAATTCCAGAGAAAGTGTTTCAGAAAAAGTTGTGCAAGATGACTGCAACACCTTAAGAATCAAACCAACCAGCAAATCAATCTGCAGCAGAGAATCAACAGAATATTAACAGTGAAATTCAAGACAAACATGATGAATCTACATTACCAATAATTGTTGAGGAGGAGAGTTCTGAGTGTTGGATCTTGTTCCTATTGACAATAGCTAGTCCTTTTCATTAAATGAATCTGGTAATCTCAGCAAGCACGCAGAGACAAGTGAAACAGCTGCAATACGTACTGAGAAATCACCAAAGCATCTTGTGGTAACAATATCAAAATCAGGGATAGTCAAGCCTAATCTAAGATATGCATTATTGACTCAAAAGGTAACATACACTCAGCTAAAGACAGTGACTGAAGCAGATGCAGGATGAAATGATGCAATGAAGGAGGAAATAGGAAATTGTGCTGACATTAAAAGAAGACTCTCTCTCTTCAGAACCTACCGTTGAATCTGTGTCTCTCACCAAATCTATATTAATTTCATGTGGATATGCTTTTACTTTTCCTAAATGTCATATTTTCTAATCCCTGGAAATTCTTTGTAACATTGTTGAGATTGATCTCTCCAATTGAATCTGCAAAGAAATAAATCAACATCAAACCAGAAGAACCAGTGAGCAAATCAAGGAATAAAGGATAGAAGAGAAGAAATGGATCAAAGTTCAAAGGAAGAAGAAGAAGAAGAATATGTGTCTAACGTGGAAGAGATAAAAGTCATGGAGTATGAGTTGGGCAACGAAATATGTTTATGGCCCAGTTGAACTTAATGTCTTATCTAGTTAAGTCTAACTAAATCATAGTTGTGTCTTAAGAGAGTAGTTATAGTTATAGTTAGATCCTAAAGCTTGTGTGTCAGTTTGTATAAATAGTAGTTGGAGTAGTGTGGCTATATAATTATATCTATGAGTGTAGGAACATGTCTCAAATAGTGTCTAAGCTAGCAAGAGTTTTTCTATTTAATCTTAAGAATGTAAACGTTTGAATGCAATGAAAAATGTTGTGTTAAGGAAATCAAACCCAAAAGAGAGTAATTCTAACATGGTATCAGAGCAATACTGATTCATGAAACCTGTTCAAGATTCACAAAAAAAAAGAAATATCAAGTGAGCATTAAGAAGATATCAACTATGACATTAAATCTGCAATCATCTCAGCTGGTAGCTGTTTTTGATGGGCACAATTATGAGTTTTGGGCGGCTAGGATGAGAACTACCTTGATGAACAAAGAGTTGTGGGAGATAGTCAAGGAAGGCCCTCAAGAATCATCCACCAAAGTCTTTGAAACATCTGGACCGGATCATACAAAAGAAATGGCAAACCTGAAGATCCTTAAAGCTAAAGACATTGCTGCTCTCCAGATCATTCAACATGCTGTTGCGGATATTATCTTTGACAAGATACTCTCTGCAACCTCTGCTAAAGAAGCTTGGGAGCTGCTGGAACATTCCTATCAAGGAAATGAGAAAGTCAAGATGGTTAAGCTTCAATCTCTAAGAAGAGACTTTGAAAATCTAAAAATGAAGGAAGGAGAAAAAGTGAAGACTTACTCTGATCGAATCCAAGCTGTGGCTAATCAGATGAGAGCTCTTGGAGAAGGGAGATCCAACTTCGATCTTGTGGTCAAAATGCTTGCATCTATGCCAAAAAGCTATGCTCCTTTGTCCTCTCTGATGGAAGAAACAAAAGATCTTAAAACTGTTACTTATGCTGAGTTAGTAGGATCTCTTGAGGCACATGAAAAGAAATACTTTCCTGATGAAGAAGAGGAGTCTGAAGGTGCATTTGCTGCTCGGTTCAGAGGACTGAACACAAATGAGAATGGCAGATCAAGCTCCAGTCAATTAAGTAACAGAGAAAGAAAGTGGTGTGGAGACTGCAAGAGAACAAATCATAATGAGGAGGAGTGTTTCTACAAAAACAGAAGAAACAGAATAGATTTCAAAAGAATAAGATCAAATTTCTACAAAGGAGGAGAAAACCGTACTTGCTTTAACTGTGGCAAGACTGGCCACTTGATGTATGACTGCAAAGCAAAAAATCAAGATGAAGCTCAAGCTGCTCAGGAAGATGAAGACAAAGAAGACAAGAAGGAAGAGAGTTACCACATGTTCACTGCAAGGTGTGAGGAGCAAAAATCTCTTGAAGAAAACATTTGGCTTATTGATAGTGGTTGTACAAACCACATGACTCCTCAAGAAAGTCTGTTTATAAAACTCAACAAGCAAATCAAGGTACCAATCACTATTGGAAATGGTGAAATTATAATGACAAAAGGGAAAGGCGATGTAGAAGTTATGACTAAAGAAGGAAAAAGACTAATCAAAAACGTCTTCTTAGTACCTGAAATGACCAAGAACTTGCTAAGTGTATCCCAGATGATAGAAAATGGATATGAAGTAGCTTTCAAAAGAGGCTGCTGCACTATCCACGACCAAGCTGGAAGAAAGATTGTTGAGGTAAAAATGATCAACAACAGCTTTTGTCTTACTCTATCATCAATGCATGAAACTACTCTTATGGCTCTAAACAAAGAGGTTAAGCCCGGTAAAAGGGTGAATGAACTAGTCATTAACTCTAAGGTGGAAAGTACAAAAGAAAAAGCTGTGTTTAAGGTTGATTATCAAGGAAACTCAACATTCAGTCACTACAAGAATGCAGAAAAGAATCAAGCTGTGGAAAAGAAAAATATGAGAGAAACTACTGAAGGGATAAACAAAAAGCATCAAGAAGCTACAGGAAACATTGTTGAAATTGGAGATCAATGGCCAGTTCTAAAAGGACGAAGTACTAGTAAAGGAAAAACATCACCGAGTCTCTTCCAAGCGAAAGTGGTCAAGATTGGAGACATCACCCTTGATTCAACGTATCTTCCTGAAACTAAGAAGTTGAAATTAGAGAAGAGGCAAGATAATACAGAGGAAAGCATAGTTCTAGAGGGAGTTTCAAAATCAAGCTTACCACCAACATATGCTGCAACATTAAGGAATCCACTCAATAGAGAGACTAACAAAGAAACCCAGAAACTTGTTGCGATGAACTTAAAAGAAGAAAAAGAAGACGTTAAACCAGTAAGTATTCAAATCAAGGACGAAATCTTAAACATCACTAAACCAAAAGCACATCACAGAGAATCCAAGGCAACTCAGTTCAAAATCCCAGAGGAGAAACTCAAAAGCAAAAAGATTGAATTACCTGAGAAAGCCATAAAAAGTGCAGGGGCAAGTCAAAAGAAAATCTCTTATGAAAGGGAGAGCATGAAATCGAGTGTGAAGATGAGTTATGCAGATGCTCTAAAGAGGAGATCTCCATTGAATCAAGCTCCAAGCTGCAATGATTCAAAGGTACAAACTTTCACAGTTTTAGGTTCAAATTCGAACATCAATCGAAGAGCTCAAGAGGGAGTGTTGAGATTGATCTCTCCAATTGAATCTGCAAAGAAATAAATCAACATCAAACCAGAAGAACCAGTGAGCAAATCAAGGAATAAAGGATAGAAGAGAAGAAATGGATCAAAGTTCAAAGGAGGAAGAAGAAGAAGAATATGTGTCTAACGTGGAAGAGATAAAAGTCATGGAGGATGAGTTGGGCAACGAAATATGTTTATGGCCCAGTTGAACTTAATGTCTTATCTAGTTAAGTCTAACTAAATCATAGTTGTGTCTTAAGAGAGTAGTTATAGTTATAGTTAGATCCTAAAGCTTGTGTGTCAGTTTGTATAAATAGTAGTTGGAGTAGTGTGGCTATATAATTATATCTATGAGTGTAGGAACATGTCTCAAATAGTGTCTAACCTAGCAAGAGTTTTTCTATTTAATCTTAAGAATGTAAACGTTTGAATGCAATGAAAAATGTTGTGTTAAGGAAATCAAACCCAAAAGAGAGTAAATCTAACAAACATATTATTTTCTTGTCTTGTACGGCAAGTAATCTTTTAGGATCTCATACAAGTATTAATTCGAAAACACATTGCTTTACAAATAATTGGAATGGGATAACCAGAAATAGGATAATTAACCAGGAGAAAGGCGCAGCAGTTCTAGCTTAGCTTAAGCCTAAGGCCTAAGTTGAACCTTACTGCGAAGGCAGCTCTCTGGGTTTCCGAGTCTTAAGTCGGGACTCATATAGAACACCAACACAGAGAAAAAGGGTTCAAGTGGCTCCTTACGCTCCTGGTGTTCGAACTAGTCTCCTTTTATTATGACAGACTACATTTTTTCTTAATCGCATAAATTTTTTTTAATCTATTTTGTCCGATGTTCGTTTTCATCAGAACTCACGGTGAAGTTTGTCTAAATGTTTTTTTTTCCTTTATGATTTCAAGTCATTATATTTTATTTCATGTTTGGATAAAAAAAATCATCTATTTTCTGAGGGATTTTTTGGATTTTCTGTATCTTTAAAAACATTATTTCAAAAAGATTTCTCACCCAAATCATAAACTTTCTCTTGAAATTTAGTTAATTAGCTAAATAATTCTAAAATGTTGTTAAAAATCAGAAATATTTATTGAAATTTTGTTACATTTTATACAAAATCAAGATAGTGATGAACATAAATCATTTTCTTCATATATTGTAAATTTTGATTTCAATAACATAATTATAGTAAATTGTATATATACCTATCTTAAAAAACTTGGGTAACCATCAAAAAATATTTGTATAGTATTTTCATAATAATATAAACCAAAAATATTCTATGAAATTGAATTTCGAAAGTAAATTTGAGTAATCTGCCCAATATCTTTTTTTTATTGAAATAAGTGGGCTGTTTTATAAAGACTAATTTTCATATTGGAATTAGTTTTAAAAGTTTAAATTGGGGGGGGGGGGGGGGGTGAAGCGTACATTTGTCAATTTTTTAGTAACAACTTATATGATGACATGGATTTAAAATAGGGAATATCATAATTTTTTATATGGAACTGTCTCATAAATGGGGAAAATCTTTGGAAAAATCATTGGAAAATTTTGATAAACTAATAGTTTGGAAAAAATCTTTTTTATACTTATTAAGACCTATAATATTAAACTTATATATGTAATACACCTTTATAAATATAAAAATATATTCTGTTTAAACATCTTATATTACCTGTAAAATTTTATTAGCTGTAAAGTTATTATGGGGGAGTGAATACATACACCTGTCAAATTTTTTTATGGATTTTATGTGCAAATATCTCTTAATTGGGAAAATAAAATTTGGTAAAATAATGCTATGGAGAAATTTTTTTTTTACTTACTATGACCTATAATGTTAAATTTTCATATGTAATATACCTCTATAAATATAAAGAACATATTTTGTGGTTAAACATCAATTCATCTTTTGTTTGTTGAAAATTTTAAGAAAATGGTGAGAGTTAATAAAGGTCGTCAGAGAATAGAGATGAAAAAAATGACTGATAAAAAAAATCTTCAAATTACTTTTTCAAAAAGAAAATTTGGTATTTTCAAAAAAACTACTGAACTTTGTACATTAACTGGTGCAGAAATTTTGATGATTGTGTTTTCTCCAAGTGGAAAAGCATTCTCATTTGGTCATCCATCAGTTAAAGATCTAATTAATCGTTTTACATATGATAACCATAACCCTGTCTTTCTTCTCCGACAAAACAACAATCAACAGCTCGTTCTTCAACGTCAAGACAAAAATATCCAATGTCTCAACAAGATACTCACTGAGGTAACTACAAACAATATTATTTGAAGTATAAAATCATATTAAACAACAATAGTATACCCTACTTATGTATGCATAGATATATGATTAATATGTAAGTTGTTTACGAAAATATAAAGCAATGCAATGAATGTCAATTTTAATTTTGAAATACCAATAGAAAGATTTTAAGATATCAAATCATTTTATAATAAGATTGTATTATTTAAAAACAATTTAAGATATAAACTATATTTCTTTTTTTTATAATGAATATATTAATATATATTTTTTTAAAAAAGTTTTACTTAGTGATGTAATAATGGGTTGCTTACTCATAATGTTAATTTAATAACACAAACAAAATTATCAATTTCGTTGCAGGTGCAGGCGCAACAGGAATACGAGAAAAAGAAGACAAGGTCTTTGAAATCTTTTATAGAATCCAAAGAAAATGGAAGAAATTGGTATGAGAAAAATGTGAAAGAACTGGATATGAATGAAACAGATCATCTCATATGTGCTCTTCAAGGAATGAAAGAGAAACTGATAAGTGGAATCTCTCAACATCCTCAACTAAATGTTTTTCAGAATCATTTAGGTGAAAGTTCTGGAGATATACCATCATTTGGATACAATAACAATATCAACAGAGTTATGATTCCGAGATCCGATTTGAACTATATGTCAGGTTACAACTTCAATCAGAGCTAGAGTGTGAAAACTAGAAAATGGACGTTATAATATGAAAGTCATCTGAGTCAGTATTGATATTATTTAATTATGATTATTGTTATGATTTGTCTTGTATTGTGAGATTTAATAAGTTTTTAAAATTTGTTTCATTTTGCTTGTTTTCCTTTTTTTATTTTTATATTTTGAATATTTGGGAGAACGTCAAAAGAAAGCATATCCAAAAATTTCCTTCAGAAGAAAATTTTAATTTAATTTTTCTTTTGTTTACTTTTTATTCTCCTAACAAACATATAATCTTTTCCTTTAAAAATAACTCACATAATTTAGTTGTATAGAATGGTCATTTGAAACAAGACAAATTCGGTCCTGAAACTCGTGGAATCTCATTTACAATTAACTTTAAATTACAAAAAAATGAAATATAATATCTTACTGATCTAAATATCAAAACAGTAAAATATATTGAATTCTCATATAAGACAAGGTCTTTGAAATCTTTTATAGAATCCAAAGAAATTGGTATGAGAAAAAAGTGAAAGAACTGGATATGAATGAAACAGATCATCTCATATGTGCTCTTCAAGGAATGAAAGAGAAACTGATAAATGGAATCTCTCAACATCCTCAACTAAATATTTTTCAGAATCATTTAGGTGAAAGTTCTGGAGATATACCATCATTTGGATACAATAACAATATCAACAGAGTTATGATTCCGAGATCCGATTTGAACTAAATGTCAGGTTACAACTTCAATCAGAGCTAGAGTGTGAAAGCTAGAAAATGGACGTTATAATATGAAAGTCATCTGAGTCAGTATTGGTGTTATTTAATTATGGTTATTGTTATGATTTGTCTTGTATTGTGAGATTTAATAAGTTTTTAAAATTTGTTTCATTTTGCTTGTTTTCCTTTTTTTATTTTTATATTTTGAATATTTGGGAGAACCTCAAAAGAAAGCATATCCAAAAATTTCCTTCAGAAGAAAATTTTAATTTAATTTTTCTTTTGTTTACTTTTTATTCTCCTAACAAACATATAATCTTTTCCTTTAAAAATAACTCACATAATTTAGTTGTATAGAATGGTCATTTGAAGCAAGACAAATTCGGTCCTGAAACTCGTGGAATCTCATTTACAATTAACTTTAAATTACAAAAAATAAAATATAATATCTTACTGATCTAAATATCAAAACAGTAAAATATATTGAATTCTCATATAACTACTTCATATGTCTTAGAAATATTGTTTTCTGACTAATTCACATAGATTAAAAAATAGTTTATAACTACTAATAAATGCATTCTTTTTTACATTAAATTTTTTTCAATATCTATAAACCAATGATAATTCAATAATTAAAATATTTTCAATTAATATTTTTTAAGTTTGAAATTTATTAACATTAACCATTAAAATTTATTTTAAAATATAGAAAAATCAATATTTGTGAGACAAAAAAAATCGGTAGAAAATCAATATTTCTGAGATAGAGAGAGTATTAGTTAATTGTATTTTCTCTAAGTATATATATATATATATATTCACTAACTATCCAGCTTATATACATTTAAAATACAATATTTCATTGTTCAAACTTTTAATTTGATTTATTTTCATTGTTTCTTGTTTTTTTCTCCCATTGTTTCTTGTTTAGGTCTGAAAAATGTAATAATAATTGGTTTATAAGAAAACAAAAGGAGAAATCATATGAATTTTTTTTTTTTCAGATCGTGAATGTATGTATGTGAGAGTAGTACTCTCATAAAGTTGTCTTTATTCAAATTTGAGTCAATGTCAAATTTGGTAACGAAGACTTTACAACAACAACAAAAAAAATGTCAAACAAACAGAAAGCAGAAAAAGATCACAGCTTAAGATCCACCAATATTCCACTTCCAATGGCGGTTTCATCCTTCTCCGACGAAGACATCCCGCCGCAGCACCAAGTGTTCATCAACTATAGAGGAGATGAGCTACGGAAAAGCTTCCTCGGGTTTCTCGTAAAGGCAATGAGATACGCGAAGATCAACGTTTTCACAGACGAAGTAGAAGTCAAAGGAAGAGATCTACAGAATCTTTTTAGTAGGATCGAAGAATCAAGAATCGCAGTTGCGATCTTATCAGAGAGGTACACTGAATCAAGTTGGTGTCTGGATGAATTAGTGAAGATGAAGGAACAGATTGACCTAGATAAGCTCGTTGTCATTCCCATCTTCTATAGATTAGATGCGAGTAACTGTAAAAGACTCGTCGGAGCTTTCGGTGATAATTTTAGGGATTTGGTAAGAGAGTATCGGAGTGAGACTGAGAGGATCAAGAAATGGAAAGAAGCTTTGATCTCTATTCCTCAAAAGGTTGGCTTGACTTTGGCAGGACACAGGTATGATCACTATTGATATCGAATGGATCTGCATTTAGGGTTCTAAGTCGTTATGTGGTAGCGTAAACAAGAAGTCAAGATATTTGAGGCGTTCACCTCTAGGACCTTAATATAGACCTCAAACCTGATATCTAGAGATTATCTCATATCTCTTCTCATTCGAATAGTGCTCTTATCATGATTTTAAATCAAACTATAACATTACTGGATTTGTAAATTCTGGCTGCAATGATTTTGAATCACTTCTCTATTATTTATGGATCCCTAGTTGTCACATGGGTTATAAATATGTAGTACTGCATTTTCAAATTCTAGCTTGAGAAATTCCTTTTTATCAATCGAGTATAATCATCTCTTATAGCAAAATGTTGCTTGGACTTATCAAGAAGTTTATATCATTTTTCACTGGCAACTTCAGGGATGAGTCTGAATTGGTAGATTCAATCGTTAAGGAGGTGAAGAAAGTTCTAATCGAAATTTCAATCAATGAAAGGGACAATTCTAACACTTCCACCAACATAAAAGGTTACTTGTGTATTATATTTCTTTTCAAGTGTGATTTGAGTTTTCAAAAGTTGTAGCGAGATTCATTTATTTTTTCTTTCTTGCATGTGTTTCAGATCAGTCCACAAAGCACCAAATCCCAAACAACATTAACTCGTCTTTCGAGCCTCTATTGACAGAGCTAGACCGACTACCATCGCATCACTCTCAAGTGTTTGTCAGTTTCTGCAAAGACGAGCTTGGAGACAACTTTGTCACACATCTTGTGTGGGCTTTAAGAGACTCAGGAATCAATGTATTCACAGATATCTACAACCTTAGATGAAGAGAAAAACAACAAGAAGTATTCACGAGTATATCTAAGTCAAATATCGCGCTTGCCATCTTCTCAAAGAGGTACTCAGAGTCAAATTGGTGCTTGAACGAACTTGTGGAAATGGAGAAGCTTGCAAAGGAAGGAAAACTCGTGGTCATCCCCATATTCTACAACGTGAAAACAAATGAAGTTAGAAGACTTGAGGGCGAGTTTGGAAAACATTTCAGGGATGAAAAAGAGAGATTTGCTATGGAACCAATGATGGTTCAAAGTTGGGAAGAATCTTTGAAGTTTTATACTACAGGGAGGATTGGCTTGAGCATGGAAGCACACAAGTATGTTAAAGAACATTTTTACCAATTCTTGATTTGTATAAAGACTTTGTGTTTGGCCTTCTCATCAGTTTCTTTCACTTATTTTGCAGAAACGAATTAGCTCTTGTCGGCGCCATTGTTAGAGATGTGACAAGATTACTACCAAACTTTTCAAGAATAAGGAGAAGAAGAAAATTAGGTATTGGAGAAGTTTTTGTCAGGGCTTTAACTGCAACTTTTATGTTTGCTCTCTTCATGTCCTCTATGCCTATGCCTGATGTGAATTTTTTCAAAATTGGCAAGTTGTTATTAGGTTTTCCCTTTTTGGTTGTTGTCTTGTACAATATTTTATGTTAGTAAATGGTGTGTTCTCGCTTGTGGCTTTTATGTTACACTATATAAGGTTGCTTGTGTTGTAGTGTAAGTTCCTTTTTGATATAGTCTAAAACAATTCTACTTCAAATTATGGTTTTATTTCTGTATCCAGACTCTATTTACTTATGCATCTCAAATATACAGCCTCTATTTATTTATACATCTGAATTCTCAAATATAAAAAATGAAATTTACATATAATCTCAATATCATATACAAAATTTAATGAAATTTCACAGAACCCAGCTGAGTCAACTCGTTAAGCGTGTCAAAGATGCTGAGTTCACTCGTGAAGCGTGACAAAGATGCTGACGACAAAAGGCAAAGCAAAGTCCTTTTCTGATTCTTAATCTTTCGCTAATTCCCCTCCACTATAAGAATACATACCTCATTATCATTTTCCATTAAAGCTAACTTTTTTTTACCTTTCCAAAAAAAGCATCATTTCCACAACAACGACATTTCCTTTCAATCTTTCGATCAGGTTTTTCCATTCTTCATTCTCCTTTCTTCAAGAATCATGATTGTATTAGACTTATACTGAATTTAGGGTTTGATCTGGTTTCTATGTTGAATGATCTAATTGCGTGAAATAGTGAAACCCTGCTCGAAAGTTTTGAACTTTTTGATGATCTGATTCGTTTTTTGATCTTTTCTTTTGAGAAATTTGAGATTGATCATGTGAAGGATTTATAAGAAAGTGAAATTGGAAGCTATAAACATAAAATCTTCCAAATTGTTTCGATTTAGACATTTAGATATACAATAATTTACCGACTCTAATGAAATGAAGAAAAAGTAAAATTCTGAAACTTTTGATTCGTTTGTGTGATCTCTATTCTTAGGCTAATTTGAGAGTGATTATGTAAAAGTTTCATGAAGATTGATCTTTTGATTGTATTTCATTAGTAGCAAAAAAATGGCTAAGTCTGGGATTGATGAGACATCAGAATCTGGAGCTTTTGTAAGAACAGCATCAACATTCAGAAACTTTGTTTCACAAGATCCTAATTCTCAGTTTCCAGCTGAATCCGGAAGATACCATCTTTACATATCCTATGCATGTCCATGGGCTTGTAGATGTCTTTCTTACTTAAAGATCAAAGGACTTGATGAAGCAATCAGTTTCTCGGTTAGTACTAATTCATACTCTACCTCGCGATTTTGGTATTGAATTAGACTGTTTATGCATTCCTCTTTCTATTTGATTTCGATTAGTCGGTTCACACAATATGGGGAAGAACTAAAGAAACTGATGACCATAAAGGATGGATTTTCCCGGTTTCGGATACCGATCTCCCTGGAGCTGAGCCTGATTATCTTAATGGTGCAAAGAGTGTGAGAGAGCTCTACGAGATGGCTAGCCCGGACTATGTGGGGAAGTACACTGTTCCTGTAAGTTTTCGATCTATTGGTGAACTCTCTTATCTCTGTTGTCCTGTTTCTTGAATGTTTTGTGTTGTTGTTACGTCAGATTCTATGGGATAAGAAGCTTAAGACTGTAGTTAACAATGAGAGTTCAGAGATAATACGTATGTTCAATACCGAGTTCAATGGTATTGCGAAAAACCCGTCGCTTGACCTTTATCCTTCTCATCTCAGAGACATAATCGATGAGACTAATGAATGGGTTTTCAATGGGATAAACAACGGTGTTTATAATTGTGGGTTTGCTAGGAAACAACAACCATATAATGAGGTATTAAAATCCTTATTGTCTTTACCGCTTTAACAGAGCGTATTGATTCTACTGAATTGATCCCTTTTGTTTCCAGGCAGTGAACCAATTGTATGAAGCATTTGATAGATGCGAGGAAATACTTGGAAAACAAAGATACATCTGCGGGAACACTTTCACCGAAGCAGATATTCGATTATTCGTCACTCTCATAAGATTTGATGAGGTATTGGAATTGGCTTTCTTTTCTGTTTGTAACACATCAAGACTGGTAGCCTTGACTTCATCTTTCTTTTTATTGCGGTTCTAGGTTTACGCGGTTCACTTCAAATGCAACAAGAGACTCTTACGGGAGTATCCAAATATATTCAACTACATAAAAGATATCTACCAAATCCATGGGATGAGTAGCACTGTGAACATGGAACACATCAAGCAACATTACTACGGAAGCCACCCTACCATAAACCCGTTCGGAATCATTCCTCATGGGCCTAACATCGATTACTCTTTGCCTCATGACCGCAACAGATTCTCCTCATGAAAAAACAAAATCAAAGATCCATAATTTATCACAAGTTCTTAAAACAATAGCCTAGAAAGAAACATGTCTTTGTGTTTTCAGTTTAAAAGTGGATGTAGTGTGTGTGAAACTGTTGCAAATCATGTTATGTTCTACATTTTGCTGAGTGATGGTATGTTTTGAGGTTAACCTAAACTTTGAAACACTTAACACATATCATCTTCTTTTTTTATAAAAAGCATTATGCTTATTGTGTTATAGATGAAAGGGGGAGAGAGAGAGATAGAGTGTGAGAATGATAGCTCTTAATGGCGTTTGAGTGTGATCACACCATTTTGAAGATAAGTTTACAAAAAGAAACATTATCGAATTTCTTTTTGAATGTTTTATCCGTTTCGTTTTTATAGGATAAATGTTTTATCCATTTCTTGATTTTCTGCTATAGACAAATGTCTTCTTTCAAGAATTATTAATGAAATATACAATGATTTCCCTTTTTCTTTTAGAAAATATAACAAAAAAACTTGTTTTGAGATCTGTTATGTACAAATCTGTTTTTAAAATAACAATATTAACCCATTTTTGTATGTTTAATTTTACCAACATTATCAAAAAATTCAAAATCCCATAGAAAATAAAATTTAACAAAGTTTTAACCGGATTTAAATACATTATTGAACATTTTAGTATTTTATATTTAAGACTATGCAAAAATATACTCACGAACTCTCTCTTTAGAGCTCTACATATACTTTTTAATTATTTTATACATTACATTTTTTGTCGGCAATTATGAATTATCTATACGTTATCTAAATATCTAAATCAATTAAAATATACAAACAAATAATGTTTTAAAAATAAATATATATTAAAAATATATTAGCAAACAAAAGAGTCGCTGTTCCTCCAATTTTATTTGACAAAAAAAAAAAAAGTCTTCGGCCTCCACTCTCAAGCTCAACCAAGTTCTTGGGTCCTCTCTATTATTATTACCACTTCTTCTCCTAATCTACTGTATTCGAGCATTTGCAAGAGTTTTGTATCTACGACATGAGAAAGTTCTAACATTACTGATCGGTTAGCTCTTTTTTCTCACTCTCTGTTCAATACTACCCAAAAATACTCAAGTTTATCTTTTGATTTTTATTGAATTACTTCGTTGTTTGACTCGATTTATTAAGCTTATTTCATGTTTAGTTTTCTGGTTTTATGATAATTTTCAATCTTGTTCAGAGTTTTCCAATAAAGCTTTAACCTTTTAGATACTTCAGCTATTATGGATTCTTGAAACTTTGGTTTCATTTCATTGATGATAAAAGATTGATTAGTTTCTTAAATTTGCTTGCTTTAATTTGTTTATGCTTTACCTGAGTTGATTTGGCAAGCTTTAGTCTATTAAACTCGAGTAACATGATTCAATTTTCAGTATAGGTTGGTGATTTATCTTCATAGTAGAAGGTTAATGATGGAAGGGAAAAGATTGGATCTTAGATTTCATCATTCTATATCATCACAATCTGTGGAGTCTGCATTGGATTTGGATAAAAATGGTTACAATCAATTAAAAATGGCTTCTTCATCATCACTTCAACCGTTACCATCGGGTGGTCAGCATCCTGAAACCAGTGCTGCTGCTGCTTACTTCTCTTGGCCTACTTCAAGTCGATTGAATGATTCAGCTGAAGACAGAGCAAACTATTTTGCAAATCTTCAAAAGGGTGTTTTGCCTGAAACTTTTGATGGTTTACCTACTGGGAAGAAAGCTACTACATTGCTTGAACTGATGATGATTAGAGCGTTTCATAGTAAGAATTTAAGGAGGTTTAGCCTCGGTACAGCTATTGGTTTTCGGATTAGACGAGGTGTTTTGACGAATATTGCGGCTATTCTTGTTTTTGTTGCTCGGAAAGTTCATAAAAAATGGCTTAATCCTCTTCAGTGTTTACCTACCGCCTTGGAGGTGAGATATCTTCTATGAGTCTTTACGGTCTTATCCGCTTACTAAATTTTGATTCATCTTTATATCGATTGATCGTGCTTGAAAGAGTGGATATTAGAAACTTAAGTTATGTAGATACTACAAACATGAACATATTGTAAAAAAAGTTATTATGCCGCTATATAAGTTCTCTTTTGGGATCCTTAAAGTATCTTAATTTGACAGGGTCCTGGAGGAGTTTGGTGTGATGTAGATGTTGTTGAGTTTCAATATTATGGTGCGCCTGCACAAACGCCTACAGAGCAGGTTTATACAGAGCTTGTTGATGAACTGAGAGGCAGTGGTTCATTTATCGGATCTGGTTCACAGGTAGATTTTGTACTGAACTGGCTTATATACCCGTGTTATTGTCATTCTTATTACAAAAAAATTATCCGGCTATCCCTCTCTTCGTGTAGGTGGCTAGTCAAGAGACATATGGAACCTTGGGTGCTATTGTAAAGAGTAAAACCGGCATCAGACAAGTTGGTTTCCTAACAAACCGGCATGTTGCAGTTGATTTAGACTACCCAAGCCAGAAGATGTTTCATCCATTGCCACCTAGCCTTGGACCTGGAGTCTACTTAGGTGCAGTGGAAAGAGCCACTTCATTCATTACCGATGACCTTTGGTATGGCATTTTCGCTGGAACTAACCCAGGTAGCTCGATAACAAAGTATATAATAACTTTGATGTGTAATGGCATATCAAAATGTTCATTATCGGTTTCTCTTTTCTGCAGAAACATTTGTTCGAGCTGATGGAGCATTCATTCCATTCGCTGAGGACTTCAATATGAACTATGTAACCACAACTGTCAAAGGGATTGGTGAGATTGGCGATATCCATGCTATTGATCTACAGTCTCCAATTAACAGTCTCATAGGAAGAAAAGTGGTTAAAGTTGGGAGAAGCTCTGGTTTGACCACTGGGACCATAATGGCTTACGCGTTGGAATACAATGACGAGAAAGGGATTTGTTTCCTAACCGATTTTCTTGTTGTTGGTGATAACCAGCAAACTTTTGATCTCGAGGGTGATAGTGGAAGTCTTATTCTGTTGGCTGCGGGCAATGAGAAGAATGAAAAACCGCGACCTGTTGGAATTATTTGGGGAGGAACAGCTAACCGAGGACGATTGAAGCTAAAAGTGGGGGAACAACCTGAGAATTGGACAAGTGGAGTTGATCTAGGCAGAGTTCTTAACCTTCTTGAACTTGATCTCATTACTTCCAATGAGAGTCTTCAAGGTATGTGTCATCTCTTAGGTTCTATTTGTGGTACTTTTAGTATACACTGTTTTCTTCAATGTCTCTTTTGCTGAGTGCAGCCGCGGTGCAAGAACAGAGACACGGTATTATGTGTGCTGCAGTTGATTCCACGGTCGTTGAATCTTCTCCCGGTGTGAGCAGGCTGTCAAGGTGTAAAACAGGTGAGAACTTTGAGCCTATCAACTTGAATATTCTGCAAGTTCCTAGCGAAGAAGACAACTCAAACATTCATCCAGAGTTCCAAATAGAAGACGTGTTAGAATCAGCAGCCATGATCGAAGAACATCAGTTCATTCCAAGTTCAAGCAACAACAGATCGCCACTCCATCAGAAAATTAATGGACCAGAGAATCTCGAATCCAAGAACCTGTCTTTGCTTAAGACTAGTAGTTCAGGTGATGAGATTGGCTTTTCGTTGCAGTTAGGTGAATCAGATGCAAAGAAAAGAAAACGAAATGATTCACCAGATGGTTCACAAGAACCATGAAGAGTGAAGGTTATGCTTGCTCTCACAGTTTCACACATGAGACTTCATAACATATCAGAGGATTCAACAGTAGTACCACTATTATTTTTCCACTGCATTTTTTGCTAGAGAAAAAATATTGAGAATAGCATATATGTATTGCCTAATGTAAAGAGATAGTCAAAAAGTAATGAGCCGATATGTGTTGGTTGACTATGAACGAACACCTATGATTTTTGTTGTACCTCAAGAACATCTTGAAACATAAGCAGTTGCAATGAAGCCTCCTAAACCTCATATAACTTGATACCATACATTGAGTTTTAAGACATAGTAGATACAATTGAATATCAAACTAATGGTGCAAACTCTTACTCGATTAAACTGAATTGTAACTGTACTAACTTTAGTCGGTAGATACATTTGGCCAACCTTTTTCAGCTTGAAACTTTACAAAATCAGCGAGAAGCTTGATTTCTTCATCCTGCAACCGCGGTCCAAAGGTACATTGTCCTCTCGGCGTGCATTTCTCGCCAAATCCCTGAAGCAAAGCATCAGACATATATCACTTCAGATTATTTAGCTAAGTGGAAGAGAATTATCATTTTATACAAGGAAGCCCTTGAAAGAGATCTCACTGGCATTCTTCCCTTTCCATAGTAGGTAACTCGAAATATCTCTTCCTCAGTATCAACTCCATTTCTGTAAAGGCAAACAAACCGTTGCAAATATAAACACACAAAGATCTATCTAACCAATAGATGCACACAAAACACAGCTCTTTGATCATAGAGAATTGGTTATTTTACCTTTCGAGATCACTTGTGAAAAGTGTTGCGCCCTGAAAAAGAGAAAGATATGAGCTACTTGACTTCAAAAGGAAACCAAAGATGACATGAAAAGAGAAGAATGGCTTCAAGAGTTTTCATTTTCATCAAGTGTTTATAACTCACAGGTTGGATAATGTTTCCACCAGTATCGTGACACCCAATACAAGCTCTATTAAACAATGTTGCTCCTCTTTGTATATCCAAGGTCTGACCAAGAGATTCTACAACACAATACCCACAAAAGCAAGAAACTTTCATAACCACATTTAAAAACTTTCAATCTTTAAAATTTGTCTTCCAATTTGGAATCTCAACTATACACTGAATACATCATTCTTCTCTGGCTGCAGAATCCGAAATTCATACTAACAGTCAAAGGAGTTTCAACAAGAAAAATTCTTGAATGAAACAAAAAACTTAGAAAGAATCTCCACAAAATCCTCTTCAATTTCACAATAATTGACTAAAACGAATGTTCCTAAGTGTTGTTCTGCAATGTCTCAAGACTCTCAACTTAATGAAATTAGTCTAAAGTTGAAAGCTTTGGTCAGACACAAACTAGGGTTTACCTGGAGGGTGACAGATAGGTGAAACAGCAAGTAGAACCACCGTGAGCGGCGGAGCTAACTTCTTGATTAGAAACTCCAAATCTTTGTGCTTAGCAGGAGGAATTGGGAGTTTCCATTCTCTTTTGCTTGCAATACCCTTTCAAAGAATATGTATGAATATATAATCTCAACGTCATGTATAAAACCATATCTATCAAATGTGCAGAGAATGAGAAAGAGAGAACCTTGTGGGAAGTACAAAAAAGGTTGCAAGTGCGAGCAGAGGCAGAACAGAGAAGACTCATCTCTATGGATTAAGTTTTGGGCGTCTCTGCTTTCTTTGGCGTGTTTTAACCGGTTTGGCACATCAGGGGTTAAACCGGATTGGTTTTCAGAAAAAATTAAGTATTTAGTTATGTATAATTTTCTTAAAAAAATATACCCATCTAATTTCTATAAATGATAATAAATCTATAAATCATATTGGAAAATTGATCGAATCTAAATTTATAGATCTTAGAGAAAATGTACTAGATGATGACAAAAGAAAATTGCAATGATAGATATTACCAATTTACCATCGTAAATAAAATGTATGTTGAAATGAAGCAAAACAAAGAAAAAACAACAACAACAAAGTTTATGTATTTGCTTTAAACATTATATGACCACATGTGATTTTTTTTTTCTTCTATATGCGTATTATCCATTACTTTTGAAACTATACACTATATCTAGTGTGTTAAAAGAGAATTACAAACATTTTTTTTAACAAAAACTGTAAATAGCTATACCATATAGAAATAGATTTGCAAACATTTTATTTTCGTTTGATAAGTATGCCCTTGGCCGCTTTCAAGATGCGTAGCACATCTCTCATGGTCATCCTTACACCAGCTGCATACGCAGTACAGGCCAATCCAACTTCCACCATTTTGTTAAGGCAATCAAGTTTTGTTTGAATTTGTGCACCAGAAGTATTATCCATGAGTCCCTTAAGTTTAGGGTCAATCACTTCCATAATTGCATTCTTTTGGAACCTATAACTTATCCATTCTATCAAACTTTGATCTCCTTTGAGGCTCTCGTCCATTGGGCTTTTTCCAGTAAATAGCTCCAACAGCATTACTCCAAAGCTATACACGTCCCCTGCTTGTGATGGCTTTTCTCCAAGCCCATACTCTGCATGCATGTAAACCACATAGTTTATATAAAATATATCAATCACCATAATAGTTTGTTTGTTTTATTTAGTTATAAAATTTACTTGGAAATTCATACTGCAAAAAAGAAGTCTAGAAATGTTTCTTAAAAGTTCTAAAATCCAGCCTAAGTAAATTTGAATTCTTATTTAATTTTTAAAAAAAATTGTGGTAAGTCTTAGAATCAAGATAAAAACTGGTAATTCAAAGCATTTTAAATGCTATTACAAATACTGAATTTAAAATGGTAAGATTATTCGTATTATATCTATATTTTTATACTTTACCACATATACCATAATATGAAAAGAAATCACTTTTCTAAAATTACTGAAAACATTAACACTAAATGAAAATTAAACAGTAAGATTAAATTCATTTAAATGAAAAGAAAATTACTAAATATCCCAATATAGAAATATACAGTTAATTTTTAATAGATTTAGAACTAACCTGGAGGAATATAACCAATGGAGCCTTTCAAGACGTGTGTGGAGCTTATAGAAGCATGGTGACCATCATCAGATGCGTTGAACAACACACGAGCCAGCCCAAAATCTCCGACTTTTGCAACCATTTCTTCGTTTAGTAGAATATTGCTTGGTTTAAGATCGCAATGAACCACTGGAACCTCACAATCATTGTGCAAATAATCCAATGCAGATGCAACGTCAATGGCTACATTAACTCTTTCTTCAAGACTTAACCCAACACTCCCATCAGAGTTTATCTTCCTCCCTTTGATCCATTCTTCTAAACTTCCTTTGCTCAAGAACTCATACACCAAAGCTAGAAACTCTGTGTTTTTGAAGTCTATGCTTGAGCAAGAAGTTATTAGTTTCACGAGATTCCTGTGCCTTACATTCCTTAAAGCCTCACACTCTGCAACAAATCCTTTATAGTATCCATTTGCTTTGAGATCGATGACTTTTACCGCGACATCAACCCCTTGTAATACCCCTTTGAAGACCGATCCAAAGCTTCCAACGCCTAGAAGATTTCTAAGGTTAAAAGTATCAGTAGCTCTCCTGAGATCATCGTATGAAACATTCATGAATGGTTCCTTGAGGAGTGAATTTGTTGATGTAGATGTGAGAGACTTTGTTGATTTTCTTTTTAAAATCAAGAAAGTTATCATGCATATCGCAAACACACCTACCACACAAGTAATAATACTTGCTTTCAAAATCTTTATGTGCATCCGAGTCTTTCGACAAGTCGTGTGGGTACATAGCTTCGGATTTCCCTCCATAAAAGCTCTAGAACTATCCTTGAAAATCCCATCACTTGGGATCCATCCTTCAAGATTGTTGAATGAAAGATTCAAGAACTTCAAAGCTAGTAAATCTTGAAGTTTTGGAGGAATAACACCGGAAAATTGGTTTGAAGAGATATCTAGAAACTCTAGACCTTTCAGCTCTGCTAATGCATCCGGAATTGGTCCAAACAGATTGTTCCTAGCCATGTTTAGCTTCTCCAAGCTCTGACAACCTTTGATAGATGAAGGAATGTTGCTTGATAATTTGTTATCAGAGAGATCTAGGCTCACGAGGCTACGGAGGCGACTCAAATCTTGAGGAATGGGACCAGAAAATAGATTGTTGGATAGATTCAAGATGGCACTTAAGCTAGGAAGGTTAAGAACTCCATTTGGTATGCTTCCATGTAGCCTATTGGTGGATAGGTCCATGGACAACACATTCTTGAAGTTTCCAAATGATGTTGGTATCATACCTTCTAGTTTGTTATGAGATAGATTGATCTCATTTAATGCACCAAGATCACCAAGAGACTCCGGGATTCTTCCAAGAAGTTGATTTCTCGCGAGTTCTAGCACTTGCAATCCTTTTAAGCTCCCAATCTCTCGAGGGATTTCACCAGTGAGTGAGTTGTCACTCATGTTAAGTAGGGTCAAGCTCGTGAGATATCCAATAGATTCAGGAATATTACCCGTGAAGCGGTTTCCTCCCATGTAAAGTTTTGAAAGATGCTTCGAAAGATTGCCGATAGATACCGGAATGACACCCTCCAAGAGATTTCCATCAAATGCAAGGAAGTTAAGTTGGGAGCTATTACTCAAAGACTTGATGAACTGATCAAGATCTTGATCCATACCCCAAACTATATTGTTGAATCCAATATTGTACATTTCTAGGAATGGGAGATTGCCTAGTCCTGATGGTATGGTCCCTTCTAGAAGGTTATGCGCAGCACGGATCACCTTAATGTTTGTGAGGTTATATAGAGATGCTGGAATTTCTCCTGTGAACTTGTTGAAACACATGTTGAAAACCAAGAGATTTGGAAGTGTGTCTCCGATGTTGCTTGGAAACTGACCCCATAGGTTGTTTGAAGCAAGAACCAAAGAGACTAAAGAAGTTATGTTGTAAATAGATGGAGGGATTGTTCCGGTGAGGTTGTTTATGGTGAGGTCAAGGACTTTTAGCCTTTGAAGACGACCCAATTCGTAAGGTATTGGACCACTGAAATTGTTTGTGCCTAGGCTTAAAACGGTGAGTGATGAAATATTTGAAAGAGATGGTGGAATTGGTCCATAGAAATGATTTTTGCCCAAGTTTAAGATATTGAGGTTCTTGAGATCACCAAGTTGGTTTGGAACAAGACCAGTGATCGTGTTTGAGGTTAGATCGAGTGTTTGGAGATTGACTAACTTGCTTAAGTCGGAAGGTAAGGATCCTTCCAAGCTGTTAGAGCTTAAATTAAGAACCTTTAGACGGAAAAGATGAGTGATCTCTTTTGGAATTGGACCTTGAAGTTGGTTATTTTGAAGTTGAAGAGATGTGAGGAAAGAAAGATTACCAATACTTGGGCTTACGTAACCGGTGAGACCATGACCAGGGAGGTTGATGGACGCCACTCTTCTGTTACGTGTGCTGCAAGACACGCCAGTCCAGTTACAAGGAGATATGTTTTGGTCCCAAGAGAAAGGAAGCGTTTGTGGGTTCTGGCTAATTTGGGACCTAAATGAGATCAAAGCTTCTCTGTCTGTATCTAAAGAAAAAGAAGCTGACCCAACAGTGGCAAATGTTGAAATTGAAAACATAACAAGGAGAAGAAACAAAGACAGAAGTGTGAAATTGTGTTGAAGGTGCTGAACACTCGAACCCATTTTTCCCCCCACTAATCGGTTTCTCTCTTTTGTATATGAAAAATTATCTAAGAGAGGTATATTGATTTATAGTGGTGTACTGGACTACGTGTTTGGTCGGAACATGTTTGGGGTGGAGTTATCTAGCATCGGTTAAGGAAATGTAGCCACGTATGACGTATAAAATCAATGCAAAAGTCCATGAGCTTGACCTTGACCGACTATTGTGTGGCCAACATCATTGACATAGACCCATAACTTAAATCAGACGTACCATTTTTTCTATCAGTCTTTTTCACACCCCGTTGGATGGAGTAATGCACAAAACGTATACAAAGGAATTTGTTCATAACTATCAGACAAATTTTGGTACTTAAACGTGTGCTTCTTTGCTTTTTACATTTGCTTTACATTTTCTGGGGGAAAAGAGTATTTTAGAAAGTTGTATGTATTAGTTTATTGAAGTGTTATTTATAAAAGTTGAAATTGATACTCTTATTAATCACAAAGAGTGTTACTATAACATTTTCACACAAATCGGAAAAATATTTAATTTTTTCTTACATATTTTAGTAGTACACTAAATAAGTTCCACTCTCTAATTATATAACAAAAAATAGCAGAGACAAAATTAAGATTTATTTAAAAATCTATATTGAAAATATAAAATAACTGTTTTGTGAAACAAAATAAAATCTTAAAACAACTGGAAAAGGGTATTATACTCCATCCGTTTTATAATAAATGATATTTTAACTAAAATCTAGTTTTATAGAAAATTTAGTTTTAAAAATATTAAATATGACACTTTATTTAAAATACATCCAATAAAAACGTCTCGTGATTGTGTTGACGTATGAAAGCGTGAAACCTCTTTTGACAATGTTTTTTAATAATTACGACTCTCTCCATTTCACAAAGATAGTAACTTTAGAGTTAAAGTTGTGTACTAAGGCCACCTCCATCGGTAAAGTTGTGTCCTAAGGCCACTTTAGATGGTGAGTTTTTTTATAATTAAAAATAAATGTTTTAATTATAAAAAATAATGGTCAATCAAAATAGAACATGTAAAAGTGGAATTTCTTAAAATTTATAGAAACATTTCTTAAATATCTTAGTTAATAACCTTTCTTAATCATCTTTCTTATTTAATCTTCTTTTTACTTTTTATTTAATCTTTAAAATCTCTCCACTCTAAAAGGATCAAAACATGCATAATCTCGCTTACATTTAGTGGTCCCACATGAAACATATATGTATATACAAAATACATTAGGGATTGAAAATTGGGTCTTGCGGACAACCCAAGCCAATTGGGGGTTTTAGCTGGTAATTTCTATGAGTTATAGGAATCGTCCACGGGTTATAAGTTAAAAGTATTAATAAAATTTAAGTATTATATATATATATCTATATCAAGAAATATTTTTATATGTTTAAAAATATAATATGTGATCATATAAAATTATATAAATTATAATATTTATTAAAAATATGATAATTAAAGTTATTTAAATTCTAAATAAGGTTACTTTTAATATTTTAAAGGAAATTTAATTTTTAAATATAAAAATTCAGTCCTCTTGCTTGGTCAGCTAATCAGTTAAACACTTAAACTTAATGGGACATGTCTAGATATAATATTTTTGTCGGCGAGTCTTTGGCTGACCCATTACAGTTTATAAGAAATAGTGTTCAATACGGACATAACTGACGTGAACCGATCAGTTTAATACTTTTGTATCACACATCGTCTAAATTTTTTTAATTATAATTTATAATCATATAAGAAAAATAATTATAAATACAAATTAGCAGAAAACTTCACTTATCAAATATCCAAATTTAAACTTTTAAAACAACATAAATTCAAATTGTTATAGTGAGGATAAAAAAAATAATTTTTAAATATCTTATAAATAATATAAAAAATATATAGTAAAATATTATAAATTTATGTTAAAATGATTGATATGTGATGTAATGCGGGTTTGATTCTAGTAAATATTTTAAACTATGTATATGTATAGAAAAACATTAACACAAATCCAATAAAGATAGAAATTCAAATATAAACACAAATTCAATCAATCATAAACATGTAATAACACAACCAGTAAACAAATCAAATCTCCAAATTGCAATACATTCATTTTTATTTATTTTTGGATCAAGCTCAAGACATTCATTAATTCTGTATAAAAATGTATCGAAAGATCGAGTCAATCATCAAATGTATAAAAATGCATTAACTACGTGCCACACAACTTATAGAAAGATGAACTCAATCATCAGCTTGCACGATTGTTTGTGTATGCATTTGACTTACTCCACGGGACGAATTATAACACTTTTAACCATAAGTCCCTTCATCCTCCCACCAGACTCGTACTGATACAAATAGAAAGCTATATTCTCATTATGCGGCTGTGCCTCGAAAACTCCAGCCTTAATATCAATCCACTCGTTTTTTGTGAGATCAACAAATTGCAATTCTTGCTCTTGCAGGTCTTTATTGGGTACGTTCAGTTGTAGCTTTGCCGGATATTTCCATCTAGTCATTGTATCCTCTACTTTCACCACAAACACCACCTCATACGTTGTTCCCGGTGTCAGTTTTATGGTGTCTAACATTCCAGACACCTCTAGATAATAACAATGGTCTTGCATCTTTGCAACTTCAATGACCGCGCCACTTAATATAATAAAACCACAGGTGATCAGGTAAAAAAAAAATATAAGTAAACGTTCTCACCATTTGCTATTCACGTTTTAAACTTATAACATGTTAACTTCTGCACGATGTGAGGATTCTCACTTTGACACGATGGTGTTTTAAAAATATACATGATCTACTATATAAATACTTTACAAATAAGTTTTAAGATGCAAATTCCTAAATCTTACAATATCGTATTTGAGTTGAAGTTCGCATGCATATGACAAGAAGAGACCTAATCCTAGTGTTATAGATCTATCCACTATCCAGGACCCACGTCCTTTTTAAACATAATTGGGTTAGTCAGAAAGGTAATTTAACTATTTAAACCTTGAGTTGTTTTTTCCTTTTCTTTTTGACATCCTTAGACAATGTAAAATGGTGAGAGACTGTCTCAACATTAATATATTAGTTTTAATATAATTTTATCATATATTTTTTTCTTTAATTTTAAAACAAAAGATGAACCAATAAAATAAAAAGAATGAGATATAGGTTTGCAGATGAACAATAAAATAATTTTTTTCTTATATTTTTGAATGAGATATATGAGTGGGTTTGGAAAATATTTTATTCTTTAATAGAGTTTAGATGAAAAAATAAATAGGTTTGCAGATGAACATTAATCTCAATTGTCATGTTGTTTAATCTTTATTTCTCACTATTCGTCTTCATTAATATCATTGAGAATACACATATATCATTTATTTTTAAAAATTAAATTCACCCGATAGAACTTAAGTAAAATCACTAAACAATTATAATCACTATATTAGTAGTATATCTTTATTATAGCAGTTGTACCGAAACATTCAGTTATATCAATTGGATCTGGTCGTGTACTTATTGGTATAATCATAATATATATTAACTATCAATTATATCATAAATATCAAATTCAAATCCTAGTCATGCCGTAATGTGTGGACATGAGTCACATGACAGTGATTTACTATATTTTTTCTACTATCATATATAATTATATATGTATATATATTATCAATTTTTTATCTCATTAAATAAAATCTTCATTTTCTATGGCAGGGGTATTGAGAAAATTATCTCGTTGTAGATGTTCTATCCATAAGTTCTTAAAAAAAAATTTAATAGAATTTAATAATGTATTAAATTTTAATTCTAAAAAAAAGAAAATAAAATCAATAAATGGTAGATAATTAAGTTTTAGTGAAAATTTGTGGAAATAACATATTTATCTTTCATAATTTAAAAATACATTTTTATATTTTAATTAAAAATATAAATGTATAGCTTCAAAACACTTAACAATAAATAATAAAACTACATTTTAAAAATTAAATACACTTTTTGGGGGAGATAAATTAAAATTTTATTTGATGTAAAATAGTGTTAATTATTATCATAAAATTAATTTTTAAAATTATATCTAATATTATTTGACCAAGAAAACAAAACTAGATTCTAAAATTTTAAACATGTTTAATATAAAGACGTCATATGTTTTTTAAAATTATACCAATCAAAATTAAATATGATTAATAATAATATCATTACAATATTTTGAGATTACATAAAACAAACTAATGAAATTAAAAGTCACTAATTTGATATTGATTCTATTTATATAAAATGTATAAACATTGAAATTTTATAATATTTATAAATTCTGAGATATAGGTAAATTTTAATATATAAGTTCAATAAACAATATTTATCTCAAATTTATAACTAATTATAATAATTATTATTATTATCATCATTAATATTTTGATTTTAGTTACTGATTAAATACAAAACATTTAATTCAAATCAGGAAAACATATTATATCACGTATAAAATAAATTAGTTTAAGAAAATCTATTTTCAAATTACAAAATATAATTAAGATATTTTTCAAAAACTCCCTAAATTTTAATTCTAAAAGAAAAACGAAACCAATAAATGATAGACATGTGTCATATAGATTTTTTAATTGTGATAATATAGGTTCTTAAAATTCGTATATAAGAACCAATCAGTTTTTCTCTAACCTTATTTTTTAACATTTTAGTATTATTATTTTTAGAATCACTTATTTAAAAGCTTTAGTTGTTCAGAGTTGTTCTAATCCATAATAGATGAAAAGTAGATAAATCATTTAAGAATCAATTTATTACATTGTGCTGGACCAATTAAATGCAAGAGTTATTGCACTACATGACCCTATAATGAAAAGTTATTAACTTCGACAAGACCCGTCAGACGCCTTGGTAATATGTCAAGTTAGTCCTCCAACGTAACCCAACCCAGTAGTCGACCGTCGCATTGAGTGTAATGATTGTTTTTTTTTATCTTAAGAACTTTTAGAGCACCAAATTATCTGCCTGTCTTTAACAAAGAAACTAACTAAATAAAGTATATGAGCGTTTTTAGTTAAATGAACAGTATATAATGATATAATCATAAATATACTTAAGATACTAAAATCATGTATTTAATTTTATTATTATTTTATTTTGTAAACACTCTTCAGAAATATAAAGGTGGTTTTAGGATTGCCGTAAAAAAAAACTTTTAGGATTCAAACGTCTTGATTTTTTTCAAGCCCGCAGGTTAGTTGTTTTCCAATTTTTAATAAATTTTTTCTGTCAATGTTTTAAAACTCGCTAGGTATGGTGAGAATGGATCTAACGCATATGAGATTAATCGGAGAATAAACGAGGATTAATCGGAGATTAGTTTTAGGTTATTTTAATATTTTAAAAAAATATTTATCTATTATATTAATTTTTTAAATAATATTTTTTAAAAAAAATATAGTAAATACATGAAAATGTAGTATTAATAATTTTTTTTATGATTTTTATTTATATTTTTAACATAATTTATTATAAATATCACAAACTCTCGATATAAATATGTGTATAACAAAAACAAAAAAAAATTTATACCTGAAAATTTAAAAATAATTAGATTATAGATGATTAAGTGGAAAATAATCGGATTAGATGAGAATTAATCGAATTAGACGGAAAGTAATCGGTTGACTAACTTTTTTTTATGGATTAGTCATTAATCAAAGTGGCGAGGGTGGTAGGTGATTTTCTGTTATGGTAGGTGATTTTTTCTTTTGCACATGTGATCAAACAAAACTGCTTGTATTTTTCGGAAATAGCAGTGTTTTCTTAAAGGGAAATGTTATGATTATACATCCTTGGACTACTCTTATACATGTTTCTAAACCGTTTCCTCTTTTACAAGTGATTGAAATTGTTACCATGTTATTACCACATGTGGTTAAAAACGTATACATCAAACAACTTCCTTGCACTACTCTGATACATGTTTCTAATGTGCGGGGTCTTGTTACCCAATGCAGCTAGGTTATTAACCTAATTGACTGCCACAATAAGGGTAAATGCAATCACTTGTCTGCCAAGTTCATGACATAAAATTAAATACGTACGCCATAATCAAGTCATGAAATTTTCTATTTGAAAATGTTATGTTTTCAAAAATCGATACGTTTTAAGTTAAATTAGGAGTGATTGGTTATCACTATTACTTTAAACTTTCGCTTTAGACTTTTGGCTGTAAAAACTTTGACTGTAAAAGATTTAACTTTAAAAGTTGTGACTTTAAATATTTTTCAAAGTCTGACTATTAAAACTGTAATTTTATATAAATAATTTTTATTATACCATATTTAAATAAAAGTAATTACATAAATAAACTTTGTTTAAAAACTAAAATAAAAATTAATAATATATATATATCAATCAATTTTATTAACACGATAAATTAATTACTAACTACAATAATACTAGATTTTATTTATTAATTACTAAAAGGATTTTGATGTAAGTAACTAATAAAATATAATATTTTATTAGAAACTATTAATTAATAGTATTTATATATTTTTAAAAAATAATTTAAATTATTCATCTAGATTTTATTCTAAATATATTAAAAATATATTAGTTTAAATAATTTTGATTCAAAATATATTATTTTGAATAATAAGATTAAATTATTTTAAATATTAATAATAAAATATGAGTTTAAATGATGAACAATAAATTATTTTGAATATTAAATAATAAATTGATTTTAATATATGATTTTATTTATTATTTATATGTATGATTTTAATTAGATCTTCCATATAAACTTATTAATTATTTGTAATTATTATTTATTTTCAATTATTTAATGATTGGCAGCAAAAAACTTATTTGAACAATTGGTACCAATATAAGAATTAGATGTACTATTATTACTAGTTAAGATATTAATTTCCATTGTTTATTTTAATTTTAATTGTCTTTTCTGAATTAACAAATAAATTAAAAATATATAAAACTTACGTAATTTTTTTAAGAGCGTTGAAAGTCTTATTTTTAAGACTTTAAAAAATTAAACTAAAACTTTTTAAAAAACTTTAGAAATGACAGTTAGACTTTTAAGGCTTTAAAAACAAAAAAAAATTTAAAAGTTTGTTTGGATGAAAATTTACTTTAAGGACTTTAAATTGTTCTAAAGCCTTCAAAGTCTCCAACCAATCAACCCCTTAAACTTTTAAAACGTGAAAATTAGAGTGGTCAATTATTCATAACCAATATATATATTCTCAAAATTATATGTTGTCAAATAGAGATTCGTTCTAATGCATTTAGAATATAAACATAACCAATATAAAAAAACATTTAATAGACATTTCGGTTTCGTATAATCTGCGAGTAATGGAATTAATAAATATACAAAATGCATTAGACTTCGTGTTTAGGACGAATAACAACGCCTTTGACTATAAGTCCTGACCTCCACATATTGGCTTCATGCTCATATAATGAGAAACTAATCTCTTCGACGTTCTCCTTCGACATCTTGAACTCTCCAACGGGAATATCTACCCATTGCTTCCCAATGTACTCCTCAAAACTCACACTACGCTCTTGCGGTGTCTCACTACCGCTAGGCACCTCTAGCTTCAGCTTAATCGGCGCCCAGTCCCATCCATAAGCGGTATCGGCTAACTTCACCACGAAAACTACCTCGTACTTAGTCCCCGACCGCAGAGTTTTTGTGACGAACTTTCCTGACACATCTAACCAACAAACTGTATCCAACACGGCGGCTTCAACGGCTGCCTCACTGCACACACCAGTTTTTATGTTAGAAGAATGGTCTACCAAAATCAGATTACTCTCTTACTCGAACAGTAATATGGATCTAAGAAGATGTAAGCAAATAGACAAGAAACATGACTAGGATCCGTTAGATAATCACTACGAAATATAATGAAATATTAAATAATATATAAAGAACATGAGAACGTAAACAAAAAAAATTAAAGACAAAAATGAGAATTCACCATCATATAATATATATATATATATATATACATATCAATATTTAGACATCTTACTTTGTTTTCTCGTTCGGGAGAGGGATCCAAGACCAGTATTCAGGGTTATCCGACCATGCGATAGATAGATCCCTTGCATTGATCATGATAACTTGGTCTTCTTCTTTTTTGATAATAATAACTTGGTCGTTTTGTTTCTTAAGCACCCAAAATTTTATCTGTCCAAATTTATGCATCTCATGTCAATCTCATATATAACGATATTATAACAAGCATAGAGAGAAACATATATATACAGAGAAGATTCAAAAGACAAGCATTCATATAGCTAATATGAAAAGTAAGAAGGCTAACCACTAAAGCTATGGATGCTACGAGTGTGGATAATTCGGCGGCCATAGTAATTGTGGATTTGCTTTTCATAACGGCAACGACCACCACCGCGATGGTCAGCCAAGCTGTGGCTATCTGAACGAATACCAACTTCTTCATTTTGGTCGCCTTTCCAACTTTATTGCGTTGAGTTGATGAATGATAAGATATTTTAAGAAGTGATTTCTGCAAAATGGTATTTGGAAAATTGGTTTATATAGAAATTATTGTGGTGATCAATACGATTTTGTTTTCATGTTTGGTTGGCCTTCTTGATGATTACTATTTATGAAATGATTGAATTTGATTATTAGACCTTGCATTAAGAAAATAAAAATCAATGTGATATTTTTGGGGCGTTAACACTTAATCCACATCTAAACCGCCAAATTGTTGAGTAATATAGTATATATTTTGGATTTAGTGAAAAAAGAAAAGTCAAGTCAATTTTGTCGAAAGTATGCCATTGATGACCCTATATATGTACCTTTTTGAGTGGAACGACCCAATATATATATATATATATATATATATATATATATATATATATACTTGGAATTAAATTTAGCCATAAATTTGACTTTCAACAAATACTAGATTTTTACCCGCGGTACAGATTAATATTTTTAACTAATAAAAGTAATATATTATATATTAGCTTATTTTTATAATATACCGAACTATTTGTTATTGTTTTATATTGTTTATATAAATTTTTTGAAATTGAATATTTACCATAACTCATGTAATAAAATAGAAGCAATTAAGTAAAATGTTATGATTGATCTGTTTGAACGTTTGATTATTATGAATTTGTATACCCTGTAAAATATTATAGAGATTTTTAATAAAATATTTTATTTAAATACTTAATGAAATGTGAAAACATGGTTACCGAGTTTACAAATATATACTCAGATGTTTTTCTAGATTTCACAGTATATTGCATCCAAGAGTGAAGAACTTTCACTTGAACTATCTAAAATATCTTGTATGATCTTAAATCTCTAAAAAAAAATGAATCAGTTATTTGAAATAAGTTGTTTTGTATTTTTGTGTATACAATATAAGTGTTTTTGGTATACGATTACGAAATTTGAAATATGAAAATGATATAATATATATATAGAATTTTAATATTCGAAAGTTAATGTTATGTGAATATAAGAATATATGACTGATAACATAAGATTGTTAAGAAAACAATAATTATCAAGAATAAAGTAATAAAATATTCAATAGAAATTTAGTTTTAAAAAATAAATTGAAATCAGAAGAAATATATAGAAATTTGTAGTTTAAATTTTTATAATTTCAAATCAATTTGTTTAATTACCAAGAATTTCATTAATAGTAGTCAAAGAGTTTATATTTTAACTGTAACAAAATTATTTTTAAGATTTTAATAGAAATTTTTGCATAATTAATAACAATTAATAACTAAGTATTTAATTTTTTTAATCAATTTTAATAATTTTAAAAAGGATTTCAAATTTGATATAATAGTGTCAGGATGAATATAAAAATGATTTTAGAATTAAAATAAAGAAATATAAATATTTAGTTTAGATATTCATGATAAAAAAATGATAATTTCGATTGATAGAGATATTTTCTCACAGTTAATAGCAAAATAATTTAATTTTATAATTTGAATTTTAATAATTTGATTGTTTTAATTAATATATAAACTGATTGATTAGAAAATAATATTAACAAATAATTAATATAATTTAATTAAAAAATAGGTAGAAAGAGAGAGATAAAAATCTTAATTAGATATTCTTTTTATAATTAACTATATAAGATAATTATTAGATATAAATAATTATATTTGGTTACTTTGATAATATTATTTCATTAATAGATGCTTGTAAATACTGTTTGGAAACATAGATTAAAATACTTATTTTTTTAATACGATAAGAGATATGAAAATAGTTTTTTTAGAAAATCATTTAAAATAATAAAATGGATATATTTTGAAGATAACATCAAATCTAATTTTACACAGAAAATGAATAAACTAGCTGATTTTGTTTTTTTTAAAACAATCTAAGAAAATCTTAAAATTCTCTTTTTAAAAAATGATTATGTTTTATTAAAATAACCTTAAAGGCTGAATAATAAGTTTTAGATAAATTATATGTATATATATATTTTTTAATGAAAAACGTATTTTAATATATATATATATACATATATATTAATAAAAATTTAATTTTCTGATTAGTTTTTAAATATTATTAGATGAATAAATTTTAATATAAAACACAAACATGACAGATTTTTAAAAAATCCCATAATTAATTAATTATTTTGAAAAATAGTTATTTAAAAAATAATTAGGAAGTATTTGGTTATTTAGATAAGATTATCTCATTAAAAGATGCTTGTAAATAGTGTTTGGAAACAAAGATTAAAATACTTTTTTTTAATAGGAGAAGAGATTAGTGGCGGATGCCAAAATAGAAGACAGATAAATATTTGCGGAGAGAGAGATATATAGGTAATAATATATATATATATATAGGTACATGTATAGCAAACTTTGTAAGATTTTGTGTCCAAGGCATTTGATATTTTAAGTTTTGTATCATAAGTTTCAGGTTCAAATCAATTAGTAGTAAGTACTGGCGATGGCTGATCTAGACACTAATTTTACGCAGGGCCAAAATTAAAATATAAAATAACATATCATATTAATATGGGGTATTAATTGCCCCTCCCAAACCATATGTACACCCGACACCGACAATGAGTATTGGTCTATATCTTTTTTATAAGAAGGAGAACAACCCTAAAATTTACAAAAAGTACTTCTTTGGATTCTAACATAAGGCTAAGAAATGTCATCCGTTAATTAAATTTGATGTAACTTGATCAATCTCCATATATGCATATAGTATGTAACAGTAAGTTAACGCTTGTAAGCGTTTATATAAAAAAAGAAAAAAGAAGATTCAACGTCGCCTTACCAAAGAAGAAATTTATAAGATTGTGAGCATGATTAGTTTCACAGCCAGCTACAGAACATGAATTAACATTTGTTTTTCCAAACACCATGAACTTTTCTATGAATAAATTTAAAAGAAAATAAAAACTTATATAAGTATATATCAAACAATTAAGTAGAGACGCAAAAAACAAAAAGCAACATTTTTGAATTACAATAAAATAGTAAAAACTTTATACCAATAACAGATTCATGTCTTATTTTAGGACTGGAATAAAAATGAATGTAGGTAAAAAGAATTTTGATCCTTGGCTTTGCTTTTGCGCATTAATACGTACACGGGACATATTGCAACACCTTTTACCACGAGCCTTGTAACATCATAGTCACTTACCTCACATCATGGGACGAATAGCAACACCTTTAACAATGAGCCCATTCTTGCGGTCACTGGTCACGTACTGATGCAAAGAGAAATAGATCTTTGCGGCATCGTTCTTTGGCGGCGCCTCAAATTCTCCAGCTTGAATGTCCACCCAACTGTCTCCTATGTAGTCGTCCAAGCGTAAATCCCGCTCCAGGGTATTCTCGCTTCCATCGCGCCTAGTCAACTTTAGCTTCAAGGTCACTGGCTCCTCCCAACCAAATGCTGTCTCCTCTAAGTTCAACAAGAACACTACCTCGTACTTTGTCCCTGGTATTAGATTCCTTGTGTGGAAATTTCCCTTTATATGCAGCCAGTATATTCTAATCATCGTTGCAACTTCGATGTCTGTTTCGCTGAAAACGTAGTGAAATCATCATCCACTTTCATATTATAGATTTCAAAGAATACGAAGAAGGTATCATTTCAAAATATAGTCTAACAATAGAACTCTAAGTTTCACTTATGAGAAATCTTACTTAAATTCGTCGTAGATAGAACTCCATGTCCATTTTACAGGATTCTCGGCATGAGTTATGTCGAGTTTCCTTGCCGGCACAAAGTGAACTCCTTGACGATTTGCTTCTCCTGATTGTTTTCCTATAATGGAGATATTCGCCAACACTCTCTTAACTTCCTCTATAATTGACTTAATAAACTGGTTCTCGGACCTGTCACTGTCATATGATACGAGTGTTGAAACTAGCTTGCCTTTATATTTTTGGCATAACAGTCTTAAAAGTCTCAACATAGGTGTATTCAAATAAAAAAAATTTTAAAAAAACAGTAAGGGATTATAAACATTATTTAAACTATTTGTGCCAAAAAAAATTAGGTCTAGAACTAATTTAACACCATATTCTCAAACACACAAGTGTCTCAAATCAAGAACAGATGGGTCTCTGCCCAATAACATATGACAATAGTTAGTTGTAGACTTATAGTGTTATACCAAATCTTCCACAGTGTAATTTACTTTGAGGATGCAGAGTTCACAGACTTTTTTGGGATTTTTCTCCTAAGTCATAACTTATATGATTAGCGTTTAATTAATTTAATAACTGTATATTACTCTAAATCTAAATATCTATATAATATAAATCAATTTTTTAAAAATTTAAACGGTTTAAACGATAATGGGGTATATCGCATAGACAATACCTAAGCGGCTGCCTAAACCGCTTTTTAAAACACCGGTAATTACCAAAAAAAAAAAAAAAATAAGGGGGAAAAACCTGTTTTCTGGCAACCACAAGCCAAATTTTTGGGGAACAGATGCTAAAGCTTCCAACCATTTCTGGATTCTTTCTGGCTTGTCTTCATATCGATTCTTCAAATTCGTGAAAGCTTCTCCAAAGTAACCTTGAAGATGTTTTACAACGGAAGGTTCCACCTTATAGAATACGGGAATCACATGGAGAGTGCCTTGATCCGCACATTCTTTGATCTTCGCCAACTCGTCCAAACACCACTGTGAACTGGTGTAATCCTTGGAGAAGATAACCAGCGCGATTTTGGACTCTTCGATTCTAACAAACAGGTTTTGTAAATCCCTACCCCTCAGCTCCAACTCGTCTATGAAAACGTTTATGTTTTCATTTTTCAAGGCAGGTTCAAGGAAGCCGATGAAGCCTCTGCGTAGCTCTTCTCCACGGAAATTGATGAACACTTGAGGCCGTGTTGACCTCAATTCCATAGCAGACGAAGAAGTCGCCATAAGAGTATATTTTTTCTCTCTCTTCTTGTTTGTGTTACAATATGCTTTGAGCCATAAGTGTAATTAATGTTAGTATATAACCGTAAGTCTCGAAATATTTAATAAGTGTAAGTTGTCAATAAGGTGGTCCCGTTTTAAAATGATCTTATTTGTATGATTGGCTGGATAGAGTCTCTTAAGTGTTTCCACAAATTACTTAATCCAAGTGTCAAATTAAAAATTAATATGTCCATGATTGTCTTCAACACGCTAAACAATAATACAATTTATTCTTTAACAAAAAAAAATACAGTTTATAAATCTTTTAGAACTAGAGATGGCTCAAAGTCTTAAACTAATCCCACTGAAAATATTAAATAAATGGGAAAGCCATCGTACATAAATGTTTTCTTTTGTCAAATATACATATATGTTTCTGATTAGTTAGTTAAATAAATATAAAAATCATACAGAAACTTCTATATGATTTTTGGATTAAATAGTTAAATATCAGAGTTGTGTTTCAAAATTAGGTAACTAGCATTGTAAAAAATATAAGAAATTATTAAGTTTTATAGTGCAAAATAGGCATGGACATTTTCGGATTCAGACCGGTTTCGGATCAGATTGAGTCAGATTCGGATTATTCGGATATAGAATTTTATAATCCGAACACTATCCGATTTTATTTTTGGATCGGATCGGATTTCATCGGATTCGGATCGGATCACAAATTTTATATATAACCCGATAAAAATCCGAAATAAATTCGGATTCGGTTAATAAATCTGAATAACCAAAAAATCCAAAAAAACCTGAAAAATCCGAAACAAATCCGAAAAATCCGAGAAAAACCGGAAAAAAAAAACAAATCCAAGTTTTTTTATTTTTAAAAAAAAAAAAAAAAAAAAGTTTGATAAAAAAATTTAATTTTAGTTGAAAAGTATAAAGAAATCTTTTCGAATATATCATATAATTATGAATATTGATAATTAATATATATTTTATATATTTAAGAATATATGTAATTATATATATAAGTATATATATTCCATATATTATATATTTTGGATATCCGATCGGATATCGGATCGGATTCGGATTATAACCAAAACCGAAATTTTTTAGAATAAAAACCGATCGGATTTTAGAAGGTGTTCGGTTTGGATTCGGTACGGATATTTTCAGATCGGTTCGGATCGAATTTTTGGATATCGGATTTTATGTCCAGGCCTAGTACAAAATGAGTGAATTGGTTTATATCCATTATAAAATCGTGTTATTCTATTTCTATATACGAGTTGGAATACTAATACGTCATCTTGAAATTATGATTTTTACTATTTTATCTCGAACCGAATTCCATTTTTAGAACCGGTACTTAACTCTCCTTACACCATCTAACTTGCGTCAATAAACAAGAGTCTCATATAATCTTAATTTTATAGAGTTTTAAATCAAAATCAATTGGCTCGGAAGTTAGATAAAGATCCTTTGGGGTAAAAAAAATATATAATATATAGAAAATAATTTTGTTATATTTTACTTTAACTACTGCATGGGACGAATAGCAACACCTTTGACCGCAAGTCCACTCTTCCGGTCACTGGTCACATACTGATACATGGTGAAAGTCATCTTTAAAGCAGCATACCTAAGTGGTGCCACCAAAAATCCGGCCTGAATATTCACCCAGTTTTCGCCTATGTTTCCTCTAAGCTCACAAGAAACACAACCTCATATTTTGTCCCCGGTGTTAAATTTCTTGTGTGAAAATTTCCAGACGTATGAAGCCAATACACTTCATTCAACATCGCAATTTCAATAGCACATTCACTAACATAATAAATAAAACATTTAAATTAACCCCAAAAACAGCATGATAAAACCATTGTGTTTTGTTTGCCAAAAGCGATCTGGCAAACAAAACAGATAGCTCAATACAATCATTTCCGGAAAGAACAAACAAATAATTCAAAATTATGTTTACGAATATGAATATTTTTAAAAGAACTTAATAATATAGTTACATTCTTATCACCATTTTCTTGAAAAAGGTACAATTTAAGAAACGCTAATACTCCTGTTTACTGTAATCTAAATTTATGGTTAATTATATACCAAATTAGTCCATTAAATTTTGACAGAAAGAAATAAAAAGCACTCTATCAAGTAAGATTAAATTTCACTCACTTGGGTGCGTCGTAGATAGAACTCCATGACCAATTTCTTATTTTCTCGGAATGACTGATTTGGAGTTTTCTTGCAGGGACCATGAAGCATTTGCTACATTCTTCTCTTTCTTTGTTTGTTCTCACGGAAATATTCGTTAGCAATCTACTCATTTCCTCAACTGCAGAATTTATTATATCTTTCTTGGACCTTTCGCTGCCATACCATACGAGTAAACTTTAGTGTCTACGGATCAATTAATAATGAAGATTAAAGTCGTTGTAGGGCTAAAAGCTTCTTTACCAATCATCCAGTCCCCAAGATTTACTAGTTTCGTGTATAATTCGATATTTATGTCAATAAAATAAATAAAAATTGTAAAATATAATAGACATTTTCATCATATAATTTCTATTTGTTTTTATCGTTGATGTGATACAATTTTACTTATTCATGGTACTTACTTTTCTCATCCCGGTAACCACAACTATAGTTGAATGGTCTTAAAAGAACCGGGTTAGAATTACAAACCAGGCCATCAATCAATTTGGGGTCATGTCAATTGGCAATTATTACAAAAGACAAACAAAACTGAAGATCTAAGTGGTGTCCTCGACCAAGAACAGAGGAAAAGAAACAATACCTGTTTTGGAGATCGGTCAAGTCTCGAACCGCGTCCACCTTGTAGAATATAGGAATCTCTTCATGGAAGGGTTCCTTGATCTTTAATAGGTTATCAGAACCACAATTTGACTCTGAGAAGATCACCAGTGATATCCTCGAGTATTGGATTCTTTGAAACAGGTTCTTTAGATCTCTTCCTCTCACCTCTTTTTCATCTATGTAAACATTTATATTTTCGTTTTTCAAGATAGGCTCGAGAAAATTGATCAGGCCTTTGCTCACATCGTCCTCCTGGGACTTGATGAACACTAGTGGCCGGGTTGGGTTCAATCCAACGACAGAAGGAGAAGAAGAAGTAGAAGCAGCCATGAGGAAACTTTTATTTCCTTTTAGAGAGAAAGAGACAGAGAGTTTTTTCTCACAATGTTGTTATCTGTCTGAAACCTCAAACAATTCAACAAGTAATTTGTCAACTTGTCTTAACTTGAATTAGTATTTAACTCAAAATTTATATTCCAAAGTCAAAGCTGGAAGCCTGAAATCGATCTTGATTGTGGTTAATGACCTTACATGTATAGTTGGTTGCCTGTCTCAACCGAACAAAGGAATCAGATCAAACCGATTTAAGGCACATACTTTACTTGTATAAAACTAGAGAGGTGAGAAGAAACAACCAAAAAACAAAACCAATATTAATCTTTTTAAAGAACTCGAACTTGTTCAACCAAATTGGACTTATTGAATGATTATTAGGGTTATGGCAATATCTCCCGAACTTAAAAAAAGAAAGAAAAAAAAGTCGAACCAAACGAAATGTTCAAGCCAGAACCGAACCAAAAAAATTCGAATAAACCAAATGGGCAAATATCGTAATGGACCATTTTACAATTTTATTATAAAAAAAATTCTCCTAAAGAGTGAAAATTAAAATATATGAGTTTTTTCAACAATAAAACATAGCCAAATTATTAATTATGGTTTTGAGGGTGGAGAAGAATAAAGACAAAAATAATTTTAATTCATATTACCTATTGGTTTTGTGTTTAAGATTTGATTTTGAGTTTGGATATATATTAACTATTTACTCTACAGGCGCAAGAATGAAAAGGAAAAAACAAGAGTACGTAGCTTTGCTAATCCACACGTTTGATGGTGTAATAGCGGAAGCTTATCGGAGAAACGTAATTATTTTATTTTTAACACAAAAAAAAAAAATCTTCAAAATGAGACGGAGGGAGTAATCATAATTCTAACAGAATATCAAAACTTAGATGTTTTATACAAATATTTTGGGTACACAGGTTCTTCAGGTTGTATCCCACTCAAAGTTTCAATTAAGGGTGTATCCACAGGAAACTTCAACTTTCAGATAATCATACCATAAAATTTATATGTGTTATATCCCACACAAAATTTTAATTAAGGTTGTGTCCACAAGAAACTTTAATATCGGTACGTAACTACACCATGAAACTTAGACAGTTTATATCCCCATAAAACTTTAAATTTGAGTTATATCCCCATAGATAATAAGTAAATTTCTGTTAAATTTAACATTAAACCGAATTAAAATTAAATTTAACCAATAATTTGGTTTTAAGAGATTTTTATTCAAAACTCAAGTATTTTAAATCATATCTTTGATATCAAAGGTTTAAAAAAAAATTAAAACTAAAAAGTAGAAAAAACATGGGTTTTGGTTTAATCAACATCAGCACAACATGGACTTTATCTTTTCTTTCTAAACAAGGAATATTCACTTTTGTTTTCCTAGAAGGATTTTGTGCTTCTCATCAATATTTATAACTACTTAATGGTGTTTTTGTGGATACTTTTGGATCTTCCTATTTAAACAAAAAATCATGTCGTTTAAAGTTATAGGTTTTAGGTGTTTTACTAAACATTTGATATCAAATATAGAGTTTAAGATATTTGAGTTTTGAGATTAAAATCTCTTAAAACTAAATTATTGGTTAAGTTTAATTTTAATCCGGTTTAATGTTAAATTTAATAGAAATTTACTTATTATGTATAGGGATATAATCCAAATTAAAAGTTTTATGGGGATATACACTGTCTAAGTTTCATGATGTGGTTACATACCGATGTTAAAGTTTCTTGTGGACACAACCTTAATTAAAATCTTGTGTGGGGATACAACACATATAAGTTTTATGGTGTGGTTACATCTGAAAGTTGAAATTTCGTGTGGACATACCTTTAATTGAAACTTTCAGTGGGGATACAACCCGTCGATCTAAATATTTTTCAAATATTTATAATCAGCTCAATAATGGGATATAATTCTTAATCAGAAAGAGACATCGTTTTGATCAAGCGTGATAGAAATTGCTCACTGGAAACATGATAAAACCTAGAGTAGAATAAAATAACATAATTAATTCATTTGTTACCAATTGATTTTAAGTTAAAAACTTATGAATTTTAACATAAAACCGAACTAAAATTGGTCATTGGTAATAATAACGTAACCATTTGATTGAAAGAAAAAAAAAACAGTAGTGATCTTTGGACAATTATATATTTTGGAAACTATTTATTTTGCACGCGCAAGAATGAAAAAAGAAAAATAGGAGTAGCTTTGTCCATAAAAAAAAAGTTGTTTGTTATCCGGCCAATTTTCCATCAAAATTACAAGTTAATCATATTTCCTACTTTACTATCCGGCCAATTTTTCCATAAAAAAATTGATGGTTCAAATTTGTTATATAGTATACAAATCTAAATCCGGCTATTCTAAAGCCCAATTAAACATTTTCGCATATTTTGGACCCCATGGAAAAGCTTTGGCATTCCGAACTCACACATGAGAGCCTATTTACAAAATTGTGTTTCTTTTCTTACAAAAAGGAAATCTAGATAATAGTCATACAAACCTAACTACACATAAATGATAGTTTAGAAAACTATGAATACATTGCAACTTTTGTAGCCTATATATTAATTATCTAATATAAATTTATTAAGATCCACATCAAACCTTAGGTTATATCTTTAAGATTATCCCAGGTATTTGCTTAACAGTTTAAGTATTATAATTTTTGGGACACCCCTTTGGCCCTTTTCATGTATTTTTATATGCGTGCATGCATCTTGACGGATCATATGATATTATACTCTTTCTCAAATTAGCATTTTACTGGCTCATATTGAATATGACATTAAACAAATTATGTAGAGTCATGTTTTCTAATTGGATTTAATTACTTAAATTAGCCGCCTATGATTGTCATTTGGTTTGGGTGCTCTAAAAAATTAAATGCTTTTCTTCGTCATCGTTATAAACAATTTATATAATTATGTGTATATGTAAAACAATCAAATCGTAATTTATCCGAGATTCTTACCCCAAAAAGTCCTTTGTCCGACAAAAACATGGTGAACACTTAACACACACAACACGAATGGTTACTACTTATTATAATAATCAATTATCTTTCTAAATTTCTTACGATTTAAAATTTGAGACTGTGTTCATATACTATTTTGTAAAATGTTAATATTTTGGTACTCATATACTATTTTGTAAAAATATTTTACTACTTTATTCATATTCCGTTTCGATTAATTTAAGTAAATTTTTACTCCAAAAAAATGTTTGATTTAAGAAAATTTTAAAATTTGATATAAAATATGAATTGTTATAGATTTAATCCGCATGATATTGCATATGTAAATATTGTACTTTCGTTTTGAATTTTTGTACCATATTAATTTGTATCTGACGACAAATATATATACATATATATATATGTGTGTTTGTGAATTGTTTTTTAATAAATCTTACAATAAATGAATGATTCGTTTATTGTTGCATTAATAATTAATGGTACTTCTATTTCTCTGTCATTATAAGTGTTGTTTAAGTTTTAATAAATGTTTAACTGAAACATTTATGAGTTTATTTTCCAATTAATAAGGTGAAACTCATGTTAAACTAACATGAGTAAAATATTTTAATAAATATTAAATATGGAAAATTGTGAAACTAATCTAAATGTTATATCATATCTTTTTAAATAGCTTAAGTGTTTAAAATTAATAAGATATCTTAAATCTAAACCCTAAACTCCAATTTTTAGAGCTTGAATTCCAATATATGATTAATTAAACAAATATCTTAAATAAAGAATTTAATCAGACAAATTACAATTGATTTTCTTTTAAACGAGGTACTTTTCCTTGATGGCAAAAAAGGTGCGGGATTTGAAAACAAGATATGTTATTTGTTCATGTAACATGTTATTTTTTTACTTAGAAAAAACTTATGTTATTCATAGTTCATATTAATGTTTAAATTTCAATTGATGTGTTAACGTTAGTTTGCCCGATGACGTGTTATGTAGTAAAATAACATGAGTTACGACTTACGAGTATATAAATGGTATTGTAAATTTTTAACTAAAACGTTCAAAAAATATTCTTTAGTTAGACATTTTAGTTAGTTATTTACCTTAGAATGTATATTTAGAGTTAGTTACTGTGAATATCTAGACTAGAAAAATAAATTACGAGTACGTATAACTAAAATGTATTTCTCTCCAGTCGCGGTAAATCAAGACCACTTGGCAACAACGATAGACACGATCTAATCCAACTTACTAACGTATAGTGAAATTAATTAAGCATTGTTGAAGTCACTAATCAATCAACCGCCTCGAACGTTTTTACTAGTATTTCACATACTTACCCAGTTACCCATTAATTATTTGATTATCTATTTCTATCAATCTGGTCCCTAAAGACAAAGTAATCAATCAGTGCATCATTTAAGATGTTTGAGACGTGGATGTGTAAGAGACCCACTCCATATTTGCTTTGATAAATGGAGACTCTATAATAGAAAGTCCAATCATGACTACATATTTACTCAGCTACTCGTAATTTAATTAAAGGACATATTAAAATGACGCTAGTTAAAAACAGCGTTTTAACAGTATCAAATTTTGAGTGGTTGACGATAGTCCAAAAGCTCAAAATGTGTAAAGAGCTTTATGCATATAAAAGTTAGAAACTCTGTTCGAATTTGAAATAGCTACTATGCTAGTAAATAGATTGATAAGAACATAAAATTAAAATAAAAGTATAGCTGGACACATTGTGGGCGAGTAGCGAGTTATTTTGGAAAGAACTATGAATCGATCTTTATTAAATTCGATTCTTATTTGTTACAAAGTCATGGTATGATGTAGAAGTTGAAGTTGACAGCGTGCATTAAACCTTTCAATAGCAGGTCCTTCATTAAATATTTGTTAGGCCAAGTTATATGGACGGATTTGACTATTCTAGAGATTAGTTGGATGATTTATGTCGATTATAGTTTTCAGATCTCGTACTCAATAATGTTATAAAAAAAGGTATAAGTATAAATATATATATACGATATTACATCTTTACTTTTTTCATTTTTTGATTTTCCTTTTCTTTTCTTTTGTCCCCCTTTTTCTTCTAAAACTTTTATTAGTTCATACGACCAATAGTATCTTAGATTACTATTGGTAACAAGAAACTTGGACATTTATGTATGTATAAATTTTTTCTTTCATTTCTTTTTTTTTGGGTGTAAATTCTTTCTTTTTCAAAACCGCGTAATTAGTTTTTCCATTTCGTATTGGATGGAGAACCATCTCCCTGGAAACATCCTTCAGCAAATCAATGTTATTTTATACAAAAGCAAAGAAGCAGTCTAAAGATAAATGGTTTACCTTGTAGGCTTGTACAATTATAATCACTACGAGTAAAAATAAAAGAGACGAAAATTGAATTAGATATTAGATATTATAAATAAAAGAGACGACAGAAACCTGAATCAAGTCAGAAGAAAATCCTATAAAAAGGTTGACAGATGTGAACATTAAGATACTTTAACTAATAGTGGGTCCTTCTATATATTTAAATATTAATTTTGTAATCATAATATTATAATTCAGCTGATTTGTTATTATTTTTTTTGGTTTTTGGTTCTATCTTTCTTCTTTTGTCCCGAGGACTTGGCAGACACGAAGGGGGAAACGGAAACATATAAGTGGAGAAAGTAAAAGATGAGATGCTGAGTAGTCGTCATTAGTGGGACGTGCAATTATCATCGATTCTCTTGTTTCTTTTTCTTATAATAAACAATCGAAAAATCGAATGAAGCAAAATTAAGTAGAAAATAGCTTAAAAAGTAAAGTACATTCTTGCTTTCTCAAGTTTAGTCTCCCATTTCATAAATTATGGTCCACTTTATGTAATGCCAAACCGAACCATATCACACATATATCTTTCTAATATCTAGATATCTACATTCATTATTAAAGGTATCATGTTATGTATGATTTAATTATCCATTAGTTTATGACTCGGACAGTCTTTGAAACAAATTTTTAATTGGGTATAGCATGCGATTGATTTTTTCAAATGAAACATTGGTTACCAGAAATATCGAATATTAGCGGATACAAATTTATAAATAATACTACTATGAAAAAAATAAGAGTAATAATCCTTTATATAATAAGCATTTTTTTATATAAATGAAAGGAACAAATGAATAAGTGTTTATGGTACGTACAATGAAACTGCGAGAATTTAACCATTAATAATGACACGTATTAGGAAATCGGAAGCAATAGTGAACTCAACTTATGTTGTGATTATCCTTGTGACACAGTAGCTAATCTGGTATCCGAGTCGAGGATTGAAAATTGCAGCGAACCCAAATTGTTTTTTGGCGATTATGGTTTATGAATATGCAAATTTATATTTTAGTAATCATTTCATTAACTATAAGAAATCATTTTATTTATTTTTAAACTATACATATTTTCAGCTGCATTTACAGTAAAACTCTACTTCCGATTTTATACATAAAATTTCTTACTTCTGAAAAATGAGCATATATATCTTTAATCTCAAGATAATAGAACGAACCAAACTAAGTTTTGACTTGATCTTAAGATACTTTACAGAAAAATTGGAAATCTTAATTTCTGCATATGAACGAACAGTTTTTATTAAATATAAGAATGTGTGCGTGAGATGATCAAGTTCCCATGTATTTGTGTTTTCGGTATAATTTGTTAATGCTGGCATGAGATGAATATTATTTTACGCTACATATTAATTTATATAAGTGAATCCATAATCTTACATTTCTTAAGAAATTATAATAAAAATAACTAAATATTGTTCATAGGTCATTACCTTAGGTAGTTAACTAAATATTGTTTATAGGTCATTTGTTAAACATTGTTCTGACACAATCATACAGACAAATTACCCTTAAATTCTGATCAATCTCCACTTAACTATATAATTTTTTTTAGCATGTGTTTCTAAAAGTACACAAAATCTTTACCTAATATGCTCTCCATTCTCCAACTTAGTAAACACTAATTTGTTATATGTTTATTCTGTATAATATTACATATTGATATTAATGGAAAGTCTAAATCACTACCTTAGGTAGTGTACCTAGTATTTTATTTTATTCATTAATTTAAGAAGATGCTTTAGTTAACTAATTTTGTAGAATAAATTATATCCTAGTATTTGTTCTTCTTTATGTTTCGAGCTTGTATTCCTCTAGCTATATTTCTCCCGCCGACATTGCTCTATAATTATCATTCGAACTATAATATTGAGTTGTAGCTGTTCTACCCTCTAGAGGTAATATGAAAATCAGTTTTTATCCACCAAATGTTATCTATGATGAATTTGTCTTGATTAATCGAAACTTCTTCGTAAATACATATTGTACTAGCTTAGTTCATGTAATAGACAAAAACATTTAATGTAGAGTTAAAATAAATCAATGTATTTGTCAGTTTTAGGAGTTAGATTTTCATGGAAAAATTTAATGGATAAGTTTTTATAGACCTTAACATTCGTGAAACAAGTACCCAGATAAATTCTTATTTTAGTACTTTATATAAATTGTAGATCCACAAGATTTTTGATTAAAAATAAAAAAGGATCTATATATGGAACAAATAGCTTTTAAAAAGCATTTATAGCCAATTTTATTTGAAATAATTCTACCTAAAATGAAGTGGCCGTATTGCTACTAATAGTTTCCGATTAAAGTGATTTTATTTTACTATCTTTTTTGCAAATCTGGCCTTTAGATATGGATATATGATTCTTAAAATTAAAACGAATATATATAATAATAATAATAATAATAATAATAATAATAATAATAATAATAATAATAATAATAATAATAATAATAATAATAATAATAATAATAATAATAATAATAATAAAAAGAAAAACGGTAGTGGATACCAAGAATCCATCAATCTCAAATGTATGCCACCTTTTCTAGTGGCATCTCCATTTATGATATTCCATGACTCTTGTCCCATGAATGTTAAAATTATTTATATTGTTATTCTTTATACACATTTACATATATATGGACTACTAGGTCTATATATATATATACATGTGTGAGGATCTTTTGTACCTTTTCTTTGCCAGTGCTTTAGGGAATTTAAGACAATGCTAGCAAGTCTCAGACACACTGTTCCCATAACTTTTATATTTTTGAATTTCTTTTAATTTCAATTATTTCCTTTTTCTGTGCTTTAGGATCAATGACCTAACAAGCTTGTGCAGGAGTGGGTGGTGATGGGGACCAATTTGATTATTTCAACAATTTCAGATTTGGTTCCATCACTCTCTGTCTTTTCTCTATCTATATTATATAAATATATACATATGCATGGGTAAATGTAAATTTTGTAAAGTCCGAAAATTTTTGGTAGAGAAAAAGGATAGGAAAATGCTTCCTAAACAAGCACATATATAAAATAGGGTGTGTGAATTTCTTTCAGATTTTTCAAAAACACAAAAGAAAAATGTTCAGACACAAAAAAAAAAACATTTAAGAGTGAAAGGGACAATGAAAATTGGTTGATAAGTGTGTTGAGCAGCTCATCCACGATGTGAAGGAACCTAATAAATATACAATACTATTACAAATCATAATTATTTTGATCATATTTATTATCATGTGGGCGCATTTCCACAAATATGAAGGATGAGCTCGGCGACGGCCCTAGTACACTATTTTCTTGTTCTTGTCTAAACTTTTAGTTTATCATCTTAATAATTATAAATATTTGAAAAGATTGTTTATCAATATATGCATATATATAATATCTTTGAAAAGACAAATGAAATTAGTAGACAAATTTATTATGAGACGAAAGTGTGGTCATAATTCTAGCGAGTGGTGCCATTAGCTCGGCAATGGAAAAAAGGATTTAAGAGCTTTGGGGTCTATGGTTTAGAGGTTTACATATATATATATATAGAGTAAACTGATTTTTGATTTTATTAATTAATGTTAGTTATATATAAGGGAACCTAAAACTCATGTATATTTCCAATTTTTAAAATAAAAATTCTTCATCATTAACAAAATATGACTAACATTACTGTGATTTTTTTATTGCCCATGCCTAGTATATGGCATTCCTACCCACTTTCTCTTTTCGTTCCGTTACCCGCACAACTTCAAAGCAATGCTTCAACGTCCAATCTTCTTCTTCTTCTTGTTCTATGATTTTTATTTTAGGGGATCTAAAATTGAATATAAATCGGCATCTGAAGAGGTATTTTCTGGGAAAACAGTCTGATATTTTTGTAAATTAACAAAATAGTTTGTAATCTTAACCATGAACAATCAATTATTAACACTAAAGACTAAACTATATGCACTAAAACCAAACATAGAAAACCTAAACAAAATGGTGTATTTTCATATCAAAAGTTCGTTAGTCTATTTTTAATTCAGATGAATTATTTCTTATTAAATGTAATTATCCCATCTTTATGGAGACTGGTGCATTACTATCCTTAATCTCCAATGTAGGTGAATGAGGGACTGACGGTTCCAAAGTTTCACACTTTTAAAAATAACTATATATTATTTATTTTTGTTAACAGATATCTATACGTATGAAATTACATATACAGTAAAACTTTTATAAATTAATAATGTCGGTACCGCATAATTTTATTAATTTATAAAAGAATTAATTTATCCATAAATTAATAATTTATTAATTTATAGAGAGTTTTCCAAATTTCAAAAAAATATTTCATAAAAATTAAAAGAAATAAGAATAATATTTCAGTGTGTTTTACTGCATTAACATATTAGGAAAAAATCATTGCATATATAAAATTAAAAATAAATTTTGATGCAATTTGAGAAAAAATATTATATATTATTGAAATTTTTAAGAAAAATAGAAATAAACTCCCATAAAATTATAAATTTACTAATAAATAAATAAAATTAAAATCATATTTCACTAAAATATTATATATATATACAATATATTTATATAATTATTAATTTATATTATTAATGAGACCATATATTTATATAAGATTTTCAAAAAAAATTATTATTTTATTATATTATTGATTTATGTCAAATTTTACATCGATTCAAGCATGAATGAGTCTCCAGACATAAAAAAGACCTTTTCTCGTGGTCCACCTCTTTATCCCACATCTAACAATTAAATAAATAATCATGTATTGTCCGTACAGTGTTCAACATTATCGGATAAATATTTTAATGTATTTTTCTTTTTTGTCGACAAAATCCAATTGTTTTTTTAGAAATGATAACTTTGATTTGTTTTATTGATTAAAGAAAAGGAAAAGAAAAACGACGAGACGACAAATCTTTTCCCACCAAAGCATGGAAAGAAAAGAAAAAAGGCTTTTTCGTTTCACTAAAATAGTAAACGAAACAGAGAGAATTGAAGGGTTCCACCAAAACGTGGCTTCTGTTGTTTTCTCTCATTGTGGCTCCTACACGCTTGGCACGTGTAACGACTTACATTCTCATTAGCTTTGAGAGTCGTTAGTCTATAATATAATGTTAAAGGATAATAGGCATACTTAATAGTTAATATCAATTACAATAATGAAAAATATGAATGGGATTGGAAAGGAGTTTCTAATTTATTTTAACAATTATTATTGAAACTTTAGCTAGAATTTATCGTTTCCTATCTCTTTGTGCTACTGCTTTTTAATCTCTAATAAAAGCTCAATTTAGTTATCATAGATTTGTTTTCTTTTTATCTAGATAAGCAAATATAAATTAATATTCAATCATTAATAAATACAATAAAATAATAAAACTAGCCACTTTTGAATTAGAATAGTCTAAAATTAATAAAATAATAGAATATAATTTTTGAAATCTCTCTCTGTCTATATATATATAGTAAAATCTCTATAAATTAGTAATGTGAGAACCCAAAATTTTTATTAATTTATCCATAAATTAATTTATAGAAAGTTTTCCAAATTTCAAAAAATACTGTAGAAAAATAAAGATAATATTTTAATGTATTTTAATACATTAAGAAATAATTATTGCATATATAATTTTAAATTATTTATGATGTAATTTGAGAAAATAATACCATATATATTTGATATTGTAAGAAAAATAAAAATAAAATCCAAAAAAATACATATTTAATTATTTACTAATAAATAAATAATATTATAATTATATTTCACTAATATATATTACATATATAATACATCTACATGATTATTAATTTATATTATTAATATGACAATATATTTATATAGAGATTTAAAAAAATTATTATCTTATTATCTTATGATACATCGACCCAACTCGCGACCATGATAATTTATTAATTTAGAGAGGTTATTAATATATAGAATATTAAATTTTAGAAATTATACTGTATATATATATATGTATATTGTGTTAAATTAGTATCACAATATTTTATGATACAGTATATATTATGTATAGAAAATAATATACTAAGTTATGGTTTTCTTTTTTATAACTCACAATAGATTCCGGGATTTGGGAGGTCCGGACTAATCCTTTATGAAGATCCAATCCATTGATAGACTCCATAAACTAATACACATATCTATGTGACCAAACCAAATGATCAATAGTAATTCTACGTTTGACGTGAATCCTCGCCAAACGATAACTACTGTACCAAGATAACTTGGTTAGTAAAGTATGCTTTTAGATTTTATTTTATCAATATCATCATACATCATATATACTTTTTAGTATATCAAACAATTAATGTATTATGATTTAAACTATCAAATTCATCAAACTAGCTAAATTTTTTTGTAAGGTGTTTACTTTTGAATACGTGCCATTTTTATTTTATAATCTTATATGTCGTTAAAAGAATACATATGAAAGTGAATTCATTGGTAAATTTTATTATTGACCATAAAATATTATTTTTATTAAATGTACGAATCAAAATTACAAATTTATGATATTCAAAATATTAACTTTATTTTAATAAAATTATCCTAACTTATACCTTTAAAAATTAAAGTAGAATCTTAAATGATAAAATAATTAAAATAATGTCTTTATAAACAAATAAAATATTAAAGTTTGCTGTATATCTCTCTAGATTGATGTATGACTAAAAAAAAACCTTTAACAAAAAGAATGATTTATGAATTAAAAACAGATATACACGGTGGAATCTTCTTCCTAAACTGCATGTTGTGGCAAGCGTGAAGAGGAATGAACACATCACACATGTTCCATTTTCGACGTGCCTGCCTCCCACTTTTTTTTTTTTTTTGTCTTCTCTTTTACGTTCAACGAGTGCATTAATAGGTAACAAACTTTAATTTAACCGAAATACCCATTAAGATTCTGACATATGACGAACACTGACCAATCATTTCATTGTTGAAACTTTTTTTTTAAAATTATTTTAGTAAATCATTCTTTCCTATTTCTGTAGTCAAATTAAAACTGAAACAAGTTTTTTAAGATTTCTTTTTAACTAGTTTAGCAAATGATTCCATTATTTTCGTCTAGTCAAAACAAAAAAAAGGAAAGTTTAAATTTAGCTAGATTTTATTCCCTTTTGTTATGGAGTATTCAAATCATAACATAAAAATAGCATTTGTACAAATATACTATACACGGGAAATATAACAGAATTCATGGAAAATAATAGCTCAACACTTTCTTTAGTTTGAACGTTATTAACAAAAACAAAAATTCAAATTTACAAATATAGGATATATAAAATATTTTTACCATAACACTACAAGTCAAGTCAAGCAAAAAAAATAATGCTATATACGGTCACATGTGCTGGTGTCTGTTAAGATATTTGAGGTTTTTAAATAATAAAAGGAAATAAAATATCCTTAATTTTAAAATAAAATCCAAAACTTTGGTAAAAATGATAATTTATTCTGTTTATAGAAAAAATAATTTTGCTATCAAATCTGAAATCTCTTTATTTTAATTTTATTGACTTTTTTTTTTATTTCTCCTTCTCCCCTAAAATAAATAAAAGCCTCCCTCCATAGATTTCTTCACCAGTCGTGACGACACCATCTCTCTTCTTCCTCTAAACTCTCTCTAACCTTAAAGAAACTTATCAATGGCTGTTGAAGCTAGACAGATGAATCTCTTCGCTTCTCAATTTGTTTCCAATAGGTAAATATCTCCATTCAATTGACTGCTTCATCTTCTTCTCTAAATTGATTTTTTTTTCCAGTTTTATTGATTTTTTTTTCTGTTGATTTTGTTTTATAGAGAATGTGTTAGAACTCAACCAAACGGTCAGATTGAAATCGCCGACGGTGGTTTTCCGGTGACTATCGGAAATCGTCAGTTACAATACATAGATCCGATAAGCTTCAACAAATCAGGAAGCGATCTCGGATACAATTTCAATCAATCTCCAGCGATTTCAAAACGTCAGAGAGATGATTCCGACGCTTTATTCGCATCTCAGAAACGGAGGTCCGTCTCGTTTTCACTGGCGCCGACGCCGGCGACTTTGATCGACGCTGAGCTCGTTTCTCAGTTACAACAGCAACAATCAGAAATCGATAGATTCGTTGCTCATCAAACGGAAACGTTAAGATTAGAATTAGAAGCGAGACAAAGAACGCAAACGCGTATTATAGCGTCAGCGTTTCAAAACGCGGTTTTGAAAAAGCTGAAAGCAAAAGACGACGAGATTATTAGAATGGGGAAATTAAATTGGGTTTTACAAGAACGCGTTAAGAATCTTTACGTTGAGAATCAGATTTGGCGTGATCTTGCTCAAACTAATGAAGCTACTGCTAATAATCTCAGATCAAATCTAGAACAAGTTTTAGCTCAAGTCGATGATTTTTCTCCCGCCGGTGAAGCTTTTGGTCGTCCTTTGGTTGAAGATGATGCTGAATCAAGCTGTGGAAGTTGTAACGGAGATGATGTAACGGTAACGGCGGTAAACGGAGTCTGTAAACGGTGTGGCGAAAGAACAGCGAGTGTATTGGTTTTGCCTTGTCGTCATTTGTGTTTGTGTTCGGTTTGTGGTTCAGCTTTGGTACAGGCGTGTCCTGTATGTGATATGGTTATGAATGCTAGTGTACATGTTAACATGTCATCATGACCATGAAATTATTTTTTTCGTTTTAATCAAGGATTAAAGAGCAAAATTAATAGGGGAGATGAAGGAGAAAATAAAAGTATGTATGACTTTTTTTGACTTTTTGAGACTATTAAATTTGGAATTTGATTTATTTGTTTGTAGTTTTGGTACAATCTAAGTATATTTTCTTTTCTGAAAATTCGTACGGAAGTATTTAGATGAATATTTGTTGTTTTAAGTGAATTTAACAACTTTTCGTAAATCTTTTTAAATCTTAAGAATATAATAATTATGTTGGAGTTGCAGGATTACATTTTTTTTTCAACAGTTGCAGGATTACATTTTTAATATAAAAACTAATATTTATCATTTGTTCGTTACGTGTTGTGAAGACTCGATTTGTCGTCGCGACAGCAACCTACGATTCAAAACTAGTGTTGCTTAAAATTTCAACGTGTCTGAAAATTTTGTTCCTAGTTTTTGTTTTAATCACGATGCAATCTTACTGGTTTGGTTCAAAACACATTAATATACTTCCTGAATTTTTTAGTTTTCTTCTAGATAGATTTTGAAAATGAAATCGAGTGTATCGGATTGGTTAAACTTGAAAGTACGTTTCAGTCTTTGTGAGAGAGAGATATATATATATATATATATAATCTGTTGACATTATTATCGTCATTATTGTTATTAATATTTATTAAGAATATGTATTTTGCTTATTTTCCTGGAAACTTCAGTGGAAGCCAAAAATGGAAGTTGCAAAAGAAGACATAATAATTGAATGGGTAAAATAAATTTTGAAGAATCTCTCCGAAACATGTGAGGTGGTCCTTGGCCTTTTATTTCTTCTCTGGCCAAGTAATTGCAGATAACACGTATAGCGGGAAAATAGTTATTAATTTCAGGAATTTACCGAGAAACTCAATTCGCAGTTCAAATAAAATTTGCCTTGAATTTAGAAAATAATTCAAGGCCATAGATAAAATACTTTTACTTATGTGAGATTTTCAGTGACTTATCCATTAATTGCCTATTCAAAACATTATTTTGTAACTACTAGAGTACTACTACTACTTATCTTGTGAAACTAACTTTTTGAAAGACTACAAAAAGTTTACAACTTATGGTTTGGTACAATTTCTTAGTCTGATTCGGTACAATACAAAAAAAATTAATGTTCGAAAGAGTTGATTATCTAATAAGTTTTTTTTTTGTTGGCAAATTTCGGCTCTTGTTAGATATAAAATTTGAACATTAGGTCTAATTATATTTTCTGTTTGGATTTTATTGTTATACATGCGCTGGTATAACTAAATCATCAAGAATTCTTTTTGTTAAGCATCTCTAATTTTTAAATTATGTTTGATAATTTACACAAAAGATTACTGTGATTCTTTTTACTCAAAGTGTCATATCAATAAACACATCAAGAAACAATATTTTCAATTCAATAGTTTTTTGTTCGTGTCTTTTCTTTCTTTTGTTATTTCAAAATTCGAATTTCAATGCTAATATAATACTCCAAAAAATGCTGCCTTATAAAGGTATGTAATTGTGTCGCAATCACTAATAATGTAACTGTCCAGTGACGTTTAATATAACAAAAAATGAATGGAAATTAGTTTTCTAAGAAAAACCAAATTTCGCTATCCAAAGATTCCAAACTATAGAAAAGTAGTAAGGAAAACGTCATAAAAAGCAAGTCTGAATTGATACCTTCAACGACATTTGCATTTCAAAGTCATTATTATTTGTCGTGTAATAAACTTTAAAATTGAGGGTCGTATCTTTTCTGCAGTGAATATAGACAAAAAAATACCCCATTATTTTTTATACAACCACATTATATAAGAAAATAAATGTATTCAAATATATAGTACTACTTTTAAGTGCTTATCAGAATGCAGATCGATGAATACGATGTGTGAATTCACGATTAACGATGAACGCGTCCAGGAAACGTTACAATGTCTCGATCCAATATAATATATTTGCCTTGATTAAAGAACGTGTCCAACAACTCTTTTTAGTGATGAAATTTCGAAATTTGGTTAGATGATTCACATGCTTTCACATCCTCCCTAAGGTTTGTCCTAATTAACACTCATTGATTACTCTTCTTTACTATTAACTAGAAATAGATCCTCACTATCCAGCATGATTTGTTTTTTTAAAAAATTTTAATTTAAAATTTAAATATACTTTTTTCAAAATATTATTTATATTTTAAATACAAATTTCTAATTTTGTGTCGAAACACATTTTATTTAATATATATAAACAAACATAAATATATATACTATTAAAACTAATAATAATTTCATATTTATTTAAATCTCTTTCTTAATTTAAATCAATAAAATAAATTAAAATAATAATTAATTATCTTTCAATTTTATAAGATCTTATTTTTGAATCATTATATATAAATATAAGTAATAAAATTTTAGATTTTTCTGTATATTTTGTGATTCAAATTTTCTAAAACGAACATAATACATCTCATTTGAGTTTCAAATCAGATTTTGTTTGAGGTTTTTTTGGATTAGGATAATTCACATCGATTTAGTTTTAGTGTTAAAATAAAACAAAAATTATTTAATTTAAATAAAAATTTGTTTAACTTTAATAAAATTAGTTTAATTTTAATAAAATTAGTCTAATTTTGATTAAATAAATCACTTTATTATTAGAAAAAATCATTTAAAATTTAAAATAATATTAGATAATTTGATCTTACTTTCTTTTAAATTTAAAAAGTTAGTTGAATAATTTAATCTAATTGAAAATATTTAATATATAAAAGTAATTAAAGATAAATAAAAATAATTCACTTATACAAATAATATATACAAATCAAATTTATAATTAATAATCTTATATATTAATTTTTAAATTTGATTAAAATGATCAAAATAGAAATAATACATATTTATTTTATGTGTATAAATAAAATATTTTTATTGCATCATAGATTTCTTTTTCATTTATAAACATGATATTTCTAAATAATTTATATTTGTTATATTCGTATAATTAAACCTCTATAAATTAATAATATTAAAATTTTGATATTTTATTAATTTGAAGTGTTATAAATAAATTAATAAATCTTATATTGATTAATTTATAGAAATTAATTTTATTTTTAAATTCTAGAATAATAGTAGATAATTAGGTTTAAAATTTTTAAAATTAGTTAGATTATTTGATCTAATTTGAAATATTTGATATAAAAGAAAACAAATATTAACTATAAATAAAAATGAATTAACGACAAAACAATTCACTTATAAAAATAAAATATACAAACTCGAATTTAGAATTAATAATTCTATTTCTTAATTTTTAAAGTTGATTAAAATGATTTAAATAGAAATAAAACATATTTATCTTATGTTTAAATGAATTATTTTTATTGGATCATAAAGTTTTTTATTTATTAACACTATATTTCTATATAATATATATTTATTTTATGTATATAAATGAAATATTTTGATTAGATTATAAAAAATATTATGCCACAATCAACAAAAATAGGTGAATGTGTCACAAAGTTGGAAAGAAACTGTATTATTATAGAGAGAATTATCAAGATTTTATACCTTAATATATTTTAAAAACATAAATTTCTGTGTATACTGTATACATATATACATACTTGTAAAGTGAGACCAAAACCCCAATCAATAAAATTAAATAAGTACAACTTTATATACTTCTTAAGAAATTTGTATCATGAAATCCTCAACAAATAAAATATATATTGTTCATGCATAGATTTTGTTTTTCGTCATGTTTTTAGATATAGTGAGAGAAAATGGGCGGAGTAGGTAATCCGGTACCATAGAAGAAATGATGAAGATCATCAGTGCATATTTATTTGTTAAAATCCTTAATCATTGTTTAGAATTCTTAATGGGGTTCTAACTAATTTTATAATTCAAAAATGATAAAGTTTAAGTTTAGAAATTAACTAAAGGTTCTAATTTTTTTTTTTTGAGCTCCAATAGTTAGAACCTCTATAAGTTTCTAAACTCTTTTTTAAAATTATGTTGGAACAAACAAACACAAATTGAAATGTATATTATTACAAAGGCAAGAATACATAACAAAATCGTTAAAACTACTAATCTAAAACTTATAAATTCAATTCATAAAACATACATGAACTTTAAACACACAAAAAGTGAATCAACTTGCCATTTATGCATCCAATAACAGTTTGCAACTCACAAGTTCATGTCAAAGATCCAAGCCATGTACTCACAGTTTCTACTTGTAATCCAAACAATCTCAGCAAATCCAGATTCACATATTGACAAAGATGAAACCAATATGAAACTAAATCTAAATCAATATGAAACTGATCAACCTAAACTGTGATTTATCTACTTACCTAACATGTGATCTATCTACTCAACCATTACCAATTCACAGAGCATTACACAAACTTATTAGAACCAATTAAAGTTTTAACAGACCATAACAGAACTTATCATTACCAATTCACATATTCAAATAACCTTTTGACAGAACCGATTCAACCTTTAACAGAGCAACCTAAACCAATTCTTCTTCCTCCAATCAACTTACACAACTGATCCAATCAGCCTAACAACTGATCTAATTCTACATAACCAAAACAGAAACAGATTTAATAAATCTAACGAAAATTAGCAATCTTGATATGGGGTTTCTATTGTCTATAAATAATTCAAGACTTAATCGAACAAAAAGAGAAGAAATCAATTAACCACTAGAGTCTTGATGATTTCATTCCGTCGATCGAAGAAATTCATGCCTCTGGCTCAAATTGCAGACAATCCTCACCACAAGTTGATTTCATCCTTTTCGACATGTATCGAATCTTCCTACGCCGACATAAATATTTTTCCCTTCAAATTATTTCATCCAATCACTGTTTGACATGTCATCGATAGATAAAGTATCTACAATCTCTAGTTTTATAACCGCTTAGACACATTTCACATCAGTATCATTAAATTGTTAAAATGAAAAAAATGTTGAACATTATATACATGTGTGTGAGTCAATATCTTTAATACATGTCATGAATTAATTGGTTGTAACATTATTTTTATTATTAATTAATTTTAAAAATATTTATAATGGAGGTCAGAGATGATGATAGTCTTATAGTCATCAGAAACAACCATATAAATATCTTATATATTATTTATTATTAAAACTTAAAAACACCCAAATTTTGGGTACTAAAAATGTTTGGATGTAGAATTCTCTTTGTTTTAAAGACCCTTCCCATTTTTGTTTTCCAGTTTTTTATTTTTTTATTTTATCTTTAAAAACACTAATGGGATATACCGATGCTCTTATAACCTCTTTTTATTTCTTTTGATTCATTTTTATTCCAGTTTTAAAACCACTCTTAGAGATCACCAATGGAAGCGATTTTAGAGGCAGAAGGATGATACCTTGTAATGATACTTCTATGCTAACAAAGAAAAAAGGTGAAAACAAACAAACAAAAACCCTCAGAAATAGTATAGGTTAGTCAGCCGCACATGAAGTGATCTGCAATTATTCTATGTTTCAAGAGGTCTAGAGGATCTTTTTTTATTATATAACTTTTATATCTGTTTGACTGACAACAGGTAAAGTCACAGTGTATGAGTCTCTATACTTCTTACCTAAAAGCCCGCAAACTAAATTGTTACAAGTGGATAGACAAGAAGGTTAAAGATCTGTGTGTTGTGTTCTGTCTTATTGCATAAGAGAGCGAGAAAGATCGAGTATCCCCTTACATGGAACATAAAGGCTAATATGAGTTTAAGAAGTTTCAGTGTAAAACTTTCTAAACTGTTTTATACTCTTAAGATTGTAGCTTTATAATGGTTTTAAAAGAATCTTTCCACCATTCTAAATTCCAGATTGTAAATTACTCCAACTAAGATTCAGTAAAAGCATTCTTGTTTCTTCACATTAGCTTTTCTTCTCTGTTTTGATAAATGGTCACTAATTACTTTATTCTAAGAAGTTAACTAAACATTTAGTAACCCTTTCATATAATCACTTGTCAAAGAACCATAATATGAATTTAGCATTGATCTCAATAGTTTGTAAAGCGGCAAAATGTAAAATCAAATTCAGAAACGATGGACATTGGATCGTATAATGATTGAGATTTAGGGTAGTGAGTTATAGATTTAGGGTAGTAACGTATGACTTACTCTCTATCATTAACTATATCTTGGCGTGTGATAACGAAATACAATTTTTTTGTTTGTCTCGTTCAGTCAAACAATTTGTGCTAACTTAGATCGAAAAAGGGTTTCGGTAGACTTCTTCGTGGCTCAAAATCTACGTGTAACATGTAAATAACTGATACTTGATTGACACAATTTATCTCCAACAGTTTTTTTTTTTTTTTATTTTAATGTTAAGATTTTATAACCGAATTCCAGTCAATGTTTACAAGCTGTCTATACTATTATTAACAGGAAATTAAAAAACAATTCCGTGGAGAGAAAGACAGATAATCGTTTTAAAACATAAAAGAGATACATCAAAAATAAACTATAAGAAGAGTGGAGCCGCCCGGAGTGGTAGCCGGAAATGAGAGGAGCATATCCCTAATAGATCTGTCGATGAGGCGCCTGATGGTGTCTGATGATGAAGATGTCATCGCGAAGATCCTAGCATTTCATTCCTTCCAGACATTGTAGACGATGGTTTGAAACAGAAGCTTGAGGATGACTTTCCTTTGGAGAGAGTGGACTTGGTTAATCCAGGCAGCCGCTGAGTGTAGACTCCTGGGTGGAAAGGAAGAAACCCTGCCTGCGAAAGTCTGCCACAGAGCAGGATAGAAAGGGCAATCAAAAAATAGATGATCATGAGATTCAATACCATTATCACATAGTGCGCATGCTGCTGGGACTGTCATGCCCCAATTTTGTAGTCTATCCTGGGTTGGCAGCCTTGTAAAGGAAAATCTTGGGATATATTCCTTGAACCAAGCCACATCTGCCCATGTTACTGGAGCATGGGAGTTCCGTAACTGTTCCCACGTAAGCTTGGAGGAGAAGGTTGAAGAGAAGGAATTATTGCCATTCTGCCAAAGGAACTTGTCTGGCCCTTTTTCGGCAGACGGAGGAGAGATTGAAGCGATAGTGATTTGAGCGGCCTGCATTGCCTCCCCTCTGGCAGCCGGTAGGAACCAGGAGCCATTTCTGGTTGCATTAATAACCTTAGCGGATTTGTTAACTCGCATTAGCCGTGGACCTAGCTCACCCAAATAGGTGATAAGCGGACCTAGAGCAGTCCACACATCACACCAGAAAAAAGCATGTTCCCCATTTCCCAGTTCACAGCGGATAAAGTCAACAAGGATCGGTTTGAGTTGGAGCCAACCTATAATCGTCATTGAAAGCCTATTTGAATCCATAGTCATCCAGAAATTCTTCCTCCGAAAAACATTTTCGCGTAGCCAAGCTACCCAAATAGACCCAGAAGATGTGAAAAAGTCCAAATCTGCTTGAGTCTGAAAACTACTTCGAAATCTTCCAGCAATCGAATGCCAAGACCTCCCTCTTCTTTTGGTCTGCAAACATCCTTCCAGACAACTTTTGCTCCCACCGCAGAAGAAGTTTTATTCTTCCAAAGAAAAGCTGAGCAAATAGAATCAATTTTTTTGTAGAACTGCTTGGACAAGTTGAAAGTGCTGCTCCAGAAATTGACTATGCCATAAATCAATGAAGAAATGAGTTTTATTTTCCCTGCAAATGACAGTGTTTTTACCGTCCAATTATGAAGCTTTGCTGTAATCTTTTCCAGGAATGGCTGGAGGTTGGCCATAGTGATTCTGGTCGGAAGCAGTGGAAGATCAAGATATCTGGTGAGAAAGATGCCCCTTTTAACGTCAGTAGCCTCACATAGGTTCGCAACTTCTATCTCAGAGTAACTCCCAAAGAATGTTAGTTAGACCCGTATACCATCAATAACTTTCTCAACAATAATTGGCAAGTTATTCACCATCATATTTAATCTTTATCTCACTATTTATCTGTGAACATTCCTTTTTCTGGACACAATAATATTGATGGTATTAATGGTTTGCTCGATATTTTTCTTTGCAAGACTTAAGGGTTCACTCTATTAAAGTGTTAAGTAACAAACAAATATCGGCTTTATATTTCATTATTTATTAGTGAACATGCATTGCTTTTCAGATACATTATTGGTTTGCTTGATATTTTTCCAATAATATTAAAAGGTGAGTCCACTGTTGAATTTCCAAACATATTAATTGTGAGATTCATATTCCCATTACTTTTGCACAAATTTCAGGTTTTGGAGCTTTTAGTCTATTGATCGGATGGATTTTGGGTGACTCTGATGATTTCTTTCTCTCACATGGTGTGTTTCGATTTAATTAATTCGATTTATCTTTATCTTCTCTTTCAAGGTATATTTTGTGATAATTTTTTGGAATTTTTAGTTCGGTAAAATTTGATGGAAATCAATAGTACCCGAAACATACATCATCACGTACCAATTGTAATTTTATTAAAAATGATATATGCTTTGGATTTATTAATTTTTCTGTTTAGGATTCTAATAATTAAATATAATTTTGGTCATTATCTTCATCATCTTAACTTTGGAGTTGCTGGTTTGTGAAAAGTTTATCAAAGATTGTAATGACAAGTGTTATTTTTTTAATTGACTTTAATTTGGTTTTGTTTTTCATCGTGTATGAGATCATGATGTCTGTTGTGAATGATGTTTGAAATTAACGTTTGGGATACCAACTTTTTGTAGTTTTTTTGTGTGTGTGTTTGGTTGGTGCATATTAATATTACTTTTGGTTGCTTTTTTTAGCAGGAGTACGACATCAAATGTTATTGCCGCTTACATTTTAATGGTTCTAGGACTACTTTCAAATAAATGTAAAAATTGACATATAGAAATTAGTCTTGGTATTAAAAATTGTAGTTAATGTTTCTTAAAACCTTATTGTACCCAAAACGTTTTCAGAAATTTCAAAGTCAAATTGGAAAAAATAAAAACATAAATAAAATGTATTTTACACTTTTACTATATATATGGATAATCATTCGCTTGTCTGGCCCCGTTCAATTAAAAACCGAAATTTTAATTCGTCAAACTTCATTTACACAATTATTTATCATTCAATATGACATAAACAATATGATAAATAAACAACAAAAGAGACAAGCACTTCACTTGGCACATAGAAATGAAACAACATTCTCTCAACCCGAATTTAAACTCCTTTTAGAATATGAACCCCGACAATGATTGATAACTTGGGGGTTCTAAGCCCATTTAGCGAGTATTGACATACCACCACAGCCGAGTAAAGCGGCAAAGAAACACTTGATCTGAAGCTTGATGCTACCTTGGAGCTTTGGTCCCATGAACTCAGCCGCTAAAAGATCGACGAGGGCCATGTAGATGAGTAATCCTGCAGAGCATGCATTGAGCAGCCCTACAGTGATCAAAGCAGTGGGACTGTTATCCCTGTAAATGCTCGACAATAACATCCCTAAAATGATCCCAAATGGCGTTGTAACCGCGAAAAAGAATGCCATTAGGAATTTCTTTACATTTGTATATTCCGCCTGTTCACAAGTTACAATACTTTGTTAATAAATACAGAAGTGTACTAAATTTGGCAAATGGATATATATGAATAATCAAATATGTCAAAAAAGAATGGGATATGAATGATTAAAGATGTAGTTTCGAGTTCACCTGAAGGATACAACCGCCAAGACCCATGCCTTCGAACATTTGATGGAAGCATAGAGCTGCAATGAGACCTTTAATGGTGCATGTGTCATTTGTTGCACCTAGGGATAGTCCAATGACTACAGAATGAACGATAATCCCAAGCTCCAATACCTATATATCATATGTAGAAAATAGTTAATTAAGTAAGTTTGTTAAAACTTTGATCACTTTTAAATGGTACATTTCATATAGTGCACTTACCATAGCAACGACACGATACCGCAATAACTGTGAAGTACCATCATCTTTAGTAGATAATGTAACGCCGTGACCATGACTATGACCATGAGCTATCATGGGGTTCGCTCTCTCTTGATCACCATTACTAACAGAGGCCGGTACGATTTCACTACCGTTCTTGGTACTGTAGAAGCTAGTAGCCATGGAGTCAATTACTAGAGTGACAAGGCCCGACAACATAGCGACAAACCCCGTGAATGGGAACTTGTGCCATGGATCGTCCTCTAAGCATTCTGATGACAACATCTCGAAAGAATCAGGTAAAACGTGCATGAAACTCGTTCCTAGAATGATCCCGGACGCGAAAGCCTTAACGATTGTGAAAATGTTTCCATCCGGATGGAGGAAAGAAACATATTTGCTAAAGAGAGGAGCCGAGACACCTAGCATGCTGGTCACGAGGATGGCTACAATGGATATGATTTTTAGAGGCAGGGCTTTAGCCTTATTGACGCATGAATTTGTTGACTCGGCTTCACATTCTTCTGGTGCCGTTGATATCACCGGAGATACGGTGAAGCTAACAAGAACTAGGACAAAGAAAATGAGTTTCACGAGTGTTGTAGCCGAAGTCGACATTATTATTGTTTTAGAAACTACTCGTTGTTTTTTTTTGTTTTTGTCTTTGTTTTGCTTCAAGTGGTTTGTATTCTGTGGGGTCTATTTGTGCTTGTTACGCCTTAATTAGTCTTATATAAGGGAAAAATGGAGGGCTATTCCCATGCCACAATTTTGATGACGTTGAATTATTTCATCTTAATATGGAAAGAGGGTAACACGTAGGCATAATTAACTATTGTTTATGTTGGGATTTGGTGAAATTGCATTCTTCTTGCTCATGTACGTAATACGGAATTGTACGGATCTTGCCTCTTCAAAAGTCGTATAACGCATACGGTTACGGATATGTATAGAACAATTATCTATTGAGGATGAAAATAGTATATCATATATTATCTACAATAGATTATCTTGTATACAGAATCTTATAGATTTTATGATGAATGTCAAAGAACAATATTTTCATAAGTGTAGGGAAGTTGACAAAAAAAAACGTAAAAGACTAAAGCAAAAGATTATAAAATAATGCTAACTGACATTAAATAATGTGAAGAAGAACCATGTAACAATAATTTTATTTTACAGAAGCAGTTTTGTTTTGGTCAACAGAAGCAGTCTATGTTCTATATAATGGTTGAAATAGATGAAAAAGAGTCGTGGCTCGAACTTTTAACCTTCGTGAGGTAAAACAATATATTTTTCTGGACTTACCTACCTACATGCTACAACTTTAATGTTTACTCGTTACAAATTGTAATAATACCTATTAACCTTTGAGTTCTTTATATTATTTCAATCGATCATATTCTATCAACATTCCAATGTATATTACGTGATGTAATTTACTGGAGTCTGGTAAAAAAATCGCAAAAATAAATCTCTAATAATTTTTTTTAAATTACATATTTTTTTTTTTGGGTCGAAACCTTTATCTCCAGACTCGAAACTATTTCATGTAATATTAGTTTCTCCCAAGCGTCATTATATCTTGTGACCTTTAAGTTTCTTCTATGGTATTTTGTCAGTCGAGCTAACAATACTTGGTAAAAGTTTACATACTCCGCTAATACCTATGAGCTCTTTCATGATTTTGCTTAATTACATATAAATGTATATTCATTTTACTCCTATACATAACTAAAATAGAAACGTTTCTCGTGGAACAAGAGGACTCTTTGGATCAGAGAAGAAAGAGCGAAGTACCTAACGTGAGCACATTTAGACGCATAGAGACGAGAGCAAGATCCATATATTGACCTCAGGTTATATCATGTGTTGTTAGGTAAAACATCTCTTTATAACAATTCAAAGTCAGTACTCATCTGGTTATCGTTTTGTAGTTGAAACTCTGTATTAAGTTCTCACTATTTTCCAAGGCCAAACATTTTGCATATTTTTTTTTTGTTTGCAACAAAACTATTTAACCACACCTAAAATTTTAGAATAAAGTATCATTTATTTTTTTGGTCAAAAGATAAAGTATAACTTAAATTAATCAAACTCACGATACAATAGAGCTATAGACCAAAAGCCCATAGTCACTTGATAATCACACTGTCTTCTTATGATACAGAAAAATAAATAAATTACTCTCAGTCTTATATCATTAAATTTGCATACAAATCGGAAGTATAATGTTAAAGAGTTTAGGCCCACTTAGCGAGAACTGACATTCCGCCACAACCGAGCAAAGCTGCACCGAAGCAATTAATCTGAAGCTTGATGCTTCGTTGGAGCATTGATCCCATAAACTCTGCGGCTAAAAGGTCTACAAGTGCCATGTAAATGAGCAGTCCAGCGGAACAAGCATTGAGCAGTCCAACAGGGATTAATGCGGTTGGACTGTTATCTTTGTAAACGCTCGACAAGGCTATACCAAGAGCGATCCCAAACGGTGTTGTAACCGCAAAGAAGAATGCCATGAAGAATTTCTTCACATTTGTATACTCTGCCTGTTCAAATAGATGTATATTGTACGTATCACAAATTGCTATGTGTTTCTATCATCATATTGGTATAAGTTAAGTCCCATATTGTTAAATTTAAGTGATTTACTAAAAAAAACAACACTCTTTTTTCATCATTGATAGTTTGACACATTTTTGTTGAGAACTCTATCAAAAGTAACTCTTATTATCTATATATATGGTTCAATTTTTTTAGATTTAATAAAATAAATATAAATGTTATGATCTATACTAGTTCCAATTATATATATATATATCTTACTTTAATCCACATTTTAAAAATTGGTGTGCTTTTATGGTTTCGTTGAGTGTTGTTTCGGACTAGAAATCAAACAGATACTGATATATTAAAAACAAATATAATTCCCAATAAATTGTACCTGAAGGATGCAACCGCCGAGGCCCATGCCTTCGAACATTTGATGGAAGCAAAGAGCTGCAATAAGACCTTTAATGGTACATGTGTCATTGGTTGCACCTAAAGATAGTCCAATGACCACAGAGTGAACTATAATCCCAAGCTCCAAAACCTGAATTTACACAAAATTTTCCGATTTGTGATATATAATATCGTAATTTATGGTAGTTTCCATGTCTATTTATATGTTAGAACAAGAGCTAGCTATGCTGAAGAACTAACCATGGAGATAACTCTGTAACGCAATAGTTGTTTTGAGCATGTAGTGCTATGTTCTTTAGTTGTTATAGGCAAATGATCGATTTGAATTATCATCGGACTAGTCCTATCTTCACCATCATCAGCGACAGCTTTCTTGGTATAGAGACTTGTAGCAATGGAATCGATAGCTAGGGTTACAAGACCAGACAACATAGCAACAAATCCCGTGAAGGGAAACTTGTGCCAGGGATCGTCTTCAAGACATTGTGAGGACAACATTTCAAAAGAATCGGGCAAAACGTGCATGAAACCGGTTCCAAGGATGATTCCCGATGCAAAACACTTGATGATCATAAATACTTTACCGTCTGGATGCAAGAACGGAACATGTCGGCTGAAGAGAGGAGCCGTGACTCCAATCATGCTTGTCAAAAGGATGGCGACGATTGCTATGATTTTGAGGGGTAAGGCTTTGGTTTTGTCGATGCAAGAGTCAGTTGACTCGGGCTCACATTCTTTCGGAACCGTTGAGATGGCTGGAGAGATTGCGAAGGAGGTTAGGAGGAGTATGAGGAAGATTTGATTCATATGTTCTGTGGTCGTAGCCATTTTCAAATTTTGTTTTGTTTGTAAAATAAGATGTGTGTTAGTTTGCTTCTAGTTATGTTAGGTTTTAAGACATATATATATATATATATAGGAAATATAATGTGTAGGCTGTTTTTATGTATTGACAAAGTTCAAGAAAGTGTTAGGTGGTAAGGGAGCAGTGACCATCTGCCTATCGCCAAAAACGACTAGTCGTAATCTAAGCGGTTTAAATAGTTTTATAATAAAAATATAAATTTAAACATATATATAGTAATATAATATAATATAATTATAAAATTGAATAAAAACTTTAAACTATAAAACTTAAAGAATATCAATGTTTTGTAATTTTAAATTTTTTTAAGTGACATCGTATTACTATTTTATATAAAAATATAGATATTAAATAATTTATTAAATCTGCATATCCCGCAGAAATCATAACTCATTTAATTAATATTTAATAGTTACGTATTTTGCTAAATATAACTATCCGTATAATATAATCGATTTAAAAAAAAATTAATCGTTTTATGCATTAATCGGACGGACGGGTTAAAGGAGTCAAGCCTGTAAACTATTTTTTTGAGCCCTGTGTATTGATATTGACATTATTAGTATTCGTTTTATATTGATGGAAAAAACGCATGATAGACGAGTCAATATGAACAGAGATAGAAATATAGTAAGTGAATTTGTAATTTTATATTTGAAAAAAAGTTAAACTTCATACGCATATAGTGGCATGGGTCTCAAATATTTTGGAGGCTTTTCTGATTCCATGTTTATTGATTCGATGATTAAATACAACGTCAAGCCAACTAAGTATAATCCCTCCCTGTAATAAATATCTTGCCAATGCTTAATTTTATAGGAGTATTGATTTTCGATAAAAGCGTGATTGATATTAGTGTATTGTAAGTTGAAATGCTAGATGCGATCCAACCAAATATGACAGGTTCTATTTGGTTGAAGATAAATAAGTCTACTTATTGCATATTGTATTTTTGTTGCACAGATGATATTTTGTATACGTTGTACACTGATTTTCTAATGGGTATACACTTTATTTTAAAAATCCACCGTCATTTAGGCAAAGATTAACTACCGTAATTTTCCTAAAATTAGGTTAGTTTTGCGGTCAACCGATTAATCGGTCAAAATCCGATTAATACCGGTTTTTTCTCAAATTTTTCGATTTTTTTTGAAAATAATTTTAAAAACAAAAAAATAACCTAAAGTTGATTTTTTGGATTAAAAGTATTAGTTTAATTACTTTAATACTATGATCAAAATTATTTACATGTGTATTTGGAATTTTAATTGTATAATTCAAATATATTTATGATGAATGTTATTTTTGTGAAATAAAAATTTAGAAATAATTTAAATATTTGAAAAATATTTATAATGATAAACTTATGAAACTTTAAATGTTATATTATATCAAAATTATAAATTTAGTGAGGATTTATAAATTAAAATAAGTTAAAAATACTATAAAAACTCTAAAACTAATCCTCGATTAATCTCTTAGACGTTAAGTCTACCTCATCCGCCGTCCGATTCGCGAACGAGTTTTAAAATATGGGATATACAAAGTATTATATATCAATATATCATATATCATAATATAAAATTTTACATAGCTGAAAATTGTACTTTATATAAACTGTTATATATTCCCTATCTGTACTAAACTACACGGAATTTTATTCTGGCCAGGCTCACGCCGAAAGAGGATTTAAGCTTCATTCATGCTTTCGATCGTTAACAAGTCAACGTTAACTAGTATATGATTAAAATGAAGTTTCATTAATCTACAACACTTGAATTATATAACGTTTCATTTCTAAATAAATATTCGAAAGAACTATAAAATTGTTTGATGTGTATAATCTTGTGGGTTAAAGTACTAAGAGTAGAAGCAGAGCGATTGCTAGACCAGAAGAAAAGTTACAAACTAGTTGTGATGAGTTTTTGGGTAGCCAAGGTAAAGATTGTTAGATCTATTTTCGAATTTCTTGCGGCCATCATTATTTTATATTGCCAAAAGAAAATATATTTGATAGTACTTGCCATTTTTGAAAACCAAAAAAACTTGCAATATTTTTATTTTATTTTACAAGCTTATATTAATATATATATCTAATTATTGAACGTTGCAGAAGTGAAAGAAACATATATGGAGTCACCTTTTTCAACATATAGTTTTTAAAAGTCGATTTCGTCCGGTTATATAAATCTTTTTATAAAATTTTTTTGTTTACTAAAGTGAAGTATATATGTTTTTAAAGAAAAAAAAGTCAGTGTCAAAGCTGGACTAGCCCATTGATTTCTTTAAGCCGACCCGAGTTATGAATATATGCTCAGATTTTTTTGTTTAAAATTAAAATACGTTTATTTTTTCATATTTCATTTTTAAATTCGTCCGAATCTGCAACAAAATTATAAATTTTGATACATCACTGAATTTTTTTGAAAATCCATTAACTAAAAAAGTTAGATGTTGTTTTACGATTTGTATATTTGTATTAGAGAAAAAGGATGAGGTCCAACTAACATCAAGTCATTTAAAATGGAGAAAAACTCAATTATTAGATGAAGTTCATGTTATCTACTATCTAGTAATAGTTTAATAATAGATATAAATGATTTAAAACAGCTTCCAAATTCAAAATAAAACTATAAATTTTATATAAATAATGTTTATTGAAATTTCGTATTAAACTATCCATCATACTTTTCTAGTACGTAAAAACAAAAAGAGAAAAAGGCTCTCGTTTTACTAAAATTCATCTAAATGAACAGAATATGATCAATCTATCAATGTAAATAGGAGTACCAATTTTACCAATTGAGAACAGTATATTGTGAAAGTTATAGTCATTTGAAGATTAATAAGTAGTATACAGTGCATATTAAATGGGAATTTCTAGTTTGGCGTATACGGAAAAAAATCCTTATATATATATATATGTGCTTTTGAAAACAAAATTATCTCAAATTAAAAAAAAGAGTTCCGCACCTTTCCGAGAACTATCCTATGAATTATGATATCTTTTATGTTTTAAATGCATATATTATTCGATGATTTTAGAAAACTGTAGAAGGACACTTTTATATACTACACTTGAATATGTATATAGAATTGGTGACTCCGCGTAGCTTCTCAGCAGAAGCATCACCGACACTAACAACAATCCGTTAGATGTTCCTGTTTTTTTTTTTTAAAGCAATTAGTAAATTTCTTTCTAGTTTAAAAAAGAAACAAATCTGTAACTAAAGAATACGATTTTTCTTCATTTCAAAATTTCAAGAACAAGAACTAATAAAAGTTTACCATATTATTTGCATGGAAAGTTCAAGAAATATATCTTTCTCGTTTTCTTAGTTAAATTTCTGTACGTTAAACGTTTTAGACAGTTTAATTTGAACAAAAGATAAACTCATCATCTATATCATTTGAAAACTAATAAAGGTCTATATATTAATAGAGTAGAAACAGATGTGATAATAGAATTTTTTTTTAACATGCTGGATATTTTGAGAACATTAAATATATTATACCTATAAAACTATATAAATAAAAATTTAAATTCAGACAACTTTCTTTTAAAACTTTATAAATCTTGAAATTGGAACCAGAAAGATCATGATTTTGGTCATCACAATATTATAAATTTAATAAAGTAGGAACCGCTATTATGATCACTAATTCTATTATTTGATGGTTTATCTACTTTTCCAAAACTGACGTTATTTTACAACGTCATTACATCACAGCAATCCACCCACAAGCCACATCATATGCCGTTCGCATTTGCTTACATCATCTTTGTCATCACTTGTGACGATTATTTGTTTTGTGTTTTTTTCTGACTTCGGATATTTCTTGTGACGGCATTATAATATTGTTAAAAAAATTTATAACTAAGAATAAATTAATTATCTTTATTTATTGACGTCAGAAAAAGTAAATAATAGTTGACAAAAAAGAAGAAAAAAGTAAATAATATTTTTCGTAACACAACTTTTTACCACAAAAATGCAAATGATCTTATTAACGTAAATAAAAAGGTTAATCTGCAAAATAGCTAAATTGAAAGCTGAAATTGTACTGGTAAACGTAAAACAGTAAATAAACGCATAAAATGATTAAACCTATAATATGTTAAAACTATCAAATAAAGGAAATATATGTAAGAAAAGTATAACTACATCTATAACATGATTGATAAAACTCCCAAACTTATACTCTGCAATTAGTATTTCAAATGTAATTGCTTATGATGGATCATTATAAACGTTCTAAATATGAAAAGTTTCAAAAAAAATTTTAATTTCAAAGATTAATCTAAAGGTTATATATACAGCTATTAAAGAAAAGTAGAAAACTATATAGTAATTAAAAGAATTAAAGAACAAGTAGCATCATACACGTAACGTAACCATTGGCATCACACACGGATTTTCCAGACTTTGTTTTCTATTTGTCAACTTTCATCTGAGTCTTTCTTTATACATTTTTTTCCGATCATGTTTTTTTAATCTATGCTTAAAGTCATTATTAAAATACTTAAAAAATTATTCTAATCTTTTTGTTTCCTCTCTTCACATTGAAGCTGTCTCTTTCCTTTTGCTATCACTTGCACCTGTTGTGTTCTGTTTGTTCTCAAACTCATCATATATTATTATTTCCTTTATATATATATATTACATCTCTTCCTTCTTGACTTTTCCTAAAAAAATTCTCTTCCTTTTGTTCTTTACTTTTATAGATCCCAATTTGGTTCTTTCCTCCACCCAAATTGCCTTCTCTTTGATCTTATCTTCGACCTCAATCTTGCGATTCTACAGATCCCACACCTTGATTTTGTAACTCTTCAATATCTGTTCCTTCGTTTGCAGTTTCTTTTAAGGTCTGGTTTCCCCAATTTTGTCTGTATCTTTCTCCAAAGTTTTCTCCTTTCCTTTTGGTACATTGATTCAGAGGTGCAAGAGTTTTGCTCTGTCTGAAAAATTCGAACTTTTCTTCGATTTAATCACCAAGTTTAGCTTTTTCTTCCCTTTTGGTTCTGGGTTTGGTTGATTCTCTATTAGAAATGTAAATTTAGTTTTTTTTTGGAATCTGAAGTCGATCTTGAGACTTGTAATCTTGATGTGCGTGGAACAAAGACAGAGCTTTTGATTGAAAAATTCTGCAAAAGAGGGAAAAATGGCTACTTTGACTGAGCCATCATCGTCTTTAAGTTTCACATCTTCTCATTTCTCTTGTGGTTCTATTGGGTCTAATCATTTCTCATCAACCTCAGCTCCTAATCTTGAGGTTGTTAGTCTAAGCAAACTTAGCTCTAATCTTGAGCAGCTTCTTAGTAATCCAGATTGTGATTACAGTGATGCAGAGATCATTGTTGATGGTGTTCCAGTTGGTGTTCATAGATGTATTTTAGCTGCAAGAAGTAAGTTTTTCCAGGAATTGTTCAAGAAAGAGAAGAAATTTTCTAAAACTGAGAAACCAAAGTATCAGTTGAAAGAGATGTTGCCTTATGGAGCTGTTGGTTACGAAGCTTTTTGTTATTTCTTGAGTTATATCTATACTGGGAGGCTAAAGCCATTTCCTTTGGAGGTTTCGACTTGTGTTGATTCAGTTTGTGCTCATGACTCTTGTCGACCTGCCATTGATTTTGTTGTTGAGTTGATGTATGCTTCATCTATTCTCCAAGTGCCTGAGCTAGTTTCATCTTTTCAGGTGTGGGAAATAATTTTTTTTCTATCTTTTTGTTTCTTGATTCATAGACTTTGATGAGAGCTTAAGATTTTGTTGTTTTATGTTTGCAGCGGCGGCTTTGTAACTTTGTGGAGAGGTCTTTGGTTGAGAATGTTCTTCCGATTCTTTTGGTTGCTTTCAATTGTAAGTTGACTCACTTGCTTGATCAGTGTATTGAGAGAGTAGCAAGGTCAGATCTTTACAGGTTCTGTATTGAAAAGGAGGTTCCTTCCGAAGTAGCAGAGAAGGTTAGACAGCTTCGACTTAAGTCTCCACAAGATGAAGAGACCAGTCCCAAGATTTCGGATAAAATGCTCGAGAGAATTGGAAAAATTCTCAAGGCATTGGATTCAGATGATGTTGAGCTTGTGAAACTTCTTTTGACTGAGTCAGATATCACTCTAGATCAAGCCAATGGGCTGCATTACTCTGTGGTGTACAGTGATCCGAAAGTTGTTGCTGAGATTCTTGATCTGGAAATGGGTGATGTGAATTACAGAAATTCTCGGGGTTATACGGTTCTTCATTTTGCTGCGATGCGTAAAGAGCCATCTATCATTATATCGCTTCTCAAAAAAGGTGCCAATGCATCTGAGTTCACTTGTGATGGATGCTGCGCTGTTAATATATTGAGAAGATTGACAAATCCAAAGGATTATCATTGTCATACCAAAACAACCAAAGGGCGTGAATCTAGTAAAGCTCGGTTATGCATCGATATTTTGGAAAGAGAAATCAGGAGGAACCTGATGGTTCTGGATACACCAATGTGTTCCCTTTCCATGCCTGAAGATCTCCAAATGAGATTGTTGTACCTAGAAAAGAGAGGTAAATTGACAAAACATTGTTGAATTCTTTTGTATCTTTACAACATTTTAGTTAAAGCATCAACCTTTGCAGTGGGACTTGCTCAGTTGTTCTTTCCAACGGAAGCTAAAGTGGCTATGGACATTGCTAATGTCGAAGGTACGAGCGAGTTCACGGGTCTGCCACTGCCTTTGAATGGGTTAACCGGAAACTTGAGTCAGGTTGATTTAAACGAAACTCCTATTATGCAAACCAAAAGACTTCTTACTCGAATGGAGGCATTAATGAAAACAGGTAAAAAAAAGCTTTGCTCTTTGTCTATCTACTCTTCGTCTTCTGCTGCTCAGTTTCTTTTGACTGACTTCATTATCCATTTCACAATGCAGTTGAGACTGGTCGAAGGTATTTTCCGTATGGCTCAGAGGTTCTGGATAAGTACATGGAAGAGTTCACTGATGAAGACATTCTCGATGACAAGGGATCTGCTCAAGAAAGAAGATTAAAAAGAATGAGATACAGAGAGCTTAAGGATGATGTCCAAAAGGCATATAGCAAAGACAAAGAGTCTAAGATTGCGCGGTCTTGTCTTTCTGCATCATCTTCTCCTTCATCTTCATCTTTAAGAGACAGCCTGAATAACACAACATGAAACTTGTACCGTAACTTAAATGTGATTAGATGTATTTGTTAAAAGGGTTCTTTTTTGGGTGTTATTTAGATTTTATACGGATGCTTTAGGTTCAGTTTCAATAAAGAGGGATGAATAGTTACATGTACAACAGTAGCATTAGGAATGCTAACTAACCCAAAACATTCTAACTATATGACATCTTTAGTTTTCAATACACAGATCTAATATTTTGGTATGTATCTTTACAAGATATTTTTCAGATACCTTAAAAAGAAGTCACTCCACAAAACATAAGAACGAACATGATCATTTGTCATAGCTGTCTTTACATAATTACTGGAGATGACTAATGGCTGCCAAGAGTAAAGGACAAAACCATTAGTAATAATGCATTCTGATTTCTGAACAAGAACTGTCATAGGCATGTCCCAGTAAATAGATGTTAGCTGATCTAGTTGGTACCGGGTTGGGGCTTGTCTGATCGATACTGTCTCCTTTGACAAACAAGTTGTATCATAATATCTCAAAGTATGTCAAGTGTGCCTTTCCTCCTTTGGGAAGCAATAGAAGAAAATGGCATCCAAGAAGGACTAACCGATACCAATTTGTCAATATTTTCAGTCCAGCATAAGAATCAGTTCGTGGACAGTAGCGTATCAACATTACAGAGAGTCTCTTTTCTTTCATCATTTCCCTAGTCCTTCGTTGTTCCATTTGTTGGAATTCATATCACTATAGCGAGGAACAGAAGTTAAAAAGGCAAAAATACTTGCATCAACATATTCTCTGACCCTCTCCATCGCAATGAATCAAAACTCCAGATTGAGGTCACTTGACCAGCCCTGAGCACACCAGTTGAGCTCTTAAGTTGGGTGAAAAATACTACAGATCAACACCAGATTTTTAAATAATGTTATATAGTTGAACTGCCCAGTAAACTTCACCTCAGGTAGATGCTTTCTTTATACTTTCCCAAGTAACTGGACCTTCAGGGTGGGTACTGACAAAGTACGACACAAACCGGCTATTAGAAATACCGACAATAGTTCCTAGTGTCAGCCTCGGCATTACTGCCTCTCTATCCCTCAACCATATATACATTGTGAATCTCTGATGTATTCTCTCCATACTATAAGAAAAATATGTAGGTGATTCAACAAGAGATTCAATAGGATAACCCAAATACTCTGTTAAAATATTGATCTTCTTTTCTATGATATCTTTTGGCCGGTTAAGTATATGAGGAGCCCGCTTAACAAGCTCGGTAACCACATTATAGTCCAAACCACCTTTCACAAGGCAATCAAATCTCTCTTGTAGCTCATCTCCCCTCCCCTGGAACTTTTTCATAACCCTTACCATCTCATCGGAATTCTCTACATACCCTAGCCTCAACAAGAATGCCGTCTTCATTGCGTTCCTCAAATCCAGTGAATCATGTTCAATTCTACTACTTTTTGTTTTAGAAGCCAAACTGAACAATTTCAAAGGCTCTTCCTTTACAGTCCGACGTAACTCGTCTCTTCTGATTTTCAATCTATTCCAAACCGCTGCAGGTCTTACCAGAGAGGATGAACAGATAAGCTTCATGTGATGCAGTAAAAACTCACCGATAAACTGCTTTTCCATTCTGATAAGTATCAAGAATTTTACCGCCTCCATAACTCTTTTTACGGATTTCTCTAATAGCATCTCTGGATTGTCTACCACTAATTTATCGATTTCATTCATCTGAAGTCCAACTTTATGAAACTTTTCAAACATAATATAAGCTCTATTCCCAGAAGATTCACCCACCAAATCTGGATATGTTTTCAAAAGATCACTCAACTTCTCCTCTTTAAATCCCACCTTATCAAGGAGCTCCATTGTCTCCAGAGTCCGGCACCAGTTATATGTTTTTCTATCCGAAAGATACCGCACAAGCCAATCACATCCTATGTTTAATCCCTTCAACTTATTGACCACAGAAACAAACTCACTATCCATGCCACCAACCAGAAGCAACGGGCAACAAGTAACAAGCTTAATGACTATACGCTTGCTAAGAACCAAGCTCTCATAAGCTTCAAGTGTCGATGCCAAAAATCCATTCTCGTATCCGAAAATTTCTCTTGCTTCTCTATACATACGTCCAATCTTGCCACGCGGAATCCCATAATAGCAAAGAACATGAAAGTTCTCAAACATGAAACTATCATCACTCAAAAGCACCAGGTCCCTTTGAAGAAAACGCGAAATCTCAGATGGACGCAAACCCAAACTCTCGAAAAACGGTTCAAACTCGTTGATGGGATTGTACCTTAGAAACTTAGTCAACGACCAGGATATATCATCCTTCTGAGTATCAATCTTGGCCAATAAAGCCAAAATGAAACGAGGTGAATTCTTACTTATATGCTCTGCATCAACAAAACTAAGAGTTCTAGTATAATGCAAGTAATCAAAGAGAGCTTTTTGAGCTTCATTCTTCATAGTTCTTGAAACCCGGTTTCCGAAAACCCGGGTTGGTGATTGAGACCAATGTAGTGAAGAAGATCTACTACTCAGAAAACATCTCACTGTACTACAAAAATGAGAAAGTTTCCACCTTGAGACTTGGTTTTGATGAGCAATGGAGGAGACAGCAATGCAGATATTGAATTGAGCAATCCTTTCTACTCTTTTCAAAAATCTGGAAAACATCATTGCAATCTAAGAACTAAAGCAAAGAGAGGAATCAAACACCAACTTAAAACTTCAGGGCACACCTAATCCAGAGCTAAGGAATATTCATCAAAATTGTTTCTTTACTTAGCAACTCATCGAAAGAATTGAAATTTACCAGAAATTATGGACTTTTACGCGATTGAATGATCTATCTTCACCTGAATTTTTCTGAGGTTTCATCGCTCAGAATCATCTCTGTCTATTTGCTTAAACCTTCTTGTTAGGGCTTTACTTCTCCGCCTGTGATTTTCAGGCGACACAGGGATATTAATTATTAGTAGCCCCCTGAAATCTTTCGTTTTTTAAAAATATGGACTCATATTTATATTCTTTACAAACATGACCACGTTATTTTTGTTTCTTAAAATTTTCTATTTTTGTCCATTTTTGTTTGGTTATCTCATGGCTCTTTAGTGTGTGCTTGGACGAATGGTTGATCCAGGTTTAATGGATGAAACATTAGATATAACTCATGTTCTAAAAATTTCTGCCTAATTCCGATTACAATTCGTGTAGTCGCTACATCCACACTCGTTGCATCGATTAATGACTAATCCTTTGAACAAATCAGTAAACCGATTATTTTCTACCTAATCCGATTAATTTCTGCCTAATCTGATTATTTTCTGCCTAGTCATATATAATCCGATTATTTCCGCCTAATCATGCATAATTCGATTATTTTTATATTGCAAGTATAACAGAAAATTTTGTTTTTGTTATTCATACATTAATATAAAGAGTTTATGATGTTTTATAATAATTTTATGTTAAAATTTTAAATAAAATCTATAAAAAATTCTTAATACTACGTTTCCATATATTTACTATAATTTTGAAAATAATATTATTTAAAAGTTTAATATAATAGATAAATACTTTTTAAAAAATATTAAAATAATCTAAAACTAATCCCCATTTATTTTCCGAATAATCGTCTAGGCGGTAGGCCCACCTCAACCGTCCGACAAACGATTAAAGAGTTTTAAAACATGGGATATCACCATATTGGGTTTGAAAATGTTCTTTTTGTAGACTATGAGTGTTTATTGGAGGTTTCAACTTTTTGTAAATAAGGTTGTATTTCGTGATTTCTTATAGATTTTAGTTGTCTATTATAAATCCAAAAGTTACTTCAACTCACTATTTTCCCTGCCATATCATCGAAGTCAATGATCCATTGTAATATAATAGTACTCTTGTTCTTGTTCATTCGAAATCATATTTCTTTGCTTAATAACATATTTTCTGTCAAAATTAGTTGAAATATGGTGACAAAAAGTAGCATATAATTTTTTTAAAACATGTGATAAATGAACTAACTTATTTACCATTTTTAATTCATATTACATACTCTTGTAAATATTCAATCGAGTGAGAAAATACCTGAATTAATGTAGACTGTAGAGTATAGACTTTAACACGGAATCATATATAAAAATAATTTTTGATAAACTATATAAAAATAATTTTTGATAAACTATATAAAAATAGTTTTTCATAAACTATATAAAAATAGCTGTTATGACAATTAACCAAAAGACAATAAAAAGTGGGAATATGATGTTTATATATATATATATATATATTGTGTATGTAAATTGATTTGGCAAAGAAGACAATATATGGTGCGGCTTACGTGTGACGCTCCTATACATTTTAAATGGACGACATGCAAATAAATATACAACCAAGTACACATTTAACGGTGCACCCATTGGTATGTCCTAGAGAAACCAATATTATCTGTATATTATTGTCTTCAAATTGTTTGATTATTCTTTAATTTTCATGGAGAAAAGGCTAATTCATCATCTACCTTTCTTGGTCATCTGCACAAAAACAAAATTAGCGGGAGACTAACGGTTAGACAGTTAAGTGGATGAGTCATGTACACCTCAGCAGCTGCATCACTTTGTATTCATTTTTGTCTCTTCCTTAATTTCTGCATCTGTTTCTGCAGTGTTACACGTAAATGCATAAACATACTAATTATTTATGTTCAAAACAAAGTTATGTTGTTGTAGTTGGCTTCCATAAATATAGTATTTTGAATATAGAAACGTGGATTTGATCCTCGTAGAGTTATATGTATAAGTGCTTAATTAATGTTTATCATGACCGCATGGTGCGAGTAATGAGATTAAAATAGTTCACCTCGGATATTTTTTTCAATTTAAAACTTAAAAAAAAAACAAAAAATGGTAAAAGAACGGTACTAGTTTCGTTTGATGATAACAATATATTTTCTTGGGTATTAATGAAGGACTATTTACACAAATACATGAATTGATTATCATGAAAGTTTTCAAATCTTAGTTAGTGATCATTGACCACTTTATTTCACGTGCTAGACTGCGAGGAAGTGCGGTCAATCAGAAGCTTATGATATCTAATTTAAAATGACGTAATCTAAAATATCACATGGAAGTACATATAAAGCTTAGTTTATCAAATACTTTATGAAGTACATAAAATTATTTTATTAAGGGGTTTAAAACCCTAATTTGTCTCTATAAATACCAAGATTAATCACACAAAACATAATACAAAATCAAACCTTTCATTTTACATTTCATTTCTTCTTTATCATCATCTTGTAAACTAAGCGATGGGAAGCAAGACCAATGTTTTGTTTGTCTTCCTACTCATCACAATTCCGTTAAACACCACCAACAAAATCCAAGCAAAACAACATAAAACCCCCAGTTCCTCCTCATCATCTTCTTTTATTGTTCTTGCATTGACCAAATCAAGTGTTTCTCTTCCCACACCAAAGTCTCAAATCCAAGAAAGGATCAAGAAGCCATTAAAATCTTTAGAAGATGTAGTAATGGAGCCCTTGAGAGAAGTAAGAGATGGTTATTTGATAACCTTAAACATTGGTACACCTCCGCAAGCAGTCCAAGTTTACATGGACACAGGAAGTGATCTCACTTGGGTCCCATGTGGGAATCTAAGTTTTGATTGCATAGATTGTAATGATCTTAAGAATAACAATCTAAAATCATCATCAATCTTCTCTCCTCTTCACTCATCTTCATCTCTTAGAGCCTCTTGTGCTAGTTCCTTTTGCGTTGAGATCCATAGCTCAGACAATCCTTTTGACACTTGCGCAATCGCTGGCTGCTCCGTGAGTATGCTTCTCAAGTCTACTTGTTTAAGGCCTTGTCCTTCCTTTGCTTATACTTATGGTGAAGGTGGTCTTGTCTCTGGGATACTAGCCAGAGATATACTGAAGGCTCGAACCAAGGACGTCCCAAGGTTCACTTTTGGCTGCGTAGGGTCCACTTACCAAGAACCTATTGGTATTGCCGGATTTGGAAGAGGTTTACTTTCTCTCCCCTCGCAGTTAGGGTTTGTTGAAAAGGGATTTTCTCATTGTTTCTTGCCTTTCAAGTTTGTCAACAACCCTAACATCTCAAGCCCTTTGATCCTAGGAGACTCCGCTATATCAATCAATCTCACAAACTCTTTGCAGTTTACTCCCATGTTAATTACTCCAGTGTACCCCAACAGCTACTACATAGGCTTAGAATCCATTACCATAGGCACAAATGTTACTGCCACACAAGTTCCCTTAACCCTAAGACAGTTTGATTCACAAGGAAATGGAGGACTATTGATCGATTCGGGTACGACATACACACATTTACCCAATCCTTTCTACTCACAACTCCTCACAACTTTTCAATCAACCATCACATACCCTAGGGCCATGGAAACAGAATCAAGAACAGGGTTTGATCTCTGCTACAAAGTCCCATGTCCTAATAACAATCTCACTAGTCTGGAAAACGATGTAAATGAGATCTTTCCTTCAATTACATTCCATTTCTTAAACAATGCAACCTTACTTCTCCCGCAAGGCAACTCCTTTTACGCAATGAGCGCGCCTAGCAACGGCTCGGTGGTGAAATGCTTGTTGTTTCAGAACATGGAAGATGGAGATTACGGTCCCGCCGGGGTGTTTGGGAATTTTCAGCAACAGAATGTGAAGATTGTGTATGATTTGGAGAAAGAGAGAATAGGGTTTCAAGCTATGGATTGTGTCTTGGAAGCTGCTTCACATGGACTTAACCAAGGTTCATGAAATACTATCATCATCAATCTGGAGTTGATTTGCTATTGTTTTGGATTTTTTTTTGTATTTGTTATGTTCTTGTTTAAACAGTTTCGAACTTTCGATGTCTCTTTGTATTCGTTGGGAATGTTCTTTTGATTAAGTTAATGTTTTTGAGTTCATATATGATCAAGTGTCTTCTTCTGGATTAATGATTAGAGACTTTAGTTATATATAGAAAATGAGTTGGAAGGTGGAACTAATTAGGAACATCTCGTCGTGGAATACGAGTTGTATACATTGAAATGTATTAAAAGACAAAACAAAATGATCTGTTAAAGTTTTAGTTTATCACAAAAGCATACACGGATACATTGAAAAATACAGACACACATATACATATGAATACAAAGAAGTTATATGAGTTTGATTAATAGTCTCTTCCAATTAAGTACCAATCCATGTACAACAGTCTCGTTTTAACTGTCTAATAACGAAATCTACCATTCGTATGAACTGAACATTTCGTTAATCACTACTTACCAATTTTCTTGGATCTGTTGAAAGAATGAATTGAATACTATTTACAAAAAAATCAATGAAAAAATTATTCACCGTGAACCTCTATTTGTTTTTGTGGAGATTTTTCAGTAATTTAGATAAATATTAGGGCTTTTACGTAATTTCATTTTATTTAATGGGGTTTTAACCCAAAAGTCTCGTGTCATAATATTCATTATTTGTTTCTTTGATGATTCTCTGCTCTTTTTTCTTTCTTTCTTCTAAGTTTGCTTTCGTCTCCGAGAGAGAGAGATTTGGTTGTTGTTTACGAAGCTTCTTCGCTCTCTCTTCTCCGTCTTCAATTGTCAACGCGTTTCACCTGCGATTTCGTTCTATTTGAGCAGAAGATTCTCGAGCTTCGATACTAATTCAGATTACATAATCATGGCCACCGCTGGAAACAAGAACATCAACGCTAAATTGGTTGGGTTTTTTTTTTCTTCTTTTTCTGATTTGTATTATCTTTGTTTCTTGTACCCTTTTGATTGAGAATCGAGTTTCGCATTCGGAGAATTTTGATTGGATCGTCGATTTTGTGAGGTGGCTCTGTTTTTCAATTTGGGGAATTTTAATCATTTTTTCTGATCTGAAATTGGATAAGTCTAATCGTCATATTACTCTGCTTCCAATTTCATGGTTTTAGAAATTACGGGTTTTGTAAATATATAAATTTAGGGTTTGAAGTGAAGGTTGTAGATTTCTTGATCTGGTAGTTTTGCTTTAGGGTTCTAATGATTTATCTACATAATGGGTTTATTAAGATCGAATTAGGTTTACTCTGTTATCTAGTTCCCTAATCTGTTTCCATGGCAGATTAATTTGAGCTACTTTGGTTACATCTCTACTTAGGTTATTTGGGTCTGTAATGATTTGCTTTATTTGATGCATTACTTACCACTGGGTATTATGAATTTATAGCTTAATGATTTTAGTATCTAAGGTCTCTTTGTTAGCATCTGTAGATGAAGACTATTCTGTTTTGTTTATTTGTTTAGTTTTGTTGCTTAACTTGGTTTAAGTGCTTCAGGTGTTACTTGGAGATGTTGGTGCTGGAAAATCAAGTCTTGTGCTGCGCTTTGTTAAAGATCAGTTTGTTGAATTCCAGGTTTGGTGGTATTTTTCTCCTGTGATCTAGCTAGTTATGTTTTTCTCATTCATGTGGTTTGTTTCGATTTTTTGATACTTGTTGTGTTACAGGAATCAACCATAGGTGCAGCTTTTTTCTCTCAAACATTGGCTGTGAATGATGCAACTGTCAAGTTTGAGATTTGGGATACAGCTGGTCAGGAACGATACCATAGCTTAGCTCCAATGTATTACAGGGGTGCAGCTGCTGCTATTATTGTCTTTGACATTACAAATCAAGTACGAACAACTCACAATCCCGTGCTTTTTAGTCAAGAATACTCTAAGTTAACTTACTGATGATATTTTGTGACTTTCTGTAAAGTTAGGGTTGCTTGACTTTTTATTCTCTATTGTCGCAGGCATCGTTTGAGAGGGCGAAGAAATGGGTTCAGGAACTGCAGGCACAAGGTATGAAGTAGCTGAATTTGGTTTAGCTAGTGTATTACTCCTTGTTTCTGATAGTTATTACAGTTTATTTGGTATTCATGTATGTTAATGTGCTTTTTGTTTTCTTGTGAATAGGCAACCCTAATATGGTGATGGCACTTGCTGGAAACAAAGCTGATTTATTAGATGCAAGGAAGGTGTCGCCAGAGGTAAAACCAAATCTTCCTTTTCTCTTCTGTCTGATTTTTGCTCTGTTACTGCCAAAATCCTTTGAGATTTGATTCGATTGGCGCCTGAGAAATCTTCTCTTACCATTTTTTTCGTTTGTGGGTTGTGTTGTTAAGTACTTCTTGATATTGTTATTTTCAGGAGGCAGAGGTATATGCTCAAGAGAATAGCCTTTTCTTCATGGAAACCTCAGCGAAGACCGCAACTAATGTCAAAGACATATTCTACGAAATCGGTGAGTCACTCTAGATAGCAATTTCCAACAAGTTTTTTTCTGTTTTCCATTAAGTCCGTATGAACTTTTTCTTTTCCTTTTGTTCGAACTACTACAGCAAAAAGGCTACCTCGCTTACAGCCAGCAGAAAACCCAACAGGAGTGGTTCTCCCGAACGGGCCAGGTGCTACAGCAGTGAGTTCATCGTGTTGTGCTTAGTTCCTTACTCTTAAGAGAGGTATCTCTTGGTTTAGTCTCATAGTAGATAAATATGGAGACTTTCATGTGTTGCTTCTTCTTCTTTGTTGCTTTACCTTGTGTATATCATATGATGATACTTATGCCTTTGTGCTTATCTCAAGATATTTGTATTTGAAGAGATTTATTTGGTCTCTTGTGTGAATGTATGGGAGATTAAATTTAACAATAAAATATGAAAATAGACTACAGTTTTCTGTACTCTGCTTTTCTGTACTCTGCTTGGAATCCTTTAAGATCCGTGCTTAAATATGAAAATAGACTTCCGTGCTTCTCGCCTGGAATCCTTTAAGATCCGCCTGGAACAGTCTCTAAATCAAGGTGAAGGATTCCCAAAAGCTGTGCGGGACTCCCAACAGGCTTGTCTGATTGTGTTTGACAAAGGATGTGAAGGTGAGAGTTCCTATTTTAGTTTGTGCATTAAAAGGAGAGTTTCCCTGTGAGAATAAAAATTGTTTTGGCCATAAACTACAAAACATTTACATAAGAAAACCTTTTGTGTTCAACACTTCAGATGCTACAGTTAAACAAGCGACTTGGGATGCATAAAAATTCAGGGACAAACTTTTTCGTGACATTGATGCTTACTCATCTTCGGCTCGGACTGCTAAACTATCTGAACTTACTTCCAACTATAAGGTTCTGCTAATGTGTTTTCTTCTTTTGCTTTCTTAGATTTTTAGGGCTTGCATTAATATATTAGTTTGTTCTGCTTCATGGCCGTTTACAGAAACGACTAACTCAAGCACTCGGTGAACCAGTGGAGTGTTTGTTTGAAGCTGGTGGAAAAGATAGCCTTCGATGAGGAAGCTTCTCAAACGCGAGACGGAAACTACTGTTACAGATTTTCTTGATGTGGTTACTGGTTTTGAGCTAGATCACGCTACAGTTAATGGTATGGTTGAGAATCTAAAGGACTATTCTCAGGGTTTAGTGGAGAAAAGAGCAAGAGAAGAAGCTGCTAAAATTCTAATCCGAATGAAAGACAGGTAAAAAAGATATCAGAGTGCACTCATATGAATAGCCACTTTTCTCAGTTTTCTCTACTTGATATAATTCCAAACACATTTCAGGTTCTCAACGGTCTTCAGTCATGACAAAGACTCAATGCCACGAGTCTGGACTGGAAAAGAGGATATTAGAGCAATCACAAAAGATGCTCGCACAGAGGTAACTTCTTCGAATTGATGGTGAATGAGACTTAGTGATGTCATGAACCTGTCTATTTGTTGCTATCGTGCAGGCTTTAAGTATTTTAGCTGTGATACGTTTGGATGAAAGACCAGACAATATTGAGAATACTCTTTTCTCTTCTCTCATGAATGGAACAGTTTCTGTTGCATCTTCCCATAACAGAAGCGTTGAAACTTCTACGGACCCACTTGCGTCTAGCTCTTGGGAAGAGGTAAACTGTTTAATCTAGTGGTTTCAGTATAATCTGGTTGATAAATGTGACTATTATTGAGACATCACACTATGTTACGCTTTTGTTTGTGTATAAAGGTTCCTCCAAAAAACGTGCTACTGACGCCAATACAGTGTAAGTCATTGTGGAGACAGTTTAAATCTGAGACCGAGTATACGGTAACCCAAGTTATTTCAGCACAGGTGATTTTTTTCCAAATCTACCTAACTCATAATCTGTGTTATAACATAATGTAGTCAGTGATAATAAGTTTCCAATTTTTAAACCTCAGGAGGCTCACAAGCGAAATAACAACTGGCTTCCACCAGCTTGGCAATTGTATTAATGATTGTCCTTGGTTTCAATGAATTCATGATGCTATTGAGGTAAGATATCAATTTCCTTACACTCATTTACAATTCATTCAAGATTCTCCTTTAGATTCATTGGCATGTTTCATCTTATTGGAACAGGAATCCTTTGTACCTCTTGGGTTTCTTTGTGGCGTTTTTACTTTCCAAAGCCTTACGAGTGCAACTTGACATTCCTCAGGAATTTCAACATGGCGCTGTAAGCTTTGGCTAGTTTCAAACTCAAACTTTGAGAGACATTATCTTAACACCATGTTTCCTGCATCTATTAGGTTGCTGGAGTACTCTCCATTACGTCAAAGTTTCTTCCAACTGTTGTGAATCTTCTAAGAAAGCTCGCTGAAGAAGCGCAAGGAAAAACAACTCAGGAAGCACCAGAATCTTCAGCTTCCCAAAGCTACAGACAGCAATCTCCATCACACTCCATCTCAAACACAATAGCTGAATCTGTCTCATCAAACAGATTGCAAATAGATGATGAAGATGCAGAATGCTCGAGCCGCCCTGGACTAGTTCAGAGACGAAACACCAACAACTTACGAGAATCAGAGATCTCTCAAATGTAAACCAACTAGAAGTGCTAGATTTACCATAGAACAAGCCATGTCAGTTCTATAACGTTCTTCATAAAAATCGTACTATAGTTCTTTATGTATATATGTCTTGACTTGAAAACGAAATCACAAAATTTAGAAAAATTGAGTAGCTTTCGAAAGAAAAGAATCAAGTTGTGCATCATATAGCTATATATATATATATATATACGTATATCAAGCTGAAAACTTCATTAACAACTTCGAGAGGGGAACATATAATTCTGATTCGAGACAACTTTCTTAAATTGGTTTTTCAAGACTTGATCGTGTGCCTAAGTTTTGGGATTGTTAAGTCTGCACCTCCAAACCCATCCATTACACCTTTCGCCGATGGAAACTCACCTCTAGCAGTCAAACTACAAGCAAAAAAAGAATGGTAAGGAAAATGAGCAAATGAACAATGCTCCACACAAGCACCTTTCAAGTTGCGTAGAAAGGAGCAACAAAATCCAAAAAAGAGACATGAAATACAGAATATAATACCTGCTTCGCATCACAACACATGGCATGCCTATCATCTTTGCAGAAAAAACTCCAGATTGACTACCAGAAACAAGTACACAGTTCTTTACAGGTAATCCTAGGTGCTCCGCAGCAGCACGCAAAGCAACAACAATTTTTTCCAATCTAGAGAAAGTAAAAAAGAAAACAAGAAGACATCACTGTTCTATGTTGGCATGGAATTGAAAATTTTTGTACAGAAGAACAGAAAAGTCCTACCTCTCAGATGAGCTTGTGTCAATGTCAACACTTAGCTTTAGCATCGATACAACTTCTTCTGCTATCCTCTGTTTCTCAGCGGACGCTAATCAGACAAACATTAAGAGGATAAGATAGCAATTAAAAGGAAATATCTTAACTGAAAAAAGGATTTGCAAATTGTCTCCCCAAGATCTATACCCGCTTTTTTTACTTCCTTCACTAGTTGCTCCTCTTGACTTGAAGATACTCCTTTGCCAAGAACAAGTTGTCCATACATACTCTGTTCTACCTCATTGTCTCCAATAACCTTCACATTTGGAAGTCTTTCTTGGCCTAGCATCTCAACAATGGATCTGTTAAATAATCGCATCACAAAGATAAAGAACAATCAAGCTTGTTTAGAAATAACAGAAAACAAATCTGCGTAGGACTTTGTTTATGCTAATGGATTGTTTTGTAGAGTTCCCTCACAAATACTCTACTTTTCATCTTACATTTTTCGGTTATTCTAAATGTAAGTTATACAACCACAAAAAGAAAACAGCATGAAACCTCAAGATTCCGAAGCAATTTCCAAAGCCTACTGCCAACAAACTAAACCTTTGAGAATATCACGGATTGTATCAAATTCATATGCATGTGAAACTAAGCAGTCTCCAGGAGAACTGAAATTTGTGCACCTTTGAGCAACCCGAACTAAAGATTATGTATAGGACAATCAACTTCCATTAAATTGCAGAACTAATATTCTTCGGGAGCTTTACTACTTACAAGGCTACTTTGTCTCCACTCTTGCAGTAAGCTGTTACGATAGCAACAAGTACTCTCTCTCCGTGTATGCATTATCGATAAACCTACAGCTCGAAAATATAAGACACTATGAATTTACATAAATACAGAAAAAAGCTCTAGTTCTTAGTTTCTACTTGGAACAGAGTATGTATGGAGAATGTATACTCCAAACAACTTTCATTTTCATGGAGGATGGAGACACTTCTTCTGGCAGAGGCGAAGAAGGGATGATGGTAACAGTAAAATCAGTGTCAATGTTACCACTTTCCAGGAACTTTGGTTTCCCCTACTTTTGTGTGATTTGTTATTATTACCATCAGCAGAAGAAGAGACCACTCTACATGAATATACAAAGGAAATGGAAGCAAACTAATATATGAAGTTGCTTGGCGCAATCACACCAGTACGAGCTTAGATAAGACAAGAAAGATTATGTGATAATATTTTAAGTTTACCTAGCATGGAGCAGTTATTTAAAAGGAAAACCTAATTAGGTTCTCAACATCCTTTCATGCAAAAATGCCACAAATATATATAATATATAATCAACATAAAATACACTGAGAATGGTTCCAGCGACTGAACCGACCCATGTAAAAGTCAAATTCGCATGGTTGGACATCAAAGTGCCAACGGTCTTTTAAAAAGACCATTAGATGAAGTATAGAGTGTAGCAGTTTTAATGATCATGGTTATTCTCTTGTGATTGTCTTCTGTGTTCTCTATCTCCATGATGACTACTACCTCTGCTCGTCTTGTGGCCTTCTTCGCCATTCTCACTATTGTGGCGTCTCTTTCCTTCTGACTGCTTTTCAGGAGGGCTTCCCATTTTTCTCTTTCTGCTATGCATCATCGGGGACACATCATTTACCATTTCGCCTTCCTCTGTATTTTGTATTTCCCCTTTTACATCTAGAATCTCACCATGTTCTGTACCCATGAGACCAGAGTTCTCGACCTTCGGCCTGCTCTGTACTTTCCTTTCCTTTGTCTTTTCATCATCAACAGCTAGTTCCACATCTTCCAGCTCTCTTTCAATCAAATCATCCTCATCCATCAAATCCTTTTTCATCGTTCTTTCACCGAGCAACTTCTTAGCCTTCTCTCGTTTAGCCTTCACCTTATCTCGAAGCAATTTCAAGTCTTTTGGCGATTGGCTGATTGGGCATCACCTGCATCAACAGTTCCAGATTTATGAACGGTGCCATCATCTTGAAGCTCTCCACCCTCTCTTTCTGAGTTATCTTTTCCAGGTCCCTCAACCAAAGGCTTGGAGTTATGCGAGGCTTCTCTCACCTTTTCCTTATGAGCTGGATGACTTTCATGATGTGGGCTTTCTTTTGTTTCTCTCTTTATCTCCTCTTTGTGATCAGTACTGGCAATAGCTGCCTCACCACCCCCATTATCATTGTTCTGATTCAATACGCCTTTTGATGAACCCCCATGATTATCAGAATTTGAATGTTCATGGGTTGAACGTACTGATGTTTGCCTAGAACCAACATGCTCATCGGTTGACACTGCATTTCTGGAGCCTGGCCGATGAGCTGATCCTCCAGCTACACTACTTTCGACTTCGCTTCCTTGAGATGCAGGGCCACGGTTTTGCTCATAAAGCTCAAGCATTTGATTGCTAACATCTAAGATACACAAAAGGTGATTACTCTTAAAATCATATCCAAAAAGGGAACGAAAGTCAAACAAGTAAACAAGAGTTGTCAAATCAATTTCATCATGACCCACCCTCCAATTGTCGGGGTGTGACATCAAATTCTTGCCACCAAACCTTCTCTCCATCTGATGGTAACTTCACTTTAAGGAACTTGGCCGCAAGAAAAATTGCACCAGCCGCTATATGATGAGGCTTAAATTGCAGGCAGAGTGATGTCCGCAGACTGCAAGCCATTTTTCATTATACGAAGGCAAAAATACAAGGCACATAGAACTAATGGAAGTTTTAGAAGGAAACAACACTTCAACGTACCCATCATTAACAAAATTCCATGCAACTTGGGCAAGAGCATTCTGGGCAACCTTAAATTTCTTTATTGCTTCTACGAGGGGTTTATAAGGATGGTGAACATTGAGGTCAAATCCTAATGTAGATAGAACAATTTTTTCTCCGTTTAATATAAGCTCTTTTTGTTGCTCATATACTTCCTACAAAAGTGATATACGTCAATACACATTGAAATTCTGACCAAGAGAAAATAAATCACGGCCAAAGGCTACGGTTCTAGAAAACGAATAAGCAAAGTCTGTAAGTTAAGGACTAACTCAATGTCAAACAAAACATAAGATATGGGGAAAAAACGATACATACACTTATAACTAGCTAAACGGAGGCAAGAGATTGAGAAGGTTAAGTAGTATCATGAATACCTTTTGCTTGATTTTCTGTGCAGCACCAGGATCCTTCTTGTTTATTATCTCATAGGAGACAAATATAACATCTTTCAAGGGCCGTGGAGTTTCCTCAACCTTTCCAGCAAGGAACATGCATACGGTCGCAATTGTCTGAGGAGAGAACATGAAGAGAGGGCTCAGCAAAGATCTAACTGTTTGTTCTGCTCTAGAAGAATCAATCAGTACCATCAATCCCAATTCACTAATCCTGGGTTGAATGAGTAAAAGCTAAATCTATATCAAAATGGCAGCCATACTATCAGTGAGAATAGAGTAAAGTGCTCTGTAGAACTACAAAGAAAAATGGCAAGGAGATGGAGCCAACACATATAAAAGAATACCAAGGAGCCTAATAATCAATACCTTGAATTCTACAAAAGCCAGACTACAGCATAGTGATTCGAACAACACAAACTAAATCCCATATTTTAAAGCGTTCAACTTATTCAGGTACAAAACAATAAACTCACCCTTCTGTCATTCTTTGCATGTGATTGACGAAAGAAGAATCGATGACAGAAGATTATCGCTGTAGCTATTGTAACCTGGGGACTATTCGGAAAACTATATCAGCTACTTTCAATGAGAACCAACAATTCAAAAGCTTTGAACAGCGTAGAAACCATGACTACAAGATGTAAAATTAAGACAGTGTAGCAACAATGTCATCACCAATAATAACCCTCTCTTCTTCTATTCATGTCAAAGAAAGAAACACTGAGGTCAAATAAAATATTACTCTAATGAACTACTAATGGAAGTTATATGCCTAAAACAATCAGCAGCACATCAAATTCCAATTATATGAAACGTATATGTAAAGGTGCAACTATAATCTATACACAATGTTGATGAGACCGGTTGGAAGAACTATCATGTCAAGAAAAACAAAGCCATCTTGAAGCAGTTAAATAAAAAATCCACAGAGAGGAATCTAAGATAAAGTGAAAAACGAACTTACACTTTCAATCTCATGCCCAAGTCCTGCAAAAACGTACAGTAGGATTTGCGGAAATAGGTCTCCTTCTTTAAGTCAATACCATCCAACCTTGAAGGTGAATTCTCTTCTATTTCTTTTCTACCAAAATACCAGCGGGAAACTTCGTCTTGCTTTTCATGAGAATTCCTTGAATGTGATGAAACACCACTCTCACTGTACGAACATTCCCCAGCTAGTACTCCAGCCATTAGTATCTTCTAAAACCAAAATATCCCAACCTAACAAAAACAAAGAACCGAAAATTACATCACTTTACAATTGTAATAAGCCTAAAACTCAAATCTAAAGAGATCATAAGTAGAAGCAGATTTATTCCTCATCAAACAAAGCTATGATCTTTGTAATTGCACAAAGGTGAAGAGACTGATTGGTGAATTGTAACATAACCACATAAGTCTAAACGAGAGTCAAAGGGGTAAGTATATTTTCAAGATAATGAACATAAATCATGCAAAAGGATAAACAATTACGAATTCCAAATCACTCAATCGAACTTAACAAACAACTTGATTAGGCGAAATTCATCGTCAATTAGATACATTCCAGTACCAAAAAAAACCCAAATCTTTTCTCTAATTACGAAACCATACCTAGAAACTTAGTAATTGGGCAGAAAACAACAGATCCAATGGATTTGTAAAGCAATTAACCGAATAATTTGATAATTTCGTTGAAAATTTAACTTAACGGTGGGGAAAAAAATCTCATATCGAGAAAACAAAAAAAAATCAACGAAAATCTAAGACAGTAATCGAACGAAGGGAAAAAAAAGACAGATACTTTACCTTACCAGTTACCAGCAATGAAACAAACTTCTCCAGTCGCGAATTGCAGAAGAAGAAGAAGAAGAAGAAGAAGAAGAATAACGCGTGAAATTGAACCAAGCCCGACCCTAGAGAGTCGCGAGAAACGAAAGTGGAGGAAGACAAGGGGATAGGAACTTAGGAAGTAATGAAGAGTCTGACATAAAAAGCTCAGGTATCTATACTCACTTCTTCCCCTAAGGAAATTATATAATCCTTTTTTTATAGGTCGGGGAAAAAAAACCTAATCTCTGAATCATAAGAGTGAATTAATTAAATAAATATGAATGTTCAATAAAGTAAGTTATCTGAAATTTTATAAATTTTAAAAACACTAAATTGGTAACGAAAATTCATAGTGAATTAAAACCAAAAGAAAAAAAAATCATAATGAATTATCTAATTAACAACAAATTTAAGGTTATTCATTTTGAATAATACTCTTACAATAAAATAAGATAAGGCATTGAAATTGCTTTTATACCCTGCCAATACATGCCATGATTTCTTATTTTGGGTATAAACTTATTGTTTTCCATAGCTTCAGTTCTATTGCATTGATAAAATTTTATTTTTAAACCTTAACAAAAAATGCCAAATAAATAAATGGGAGACTTAAAACTAACCAATGTAACTGAAAAGTTCAAAAACTTCAGTTCTGTCACAAGACTTCTCTTTCTTCTCTCATACACACCATTTTGTTGAGGAGATTATCATGCAGTGAGCTGCCTTTCAATCTCATGGCTGTTCAAGAATTATGTAAACTCTCCAGACAAATACTATGTTTCTCTGTCAGTCCTTAGCTTTTCTATCTTGCAATTTCATGGCTGTTCAAGAATTATGTAAACTCTCCAGACAAATACTGTTCCTCTGTTAGTCCTTAGCTTTTCTATCTTGCAGTTTGAGTTGTTTTCAACAAAGATTTCGAACTTCTTAAAGGTTTGAAATACATATTACTTTGATTTTAGAAAGTAGACCCACACTATTCTTGTGTCATCGACAATGAAAGTGAGGATGTATTTGCTTCCATTCCGAGTTGTATTCTGCATTGGTCCACATACATCACTGTGAACTAACTCGAGTTTTTCTTTGACTCTCATATCTGATTCCTGCAATGCTTACTCAAAATGTAACTCTCGCATTTTTCTTTGTTTATATTGAATCTGGGCAGATCAATCACCATGTCTTTAGACTGCAGGATTTTCAGATTTGAATATTATATATGTTCAAGCCGTTTGTGCCAAAGCTTAGTTGTATATTCCTTGACTACCATTGTTGTTTCTTCACTTGGACACCACTTGATATGAAAGCTCTTGCTCTCCATCTTGATTTCTCCTATCTTTCTTTTGGCTGGATCATGTAATGTGCAGGTTCTGTTTTTAAAACTGACCTCATATCCATTGGTGATCATATGTGGAACACTTTAAGATTTTCCCATGATCTGGTATAAGGAAAACATCTCTTATGGTTTATTTTCCTCTTTTTGTCATAACATCTGACTCCTTTTCCAGCAGTCATTACAATAACTCCATCCCCAACCCGTATAGGCACCTTGAAATTCTTGTTGATGTTTGTAAACATCCCTTCATTTGGTATCATATGGTTGGTACAACCATTGTCGATAAGCCATACGCTTCCCTCACATGAATCTTTGTTCTTCTGCATTGCAAATGAACATGTAAGTATTTGTTTCTCCATTATGCCCTTGAGTTTCTTTTCTTGCTTTGTGAGTTTTTCTCACTTCTTTCACTGATTGTCTCTGCAGCCCTCTTTTACCCATTATGTGGTGATTCTTCCTTCTTGCTTGATGTCCTTCTTGGGTACCAGCTTTTTTTCTTCACTTACTTGACTTATAGTGATAGATTGTGACTCTAGTGATCGCTAGAGCTCTGATACCATGTTGATGTTTTGGCTTAAGAATCAAGTTGATTCAGAAAAGAAAAGTTTAGAGAAAACTACTTAAACTTTCAATTTGATGAAAACACACATAACAACGTTTTTACAGCTTGCAGATTTAAAGAGAAAAACATATAAACTCTTGTCTCACACACATACTTTAACTTTAACAACTCTAAAACAACCTTACCTTTAGATTATACTAGCTTTAACCTTAACCAGCTACTTAATTATTACTACAATAACTTTCTTAACTTGGTTTCTCTTCTTGTTATTTTAACTGGTCTGGTTTGGTCTGGATACAAAATGAGCATTAACCAACACAATTCTAAGAATAGGTTTATATGGTACAAATATCCGTCATCTTGAGCATTTGGAGTTCAAAAGCGCAAGTAGGAAAAATCCTTGATACCTCTCACCTCAAATAAACAAATATTTAATTTTACATTTCAACGGACTAGATTCACTATATAAGCTTTTGAGTGTTAATTGTATTGCATGACTATAAAAAATATTGTGGTCAGGGGAGGAGAGGAGAACTGGTGTGCGCCTCTTGGGTTGTGGTCCAAGCCGTAAGGTTTATTGCGGGCTCAGAGTCACGGGGAGCTCTATCGGAGATCGGATCTGGTTACTCCGGTCTTTGGTGCGAGTGATCCGTCCTCGCTGCAAGGTAGTGGACCTTGTAACCGCCGGGAATATTGGACGAGTCAGCCTGGCCGCGTGTGCCCAGCAGTTCCGATCTCAAGCTCTGGTGTCGTCGCCGGTGACTGGTCACGCTTTTACAACAGGAGGCAACATAACACTCACTTGATCTTCTGCCTCGTAACATCGAACCAGCAGCAAGAATCAATCTTGGTTAATAGATCAAAAGCTTAATCTATATCACAGTCAAACCCTCTGGTAATGGACAATCAGAGTAGATTCAGCTGGTGAATCCACCAGCTTGTTCTATAGAACTACCAGAAAATTTCTTCACCACTAATAGCCAACTATTACATGTGTATTCATGTTAATGAAAGAAATATTAAGATGATAACTAAACATTCCTTTTTCAACTTTCTGTTGGGAGGTTGGGAATCTATATGTCAATCTAGCATAGAATATATTAGATAGACATGAGAATATTGATGTATATCTGTAAGTGCGTATATAAGGGCAGATCCCGAGTGAATAAAGCAGAAAATTCAACAAGTGTAACATGAGTCACTTTATACTCTTTAGCTTACCTCTTCGCTATCTTTGTTACGACACTTGCGTCGAAGACACACCATGTTCTACTCCAAGGATTTTCTCTCTTTCTCTATCCAACAATCATTTATTAATTGAAACAAACCAGAATTAATTTCTATCTCTTCTAAGATAGTACCTAGAAAAGCATATTGCCAGAAACCCTAGATAAACTTCTTTAAATTCTTATTTCGCATCAATATATTGAGCACCTTCTTCACCACAAGGATGATTTTATTACAGTCAGAACTTCAAGCAAAAGATATTAGCAAAGAAAATACAATTGGTTGTGAAGAAGAAGAAAACACATGCTTCCTCAGTTAGCACTATTGGCTCTAAGAATATTGTGTTGTATAATTTCATATAATGAGGGTTATATAGCTATATATAATAGAACAATATAATCATATAATAAATGATAGAATCATACAAGAAATATATAATGGAGTGATTGTACTGATTATATTGATAGAGTAATCATATGAATATAATGACACTTTTTCCTCAATACACCCCCTCAAACTCAAGAAGGAATGGAGTGACGCGGAAATGACAATTCTAAGTTGACCATAGATAAAAGACAAAAACAATGGTAGGGAAGAAACATTGCGCTTGAACCTTGTGGTTGGACATATTTACTGTAGTAGAACACTTGTCTGTGAAGGGTGTACAACGGAAACGACTTTAGCCGTTTAAAGCATAAAGGTTAAAGAAGTCGTGATGACTTGACCACAGTTAGTTGCCGATATAAACTGAAATATTTTTCCGCTGGCAGATATTGTTGATAGAGTGTCTTTGGCGAGACGGTTGAACAGAAACAGTGAGGACATGACGTCCTGATTTTAGTATGTGTGTGTTTTTTACGTGGGTTTAGCAGTGAATAAGTGATATAGAAGAAGGAAATGAGTGAAAAAAAATTAAAAAAGAGACATCGCTTTAGTTTTGAAGTTTGGCGGCTTAAAAACTATAAAGAAAATAAATTATGAAAAATAGAAAAAAGGTTAGAAGTATTGGTGACTTTGATCGGCGGATAAAAACTTATACAAATAACATGTTATATCACAATAGAATGTGATGAAAGATATGATGAAAAAGTTGTATATTACTCTCATAATATTAAAATTTATGATACATATGAGTGAAAATATTTCCTGATATAGATTGATATAATATTAACTAATATATTCACGTAATATTTATGATATCCTTTGATATCTTCTACATAATTCTATATCATCTTATATGTCCCTTCAATCTCAAGATGGTGATGGAGTAAAGCGGATTGACAGCTTGAGATTAAAAATTGTATAAGCATAACCATGGAGACAGAAGAAAGCTCCATTGACGATGCTGGTGAGGTGATGACAACAATGTTGAGTCGGTGATGTGATATGTTGCAGTTATTCTCTTTTGTGACGGCTGAAGGAGATGAAACCAAAATTTTAGTTTTGATGACATTCTATGGTGAGTTGCAGCAGAGCTTGAAGCCATGTATGTTGTGTTGGTGTTTCTCCATGGAGGAAGAAGATAGTTTTTTTTAATAATAGGTAGGAGAAAGAAATGATAAGTGTTTTTCAGATGATTAAAACAAAATAAAACCAAAAACGATTGCACAACTTTATCCTTGTAAAGAGAAACACTTTGGCCTAGAAAGAGGGGAATGAGGTGGCACGAAAAAGCAGATCTACAGCTTACAGATTTTGTTTGTATTTAAAAGGATTTGGAAGCTTAGCTTTATATTCAAAGCCACATAATGTCGAAGAACAACTAGGCTTAGATTCAGAAGTTTATTATAGAGTTAAATAACTGGAAGTCCGATGACTTGGATCTAAAGGTTCATAATACAACAAAAATTGCACCACCACTTGTCTTAATAGAACAATAAAAGAAGCTCAGTGATTTAAAGAAAGATTAAAAGACGCTTGATCGCTAGACTAAAACTTGGACCAAACTAGGTCTGATACCATATTGGTTATAAGAATAGTGTGTTGTATTCTTTCATATAATGAGGACTACATATGTAGTTATATATAATAGAGATAGATAATCATATAATAAATGATAGAATCATAAATTAAGTGAAAAATATATAATGGAGTGATTGTAGAGATTATATTGATAGAGTAATAATATGAACATAATGATATTTTTTCCTTGATAAACACAACCTCTTTGCCTTGACAGATAACTTCTCAATTCTTGATTGCCCCACCATTGAGCTTCTCATACTTTTTTCGAGTTGTATTGCGGTTAGGGTCATGCCATAAGTTTTCACCCTCTTTATTATTTTTTTAATGACCATATCATTGCGCTCTTCTAAGTTAGTAATCGAAGAATTACTTTTTTTTCCGACTATCAAAGAAATTCTTTTTCTAGTCCCATGTCGAAGTTAGCTTCACGGGGAACATCAGCATCATCTTCTGCATTTGTATAAGAGCTTATTTGGCCTTGGTTGCCGTTCGCCACCCTTGGAATGAACTCATAAGATGTGTTCTCTGTTTCATCGAGCTCATAAACCAAAGTGAAGCCACACTTCATCACTTTGCATTCTGCAACCTCACTTGCACCATTTGTGACTTCAAATCTTAGGAAAACTTCGGTAACTGATGAAAAATGTTGACGTTTCTTGATATTGAACAAAGTTGTGTAGCCAATGAAGACATGCTCCGACTCAATTGTATGTGGTGCATCGCCTGGTTCAGACCAACCACCTATAATGAAACTTTCCCGGCTCAAGGATATCTCACAGGTGCATTTTACTTGGAGACCATTTTTCTGGTCTTTATAATCCTTAAACGAGACTACAACACATAGAGCTATACCATTTAACCTACTTTCATTCCAACCTTGAGGAAACTCCAGCTTTAAGACACATCCAAATGCTTGGTGGCTGAACCATGCAGGTACGTCACATCCAGGAAAGCAAGTGCCGATCAAGGATTTGAAAACAGAATCCTGTAAATTAAGTAGTTCCAAAGGAAACTCAATCTGAGGATGTCGGAATAAGAGATATTGGAGAAAATGAGAAAAAGAAAGAAAAAAAAAAAAAAGATTAATACCTGATTATATCGATCATCTGAAATTAGCTCACTTTTCTTCTGAACATAAGATATGATAGAACTCTTTGAGACATGTTCGAGTTCGTGACAGTTAGTGAAATTAAAGGTGGAATGAATCTGCTCTGTTGTCATAAGAACCGCTAGTGGATTCGCAACTATTCTTAGTGAAGTACAGCCATGTGCATTTAAGCACTGAAGATTCGGTGGAAGTATTGGAAGAGATGTGAGATTCTTACAATACTTTAACTCGAGCCACTTCATATGGATCATTTGACCCATGTCAAATTCTAGGCTGCCAATTTCATTATTCCCGCTTAAGCATAGACGTCGCAGCAAAGATAAGTCGGAAATACTTCCTGGCATCTCTGCTATTGATGTTTCATCGAGCAGTAAAACCCGCAAATTTTCCTTGATCTCCTTAACATCTGGGAAACTCTTGAGCTTTGAGCAACGAGAGAGCTTGAGTTCTTTAAGAGATTCCAGCTTCCCAAGACAATCAGGAAGAGTGGCCAGCTTTTTGCAGTCTTTCAAATTCAAGAAGATAAGCCTTTGGAGATTACCAATGGCTGGAGGAAGTCCATTTATTGAAGTACTGTTTAAGTACAGAGTTTCTAGTTTTTCCGAAATCGCCTCAAATTTCCGAAGTTTTGAGCAACCACTGAGAATGAGAGTCTTCAGGGAATTCATAGTGATCTTTGGCAGAGACAAGAGACTTGTGCATCCTCTTAGGTTTAGGAAAACGAGATTCTTCATCTTTTGCATCGTCTGAGGTAACTCTTTCAAACTTGTGCAGCCTTCGAGGTTTAATCTGAAAAGATTTTGTGCTTCTGATAATCCTGACAAAGAACTCAGCTTACTCGAGTGACTGAGATCAACCCACCTCAGATTTGGTGCAACCTGAGATGACAAAAAAGATTTACACCACTTTATCAAAAACAAGATACACCATGATTATGCAATCTGTGACATTTTAACCAAAGAAAAAACAAAAAAAGGAGAAGAATTACACCATTAGTTACAAACCTTATCACACTTCCACACACTGGTAATCTTGCTATAAGGCAACCCAAGATCGATAAGATGTGTGGGTTCAAAGTCTGATGGAAGTTCCTTTCCTGAAAATTTCATCCAGTGGAGATATCGGACAACATTATCTTTTGGGAATTCAACTCCATTCGGCAAGTACAACTTGCACTCAGCTTCACTATGGCCAGGATCGTAGACTTTCAGGTACAGTAGACTGCTCATACCGACAAAGGCTTGGTTGTCTAAGGGCATCCCCTCCATTTTAGACATGTCTAAGATAATTCCTCTAACCTTGTCTTTTCCCTGCAGACCACGTAAGAAGTAAAAACAAGTTATTGAAGCGCACATATATAATTACATATATATATATATATATTGTAACTCTGCCAATGTATAAAGTTTCAAAGTTCCTTATCTCACCTCTTCGTTTTTCATCGCACTAGCAAACTCTTTACTTTTAGATGATAACAACATGTATTTTCCGGAAGTAGCTTCAACAAGTTCATTGGCCATCGTAAACAGTAGATCATGCATCTCAACTCGACCATCATATACACCAATCAAGAACTTGTCTGCGAGACTTCTAAGATTCTTCTCAGCTTCGGCAGATCCATTTTCAAAAGAATCAAGTAAACATGTAACATAGTTCTCGTCTTCTGATCTGAAGAAATAGGCTATATCAAGAAACACATCCTTCTGCTGCTCGTTTAATGCATCATAACAGATTTTTAATTTCTCTCTGATTACTGAGTTGGAACAATGTGTCAGTGTTCCAAGTCTTGTCTCCCAGTGATCCTTTTCCTTTCCGTCAAGCTCCTTACCCAATTCCTCGAGTGCTAATGGGTTCCCTCCCGCATAATCCATGAACTTTCTAGACAGCTCCTTGAAATTTCCACTAAGAGTACTACATATTTGAGCTTTAAAGAGCTCTAAGCTGTCGCTGTAGTTCAATTTGGGGACTTCATAGAGATCGCAGTTGAGCGTTTTGAGCATTGACTTGTCCCGTGTAGTGATGACAATTATGCTTCCCTTCTTAATCCAGTCGCAGTTCTCTATAAGCGGTTCGATTTGTTTCGTGTCGCTCACGTTATCAAAAACAACCACGACTTTCTTCTTGATTAGGCTTCCCTTCCAATCATCTAGTGGATTCTTAGTACCAATATTTGTACTTTTCTCCAGTAAACCTTCTACAAGTTTCTTCTGCAACCAATACAAATCCTGCTCCTTTGATGGCTCACTGCCGAACTCAATAAGCAAGCCACTGCCAATCTTCTTCATAAGCTTGTCTAACAGTATCTTGGCGAGATAGGTTTTGCCGATCCCAGCCATCCCGACAATTCCGACATAACGAGTTTTGTTGTCATTGCATTCCATATTGAACTTTTCTTCCAATTGCTTCAGGCGCTGTCCTCCTGGGTTGATACTGTCTTGTGCGCAGTTAGAGCCTTCTTCGGGTTGGAGAATATTCTTAACATGAGTAGCGATCAACTCCACGAAATCGGCTTCGTTACTGCAGAGAAACAGAGAAGGAAACCCCAGTTAGTCTCTTGCCCTATATGCCATAATCGAGGACCTAAGAAACAAAGTCTTTTACCAACAGAATGCTCTAAAATTATTAGTTACTAGATTACAACAGTTGGAATTTTTTATTAAATTTTTTTTTTATACTTGTAAATATAATTTTTTTTTTACAAAGAAATAAAATAAAATTACACACAGAATTTAACTGCAAAAATAGAAAGACTATTTAAACTACCATTTTATATATCAAACTATTTAGACCTTTCTAATTAAAGAAAGAGTGGCTAGATTTCATTTAAAAAAAAAAATCTTCCCAAAATCCTTGCATAAACTTCTTAAAATTGTACTTGCAGTGAAACTGATTTTGTAGAAGAAATCGCGAGGGTTGTGTTTGAGATACTCTATCCAACAGAAGAGATTGGGATCCAATCACCACTAGATGAGATAGAAAACTTGCTGTGCAAGCAACCATGGGGAGTTCGAACCTTAGGCATTTTTGGTGGTCATGGTATTGGCAAGAAGACACTGGCTAAAGCCTTCTTCCGCCAAATTTCTAGGGGTTATGATAAGTCGCGTTTCATCAAACATTTCCACACAAAATATTATAAGAACATACTTGAGTCTTTGCTTCCTGAATACTTTAGTAAGACTCGAATGGAAACGTTTGACCAAAATATTTCTGAGTCAAAGCCATGCTACCGCAAGAAAAGGGTTCTTGTTTGTCTGGATGATGTGCGAGATGCTCAAGAGGCAAATACATTTCTTGGTGGATTCGATAAGTATGGTCCAGGGAGCTTAATCATGATAACCTCCAGAGAGAGAAACGTTCTTAAGGAGTGTGGTATGAAGGAGATTTATGAGCTAAAAGGTCTAAATGATGTAAATGCTCTGAAGCTATTCACAAGATGTGCCTTTGGGAAAGATGTTATAGAAGAAAATCTTCTGGATCATTCAAAGAAAGCGATTGAATGTTGTGGTGGGAATCCTTCTGCTATTCGCTCAAAGGCCAAAGAGTTTAAGGGTATGGCAGCGGTAGACATGGAACCGGAGTCGCCTGATGTTCGCCAGGTATTTAGTACCGGCCACCACTTATCTTGTAACATTGCGGAGGACACATATATGTGCACTTCCTACTATGAAAAAGACAAGAAAGTGCAAGAAAATGAGGAGTTTCAGTCAGATCACAATGCTGTTTCGGTATGTCACACTACTCTGATACATATTCATTTTAAAACATTTTCAAAGATATATGAATTAAAGCTATATGAGGCTGTTGGATTCTGCATTTCAAAACTTTTTGAAAATCAATTCAATTTTTATTTCTTTGATAAAGTCAAATATAGTATGTTTATATGAGAGGTTTACTTAAGATTTGATTCTATGTATTATTATAAATATATATATATATATATGAAGAGATGCATATTAGGACCCACTTGCTGTGCATTTTATTTAGTTAAATATAATAAAAGTTGGTACTGTAGGTAAATGATATTAACAAATATTTTTAGGAAAATATAATATTATCAATATTATTTTCAAGTCTCAAAATTATCAAAAATTTTATTATCAAAATCATCAATATTATTATCAAAAACTTTATTTCCATAAAAATTATGGTTCCTTAGATTTCTGCAATTAAATAATTATTACTCAATATAATGATAAAATTATTACAAATAAACTTTTATGTTATTAATATAGGGGTTTAAACCATTTGATTAATAAAATAAAATATATCTATATGTTGATGGTAGTCAGGACTACCGTTATTATGGTTAAGATATATTTAACCTAACTGTTATGACTGCAAATTTATTTTACTTTTATTAAACTAATATTTATAATATATATTTTCTTTTTTCGTTTAAATTTAATTATTAAAAAATAAATGAACCAATCATATTTTAACATATATTAGATAAGTTTTTAGTACAGGTTCTAAAACCATAACTTTTAGAAGTGTATCTAAATTTTTTTCATCTCTTTCATACTTTTTAATTAAAAAAATCATCTCTTTCATACTTTTTAATTAAAAAAATTTCATCTCTTTGTTAAGATATTCTTCTTAGAATGATGATGGCTAAATAGGTACTGGTTATTGATACTAACGCTTATGGTTACTTGATGATTATGATAATGGTTATTCCATGAATTGGTTTTATATATCTGACATATAGTGTCTTGATCATACTTTTTTTTTTTTTTTTCTCTATCATCTCTTATTTTTCTATTTTGTCTTTATTCTAGGCCACTAATGATACCAAAGTTCCGACCTCAGTTAAAGAGTTCGCTGAATTGCAAATTTATTTGAAGAAGGAACCAGGATTAGAGCTCTATAACCCCATCTCAAAGTCTCTCTCTAGATACCGAAGTTTTAACCGAATATATTTTACAACGGGAAAAGCCTGTATAGAATTCATACGCCGAAACCACAGTTATTTTCAACAAGGAATAGCTACTCAACTTCAGAAAATTTCGCAAAACATTTCCATCACACGTGACGGGATCGATCAACCAATGCTTTTGGATCTCAATCAGCCAGTAATGTTTGATTCCTTTGATCTCCCTCCTGCAGGTATTATTATAAGAGGATCCAAGGAAAGACAATCGACTGGTAAGGGTATATACATTGGTCAGATCGATTACGTTAATTGATGGAAAAATGATAGCCAGCCACATAAAATATAGACCACCACGTTGCTACACATCTAAACTAAGATATTATTTTGATATCTGTACTAGCAATTTAATTCACATGCATGAGACATTCACGAACAAAATAGGACATATCATCAACAGCATAATCAATATTTTGTCACTGCTCTGGTACGTCGGCACAATGTAATCAGGTACCGTCTAACTATGTCCGTACACCATAACCATCGGTTTATTGGTTTTCAATGCTAAAATTAGCTTTTGCGTTGGTTTTTGCATGCTTAAGTTGGTTATGGGGTATGGGTATCGGTAATAATAGTATTTCATCGTGCTGATGTACTGAAACAGTGACAAAACGATGATTATAGTGTAACCGACATGACATATGTTTGATCGTGTCATCATGCAAATTCCATTATTAAAGTTGATATCGAAACATTATTTTAGTGTAGATGTGTGACAATGTGGTGGCCGATATTTTGTGTAGTAGGGGTCGTCAATATTGATCAAATTATAACACATGTTAGGCAAAACTCAAAATTAGCATATACCTAATCCGAGTTCTATATATAATTTTAAAATAAGATGGATTGGTTGTATATATATATATATATATGTGTTTTTGTAAAATCATTTATGTTTCATATCAAAATATCATTATGTAATATGCAATGTGCTAGCATATAATTTGATTTTTGTTTACATTGATTATTAATTTCCTAAATAGTGAAAAAAATTTCACGAAGTGTATTTATTTCTATTGATTATTTATCACTAACAATAAAATTTATATGTATTTTATTTTTAGTCACAATATATTTCGTCTATGTGATTTATCTTTGTACTGATTTCATCTTTTTTTATTTTGATTTTTGTTTTATATTTCATATGTTACCTCATTTGGATAAATATGAAAAATCGGGAGAAAATACTATGAATGACATAGTGATCGTTGATCCACCAAATTTTATGATATTTCAAATATAATTTGCATTAGTAATTTCACATATACAAAGTTAGAATTTTTGTGTGTTTCAGAATAAATAATACAAAACTAATTATGTTTAAGGTAATATGAATTATTACCTGAATATCAAATATATTTATTTATCTCAAGTATGACCTAGACTCAAATACGAATCTGAATATTAAATACTATCTCAATTCGATCAATTTCAAATATTTTTATACTGTTAATTACATAAATAACTTAATTATTATGTATTGCACCAAAATTACTTATTATTATAATAATAAATATATTTTAAATTTTCTTTAAATTATACTAAATAAATAATAAAATCATTTAAATTTCATATTTTCATAAATTTTAATACTTGTAAGTTACTCCATCTCGTTATATAAATAATATAATTTTTGTGTTTAACATTAATAAATTGATTAAAAATCAAATACTAAATAATATAAAATATATATTTTCTGATTATGAATAATATATTTATGAAAAAATAACATACACAAATTTAAATTCGTAGGTACAAATCTTAATCTAGTAGAGTGTAATTAAAATGTGAGTATTCATAACATTTCGTACAATCACCAGTGTCCAAAGTGATGTATAAAACGTGCTATACACATACATGCGTAAAAATTTAAAAGAGTGTACTGTAATATCAAAGTGTATGCTGTTCTAAATTTAGGTGTACGCTGTTGCACGCACCATGCAACATCTATACACCGACATTGTACACTAACGTATGTAAAGTGATGCTTGTTAAATTTGACCCAGTTCGCATTAAGAGTTTTGAATTAGGTTAGTACTTTTTTTCACCACAACGATGATTTGATCAAAGTAAAAGCAAAAGATATTAGCAGAAACCATAAATTGGGTTTAAATAAGAATAAGTCATCTGCTTGCTCAGTGAGGACAGCCTCTTGCTTATAGCTTTATAGCCTCTCCTCTTAGATGGTTTTTCTAAAACTTCATTTGGATGTGATCCTTTTGTTCTGTCAGGATTCTTCTCCATACTTCACTGCCTCACCATTGAAATTTTCATACTTTGTTCAAGTTGTATTCACGATTACGATCATGACCTAATCACCCTCCTGATTAACCATATCTCTAGTCTAACTCTTAATACCAAAGAAATCCATGAACCCCCTTTTAAAATCGGCTGTTGTCGGAGTATCAGTGGGAAAATCACCATTATCTTCTGTATAAGAGCTTCTTTGGACTTGTGTAATGTTCTCCATAGGAATAGCCTCCCAAGTTATGTTCTCAGCTTCATCGGGCTCATACACCAAAGAGAAGCCACACCTCATCACCTTGCATTCTGAAACCTCATTTGTACCATTTATCACTTCAAATCTAAGGGAAAATTCAGTAGAGAGTTGACGTTTTTTGATATTAAGCAAGGTGGTATAGCCAATGAAGATATGGTCTGCCTCAACTGTATGTGGCTCATCGTCTGGTTCAGACCAACCACCAACAATGAAAATTTCCGGGCTCAAGGATGCATTAGTTGACTCCCAGGTGCACTTCACTTGGAGATTATTGTTTTGTCCTTTATTAAATGAGACCGAAACACATAGAGCTATTCCGATTAGTCTACCTGCATTCCAATCTTGAGGAAGCTCCAGATTTAAGACTGATCCCACAGCTTGGTGGTTGAACCATGCAGGTATTTCACATCCAGGAAAGCAAGTACCAATCAAGGAATGGAAAACAAAATCCTGAAAATGAAAGTAATGCCAAAGGAAAATCATAAATTGCAGATGCTTGAGGATTAGATGATAGAGAACTTGAGAAATAGAGGATAAATACCTGATTATATCGATCAGCTGACATCAACTGGCTTTTCTTCCTAATGTAGTATATGATAGCTTTCTTTGAGACTTGTTCCAGTTCATGACAGTTAGTGAAAATGAAGGTGGAATGAATCAGCTCGGTTGGCAGAGGACGGGCTAGTGGACTGGCGACTGTTCTTAGTGAAGTACAGCCATGTGCATTTAAGCACTGAAGATTCGGTGGAAGTAGCGGAAGAGATGTGAGATTTTTACAATACTTTAACACGAGCCACTTCAGATGTAACATTTGACCCATGTCAAATTCTAGGCTGCGGATATGATCATTCCTGCTTAAGCATAGACGTCGTAGCAAAGATAAGTCGGAAATACTTACTGGCATCACTGCTATCGATGTTTTATCAAGCAGTAAAACCCGCAAATTTTCCTTGATCTCTTCAGCATCAGGGAATATCTTGAGATTTGAACAACCAGAGAGTTTGACTTCTTGAAGAGATTTAAGCTTCCCAAGACAATTAGGAAGAGTCGCCAGATTTATGCAGTCTTTCAAATTCAAGAAGATAAGCCTGTGGAGATTACCAATGTCTCGAGGAAGTGCATCTATTGCAGTGCTGTTTAAGTACAGAGTTTCTAGTTGTTCCGAGATCACCTCAAATGTCAGAAGTTTTGAGCAGCCGCTGAGGATGAGAGTCTTCAGGGAATCCATAGTGATCTTTGGCAGAGACGAGAGGCTTGTGCATCCTCTTAAGTTCAGGTAAACGAGATTCTTCATATTTTTCATCTCTTCAGGTAACTCCTTCAAACTTGTGCAGTTTTCGAGGTTTAACCTGAAAAGATTTGGCGCTTCTAATAAACCCAACAAGGAATTCAAGTTACTCGAGTAGCTGAGATCAACCCACTTCAGATTAGGTGCAACCTGTGATAACCAAAAAGAATTTAACACCATAAGTCTCATAAACAATGCAAGCCAAATTACTTTAAACTAAGACGAGAAATACAAACCTTAGCACAGTCCCATACACTGGTAATCTGGCTGTAAGGCAAGCTAAGATCAATAAGATCCATGGGATCGAAATCGGATGGAAGTTCCGTCCCTGGAAACTTCACCCATTGGAAATATCTGACAGAATTTTTTTTTGGGAACTTAAGTCCATCCGGTAAGTTTAACTTGCACTCAGTTTCAGAGTGACTAGGACAAAAAGAATTGTACACTTTCAAGTACTGTAGACTGGTCATACCGACAAAAGCTTCTCTTTCTAAGGACATTTCCTCCATGTTAGACATGTCTAATATAATTCTCCTAACCTCGTCTCTTCCCTGTTTATCAAGTACCAACTACAACAAGTTATTTCAAGCACATAAACACACATATATATATATATATATAAAGTTAAAATTTTCTTAACTCACCTCTTTGATATTCAACTCTGCACAACTCGACAGCAACGGTCTGGATTTATCCGCATGAGCTTCATAAACAAGCTCTTTAGCCATTGTGAATAATAGATCATGCATCTCAACTCGACCATCACACAACCTAACCAAGAATTTCCCAGCGAGATCTCTAACCACCTGTCCCGATTCTGAGGATTCAGGGTCACAAGGCTGAAGCAAACATCTGACATAGTTCTCATCTTGTGATCTAAAGAAAAAAGCTATATCAAGAAACGCATCCTTCTGCTTATCGTTTAGTTCATCATAACAGTTTGTTAACTTATTTTTTATCTTTGGGTTAGAACGCTCTGTCAGTGTTCCAAGTATTTCCTTCCAGTGATCCTCTTCTTTCCCCCTAAGCTCCTCACCAAATGTTGAGAGAGCTAATGGGTTACCTCCTGCAAATTCCACAAACTTTCTAGACATCTCCATGAAACTTCCTTCAAGAGTACGGCAAACTTGAGCCGTAAAGAGCTCAAAGCCGTCTCTCTCATTCAACTCAGGAACCTCATAGAGATCAGAGACTAATCCCTCGGTCAGTGCCTTGTCCCGTGTCGTGATGACGATCCTGCTCATGTTCCTCTTCATAATCCAGTCGCAGCTACCCTTAAGCGGTTCCAATATCTGTTTCTTGTCACTCACATTATCGAAAATGATCAGTACTTTCTTATCGCTTAGCTTTTCTTTCAAAACCACAAGTGCATTCGTATCGTTGCAATCTTCATTTATTAAACATTCCACAAGTCTCTTCTGTACCCACTCTGATCCCTGCTTCTTTGACTTCTCACTATCGAACTCGATGATCACACAATGGTTGATCTTCTGCTTAAGCTTGAAGAAGAGTTTGTTAGCCAGATAGGTTTTGCCGATTCCAGGCATCCCGACGACTCCAACAATACGAATTTCCTTGTCATTGAACTCCACATCCAACTTTGCTTCCAACTGCTTAAGGCGTTGATCCTCTTGTTTAGTATTGATTGATTCACTGCTATGAAGTTTTTGTGGCTTAGGGTTTCCTCCTCCTATTCCTCCTTTTTGAGGTTTAGGGTTTTGTCCTCTTTGCGTAGAAATTTGGCCTAGGACAGTTTTAACATGTGCGACGATCTTAGACACGAAATCCTCGTCCTTACTGCCAAAATAAATAAATGAATGAATTGAAGAGAACAGTGATGGAGGTTTAAAAAAAACTATTGAACAGACACGTTCAAACTTCAAATGATCAAATCTATGTGGATGATGTTTTATTTAAAAATAAATATTGTAAAAAAATCAACATAGAATTGTAAGTATTTTAATCATCTACATATATGTGTAAGTACTTTAAATCATTTTTAGCAACCTGTGAATTTAATTGGTCAAAATAATAACTTTGTGCATCTTCACAAAATAAGAAAAAATGATATCTTTTATGAAAGTGCTTAAAAATTGGTTATTTATTCAGGAAAATTTTCCCTAGACCAATTCCAGAGCTAAGGAAAAGACGAAATGTGGGGAAAAAGAAAAGATGTAATGGTACCCCAAAATATCTATAATGGCTCCGGTGAGAGGTACTTTTAGTTTATAGATCTCTAACGGTATTTTTTTTTAAAGATCTCTAAAATTGGCATGTATATTTTTGCGAAATATTTAAAATTGATCCGTACGTACTAACATTTTAATTTAAGAAACTTTTAGTTATGTACATATATATGAATTAGGGTTGTTGATTATGGAAACTCTCTTACAAAATTAAATATATATTTTTATCATTTTTTTAATATTTTGAAACAGCCATATATAATAGATATGTGACCCTCCCCCCCCCCCCCCCCCCCCCCCCCCCTCTGTGGTTATTTTTTTGATAACTTAATGCAAAAACTTGTATGTACATAACTTTTTTTGCATGATTTTCATAGGAAAAAGTGTTTTGCATGTTTTGTGAAAGTTCGTGATAAAAACAAAAATATTTCCAATCAAATTCAGATCGAGTTTACATATATACATATTATAGATACATGATATATCTACTAAATATTAAAAGAAAAAAATTTGGAAATTTTTTTCTTTAAACATATTTATAATATTTTTTCTTACAAGATTTAAAAAAATTATTTTAGCATAATTTGGCCAATGTTACTTTTGTCAATCTTAGTGACATTTAGCTATCTTATTATATAAACTTTAATCACCTTACCAGAGCTCAAGACATACAAACCTATAATTTTCATACTATTTACACTTCAATAAATATTTAATAAGTTATAGAATCATAATGTTTGCCGAAAATTTATGAAATTATGTGCTTACTGAGAAATATGTGTCATACATGCAATAAAATAGATCATCAAATAAATTCTAAGTGCAAAATAAATTCTCCAAAAAAATAGGGATGATTAAACGGGAATTTGATATGATATTGTAAGTGAAAATGAGAAATAAAAAATGATAACTTATAAGAGAATGTAAATTACCCACGAACACGTTAACAATTATTAACGTCAATTCAGTCAGTAAAATAGGTAAATCAATTGCAATAAATGTGTCAAAGAGTGATCTCATATCTAAAATATTGAAATGAGATTCAAGTCCGATCACTAAACAGTTGTCTTATTTGTCAATAAAAGTTATATATAGTCGTCACAAAGTAATATTTTGGTTTGAAAATTGCATAAATATCACCATGCAAATTCAATATTTGGTATAGAACTGTCACCTTATTTTAATTTGGATGTGTGTCCATATGGTTACGGATACTTTTATAATTGTCTATCATTTTTCTTATTTTAAATAAAACTTTTATTGAAAGAGGCAAAAAAAGATTTAGGAAAGATCTTTTCAATAAAAATATAAACATTTTTAGTTCAAATAAATAACAACATTGTATTTGATATGTTAATTGATTGAATGATTTATCCATAATGAATTGATTTTAATTGTCATTTTCTATATTGAATATTTTAGTGGTATTTTTCTATAATGGTATTCTTTGAAATATTCTATACTAGGATGTATGTACATTAGGGATTAGAACTGAACTTCTTAGAGTTTAATATTAAAACTGTAGAGTTTAGTTTCCAAGGTACAAGTTTAATTTTTTTTTATCTTTTAATTTAAATATGTGTCTTTTCTAATCTCTTGTAGTCTATATATTATTGCAAAGAAGAATGAATTATGTTGATAAAAAAGACTCTTAGATAGAACAGGACTAGCATGCTCTCGATTTGTTTAATTTCGGTTCTACCTAATAGTCTCTTTTTTAAAAAAAATATTTTCTAATCAACAATGTAAGATTTCGAAATAAATTATGTTTAAGATTTTTGCAAAGTAAAAAGTTAAATGTTCTTTTTCTTTCCATCACTAACTCGTACCCGTTTTCTGGCAATATCAATGCGTGTTTGCCTAGAACATAATTCAAAGCGTTGTTCCAGTTAACAATCCGGTCATCTCGACCACGATCGCGACCCGGCAACCTCCACAGATTCCATAGATTAAGACCGAAGTCCCCTTTAAGCTCTGCCACCGTGGATGTTTCTAGCTTGTAGAAGATTGGAATGACCCATAAATTGTCATTGCAACCTTCACCTTTCATGCTACATTCCATCATCCTAACTAGCTCCTGCAAACACCAATGTGACTCGGTGTACCTACTGGATAAAACTGCAAGCGCGATCTTTGACTGCTCGATCCTTTTGTAAAGATTTTTTAGCTCTCGGCCAAGGTCTTCATCAGAGTCTATAAAAGCATCGATCCCATCGCGCCTCAATCTGGCATGGAGATGGGAGATGAAGTTCTTACGCAGCTCTGCTCCTCGGAAATTGATGAACACTTCTGGTCCTACTTTGATGTCAGAAGAGGAAAAAGTTGTCACCATCTTGGTTTTTTTTTTGAGTTTGCTGTTAGATGGAATTATTCAATATATTTGCAATATATCATATGATTAGACGTACAGTTATTTATATCGTTTGCCAATTCGAACGACCACGTTCTCCCTCAAAACTATAATTATAGGAAATAATTTATCCTTAGAGACAAGTTCTTACAACGTAAATAATTTATGTCCGAAGACAAATTCTAAACTCCAGAACTTTATAGACTACTTGCTTTTTTAGACTTCGACTTGAGCTTCTTTATAAATTTCAAGACCTGTAGAAATCGATGTAAAGTGGCAACGTGACGAGTCGTAGGAATGAGAGGAACGAGTCGGCCTCCTCGCTGTATATATTGTAATTAACTAAAGCGTTATTTTTAAATAACACGAGTAACTAAACAAAACTAAAAAAACATAGGTTAATTTTTCAACTAGTTGGGAACCAAAATTAATTTAAATCAAATATGTGGCCAACAATAACTTATGTTAAAACCAGAGGAAGAGTACACAAACTTTAACAGTATAATACTAGTATATTGATCATAATTAAACTTTTGACTTGAACACACTCAAATCAAGGAATTATAGTTACACCCAACTGCTCTGCAGTTTGAGCCTTATAAATATATATCACTCATGTAGTCATGTTAAAACACATCTTATATCGTAGAGCGTTCGGTCTTCTTATAACACAACTTTCTAACTCTCACCGCCTTACTTGTAGAACATAAAGAGGTAAGATAAACTCTCTTAACCAAGTTTTTTTTTGTTCTCTAGTGGTTCTCATTTGACGAAGAGTCGCCATGTTGGTCTAAGCCTGTGATCGATTCCTCCCAATCGCAGAGCTGCTAACCATTTGACTTTTGCACATGGATATTAGTCCTTACTTATGACCCATTTGAATATGCGGAGAGAGTGTCTATCTCTGTGTTGCACCTCCTCTGGGAGATTAGTCCAGTAAACATACATACTTATATTAAGATAAAGGAATTGGTTCAGTTTCAGATTTTGGACCGGTATACACTCGGTTTACCTACATTTTTGATTAGGAAAACCGGTCCATCAGTCAGTCTTGGCTGCTAAGATCCATCGGTTGGCCTTGGCCGCTAGGCCTGGCCACTGGTCTTCATCGGCTGGACCTTGCCGCTGGTCTTCATCAGTTGTACCTGGCCGTTGGGGATGCCCAATGGGCTCTTTGGTAGGATTTCTTCAACTCTCATCGGTCATATATTACCGATGTACATGGCTGATGGAGTTTAACGATGTCTCCTGGCCGATAAGGTCCTTGAGAGCTGTCCATTCCTTAGATTTTTGTGACTTCGTTTGATCCAACTCCATAAGATTCAAGCTCCATAAGTTCCTAATAAAGACCAGAACTCATGAAAAAATATATGAATGCAAAAATATGACTTCGTAATGCATGATGATGCAAATATGAGTTACAAATACTCTTAAGTAAACTAAATGATTGCAAACTATATAAAAAACTAAAATCTATATGAAATGCAATGTAAAATGCATGAATATCAATTTCCTTCTTTCTTGGTTTCAGTTTGTTCTCCATTGGATAAACTAACGTAACTTCCTTTCCGCTAAACACTCCTTTGCAACAGTAGCTGTGTAGAATTAGGTTACCGAAACTTGCTTGCTTTATTCATATGCATGTACAACCTATTTATACAAAAGGATTAACTCTAGAATTGGAAATTTTCCTATTCTGTAGACATTGGAGAAATAGACAATTTCCTATTCTCTAAATACAAGAATCTCACAATACTCCCCCTCAAGTTGGAGAGTGAAGGTCCTGAACTCCCAACTTGGACAATAAATAATCAAATTAAACTCGACCTAAAGACTTTGTTAAGATGTCAGCTATCTGATTATCCGTACGCACATGAGTGGTAGTTATAATGCCATCTCGAACTGCATCTCTAACGGCATGACAATCATTTTCTATATACTTAGTACGCTCATGAAAAACTGGATTAGTTGCAATATGTATGGCCGCCTTACTGTCACAAAACATTTGAGTTGGCGCAGCTTGATCGATACCCAATTCTTTTAACAACTTACGAAGCCACTTGACTTCTTTCAACGCAGCCGCCATAGCTCTATATTCTGCTTCAGCGGAAGAATGAGACACAGTCTTCTGTCTTCTGCTTCTTTGTTTTCCATGAAATCGGTGACCCACCAAGCAAAACCACAAACGCACTAGTGGACCTTCTTGTCAATGGACATGATGACCAGTCTGAATCACAGTAGATGGACAACGTAAGATCGGAAGAAGCGTTAAGAAAAATACTTTGTCCCGGAGAACCTTTCAAATAATGCACCACTCGGAGATCGCTTGCCAATGTTCCTCTCTTGGTTGTTGCATAAACTGAGACAACATATGAATAGAATAGCTTGATTCCAGACGAGTATGAGCAAGATATATCAGACGACCGACCAACCTTCTATAAGGTTTTGCATCCGCCAGGAAAGGACTCTCATCGGTGGCAAGCTTATGATTTTGTTCTAACGGAGTTGCTGACGGTCGGGAACCCAAATTCCCTATTTTTGAAATAATATCCAAAATTTACTTTCATTGAGACAAGAAAATCCCTTCTGGTCCTCTACTTACTTCAATACCAAGAAAATATTTTAGTTTTCCCAAATCCTTCATCGAGAAGCACCTCCCCAAATATTCCTTGAACTGTTTCAACATATGACTATGATTTCCACTTATCAAGAGATCATCCACAGAGATCAACACCCTTATTTCAACACCTTTACATGTGTAAGAAAAAAGCGAATAATTATCATAGGCTTGTACAAAGCCAAATTTCAACAAAGCATCAAACAACTTCTTAAACCAACATCTTGGAGCTTGTTTAAGTCCATACAAAGACTTCCGAAGGCGACAAACTTTGCCTGGAAACTTATGACGAAATCCCGGAGGCAGTTTCATGTATACTTCTTCTTCGAGATCTCCGTGAAGAAAAGCATTATTCACATCCATTTGATAAACCTCCCAATCTTTTGCCACAACAAGCCGAAGAAGCGTCCTAACTGTAGTGAACTTAACAACATGTGCGAAAGCCTCCGTAAAGTCAATACTTTCTACCTGTTTGTTCCCGTTAACAACCAAACGAGCTTTGTACCTTTCTATGGTCCCATCGGAATTAAACTTGGTCTTATAAACCCATTGACTACCAATCGCAACTTTGTCCCTCGGAAGATCCACAATATCCCATGTTTTATTAACCTCTTGAGCATCTATTTCTTTAACCATTGCATCATTCCAAACTTTCATCTGCACTGCTTCCTGAAAATTTTTTGGTTCTTTCGACGAAGTAATAGCTGCTAAGTAAGCGGGGTGACCTGGAGAGAACTTCTCATCAGATATATAGTTGGTTAAGCGAAAAAGAGATGTACCTTAGACCGAAGACGAAGACTCAGAAGAGATGGCGAGAGCGTGATGGGTTGTTGAGCTGGTAGGTATATTATATGCCACAAAATCCTTAAGTAACATGGATGTGATCTTTTCTCGGAGACCTCTACCAAGAGGTGGTGCGGGTGGAGGAGCTATTACCGGGGTTTTGTCAATGACACCAGAGGATTCATCACAGACCTGCTCTGTATCAGACAACATTCTTGTTTCAGCTTCGGGGACCAACTCTAGAGATTAGTCCCCCTGTTTCCCAAATCCACTTCCAGTGATTGTTCAAGAAGTGGTAACCAGTCTGCATCCATAATAGGAGACGCCTGAATCAACTCAGAAGAAGAGGAATTTATGTCTTGACACGGAAAAACATCCTGACGAAATACCATATCTCGCGATACCAAAAACTCATTCCTCTCAACATCATAAACTTTCCATCCCTTTTTCTCAAACGGATATCCAACAAATATGCACAAATGGCTCCATTCTTCAAATTTATCTTTACTCCTTGTTACACGATGAACATAACATGCAGAACCAAAGATACGAAGCTGCTTATCATCACGTTTACTCCCATGAAGAATTTTAAACGGCGACTTTCCATTAAGAACCGAGGATGGCGTTCTATTGATCAAATATGCCGATGTTAAAACAGCTTCTCCCCAAAATTTAATGGGCATATGAGCTTCGAACAACAGAGCCCGCACCACATTAAGAATGTGCCTATGTTTTCTTTCAACTCTGCCATTTTGTTGTGGCATTCCGACACAAGAAGTTTGATGAATAATTCCATATTCTTGGAAATATGTAGATAGGCACATAAACTCGGTGCCATTGTCACTTCTAACCACTTTGACTTGCTTACCATATTGTTTTTCTGCATACACGATGAAGTTAGTGAGCACTGCTCGTACCTCCGATTTTTCTAGCAACAAATATGTCCAAACCGCACGGGAAAAGTCGTCAACAATTGTCAAGAAATAAACCGCCCCACACGAAGACGGTACACGATAAGGATCCCGCACATCGCAATGTATGAACTCAAAGCATTCAGTTGCTTTATTAATACTATCTGAAAAAATCTCTTTTGTTTGTTTAGCTCTAAAACACACGTCTCACGGACTAGAGCTAATAAAAAATAAGTAGAAAACATAGGTAAACCCGAAAGAACTGAAAAGCTAGGATGTCCTAAACGCTTATGCCACAAGACTTGATCCGAAGAGACTTCCACCCGATGAGCCTTAGCATTCACCACATCCGTTAGATAATAAACACCATCATGTTCTTCACCAGTTCCAATCAAAATCCTCGTAAAACGATCCTACAAAACACAAACTGTATCATTGAATGTAGCAAAACACTGTTTGTTTAACTATCTTTGATACTGAGATCAACGTGCAGTTCAAAGACGGGACATAAAGAACATGTGTTAGTGAACTATCGTTTGTCAATGGGTGCACTCCCATACTCAATGCCATGGTTTTGCTACCATCTGCAAAACTCACGGAACGTGGCGATGTAGGCTGAACATCGACTAGTAGGGAAATATTTCCGGTCATGTGATGAGAAGCCCCTATATCAAGAATAACATCGCCAAAATTCATCTTACCAGACAACTTGTCTACACTCGCATTGTTGGTTTTTTCTTGAAGCAACTCGGTAAGAGCCTTCCATTGATTCCTTGTAAGCTCTGGAACTGGCGATGGAGTTGAGGTCATAGCATGTGCCGTGATCTGTCCTCTTCCACGCCCAGAGTTACTTGGGCCAAAACCTCGGCCTCCACGGCCGCGGGCACCTGTACCATGCCCTCCACGATCAGCTCTTTCTGTCCACCACTCCGGAAAACCAATCAATTGCCAACAATCCTTTTTCTCATGCCCGGATCTCTAAATACAAGAATCTCACAATAAGCTGGACATGCTTCTTGAAATCCTGACGGCTGTATTCTCTTGATGTAGACTCCTTGAGATCTGTTGAGTTGTTGTTTGAGGTGCTTTCTCGGAGGACATCTGTGATGACTCATCTTCCTTGTTTTTGGCTGACAAGCTTTTCTTTTCTGATCTTGTGGAATGAAATGTTAAGTGTTACTATGACGCTCACAACATATATGTCCACTGACTCACCAGTCACCACAGAACATTTCAGTCGCAAATGGTCACAAATTGACAACCAATTAATAGGTAGCCGGTTAGTGACTGATATAATTTGATTTTTGTTTTGAGTGACAATGGACTTGGTAATAGAAATGTTGGTGGCTATTTAAACCAGCCATTGTTTAACCACTAAATATTTGTGGCTATTTGACAACCCGAATTAGTAATAATTTTGTAGTAGCCAGTGGCCACCGAAATGTTGTGGATATTCCTAACTATTGTTAAAATATATAATTTGTTAATTTTCTCTTTAAGATTTAATAATTACCTTAAATAATAAAATATACTAAATAATAATTTAATAAATAAAATAAATTAAAATCTTGTAAAATTACATTATATTTGTCCGGAACTCTAGAGTTTTAATTTTAGAAACTTCTTTTGATAACTGTTGTTCTCTTGATTGAAGTAGCAATGTCTGATTAAAAAAAAATATTTCAAAAATACAGGAAATCAAACAAAAATTTAATGCCATTCAATGACCAAAGCTTCATAAGACCTTCGAGCCGCCATAACATCCCCAAACTCATTTTATAAGGTTTTATAAAGTATTTTCTGTCAAAAAAAATATTCGATATTTTCTATTAGATACAAAAATCCATAATTTCTGTGAAAATAAAATATTTACAATTTTCGGCCAAAACTATATCAGTACGTAATTGTTTGAGATTATTTACTAGACTATCTTAAATTTTGTTCCTCTTTTGATTACTATACCATAATTTACAAGATTAGAAATCTACCTTATATTTTTTAAATGACATTTTCCTTAATTATTAACTTAAATAAAAAAATGTTTTATCATTCCATTTTTATAATTTTTTAAAAATCACTAATTTAAATATAACTAAAACATTAAGAGGGGTGTATTGAACTAGAAATTTTAAAGGATTTGAGTGAAAATAACAAATCATCACTTAGTGAATGAATTTTAAAATTAAGTGTTATTGGATTAATAAATTTAAAGTTTATCATGAAATCCACTGTTATATTTTAAGAATTGGATTTAAACAACTGAGATTTTATGTGATTTCTTAGGTTAAAAAAAAATCAAATCTCATGGTTTTAGCTGGTAATTGAGAAAATTTAATAATAAGATTAATACTTAGTAATTACCTTTCAAATATATAATGCTAGTAAATATTAAACAAAATGCAAATGTATAGCAAACTAAAGTCAAATTATAATTTCTTTTCTATTAGCGCCAATGGTTCTGCGTCATACCCTCATTGATTATTATATAAAATCCAAGAACTAATTTTCTTTTCTAACAGAATTTTAATAATTGAAATGACTTATTCAATGAAGGCCAAAAAAACAATTTGACGTATTAAATTGGATAAATAATCCATTTATGACGGTTGACAGTTGTAAAACTATTACCGCGTTCCTCAATTTTAAAATTGCAAACGGCTAGAATATACTCAATTTAAGTTATAAACGCTAGAAAGTTGTGTTTTGTTTTCTGCCACCAGGGGAAGAAAAACACATTAAGGCGTGGAAATACGTCACTTTTAAGACGTGCCTAATCAACGGTTCTTTTCCATGCGGTTTAGTATAAATTTTGTTTCGGTCAATTTTAGCATAAACCGAAAAATAACTTTGTGGTACAGAAGAAAATTCATCCAATTTGACATATACGGTGCGGCACAAAAGGATCGTGCATCACCAGAGCCTATCCATATGTAAGACAGTAAAAAGTATATGGTTTCGTTTATTGATTTGAGTTAATTAGCTACATAACAGTAAAATCATAAGAACTAATTTATTCTATAAATTGATATAAGGTATAACATCAATAAATTAATACTCAATAAATTAATAATCGTTCTAATAAAATAATAAAATAATATTTGTTTTTGAAATCCATATGTAAATATATAGTCCCATTAATAACATAAATTAATAACCAAATAAATTATTGTCTGTATTAAATATATTTTAGTAACATATGATTATAATATTGTTTATTTATTAGTAAATTTGTATTTTTATTGGACATTATTTCTATTTTTCTTAAATATCAAAAACATATAATATTAATTTATCATTACTGTAATACTAGGATTTTCAACCCTAATTTATGTAACACTAAAAGTCGTTTTCGGTATGTATTGGCGTGCGCGCTTCAGTACAACTAAATTATCATCACAATAATAAAGAACCGTCCAATACACAAAGCCAAAAATGTTCTCTCTCGCTTCAATCTTTCCAAAATGGTCCATCTTTTACTATTCAAACTAATCATGTTTTCTTCTCTATATAGAGCAATTTGTTTGGACTTGACTCCGTAGCGAAAATTTAGGACGACTAGTAATCAAAATTTGGAAAGAGACGGAGATTGGTGACATGGAATAATGACAGAGTGACCAAAGGAGGTGGTTATGAGAGTTTGTGTTTGTTTCTCTGTCGTTATTTCAGCCAGTTATTAGACATGTTATCCAACATTTATCTCCGAGATGACATCATCTATCCGTTAACACACCAATGATTCATGATTTGGCTTGATCACCAGTTCACCATCATCTATCCATTACCACACACTGATGATTTCCATTATCATCATCATAATTCATACCCATCCTTAACAGCCTCACAAGCAGACATGCTGGTGGATATTCCTCCATGAATTCACCAATAAGCGATTCCATGCATTGTGTTTAATTTTTTTTTCCAATGCATTTACTTCAAGTAGTGAAATTATCATTTTGTTTCTTAAATTGGTTTTTTTGGGGGTTTAAAATCAACTATTTTTTCAATTTTATCATGTTTAGAGAGTAATTAGACGTAAATCGTTAATGATAACGATGAAGGTAATATAACTCCATTTTCAAATCTGGTAGGGATTTAGTACACTAGCAAAGTTTTGATTATGTAGCTACATCCAGATGTACATCGTCAAATTTCAGTTTATAGCTACACAAAAAAAAAAAACTTCCGTGGGTTTACAAATGTTATTAAAAGTTTGCATGGGGGTACACTGTCAAAAACTTTACTGTGTATGTACACCCTGAAACACAACTCTCATATGATCATTTTCGCTTCGATATGTTAGTATTGTTGGTTCTTATTCGGTTGTAAAATACTAAAATTATTTATTTTAATGAAAACACTTTAACAATAATTAAAGAGAAAATTAAAAAGGTTTCTATGAAATAAGAAAAATATTCATTAACAGAAAAACTAACACAACATTCATTTACGAATTTGATTGGTTAGTGAAACATTTTTTTTACTCTAGGCATGAAGTGGGTTGAACCTACGGTTATATGTATTTTGCATATATTATAATTAAACGTTAAAATTCAGGTACATTATTCATTTGAACCAATTGTCATAAAATTAAAATATTAAAAGTAAAATCACAATGTCAAATATTGATAGTACTCAGACTAAAAAATATGACATTTTGAAGCGTTTGAGCAATCTGAGGGTTTAACTAGTTTAATCGCAGTGGCTGCTGGAGTTTATGGGAGCGAATGGTTCCGATTATAAACGTTATTCAGTTATTTGTACGACTATTTTAATATTTGGAAACGGATGCATTTGCGAGAAATTATTGATTGTTGACAAAGGTTGCAGTTACGGTTGATGTTTACAATATTTATTAGTTAAAAATATTTTGTACTTATAAATATTTATTAGTTAAAAATATTTTATACTTATAAATATATTTTAGATTAGTTAATACATATATAAAGCATTTAAGAATTTATTAAAGTAAAAAAATAATTATAACCAATCGTAACCACTCGCAACCGCAAACTTTAGCTAGAAAGAGTTTCTGAAATCTGGCGATTTCAAGCGGTTTGGAATGGTATGTAGCGATTTATGTGATTGTCATTGATAACAAACGTTTGCATCCACAACCGCCTACAACCATAACGTTTGCGGGTGGTTGCGGGTGAACCAATCAAGCGTTCAGTAGACAGAGACAGAAGCTACAAATGGTCAACTTTATGGTAAATATTTTTCTTCAACTTTACTGTAAATTTATTTCTTTCTTTACCGTAGATAAATTAAGTGTAGAATTAGGTTCTTCAATTCTCTCAAATGAGTAAACCAAATAGAATCGATCGAGTAAACCATATCACTGCATAACCGATCAATTTTCAGAAATTTGGAGATGACGGCACGTCTCACGCGTTTACTATTTCAACAAGCTGGAGATTTCTTACGAAACTGCTTATTAGACCACCTCTGCATATGGTTGAGAGTTTTTTAAAATTAAAAATTTAATGATTTTAATTAAAAAAAAACAACCAATGAAAATCAAACATGTAAGATTAGAGGTTTTTAAAAAATTTTAGAAAGTTTCTTAAACCACCTCTATTGGAGGTTTTTAATTCAAAGGTTTTTCAAAATATATTAGTACAATATTCAAAATTAATCGAAAGAAGTTAAGAGAGATAGAAGTTCAGAGAGTTTCTTAAATAAGACACTTAAAAACCTATAATTTCTCAAATAAGAATTTCATCTTATACATGTCATTTATGTATTGGTTACTTTTTTTTTTTCAAATGTAATTATATAAATAATTTTTATTCATTTAAGAAGCCTTATGGATTCTATGGGAGGTAGATGCTTTTTTTTTTTTTTTTTTTTTTAGGGAGGTAGATGCTTCTTCTCTTCCTCTTAAGCTTCTTCTATTCTCTTCCTCTCTCTCATACTTGTCCTCTTCTATATATATGTTCGCTTTATATATACTCAAATTAAATAAAAATGGAAAAAAACGAAGAAACCAAACCCCCCGTCCAAATAAGCTACAACCAGAATGATTTATCAGTCTCTTCCTTAATTGGCTACATAAACCCGGTTTTTAAGTGCAAAGGGATCAGTCTGTTTAAAGGGCTCAGCATTTTTTTAGTAATTTTCTCTAGAGACTACGCATATTCCGTGCCATGCCTAGAAAACCTCGTAAAACATCTCGAATCATCGCGCAGGGATAAGAACAGGTACGAGGTGGTTCCAGTATTCTATGGCGTAAGTCGATCGGCCGTGAAACAACAATCGGGGAAGTTTAGTGATGCTTTCACAGGGCACGAAAGGTTATATTCGGTGGATCACGTGAACAAGTGGCGATGGGCTCTAGCAGAAACCAGTGAATTAGAAGGCCATGATTACAACGATGAATTAAGGTACGCGAATACGAAAACTTCAAGTCTTCACCAATAATTTATTTTTGTTGATTTCATCACGATGGAAAGTTCAGAACAAACCAAACATAATTATAAGTATAACCATGAGAGGCCACTGGACCTTCACATATATTTTTTGTAAGTTATAATAAAATAAATTATGTCATTCTGCATACCTTGTTTAAACTGTATTTTAAATTTAAGTTAGTTTTAAAACATTACTACTACTATGATGTGTTTCATCATTAATTTTATTACTCAACCAGATTTGTACTGTAACGCGGAATTCATGTTTATAAATAAATTGATATGATATTTTATCTTAAAATAATATTGTTGTAGAATTTAAGTAATGTTCTAGATGTATTTGTTTATTTTTATAATCTTGTGATTGAGGTTGTGCAATCTGATTTTGGTAAAAGATTTATTAAACATTATTCTCAATCCATATTGTTTGTGTAAGAGTCAAAACATGATTACGTAATCGCAAAATGAAAAAAAAAACATGGTCGTTTATAATTTGATGCTATTAATGTTTTCCCTTTAAATCTTTATATGTAAGAGATAATTTCATTCATTTCAAAATATACAATAATGGATCAAGAATTATCTAGTTAACTATGTATTTATGTTTCCAACATATAATTAATAAATCCGTTTACCTTTTGATTTTTATTTTATTTTTAGAATTAGAAATTGTTTCTGGTTTACTTATTTTAAAATTATATTTTAGTTTTAAATTAAATAATTGAATTTTAAAAAATAGATTTTGTGAAGATTTTATTTGAAAGTATATATATAGTTTAAATTTTTGACAGGCTCTGTTTGGGTTGGATCCAAAGCCTAAAAACTATAGATTAGTTTTTTTTTGTATTCTATTGAAACTGCATAAAAAGAAAGGTACAAGGCTAGTCATATAGTTTATACAGTTAATCAAGATGAGTGAAGAAATTACAATGAAGTTGATAGGATAATAGAAAAGAAGAAGTTGTAGACGAAAATCTTTTAAACCTCCTTAGATGATGAGCGGTGACCGCCTCGATGACTACGTTTTCTTGAACGAGTATTTATAATTTTTTGTCTACATATAGCTATAATTATAGATTATAGATCCATCAAGTCATAATTTTTCGACGAGGAATTATACATTAGTTATAAAAAAAAAATCATGTACATATAGGTATATATTTAATATGTTGCATTGTTTATTGTTGTACAAAGAAGACTAGTTGGCTCAAGTCCCTGAGAAATTAGTCCATTCCAGGTCGAAGCTTACGCCAAAAAAAAATTGTAAAATCAGACCCAAAATCCGTGGGTCAAAATCCATTTTTTTCAATTTTCTTGTTATTTCCATCATTTCATACATCCACCATATATACATATCATTCTCTTTATATCTTCAACCATATGAAAATCAAGTTTTAAAAACTTTCTCCGATTTTTTGGCGACTATAAGTCTATAACGTTTTAGAACATGAGTTTTCTGACATTAAAATAGTTATTAGACGAATTTTCTAGTTTTTTTTTGTTGCAATTGGCCTTTGTGACTAGAAAAAATCTCAATTTTAAAATAATATATCATTTTTAAATAAACGTATAAAATTATATTAATTATATTATTTAAATCAACCAGTACTACACAATTTAACAATAATGAAATACGAGATTTAATTTAACTTTAAAGCATTTGATTAACAAAAATATCTACTGAACGAATGCCACAAATTAATTAAAATACCTGTAAAATTGTGCTGTACAATGAATATATAAAGTTAAATAAATTCTTCTGTTTTACAGTGAAGAATCTGAATTTCTGGAGGAGATCGCGCAAACTGTGTTTGAGAAACTCTATCCTACGGAGGAGGTTGGGATCCACAGTCGGCTAGTGGATATAGAAAACTTTCTATGCAAGCAACGATGGGGGCTTCGAACTCTAGGCATTTTCGGTATGCATGGCATTGGCAAGACAGTACTGGCTAATGCAGTCTTTCGCCGAATGTTTGGAGGCTATGACGCTTATTGTTTTGTCAAAGACTTTCACACAAAATATAGTAAGAGGAGACTTGAGGCTTTGCCAAGTGATTTCTTTAGTGCAATTGCAATGGAAGAGTTTGACCTAAACCAATCTGGTTCCGAGCCATGCTATCGCCAGAAAAGGGTTCTCATTGTTCTCGATGACGTACGAAATGATCAAGACGCAAAGTCTTTTCTTGGAGGGGCTGATCAGTTTGGTCCAGGTAGCTTGATAATCATAACCTCAATATATAAAAAAGTTCTTGAGCAGTGCCAGGTGAATGAGATATATGAGCTTAGAGGTCTAAATGATAAAGATGCGTTGAAGCTATTCACAAGGTGTGCCTTTGGGAATGAGGTGATTGAGCAGAATCTTCTAGATCTTTCAACAAGAGTGGTTGAAAGTTCTGATGGCAACCCGTCTGCTCTCATCTCATATGCCAAGGAGCTCAAGGGCAAGAAAACGACCGAAATGGAGTCGGCTTTGCTAAAGATCTGGCATGATGCCCAGGGTCGTCAGATAGTCGATGCATGTATTAACACTTTAAAGAAAACACCTTTTTGCTTGGTCTCTTGTAGAAATAACTATGAACAGGGCGTTTTGGTATGTCATATTCTCATTCATATATATATGCTTACGTATTTGGAGATTTCAAAAAAGTCATAATCATTGGCAATTGGCTCTCGCTTTTGGTGTGTTTTTTCAGGACACTAGAGATACCAATCAGAAGGATACTCTCTTGTGTGACACTCTATCTGATGTTCAGAAGCTCCCAGAATTGATCCAGTCTGTATCTAGTGATTTGAGGGACTCCCACTTGGATCACATCCCTGCAGTGCAATCCATTCCCCAACAACTTCACAGAAAGCCGCATATTATATTCCAAGGATTTGCTTGTCAAATTAACAAACTTAAACTTTTGGGATCAGGAGAATACTCTAAGGTAAAGGAAACCACAAAACTTGAAGAAAAAAATCACCATTTCAGAACTAAAAGAGATAGTGCATTGATGGTGTCTGAACATATTGGAACCTTACATCGAAAGATAAAAGATAATCTAATCAACGTTTACTAGTTCATTGGAAAGTACTTATCATACAATGACATTTTCGTTCAATAAGATTGTTACTATGTACGCTTACATAATATTCCATAAATATTGTTTTGATAAAATTTATTTTTTTGTCAGAGCTTCTCGATGTTAAAGAAAATCAAGCTTGGACATTTAGTGACACTTGTTGAAGTTGAAATTTCGGAAGCACCTCACGTTGAGGAAATCGATCTTCAATATTGCACAAGCTTGGAGAGCATACCAGTTACTGATAAGTTAGATCATCTCCAAATTCTTAATCTTTCTGGTTGCAATGGGATCAAACATTATCCAGATGTTGTACGGACCATAAAAGAATTGCATCTTGAAGGCACTGGTATAAGAGAAATAAGATCTGAAACAACACATTACTCTAAATTGGTAAAACAACAAAGTACCACCACAAATTTGGAATTAACACCAATAACTTCTTAACTTCCAAGATTTTTTACTAAGCTTGATTATAAATCAAGTCTAGTACTTGTGTGTGTATGTGTTTTTTTGTCCACGAAATTTTTATCGGACAAAACAAAAAAATAAATTACAAAATGAAGTGAAATCTGATTTCTAGAACTCTGTTTTTGATAGTGTCTAGATAAGAATTTGTGAGAAAAAGACACCAAAAACAGAAGTTCAAGAACCTATCATAGACTGTGAATGTGAATGTGATGTTGTAACTTAATGTTTATATATAATTCTCTGTTTTTTTTTATTTGATTAATAGCCTTGCCATCTCTAATGTCAGCATTCTGCATAATCCAATATAGACCAAAGAACAGTTTCATGGAGCTGATATCGTGAATAGTTCTGGTTCTTTCCGTCATAACGCCACGATTAGAACTCATCTACATGTGTTGGTATGCATTGGTTGAGTTCCACATCGGTGTTCACTATGGTTCTTTTTGTTTTTTATCATGTTGTGCAGAACCTGATGTAGTCTTTTGTGTGCAAAGTGTCTGAAAATCTACATAGAACATGAAGAGCCCACTCCTTTGCCCAGGGTTGGGTAATTATTATCCTTAGAAGGAGGGAGTACTCCTTTTGTTGTAAGGAAGGGGCATTTTGGTAATCAAATTAAACGACTTCAGATAAGTCATAGAGACCCCATAGCAACTGAAGAAGACGACGACGCTAATGATACAGGATATAAGCACCGATGGGGCAAAGTCACGGCGTTTAATCTGGAGGCAAAGGTGAAGGAGATAAAGTCTCAGACCCGTCTTCGTTAAATTCCTTGCCGGTGGACTGCATCTCCAACATGATTGTTGACTAAGTGCTCATTTTGTGGTCAAACCAAGTAATCAAACTAGAAGAAAGGAATGAGTACTTACATTCAAAGGGAATAAGTATTAAGTATTAGTTAAGTTGTTTTTGCTTACCTGCAGAATTAGTCAATAAGCTAGAGGTAATGATGACTACTTCTAGTTGTTATGTAGCAAGTAACAGTTGGTAATGTAGTAGGTGAAGTTGTTTGTGTTTTATGTTAAAAATCTGGAAGTTTGTGTAAGAAGCGTATCAATGAACAAATGAAGTGAATGTTATGCTATCAACTCTCTCTAATTTCTATCTTGGTTCTTATTTCAATCTTTCAATTAGTAAAAACAGAGAGTTAGTAATATGATTTTTAACCTGGTGCAAAAGACAACAATAATATCTTTCACAAGACACGTGCGTCCTCGCTTCGGTTTCACAAGTTTTGCCTTGAAAACTTTAATTTGTAAATACTATTATGCTAGAGAAAACCTGTATTATGCAGGTTTGGAATAGTAGCAGAGCTTCTTAATGTATATTGGTTTGATATTTGTGGCATAACGAATACTCGATTCCTATCTCCAGGAACTCTTTACTCGGTTTACATTGTGTTCAAGAAACTGGATAACTGTAATGGACTCACAAATACCATCTGTGACTTCAAATCTGATAGAGGCTTTAGTAGGAACACATCCCAACCAACTGGTGAAGCCAATAAAAACGTGAGTAGAATTAACCGTGCTTTGTTGTTGTTCATCGTTTTTCTGAGGTAAATCTCCGATATGGAAATTGAAGAAGTTAGAAGACGTCTCCCCATTGTTTAACTCACAAACGCATTTCACCACGAAGTTCTTTTTTTTTGGATTTTGTAGTTTTGACTCAAAAATGCATTTCACCACGAGACAATAGCACATAAAGCTATACCAACGAACCCATTTTTGTTCAAATATGGAGGCAGCTCGGGTTCTAACACAGCCCCAGAAGCTCTGTGACTAAACCATGTAGGCACTATGCTTCCAGGAAAGCAAGTGGCAACCAAAGTTTCACAAGCCAGACACTGCATAGTAAACATTGACTTTGTATAAAGACTTGGATAACTCTCATCTTTGTTAAAAAAATTGAACTTATATAACTATATATTTTCAACAAAAGAGAAGGGATACATATACTTTGTAAGATGTTAAAATTTATATCATTTTAATTTTTGACAGCATTCCAGAGGCAATACAAAGAAATTAAACGGAAAGATCAATAAAAGCATAATCAGAACTAAGCACTGAAACATGAAGAATCAGCAAACCTAGGGAATATACTTTTAAGACATTGATTTATAAAGACTATGGACAAGGCACATAACTTTCTAGTAAATAAAACAGAACATAACAGTGGGAGTAATACCTTATTTTGGCGATTCAATGCATCCGACAAGAGCTGGTTATTCTTATGAGCATAGCATATGATTTCATTCTTTGCAACTTGCTCCAATTTTTCAAAATTTAGTGAAGATGAATGAGGAAGAAGTCTGTTCCGTTGGCATAAGAAGAGCTAGAGGACTCGCTACTGATTTTAGCGAGATGCAAGCGTTAGAAGAGACTCGAGACTGGTGCAATACCTCAAATCAATCCATTTCAAATGATAGAGTTCACTAATGCAAGATTGCAGGCTGCTAATCAAATTATTTCTGCTTAAACATAGACGTAGCAACATGGATAGGCCATTCGTCTGAGGTTACAACTTCTTGATCTATTGAGTGTAATAACATCTTTGGCATCTCTTCTATTGAGGTCCCATCAAGTAGAAATCTGTATATTTTCCATATTCTCCTAAACTTCAAGGAAACTCTTAAGGCATGAACAACCAGAGAGTATCACTTCTTCACAGTTTTTCAAATTCAATTTTCGGAAAGTTTTGGATGGTTGGATCTAAATGCAGAAACTCAAGATTTTTTTGCAATCAGCACAAAGCTTTTGAATTCTGAGTAGCCACTGAGGATGATAGTATTCAGAGAGATCAAATTCAGTTTTTTTTTTTTTTCTGGTAGAGAGGAGAGTCTAACACATCCTCTGAGTTTCAGGAAAACAAGGCTCTTTGTATTTTCCATCCCTTCTGGTAACTTATCAAGAATCTTGCGGCCTTCAAGATTTAATCTTCGAAGATAATAAGCGTTCGACAATGCTGAAAGGTCATTCAAATTACTCGAATAACTTAGATCCACCCAGTTCTTCTTATTTCTGAAAAAAAAAAAAAAAAAAAAAAACTTCTGTGCACAAACACATCTCTGTTGTTCATATATTGCCTCTGAAGAGAAGAATCATCTTTTCTTATTCTACCTGGAAATGGATAAGCAGCAGAAATCCATTGTAGTTGTAGCATTTTATCGACTTCCTTAACAATTATCCTAATAGTTATCTGGAACGATGAAATCAGTAAAATCCAATCTATTAACAAATCTCGTTTAAAGACCATATCGATTCCTTGTACCTCCTGGAAAATATGACCACCGCGATCTTTGACTCTTGGATTCTCACGAAGAGATTGGTGAGATCTTCACTATTATTATTTAGTAAAAACGTTGATCTAGTGTCTCTGGAGAACTTGCTGTCGAAACCACACCATAGCCCCTGTCCTCAAGAATTAAAAAACACCTGAGGCTGCATCGTATGCAACTGACTAGTGTGGACGTGCACTGAAAGAGCTCTTAAATATCTACAGTTCTACTTATATACAAACAATTATACACAGAAACGATGACCAAAATCCTTAACTCAGACAAACCATTGTTCTCATTAGGTATGGTCATTTTAACTGAACCGAACCTATCCATCCGAACCAACTGGAATTCAAGCCGAACCAAGCCAAACCAAACCAAACCAAAGTTTATATTGTCTTCAAAATTTAAATGGTTCAGTTTTAACCGAACTGCAAACCGACATACTTACGTTTTTAATAGTTTTAGTTAAAAAAATAATACTTTTAGTTTAATATTTAAATACTTTTAGTTTAAAATTTAATACTTGAACACTTTTATTTTAAGATTTAATATTTTAGTTTTAATATTAATACTTTCAGTTTTAAGTTTTGTTAGCTTATTTTTATATTTTATTAATTTTATCTCTTTCACATTTTATTTGAATTTTAAACTTTAACGTATTACAGTTTTCACATATGATTTCATTTTATAATTAATTTGTTTTATTCAATTGAAATAAAATTGAACCAAAATAAAATTGTACCAAACCGAACCGAGTATAAACCAAACCAAATACAAACCGATCCGAAATAATTTTGGTTTAAGTTTGGTTAGAGTTTTCTTAAAACCGAATTAACCGAACCAAACCGAACCCAAACTGAAACGGAAGTTTAACCGAAATGCTCACCCCCCTAGAACTACTCATTACTAATTACAAATATATGTTGGTTTTTGTAAAAGTTATTCGTGTGGTTCTTTACATCAAAACTGAGCATCAGCCCGCATGACAAAGGTCAGCGAGAGGATTGGCCGTTGTCAACTGTAGAAATGGATTGAAGCATTTGCAAAACCTCCATGACAATAGTTGCAAGAAAATCAATCTCCATTGTGCTGCTACTTGTTAAGAAAAAGGTGGACATGAGTTATTTTCAAGTTCATACAAGAGGTTGCATGCATACATAATTAAAGAAGTTGTTAATATAAAAGAAGACATCGATGAACTAGTTAAGATTGCAGTATGCCTAACTTTTTGTTTATAGATTAGAGATTTATTTGGCTTCTCAACAAAAACAAAAACAAAAACAAAAAGAATGAAAAGTATGAATTAGAGCGTTAGTACCTTTTCTCATCGTAAGCCATGCCAAACCTATGGGAGACATACGTAATTGCCTCTTTCCATTGCTTTATCTTAGGTTCCTCAGACGCGTATATGTACTCTTTGTCTCTGAAATAGTCACCAAACTCTCCCTTAAGTCTTTTGACATTGGTTGGAGTCACCTTGTAGTAGATGGGAAGTACCTTGTGATACAGAGTAAAAGTATTCATTCCCAAAGTTAAAAATATGTGTCAAACGATGTATAATCTATACTTTCAAATAAAGTAAAAAAAAAAACATTGGTCTATAGATTTTAACTCACTTTAATTCCCTAGATATGACATATAAGATAGATAGATAGATATAAAAAATGTTTATCATCACACCTTGAGAAGGCCTTGGTACACACGTTCTTTAATCTTGACAAGCTCATTCAAGCACCAATCTGATTCCGTATACCTGCTCGAAAACACAACTATGGCAATCCCAGAATCCTCGATCCTCTTGAATAGAGAGTTGAGGTCTTCACCTCTTCGCTCATGATTGTCTATGAAAACGTTGATCTCACTTCTCCGAAGTGCATCCACTAGATAGCCAATGAAATTCTTGCGTAGCTGATCACCTCGAAAATTGATAAAAACTTGAATATTTGGTGGCTTGACCTTGATGTCTATTGGAGGACAGGAGCAAGTTCTTTACACCAAAAAAATAAAATAACATATATGGTTAATTTGTTTAAAGACAAAAAATTTTAGAAAACCAAAGTGTTACCTCTCAAGTAAATCGGAATTTGGTTTATCGTCTGAAGAAGAACTCTCAAGATTTGCTCCAAATTTACCACTGGGAAATTCAGTATATTTGCCTCTTGGATTCTCTGCAGGCTCAGCAAGAATGTACTGTAGCACTTTTGGTACGTTGTCCACAGTTCCATTGATGGCACCACCCTCACCACTGGTAAGAAAGTGAGAGAAAATTTTAAGTGATGGTCTCTATTCCAACAATAAATCTTAATAATTTGAAAAATATATGTTGGCAAGAAAACAAATACTTACGATAAAGGTGTGGTGGTATGAGTGAGACAAAAATAGAAAAGCAGAAGACAACATATAATTATCATTCCAAGCTTAACTATCATTCCAAGGCGAATTAGAATTTTATAACTTTTCGAAACGAAATGGCCGATGAACCCATAGCGTAAAATTTGATGACTCGGTGTGGAGTGAGAAATTGCTTCACCAAGGAAACCGTCATCTTTGGTCAGATTCAGACCATCTTCATCATCTCTTCTTGATTTTCCGTCAGGTCGGAGAATCTCAGCCTCCGTTGGATTTCTATCTGAATTTTTATCCCAGAGAATACAAATATATGTAATCAAGGTAACTAGATTCATGACCGCTGCTTGTGATAAACTGGAGATCGATTCTGTCAAAAGGAGCAGAAGAGAAACAATGAGACCCTTTTGATCGTGAAAGGCCTAATTAGCTCTACACTTACTGAACTCAATCTGTGAAATTGATGATTGGAAAAATTTACGTAGTAAGTAAGTAGGCAGGGTATTGAATCCATACCTCGTCACATCAAACAACAACTCAACACTTTGCGAAAAGGAATCCAAATGTCTCCATGAGGCCGGATTGTCTCCAATAAAGTATATCTTAACGAATTAGTTCCCAGAAAATAATTTGGAAAGTTACGGATATTGAATTTGGGAAGAGAACAACTTCCTCGTCAAATCAAGAACGAGAGAGAACTCCCTTTTCTAAATCCACTCCTATGTTGTCCAATTTAACATAAAAATAAGGGGTATTGTCGTCATTTAAATTGTCGTCATTTAAATTGGTGAAAATATATATATTAAATCATATGCCAACATTTAATTGAACAAAAAGATGTATACAGTGATGAACCCCCATAGACGACTTTTATTAAATAAATACATAGCGGCTTGATACGACATCGTTTTTTAAATAATTCAAATGAACACAACAAAGTTCTTCAAACAAAAGAGCACCTTTTAAGTCTTTCACTTCACTAGTTTTTTTTTTTTTTTATCATCACAAGCACCATATTGATTCAGTATACCTGCTTGATACGACATCGTTTTTTAAATAATTCAAAAGAACACAATGCATTGTGTTCACTTGAAGTAGAGAAATTATCATTTTGTTTCTTAAATTGGGGTTTTTCGGGGGTTAAAAATCATATGTTTTTTCAATTTTATCTTGTTTAGAGAGTAATTAGACGTAAATCGTTAATGATAACGATGAAGGTAATATAACTCCATTTTCAAACCTGGTAGGGATTTACACTATCAAAGTTTTGATTATGTAACTACATCCAGATGTACATTGTCAAATTTCAATTGTATACCTACACAAAAATAAAATCCGTGGGTTTACAATTCTTATTAAAAGTTTGCATGGGGTACACTGTCAAAACAATTATTGTGTATGTACACACTGTCAAAAAAATTATTCGGTTGTAAAATACTAAAACTATTTATTGTAATGAAAATCCTTTAACCATAAAGAGAAAATTAAAAAGATTTGTATGAATTAAGAAAAATATTCATTAACAGAAAAAAACTAACACAAACATTCATTTACGAATTTGATTAGTTTGTGAAACAATATTTTATTTTAAATTTTTACTCTAGGCATGAAGTGGGTTGAACCTACGGTTATATGTATTTTGCCTACATAATAAATAAACGTTAAAATTCAGGTATAATATCCATTTGAACCAATTGTCATAAAATTAAAATATATTCATAAAATGTGTCAAAAGTAAAATCAGAATGTCAAATATTGATAGTACTCAGACTAAAAATATGTCATTTTGTAGCATTTGAGCAATCATTCAGTAGACAGAGACAGAGGCTACAAATGGTCAACTTTACGGTAAATATTTTTCTTCAACTTTACTGTAAATTTATTTCTTTATTTTTTTTACCGTAGTTAAATTAAGTGTAGAATTAGGTTTTTCAATTCTCTCAAATGAGTAAACCAAATAGAATCGATCGAGTAAACCATATCACTGCATAACCGATCAACTTTGAGAAGTTTGGAGATGACGGCACGTCTCATGCGTTTACTATTTCAAAAAGCTGGAGACTTCGTACGAAACTGCCTTATTATTATTTTATACAGCTTAAGGATTCATATATATATACGTTGTATGTGAGAAGCTGTTAACTTTATATATACTCAAATTAAATTAACAAAAATGGAAAAAAACGAAGAAACCATACCACCCGTCCAAATAAGCTACAACCAGAATGATTTATCAGTCTCTTCCTTAATTGGCTACATAAACCCGGTTTTTAAGTGCAAAGGGATCAGTCTGTTTAAAGGGCTCAGCATTTTTTTAGTAATTTTCTCGAATCTCTGATCACATTGAAAAGATATTCTAAAGAATCTCGTCGCATCAACACTTGATCGTCTTCATGCACTTTGACTGCCTTTTGTTTCGAGGCATGTTCTAGGCCATAGAAAAATCCATACCGCAGCTCTGCTCCTCGTTAATTGATCAACACATAGTTTCTTCCTCTGTCGCCATAAAAGAATTTCTCAAGGAACTTGTTTCACTACACGAATCCCAAAAGTTGGGTGAATGAATTTGGGAAGAATGGATTGGACTTGAAGAGAAACATCATCGTCAACGTTCTAAATTATAAAAAAAAAAAAAAAAAAAAAAAACATCATCTTCGTCGTCGATCGGTGACCACTGAACAATGACCACCACGTAATTTCGAAAGATTGATATTTTCAACATAAATGTCAAAAAAAAAAATGCAGCCTTGTCTTTACTTTGGACTTCAGCTTTTGCAACCATAACTTTACTTTGGGCTTCCAATCCATCTGTGTTTTGTTACTTTTGTTTTTGTTTCAACGGGTTGAACTTAGGGATGGCCACGGTCAGGATATTTGGAATTTTCAGCTGGATCCGTCAAATCCGAAGACTTATGGATCCTTTCCAGATCCATCAATATCTGCGGCTATCCGGATCCGGATCCGTGAGAAATAAGTATAATTTATAAAATAATAATATAAAATTATTTTTTTAAAAATAAATAAATTGAAAATAATATTAAAATAATTTTTAAACATTTTTACTTTGTAGATTTTTAAAAATATCCAAAATTTTCATGTAAAATTATTTTTATTGTATTTTAAGTAATTTTCTATATATTAAATAATATATATTTAAGTATTATATATTTTAAATAAATATTATATATAAACACGGATCCAGATCGGATCCGGATATCCGGGATTTCAAAATAAAATATTCGGATCCGAATTCGGCCACATCGAATATCTTATTTTTCTGATCGGATTGGAGCGGATCTTGGATCGGATCTCGGGTAATTTGTCCAACCCTAGTTGAACTGACTTAAACTGATAAAATTTTATATTACCAAAACTGAAACATATTATTTTTTTGCTCAATACTAATTTTAAAATATCTTTTAAATTTTAATGTTATTAGATAAGTGATAATATTTTTTTTTTGGGTCAATATGTTTTAAAATCTAATGCTATTTCTGCAAAAAAAAAATATCAAAACTTCTGTGCACTAATAACATCTCGGCACAAGTTTGAGTCTTCATTTTCAACTTTTCCACCCAATTCATTCGACAAAGTTCTAAGAATAGATCATGCTTGATGTTATTCTATCTTGTTCAAAACGTTGATAGGCTCTTCTAGTTCTCAGAAACAAGACAACACTCGAAGCTAGTCCAATCACCGACAAGCATCCCCACCACACAAACGTTAGTAAATAACAGTCTCGGCCCATACATATAACTGACTCGTTCTTTGACCCAGCCATGCTATGAGATTCATATATCAAAGCAGCTAAGAAACCGTAGACCAACGATCCTATCGGTATGTTTGTGATAAGGATGTTGTGGTTAACCCCGACGCTGTTGGGTCCAAAAAGCTCAGATGTTATAGAAACCGCTGCTGCAAATATGAAACCTGAGCTTAGACCGATTAAAGCTGTTCCTGCTTGTAATGCTGATAAACTTCCTGATGATGCCAACAAGAAAAGCGCGATTGTGGTTGGGAAGAGCGCAACGGCTAGCCACCCGGTTCTAGCAAAATAAAACTTCCTGCACAATGCGCATAGCAATATGCATATTAATCTTCTCATGATGTTAGAACCAGAGGATTAAAAAAGCTTGTGTAAAGGACTTACGCTCTGATATAGTCTGGTGTTGCTGAAAGCAATCGACCAAAAAATGAGAATGACGAATAAAGCGTAACAAGAGTTGTAGTCTCAGAGCTTTGTCCTAAAGATTGTGCAATCTGTCCCAAGTTGTTACTATAGACAAGTCCAATCGTGCCACCGCAGAAATAGGCTATATAGTAAAGCCAGAAATCTGATCTGCATAAGAGCAAATATAGAGGATGTTCTTCTCCAAGCATTCCAAGCTGATTACTTGTAATGAGCTTATTGCAACAACATCCATCTTCGTCTTCAATGAAACTTTTCTGATCAGGAGTAATGATGTTTCCCACTATATCATCGTTGAGTAACTGGTAACCTTCGAGGCTGGCTTGACGTGTCACCATTCCTTTATGCATCTCAAGCTCATCGACATCAACAAGAATGAAACCAGAACCCTCTAAACGGAAACTGGAGTGGACATTACGCAGATACCAATTGCGAGCGTAGACTAAACCAGGAAGGCATAGAGGAAGAATCAAAAGAATAATTGATCCACCAAAGAGAAGACGAGCTGAGGTTACATCAGAAGTCTTTGAACCAAATAGAAGCAGATAAACACCATTCAAAACCGCTAATATGTTAAGCAATAGAAACATCAGAGAGTCTCTTTTAACTCCATCAGGTGGAAGAGGTTCAAGAGGCGGTTGGCGAAGAATAGGAATGAGAGCAGCAAAGGAGACAATAAGAGGTATAAGGGAGTTTAGAAGAAGATATAGCTGTGTTGAAACAGGATTGATTGCGTTGTAAGCAAGAGTGTATAACGCAGCACTTACGCCATTAAAGCTCACTGTGAGAGAAAGTGCAAGTGATCTATTTGCAGGGAAGTTTCTGATGCAGAGCACAAAGCAGACTGTGTTGAACCAACATATACTTAACCCAGCTAACAAACAACACAGAAACACCTGTCACAAACATCAAATAAACCATACTTAGTCACAAGTTCGATGAGACAGTGACTCTTTTGTAGGAATCAAGAATTATATAGAAAATTTAAATCTTTCATTCCCTAAATATCATTTTTTTTTTTAATTGACTATGGTCAATGGAAGATAATTGCAGATAGTTAAATAAAGATATAACACTTCTATCTGAACAATTCAATAGTATAATTATAACATGACAAAGATCCTCTAATGCAATTCAGAAAGAAACACAACCGCCATTTGTTGCAAGAAAAACACTATTAAAATGATCTGATGACAAAGACAAAATATTTCCTATTAATATACACAAAAAAATGAAGATCCGATCACAACAATAAAGATTCTCAAGACAGTCATCAAACCCCGAGAAAAAAAAAAAAGCCGAACTAAGCCAAAGCAAAACACGTGCGACCAACCAGTCACATCAAAAATTCACTATGAACTACTAATCGACCAGTCAACAATCACCGACTCTTCTTCAAAACTGGAAAAACTTGATTTCGTCTTTATTAGTAACCAATAAAATAATATATCTTTATGAGTAACCAATAAAATAATATAATTTTAATAATATGGAGGTCAATATGAACTAAACTACAAAAATGTAAAAACAACTTCTTTAATTTAACTATAAATTCATTCATAAACAGCAGTAAAATGATGATATTCAACAAATTCGTTATACATGATGAAATTGTATATTCATTATAGCAATTAAGTTAATACTTAATACTGTAAAGCTGAAAAGATTAGTTCTACATTATGAAATTGTATCATAAAAGTAATTAAGTAATGAAACTACATTAGTTAATAAATAGAATTGACAGTAAAGCTACAGAAAATAAAATTAATGTTTCAAAAATAAAGATTAATTATAATAATACTACCAATTATTAAATTAAAAAAAAAATTTGGTTTTTACAATTTTCGCCATGAACAATGTGGAATCTATCAAAATGATTAAAATGTTGATTAAAATGTATGAGAAATATGTTTACCATTATATAAGGCAAAGAGATAATGTTAGTGATGACAAGCCACTGAACACCATAACCAACGAAACCCATAATCGCCGCCGCGAAGAGAACCGTCCAAAGAGGAAAATACAAAAGTGCAAGTCCCGATGACCAACCAAAAACTTTACCGAGATCCGAAGCGACGGCGAGGTAATTCAATTGTACCTGTGAAATCCCTAGAACCGATTTCAAATTCGACGAATACGTCGAGAAATCGAAATTCGTACCAGTAAATGCTTGAATCCAGATCGTTGCTACAAGTATCATCCATTTTCTTGATTGTCCCGCCATCTCTCTTAACAATCTCCGATGATCGTTTCCTCAATCTCTGGAGATTTTTGATTTTTTTTTCTTCTATTTCTCGTTCGATGTGTTTTTAAGCTTCTTCTTCACTGGTTTATTTAAAGAATCGAGAAAGTGTACTACAGTAAATAGAAGAAAAAAAAACGAATCTTATTCTGTTACGTGGCATCATCGTATAAGGAATTTAACCGAGTTCGAATCGATTTGGTTTAATCTTGTTTGTTTTATGGTTCATTATGGTTATGGTTCGGCATTTAAAGGAAAAAGTTTAAACCAGGTCAATAATTTATCTCTTTTTTTGTTGGAACATTATTAATAATTGATCTCATGTCCCTTATTTGTATATATTTGTATTTGGGAATTTTTCATCAAATAGTTACCAACTTTTTAAAAAACACATGAGGTTTTTTGTGTTTTCAAAAAGTATCCCGTAAACAAAAAAAAATTGGAAATATGTGAAATTGTGAATGACGTTTTAGTATTGTAAAACAAAAACCGTAAGAAGTATTTAATCTACTAAGCGACCTCTTCTGGATATCTGATTCAAACGTGTCCTTTATTTCTCCAGTAATTTGCAAAGTTTCAGTCCACAAGACAAGTTTTCTTCATTCCCAAGCAATGATAAATAGCAAAAAAAAAAAAGGACAAAGAACAAATCTTAACAGTTTACCTGCAAAAATTTTTTTAAGACAGAGAGGTTATTAGTGGGTTCATGACTTTTCTTAATGATAAAAATCAACGGTTAATGCAGGAACCCTTAAATTTACACTGTTAGATTTGAAGTGAAGAGAGTTGTCTCCGATGTTGTAGCCGTTGCGATGTAAAACTACGAAAAGAAAGGCCCATTGGGCTTTCATTAAATCTCGCTCGTTTTTAGTGTGTATTTGTTCAATCTGGAAAAATTATACTAAATTATCTTTTCAAATATTGATTTCTAAAAAGGTTGGATCTGTCATCTGTGTCTAGGAAAGTGCACGTGGCCCTTTAGGAAGAAATGTCATTGGAGGGGTCTCTCGCATCTTCATTCACAGATATATATTTTTTTTTAAATATGAATATATATTTTCATCTAGTTGAAAATGCAATGTCCAAACGTTGACCAAAAAAAAAATTATGAGAGGCATACCATTTTCGATTGCACATTGTTTTAGCAAAGTAAAAAAACTGTCAACGTTTTCACAAAGCATTCTCCGGGATAATTCGAGCGACCGTTAAGATTGTCATTAGTGTATATAATGGACCGACCTTAACCATTATTTGTATCAATTTCTTTTTTTGGTTAAAGATTTTATATTAATTTGTTTATTATTCAGTTTTTGTATCGTCACACACTTTATCTAAATTGACATTGAATATAACATAATTCAGAAAATATTAAAAAGAATATTTTCTTATTCAAAATGTCGAATCTTGCCGACATAATATTATTAGAAATAGCTCATAGATTTGCTATTATTATAAGTGATAACATTTCAAAAATAAAACATGAGTTTAAAATTATTGAAACTCAACATGAAACTGATTTATAAAAAGAAACGACAAGATTGTGGGATCATCCGACTATAGGACGGTTTTGGACAGGACCATTGGGACAATCGTCAGTTGGAACATAGAGCACGACCCGGTTACAACAACTGATAGCTGGAAAATAAACATCTAAAGGATAAACAATAGCAGTTACATGTGGATTATCACGTTCTATTATTGCCTTTGCTCTAACTCCACTCACTCCTTTTAGCTCTGGCCACTCCACCTTCAATCCTACACACACCAACAACAAATCTTTAATCTTTGGTTTTATATATGGTATTAATTGTTCACCAAAGGCAAAAAAACAGTTCATCGTTTCAAATTTAGTATTATTGAATCATGAAATGGAACACATCAGTACATGATTCACACAGGATAGCACATTAGCACCATTTGTTAATGACTACTTGACATATATGCAAACCTAGTATTCCAAATGAACAAAATCTAACTTGATTTGGAACACAAATAACAACTAAATCAACGTTATGACTTAGTGAGACTATTGGTGGAAAACTAAAAAAAAATATAGATTAACGTTACCTGGGAATTTAGATTGGCATGCACTGCCAGAGCAGTCACAGATATCACATTTGGGACCACGGATTGGACAACTGTATTGCATTTTTGTGTTATCTTTAGTTAAGTTTTACTTAAACAAGACAATGGATAATCTTTTAATATTCAAATGATATATTCTTTTCATTTTTACCTATTGATATATATATATATATAGCAAAAAAGTGAAAAGTATACAGTTTGAAACGTAAATGGTAAATATGGTCAAAGATACGAAACATATTTGCTATAAATTACAAGGCTATACGTAATATAAGGAAATAATTAATGGTATAATAAATCTTCTTCGGCTATGGTTAGACACAAATCAAAACGTATATACTATCTTAATTTATGACATATTAAATTTTATGGCATGACTTGACGCATGTCTCCTAAACAGTAACTTTTAAATCTCATATTTTACAACAATTCTTTTTGTGTAAACTTATTAATCGTTATACATTAAATTTGTCATTAAGCAAATTATGGTCAAATATATCTACCGTCTTTTCTGTATTGTATCTTAGTACTATTTTGACACGAAGTCAAGACTATATATATTATTATATTTTATGGCATGCTCTAAAATTTCCAAATGATAACATATGTGAGTATGTGACATGGTAGAATAACATGCACTCTAAGATGCTGACCATTTTGATAGTGATACTTTCAATTTGTATTGCTATTTTTTTCATATCTCTTTTAACTATTTTAACATTGATTACCATTTTCAATTGTTAGCTATCTTATCGTTTGGCGTCACTCAATCACACTTAAAATAGTTTTGATATTTCTTTATGAAAACGTCATTATATCTCACGCGAGGGAGATTAATGATAGCATCGTTGGAAAACTCATGGAAATTGCCTACTGGAAACAAATAAAGTTTAACTTTTTTTGGCTGATACCACCGTACCGAATGAGATAAGAGAGCAGCAAAGAACGCAAGTACTCATATAATCGCAGCAACCAGATACAGGATGGTATAACTGGAAATATGACGCAAGTATTGAATAATGTAAATTATAAGAGATGAAGATAGCGTTATACGAAGGAGCAGGACATGCGATTGAAAGCGAGGCTACATTGGGATGAAAGGGTGAAATTCAGGCCTTGATAATAGCGATGAGTTGTCTTTGGGCAAGTATGTTTTGAAAATAACTATGTGCATTTCGGACTAGCGAAGTCGATAAAAAGCTACGCTGGTGGAAGATTTTTTTTGAAGCATTTTATTGGGAGATTGGATAAATCTATCTAATTCGAATTGATATAAATCGAGAATACAAAGCAAGATCAAGAATGATCTAGAAAATAATAAATGAATGTCAATATTTAATTTAGTAAATTTATCATTATCGTAAATATATTATTTATATTTATATTTCCATTAAAATAGAAAATTAGGTTTATCTCAATGTCTATATAAATCATCATATTGTATGTGTAAACATTATTCGCATGAGAGTCTAATATAACTTTTTTAAAACACTTTTATATTTTTACTTTCATCAAACTTATCATGGTATCAGAACAATGTCTATCATGGTATCAGAGCAGTCGATTCTTAAACCTAATATTCTAAAGAATCTTTATTCTTTATTTATTTTTGTTCGTTGATTTTAACGTTTCTAAATCAACTGAGTTCTCGAAAGTTTCGAGTTCATTGTTTATTCTTCTCTAGTTGAGAGTTTTGTTAGTAAAAAACAAAGAGATCGTTAATCTCTATATCGTTAATAATCCAACAGCTCGATATTATATCCGTTTTGATCCTACGACGGGGTATAAACGTCATTAATGATCTGATGGCTGGATGTTGTAACCGCTTTAACCCTACGATAGAGTATAAACGTCGCTGATAATCCAACTGGATGTTGTAGTCGCTTTGACCCTATGACCGGATATAAACGTCGATGAAAATCTGACAGCCGGGTATAATGCTGATATTTTGAAGACATATCCAATTTCACATGTGTTACCACGTATGACCTTGATAGATAGATCGACCTAATCTGAATTGATATGAATCGAGAATACAAACCGAGATCAACAAAGATCTAGAAAATAATAGATAAATGTTAATATTTATTTTAGAAATATAATAGATAAATATATTATTTATATTTATATTTCAATTAAAATAGAAAACTAGATTTATCTCAAATTTTATATAAATCAAAGTATATCTAAATATTATCGTGGTATCCAAAAACAAATAATAAGCTTGCAGATTCCGAAGTGTCGAGTTCACGATTGCAGTTATGTCTAATTCTCTTTTTGTAGTAATTTGTAGTATTGATCTTCGGCAATTCATCACTAATACATGCAACTGATGTTTAAAAACTACGGGTATATATTAGAAAATAAACAATATTTAATTTTGTGTTAGTTTTTTTTTTAATGTCAAGATTTTATACTTTTTTTTTGTTTTTGAGTTATAAACTAACTACCTTTACAGAAAAAAACAAGAAACAACACAACTAGAGACGAAGAGCAATAAAGGTTTTCAAGAAGGAAAATAATATTACATCACTTAAAATGAAATGGATAGAATATTATTTTTTCTTTTTATGTTGACTACTATATACATGTACCAAAGGCTATAGAAAAAAAAATGTATTCGCAAAAATAAAAGAATTAGTTTTAAAAGAGGCTGGTTAATCAAAATGAATGAATTAAGCTTACAGAAACCACACAAGCATATTATAAACTAAACAAGCTGGTTTTACAATTCAAAGTTTAAAACACGAAAAGTATATCTTTTCAAAAAGGGAAAAATAACTAAAAAGAACCTTTAGCCTCGAGAACGCCTGCCATGTTGGATACTTGGATCTTCAATAGTTCCAGTCTTCCAGGGAATTAGTATGAGAAGACAGAGACATGCACCTCCAAAATCATTAGTTTGCACTCTATCACCCAAATTAAAGCTTCTAGTTCTGTTTGTAGAGAAGCAAATTTTCGTAACTGTCCCTTATCTTGAATTTGTTTTTGTTATTTATCTTAATTTTGTACTAAACGATAGACAAATGTTCATGTTCATAGCATCTTTTTCCATAGTCATAATTTCTCTAGCTATACTCATAATTTATCATTTATTTTGCTAATGCTAATGCTTATTATCACTGTTCTTAAATACAATTTAGACCATTACGATCAATCACAAAATCGCAAAACGAACAATAGGAACGACTATCGTGATTTTTTTTTCAAATCTAAAACATCATGTGGTATTATTCAATTAAATGTAACGGAGTCACTTCAAAGTCAAAACCCATATGCTGTCCTGTCTGTATTATATTAAAATTAAACGCGTTTTCGGGTCTTGAAATGAGAAAATATATACAGTATTTTAGAAATAACTTTCTTGTTTAGAAAAAAAAAACAATTCAATATTGGTAAACTGCAACCGAGATTTTCCGGGCGTCTTCGTTATCTCATTTCCATTGTCCCACCAAGGACCCTACCACATCTTACATAATTTTGTAATCTTACCAAAATTCATTTATTTTTGTAGTTAGACATTCTACATCAAAATCCAGAGTAATTATAAACATATCACCGTCGCATTAGTGTAGATTAGATCGTCGATGTATATCAGATCAGATATTTTCCCTTCGTTATTATAGCGGTCCGCTAAAATTATAGTAAGTAATACGAATACATCTACATGCATACAAATCCATTATCGAAAACCTTTAAGCTTGAAATCTTTTAACAAAAAAAAAAGAAAATAAATAATGTAGGCTTGAATGAGTTTTCATTGTTTGCTAAAAGTTAATATGTGAATTCACATTTTATCAAAACAAACAACAAAAAGTTAATATGTGTGGTATTTTTGTTGTAATGTAATATCAAATTCAAAACTAAAAATATCAAAATGTAGATTTCATTATATCTACGACCGTGTTATACTGTTCAAAGATTTGACTTTTAGAACCTTACTAATCGATTTTCAAAAATAAAATAATTAGTGATGAGATTCCATTCACTAATGATTTGGTAAGGTCTCTCCATCCGGAAGATAAAATGAAGACGAAGAAGGAGAAGGAGAGAAAAGTCAACTTAATTATATAACTACCATATAAGGTCTTAAGGATTTGGTATTCGGCATTAATGTTCAACGCATTTGGAGAACCGACACGACAATACAGGTGGCGAATTATTTTTTATTTGCAAAAATAATTTAATGTAATAGTAAGTTTAAATTTTGAAGATAAATCATCTCAGCGGAACTGATATGGACGTTAGTATAATGTACAAAGATAGTTTCGTTATATATATTCCATCCAGATATACCTTTTGATTTCGATATGTAGGTCATTTAGTCATTACTAGTTTACTTACCTAACCTAGTCTCGCATTATTTTTCATTGTGTTTTTATAGTTTTTTTTTGTTTTGGTTGGTAATCTTAAAAATAATAGAACAATGGAACGATAGAGAGATAGAGTGATAATTATTATTTGCCACAAAAAGATAGTGATACTTAAATCGCTAATCAATAACACTAAATTTTAGAATATTTAAAATTTCACGTTTGAATAACATCTAATTTATATTTAATTCAAATTATTTAAAATTCTTAATTAAATAGATATCCGACAATAAGTAAACAAAAAATACTTATAAAAATAGATACAGTAAACATTTTTTTTTTTGAAGAGAGAATAAACATCTGAAAGCTGAATAAGGGATTCTGATTTTTAAAAATTTGAGTAGCTTATTTTTTTAATAAAAATTAAAAAAATCATATACTACAAAAGTAGATTTCTTGAGCTCTTTCACGTTGAGTCTCTCGTGACCTGGCGGCTGGTGAATATATGAAAGAAACAAAAAACTTTATGCTTATTTTATTAAATAAAAAAAATTGTTTTCTTTCAACTTTTGGTATTCTGTATATATCCATCTATATAACAGAGAAGACAGCAATAGCTTCTCTACGAACTTCTATAAACCTTACTCTTGAAACTCCTCTTTTACACATTTTACATTATAAAAAAACGTTTTGTTTCGCCGTGAATAAGAACTCGAAGTGCCATTTACTCAAGGTAAAGCTTTTTTCATAAAAATAAAGTTGCTTTAAAAAATTCTTAGATATTTTTCAATTCTTCCATGTGTTATCTACCTTTTTGTGTTGATCTAAACTCAGAATTTTTTTAATTTAATTGTAGCTTATAGATATGTTTTGGAAACTAATTAATGTTTATTCGGATTATTACTTGAAAAATGTGAATAATTTATGGAATATAACTTAGTACCACTGTCGTCTTCTTTATCAAGAAACAAAAAAAACTACGGTCGTATTTGCACCAAATCTTATCAAAGAAAAACAAAATTACGGTCGTATATATTCTAATGAAATAAAAAACAATTACGATCGTATAATTGTAATGTAAAAATCTTTCAAACTTTGGTATCAATTGCCATTTTTTTCCAGGATGTGATTTGCGTTTCTCTTTTTCCCCCAAGTAGTTGGCGGTCCAATAATCGTAAGGCAAGACCGAATTATATTCATTGCCGACAAATTTTTTTTTATCGTATGTTCATGATTTTCGTGACTCTCATTTTTGCCCCTCCCGACGCCGTGAATTTTGGTCTGTTTAAGTTTTGGCGTAGAAGGGTATTTTCGGATACTTGTATTTTAATTCATTTACTGTTCATAGAGCTACTCTCTAAATATCATTTAATACAAATGCAATCTAACAAACATAGTCATGACAAGTACTGAAAAAATAGTGCAGTTAATTCGTTTATTAGATCGGGTCGGGTCTAATTTATTACTATTAAAGAAAGTAAAATTTCATAGATATTTATTTATATATTCGTATAACTTATAGACTTATAGTAATAATATAAATCATTTTTCGGTGGACTACATCCATCGAGGTGAATATTTAATACTACAGCCAGCCAGAAACACACACATGGACTGGTCATTTTCTTCCCGACCATATTTTTTATATAACATATATATTTCCACGATTCAGTAAGTAATTTACTGGTATATTAGTTTTTTCTTTTTCTTTTATTTTTTCATTAGATTTACTGGTAGATTAGTATTCACACCAAATACTTTTTCAAAACTACGAATCAATCATATTTCAGTAAATTCAAATCTTTTCAACTAAAAGTTTACAATTTTTAATATATACAAAAAGCATAAAACTATAATTTATTTTTCAATGGAATAAGAAATAAAAAAAACTTGAAATATTAATCTATAAAGAATATAATCACGGGACGAATGATTGAAACTTTTGTTGTAGGTTATTATAAATTAACATATACACAAATTTTGGTTTAAAACTTTTAAGTAGTGATTATTTAAAAATACTCATCCTAGGAACAAAAAGATAGACTTAGGCTAAGAGAAATGATTGATCCCAAAAAAAGGGATACGAGAAATTTTAGGAACATGTCTAGGGGTGTAAGTGTGTTAATTAAACTTTGATTGGGTAAAATGTGATTCCTAGAACAATCATTCCTGTATAAACATCTAGCGATCTCTAAGCTTTTGTTACTACAATGCTCTACATTATTTTTGGGAGAGAATTAATATTATAATCGAGTAATCGACTTTTCAACCATTATAGCCATAATTAAAATATTTTTAACTTCGGATAAGATTATTTTAACTAATTTCATAATTGTTTATTTTATTACAGAATGGGGAGACTAAAACAATTGTGGTCAAGTCTGCTAGTGCTAGCCGTGGTTGTGATCGGAGCCGGAGCTGTGCCCATCACATATCTTGAATCCGCTGTGGCTAAAGGAGCCGGTACGTAATATTTTTCTCTTCAGAAGATTTAATTACTGGTGTATCTTTAGAAAGTTGACACTTGACAGGCTTACGTTAAAATAAATAAATAAATATTGACAGACTAATATTTTCATTTAAACTATTTTTGGGCGTTTATAATTTTAAAATAAAACATTTATTTTTCTATTTAATAATTTCGGTTTAAATTAAAAACCAAAGTTTACTAGCCTGATTTGTATTATTTAATCTGATAGATAAAATCACTATTAAAGTTAATTTATATTTTTTTTTTTGTTTGTAGTGTGTTTGGATGGTAGCGCACCAGCGTACCATTTCGATAAAGGATCTGGTTCAGGAGTGAACAGTTGGATTGTTCACATGGAGGTTAGTCCAAACAACTTAATATTTAACTGAATATTATTACAAAACTAATGATGTAGTTAAGTTAATTAAACATATATAATTATGTGAATACTAGGGAGGAGGATGGTGCACTGATATAGCTACATGTGTCCAACGTAAAAGTACAATGAAAGGTTCATCTAAGCTTATGAACAAAGACTTTGGTTTCTCCGGTATCTTGGGTGGCAAGCAAAGCACCAATCCAGGTTATTATTTGTTTTATTTTCTTCTTATCATTTTGTTTATTTGTTTCTCATATTTTTGATGCAATGAGATTGAATCAGAATTGTGGTTTTTTGCAGACTTTTATAATTGGAACAGAATCAAAGTTCGGTATTGTGATGGTTCATCTTTCACCGGCGATATAGAAGCTGTTGATCCAGTAATGCATCAGGCCTTCACCATTAAAAACTAACAACTTGAATTTTAGTTTTAATTCCGAATTTATATGAATGGAGTTTGAATATTTTCAGGGGAACAAGTTGTTTTTCCGCGGTGCTAGGGTTTGGCGTGCGGTGATCGATGATCTTATGGCTAAGGGAATGAGCAACGCTCAAAATGTAACAAAAAAATGAAACTTTCACTAGCTACTGATTTTTTGTTTTTCACTAGTTAGTGATTACTTTTGAGTTTTTTTGGAATTGAGAATATTAAGTTACATAAATTTTCAGGCGATACTCTCTGGTTGTTCAGCTGGAGCATTGGCAGCGATTCTACATTGTGACCAATTCAAGTCTATTCTTCCCAACTCAGCCAATGTCAAATGTGTTTCTGATGCTGGTTTCTTCATTCACGGGTAACATTCATTATTTTTATAAAATTACGCAAAATTTACATAATCCAAATAGGACCATATATAGAAACAGAAATAACAACATTTGTTACTTTTTTGATAAAAAAATTATTTGTTAATATTGCGTTTTGAACAGTAAGGATATCAGTGGAGGATCTTACATCGAATCGTACTACGGTAAAGTAGTTGCAACGCACGTACGATCTCTTTCTTTCTTTCCTTTTTTCAGACCAAATTGCTTTAAGACATTAGATTCTTCTGGCCGGTCGCAGCTAATCTTGATCACTGTTTATAGGGTTCTGCAAAAAGCCTGCCTGCTTCTTGCACCTCAAGCATGAAACCCGAATTGGTAAATATATCTTCTGACAATATATTGTTGATATAATGCATTTTTCTCGTTTCTTAAATCGTACTAACACGATTTTTTTCGTTCTTTTGCAGTGTTTCTTCCCTCAATACGTTGTTAAGACCTTACAAACACCACTTTTCGTCATCAACGCTGCCTTCGATTCTTGGCAGGTTTGATTTAGATCTCGTTATCGATTTTTGGCATAATTATCAAACCGCAAAATCCTAATTACAGTAGGATTTGTTTATTTTTCAATTCTTTTGTAGATCAAGAACGTTTTGGCGCCAACCTCTGTTGATAAAAGCAAAGCGTGGAAGACTTGTAAGCTTGACCTCAAGAAATGTAGTGCCTCTCAGCTTCAAACCGTTCAAGGTAATATATACGAAGAAAATTAACTAAACCAGATTTAGTGTAATGTCTACTTGATTAAACCGTTTGGTTTATTTTAATATCTCAGGGTATAGAGACCAAATGTTGGCTGCATTGGCGCCGCTTCGAGCAAGTACAACTAAAGGATTGTTCCTAGACTCGTGCCACGCTCATTGCCAAGGTGGAAGTGCCGCCACTTGGTCCGGAAGCGAAGGTCCCCAAGTCGGGAACACGGTAATAACTTGATTTTCTTTTATAAAATAAATGGAATATAGTGAAATACCATAAAATACAACATAATTGAAGTTTTAGTTGCAAAAAAAAGCATTTCAACTTAAAAACAGTTTCAGAAATATCGCATATGAGAGATTTATAAGAATGGTTTCAAAAACTTTAGGAAAGATTTCTAAGACATTAAGACTTCTTTTAAGAATCTTTCATGAGCCGGAAATTATGTTGAAAATTTGTGTGTTAAGTTTAGAAAAAAAAAACAAACAAATACGATGTAGTTTTATAGAGTTTATTGTTACAATCAACTTGTTTATTTTGTTGGATTTGTTTTTTTTCTTTTTCAGAAAATGTCTAAGGCTGTTGGAGATTGGTTCTTTGACCGGAGTTCGTTTCAGAACATAGATTGTTCATCGCTAAATTGCAACCCTACTTGTCCTGCAGTGTCAACCGAAGACTAAATTTTATTCGTTGATGTTTTAAGTTGAAATAAAGTTATTAACTAATCATCTTTGAATTATTGTTCTTGCAATTTTAATATGATGTATACAATATTTATAAATCCAAAGAATAAATAGAAATATTTGCATTGAATTACTTTTACAATTTATTAATTGGTTTCTACTTTTTGCGTTTACAGAAAAAGTATTAATATTTGCTAGACAATTCAAATATTATACATTCCGGGTTCATGCTTTTTGGAGCATATTTGCAATGCAGAAACGAATATGCTCTTGTAACGCATAATATCAATGGATTGACTCATTTCTTACAGATATGATAGATCAATTTGATTCAGAAGTTTAGATTTAAATTTTTTTGAATTTTATTTTCCAGTGTAAGCTACAAACAACAAGCAAAAACACAACATTTTGATTCAGCCACAGACAAAAACAGATAAATGTTCTTGGTCTTTTGCAGAATCAGAATCTTTCAACATTATATCTGTACGACTGTAATCAATGTTGTTCAGCTGATGGATCATGTCTACAAATGTCTCCTCGACATAGTGGACATACTCTGCATTGCCATAAAAGCATCATTAGATCTCAACTCAGACACCGAAAAAGGCGAAATATTGTTAGTTACCATAAATCAGATTCATACCTGTGAATCTCCTTGAGCCATTTATCCACACAGGTTCTATGAAACTCATGATGACAGGGAAGTGTTCTTATAGTGTCTCCGTCTTCATACTCCACAAGGCATATGTAACATCTGAAAGATTTTGGGAAATAGAGAACATTTTTAAACCATAATGTCTCGACTTACAAACAAGACACTTGAACAAGAAAGGTTAAAGGTATTACTGTGAAGAATCCTCGTTCTGAGACTTAGTATACAGTTTTATCGGTAATAAGTCCACAACATCGTTAGGTGCAGGAACAGATCCTATAGATGACACTGATGGTTGTTGAGAGGATAAGACAACAGATTGCTGATGAATTTCATCAAGAACCTAAAATGAATCACGCATAAAAACCTTATTAGCATAGACAAGAAAGACAAAAAAGCTGTTAATGGGAAGATAAAAGACATGCAAGTATTTACCTCGAAGAGAGCTTCAGCTAGTAATACTATTCTTGAGATGCTAGCTCTTGCATTCGTTTCATCGGTTGATACTGTTGTAGAACCACGGTTAGTAACTGCACGGCATGTGCAACGACCTGTTTGATCTTGACCTGATAAGACGCAAGATCTATCATGATGGCCTGTGACATTCTCAAAGCGGCTTCCTAATCTTTGAAGAGCTCGAACCTGTGGAATTAGTTACCATCAGTTAGTTATACCTTGAGCTGATGAGACACATCAAGGAAGAGATAATCGACAAGTTTCAAACCTGAGATCTTATTCTCCTTCTTCTTTCAAGAAAATCTGATCTGTGTTCCAATAAACCTTGATACCTCCCATCTCTCGCAAGAGGAGCAGGCGTTTCGTGATCTTGAATGCCAAATAAGGTCCTTCGAATGCTAGAAGCAGAACGATTTAGTATAGACGTTGAACTCACAGGGTTATCCTCTGCTGCTGCGGTTTCAGAAGAGAAGAGATCAGTATCTTCTTCTCCCTGATGTGGGGAAGGACGAAATGCAAAATCAGAAAGTGAAGATCGACGAAGAACTCTATCTCGGAGTCTTCCAACACTCAATGTTCTACTAAATCGAACATTTCTCTCAATGGAAGGTTCCCGAACAAGATGTCTTCTATCAATAATTCCAGCATAAGTACTATCACTACCATTAACTACTCTAGAAGAACGTACGCTACCTTCTTCCTCAAAGCTCATGGCATCAATATCTCTAACTACATTGTCAATCACAGGAAACCTCGGAGATTCGAGCCTAATAGCAGATTCTGAAGGTGAAGTAACACCTTCTTCTCGAGAAGAGGAAACCGGATAAGTAGTGTTGAAGGATCTTGAGCTTGAAGCTCTACTAAGTCTAGAGCTTATATTACCGGGAATGAATTTGAAATGCGAAAAAACTCGACCTGGAGTAGAAGATTCTTGAATCGAGTTCGAACCGCTAACATTTCTTATCTGTACATTGCTTACACTAGCTTCTTCTTCCTCTTCAATACCACAATCATCATCAAGCTCAAGCTCATTTTCAGATTTCTTCTTCTCATTTTTTAAATCTTTATCATAACAATCTGATGCATCTCCTTGATTCCTTGATTCAATTCTACGCCTAGAAACACTTCGTCCATGACTCTTCCTCATCCATGTATTACACACCTAACATAAATTTGACCTAAAATTTCAGATTTTTAAAATCAAACTCAATGAAATTGCGTTAAAGATTCAAAAACAAAACCTTTTCACCACCATCATCATTATCACTATCATGAGAAGTAGAAGCTGAAGCAAGACAAGAAGAGTGAAGAGAACAAAACAAACTCATTGATGTTCTTCTCCTTCCACCACCATTACTCGACGACAACGAAGGAAGAGATTGAGCCACATCGGATTCTTCTTCTTTCACCGCCGTAGCCGATAACGATGAGCCAGGACATGATTTGCTCCGCCCAGATCCCATTTTCTTCTCAGAAGATTGTAACTTTTTGCTGAAATTACATCATTACCACAAATCTTCCTCCAAGTCAAAATCGAAAAATCAAAACTTTCTTCTCAGATCTTTACATTGAACTCGAATTCAACATTGAGAATAAAGAATCCAAAGCCCTAGTTAATGGATTTCAGATCTGAAACTGAAATTTGCAAGAATACCTCGAAATCTGAAGTTTTTTTTTGGCTAGGTGAGGATTATAATGTAGTAACTAAGCAAATGTGTATGGTTTTTTAGTCAAAATAAAAATGCTTTGAATTAAAGAAAGGAATTTTAAAATGTGTAGGCACTTTCTTAAAAAAGCGGTATATCACTTAAAATTTTAAATTATATGTTTATATTATACGAATATTTATATTCAACAAAATACTCGATAATTAAATAAACAAAACGCTAATTATATAACTTATGATTTATATAAGTATTTAAAAAATTATTTAATATCTATATTTTTATAAAATAAAAATAAAAGAATATTACTTAAAAAACTTAAAATTACAAAACATTCATAATGTTTTCATTTTTATAATTTAAATTTTAAAATTATTTAATTTTATAATTTTATTATATTATATTATATTATGTTATATATGCTCAAATTTATATTTTTATTACTTAAAATCGTTTATAATTTCTCTGATTATATTTATGGAAAAAAGAGACAAAGCACCTATCTACGAAAGAGAGGGAGACTTTTAGGGAAGAGTGTGTTTGATGTTTCGAACGAGAGGGAACAATAAACCAAACTCCCATTTCTTTATTTTTTCTTCCAAATTTTTTTGTATCTATTTACCATCGTAATTTGACTCTGTTGAGGACTATAATTTTTTTTTTTTGAAATTGTCAGGAGTTGGGTGTAGTAAATGGTAGGGTAACCTCAAAAAATTAAATCCGAATCAAATGAGTAGTTGAACTAAGTTTGTTTATAATTGATTAGTTTCACTAACTGAGAAATAAAAAAACCAAAACCAATTCGAATTGAAACTGATTTTAGTTATATCCAAAAGAACGGTGTAGTCAGTCGTTTTCTAGGTGCTAACTGCCCTTAAATATTTGGATTTTATAAAAATTCAATAAATTAACAAATGTTTTTAATTTTGTTTTAGTTTTGTTAATTTGATAAATAAAATTTAAAATCACAATGGAGTGTTGTATTTAAAGTTTGAGAATCTCGTTTCTTTACGTTTTAAAAAAATATAAAATATAATAATATGATTATTTTGTCATTTTAAAATATTATGACTCATAGATTTCAAAAGAAACACAGTGAACATTAAATTCAGCATTAATTTTTTTGTTAGTTTGAAAATTTTAAGTTATTCTATTATGTTAGGCGCTAGGAGAATTTTTTTTATATGCTTAATGACTAGCGTATTTTTTTTATGTCACTATGTTTCTTAAGAGACTATTAATAAATGAAACTTTATTAAAATTTAAACTAATAATAAATTTATTTAGTTTCAAATTTTCATAAACCCCAAAAAGACAAACCAAAATCAAACTAAACAAGCAACCAATTCGTCAAAGATATTTTGTTAATTTTGTAATACTGTTTATTACTGTCCTTGAACTTTTAAGTAATTAATCATAATTACTATGCTCATTTGTAAATTCTTAGTTCCAAAACTCTATAATTTTGTAGAAAGGAAAAAAAAGAGAGAGCAAAACTTGACGGCGAAAAAAAATGCACACTCTAAACAACACCACCACCACCGGTTCGCAAGATCCGATCGACCCAAACCCGAATCTCGACCCGGACCAATTCACTCACCGAAGTCACATTCATCCACAGTCTCGACGTCCTCGGGGATTTGCCGCGGCAGCAGCAGCATCGACAACTCCAACTGAAAGCGATGTAAACAACGGGAACATCGCCGGAATCGGCGGTGGAGAAGGAACCAGCGTAGGAGGAGGAAAGGGGAAAAGAGAAAGGGAAAAGGAAAAAGAGAGAACGAAGCTAAGAGAAAGGCATAGAAGAGCAATCACAAGTAGAATGCTCGCCGGATTAAGACAGTATGGTAATTTTCCGTTACCGGCGCGTGCAGATATGAACGATGTAATTGCTGCTTTAGCGCGTGAAGCTGGTTGGAGTGTTGACGCTGATGGTACTACTTATCGACAGTCACATCAACAGAATCATGTGGTTTGAAATTTTCAAAACCCTTCCTTTCAAAAAATTCAAACTTTTGCTGATTCTTTAGCTAAGCTTTTAACTTTCTTTATGGAAACCAAATCGGAAAGAGTTGTTTCAGTTAGGGTTTATAGTAAAAGCTGATATATTTGATGCCTATTATGTGTTGAAAGTTTGAATCTTTCCGATGTTATGAGCTTGTTCTGTTATCAATGTAGTTAAATCTTCATTTTTTTCATGTCATTGGATAGGTTCAGTTTCCTACGAGATCTATTGAGAGTCCTCTTTCTTCTAGTACTTTGAAGAATTGTGGTAAGGCCTCACTTGATTGTCAGCAGCATTCAGGTCTTAGAATTGATGGGAATCTTTCTCCTGTTTCTCTTGATTCCGTTGTTATCGCCGAGAGTGATCATCCCGGGAATGGTAGGTATACAGGTGCTAGTCCTATCACCTCGGTCGGATGCTTGGAAGCTAATCAGGTAATGATTGAGTATTGGTGAATGATTTGGCTTTGAGGTGTAGTTGTTCTTATCTAACAGTTTTCTTGTTATTTCAGCTTATACAAGATGTACATTCCACAGAGCCTCGTAATGACTTCACAGAGAGCTTTTATGTCCCTGTGTACTCCATGCTTCCAGTGAGCTTCTGATGTATATACCACTTTTCCCGTGATCCTTAGTTTTCTTGAGTTAAAGTCTATACTTTGTGTTTCAGGTTGGGATTATAGACAACTTTGGCCAGTTGGTTGATCCTGAAGGTGTAAGGCAAGAATTAGGTTACATGAAGTCTTTAAATGTTGATGGAGTAGTAATAGATTGTTGGTGGGGGATAGTTGAAGGATGGAATCCTCAAAAATATGTATGGTCTGGCTATAGGGAGCTCTTTAACCTTATCAGAGACTTCAAACTTAAACTACAGGTTTGAATATTTTTTTTTTACTTGTAGAGCTATTTTCAGATACATCCTATGTGACCAAACTGTAACTATTGCGATTAAGGAACACCTTTTTCATAGTATCTTAGCAATTAGCATTTGTTATATTTGAAGGTGGTGATGGCATTTCATGAATATGGAGGGAATGCATCTGCAGATGTTATGATCTCATTACCACAGTGGGTTTTGGAGGTTGGAAAAGACAATCCAGACATATTTTTCACTGATCGTGAAGGAAGGAGGAGTTTCGAGTGTTTGAATTGGAGCATTGACAAGGAACGGGTATTGCATGGACGTACTGGTGTAGAGGTACTTAATAAACATTCATTCCTCGAAGATTACTAACCATTTTGGTCTATTATGTGCTCTTTTCTTTCGCTCTGTAAGGTCTGGATTCTTGTTTCTTCATTTTTCAAAACTTATTTTTTCAGGTCTATTTTGATTTTATGAGAAGCTTCCGTTCAGAGTTTGATGACTTGTTTGTGGAAGGACTAATTTCTGCAATTGAGATTGGTCTTGGAGCTTCTGGTGAACTAAAGTACCCATCTTTCCCAGAAAGGATGGGTTGGATTTATCCCGGTATTGGTGAGTTTCAGGTATTTTCCAGATTGCTGAACTTTACTTATAACTTGTGACCAATGACTTCATTAATGAGCGTTGTTAATATTTCAATTTTCTGATTCTCCTAATGCAGTGCTATGACAAATATTCGCAATCAAATCTGCTAAAGGAAGCAAAATCACGGGGATTCGCTTTTTGGGGTAAAGGACCAGAAAATGCTGGTCAATACAATTCTCAACCTCATGAAACTTGTTTCTTCCAAGAAAGAGGTGAATATGACAGCTACTATGGCCGCTTCTTCTTAAACTGGTATACGCAATTGCTAATCAGTCATGCTGAGACTGTTCTGTCTCTTGCAAATATCGCGTTTGAGGAGACAAAGATTATTGTCAAGGTATATTCTTTTTGGGACTTATCCTTTAAAACCTGTGATGCCTATAACAAAGAGACTCATACACAGAAAAATGCAGATACCGGCGATTTACTGGTCTTACAAGACAGCTAGTCATGCTGCTGAATTAACTGCAGGATACTATAATCCTTCTAACCGAGATGGTTATTCTCTTCTTTTCGAAACTCTGAAGAAATACTCAGTGACTGTGAAGTTTGTTTGCCCTGGGCCACTAATGTCTCCTACTGAGCATGAAGAAGCATTAGCTGATCCAGATGGTTTGAGTTGGCAGGTAATGACCCTTTTGTTTAATAACTATAGGTTTTCTTGTTTCTCCGCAAATGTAATCTTAACCCTAAGTTTGGTTATTTGTTGCAGGTGGTTAATGCAGCTTGGGATAAAGGACTTCTTATTGGAGGAGAGAATGCGATTACTTGTTTCGATAGAGAAGGTTGTATGAGATTAATCGAAATGGCCAAACCAAGAAACCATCCAGATAACTATCACTTCTCCTTCTTTACATATCGCCAACCTTCTCCTTTGGTTCAAGGATCTACTTGCTTTCCAGATTTAGACTACTTCATTAAACACATGCACGGTGAGATTTATGCGCAGGGCACGCAAACTCCCTTGCTTGTGTCTTCCTCTGAGCTGTATTGTACAATCTTTGTTCTTATAAGTCTTTTTGTTTCATTGCAGGAGACATACAGAGATAAACAGTGTTTGAAGCACTAAACACTGCAATGGAAGTTGCAGGGTTTTAGGGTTCTTTAAGTAAGTATTTTGTTTGAAAACTTCAAAATCTGTTTTGTTTTGTTGTTCTCTGGGGCCTAAATTTAAGATTATTGATCTTTTATTTGTAAAATCAGTAACACTAGTTGATGATGAATTAACTAATTTAGTAATTATTCAGTTTTAATACCTTTCCTTTTGCAAATTTCTCATCCATTATTTCTTCACTTTAAATAGTCTACATGGGAATCTAATAATGTTTCTTAAATACAAATATTCAAACTCCACTCACGAAAAGCAATAAAGCATATACTTGTTTAGTTTTATCTTAGTGTGCGGATTAGACAGAACTGAAAAGTATTGCACCAAAAGCTTTTGACTAAATTATTATATATTCAAAGAAACCCTTTTGGCTAAATTATTTTTAGAAAACCTTTTGGCCAAATTGTGGAATCCAATTAGATGAATGACATGTTCAGAATATCGTTAAACGCTAATCGACCTTCGAGCTATAGATATATCACCTAATTATATGAGCTTTAGTCGATAATTAGTTGCTTTGATCATTTTCACCATTTTTATAATTTTAATCTTTAAATCTTATAATACAAATATATACTAATTGATAATATGATTGTGTCATGGTCTCGATTTCATCCTCACTTTCATTTTTTTTTTGTATTTTGGTATCCATTAGAGTGAAAAATAGGGACTAGACATAAAACTATTAAATATGACTGGATTTTTTTTCCTAATTAGGCCAATTTTCCTATGAAACTGTATAAAAAAAAATATTGACACAGCACAATTTTCTTAATTATATAGACGGAGATTAAAGAGCAAGCTCTGCAACCGAATATACACTAATCGAATTGTTAAACTACCGCCTAACAATTAGACGGTTAGTTAATTAGACGTACGGCCGATGTTAAGAACAAGGCATCGATGATATCATTAATAAAAAAAATCATCATTGTACTTGACAACTTTTTTTTTTGAGATACTAAAAATTTGTTTGATTTTAGGTCATGCTTCCTAAAGGATTCGACATATTTTTGTATAGGTATACCCAGTGTTCTAAAAAGTGGTATAGGCGGCCGCTTAGGCGGCGCCTAGGCGCTAGGCCCCTTTAAACCGCCTGATTAACGCTTAAACCGCTTAAATTTTTAAAATATCGGTTTATATTATACGGATAGTTAGATTTAGCAAAATATGTGATAATTAAATAAATTAAACGCTAATTATATGAGTTATGAATTATGTGAGATATGCAGATTTAATAAATTATTTAATATCTATGTTTTATAAAAATAAAAAATATTATTTAAAAAACTTAAAATTACAAAACATTGATATTCTTCACCTTTTTATAATTTAAAATTTTTAAATTATTCAATTTTATAATTTTATTATGTTATATTATATTATGTTAATATATATGTTTAAATATATATATTTATTATAAAATTACTTAAACCGCTTAAACCGCCTCAAATCGCTTAGGCCCCGACTAGGCGTTCTAGGCGGAGGGTCACCGCCCCACTTGCGCCTAGCGCTTTCTTGAACATTGGGTATACCTTTAGGAGAAAAATTAAAATTTTTAGTAAGTTCTTATACCGGTATAACCGTATAAGTTAATCAGGGGACCAAGAACAAAATATATTATTAAAGGATCATAAAGGTAGAATATGTCCTCTTTTGTGTAGAGTTAATAACAAATTAAGATGACCTGTCCATGAGGTCATAATGAAAATAATATAGACGCATCCGATAGTTTCATTTTATAAATATCTGAATAAAAAATATTAACTTCAATTATCTTCTAAATTGGTTTGAATTTTCAGCTGCTTATTAACTTCAACCTAAACCCAAATGAAACGAAAAAAAACAAAACCAAAAACGGATTTGTGTGTCATGGTTTCAATATTTCTCATGTACAATGAAGAAAAAACTCAGAAATCAACATCTTAACATAATGAACATTAACAAACAAGATTCAGTTCAATTTCATTAGTTCACAATATACAACAACAAAGAAATACATACACTGATACAATACAAGTCTTCATAAATCAGCTTAGGCATGATCAAGCTAAACTCAGAGTTTAAATTATATAGTTTAATCTATAAGCGAATTGAATTGATCATATCAAATAACACACGCCACTAAAAATTCTGAAAACCCTAATTCTCGTAAACCTACTTAAAGCTGATTTGATCTACAAAGTTTTCCATCAGAATCTTTGAAACTCTATGTCAATTAGCAGATGAACATGGTTAAACTTGTATATGATGAATTCAAAGATCTACATAGGTAAAAAAACCCTAGATCCTGAAATCTCCAAAACATGGTCATTATTAATCTTTAGGCTTCAAAATTTAACAAAATATTGAATCTATGAGGAATAAAGTAGTAAAACTTTTTCTGGATTTCGACAAAACCCTAAAAACGAATTTAAAAAAATCACGAAAATAAACAATATATCAAGATTATACCTTACGAGTAACGAAGAATGTGTCAGATCTGAAATTTGAATCCAAATTATTTTTATTTTTTTTTCACCTCGGACTCAGATTCAGTTGATGCAAGGCGGGAGCTTACAAGCCAACCATGACAAGACACGTGGTGGTGTTAGCCAATCAGTTCCCGACCTGCACCAAGCGAGTCAGAGACCGCCGGTAACTTTATCATCATCGTACTTCTTCTTTTTTTTTTTTTTCTCGATCTCCTTCTTTAGAAAAGATGAAAGAGAAGGGGAGGAGAAAACAGTTACCATATCTGGCAAAGATATTTTCTCTGATTTAGACTTTATTAGATTTCGAGAATACGTTAGCTTCTTTTGCTTGGTATTTAACTAAATAACAAACCAATTGTATATTGACGCGTGTCTTCGCTTTCACACGTTTTTTTCTTCACACATTCTTGTTTCTGACTATTCGAGTGGAAAGGGGAGTAAATACCGTCACGTGACCCACATGCACGTGGATCCGGTATAAATCTGTCGTTGTTGAGGTTTGAAGTTTTGGGTTTTTATTCGGGCTTTTAGAAATGGGCTTAGTTAAAATTATATACTAGAGCTTTTCTATTTTTTTTTTTCCTTAATTGGCTTCACCATGTTCATTTTCTAGTTCATCTAACTCGAGTTCCATGATTCTATATTCTTTTATTGCTTCCCGGAGATTTTCCTCTATTTATTTTCTATTCCATTCAAGACTCTCTACCTCATACTTCAAATCATACAAACTCTGCTCAAGCTGTAATTGCAAAATACACTTTTGTTAAATAATACGAAAGATCTTCCACAATTGGAAAATGTACACTCCTGATAAAAAGGCTACCATTAAAAAACTGTTCCTCAATTTTCTTATCAAAATTCTCCAAACTCTCTTAAGCATATGGATTCAAAACTGAACTCCTTTAAATTTAAAATCCAACAAAAGATTGCTAAAACAATCAAAATTCACATAAATCTATATGACCAATACTCAAACCTAGCACATTCAATCAAGAAACGAATCGGAAATGTAAAGAGGAGAATAGATCCCCAGATTGTGCCCCACACAGCTCTCCAGAACATATTTAGGTTGAACCAAATTGCAGAAGTCACCATATCAGAAGACACAAAGGTTGTAATAAGAGATGTTCTAATACAGAACATACATGCAGATATGCAGAAAAAGAAAGGTCTGGTAATAAGATAAACAGAGAATGAGACCAACCCAGAAACCAAACCTCCATGATTCATTTGCCTTCACCTGAATAAAAATTTCCTATGAAAACGTGAACATATACACAATGAGTCAATGAGTCATTGGATTTTCCAAAAAAAAAAAAAACGTCAAGAATTCTGATTTTCAAGAACCCTATGGTCTCATTAAACAAAGGAGAAATTGAAAAGCTTACCTTTTAGGGGAAGATTAAGAATGAGAGTAAGTGAAGAAGTTGTAGGGACTGAGGCAGAAAATAAGACAGTACAGAGGAAAACTGATAGGGAAAGAAACAGAGAGGTGGCAAAGAGAGAATAGCCATGGACGACACGTTGAGTTTATTTCTCAGATAATTCGGATTTGGGATAAAGATCAAAGCTTCGAAAATCGAAACTCTAGGTGGCAGGAAAAGGAAAACATAAAATACATTCTTTTAAAAAAGCAATATAAAATTATAATTAAGAAAATCATATATATATATATCCACCTGTTAAAAAAATATGTTACATGTTTTATACATACTGAAATAATATACAAAATATACCCTTATTTAATATATTCTTACTTCACTTGTAATTATTTTTAAAAAATGTTATTGGTTTGAGTAAAAAAGAAATTTGAGAAAATTAAATCTAAAACTACAATGAAAATATATAATGATAATTTTTGTAATACAAAAAAATTATTCATATTATTTTCAAACGGGAGAGTATAACATGTATCACTCCTTCATCCTAGGATTATTGTAACTAATTATGAATAAATTGTGAGGCAACAATAAAAAGAAATAAAACTTAGATCGCACGAAAGATGATCAGAATGCAATAGATGATCTCCTTAAAGCTTCTGCGTCTATTAATAGAGATGATGACTGATGAGTACTAGCGACAGAACAAACAAGGTTTCATTTATTTATATCTATGAGACGAACATATACAATATAATCAAAGAAAACGTAAAGCAGAAAGATAACCGTAAATTAGAACCAAGTAAATTAAGGCTTGTTCTAGAAACCCCAAACTCTCCCAATGCCCCAAAAAGTTCCAAAGCCAACCAAAAACCCAAGTCACCACTATACACATGAAGTAACTCCTATTTATATTACTGATTTTAGTCTTAACTAACTTGATGACGTCTCTTGTAGAGTTGATAAAGTCTCTCATGAAATGTACTAAACCAACATTGTCAGACGGCTGAAGGTCGATGTCATAACATGAGTACCATACTTGAGGTTCATCGTATTCTTCATTGGGAATAGTCAACATAGATGTGTCATCCTCGACGTCATAGAATGAATACCATACATCATGAATATTAAGTGACGCATGTGCCCTTTTGGCCTGTGCGCGAATAGTTGATGGGTTTCCATTAGCACATTTAATCTCTTTCTTTAAGATTTCTAAACTTTGCTGCTCTGTCACATCTTTTCCAAAGGCACACCTTGTGAATAGCTTCATGGAATCTTCTTGGTTTAGACCTTGAAGCTCATAAAATTTGTTGACATGGCATTTTTCAAGAACTTGTTTATATCTCGAGGTAATGATAATCAAGCTCCCTGGACCAAATCCACCACCAAGAAAAGACTCGGCGTTTTTAGCATTTTGCACATCATCTAGAACAATGAGAACCCTTTTTCGACGGTGGCTTGGCTCTGAAGCAGAATGGTTTAGGTCAAACTTTTCCACTGGAGTCTCACCCAAGTATTCATCAGACAAAGGTTCAAGTCGCCTTTCACTATATTCTTTCTGAAAATCTTTGATGAAGCAAGAAGCATCATAGCGACTCGACACTCTCCGGAAGAAGGCTCTAGCTAGAGTCGTCTTTCCAATGCCAGGCTCACCAAAAATGCCTAGAGTGCGGAGGCCCCATGACTGCTTGCATAGCAAGTTTTCTATCTCAACTTGAAGCTTGTGAATCCCAATCTCTTCTGTTGGATAGAGCTTTTCAAAGACATCTCTCGCGATTTCTTCCACAAACTGGGATTCACTACAAAAAGAAAATATATTTATATTAATTAATGATTCCGCATAGCTTCGTTAACTATGTCAAAACTCAAAAGTAAACTGCATGGAATCTTCCAATATATATGTTGTTTTTTTCAACAGTTATATATATAAATATATATACATATGTTGAATAAAATTTATAAAATAGTTATTTAAAAAATTCAATGAATCATGCCATTTCTTTGAAGCAACCCCTAACGTATATACTTCGCATTTGATCAACATATAAAAAAGGTCAAAAGTTGATACATCACATGTATTAGTTTGATCTAGATTATTAGTAATTAAATATGTCATATATGTTATAATAGTATGATATAGATGCCATGTATTTGATGTATGATAAATTTAGAATTTTGTATTTAAATTAAAATACTAATAATACGTACATTATTTTTAAACAAATGAATATCTTCTCATGTTAAAAAAATAAGTACTATAATATGTATATCCAAATATTATTTGAGAATAATCTTTTAGATATTATTATCTAAGTAACCAAACACAATTCTTTATAACTAATAATTATCTTAAATACTTAATTATAAAAAGAATATCTAATTAAGATTTTTTCTCTCTTTCTTCCTATTTCTTTTCTAATTAAATTATTAAATTATATTAATTATTTGTTAATACTATTTTCTTCTCATTTTAATTTAATCATATGTTTATAAATAATAAAATTAATTTATACAGATTTTATGGTTCAATGTTTTTTTAAAATAGATATATTATTACAAATATTATAACCAAATCTATAGTTTTTTACTATAACATTATTTTTAATCATAATTTATGTTAAAATTATATTATTTTAAATTTATTTTTTATATAAATTTATTTTTATTAGACATAACGAGAGATAAGTAGACATAAATTTTATAAGTACGAATCTTATTAGCTAAATATTTGCAATTCAGAAAAATAGAAAAATGTATATCGCGTACATGATAAAACAAACGCGTAGTGTGATAACTATGTATCTCATATCGACCAAAACTTGACTACTACTTCATGATCATATATATAAAAATAATTTTAATTATAAATAAACACAAAATTTTAAAATATGAGAAAAAAGAAATTAGTGATAATAAATATAATATGATTTTATAAATATATTATAATTATTATGAAAATATTTTTATTAAAGATATAAATAATAATAAAAATTCAAATTTTTATTTCAATAATTTACTCATATTGTACTGTGAATTTGATTCTAGTTATATATAATATCATATATTTAAATGTTTCCTTAATTCAAATAAAATAATAAGAAAAAAACAAATCATCTTGATTATTGATGATGCGGTAGGTCACTCGAAACATCCGAGTAGCGTCTATTAAATTTTTAAACATTAATTATCATCTCGGTCTAAGAAGATTATGTGTTAAATTAGAAGACCGACATTTTTTCTTTATATTGAATATGATAACAAGAATAGATATTCCTGATTTTAAGAAAAGAACATATAAACTAACTTGTAATTCACCTTCGCTCATTTTTATAAATGTGACCTGGCAATACTGCTGATTCTAGTACAGCACAAGACCACGGCTCGAGCTCCGCAATCTGCTCGGTCACGAATGATTCCGTGACTCCATGGAGCACAGAAACAACCACAAGGTCTTTGTTGTTAAGTTGATTCACGAGATTCTCCGACACATTGAACGTGTAGTTCTTCGAGAAAACTACCACAAGAATTCTAATTTGGTTAGAGAAACGATCGCTCTCACCATCAAGCTCATAGATCCCATGGCGGTTGAAAGTTGCTCTAAGGAAGTCAATGAAGGAGGAGATTGATGAATCATTGTTGTCGAAACAAACATAAACGGAGGGATTAACTTCCTTGTTGTTCTTGTCAGTGTCCATGTATGTTGAATTGGAACATCAACTAAGGCAAAGAAACATAATATCTGTTTTCGTATTGCAGATAGATTAAAGTTTGCCACCCGTTTCGGTTGGAGTCCCATAGCATATTTAAGTTTACATATATAAAGGCCAAGCAACGGCAATAAATAACTACAAGAATTAATATTTTAATCAGACAGAAGTTTCTGAGACACTTCTTAAAGATTTAGGGGTATATAATAAGACAGGTGGGGCGAAGTTTGAGTATAATAGTTTTAGTTTTGGAGTTAATCCTGTTGTCAGAGAGAATTTTATTAATTTAAAAATATATTAATTTATATATAAATTATTAGGTTAGAGAGAGTTTTCAAATTTCTAAAAATATTTCATAAAATTTAAAAAATTATAATAATATTTTAATATATTTTAGTGCATTTACATATTAGAAAATAATCATTGCATATATAATTTTAAAATAAAATTTGATGCAATTTGAAAAATATTATCGTATAATTTGATGTTTTTAAGAAAATATAAATAGTATTCACAAAATTATAAATTTACTAATAAATAAACAACATTAAAATCATATTTTATTAAAATATTATATATATAATATATTTATATATTTATTAATTTATATTATTAGTGAAACTATATATTTACATAAAAAATTTTAAACAAAATTTATCTTATTTTTTTATCCAAATATGTCAAATATTACAACGACCTAATTTGATAATTTATAAAAATTATTATTTTATAGAGTTTATACTGTATCACTATTCAAATTGACCGTTTCTGATATTAACCGGTTTTGATATTAGCTAAACAGGAAGTTTATTTTTGAACCGACAATCACGTTTATTGTTCAGTTGTAGAGCCTAATTTTTGTTTGACTGTTGTTCAAAATAATTTATGCGCCAGAGGGAAAAAACTGAGTATTTTTAGGCCCACTATCTCTAGGGTTTTATTACCATCTTATTATGCTAAAATTTCTATAAATTAATATTAATTTAATTTAGTATTTTGTTAAATTAATAATATTTTTAGTTTTAAATTGATATTTTAGTTCAAACATTATTTCTATATATTAATAAACTTGATAACTAAATAATTTTTATTATTATTAATTAATCAACTAAACGAATAAAAATAAAATTCAAAAATCTTTCAAAAACCTGTATTTATAATTTTACATGAAAACTAATTTGAAACAAAATTTAACTCATAAAATAATAATTAATACTATGAAATAAAGGGAGTAACAAAGTACGGCGGGTGTGGTTGGAAATTTTGGGGAAGTGTTGATAGAACAATAATCAATTTGTATTAACTGCAGCCGAACAGAATAATAAAATAAAATAGATTTTTATTAACTAAGTACTATTTTATATTTAAAAGTTATTTTCTAAGATATATTTTCCATAGAGTTTTTATCCCAAAAAATCACATTTATAATTTGAAGAAACAAACCTTATGAAGATATCAGAAATACCACTTTATGATCACTAATTCTGGACAAGCCATAAAATAAAATATACGCCTAAAAGACATTCGAACTATTGACGCCTAGAGACTAGAGTAAAGTTTTGCATTTTTTTTTTTCAAACGAAGCATGTTGTATGTAGGTTAACCAAAAAAGAGTATATTGCATGAAACAAAACTGCTTGTTAGGAGAAATAGCCTCCCAAAAAAATACAAAATATTATAAAAGGGATATCCATGTTTCTAATAACCATAATATTCATAGATTCAAGTAGATAGTAATTTTAAATGGATGAATATTTGACTAAAGGGAAATCGATGAACGCGTCAAGAACTGATAACTAACATAAAACGCTATATATAAAAATATTGTGTTACATAAGAACAAAAATTACCCGCTATCACCATTTTCTGTTTAAGAAAATCATATTCCATGTATGTGAATTTCTCTATTTAAAAATGTATATGACATTAGAAAAGGTCAAATGTACAAGAGATACACGAAAGAGAAGAGAAGATGTGGTTGATCAACAATACAAGCCAAGTTTTATGGGTAAACCTTGGAAAATATCTTACTATATATTATTAGACGCGTTTTCATAAAAAATAATATAAGTTTTCCTGTTTAGAAATTATTTTATATATATCCTAAAAATTGGTAGTGCGTGAATATACAAGAACATAATGTTTTACATTTATTGTTATTACAGAAAAATTACTTTTCTAAATTGCCTAGGCTACCGTATATCCTAGTTTGGTTAACAATAATTTTACTATATTTTTTTATACTGAGTAATGTTTTTCCAACTACATATTAATTAAAAACACTCTTTAATTTGTAGACCAATAAGAAGGATAAGAGTTAACAAAACAAAATATTTTAAAATTAAAATTCTAGAGATATGAAAAGCAGCCGGCCAAAAAATTACAAAAACAGGGAATACTGAAACATTTAAAATTAGCCCGAAATAAATCAATCTCACTAAATAAATAGATAGGACAAAAATTGGGATATTATTTTTATTAGTGTTACACTGTAACTGAATCCCTTTCACAAACTTACAACTAAAAAGATAATTTTCATAACTTTTATCAAAATTTCTAGTTTTGAATGAAGAGGCTGAAGATTATTTTTGAGTCTTCAATAGGAAGGAATATAAACTGGAATCTAGACCTCGCCTCTGATTAGCTAGTTGGTGAGCGTTTTATATCCAAGAAAATATGCCCTTGTGGTAGGATCAGAAGCTTTGTACGGACCAAAGGGATCGTGGTATAAAAAAATAACAGTATATGTACATCTATTTTTTTTTAAATGTAAATCAATAAAATCCAACGACTAGATATAATAGGCAAATGATCTTGTAGAATGAATAATCAAAATGTTAACTATCATCTTCTCCACAGTCTCATCTAATCTATATATTAAAACAATATTTTTATTTACAAACATTTGTTCAATTCTCAGCCGAATTCAGATTTGCTCTTTAGACTGTTTTCAGAACCGTTTACGCTAGATATGACTGTCCGGAAAATGTTCCCAAATATCAAGACTTCCCTTGGCTTCGTGACTTTATGTTATGATGGCTCACTAATAGGACTATTTTTCCAATACTATCTAAATATATGTTTCTTTGAATAAATTTTGCATTCCAAAAAAAAGAAAAAATCTTTGCACATTCTGTTGTTTTCATAAACTATTTAAGGACTAAAAGTAAATTACACAATTTTACTGTATGTTATTTTTTATTTTTACCATTCTAAATCTAACATATATATATATATATATCAAGGTTTTTCATTTTAAAGATTAATATTTTCTTGAATAAAATAAAAACAGAGATATGAAATATAGAGTATAGTAAAAAAATTTAAAGTTTCATTTGTTTTATATTTTTCAATAATTTCATTCTTCTTTTTCCATTTTCATTTTTCTTGCAAAACAATTAATTGTTGTTGTATTTTTCATCAATTGATTAATGAAAATATTAATTTCTTACAAAAAATCCGATCATTTTTTGTTTTCCGAACCGAACTAAATACTTGATCTACAGAGTAGAAACTGAATAATATCTTACTATATTTAAAAAAAATTCTCTATATCCAAGCAGAAGCTAAATCTAAATAAAAACACATAGAAAAGTTCATTTAAAACCAAAAGTTATTTAAAATTTAAGGATATATTTAACGAAAACTTGAATCCTAATTGTAACCGGAATCGAACCAAACAGAGTCGGAAAGAGGATTCTTCACTTCTTAAACTAAAATTTTGAAATAAATATGGAAAATTTAAACTAAAAGTAATCGAATCTGGATTAAACACACCATAAACTGTTTATATTATTGTTTTAACTCATCAATGATTGAGGGACAATTAAAGTAATAGAGAAAATCCTTATTCAAACTGAATTTTTAAATTGCATTATTTCGATGACTAGTTCAAATCCAACTTAAATTTTTCTTTCTCTCCGTTTCCAAACTAAAACATTTTATATGCATATAGTGGTCATTTAATATCCCTAAAGAAATGTTGTTTTCTTGACCAATAGAATACTAACCAGTATGATGTCCAAAACAAAATATAGAATAACAACCAGTAAAATTACCTGTCACAAATTAAGTTCATATATACTTTTCATTCTTGGCTATATATTAACGCGGCTAGCTAAGATATATTTAAGAACACGTAAATGATATGATATTGTATTCCAAACCTATGTGCATTACTTCTCCAAACAACCAATAGCAAACTAAACACCCAAAAAAGATGGCGACGGCATCCTTATCTCCCAAAGTCAAAGAAGGCCCACAAGTGTTCATCAATTTCCGGGGGGAAGAGCTACGTGAAAACTTCATCTCCCATCTCGAAAGTGCCTTGAGACGCATGGGAATCAACACTTACATAGACAGTCATGAGCTCGCCGGCGAGAATCTTAATAAACTTTTTGAAAGGATTGAGGAGTCCACAGTCGCACTGGCGGTTTTATCTAGAGGGTACACTGAGTCAAATTGGTGCCTGAAAGAGCTTTTGAAGATAATGGAATGCGTGGAGCAATATAAGCTATGGGTCATTCCCATATTTTACAAGCTGGACCCAAGCACGGTGAAAAATCTAGATGGAGACTTTGGTATTCAGCTATGGAATCTCTGGAGGGGACGTGGTAATCGAGACGACCAGATTCTTAAGTGGGACGCAGCTTTGCAAGGCGTTGCAGGCAAATTTAGTTTGGTATCGACAACTCGCCGGTAATTATTTAATCTACATTATAGATTAAATCCATATTGCCACGGTACAACCTTTTTCAGAAAAAAACTATATTGCCACGTGTATAGTAAGGTTTGATTTCACAAAAAAAACATTTGTGTTCAATGGAATTTTATGTCTATATTAATGTTTTACTTTACAAAAGTGCTATTTGGTGGTTTTAGGGTTTAAGGGTATTAATATATTGGAAACAAATATATTGAATTGAAACCAGTTGAGTGGATTCTTTTTAGAAGTAAATAGCATGGATAAATCCAAGGTTTAGGGTTTACATTTTAGGACTTGGTAGAGTACATGCTTGATTCGGATTGAAGGTACGTGATTAGATTTTTTTTATTTAAAGTTTAGAAGGTTTGGTGGTTTGACTATGTTCATTGAGTTGGATATCCAATTAAATTGTTGGGTTATTAAATAACCGATTTCAATTACCTAGTGTTCATTGTTTGATGATTTTAGTTAATACTAGTAGTTAAAAGTCTGTTGCTATTCAGTATTTGACTACACAATGATTTGATTTCTCATTGAATTTGATAATTTTGAAAGAAAAAAAAAACTAAATATTAATTAGGTGGTTCAACCGTTCAATGTGAGGGTGTGAATTTGTTATTGTCGAAAAAGTTCTAAATGAGTACTAGTTAAATATATGTTTGATTTTTTAAATCCACTTGTTTGCTTTTAAAACTAGTTAAGTTTATATAGATTTTCAATCCTCATGAATTTCCAAATTAGTTAAAAACTTATAATACACAAATCAATACATTTAAAAGAAACAATTGGGAGGTGACGATGAGAAACAAAAAAAGGAATATATGTATGATTCGTGCCCCATTATTGAGACAATTAATATATATATATTTTTGTTAAAATGAGGCAATTAATATACTAATAGTTGCAACAACAACAACAACAATTAATATATTGATTGACTTTTGCTTATACATTGTTAATTCCATCCATTATAATGCCAGAGCCTTACTGGGGTTTACATCTCTGTGTCAGTGCAGTAACGACGCCGCTTTTGTAGATGATATCATTACACATGTTCAGAATGTCCTATCAAATGATTTATCGCTGAGAGAACAAAATCCAAACTCCCAAAGAAGAGGAAGAGCAAACTATTGGAAAATAGTTCCGGTATCCTTATTTTTACTAACATATTTGTATATATCAAGAGTTTCCACTTCTTGAATATTGCCAATTTCAGTTAGATAAATTTGATGGCAAAATTTCTTTGATTTCCAACATTGAGTTTTATTACCTCTCCTTGTCCTCTTCAAAGCTCTGTTGTCTTTCTGGCTTAGTTTTGTTTTATTTGATTTGCTTTTTCCTCTTCAAATGAAAGCTTTGAAATCTTTCGTTCTCGTTTGTTCCAAAGTTCGTTCTTTAAGCTGGTGCATCTGACAGACGTTAGAGACAGAGAGCCAAGCAAAATTTATGATAAAATTGGCTTGTCCTTTTCAAGTTTGTTTAATCTTTGGGCGGATATATGTTTCTTTAGTTAATTAAGTATTTTTTTTTATAAAGATATGAAATGTTATTTTGATGAGAGTACGTAGTTCTCTAAATCATTTTCAACGTTGGCAATTTTAGTTGTTAATGGTTTCCACTGCACCAAATAATCATTAGCTTATCCTCCACGGCTCCACCGATACATTACTTTTAGTGACGTCTAAGGCATACAGCATAGCTTTCATTTTTTTATAAATTTTTAGTGAACTTTTGTGAAGGCCAAAAAAAAAAAAAAAAGCTGCAATAGATATTGAAGAAGCATATTGTTTCTATTCATATTCTTTCAAATCTGCTCATCGTGTATTCAAGCGCTTCTCAGCGAGTGATTAGACATAACGCTGCCAATTTCAGGAGACAACGGTGACAACATTAAACTTCTACAACCTGTTACACAGTTCACTTTCGAGCCATTATACGCTCGTTTTCAAGAGGATGTAACAATCTCTTCATTTATTTCAACGATAATCAGGTCCTTTAAGTCTTTCAAGCTGAAAGGTGTCTTAAGGTTTCTGCTCACTTCCAGCTCTTTTAGACCAATCATGTTAGAGAGTGAAGTGTGTAATTCCTCGATGGCTGTACCACTTAGAGAAAGATACTTGAGATTCCCCACACGTTTTGGGATCTCCGGGAAGCTCTTGAGTGCAATGCAGCCAGAGAGATTAAGCCATTCAAGAGATTCCATGTTGTAGATCTTTACTAGAAAATTCATAAGCTTTTTGCAGTTCCCTAGATCCAGCTTTACTAGTCTTGAAAATGTCTCGATCAATGCCGGTATTTCGCTTATGCTGGTCCCCTTGAGGCACAGTTCTTTGATGTTAGGTGGAACTTTTGGAAAATCTTTGATCCCTATGCAGCCACAGAGATTGACAACCTGAAGACGATATAAATGCTCTGTGTTTGGAAAGCTCTCCAAGATAGTACATCCTCGGAGATCGATCAGTTCAAGATTCTCAGCATCTAAACGTTCTTGGATTTTAACTAGTTTATCAGATTGATGAAGACTAATTGTCTTCAACGACTTGAGATTCTGGATGGCAAAGTGATACTGTCAAGACTTGATTTAAAGATGATACTAACAAAGCATGTATAAGTTTTGATTTACCTTGGACCCTTCCCAAAGTTCCTCAAGTTGACTGTAAGGCATGTTGAGTTCCACAAGGTTTTGAGGATCAAAATCTTCTGGTAAGGTTCGCAAAGAGTAATTCTCCCAATGGAGAAGCCGTAGCTTGCGAGGCAGAAATATTAGCCCCTTACAAAGATCGAGTCTAGGGCGTTTTTTTGGATCGGAGCTGTAAATTTTCAGCAGTCTAAGATTACACATATCCTTAAATGCCTTAGGGTCAACAATAAAGCTCAGGCAAGATGCTTCCAGTAATATGCTTTCTATTTCTTCCACACCCTGAAAATACACCAAAAAAGAAGGTTGATCAAGCACTTGGCACATACATATCCAAGATCAAGTTCTTACATAAAGATATAAGAATAGTCACATACCAAATTGCCTTTGCTACTCTCGTTGTCTTCCCCATTTGGTTTAGTTTCTTCGTCTTCTAGCAGAGGTTGAATGCTCTTAAAGTCCCATAGTCTGCCACCCATTCCAACCGATACTTCTTGATTGAGAAGTTTTTTCCCCACATCTTGTATTAGATTATGCATTTCCACTCTGTTTTCACACATGATCACTAGAGACTTCTCAACAAGATCGTCGATGCCAATACATGGGAAGAAACCACACCCGTCAAGAACTTGCATCACGCGATCAATGGTCTCTCCCTTAAAGAAACAAGCAATATCAAGAAATATGTTCTTCTCGTCGTCACTAATTTCATCATAACTGCTCTTGAATACTCCAACAATCTCATCAGGAGGATCTAGCTTGAGTTGGCGAAATACTATCTCCATTTCTTCTGGTTTCTTGTCCATAAGCTTTCTGCCGTAGTTGCTTATAGCTTTAAGATTTTTAGTAGCATATTCAACCACCATATTTGATACTCTTCGGTGACCCTCTTCAGGCTGGGACTCTCCAAAAGTGCACCGCGAAAATAGTTCGAGACCTTCCTTATTATCTAAACCATCAACCTCATAAATTTCAACCATCCCACATTGAACAAGAACTTGTTTATATCTGGAAGTTATGATGATCACACTACCAGGATCAAACCAGTTAAAACCTCCAAGAAAAGACTCTGCGTTTATAGGACTCCGCACATCATCAAGAACTAAGAAAACACTTTCCTCATGCGATTTATCTTGGCTTTGGTTAGTAATGCACCTGTTAATATCGAGCTTCTCCTTCACAATTGGTGGTAAGTGTTTCTCTCTTAATCGGTACATTCCCTCTTTTTCAAATTCTTCCTCAAAGTTTAGGATGAAATGAGGAGATTTATAGTTCCCTTTCATCTGGTCAAAGGCAGCTTTAGCAATGGTGGTCTTGCCTATACCAGCCATACCCCAAATTCCTACGCTGCGGACGGCCCATGGTTGCTTGCTGAGCAAGTTTTCTATCTTCAACACTCGAGATTTGACATCAATTGGATAGAGCCTCTCAAGTACATTTAAAACAATATTTTCCACAAGCTTTAAGTCACTGCCATATGATTAAGAAAAAAAAAATACTTAATTAACTTATGGATTTAGGGAAAATAAACGTACAAGATTTACACCAAATAGAACTCTATTAAAAATATAAGTTTTGACTTTGTTACGGTTCATATTATTAGGTTCAGAAAAATGCATTTTAAGTTCATAAAATTTTGGTCAAACATTGCTTAAATTTTTTCTATAACAATAAGGTTTACCACAAATTTTTACAATTTAGCGATGAATTAATTAACTGTTTTTTGTAACAAATTGGTGAATATTCAAAACTAGTTAGTGAAAACTTAGTTATGATATGATATTGTAACAAAATTTTCGACAGCTAAAATTGATTATAATAAAACGGGGGAGTTGGATAACTACCCCATATTTCTAAAACATTTGAAAAATATACCTAATTTTTTCATAATTTGAAAACATGTTTATTTATTAATTATTTAATTCTAAAAAATAATAATTCTAAATAATATAACTAACACTTTAATTTATATTTCAATGATATGAATAGAATCATCATTAATTCAACTTTATTATGAAAATCTGAGAATATATATATATATATATATATTTGTAATTAATTGATTTTTTAAAATTTTTACTGTTGATTAATTTTTTTTATTTTTTTCTGTAGACTTGTATTATTTTAGATTAATTTATTATTAAAGCTGATTTATTAAACTGCCGACTTATTTTTTTAATTTTCTCAACTTATTTTTTCACCGTTGACTTATTTTATAACAATTGACTTATATTTTACATGTTTGATTTATTCACATAATTGATTTATTTAAAGTGTTGATAGATTTTCTTTGTTCGTCAATTTATATTTTTTCTATTAGACTTATTTATCCTTAATATACTTATATTATTTTATGTTTATTTATTATTAAAGTTGATTTATCTAACTATTGACTTATTTTTCTATCTATTAACTTATTTGTTTTCTCCAATAACTTATTTTTAAAAGTTGACTTATATTTTGTCTGGTTGGTTTATTTACATAGTTGATTTATTTAAACTGTTCATATATTTTTTTTGTTTGTTGATTTATATTTTTCTAAATAGACTTATATATCCTTAATAGACTTATATAATTTTATATTGATTTATTATTAAAATTAATTTATCTAACTGTTAGACTTATTATTCTATCTATTAACTTACTTGTTTTCTCTAGTGACTTATTTTTTAGTAGTTGACTTATATTTTGTCTGATTGATTTATTTGAACTGTTAATATATTTTCTTTGTTTGTTGATTTATATTTTTCCTATTAAACTTATTTATCTTTAATAAACTTATATTATTTTTATATTAAATTATTATTAAAATTGATTTATATAACCGTTCACTTATTTTTCTATTTATTAACTTATTTGTTTTCTCTAATGACTTATTTTTAACAGTTGACTTACATTTTGACTGATTAATTTATTTACATAGTTGATTTATTTAAACTGTTGATATATTTTTTTGTTAGTTGATTTATATTTTTCTTAGTAGAGTTATTTATCTTTAATAGACTTATATCATTTTATGTGGACTAATTATTAAAGATGATTTATTAAACTTTGAAGTTATTTTTCATTGCTTTCGACTTATTTTTTTCTTCACTTACTTATTTTTAACGGTTGGTTTATATTTTGACTGGTTAGTTTATTTATATAGTTGACTTATTTAAACTGGTGATTTATTTTTGATTTTCATATAATTATTCTTGTAAACTAAAATTAACACAAATATATAATTTTTTACAACTTCTTTTCTGTAAGAACTTATAAAATTTGTATTAATTAATAATATTTTATTATTTTCATGAAATTATTTTAATAAAAAATATTATAATGTTTATTTTTTATAAAATTTTAATATATATTAATTTGACTCGAAATTTAAATACATAGTTAATAAAAGTAATATGTTGACTAAATAAAAAAAAAAAAAACTATCAAAAAATTTCATTTAAATAAAAAAATATTATGTAATTTTAGTTTATAACTTTTTATTGATTATTTATCTTAAAATATTCAAATTAAATTTATAAACAATGAACTTATTATATTTTATATGACTAAATTGTATGTAAAAATGATTTTAATAAAAATAAAAAGAAACTGCTTATTTTGTTTCTTCTTCGATATTTTTCCAATTTATGTATAATATATATATATCAAATTTTTAAAAACTTTATTATATTTTAATTAATTATTCTCTAATATATGTAAATATTAAATACCAAAATAATTTTTAGATAATTTATTTTCTATTATTTCATGTATAAAAGGTATATTTCAAATTTTAAAAAATTTGGTGCAGTATTCAAAAATTTGACAAGATGTAAAGTATATTAGCAAATTTTTCCCTAATAAAACAGTGCATAATTTAATATAGTTTGAGTGACATTGTAGCAAAGTTTGCCCGAAGTAAAATTAATTGTAGCAAAATGCTATTAAAAATTGATACAACTTAGAGATATTATAGCAAAGTTTGTCACGACTAGAATCAATTGTAACAAAAACTTTGCGACAAATTGATATAATTTAATGATATTGTAATAAAGTTCATATATCACAACTAAAATTAATTATTCCAAAATTTTGCGGCAAATTGATAGGTTTCCTACTCGAAAGTCAAAACAATTATTGGTAACGCTAAGTTGATCTATGCGACTAATATATTACTTAAGATCCCATCATAGATTCATGCATTACCTGGATTCATCATTTGATTTGAGAGCTTCCTTAATGTGTGCTGTCTTCATTAGAGCCTTTTTCCACTCGGTCACCCGATCCTTTGGCTCAGATGTCTCATGTTTAGCAAATGCCTCACCAAATTTTCCAATCTGTTGCTCAACCACCGAGCGTTCAACACCGTAAAACACCGGAACCACCGTGGTTCCATCTTTGCCATGTCCCCTCGTAATAACCTCCACCAGAGTAGTCAGACTATGCTTGGAGAATGCGAAGTTCTCAGAGAGAATCACAACATAGATCTTGGATCTTTCTATAGCCAATCTTGTCTTCTTTGGTAAGTATGGTCTGGTTTCGGGTAAGAGATTTTTGTCGTCTTCTTCGATGACGGTGATGTTTATGCGCTTTAAAGCGGCGGAGAGGTGGCTAACAAAGGAGTATCGAGTGTCATCACAGCTAGAAACAATGAAAACGTCGTGGATTGGTTTCCCTTTGGAAGAAGAGGACATTGTTGATTGCTCTGTTACTGTTTTCTTTACGGTTGATTATTATTAGTCAAGAAATTTTCATTAGTATTGTATTGTTCAATTCTGACCAATCTTATTTATAAATTAGAGCCGACAAAACAAATTTTTGCACATGAGTTTCATTTAATGTTTTGAAAATATAATGTTACTTAAATTTAACCTTCTAATAAGTAATAATTTTTTCAGATGTGGAAAGAGAAATAAACTGATATCTTTAGCACAGAAAAACGTAGAAATAGTACCAAATCATTTTAGATATAAACAAAATATCATTTTCTATTTTTTCCATCTAATATCATTTTGTATTTCCAGTGTAGTTTTTAAAACTAAATTTCGAAACTATCTCTTATTCAGATCTAGAAATATTTGTATTTATGTTATTATGATTTAGTTAGAGATATACAGAGATTATCTGTTTTATATTAAATATTATTTTAGAATTTTAATGAAATATTTGATAAATTTTCCGCTTTATGTTACCTATTATTTCTTATATTGACCAATAAAACTAGGATAGTTGATGTAGTTAGGAATAAAATAACATAAACAATATTTTTCTTACTATATATGAAACAAATCTACTAATTTATAAAGGGATAAAGTATTAGATGAAAGCGTTTTTGTAAAAAACAAAAACTATATGCGTAAAATATGTCAAACGATACACTCTATAAAGTTTAGAGTATATTTTATACTCATTGTTTTTTACCTTGTTTTAAAAATCTACGCCTAATTCTGATTATACTCCGTTTAGTCGTCAAGTCCACTTTCGGTGTCTCGATTAATGACTAATCCCTCAAAAAAATCGGTTAACTGATTACTCCCTGTCTAATCTGATTAATTCCTGCATAATCCGATTATTTTCCACATAATCATTTATAATCTAATTATTTTTAAATTTTCAAATATAAAAAAAATTTGTTTTTGTTTTTCAAACATTTATATTAAAAGTTTATGATGTTTTATAATAAATTATGTTAAAATTATTAATAAAAATCATAAAATAATTTTTTAATAATTTAATACTACATTTTCATGTATTTACTATAATTTTAAAAACAATATTATTTAAAATTTTAATATAATAGATAAATATATTTTTAAAATATTAAAATAATCTAAAATTAATAGCTGATTAATCTTTCTTATTCCCTAATTAATTTTTTAGATGTTAAGCAATAACTTGGGCATCCGACTAGCGACTAGGCACTTTTAAAACATGTATTTTTAATATAGTGTGAATAGTCTTTTCTTGATAGTTATTGACATGTGCAAAACTCGTAATCTGTGCAATAAATTTTCATATATAATTACATGTGTCAGATAAGTTTAAGATGATAAACTATAAAGAAAGACTTGCGAGGGTAGACCGTTGGAGAATTCTGATCCCAAAATTTATCTCTGTGGAAAGAGAAATAAACTGATATCTTTAGCACATACCAAACCATTTTAGATATGTCTGTATATCCGGTGTATTAAAATGTTATTATGAAGTTGACTTTTTCTAAAAATATCATTTCGTATTTTTTTTTTGTTGCCATCTAATATCATTTTGTATTTCCAGTGTAGTTTTTGAAACTATCTCTTATTGAAATCTAGAACATTTGTATTTATGTTATTAAAATTTAGTTAGAGATATACAGATATTATTTGTTTTATATTAAGTATTGTTTTAGAATTTAAGTGAAATGTTTGTTAAATTTTCCGTTTTATGCTACTATTATTTATTATATTGACTAATAAAATTAGAATATATATATATATAGATATAGTTAGGAATAAATAAAATAAACAATATTTTCTTACTATATATGAAACAAATCTACTAATTTATAAACGGATGGAGTATTAGATGAAAGCATTTTTGTAAAATAAAAAAAATCTATATGCGTAAAATATGTCAAAACGTTACACTCTATAAAGTTTCGAGTAAATTTTAATACTCAATTATCTTTTATATACTGTGAATCGTCTTTCTTTATAGTTATTGGCATGTGCAAAACTTATCTTGGTTGTTCACAAGCCATGTTACCCATAAGTTTAGGTATTGTCTCGTAAGTTGTGCAATAATAAATTTTCATATTTAATTATTTACATGTGTCGATAAGTCTAACATGATAAACAATAAAGAAAGACTTGGAAGGGTAGACCGTTGGAGAATTCAGATCTCAAAAATCATCTATCATACATTCATAAATGGAGCAATAAAAGATGGATCATGTTTTTGGCTGACTCGTTATGTTTAATAATCAGACTAAATTGGAAACTGGATCCAACCTATAGAGTAGGATCATTTGACGATTGCATGAGTGTTCACGTATTTCGGGGTCAAGAATGCGGTTTCTATAAAAAAAAATCATGTGATTAGTACAATTATATGTAATATCCTTAATGTTAGGATCATAGATTCATAGTGCAGATCGTTCAAATGCTTTATGATTTTCGTTTCATTTTTTTATTTTGGTTGCCATTATATCATTTACAATGGTAAAAATCTCTTATAGGTTCTTATCATATTTTAAAATTTAATTTATAATCAATTTTAAGATTAGAAAATAAGATTTTAAATATTTTTCACCTCCAATGTTAAGAGCCTCATTAGGAGTTCTTAAAAAATTTTAAAGTTAATTTATTTGTAACAAAATAAATTAAACATTATGAATTTAATAACATTTTGAATTTATTTAATTTATTAACATTAATTTAATTTATAAACATTAAATTTTATAAATATAAATTTTATACCAAGTACCCAAACAAATTTGGTTAGCGAATAAGCAGATATTGAATATTTCCATGTTAACTAGTAACCAGCCATGTTTTGTAGACAACAGCACCAAGATTCACAAGGAAATCAGAAGGGTCCACTAAGATAGTTAAGTAAATGCTAAACCTAAGGCTTTAGAAATTCTTACTCGGTATCACCAAAATCCTTAATTTCCACAAGAGAACCACCAGAAGTATCACTAGCCTTCGTTAGTGTATCTCCTACCATGATGATCCACACCTTCTCTGCATTGCTCTATAAAAACAATTTCACTGCTCAAAACAATGGACTGTAAATGGCAAACAAGAGCTAAACAAATCTCTATATGTTCAAGCATTCAAGTAAGAATAGGCTGTAGAGAGAACGTTAACAGTTAAAACATCAATCTTTTCGAATGGCATGACTGCACCATTCAAAATAAAATCCAGAAGACTAAGTAAAATCCCATTTATCAATTGATCGTTTATTGAAAGCTCTCCTGATGACTATTATACCATCTACTACTAGTATAAATTTATAGAGACATATTTTAAGTCCATTGCATCAAAATGTGATAAAATTTCCGACTGAATTTATATCTAACAAAAATGTTCTTGCTATTGAGTTTAAAGGATTCTTAAAACAAAAAAAAAAGTTGACTAATTGAAATTTTAAAAGATACAACTTTGAATTTTGAACTAAGCATATTCAGAATTTGATCATTCTGGATTCTTGAGACTATGATCGAGGAGAAACTTGACAAATTCTAACCATAATCAAATGAAATATAATAAATCAAATCGGAAATTTGAAACAACAAAAATATAACCGGACAGAACCTAGAGTAAAAAAATTAGATAATTGTAAAACAAATTTAGATTAAATCATTTGTGAACAAATCAACTTATAATTACTGCTTATTTAGATTTTAGGATTCGCAAAAAAAATGGTTCTTTAATTTTTATTCATAATTAATTTTGAGAATGACATCTGATTCATGTTATTATTGTGTTTGAGTTTAAACACTGGTCCTTAATTCGATTTACCATTAATTTACATTCATGACTTAATTTTTTGAGAAGTTTTTTAAATTTATCACTTCCTTAAATTCACTAATCTTATTTTAATTATTCTGTACAGTTATTAATTATTTGTTTAGCTAAATTCCAAACTAAAGTCTAACGTAGACCTTTGAGTTCTTGTGGATTCAATCTACTTATTATCCTGATTTTTTTATTTGATAAAGTTTAATAGTAAATTTGAGCATATCAAGCATCGGTTAGAAGACCGCAAATAACAGGAAAACCCCAACGCAGTTCCTGATCTCGTAAGCGTCGCTAACAATGAGAGAGACGAGATGCTGTCGAACCCCTGACGTTGATGGTAATGCTGGAACCGTCGAACTTTGAAGAATGGTAGCTTCTCACAAGAGAGAGATAGAAAGATTTCTGAAAATAAAGATAAATGAGAGATTTGTTTCTTATTTCTCACCCAATCAAAATAGACCACATGTAATTAAGAATCGGTTCTTAAATTTCTATAATAAAAGATATTTCTTAATTAGTTAAACAGTTTTATTTATTTTAATTCTATTTAATATTAAAATCCACCTAAAATCATATTAACCCTTAATGGAGCTGCTCTTAGTTTCTCGATTTTTTTTTCTTTGTTACCGTGGATTGAATTTTATTAAAAAAAGTCATGTTTTTGGTTCAATTGATTTAAAATATAATTGTTATGCTCTAACAAAAACAAAAACAAAGACAAAAATATAATCCTGTTGTGTTGAATTTTTTGTTTTGCAATTGTCCTAAACAAACTAAATTCAAATTATGTCTTGGGTTTTGGGATGTGACATCTAAGATTTGATACAATCGAGTTATCTAATCGACTAACCCGCAAATAAAGGATCGAGTCACTAAAACAATAAAATTAACAGCAAAGTTAAGTTAAAGCATGGTTTGGTTGGTTAATTTGTTTACAATCAGTCAATCAATAAGGTAGATTCATATAATGGTTTGATGCCAAAAATAATAATAATAATAACATGAAAACATATAACAATAAGTCCATCAATTTCAACAAAATAGTGAAACTTTAAAAATCGTTGTGAACGGATTTTGAAGTTATCAAATAGGAGACATCTAGTAGTAGTATACATACATTTAAAACTAGGAAGTTTAATGAAAAACTTCTCAAGTATTGGGTGATCCATTTTAAAACATTCAACGAAATTATTATCTTAACATAAAACCAAACTCACCTATACGTTATTAAATTGACTGGTAACATGGTTTGTGAGCAATCAATAAAAACGAATTGCACATGTTCTGATATGAATCCATTTACGCGTTTCTCATATCATTAATTATGCCAGATAAATCTAACTTTCTTTTTGTTAAAGAAAGGTAAGTATAACTTCATAACTATAAAGAAAGACCCGGGAACTCTGATCCCAAACATTACACATGGAGCAATTAAAGACGGACATGTCTTTGGCTGACACGTTATGTTTAGTAAACATTAATATTAAAATTATAAAATGGAAACTATAATATGCAATTATTTTTCGAAATATAAAATTATATTCAAAAGTAGAGAAATATATATTGGACAACAAAGATTCAGACTAGTAGGTTCTACCCCTTTTTCTAAAAAATTATTTTTAATTCCGATTACATTCCGTTTAGTCACTAAATCCAATCTCGTCATCTCGATTAATGATTAATCCCTCGAAATAATCAGTGAACCAATTACTCGTCGCCTAATTCGATTAATCCCCAGCTAATCCAATTATTTTCTACCTAATTAATTCAATAAAAACGAATTGCACATGTAATAACATGTAATAACATGTTCTGATATGAATCCATTTACGCGTTTCTCATATCATTAATTATGTCAGATAAATCTAACTTTCTTTTTGTTAAAGAAAAGTAAGTATATGTATAAAAAAAGACCCGGGAGCATAGACCTTTGGAGAACTCTGATCCCCAAACATTATACACGGAGCAATTAAAGATGGACATGTCTTTGGCTGACACGTTATGTTTAGTAAACATTAATATTAAAATTATAAAATGGAAACTATAATATGCAATTGTTTTTCGAAATATAAAATTATATTCGAAAGTAGAGAAATATATATACGATAACAAAGATTCAGACTAGTAGATCCTACCCTTTTTCTAAAAATCTCCGTTTAACTCCGATTACATCCCGTTTGGTAGGTAGGTCCAATCCCGTCGTCTCAATTAATGACTAATCTTCCAAAATAATCAGTGAACCGATTACTCGCCGCCTAATTCGATTAATCCCGCCTAATCCGATTATTTTCCGCCTAATCATCTATAATCTAATTATTTTTAGATTTCAAGTATTAAAAAAGTTTTTTTTTGTTATTCGTATATTTATAGTGAGAGTTTGTGATATTTTATAATAAATTATGTTTAAAATTTAAATAAAAATCATAAAATAAATTTTTAATACTATGATTTTATTTATTTAAAAAAATTTTGAAAATAATATTATTTAAAAGTTTAAATAATGGATAAATATATTTTATAAACATTAAAATAACCTAAAACTAATCTTCGATTAATTCCCGTTTATTTCCGATTAATCATCTAGGCACTAGGCCCATCTCGACCGTCCGACTAGCGCTTAAAAAATTTTAAAACATGGGTTTTACCTATACCAAACTCACGATAAACGATTGGACTTTAACATACAAGACCATGATAAACGATTTTTTATACACTACACTAGATATCTCAGATAAAATTGGATCTCTTAGTGAAACTCTAATAGAAAATTATTACATTTAAAAACAATTATTGCGTAAAATTTTCCTAATAAGATAATATCATAAAAATGACTAAATACAATGTTCCAACAACTTGAGAAATCTTCATCAAAGTTTTTCCATGAAAAAAAATTGGGGTGAGTTTTCTTTACTCATGTTAAAATATTAGTTATTGTTGATGAATATGTTTTTACAGTAAAATATTTATAAATTAATAATATTAAAACATATGTATTTTATAAAATATCATTAATTTATCGTATTTATGAATTTATATATGTAATATTTAGATCAAAATATCAATTTTTAGAGCATCAATATTTTTGATTTATCGAAATATTAATTTATAAATGTTTCACTATATTTGTTAATTTTCTATTTAATATATATATATATATAATAAATTTTTAAAATATGTGTTTACTTAGATAGTTATATTTTTGGCGATTATCCAGGAAATGCTACTAAAGTTTAGAATTTCATTTTCGTTAATTCATTAATATTTTTTTCAATTGAGGTCTAAGTAAAATATTCGAGATCTACTCCGATCCGATCCAAAAACTAGGATATCCGAATTGGTCGGATCTGAATCTGGATACAGATCCATTATATATATAATTTTTATTTAAAATATATATATAATATTTGAATATATATTATTTAATAAAAATAGTTAAAATACAATCAAATAAATTTTACATAAAAATTTTATGTATTTTAAAATAATTTTATATCATTATTTTAAAATTTTTACTTATTTATAATGGATCCGTATATCCACGAATACTTGACATATTATAATTGAATATTTAATTTTTGGATCTTAGATCTCCTGAAAATTAGGAATATCATTAACTATGTATGTATTGACTGAATTATAAAATATAGACAATAGGCGATCCACGATATATACTACGCAGCCATCAACCATCATTCAACTTTCGATACATTAATTCCTTGTATTCGATAAACCACTACACAAATCCTAACAGAAACAGATCTGACATGGAAGAACCAACGCACGACGTGTTCATCAGCTTCAGAGGAGAAGACGTGAGAAGAACATTTCTAAGTTTCCTCGAAAACGAGCTACGTAGAGGCAGCGTAAACTACTACGTAGACCACAACGAGATGAGAGGTGAAACTCTTGACATTCTTCTGAAAAAAATTAAAGGTTCAAAAATCGTACTTGTCATCTTATCCCAAAACTACATGGGCTCGAAATGGTGCATCAAGGAGCTGCTCGAGATTAGTAAGAACATAGGGCCAAGACTTAGGGCCATCCCTATCTTCTACAATGTCATAGTTGAGGATGTGAAGAACAATTGGAAAGTCAGTGAACAAGTAAGAGCAGATGAAGGAGAAGGGAACATGGAAGAGAGGGAGAGAGAAGTGAAGCAAGCTTTGATGAATCTTACGAATCAGATGGGCATGAGATCTGCTGAATACAAGTAAGATCTACTCTCTGCATCATATCAATGTTTATTGACGAGAAAAATAAACTAGTTTAAGACCGTAGTATTTCAAGAATTTGACCCGGAATCACCAAGAGATTAAATCATAGAGAACCAATTAGAACATACTCTGAAAATATTTTTCTTATGTATAGAACACCATAGATTATTATAAATCAATTAAAATTTATGAACCAATTAATATATATATATATATATATACATCTTCTTGATTACAAATGGGGGAATGGAGAACTGAAGTACATATTTTCGTAAGCTTACATTGCACAAAATCTTTACAACGATTAATTATGTATCCTAATATATATATTTTTCATGAAACAATTTCTATATTTTTCTATATATATATATATATTAATATACCCAATTATCTAGATATACACTGTAGTTCCCTATATCAATAGATTTGTTTGATGAAAAACCTTAAGCATAATATAAAGAGACACAAGTGATTTGGTAATAAGGTTTGATTCTCTAACTTACATTCTCTGCACAAAGTTCAGAAATCAGTCACTAGAAAAGGTTGCACAATTGCTATATGCATATAACACCACTATTTTCTAAAATTATAATAGAATACTACTATCATTTTGGAAATAGTATCAAGCACGCATGTTTGACTACCACCCGAGACTGAGAGCACCGGTGCACCAGCGTCTTCACTAACGGTTACAATCTCCAAAAAAACACCACCAACAGATCTCGGTCTTGTTTGGTGGAATGACGCCACACACTGTCGTGTGCCTCTCTCAATAGAATCCTAAGCGCGTATCTTTTTATATCATTAATTTGGCATATTTATCTGTTCTACGAGCAAATTTTAAAACCCACTTAAATTTTAAGTTTTCATATGAAGTTGAGCTAATTTTTTATACACTCAAATTGTTTTGTCAAGTCTTCCCTATAAGACTTTAACGTCAAGTCATCAAGTCTTAGACGTGACTTCCTTATTTTGAACATAATTTACTGCTTATGATAGACACACCTTACTTCTTGTTCCCACAACATGAATCATGTCTAGACCTCTGTCATTAGCTGTCTAAATTTCCATCCCATCTTCTATTCCAACAACATGAATAGTCCTCAGTCATTTGTTGAGTCTAACAACCAGTGACAATACACTTTTTCATTTACATATATCTAGAAATATTCAAGTATAAAGTTTTCAATATTTAAAATTTGAGGTTTCTGCTAAAAAAACCATCAAACTTTTTAAATTTTGCAAGTTTGTCAACCACCTTTAGTTTGTGCAACTCAATCTACTGAACTTCAAAGTCACTCGATATACATACATCACGTGTATCATCGACGTAGCAACATCATCTACTTTAAAAACTAATGATAAACTCAAAATGATGTCGTTTTGAATCAAAATAACATAATGTTGTTTTTTATTTTGTAGTTTTTGTGTTCAAAACAACAAGGTTTCCTTTTATCATTTGTTTTCATTTAATAATTAAAAACATATTATCTTCATCTTCTTCCCAGACAAAAGAAAAAAAAATTATCTTCTTAATATGTTCTTCTTCTTTCAACCCAATATCAAATCCTAAATGACTAATTTCTTCAATTCTTTCATAATCTATTATCCATGATTTATAAAACCAACTTCATGTGGTTTCATATCAATTTACTAGAACAATAAAAAAACCTTAAATTTTTGTTTTTTCAATTCTTTCAACCAATTTTACCCAGAAATCAACCTAAATTTCAAAGTTATGAGAAACCAATTAGTCTCATGTAGTAAAAGAAATATATGTCGATATATATATAGCTCTCTGAATTTGATTTATGAACAAAGGAGACACAAAGATTCATTACAAAAATACTCAAAACTTGGAGGTGATTAATATGAAACTGAAAGCTGCAACGAAGAACAAACAGAATAGGTGATTCGGAGGAGCTACTTTTGTCAAGATTTAACCTCCAATTGATTAAACTCTATAAACAGATTAACCAAAAAAACTATGAATAGACTAATTAAAGATGATTGAAACTATGAAAGAAGTATAGCTAAGTTAATAAAGACAGAATCAAAGAAGAATTTTTTTTTATTAACTAGTATGGAATCAATCTAGAATCTCAAAGGATTTCATTAAAGGTAATTAAGAAATTTGATCCTAGATCGATGGAAGAGAATAGATGAAGAAGAAAATGAAGATTTTTTTTTCCTTTTAAAAATATATTAAATGAAAATAAATATTAAAAGAGAAAATTTGTTATATCTATACTATATAAAAGTTGAAGCTACCGGAACCTAAACGCATCCACGTAAGATTTTAAAAACAATAATTTATTGGTTCATGTCATATTTAACAAATAAAATTATGCTAACCTACCAAAAATTTGAAAAGAAAAAAATCGATAATCTACGCTATATAAAAGTTGAAGATACTGGAAGCTAAACGCATCCACATAAGAATTTTAAAAACGATAATTTATTGGTCCACGTCATATTTAACAAATAAAATTATGCTAACCTACCAAAAATTTGAAAAGAAAACATCGATAATTTCCAAAATATTTAGAAATGAAAATTAATATCTGCTAAATTTTTAAAAATGAAAAATATAGTTAAAATATATGACAAAATAATAAAAATTATATGAAATTATACAAACTAGTATATAAGAAAATGATGCATTAACTTCTTACGAAAAACTTAAAAAGGAAAATCAACATCTGCAAAAATTAAAAGGGAAAATATCGTCAAAATATACAATAAAATAATAATAATTATACAAAATATTTGTCAAAATAATAGAAATTATACAAACTAATCAGTTAAGTATATAAGAAAATGATGCATTAACTTATTACCAAAAAATTAAAAAGGAAAATTAACATTTGCAAAAATTAAAAAGAAAAATATCATCAAAGTATACAACAAAATAATAGAAATTATACAAAATAAAAATTGAAGTCATTGCCAAAGATGTCCGCTTAGGATTTTAGAAATGATATATTATTGGTCTATGTCAATATTTAACAAATAAAATTATGCTAAACTACCAAAAATTTGAAAACAAAAAAATTGATATTTACCAAAATATTTAAAAATGAAAATTAATATTTACCAAAAAGTTTAAAAAGGAAAATATCGTTCAAATATATAACAAAATAATATAAATTATACAAAATAATGATATTAATATATAAGAAAACTATACATTAACTTCTTACCAAAAAAATTAAAAAAGAAAATCAACATCTGCAAGAAAATAAAAAGGGAAAAAATCATCAAAATATACAACAAAATAATAGAAATTATATAAAATAACGAGTTTAATATATAAATAAACTATGCATTAAATTTTTATTAATGAATAATTTTAAAAGATATTTTATTTACCCAAAAAAATAATAAAAATTATATAAAATAACGAGTTTAGTATATACGAAAAATATGCATTAGGTTATTATTAATGATAAATATTAAAATATATTTTACTTTCATAACTTCATATATTTTTAGAAATTGACATTTTATACTATATAAAATTGTAGCTATTTGATAGTAAGACCATCTACGTAGGATTTTTAGAAACGACATCCTATTAGTTCATATCAATAATTAACAAAATATCTTATACTAACGTACCAAAAACTTAAAAAAAAAGATCTGTAAGAAATTATAAAGGGAAAACATCATCAAAGTATACAACAAAATAGTAGAAATTATACAAAATAACGAGTTTAATATATAAGGAAACTAAAATTGATATAATATTAAGTTTAGTATATATGAAAATTATACATTAACATATTACAAATGATTAATATTAAAATATATTTTATTTTCATAACTTCATACTTTTAGAAAATTAATGTCAATACTTAACAAAATTTCTTACACTAACCTACTAATAACTTAAAAAGTAAAAAATGATATCTACCAATAATTTAAAAAGGATAAACATCACCAAAAAAGAAAATAATATAAATTATAAAAATAATAAGTTTAGTATATAAGAAAACTATGCATTAACTTCTTATTAATGAATATTTTTAAAGATATTATATTTTTATAATTTCATTTTTTTAAACTAAGAAAATCAACGTCAATAATTAATAATATTTCTTACACTAACCTACTAAAAACTTTAAGAAGAAAAATTGATATCTGCCAATAGTTTAAAAAGGAAAATTATTGTCAAAATAAACAATAAAATAAGAAAATTGTAAAAATAATTATTTTATTATATAAAGAAATTATTCATTAAATTCTTATTAATGTCAAAATAGATATCTGCCTTTAAGGAGTTATTCACTAAAAACTTTAAGAAGAAAAATTGATATCTGCCAATAGTTTAAAAAAGGAAAATTATTGTCAAAATAAACAATAAAATAAGAAAAATTATAAAAATAATTATTTTTATAACTTCACATTTTTCAGAAATTTTTTAATATTTACAAGAACAACATTTAAAATAAAGGCAGTTAATATAATAATATTTCAGAATCATATTTAGTCTTTTATGTATTGTATATAAATTAGGAAAATTAAAAAAAAAAGTTTGGATAGTTAGATAAAACCTCATAAAATGAGGAAAGAGAAAAGGAGAAAAACACAGTAAAAATAGAAAAAATGACATATCCAAAAAGCTACGGTTTATACTCAAAAATTTTAAAATAAATCATATCTTATATGATCTATAGATTAATAATATCTTATGTGCTTAGTAGGTTTATATGTTAAAGTTAATTAATCATTTTTGAAATTTTAGATATTAAATTTACTAAATTTTGTCAAATATTATAAATATTATTATCATATTAATATAATCACGCGTAGCGTGGGATCAAAACCTAGTTGAATAAAAAATTGAAAAATGTTGTTTTACTCATTAAAAACAGCAAGGTGTGCAATAAAACATGTAATTTGTTTTTCTTCAAAACTATGTCGTTTTAACATTACAATTAATTTTTTAATACCAGATAACAGTGACATGTCGACGATATACGTAATGTCTATGTAGTGGGTGACTCTGTAGATCAATAGGTTGATTTGTAAAAAAAGAAAATATGAATATAAAACTTGCAAATTTTAAAAAGTTCGATGGTTTATTAATATTTTTATAGCTTTATATACTATGAAAAAGGTTATAAAATGTAAAAATGGTCCACTGAAAACGAAATAAGGCACTGACCAAGATTTTGTTCTCACGATTTGTAGTAGCGACGACAAATTCGTGAACCAAATCGTCAAGGAGGTGAAGAAAGTGTTAACCAGTATCAAAGAGAAAGAGAATAGTTCCAACATAACGCCCATAGCAAAGTTCTTTGGGATTACACAACGTCAACAAAAATTGCAGGAGAAGCTAAAGATGAAGAATGGCATCGAAGAAACCCGTATCGTCGGAGTTCTTGGAATGGCTGGTATTGGTAAAACCACACTCGTGGAAAAGTTGTTTGAGGATGGAAAATATGAGTTTCAACGAAAAATGTTCTTCAAGGACATCCATAAAATGTCCTTTCATAACGGGACAATATGCTTGCGGTTAAGACTTTTGAAAAATCTTTTGGAGAGTAAGAAGAATCTGTTGATAACTGAAGAGACTACACATGAATCCGTGGAGAAAGACTTACTTGAAGGCAAAGTTCTTCTTATCCTAGATGACGTGAGCAACACGAAACAACTTGAGTCTCTTCTTGGGAACCGCAAATGGATCAAGGAAGGGAGCAAGATTGTCATAGTGACAAGCGATAAGTCACTGGTCGAGGGACTTGTTGATGATATTTACATTGTCCCAGGATTGAACGAAAGGGAAGGATTAGATTGTTTTCGTCACCATGCCATTTGCGGAAACAGAGGAAAATCTATGGCTGAAGAAAGTTTGACGGAGTTGTCGAAAGGGTTTGTGAATTACGCTAGAGGAAACCCTCTAACTCTCAAGATACTTTGCGTAGAGCTTCGCGGTAAAGATGTTATTCACTGGGAATCAGTGCTGCGTAGACTAGCACTAAGTCCTAGCAAATCAATTCAAGATGTTCTGAATGTGAGCTATGACGGTCTTAGCCAGCAGCAGAAAGACGCATTTCTTGATGTCACTTGTTTCTTTAGATCAGAGAATGACAAATTTGTGACAGCTCTGGTGGATTCATCATGTAATTCTGGAAATGTTAGGAGTGATATCAAAGATCTTGCGGACAAGTTCTTGATCGAAATCTCTGGTGGCCGCATAGAGATGCATGATCTGTTGTATAAACTAGGGAAGAAACTGGCTTCCCAACAGCACCGGAGACTGTGGAACTATCAGGAAATCATTCAAGTGTTAGAGAAACAGGTTAGAACCAGTATATCTAAAACTTAACATAGCTTCTAAAAATTTTCAAAGATTTATGTAACTTGCTTGTCCTCAAATGTTTTGCTAGGAAAAGAATGATAAAAAATACATCAGAGGTATGTTCTTGGACGTGAATGTAGCTGAGAAAATCCCAGCACTAGGCAAAGACGCTTTTCTTGGAATGGACAATCTCCGATACCTTAGAATCTACAAATCTTTTCCCCCTCGAGAATATGAAGCCGATCACAAAGTACACTTCCCTGACAGACTTGAATTTTCATTGCAAGAAATTCGATATTTAGACTGGCTTGAATTCCCGAAAGAAGAACTTCCTCAAGATTTCAACCCTAAGAATCTTATTGACCTCAGGTTGCCTTACAGCAAGATAAAACGTCTTTGGGATGGTGTTAAGGTGAGTCCTCTCCCCTATGCTCACTTTTGAAGATGTGTTTTAGTAATTATGCTGTCTGTAACTACTGGTTTGAATGTGTTTTTTTTTTTTTTGTGACAGGATACAACAAAATTAATGTGGGTCGATCTCCGTCACTCACTCGATCTTTTCGACATTTCGGGGTTATTAGGAGCACACAATCTTCAAAAATTGAACCTTGAAGGCTGCACTGAATTGAAAACATTACCAGAAGGGATGGAAGACATGGCAAGCCTCGTTTTATTGAACCTGAGAGGCTGCACGAATCTTGTTTCTCTTGCGGAGATGAATATGAAGTCTCTTAAAACCCTCATCCTCAGCAACTGCTCAAATCTTGAGAAGTTTCAAGTGATTTCAGAAAATTTAGAAGCTCTTTACTTGGATGGCACGGCACTAAAGGGACTTACTCCATCAATTATTAAGCTCCAAAAGCTAGTCTTATTGAACTTGAAGGACTGCAGAATGCTAGAGAGTGTTCCAAATTGTCTTGGAAAAATGAAAGCTCTTCAAGAAGTAATACTTTCTGGTTGTTTAAAGCTCAAGAGTTTTCCTGATCTTGAAGAAAGCATGAGAAGATTGCGGATTCTATTGCTTGATGGCACATCAATAGAACAAGTGCCAAAACTATTGCAAAACTCTGGTGTTTTCGAAGGGTTACGCCGTGATGTGAAATGCATGCCCCTATTAAGACACCTTTGCTTAAGAGGAAACAACACGATCCAGAGCTTGCATCCTCACATTGGTCAACTCTACCTTCTGAAGTGTATTGACTTGAAGTATTGCACGAAACTCAAGTCTATTCCAACGCTCCCACCAAACCTACAATGCTTAGATGCACATGGCTGTGAGTCACTAACCATGGTGGGAAGCCCACTTGCTTTTCTTATCTTGACGGATCAAATTCATTCCACATTCATATTCTCAAACTGTCACAAGTTGGAAGATGTTGCAAAGAGTGGTATCATATCCTATACTCAAAAGAAGAGCCAATTGATGTCACATGCACTTGACCGCTACAATTTGGTATCTTGCACTCTCCCTCAAAGCTCTTTCTTGAAAAGAAAAGAAAAATATGCAAGATTCTTAATGTGTTACCAAAATTTTGCAGGGTTCTATGGAATCTTTCATTGGTGCTTGCTTTCCTGGATATGAAATTCCAGCATGGTTCAGTCACAAAAAATGTGGATCAGAGATAGTATTGACAGATTTACGCCGACATTGGAATAATAATAAGATTACTGGAGTAGCCCTCTGTGCAGTTATATCGTTTACGGACTACCAAGAGCTAAGCCATACTTCTTTGGTTACATGCACATGTGAATTCAAGAATTTTTTGAAGCGGTTTAGTTGCACGGTTGGTGTAATTAAACCGCAAAAGCTACAATCAGACCATGTGTTTATTGGATACACTAGTTGGCATCAGATCAAGAAACAAAAAGAACAAGAGGATGACAAGAAAGGATGTAGTTCTAGTGACGATGATAAGGCTTACCTTAGATTTGAAGTAACAGATAGTACAGGTGAAGTGGTGAAGCAATATCAGGTGCTTCAATGTGGTTTTAGTTTGGTTTATGAAGCTGATGAAATTGATGGTGTTTCATGGGAAGTGAACTCATCTGAAGCTACTGAACCAAGGATGGGTGATAAGAGTATCAATGGTTTACTTATTGGTGGCACAAACAACCTATGGGAGAAGATGAAGAAACCTATGATTATGTGTTTTGCATTCTCCATTTGTGTTGGTGCTGCTTTTGTGCTTGGAAAGGGGAACAGAAAGAAATTAAAAGCTCCCTCAAATAAAACATGTGTGGGGAAAGCTACTTAGTTAACATTTTTTTTTTTTGGTACTTAGTTATTATGTTTTCCTCTTAACTACCAAAGAATATTGTTTCCTGAAAACTTCCAATAAAATTTATCAATCAAAACAAAAGTTCTTTGGCCTTTATAAATATTATTTTTAAAAGGTATTTGGTGATTAGTTTGGTTATAAAATTATAATTAGTTTATTTAAATAAGTACTATATAATATATCATTCAATGGTTTTCTCTAATTCAGGTTACTCATGCGAAATGCATATTCAAAGCAAATCTTTCAGATTGCTTCCATATGAATTAAATGTATTTTATTTTACATAAGTATTTGATTGTTTGTTAATTAAAATTAGTAATCTATGATCCAAAAGGAAAAGTTAGAAATCTTTCTTTTCCAAGCAATTTCTACAAGTAGTCCTACAGTGATCATGCCCACCGATAACTTGGTTCAATTGAATTGCCAAACCTAAGAAAAAAAAAAGGGTTTTCTGCTAAAAACCATCGAATTATTTAAAATTTGCAAATTTGATATCCATCTGAAAACTGTGCAAGTCAATCTCCTCAACTCGAAAGTCACTCGCAATATAACCCCTGCGTATATTGTCGACGTGGTCTCCGTCATACTCTGTTAGAACTGACAGAAATTTGAAAACGATATAGTTTTGTAACTCCAAAAATACATGTTGTTTTCATTATACCTTGTCATTTTTTCGAGGCAAAAACAACATGATTTTCAAGTCATCATGAATCAATTGAGTAAAAAGAAATCGGGAAAAAATTTAAGTTTATTTCTTGCTCAAATTAAAATTAAATTACAATCAAATTAAAATCAATTTAGAATCTTGAACTACTTCTTGAATTTCTATCATAAATACAATATAGACACCGTCATCTCAAAAAAAAAACTTCTTTGACGTTGCTGTAATATGTGTTTGAACATTTTTTCTTAAATCTGAATTTGTTTGTTTTTTCTTTATTTTCTTCAATGTATTAGGGTTTTAGCACATATATCAATGGCATATCATTTTCAAAACTCAAAAAGTGTTCCAGATCCAGATATAAGACATTACATATGTTTCCCTTTGAAGATTCCTCTTCTCTATTATCTAAATCATCATGGTCTCATTCAATAAAAGTTAAAACAAAAGCCATGACTAAATTTTGAATTTGAATCTGAAATAGAGATTGAATATAAAAATCCCAGTAAAACGGTGGACTTTGAATCTAGGACTCCATTTCGGTTTCTGATTGAAGCAGAGGACCCATCATCATCCACTTTGATTCTCATATCATCTTGATTATGCAATTTCTGGGTTTCAAATTTTGGGTTTCAATTTCTGGGTTTCGGTTAAAAGATATAATTTTCTGGATATTTTTAATTGAATCTCTTGGTGTAAATGATTAGTCTAAAGCAAATTGCATCTCTTGGCATTTAATTTTTCTGAGTGCTAAATTTTCTTTGAATTTGTTAATTGATCTATGTCGATATAGATAATAATGAATTTTACACAAAAAAATTTTGAGGTTTCTGGGTTTCAATTGTTTATCATGAAGATGATTATTATTAATTTCATGAAATTTAGTTATCCAATTATTTTTCCAACTGTAAAATTAAGATTTAATAATAAAAAATCATGAAGTTTTTTATGAAAACAAACAAAATTCATGTTGGGATAGTATATCTAAAAACGACATCGTTTTATGCATTCCATCATTTTCTAAAAGAGTAAAACGGATACTACGTCAACGAGGGACTGTATTGCGGTGACTTTCGAGTTGAAGGGATTGACTTGCACAGTTTTTAGGTGAATGTCAAACTTGCAAATTTTAAATAGATCGATGGTTTTTTAGCACAAAATCCAAAAACAAATCTTCCGAATTTGAGGTAAACTGTACAATTTTAGTAAATTACTCCCAAAAATTAGAGTTTGTCTGTTAATTACACCAAAAGTAGAAGGTATAATCACTTGCAATAAAGTTAAGAAATCAAATCTTTATTTTAGCAGAAACAACAACAACAAAATATTTTCTTCGTTATATATATATATAGAAGACATCAATTATATCCTAAACAATTATATAAATTCTAGTTGAATCTTCATTCAGGAAAAATTTCGAAATGTTTGATTTTCTTTCATGTTATTTGATATTATTATCAATAATGTGTATTACTTATAACAATTGTTTTAGAAGAAACAAAAAATTGACCAAAAAAGAAAAAAAAAATTAAGCGAAAAAAACAAATGAGATAAGGTCCTAATGCTTTTTATGCGAAGAAGTGCAAGGAGATGGGATATAAATATGATCAGACGGTCTAAACCTAAGCTCACAGCTAAGGTTACACTCGAACTTGACAGATCCTAATGGTCCTACTCGCCACCGAGTCTTTGATCCACCTTTAAGCTCGAACATAATCATATCTTGTTTAACCGCAAAGTCTATAGCTTGCATCATTGTTGGACTTAATGGTATTGGAAATGACTGAACCAAGTAATGATTATAAATTGATGTCTCTTTATCAACTTCAAACCGATCCGCTCTTAAAATCGCGATCGGTTTACCTTCATAGCTTAACTTAAACTCGTTTTCATCAAACAATGCATTAGCCTTAGCATTATCATTTTCTGCTTGAATAACAATCGTTAACTGCGTTTGCATAACTCCAACTATATCATACCTAGTCAATGAAAGAAAAACCGAGGAAAAATATCGATCATTAATGTTCAAGAATTCAAGATCAACAAAGAGGAAGAAGTTGCATAAAACATGTACTTTAAGAGGTCGAGGTGAGCATCCGATACACTAAGTATGGGAACTCGAGGATGAATAAGCATGTAACCGACGAAGACTACAATGCCACCAATGATCACAACAATAGAGATTAAGGCACAAATGATGGCTGCACACCAGATGAAAGGACTGGTACCGTGACGAGAAGCCAATCTTGGCATATTATTATGAGGCTCACGGGCTTGGGGTTTGGTTTCGAATACGATGAGACAGCATCCAGGCTCTGTGACCAAAGTTCTTGGCTTTTTGATGGGTTTGGAGTTGAGGTTGGAGAGAGGATAATGGATTTTGAAGGATTGGGTACCAAACCTCCATTGGTGGGGAAAGTCTTCGTATCTTTCTTTCTTTCCATTGGCGTAAAGGCAAATTGGTTTCGCAAGTAACATACATAATTGGATAAAGTTGTTTACTTACCTAAAGTTTAAGGAATCTTCTTGTTATATAAAATAAAAGTTCTTAACTTGTAAGTGTAACTTAGCTTATATATTAAATATCAAAGCATATGAAATGATATATATATACACACGAGGGAGTCTTATGTGTTGCATGAGTTTGAATTTAATATTTTAAAATATATAATATTTTATAAATAGATTTAATTTAGAATAATTTCAGAGTTTTAATGTAGATTTATTATTTATATTTTGCATTAAAATTTCTAATTTTTTTATAGTAAGTACTCCTTATCATTGTAATTTGTAAACACTTTTCGAGGTGTAATATGGACAACGGTTTTATTAATATATAGAAATACTTATAGATTTGAAGAAAAAAAAATTCTTCTTTATAACATAAAATTCGATTTTATTAGTGGAAAACATTTATATAAATATTTTATATACTACAACGTTGGTAGCTCAAAACAAAAAAAAATTGTTTTGAAATTCACTGAATTCATTATTTTGCATAGATTATTATTTGGTATTTTTGAATCCATGCAAAGCTAATTATTGTTGAATATATAAAAATAATATAGTTGGATTATTATGTCGAGTCTAATGCAGTTTTGTTTTCACAACAAAAAAAATAGACAAAAGAATCTCAATATTAGATATTACAGAATTTGAAAATTATTAAATTCTAAATTTTTTCTGTTGGTTTTCAATATAATACATTAATGGTAATATTAAATAGAATAAATAAAACTTTAAAATAAACTATTTCAGCACTACCTAAAAAATAAATATTATATATATCTTATATGTGGGTATATATATTTTATTTGATTTTCTTAAAATAATTTTTGTTAATCTATTAATTTTAAAATAAATAACTGAAGTCAAAATGCCTAATCTATGTAGAGTAGGTGCTCTATTCAGCAATACGGGATGCCCCTGCATAACTTCTTGAAGAATTTCCCAGACAATCGGCTTTTTTCACGAATTTGACTGTATTTTTTTAATCATATATTAATTCTTGAATTTAAATAGTTGGTTAAAAAAATAGAAAATCCAAATGATTAAAATAAAAAACTTTAATGTGATATTGGAAAAATGGACACCCGACATCTTAATGTGTAATCTTCTCAAGCATTCTTATATTCTTAAAGTATAACACTAGTATATTATATAAGATATATATATATATATAATGATTCGCATATACCAAAAAGGTTATTAGTACTTTTTGTTTTCCCTAAATGGAGAATAAACATTCTTCTTCCTGATGGCTAAAGCTCATCAAACTGAAAAACAAAGGGAACATGAACTATGCCTACAAATTTTAATATAAGGTGGTGGCCATAAAACTTTTTTTACCCGATAAAACTGAATTCAGATACAGCGGTAAGGGATAAGTGAGGGTGCGATGCGCGAGTGACCAGTTCAGAAATGTGTGTTTCTGCCTCGGCCTCTCCCACCAGAGTAATAACCATAACCCGAGTTTGCGTAATAGTTGTTGTTGTTCTTATGGTATTCGCCTCTGTAATTGGTTTGTGCAGCGAGATATGCGCCCTGACCTGGTTGTAGTTGAGGTGGTCTTTGAAAGTTATTATCAAATGCCTGACAATCAAAAGGTAAAGAGAGCCAGAAAGTCTATAAGCAACCATTATTGTTATTGAAGAAGAAAAGTTTTGGAACTTCGCAATGAAACAAACCTCCGGAAACTGGGTGTGTTGTTGTCCGCCTCTTGCCACACGGTCAAGTGGATTGACCGAGATTGTGTCAAAAAAGTCATCTTTGTTGTATGCAGGCTGCAACAGGCACAAACAAATGTTAATCGCTGCTTGAAATGTCATATTAACTAGATCATGTAGAGTACTTGAACTTAGATCTATCTTAGATTCAATCAAAGTTATAAAATACCTTTATCTTCGCTTCTGCGTTTGGATCAACTGCAGCTCCTTCCTCGTAATCATTTTGATTCCTCTGGTTACTTTTTCCAAGATAACCCCATAGTTCACTCTTCTTGAACTTCTCATTCATTGCCTCAAAATCAAATTCTTCAGTGAATTCAATGCTAGAACTAGGGATCCGAGACTGCAACAAATTTAGAACCAAAGAGAAAAACAAATAAGAAAATCATGAATTATGTTGAAAAGATACAAACAGAACTTGCAATGCTTTGAATTTTCAGTAAAACTTCCAAGAGAGAGAGAGGCTAAATGTAGCACTGCTAAAGTGCTAATGACATCATGAGAAAATCATTAATAATAGGAGTTATTCTTACGATAACATCAGAAGAAGAATTCAAAAGAAAGACCTGATGAGCTGAAACTGGAAGTGGCAGCAATGGTCCATGATTTCTGGTAACAAGACTTTGTAATGGCACATTCATTGATACCGAGTTAGTTGCAGCAAACATCTCTTGGCCCTTGTTTACCATCTGCTGCCTAGATTGCAGCAATGGATCCATACCGAAGAATGACTGAGGCGAGTTTGACAATGAACCATGAATCACAGGAGGTGAATTAGATGCCACACCCGGTAGCTCATAAGGTATAGATCGGTTAGGATGATTAGACCGAGAGCCATAGACAACATTACCAATAGCCTGGGGTGCACTACGGTAACTGTTCTGCATATTTGGAGCAGAAAGCTGTGCTTCAGAAAGTGGAGAAAGGTTAGAGGGTGATGAAGCAAGGCCAGGTGGAGTATGGAGTGGTGCTTGACCAAGGGGAGAAGGATTAGAAGAGTATGGTCGATTATAAGCAACATCGGGTGAACAAGTAACAACATGTGATGTATCAGCCACTAATCCCATGATTGGTGAAGAAAATAAATCTAGAATTTGCGGATCATTTGGCATTGTTGAGGAGGATGAAATTGGCTGTTGCATCATACCAAGAGGGACACCAGCGAGAGCTAATTTGTTACCTTGCACAAAAGAAGGCATGGGCATAGATGAACCAGTATTACTTTGAGTTGAACCAATCCGGCTCACTGGTGGTTCGGTCAAAACTCCAGCATTAGCTGAAGGAGGCTGGAAGCTTAAAGGTAGTGGTGAATGTTGTGTGGCAGGAACCGGTTTACTACTCAAAGCATGTGTATTGACCCATTGAGCTCCTCTCCCCAAACCATAACCACTATCATATCCAGAAGGCGGAGAGCTCATCACTGGCCTAGAATGAGAGGACTGTAAACAAGGAAGAAGGAATAAGTCAATGAAAAATCATGCAAAGTGATAAATTTACCAGAAAAAAATCTCATTTCACATGTTCTAAATGAACGTCTTTACCTGATTGATATCTTGTTCACTTTTAATCTCCGGTCTTAACTGTGTAGATGGAGAAGGATTAACTTGCAGATCCTGAAAACACCAAGAAAAAATCATCACAAAAAAAAAACTTTAATAACGATCATGCTTCAAGGCTTCCAACTTAGAAAGTAGCAGCTACGAAATACATTAACCATAAAATGTCTAATATGGTAATAGTCTAACCACTAACCTTAATGTCACTTCCACGGAAAATAATGTAATTGAAAACTCTATCACCTGGTGGAATTTGCGGTCCATCTTTCTTCCTCCCTTCAGTTCCACAAGATCTTACTGCACACAACCATTCAATAGACTAAAAACATAAGAGCAGCATCATCATTCAACACAATAACACCCCAATTAAATAGCACAAACATTAATTATTGCTTCATAACTTCACCTCTCATGATTCACTAACATACAAGTTTCCAAAACTTGAACTCTCTACAAATTTTGAAACGAAACTACTTTCAAACTTCTTTTACATATTCTTAAATCTAATACCAAATCCAGAAATCATAATCAACCACAAGACCGGAATCAGAATCAAAATTTCCAGTTTCCAAAACGCAAAACAAAATTGATAACGATATAATAGTATACTCTCAATGTTCCGATTACAAATACACAAACCATAAACATGTAAATCAGCGTTGTTCGGGAGAAAAAAAAATAGCAAATCGCATAAGGTTTTTTGAACCCGTACCGTTTTGTAAACCTAGCGTCGAGTCCTGAACATTGAGATGGTAAAGAATGCCTTCATAACGGATCTCAGACTTAGAAATTAGACTAATGAAGCTTCCTATAAACGTATCGCCGACATTGTTTCCCACCGACGGAGAAGGTATAGATGACGGAGGTTGAGATGACGACGGCGAGGAAGATTGCGAACTCTCACTCGCCATTATTCAATAGAAATATGAACAATGAAAAAAAGTAGAAGGAATCAGAGTATGGAGTCGATTAGGGTTGTTGCTCTCTTTCGCTCTGTTGCAATGTTGATTTTCAAAATCTTTATCTGGGAACCGTCATGGCTCGAGTTGGTCACCGTCGTGACTTTAAAGGCGGGGAGATCTGTGTGCCGTTGATCCATCTTTGAGAATATTTGGGCCTTTATTAGGCCCATGGTATTATCTTCTCAGAATTAGGTCCATGTTCTTAATTCACTATTGTTTTAAATCCATTTATGGGCTTTGTCTTTGTGTAAGCCCCTAGATTTCTAGCAAAATCACTGGATTTTGATTTATTTCATTTTCATTATCATTATCATAAGAGTTTTTTTTTGGGAAATACCGAAATATTAATGCATAACCTCAAAAGTAAATTTAATTAACAAAATAATTATAAGCTCCAGTAACCTGTCATATTTTAAACAAGATACTCATATTTTTATATGTCATATTTTTTTCAAAATTCAAAATGTCTTCTAAGTTACTTTGATTTATTTCTTCTCATTACACTGGATTGTTTTTTCTTATTCAGAAAAATGTATTTTGTTTTAACTCAAATTTCATGTTATTTTATTTATCACGCCAAAAAAAAATTATTACACTAGTTTATTTAAATGTTGTATCATCATTTGTTATGACATGTTCTAAAGGTAGTTTTGAATTTTCATATCCTAAGAAAAAATTATTTTCTACCTAAATCTACAGTTTACTCATTTCCCAAAAACGAATCTAGATTAACGTCATTTTGCAAACCGTTCATTTCTTTGCTCTTTGTCCACATATGATAAGAGTTTAGTTTGAACACACTGTATTCAAACGAGTATTTTTTACCATGATAATCTTTTGTTGTTGAGAACTGAGTTTTTGATTAAATTAACAACAAAGAGAAATAAGAAATTAGTGAGAAGAAGCACATAAGAAGAGAAATCAACGACAATTAAAGAATCAAGTCAACCAAAAGGTTCATCTATGCACATGCCTTCTCTTTTGTGCAAGGTTTAAATGAATAGTTGGAGTTACTATTCATGTTTTTCTTGTAACATTAGTCTATAAACTAGTGCTAATCATATGTTGTGTAAGATCAATCATTTGATACATTAATAAAATGTAGATAGTTAATGGTTTTCTCTCTTCTCTTTTACTAAACGTTATTGTCCATGTTTATAGAACAAGACACTAAACACACAAGAGAGTAAAGAGAAAACAGATCATCTATGTTTCAACAAAGAAGAGAAACAGAGAGATACTAAAGAGAATGAGTGAACTGACGTGAAAGCGGGGAAGAGGTCCGAAGTTCAACATTTATATATCAAGTTAGACAAAATATACTGAAACGTTGTCTTATAAGTCTTCTCAAATCTAAAAAATGCAATTTAATAGCTCTTAAAATATTAATAGTCATATAAAAATTCCAATTCCTATCAAAATTATGTTAAATATAAATTCATCAAAAATTAAATTGAAATCCATGATTCAATAAACCCCTAATTATGTGGAAACTAATTAGCATAAAGATCTTAGATGATTTATTCATTAATCTTCTTGGTTTAATTGTTCATGTTCAAATAAAAATATAAAATGTTCTGAAAACACATTTTCCAAAAAAAAAAAATATGTGATAAACTTAACTCTAGTTAGATGGTTTACTAAAAATTAGATCTTTAATCAGGATTCAAGACTGCACAAAATCGTAAAAGATTGAGTGTATAATTAAGAACCGTTGCTTTATTTATTCCATGTTGGTCCATAGAATCAATGACTTTTTCACATGTAATTGGTCTTCTATATATGTTAAGATGATTGGCTACTAAATCTATCATATGAAAAACTCACCACTCAACGTCTGAGTTACAAATGAGGTCATGCGGATCTTCTTCCGATAATGTGGAATACACAGAGCAGTAAATGGCATAGCAAACGCATCAGTTAGTGGATCTAATGTCGGATCGGTGTCGCTATAGAAGGACAAGGACGTTCTAAAACAGACTGAAAAAAAAAAAAAAAAAACTATGTACGTGTAAAGCAGTTTTAGAAAAATCATGAGAGTTCTTCTACTCACGTACATTTTTATTACAAAAAAAACAACAAAGCGAATAATGAAAAATTAAAGACATGACAGAAGATCAGATTTGTGATCCCAAACGGATGCAAGATCGAATATAACTTCTCTTCCTCGTGGTTTTAAAAGTCAAAACCAACGTCACACTTATACGAAAGTTTGATGTAAAAAAAATTGATTTACAAATTTTCCATCGTATTTTTAATAAATCAACTGATTTACGAAATTTCTCTTATTCAAGTTCATCATCCGGTTATCTAAAAATATATGTACCCAATATCAATCTTTTGAATCCAAAATTTACTAGTAACTATAATTAGCATACGTAGCAGAGCACATGTTTCGTTTAGTGGCAATGGGCTAATACTTCAAAAAAACTTATGAAGATTTACGTCCAACAAATAATTTTTTTTTCCTGTAGTTTTCATGTTATAAATATTACCACTATAAAGTATAAACATAAAGAAATAAAGTGGATGGTTCCAAGTAGGGTTGGACAAATGATCTGATATCTGATCCGAGATCCGCTCTGATCTGATCCGAATAAGAAGATATCCGAGGTGACCGGATGCGGATCCAAATATTTTATTTTGAGACTCCGGATATCTGGATCCGTTTTTATGTATAATTTTTGTTTAAAATATATGTATAATATTTAAATATATATTATTTAATATATAGAAAATTACTTAAAATATAATAAAAATAATTTTTACATGAAAATTTTAGATATTTTAAAAACTTTACAAAGTAAAAATGTTTTAGAATTATTTTAATGTTATTTTCAATTTATTTTTTTATTCATTTTTTAATAATTTTATATTATTATTTTAATAATTTATATATTTCTCATGGATCCGGATATCTGCGGATATTGATGGATCCGGTTCGGATCCATAATTCTTCGGATCTGGGTTTGGATACCCTAAAAATTCTGGATATCCGATCCGTGTCCAACTCTTGTTACAAGTCGTTCTCATTAGTTAATAATTAACAGTCTACATACAAACCAATTCACTTCCTACTATGATTATGAAAACAACCAGAAAGATTGTGATAATTTCAAAAGTATTTGAAACTTTGAGGGAAACTAATATATATATATATATATATTTCATTATCATATCAATAATGTAAAAAATACCTTTAGAATTAAGTATAAATGCTTCTTTTTCTTCTTCTTTTTTGACATGAAATGCATGTATTCAATTCTCCATGGGACATAGTCGTCGCCTGCCACTGTAATTTACAGATATTTTTTTTCTATTTTAAGTTCCAGATCATGTAGTATTCTCCGATGTTTGGAATCTGTCCTTAGTACTATCACCTTTAAAGCGTAAATCATTCCTCCCAATTAAAGTTGAACTAGTAACCTTGAATATTATCTATTAGCTCTCAATACCACTAAACAACCGTCCACTTAATAAACTATGATACATCATTTACGTTACAAAATTAGCAAATTGATAACATACAATTGTATAAATTTCATATACATGAACTAGTTATCTTTCTATGAAGTCTAGATTTAGATCTTTTTGTGTTTTCATTCGTCCTTGGCTAATTAATCACTTCATTTATTGGACGAATTTTTAAACCGTGGATTACAACCAACTAATCAATCAGTACGTTAATGTACTGTCACTTCTGCACTTTGACAGACTGTTTATTCTTCACAATCAATATAACCATAAAATTTAAGAACATAGTGCAACCATCTACCTAACACTTGTAGTCAGGACTTTAGCCAAAAACAAAACTAAAAATTTCATGTAATAATTAGGATACTTCTCTTACCTTATAACGAAAATAAAAGGTTGACATATACTTCCAAAGAAAAATGAATAAAATAAAATTACAATTATGTACAAAAAGTATGCCAGACCTTAGAATCATTTTTAATATATGTCAAAAAATTATATTATTTTATAATACATAGTTAAATAATTTCTTACACATGCAAAAATAGCAATTAAAAATAATTATTTCCAATAAATATTATTTGATAATATGAAAATAGCTAAAATATACTAAAATTTTATGTAGAAATGAATAGTTTCTTAAATATTTGTGTATATATAGGTAATTGGTAGTATTACATTATGCTATTCAGCAAAATATATCAATCGTATAATTTTTATTCTGAAGTTTTTAATCTGCAAAAATTATCTTACAAATTTTATTATGTATATTATTCTACCTATGTTCTTAAACATTTATGAAGTATTACCAGTCAGAGCCTGAAGCAGATCCAAAACCTTGATACTTCTCGGATACGAAGTTATTTGTTTCTCAAAAAAGTATAATTTGTTTGGCCAACGTTTGTACCATATTTTCAAATACAAAATATAATCAATAATTGTAGTCATATAACAAGCAGAGCTGTGCCTATAATTTTAGGGACCAAAACAAAAATAAATTTCTATACAATTTTAAGAAATCATTCTAATAAAAAAATGTGCATGTTGTTTTATACTTCTTTTGTTTAGTATTGAAGGCAGTTTTAAATTTTAAAATGTATATCATTTTAAGTGTGTTTTGTATTTTCAATGCATTTTTGGCAAAACAAATTATCATTACACCTATTTTTTAATTAATTGACCAATGTAAAAAATGTATAGTATATAAAAGAAGAATAAAAAGGAAAAAAAATCATTCTTCACAACCTTAGAAAATAATTTTATACTGTTTTCCTAACTATAAAAAATTATACTATTTTTAAGTTAACATTTTTTTAATCTATAATAATACTAAATACTAAAATACTCTTGTAAGATATTAGTAGTATTTAATACTATATTTAATATGTGAAATCTAATTTAATACGAAAATATTTTAACATGTAAAATATAATTTTACATTAAAATAGCAATAAGATTCATATTTGATTAATATATTAAACAAAACATTAGGGCCTAGAATATGCTTAAATTTGAGAGCCTTAGGTAAATGTTTTATTTTATAAGTCGAAGGCATGCCCCTGATAACGAGGTCAAAGTCGTCCGTGAAAACAATTAATGTCTATATATTAGTATAAAATAGTTTCAGATTTGGTTCCCTCCAACTGCCTTTGCTTTAATATAATTTTTTCATGAAAGGCATTGAATTCTCTTGACCAGGTAAATATAATTTATAATCTACCATTGTGAATTCCGTTATAAGCAGACCCGGTCCTGAACTAAAGCGGAGAAAACATATGTTTTAGGCACCAAAAATATATACATTATTAGGGGAATTTGGTATATGAGTTTTAGTACAGTGGTTAAATGTTTCAAAAAAAATTGAAGAGGTGTTGAGTTCGATGCAACTTACTTGTTAAAGTTTTATATATCATTATTTATGAGTTAAATATATTTTTTTGCTTTATACGCACTATATATACGGGCCGGTACTGGTTATAAACGGTTTAAAATTCAAGAAAAGGTATCATTAGGTTACTTAATTTAATCGGTTAATATTTAAAACAATTATTAGTTCTGGAAAATCTCTTTGAGCATTCCATAAATCGTACTCATTACATTGGTAAGAAAATAACTCACTATTTGAGGATAATAACAATAAACAACCAAAAACCAGATAAAAAGGAACGAACCAGCTTACACATGAAACATTTATATAACTAATTCCATTTTTTCTCTCAAAACTGGATCCTCTACATTTTCTAACCTTTTAAACTAAATATAACTCACATTTATATACACTTGGGGTCCCTTTGGGATCTTTTCCTTTCTGCTCCATTACCATTTCCGGGTTTTTTTTTCTTTCTTTTAGTTTTAGCCAAGAAGATAAAAGAGAATTAGTTTTTTCTCTTAAAATAGAAACAAATTCTCCACTTTCTAATTTTAGAAAGGTGAAGTGTATCTTCATAGTTTCTACTTCATTTTTCGTTCCAAGGCAATAGGCAATCCATTCTGAGGTAGAGCGAACGGCCCATACTGAATTCCATCGCTAGGTCCCACTATTGACCATCTGTTAAAATTACGAAAATACCCCTCATCATAAACACATCCCAAAAGAAAACTTATCCGACGCCGTTTTATGTCAACTTCAAAAAGGACCATTATCAAGTGTACCAACCTGTACTTAGTGGTAAGATGATGGATTAGCACAGAGATTTCAAGTTTAGCTAACTCATTTCCTGGACAAGAATGGATCCCACTTCCAAATGGCATGAATGTATTAGGTTTTGGTGCAACTTCGAATCTCGATGGATCGAATTTTCCGGGATCGGAAAATATATCAGCATTGTGATGAATATTTCTGAATAGTGGCAATACTTTCCATCCCTTTGGTATCAAATATCCTGTAAAGAAAATATTAAAACTCTAGTGTTATACTTCATTATGTAACATATTGATATATAAATTTATGTATAGATTTTGTATATACCTTCATATTCAACATCTTCAACAGCTTCTCTAAATGTAAAAGATAAGATTGTAGCAGCTCTTAATGTCTCTTGGATTACTCTATAAGTCAATGACATCTTCTTTGTATCTTCCCAACTGAGACTCTCTCCTTTATTTTTATCGTTTTTTATTGCCATTTGCTCTTCCTGTTATACCCAATACAAATCTATTAATTTACGAAACTGCCACTCCCTTATGAGATTCTCGAAGTGTGTTTTTATCGAAAAGTGTTACTTACAGTGACAGCCTCTAGAACAGTTGGATTATCAGCTAAGTACTTAAGGATCCACGTCAGCACACTCGCTGTCGTGTCTCTAGCGGCGAAGATTACTCCGATTATGTTATCGGCGATTTGTTCATCGGTTAATCCTTCTTTGTCTTCCATGAATGATCCAAGAAGATCTGTGTGTGAAGATGAGTTTTGTCTTCTTTTCGATAAGATGTTAGCTAGGATTTGAGCTAGCTCCTTACGAGCTTTCATGGCTTTGTGAAATAATGTTCCGGGAAGATTAATTGGCATCGAATTGTAACCTTTCTCTAGAATGTAGTAGCATCGTTTTAGATCTTCTCGGTAAAAAACGTCGTCTTTGCCGAGGATTGAGATTAACGCCACATTGAAAGTGTACTGGCAAGACCAAAAAGGTAAACAAAATTGAGTAAAAACAGAGTTTTCAAGTGTCAGCTACAAAACAGAGGATGCTCTGTTTTTGAGATTGAGAACAAGAAAAAAACAGGGGGTGCTCTGTTTTGAAGAGTCTTACTGTTTTCATTTCTTGGTAAGTGTTGAGATTAGTTCCATCCCAAGAATTGAGTGATTCTTGAGCGATTGATTCAATGTTAGAGACCATGTTTCTGATTGAGTCCGGCATAAAAGCTCTTAAAACGAGCTTTCTAAGTTTAGAATGATAATCTCCTTGATGGAAGAAGATGGCTTGTTTTCCGAGCATCCTCTCTTTGCTCGCTGGAAAAGTTGGTTTAAACAAATGAGACTTTGTAACCAATACGAATTTTGCTGCTTCTGGGCTTGAGATCATCACACATGGACATCCCAATACATGAGTCTTGAACACCGATCCGTATCTGTTTAATCAAGAAACAATTAAAAAAAAAAAGTTCAATACTTTTTCTGTTTTAGACAACAAATTTTTTGAATCTTGAGGAATTTCAAGAAAACTCTGTTTATCTTGTGTGGCAAAATTAGACCTTCTCTGTTTCGATGCGAAGAACACATTTGGATCTTGTGAGTAAAGTTGGAATGTTTCACCGACGTAAGGATAGCCCATTGTTCCCGGAGGAAGTGGGAGTTTCGTGGAGGAGCTACGGCTGATTCCGACGATAAATCGGAGTAAAGAAAGAAACAGAGCAGCCGCAAAGAGAGTGATGAACAAACCGGAAAAATCCATTATATCTGTTTTTGAGCAAAACCCAATTCTTCTTTTAGCAGTGGAGATTTGAAGTATGTTTGTGAGTTCACTCCAATGGATTTGTTTGAGATGAAAGATCAAGTGGGAGAGACAACATGGTTTTATAGGCAGTGGATGAGAGAGAGAAATAAACAATTTGGAGAAGGGAGTTTCCTAAAAGGAACCTTTTTCGAGCCAGCTCATTTGTGAGAGAGTGACGAGATCACGTGTCAAAGACAAAAGAGCATGCAAAAAAATAAAAATATAAAGCGTGTGAGATTTTGACCAAAATTAGCTATCGTTAGCTAATTATGTCTCTTTTTAATTATGAATTTTAGTCAAGGTAATGGGCAATTTTGGCCCTTAAGTAGAAACAAAAGGAGGAAATGGGTGGTTTTAATTAAATGTTTGCCATGTTAATTGTTGGCTTAACACTTAAATGAATTTACAGTATAAACTCTACAAATTAATACTCAATAAATTAATAATCTTTCTAAATTAATAAAATATCATGGTACTGAATTGTGCCGATATAATATTTGACATATTTCGATAAGATAATAATATAATAATTTTTTTTAAAAATTATATGTAAATATATGGTTCCACTAATAACATAAATTAATAATCATATAAATATATTGTATATATAATATATTTTAGTGAAATATAATTTTAATATATTTTATTTATTTGTAAATTTATAATTTTGTGCGAGATTATTTTTATTTTTCTTAAAATATTAAATTATATGATATTATTTTTTAAAATTGCATCAAAATTTATTTTAAAAATTATATATGCAATTATTATTTTTAATATGTACATGCATTAAAATATATTGAAACATTGTTTTTATTTTTTAACAAAATTTATGAATTTTTTTTTAAAATTTGGAAAACTCTCTATAAATTTATTAATTTATAGATAAATTAATACATCTATAAATTAATAAAATTCTCCGATATTATTAATTATTAATTTATAGAGGGTTTATTATATATTAGAAATTCTTTAATTATGTACCCTACTAAGTACTAGTAACCATTCTAGTGTTTATCTCTGTTTAAGATATTTATTAAAATACTAATTGGAAACGGAAAGCAATAAGAAATAATGATTGATGATACATGTAATTATGATTTTTACGTCCGCTACTTAAGTTTAGGGTTTAATTATAGCAATTACTGTTGACGTTTGAAACATTTTTTGTTAAGAGAACTATTTTTAGATTTAAAACATATTTTAGTTTGTTTAATAAATATATAAAGCATTTAAGAATCTACCACAGTAATAACTGTTTTCTAAAAAATGTTTTGATTTTATATTTTTTTGTCAAATTTTAGCAGTGTATAAAATTAAAAAAAAATTATTTAACCAACAATCACTGCCCCAGCTAGAAATATTAGCTGAAAATTTGTTTGGACGATTTCTATTATTGGTAATAAATACTTGCACTCTAAACCGTCCATAAACGCAGGAAAACCAATTAAACCCTAAATTCTCCTAGTAACTACGGATATTTAAGAACATAACTGGATTTCTTCAAAAAAAAAAAATCAGAAGAATATATTCTACAAAAATACTATATTTGACTTCTATTTATACATATGAGATATGACTTTGTTTCCATTGACATTATTTCCCAACGCCAAAATCGACTAGTATTAGTTCTTGCTTCGTATTTTTTGATAATATTTCCTAAATAAAAACCCGAAAAGAGATCTAAATTTGTAAGCATTTTTAATGTCTGGTAGATTAATATGGTTACGTGATTTTATTAATAATTTTTAATGAAATTTTGAATCTTATAATTAGACGGTAAAATCACGTGGTCATTGAAAACAAAAGACACACCCATTACAAATTTTCAGGATTAATTACACATGCTTAAATATGTCACTAAGGGTAAAGCCCATTTGCCACTACCTTAATTATTCATAAATACTAATTTTTCTCCCGCGTACACTGCGCATAACAGCCATATATTATTACTTTATTTAGTAGCTTATGGAGTACGAATTAATCAAAATCTATATGGTTGACAAAAAAACTTAATCAAATCATATATGTGATTGGAACTAAATCATATTACATATAAAAATAAAACGAATTTTCTTTTTCAAATCATACAAGTAGGTTCAAACTACAGATATGATCAACATCAGTAAATGTTTTAGTTTTGAGGAATGTTTTAATATCCATTGACTTGGTTTTGTATCTATTTAATATCAATTGACTTTGTGCCTGTAAAATAAAAACATACTATAATTTATTGTGGGATCTATGAGACTATGACCAAATACTTGTCTGTATCCTTCTTAATTTCGAAAAGTAGAGAAGTCTAACTATCACGGATCACCAAACATTTTGTAAAATTAATACATATAGACATAACTACATAAGTAGTAGTATTCATTTCAACAACTGTTGTAGCTAAAATACTTTAGAATCATACTACTTACAATATATATATATATATGCCCATCATATAGATAATATAGAAATGAACTAATTAATGTATATAACAGTTTGATATCCATGGATTTCATGTGTAAATCTGAAGTTTTTTTCTTTTTTCTTAAACATAGAAAATTATAAATTATATATATAATTCTGTAAATCTAAAATTAATATGTGATTATAATTCTAACGAATGGACCCAAAAATTACGGATAGTTTTCTTTTCATTTAAAAAGAAGTACCCAAAGAACACTATACAACTATCCACTATGACCCAAAAATGTTGAATTGAGACAGTCAAATTGGTCAGAGATCAACAAAGTTGTGATCAATACATAATTTAGTGACATTTGTCTTGTCAAGGTCGTGCCTCATAATCCTTTAGAAGATAAGAATATGTGACTTTTCATAATGATTGAAGAAATGTCAACATCTCCACATATCTTTAATTAGTAAAAACAAAAAATCATATTTTATAAAAGTAGACTATATAGTTGGGGAAATTAATAGTATAACAATTCCAAATTTAATGCTTTTTCAACAAGAACGCGGTCGAATAAATATGTACGTTGCATCTTACGCGGCTTCAAAAGTTATATCTCGTCTTTGGCTGCTCAGTTGTACGTAGTATAGCCGTGGTACGACCTCTTCAAATTAATGTATATTATTGTGTATAGATAATTATATTATATGATTGTCGAACGGAATTTATTTATCAAACATGGCATCCCAATGAGCAATCATGATGATGTGATATATATATATATATATACTAGTATAATCACAGGTATATATTGCATTATTTAATTAAATCAAAAGTTTGAAATTATATATAAAATGTTTAAAACAAAAAATATAATAAAGTTATTACTATTAAATAAAGTTTTAAAATTAATACATTTTCATTTACCAGAATAATTTATGTATCATGAATTGATTTAGATTTGTTTTTATTATATAAATCTCAAATCCTAGATATCAGAGCTCTAATTTTCATTCTTTTTATGAAGAATCTAGTTGAGAAAATAAACTAAAATCCAAAAATATCTTAAACTTAATGGATCATAAAAGATTAATTAATATAAAATAAAATAAAAATCATAAAATAGTAAAGAAAAAATATTTGTGATATATCTGGATAAATAGAGATAAGAGAAAGAAGAACAGATAAAAAATACAAAAGAAAAAAAATTCAGAATAGTAAAAAGTAGATTAAAAATATCTGTAATGGAAAAGGTTATATATTTTGAAATTTAAACATATTGTAGTGAGAGATATTTTAGGGTTGTGGAAAAAAAGAAAGAAATGACAGAAAATAAAATATTTTGGTTATTTTGATTTTTAATGTGACAAAATGTTTTAATTTTTAGTGATTTTTAAAATTTTTAATTTAATTTAAATTGAAAAGTAAAATCTAGGTGACAATTAATTTAAAATTAAAATCTGTGTGATATACAGTTATTGGTGAAGTGTTTTATGCTTTATAAGATAACTGATATACATCTTAATATATAATACTACAACTCAACTCAGGTATAATATATACTGCAACTCAATTTTAATATTACACATGCCTAAACAAAACATTGAAAGTGGCGATTTAGTTGATGTATTATACATTTATTTTTAGCTTTAGGTTAGGAATCAAATCTTCAATATTAACCAATCCAATGTTAACGTTTGCCCTCTGTTCGTTTTTCCACCCGTTCTTCCGTTTATCTTGTCCAGTTTTACTGTAAATAATTGTTTCTTTATAGAATACTGAATTTAACACCTAAAACAAAACAAAAAAAATAAGTTGCTCTTTTAACCAAAAAAAAAAAGAGTAAGCCATTTGAGATTGGAGTGTGTACTGTTTTGTATATTCACAAGTAAAAACACTAAAATATATGAAAATATCACAAATATCAGGAACGTCACAAGTTGGCTGATTGTTATACCTTAGACCGATGGTATCTTTTCTTAACATGAAAACATACTTTATCCCAAAGAAAGAAAGAAAAAAACATACAAACATGCCTCTATTTGTGTGCTTGACAGAAGCTTACTTTACTTGGATTTACGTGGGCTACTTCCCAGTGAGGAAATCTGGATTCATTTATTTTAAACCTTTTGCAATATATATTTTGTGTTAATTCACTTAAATAGTATAAATGTGGCAGTAACCTTTTGCAATATATATTTTGTGTTAATTTACTTAAATAGTATAAATGTGGCAGTTTTTGTCTCTTTATTTGTATTCACATTGGAAATCTTCCACTGCCTTGGTCATGGCCCCGATTCTAGCTAAAGTATAATTGGGATCTAGCATGCATATCAGCATTTATGTCATGTACATAAGTCGTCCTAGTTACAAATATCTGTATAAGTACTGTATAACATAACCACATTCTGATACATACAACTTTTGTAGCCTCTTTCAAGATTGATGAACTAAACTAAATTTCAAATAGAATTTTATGCCAGAAAACTCTTGGTCTTTTTTCTTGACTTTTGTGGATGACTCCGACTAATATAATGGATAGAATGTTTTATGGGACATTTATATATCAATGTTAAATACCTAGATTTCAAATATTGGAATCTGTGATAACATATTAATGAAGACTTTATCCTCGCATCATCCAAATAAGTTTAGTGTCAGGTAATCAAAAAATAGTGTTCCAAATTTTGTCCGAAAATTAAATGCGAGTCTCTAAAAATATCCCCCTTAAGATCCTCTGGCCATTACTGCCAGATAATAAAAGGAATTTTAAATTTCAAAAAAAAAAGGAATTTTATGTATTTTTCCATTCAAGGACCTCCCAAAATCACAAAGATACCACTAGACTACAAACCTCTCAACAAATATATATATATATATATATACATAAATCTTGGTCTTACGTATACATGCATGATATACATTGGACATCTATACACACATAAATACTTTTTCACGTCATATATATATATAAATGATTGAATTTTAACCTTAAAATGTATATAGTTATTGGAAGAAAATTTTGGAACAAAATATGTAAGTACAATTAGGGAGGCTGACACCTAACCGTAGCCGGCGATCATTTCAGAGTAGTTTTGTAAAACGTGTCCTTTAACTTGGACGTACGTGTCTACAAAACCCAGTGGACCCGACCTTTAGGGTTTCCGCATTCCAACCCGATTCTTATACTTTTCTGGACATAATCAAATCTTTTGAATCTCTCTTTAACACATATGTCTGGTTTCACATGTGTATGTGTCTATATACAGAAAAAGGAGAACTTACCCATGATTTGAGCTTGTATGTACATTGTCCATGCGAAATTTATATTCTCTTTGATCTTTTTAAAAACACTGTTGAATTTGTTAAGAGTGAAATTCACAATCAAAAGTTAAAGAAAAAAATATATCGTTTCCCCCATTGTAGAGGTGTTTTAGTCAATACTGAAATCGTACGCACTTTTCTAATTTTATTTTAAATCGTTTAACAAATAATTTTAACATTAATATCCTAACAAAACGTAACTATCATCCATTATAAATAAATAAATCATCACAGGCATCATATTATAAGATTTGATTTAGTATTACATGATTTAAATATTGATAACAGTAAAAAGGAGAATAGCTACTTTTCAAGGTATGTTACTTTAAAAATAGTCGTTTTTTTTGGGAGTTAGATAAAACAAAATGTTAATGTTTAGACTAAGCTAAATTCACGATTGTAGTCTTACTTAAAAGAAAAAGGATTAAGCTCAAAGACACGTGTGCAGAGGAATCATACAATCTAGTAGATGGCATCAACTAAAAGGATAAAAAATACGACCGAAGTGAAACTGATTAAGTACCCAAGCAACTTCGCAAAAATCCACATATGTCTTCTATTATCAAAATTACTTAGTTTAGTACTAGTGTCCAAATATTGTCGACCAAAAAAAAGTAGAATCCAAATATAACTGGACAAGTACTGTTGTCAATTAAGCACACGACAAAAGAGCTCATTATCCACGTCATCACCAACGTATATTATTTTGGAACTGATACCCTTTTCCCCATAAATATCCCATAAATTATTTTTAAATATGAAAATAATCAAATATTTCATCGCCTAGGTATAAAGTGTTTTCGACTTCGTATTGCAGCAATATAGAATCATAAACTAGTACTTCTAAAAACGAAAACAAGACTAGTTAGAAAAATATAGTTATACTGTTATTCCTTTTTTACATATAGATAAATTACAATTTTGTTTATCAAAACAAAAAAAATATATACAATTTTGTTAGAGATCATCTCTTACTTTTTAATTTTATCCCAATCATCTAAGTGTTATATTTAAATTACAATAAAAATTGTTAAAAGTTTAAGATATGGCACTACAAAAAAATGGTAAGTTTACATCATTTATTTTAATTTTTTGTATTACTTATAATTGATGTAAGAGAATTTTACATCAACTCAAAAAATGACTTTGATTTTGGTGATGCAAATAATTTACATCAATTATACATAATATTTGCATCATTTATTGTAATTGATGTTAATTTGTATCAATTTCAAAAAATGATGTTACATTTTATATCATTTTATATAAGTGATTTTATATTTATATCAATTATTATATATGATGTTAATATTTATATCATTTACAATAACTAATGTTATATTTATGTTGATTTTAATAAATGATTTTAATATTAATATCACATATAAAATTAACGAAAATATTTTTTTTTTAATAATTGAAATTTAATTTTCATATTTTGAAATAAATCTACATCATTTGTTTGAAAAAAAAAATCTAACGAGATTTTAGATTATTTTTTCAATCCAAAAAAATAATTAATGAAATAGTTGTATTTTACGTGTAACTGCTAAGTTTGTGCATTTGCTTGGATTTGGATCGTTTTCCGAAACTGGATATTTTGGTTTTATGGTTTTAGTTTTATGGTTCTAAGATCAATTCATATATTTAAAATTTTGTTCGTATTGGATCAGTTCCGTCTAAGTTCGATACCTGAATTATCTATATAAAAATTGGTAAAATTCATAAATATATCTAAAATTCAAATTTTAATTACTTTGGATATTTTAGCTAAAATAATTGATATTTCAGGTTTATAATTATAACTTTAGTTAATTAAATTATATCAACTCTAAAATTAATTAATGATTTATTGTATAATTATGTTTCATATATTATTATTATTATTTTGGTTCTATTCGGATTCAATTTCGATTATTTGAATTTGTAAATCTATAATCCGTACGAACATCTGTACAGTTGTGTTTCGGTAAGATTCTTTTTTGGATCAATTCCGGTTTGATTATTAGATTTGGGATATTTTGCTCATACCTTGTAGCTGTTTATGATAATGTACCATAATTTCATCTTCAACAATCAACATCATCTTTAGTATCGGCAAATAGTAACACAACTTAGAAGTATTAGCCAATAGTAACCACAAGTTTATAAGTTTTAAATTGTTAAACATATATAATTTTCACCCGAATAATATAATAGACCATTGATATTTATTCTAATGCGAGAATCAAAATTATTAATTATAAATTTTATTTCATAAATATTGCTTTCATAAGTAGATACGTTTATTGTTATTCCCTAACAAAATTTAATTAAATTAATTGGTTGATATTTGAAATCAGTAATCAAGATTTTAATCGGTAACTTTTATTGTTATCTATTAAAAATAATAAAGGGTCCAAAATGAAAAGGTACAAACAAAACAAGAAGAAATTACTCCAAGACAAAAAAAACTTGTAGCTACAGATCATTTAAAAGAAAATATCATATAATATAATGCTTAGTAAAAATGTAAGTAGCTACATAACTTTCTTATATATCTTCTTGTCTAAAAATAAATTAAATAGTTTTTGTTTGTTTGTTTAACATGCTTTTGTATTTACTGATTTTTACAGTTATTTTTTGCGGTCTCTGCTTAACCATATTTTACTGCCATATTTACTGCTACTTACATAAAGTAAGGACCGCTATGGATTTTATGATTTTGTAACGTGTGGCCGTGGCTTTCCGTTCAGTCAACATCACTCATTTTAATATTTCCGCTTTACTAGAGACAAAAACAAAACAAGTTACACTTTCGAAAAGAAATATCTTGTCAACAATAATATTAAATGTTACGACAAGTTGCGGGAATTATACAAATCTTAAATACTAGTAATTTCCTATGTTGGTCCTTTTAGTATCAAGTTACAGTAATCTAAAGTAAAAAATAAAAATCGGATGTGACACTATAAGTTAGATTGTCTTCACCAAACCTGCAACTTGCAACTGTTATGAGATATTGTTAATATTCTTATTTTGTTCAACAAAATAATTTCTTAATATTTATCCAAAGGAATTATAAAACAAATGAAATAACTTTTCTAGTTACTTGAAACATATTGAAAACTAGAGTAGTTAATTTTGTATAGTATATATTTTAATATTATAAATTATACAGGAATTGTTCAAAAATAAATTAGATCATGATTGTCTGATTATTTATGTTCCACTTATTTGGATCCTAAATTATTTTTAGAATGATTTCATCAGTTGAATCCGTTAAATAATTAACGAGATATACATGCAGATGCTATATAAATTATTTAAGGGAGTCAGCTGATAAGTCGATTCTAAAACTGTTTTTTACCTGTCAAATGCTTAATTCCTGGAAATCTAACTAGAGAAACACATTTGCTCAAGCTTGTACGAATCTTGATAAGTAATAATGAATCGGTACTTTGCTAGTCAACAAACCAATTAACTAGAGACCAAGTCCAATCTCAAAAAAATATCTTAACTTTAAATTTACTACTAATTTAGAAAAACCCCTGCAAATAATTAACTGAAAATTTTGAGAAAAGAAGAGGATTTCTATAACTAAGATTCTTATAAAAACATGTCGTCGCAAATCTTTTTTTTTAGTTGTAAACTTATCTGTAGACAAATGTATATCTGATAAAAAAATCAGTTAATGACGGCAATAACTTGAACAACGATTTCAATATATTTTAAAGGAAATAAGAATTCAAGAAATAAATAGATAACGAGAGATAATGAAGTTCGACCTAACTAATACACAAAAATCTTGACAAATTGTATAAAAAAATCTTGACAAATAATATTAATATACGAAAATACAAAAAAATTGTAATAACAAAAAAACCAAGAAGACAAAAAACAAAACGTAAATTGTTAGTTTAACTGTTCATTAAACTGAAGAAACGTAAAGATGTGGGAAAATAATTTTAAATAAATAAAGAAAAACAGAACAGTGGGCTTGTCAAAGCGGTTTTGATCGAAACCAGGGACACTTCCTCAGTAATCGTGGCTTCGTAAGACGCCAGTTGTCATACCAAATCATTTTTAGTACATTTCGGGATTATTTAAATATATTGCATCTTCATATTCATATGCTCATATGCTATTTTTAGTCAATGTCTGGTTGTTGTTGTCGAGTTTATTTTAATAAACAAATTGCATTGGGACGCATACTTCAGAATTCAGATAAGATAAAGGATGAAAATGTAAATTGCCTATTATTATTTTGCAATTCTAAGAGGATTCTCTCTCTATTCATGATTAAACCATCAAAAATATATTCTTTTCAAAACAACAATGATAATGGTTTTATATTTTGGTGGGTTCGTTCTTTAGACGAATGTGAAATATTTGACTTATTATGATACATGATACATGATACATGATACATGATACATGATACATGATACATGATACATGATACATGATACATGATACATGATACATGATACATGATACATGATACATGATACATGATACATAATACATGTGTGAAGGATTAGTAAAATGGTTGGTAATCGATGACTAATGTTTGAATTAAATAGTGTAACTTATTTTTACAAATATAAATAATACTATTTGGAGAATATATATGAAAGCGTTGATAGGATTTTGTAGTAGTGGTGATATTATGTCGCAAATCCAATACTTTAGTTTTTTGTTTTCTACTTAAAGTATTTACTTAAGTATAACGAAAACAAATATATATATATATATATTTAATCTTAAACAACAACACAGACAAGCTGAAAAGGGTCTCTAGTAATTGATGATTACACTATTGGAACAATTTTAAATTCACCTCAAACAATAAATGGGTAAATCCATTAATTTGAATTCAAAAACAATAAAGAAATTTAATTCAAAATTTTTATTTATATAATACATATTAATAATACTCAGACAATAAATTACATACAAAGCTGGAACAGAAGGATATGAAGAAAATAACGTCCATTATTGCATCGCTGTAACGGTTTTAGCAAAAGGTTCGACATAAGCCATCACACTTCACCATCAGAAACATTTATACAATAATCTTCAAGTCGAAGAGAACATATAATCACAAACAAATCCTCATATAATAAATAAAAACTACCTCCCAATCTAAGAATTCCTTCACTACCAATCTGGCAAGATAAATCTAAGATAAATTTTATCAAAGAAAAAAATCCAAGAGAAACATATCTACATTCTCATACTTCTCCAATTTACATTCTTTAGTATGCATACGTGAATTATGGATCCAAAGTTAACAAAAAAGAAGTTAAAAGAGTTTTACACAGTGAGCAATAACAATCTTATTTGATCACTTGATCCAACTCCGGATTAGAATCTTATATATTAAAGCCATTCATGATCTAACTATAATTGGTTTTTAAAATAAAATAAAACTTAATCAATGCCTCTATGGTACTTACAATTTCGATAACCTCGTGAAACATAAAATTTGAATAGTGAGTGCTGACGCGGCAAATCAGGTATAAGTAGATATACAGCTTTAGCCAAGCTCAGGTGATTGAGTGATTCATATTACTAGTATTAAGTACTAACACAATTAAAATTTTAATTATTGATTGATTGATTGATAGATGAATCTATAGTTTAAATGAATTTCCAACAAATATATATATATATATATATCTTATCCTCTTAAAATAATTCATATTCTTGGGACTGCTCATTTTACAATCTAACACTTTCAGTCTACTGGATAGACGGAATATTAATTATATACAGTAAATTTCTATAAAATAATACTGTCAAAATTATGACATGCTATTAAATAATTTCCGAACTTCTATGATCCAAAACAGAACATAGGCTCACGAACAAAGATAAAAATTCACAAACTAAGAATGAGAATGAAAGTTTAACATATAGTGATGGTTGAGATGTCACGTATAATTTTTTGTTTCACATTTTCATAAGCTCGCATGATATATAGTCAAACTTTTGAACTAAAAATAATATAGAACCAACAATTCATAATTATTTATGGAGTGTATATTCATCATAAAATATTTGAGCTAAGCCATGTTTAATCTCAATTCTTCTAAATTAGTACCTTATGTATAATTTATTATTAATTTAAACTGTACTATATGATATAAAAGTGAAGATAAAATTAACAATGTGCTACTTCTTGAACTATATCGTATATAAAACCCCCTTTGGAACAAATCATACATATATTGTTTTGTTATAAGTTATAACGAGAGAATTGTCAAATCAAAATATAATTTCTCAACACATATTACACATAAAATTATAAAATATAAAGGTTAGTTTTATTTTTGTTTGTCAACGGATTAGCTTATTTATAACACATTAGTCTATATTGATGATGTGATTCATGTTTTGACTTAAGAACGAAAAAACTATTAAAAAACCAAAACTGGAATACATCTAGTTTATAGGCTTTATACGATCGATAATGCAAAAAAGTATGTCATACGTACAACGAAAGTACGAATCAAAATAACAAAGCCAACTAATTGACGAAAGACGACAAATTGATCAAATGTGTAATCAAATAATTAGTTTTGTATTAATTTTATAAGTAGCCGACACTCCCTCTAAGCTTTTCAGAATGTCCTTTTTCGTAATTTTGTTTTCTACTGTAATATCTTTTACACGCCAGTTGCCACCATTAGAAAAATGAAAAAATCCAACAATTTATCAATAGTTTTTTTTGGAAAATATAGAATTAGAAATAATTTTTTATTACTGAAATTTTTATCTTTAACAATGAGTCCACGTGTCGAATGAAAGAATCATCTTCATAACCAAACTAAAGCTAAGAAAATGCAATTAAACAAAATCTATTTTTCTTCCAAACATTGTGTTGTAGAAAGGCAGGGAAAAACTGATATATATATATATATATATATTTTGGTATCATGTAATAATTTCCCAACTACTACACATGAAAATCAGTAATTGTTTTATTAGTTTATATCCAATATTTTTGCACCAAATTTTCTGGAGCCTGCACAACAGATTGTAATTATACTGACGACTGAGATACTAGAAACTAATTTAAATCACCAATTTGTTCATAATTAATGATGACTTTTAAACAATGTAAAAACCAATACAAACCATAATAAATATATATAAAAAAATCTCATCAACCACACACCAAATCCATAATCTGTCATTATAAAGCCATATATAGCTTCAAAGTACACAAATTCGATTTTATACTAATTAAGTTTCAATTATTCCAATTTGAACCATCGATCTTTAATTAAGAGAGATTCACAAAAGGTTTATTTAATAAGTTCACTTCCACTTCTTGAACTTACCTCCACCAAACATTCCATGTTTCCCATGTTTAAACTTGCCTCCATGATGCTTGAACTTTCCATGCTTCCCGTGCTTGAACTTACCATGACCGTAGCCATATCCATGACCATGGCCAAAGCCGTGACCATAGGCAGCGTGACCATATGGGCCATGGGAGCTATGAGCTATGTGATGAGCTCCATAGGCGGCTGCAGCACCTGCAATCATACCACCGATTCCTCCTACATGTCCTGAAACAAGTAAAGGTAACTACATGAAAAAGAAACCAAAGTGGTAAACAATATAACATAATAGAATTAACGAAGTTGTCTTTATGTGCTTAATCTATTAGAATGGTGGTTATATAAGATCACTTCCAATTTGGAAAACGAATATTAACTAACTTGTGGTAGAATCATTGAACGAGAAAATCAATGGTCTTTTCGCAATTAGAATACAACACTTGCATACCAATAACAGTCAATGCTTACGGTTCCTGCTACCAGCAAAAGTTTCAGTCTTTATTGACAACAAATATCAGCAAATCCTCTGTTACAACTTCTTTCTCAAGGTAACACCATTTAACATCTATCACTTATTTAATACTGAATTTTGGGATTCTATCGCAGCAACATACACAAAATTCTGTGTTATCACAATATCACATTCATAGCTAAATTTCTCATTTTTTGGTTTTGTTTTCACAACAACATATAGAAAACTTAACCACATTCAACAGTTTCAACTTCATTCCAAAGTGACATTAACCACATTTAAGATACTACCAAATTACAGGAGAAGAAAAAGCATAAGAAAAGGAAATACAGTACCTGAGTGATGAGAAGGGTAGCCAGCAGGAGGATAACCACCATGACCAGGAGCAGGAGGATAACCTCCATAACCAGGAGCTGGAGGGTAACCACCAGGAGCTGGAGGGTAACCACCAGGTGCAGGCGGGTATGCACCCGGAGGATAAGCACCAGGACCCGGAGGATATCCAGGGGGTGGAGGATAACCTTGTGGTGGGTATCCAGCTGGTGGATAAGCCCCCGGACCCGGCGGATATCCAGCCGGAGGATACCCATGAAACCCTTTGTCTTTCTCATCTCCCATGTTTTCTCAATCAGCAACAACAATCTATAAAAAGAAAACAAAACCATAAGAACCATCGATTTAGGTTAAAAAAATTAAATGTAATCCACTTATCCAAATCAAATTGGAGAAACCAAGCATGAACTTCAAACATACAGAGTCAAGTAATGTAATTCACTGATTTGGTCAGAGAGTCATATAGCAAAAAACAAGCATTTACGTCAAAACTTTCGTTAAGGGATCAAGCAGAGAGACATCAGCGTCAAGTAATGAGATAAAGCAGAGATTTTTTTATTTAATGAATAATTGATTAGCGCATATATCAGTATACGTACTAATCCCAACCAAATTACACAAACCAATATCAAACAGATACACAAGAGTCAAGTAATGAGAAGCCATTAAATAAAAAAAATACATGAAAAGGCGAATCTAAGATTATAAGCATAAGAACCAAAAAACCCAATTCGCTAAATGAAACATCAACTCGTAATCTTTTTTTTCACACCCATACATATAAAGATTATAAATTTCTCGGTTTTCAGAAACAGCTAAACGCGATTTTCAATTATACGGATGAATCAAGACTCAAGAGAAAAGGCGAAGTTAGAAGAATACAAATCAGATAAGCTAAGTTCATATTGATAGAAGAAACGTGAAATAAATAACAAATCAAAGTAACGATCTGAAGGGAAAAGATTAGAGCTTTTTACCCAAAATACGAATTGGGAAAAATGTCGAAACTGGAATTGGCAGAGAAAGATAAGAGACAATGGAGATATACATACATATATATATACGTTTTTTCTTACGCGGCATTGTTTCCAAACAAGGTTTATTTTCATATTTAGTCCTCATATTTTAGTATATATTTTACAATTTGACCCTTATGTCATTGTAAATAACAACAATGATGTCCAAAGATCTAATTTTTTCAACTCCTCCAAAGTATACCAATTTTTTTCCTTTTTCCTTTTTCTTATATCTTGAATTCTTTTTTTAAAACACAGTTTTTAGTTTGGAACGGCTTTTAATTTCTAGTTGGGCGGTTTGTTAAGAAATATAATTATGGGGTTTATAGAATATATTTTAACACAAATATTTATATTTATTAGCGTTACGAAAACGCGCAGTGGACGCGTAAATTCTATAAACACCCATATTTTAATGTCCACTTTTGCGGATAATTGCCAAAAGAATCGAATCTACACAAAATCCAAAACATCACAAGGTGATTCCCCATATTAATTTCATTGTTATAATTTTTTGTGATAAAATAAGCCATATTGCATTCTTTATTTAGGATGTAAATGACATAATTACTAGTATTTAGGATATGATTAAAGAAAAAATATCCTAAAACTAATCATTTATTAGGTTTATTCATGTTTAGCTAACTATATATATACTAAAAGAATTATAAATCCATTTGACAGTCATCTACAAAATCAAATAGTAATTATTTTAATTCTCTATTCATTTTCATTAAAAATATCAATATTATAAATTTACAAGTGATATCTAGTTATTATAAAATTGCATCAAACTTTTTTCCCCAAACTAATTACCTATTTGTCATCATAACCAGTTCTAACCAGGAGAAATTTACAATATGGTTCAAATGAACAAGATAACAATAGCTTATAAGAATTGAAGAGTAAACCAATATTTGGTAATTGCTGCGATATTACTAATTACCAATAGGAAATATATACTGCAAAAGTTGGGAACTTAATTACTACATGTAACACTTTTTTAGGACAATAGAGTAAATAACAGACAATGATATGCATTAGCTACAAAAGCTAAAAGGTACTACTAAAACAAGAGCTACTTTTGGTTCATTTGACAAGAGTTACTGTAAGAACACAGGTGAGGTGATAGAGGAGACCTTATGAAATTGGACGAAAAGGCTGAAACTTTTGATCAGCAGAACCTCAAGGTACGTTCCAAATCCTGCTCATCTTCACAGTTGTATCCAAGTTCAAAAGCTCGTGCTGCGATGAAAAGAAAACGCAAAAGCTGTTAACTTCTATGTTGGAGATAAGAGAATAATACACGGAAAAACAAAGCGAGAGAGATCAATAGATATGTACCAAATCGGCCTTTATCTGACAATATTTCAGCTTCTTCCTCAATATCATCAACATCTGCGTCTGCATCAGTTTGTATAAGTAAAGCATCAGAACAAAGTCCTGAGATAGTGCACACCATAAGGTCACCTTCTGGACTCAGTATTACTTCCTTGCAGTTATCATCGCATACTGTTATAAAAGACCATAAAAACTACGTAAGTTTCAAATAAATACAAGCAACATATTTACATTTATACAGTTCATTTTCATACCATGAACGTTTCCTGTCTCTTTGCATATGAAAACATCGCCAATCTGATGGTATGAACATTTGGTTCCCAAACAAACATGGCCAGTGACAACCTTATCAGTAAGTCCTTTGCTTTTCTTCCATAGAGATACTTGTTCAAGTACAGTTTTGTCAAGGATTATACGGTCATCCACCATCTAAACGTTGCAAACAAGAACATGAGTAAATTCGTCAACTGAAGATTTGTGCCAAAAACATAAACTTGATTATCAGAAATAGTTACCTGGGACGGAAGAGGTGCTTGGCTTCTCTTTGCTGCTTGCATTTGAATGTAATACTCTTTAAAATCGGATGGACAGGTTCTGACAAGTTCAATCATGTCCTGCTCGTCACGCTAAAATTCAACAAGAGAAAGGAATCACTTAAAGGACACTCTAATAACAAACTCAAAGCAACAGCGTAATATTACTTGGCAACAAACAAGTTTACACGGAAAAGACCAAGTGAGAAACTCACATCAATATAAAGCTTCTTCCATGCACATTCACGTAACTTTCTAGTCGGAGGATTGACACCCCACCGGATACAATACCTGTAGATAAAATCAATATCGTTTCTGAGTACAAAGTATTGATTTTGAAAACAAAATTATCCACAACAAAAGGGAATGTGAGAAGAGACTTACAGGCGACGCCATAAGGATTCATCAGACGCAGCAAAGTTAAGAAATTTACACACCAAAGAGCATGATACAAGATCCTGTAATCAATCACATTCAAACAATTTCAGTTCCAAGGAATCCTCAAGATTGTGTGCTATACCAGAAAATCTGATTACTAATATTTTAGGTTGAGAAGAAAATGAACAAATACCTCAGAGGATAAGAACTTGAGGAAATGACGAAATAGCTCTGTAGGAACATTGCTGAAAACTCCACTATCTATTCTCTTTGCAACAGTTCTATCTTTGTTACCAGATTCTTCCTTTTGATCTTCTTCGTCCTTGTCTACTACAGCTTTTGTTTCGTCTTTCTCAATACGTTTCCGTTTTGCTTCAGGTTCTTTCGTTGCTTCTTCATCCTCTTCCTACAAATATAACGAAACAAAACATCAAAGCCATCAATGAAAGTTTTTTACATGAAAACAAGAACATAAATGAATATTACAATTCATAATGCACATAAATCGAAAAATATGAAATTATAAATAAGCATATAAGATCGACCAAATCTAAATTTGAGGATACTAATCAAACGTAAATTAGGAGTACCCAAGAACAAAAACAACATCAAATTTATGATTTCACTACAGATCAAGGAATTTAAGACACCGAAAATCACAAAAATATGAATTTTATATCAGAAAACAGGAAAATATAGATCGGTTTTCAAATTTAACGATAAAATCGAAATGATTGTGGGGAAAAAAACTAAACCCAGAATGAAATAGGAAAATAATTAAGAGAATAAAAGAAATACCAATGAGACTTCTGATTCGAGGAACCGAGCAAAACACTCATCTTCATCATCGGAAAAAGACATATTATTCTGTCGGTGAAGATCGGAGCTCCGGCTACGACGGTGGTGTATATGCGGCCACGGAAGGGATAGAGAGAGAATGGAGAGGATTGGAGATTGGAACAGGTGGCGTGAGATTGGAGACGGACCTTGGGCCGAACAATTATAGCTAATGGGCTTCATAACCTAAACGGGCTCTATATCGTAAATGTTAAGTAATCCAAATTAGCGTCCTCCAAAACGTGATTAAGGTTATGAATGTTTTACTTTTTTTAGTTTTTAGTGGTATTTGGCTTTTTTTTTTTTTTTTTTTAAAAATTGAATGGTAACCTGTCTGGTTTTTGGTTTATATATATATATAGTACCTTCTACGTTTTCTATTTTTTTTTGGTTATATGTGCATTTTTTTATAAAGAGATGTGAGGTAAATAGCAACTAATTTCAGAAAAAAATATCACAACAAATTCTCCTAAAACTACCAAAATGAGATTCTGGATTCTCCTTAAACATGCAAAAACCTTCAAAATCCAGATTTCCTAATTTTAGGGAATCCAATTTTTTAAAAAATCATGAATGGCTAAAAAAACACATTTTGGAAAAAATCTAAATCTAAAAAACACAACAAAAACTACAGTCATTTATGCCCTAAATGATTATAAATGTTGCATGAAATTAGGAACGAATATAAGCATATGGAAGTACATAATCTAAATTAAAGAAAAAAATAGGAAGAGTGTATATGTTGTAAGCCAATATATGCATATGCATATTACATAAAATTAAGAACACAAATTCAATATATATATAGATATAAATCAACATTAATAATTCAAAATCTAAATCACCATCTTTATTTTTAATTTTCTCAACTCCATCAAATAGTATTGCTTCAAATTATATGTTGTAATCACCAAACTCAAAATTTCCAAAATAATCTCATTCAACTAATCAAATTAATTACTTCTAACATCTTACACGTTTAAACGAAATAAAAATTATTGGGTTCACCCCTAGGGATGAATGAAATATATTCACCTCTTTTTAATTAACCAATCATAATTTACCATATAATATTATCAAATACAATAAAAGAATTAATATTAATTAAATAAAATAATTAAATTACTATTGAAGCCACTAATTATTTTATGTGTATTTCTTTAATTTTTTTTAATATTATATTTTATAAAATAAATAAAGAAAATAATGAAAAATTGAAAAAATATAATAAGATATCACAACTTGTTTTATTTATTTCTCTTGGTTTATTTGAGTTGTATTATTTTTTATATTTCAGCAAACCGTATTATTATTTTCTCTTGGTTCGATGAGTTGTATGTCTAGGGTATATTTTTTATATTTTGATAATTCGTTTTGTTGTTTCCCTTGGTTCGATGAATTATATTTTTAGGGTATATATTTTATATTTTGGATATTCATTATATATTTTAGGGTATACTTTGTAATTAATTTTTCTTAGTTTTATTTTATTTATTTTTTGAGTTTTTATTTTATCGTAATTAATTTAATTTATTTTATTTTTCATAATTTTTTTTTGAGTTTTATTGATTTTATTTAATTATTTTATATAAAATATTAATCAATTTATTTTATTTGATAATATTAAATGATAAATTTCTATTGGTTAAATTAAAAGGAGTGAGCCCAAAAATTGTTCTAAACACAATATAATTTATTGATAAAATAAGAATTCAGTGTGTATAAATATCTTTTCTATAGTTTATAATGAAAGACATATAAACAATTTTTTATTATTCATATTAATGTATTATTTTAGTATTCCTCTAGAAAAAGTGAAAGTTCTTAAATCTCATTTTTAATTTTATTATATCAAATAATTTTTGTATTTCATTTTTAAGTAACTGTATTGTAGTATGATTTATAAGTTTATAACTTATCTTTTAAATATCCGATATAATTTTTCTTTATGAATATGTATCATATCTATTTTGATTCTTCTAATCTAATTTAAAATTTAATGTATGAGATTAATATAAATTTACATTATAATTATTTATTATTTCTATTTTAATCATTTCAATAAATTTAAAAATTTAATATATGAGATTATTAGTCATAAATTTGAATTTGTGTATATCATTTACATGATTGAATTCATATAGTGTTTGTTATTCATGTTTAATTTTTTGGTTTGTAAATATCAAACTTTCAAAATTAAATCAGATGATTCCAATTAAAAAATTAATATAATTTAAAGTAAGTAAGATCAAATGATCTAATTTAAGAGATAAAACTTAAAATAAATATTTATAAATTAATAAAATATCAAAATCTCAATATTATTAATTTATAGATGTTTTAATTATATTACCAGAGCACAATATAAACATTTAAAGTATTTAAAGAAAATATCATATTACTAGATCCACCCTGATCTATTGCATAAAGACATCGTTAAATTTTTGTGAAAATATATAAGAACTATCATTGTTAGAGAGTTGGGTATCTAAACATATTTAACAAATGTGACAATTTGGTATGTTATAGTAAACATTAAACTATAACTAAGATAATAATCTGACTAAAAACATTTTTATTTTTAACTTTAAAAAAAAAGTTTTGTTTCTTCCATATAATTTAAGACCACAACAACGACTCCAAGAATTGCAAAGAAACAAATTTCGAATCACAAAGCAAATCAAGAAACGCAATTTCTTAGTCAAAAGGTCTTTGTTCTCTTCTCCGATTCAGAGGTTAAAGAGCGAATTATAAATGGCAGCTCCGGTGATCCTAAATGGCGGCGATGCGAGGGCGAGAGAAACTCGTATAGCTCACTCTGCAATGACGTTTGTTCAGCTCATAAATGGCGGTTACCATGTGATTACAAAAGTTGCTCTTAACGTTGGTGTAAATCAACTCGTCTTTTGTGTCTTTCGTGATCTTCTTGCTCTCTCCATTCTCGCACCTCTCGCTTTTTTCCGTGAAAGGTTTGATTTTCATTTTCTTTCCCAAATATCTCTCTGTTTCTTTCTCATTTTGTGTTGAATTGTTTAAATCGTTAAAACTAATCTATGAAGTTTCTTGTTTTGTATCTTTTGGTCAATACAATTTCTGATTGATTTGATGGGTTTATTTCATGTAGCAAAATCAACAGATCCTAATAATAGCTTTGATCTTTCTTGTTTTGAATCTTTTGGTCAATGAAATTAGTTATATTTTTCCTCTATGTTTGATGAATTGATTGAGATTCTGATGTTGAGTTGTGGTTAAGTCTTGTCCTCTGAGTCTAAATGTTACTCCTTTGGGTACTCATGAAACTGCAAAATTTGTCTGATGATGATTCTAAATGTCAGATTCTGTTGTTTAAGACAAAACCAGTAATCATGTTTCTTTGTTTTGTTTATATTGTGTAGAAGTATCAGACCTCCTATGAATAGAAGTGTCCTCTTATCTCTCTTCTTTCTTGGTTTAGCAGGGTAAGCAATCATTATCAGCTCAATTCTCATTATCTCTAAAAATCATGTTAATGCAAGATTCTAATACTATTCAAATCTTGATAGGATATTTGGGAACCAATTATTATTTCTTTTGGGTTTATCCTACACAAATCCAACTTATGCTGCTGCTATACAACCATCAATCCCAGTCTTTACCTTTCTCTTAGCTGTGATGATGGGGTGAGTATTATGCTCATCAACATTACCATAATATCTGAATTTGGATATATTCAATTCTTGAAGGTCTTCTCTTCTTTGAATGCAGTACAGAAAAAGTGAACTTGTTTAAAATAGAGGGCCAAACTAAAATTGTAGGTACCTTAGTTTGTGTTTCGGGTGCCGTAGTGATGGTTTTGTTCCGTGGTCCAGCCTTGTTTGGAGGTAAAGATGAAGACTTAGCAGTAAAAAGCGTAATAATTGATACAAATCAATCAGATCCTCATGGATGGTTAGTCTCTAGTTTTCTTGGTCTTGGGTTCGATCTATGGCACATTGGAGTTTTATGCTTGGTTGGAAACTGTATGTGTATGGCTGCTTTTCTTGCTGTCCAAGCACCGATTTTGAAGAAGTATCCTGCTTATCTTTCGGTTGCCGCATATGCATACTTCTTCGGTGCATCAATAATGATCACAACAGCTATCATCTTTGTTAAAGAGCCTAAAGATTGGAGCTTGACACAATCTGAGGTTCTTGCTGTTATATTCGCGGTAAGTCTTCACAACCGATATAAACATGTTTATTTAGATGTTTTCGATACAAAAGATTGGAGCTCTTTTTTTTTTTTGGTTTTTGTTCCTCAGGGAGTGTTTGCATCAGCTCTAAACTATGGACTCTTGACTTGGTCCAATAAAATTCTTGGAGCTGCTTTGGTTTCTCTATACAATCCTCTTCAGCCAGCAACATCAGCCTTTTTGTCGTCAATTTTCCTCAGAAGCCCGATCTACCTTGGAAGGTTTTGAAAATTTTGATACTTTTACTTGCATCTTTGAACCCATCAACACACATAATCTTTCTCTCTTCTTCTTCTTGTATTAAAATCTTTTTAACCTCGAGTTTTCGTTCTCTGTACAGTATTTTGGGCGGAATCCTCATAATTTGTGGGCTTTATATGGTTACTTGGGCATCTTATAGAGAACAACAAGAAACAATAGTTTCTGGGAATGAGATTGCTACTTCTAGTGATGTAAGCATCTATGAAGCTTTGATTTACAGAGATGAGACTGATAATAAATAGAACCAGGTAAAGCATACTTGTTTTTAATGTCAAAGAAGATATTGACAATTTGACAATTGATTATCTGTGAGTTTAACAATCCAAAATAATCTTCACCCTTTTGGTAGTGCAAGTTCATCTTTAAGAAAAAAAAAAGAATATGAGTTATTTATGATCCCGGAGTTACAAGTTTAAGAATTCGTTTTATATCATCAAACGAGTCTCTAGGTAAAAGCTTTCAGTCTTTTGATACCTGATTAATTGTGAGAAAAGGTCGGATAAGGAACTTTTGTTGAGTCTTGTTGTTTCTTCTTACTACTAGTACTACTCAAGAAACCCATGAATGGGAGTTTTCTCGGTCCATGGCAAGTGTTATCAGGTCCAAAACTGTGTTTTTCTTTGTGTTTTTTTTTTGTTTGATGGGTCACAATCGATGTTGACATATTTCTTCCTCAGACCCTCGAATGGAATCCCCAAATCTCTTCATGACATTCACTAGCTTTTCTTACAGTTTCTCATTTGACAAGTATTCTAGGTGGCCTAATTGTTTAGAGCTGAAAGAGAACAAATGTAAATTAATGGGCATACAAAACTATACTTAGAAACGATTAGATATATATTAGGTTTGATGATGTTAGAAGCTCAGAAGTTCAAATATGTGTATTTTTATAATCACAAGTCTTCTCATGGTACAAAAGCAGCTATGAATTAGAGTTCCAACAAACTAGTCTCCTGAATATTTAATACCCATTTTATAAGTGGGGTTCCGGTGAAAAAAACCAACAATCCGAGCCATGTTTTTTTTTGACAAAAGAGAAACTACTTCCCAAAACCACTAATTAATAATAATTAATAACATAAGAGTTTTTGTGTAGTCTTTTTATAAGTCTTGGTTGGTAGTACATTTATAAGAGCATAAGCATTAAAAAACATAAACATTAAAGAGCATAATCATTATAAAGCAGTTTATTTAACTTAATATATATATTTAACTGATTGGTAGAGATGTGAATGATTAAATATTAAATTATATGAAAATATTTTATATTTATATATTTTGATACAATATTCTTATATATATTAGTGTGAACATAATAGTTTCTAATGTTATATCTAAATTTTATTATCATGTTATTTTAATTAAAATTTAAAATAAAAATATATAGTAAATTAAATATGGAAACTTTATAATATATATATATATATATCTCTATTTAATATGTATTTATATTTATTAAATTTTCAATTTTAAAATTTAACATTAAGATATATATATATATATAATATGTGTGGATGTAATTAATTGATAATTTGATATTTGATATTTTATATAAATTATAATTTATATTAATTAAAGAAATTTAATAAATTATAATTTTATGTTATTAGTCTAATTAATTAATTATCTAAAATTATTTATAAATATCATAAATTCTAATTCTTAGAAAATACTCTATCTTAGAGCTTTAGGAAAGGAGCATTAAGTAGACAATTTAATATTTCTAAATGCTTTTATTTATGCTAAATTACATTAGTTGATTGTCAACAAAAAAAACTAATGATCTCCTTAAGTAACTACCAATCAAGTCCATAGTCAAGTGATTTACTAGAACATTAATTATGTGAATTAACAAAAGACACAAATATCAGTTAGATTTTGAACATATAAACGCCCTAATATTGCAAATAAAACATCCAAATTAACATCAATTTCAGGTATCCCAGTCATGAGTAGTCTCAGCTGTTTATAACTACAAATATATTCAATTTCTTGAATTATCAACTCATAAAACTTTCAAAGAAGGCTTAAACTTCTACTTTATAACAGTTGTTATTTTTGGTATGTCATGAAGTCAATAATTTCATGAGTGTTTTTCCATCACTTTTATCTTTGGCACATTGGGTTTAAGATCATGAGTCTACATTTATGAATGTCAAAATAAAATGAAAGAAAAAAATCAAGAATCTGACCATGCATCATTATGAAAATATTAAAAATAACATTGGGTGATGAAGAAAGTAAACTATGTTTTTATGTAGAAAGATAATTGTAACAAACATCTATCATCCACGTTCATCTTTTGTACAATGTTGAATTCATGCCCTTAGCTTCATGATATGTGATTTTCATTCTTTCACACTGAGTATGTGTTTATAGAAAGAAAACATGAAATAAACATCTACAAATGTGTGAATTTGACAATTTAATCTTTAACATGTAACAGATTAATTTGTAGAATAATAATTTGAGTTTTGGGTGATAATTCTCGTAGTCAAAAATATTCATAAAATTAATTTAACTGTTAACCATGTCTAGATTCTCATAAATCCTTGGCCTCTGACTACTCCACTAAGTTGAACCGATAAAAGATTATGGACAAAAGAGAAATAAGTTCACCCAAACATATCATGTAATCATTCGTGGACATCTTCAATATGTTGGAATCTGACAATAGCAAGTTTTGACACAAATAGTTATGAAAATTTGAGTAAAGCAAATATCCTGAGAATATAGAATACTTTGTTAGGAAAAGCATAGAAAATTTTTGAATTAATTAAAAATTACCCATCAAACTCAGAAAATACTATATTCTTCCTAAATAAAGTAGTGAAATAAAAGGATGAAAAAACTTTTTACATTTTTATTGGTTTACTAAATCTATTAGTTATATATAAATTTCTTTTTTTACCAAATTTTCTCGAACAAAATTTACAAAGCAAAGACCTATCCATTAAACAAAATTCATATACAAGCTAAAAATATTAAAAGATCTGGGCAATCTTGAACAAAATAAAAAATCCGAAATGCCAAAAACTAAGTGATGATTTCTCCATTTCAGTTGTTAGCTTATAAACTTTATATAACTATCTACTGGTTTTAATCAAAACAAGGCTTCAAAATGTTAAAGGTTAAAACTCGTCAACAAATACTCTAGTTTCTAGGAGCATGATTTCGTCGATTGAGTCCATTTCCAGAATGTTCTGATCTGGTCTTGGTCTGTCGTTTTAATTAGAACTAAAGAATTCAATCGTTTTCTACTTTGGTTTAGGGAGGAGGAACAGACAAAATAAACTTTTCTGAGGTCTCGTAGTCATTGTAACTATGCTTTCATGATAACATCAGCATACATGTGTATTTTGCTACAATTATTCATGTAGTTGACATAAGTTTAAAGAAAAGCTAGTAACATGAAAGTCAATTTCTAAAACAAGTACTTCCACATGCTTTATTATATATAAAAAAACTTGAAAAAGTAACTGAAACTTAAATAATACAAGCATGATTAAAAAATGAAAAACATTATATAAACATCCAGGAATCTGCACAGGTCCATGAACTGGGAGCAGAATCAATTGTTCCAGACTTGTAGCATTTCCTCCTATGCCTCCCTAATTCACGGGCCAACGATGTTACACAGATAATAGAAACAACTTATACATGCTTGGCTTTAAGATGATTTTGTTTTTCTGATCATGTATGTGTTAGGAACTCTCACGAGAGATTGAATTCATTCACAAGTCTCTCTATATGTTATATTCCATGCATTTTGAGTATTAATATCAAGTATTCCGAAGTTATAAACTATATATCTCTATGATATACTCACAATTTTACTAGTTTTAGATTTTTAAACCGATTAAATTAAATATATTTGTTAAAAAAATATAAACAAAAATAGCAAGCATGCATACGAAAGTTGTTATAACTTATAAGTTTCTTACGATTACTTAGATCACTGATGACATCACTGATCTAGTGGAAGCCATTAAATAGCAAATAAACAACAACCATTGACTTATTGATGTACGAAATTATTGACTTTCTCTCACTTCATCATCAATAATGTTAAACATTTATAGATATTTTCATTTGTGATCATTTGTGTGGATAAACATCTTATTCTTGGGAATGGTTGATCAACAAAAAAAACAAAGATTCAATTTCTTTATATAAGTATAAGATTCCTTTTTAATAAACCAAGAATCTATCTAGTTGAAGATTCTTTCCAATAATCTATACAAGAGGGAATAATCTTTCAACTTTCACTCCCTACAAATACGGGAAAATTTCACATTTCCATTAATAACATAAAGTAAGAAAGAAGAGGAGAAGAAGAATGGCCACTTGTCCTCCTTTCGATTACTCGGCCAAATATTATGACGGCTATGGCGGCGGATGCGAGAGGCGGAGCAGCTACTTCGGAGACACGACGGTGCTTGATCAAGGCGTTGGCTACGCCGTTATTCTTGGTTTTGGTGCTTTCTTTGCCGTCTTCACATCTTTTTTGGTTAGTTTCCGTTTCCTAATTACAAACTATATATTATCTTCTGAAAACAAAAAAACTTCTGTGATTTGCTCCTGACTACAAAAAAAAGTAGACACATTCGATGATTTGTACCAAAAAAACTACAGAATACTAATTTTCAATGACTACAAATGCAAGACTAGACAACAGAAGTTATTTTTATTTATTTATTTATTTATGTTTACCTTTTCTGTTTCGAAATTTATTACAGAACTGTATTAACCGGATTATCTATATATAATGTTTTGATTAAAAAAAAAATTTGGCCGATTAAGTATATATGAAATTGTGGCGACCGTATGCAATTTTGTGTGGCCAAATTGTTACTAAAATGAACTCTTATTTGTAATATTTTTTACTGTATTGAAAAATCTGGATAATCAAAATTTATGAAACAAAACAAATAAAGTATTAAAGTTTTTTTCGAAAATAAAAAGAAAAGAGAGAAAGCAATTCTAATCGAATACGCATCTGAACTAGAGCAAAATATATACTATCTTAGATTTTAGTATATACTACTAATAAACTAAACACGGTCTCAATCTGGTTGAGCGCGATTTATACATACGTAGTTCACTATATTACGCAATGAGTCTTAATTTCGGGTTTTCATATTTTTTTCTGTTCGGATTATTCAGTTTTTTTTATATAGTTGATATTATAAAATATGAATATCTTTCTTAAGTCCACCATGATAATTTTCTTTACTTAATGAATGAAGGTATGGTTAGAAAAACGATATGTGGGAGCTCGTCATACTTCGGAATGGTTCAACACAGCCGGAAGAAACGTTAAGACAGGACTCATTGCAAGTGTTATTGTGTCCCAGGTAAAACTATTATTTATAATTCTAGTGAGTACTATTGATGATATAGAGTAATATATTACCCATTTATGTAAATACTCGATGATATATTTATGTATAATTAAACTGCAAATTGTGGTTGATATGATTTATTTATATTTTTTTGGTCAATGATTAAAAAGTGGACATGGGCTGCAACCATACTGCAAAGTTCGAACGTAGCATGGCAGTATGGGGTTAGTGGACCGTTTTGGTACGCTAGTGGAGCCACCATTCAGGTTTACTCCAACTGCAAAACTGTATATATAATTTTGGTTTCTATATGCATAATTTGAATCTAGTGAATAATCGATGATGATTGATGAACAAAATAGGTTCTCTTATTCGGTGTAATGGCGATTGAGATAAAAAGAAAAGCTCCTAACGCTCACACGGTTTGCGAAATCGTGAAAGCTCGGTACCTAAAGTCTCAATTAGTAATTAATTTTCTTATTGTTTTTTGAAAACCGACGGGTTCTAAAAATAATTCAAATTGAAAAAATAAATAAAATTGAAACCGAACTAACTCAAACTAACAATTATTTTTATTCGAATAGTTAGTAAAATAAAATAAAACAATAAATTTAACAGAATAGTTTTAAGTTAAAATTTATATGTTTAGGGTTAATTATCATTTGATTCTGCTGACATAAGCCGACTCAGTCAAACAAAATTATATTTCGTGAAATAAACTTAACAAAACAGGTTTTGTTTTTCATCGATAAGACTTCCCACCTCTGTTCTGGTTCTACCGTTATTTACAATAAAAACGACCAAATTGGTATAGTATTGGTTTTAGGCTTTTAGGTTATTTTCATTATTTTTATTTGCTTAGTTTAATTTGGGTTGTATAATTTTGATAAATTTAGTTGGGGAACCGCAACACATATAGTATTCTTGGTGTTTTGTTTGGCGACAAATGTCATAGTGACAGCCATGCTCTTGCTCGGAGGCTCGGCGGTGGTGAATGCTCTCACCGGAGTGAATATATACGCTGCAAGCTTTCTCATTCCTCTCGGCGTCGTTGTCTATACTTTGGCCGGAGGACTTAAAGCTACTTTCCTCGCAAGCTACGTTCACTCAGTTATAGGTAAATGACTTTTTAATTATATATCTTCAACATGATAGTTTCGCAAACAAATTATATATGGCTTGAAACTACCATTTGTTAAAAAAACAAATATTATTAGAGGTGTTTATTAAGGATAAATGATCTATCTTATGTGAGTCAACCGGGGAAAAATTATTGGAAAACCAAAATAAGATTTTAATATATTTAATTAGTTTTACTTATTTGATACTTAAAAATGAATCCAAAAAAATAATGTGCGTATTATAATTAAAACCTGAGCAAGTTAAAATCGAAAATGATTTATATCTTAGTATGCATGTGAAAGTTTTAAGTCTTTCTACACGCAAAAAGCAATACTATATTATATATATATATGATATAATATAATAAAAATATTTGTTAGATTTGATATATATATATATATACATTTAAAATTAAAATAGTAGCCTAGCTTAGGTAATGGAATCTATCCGTATACAAAATCTGAGAGACCCCTACAATGAATTATTGTTTACTCTCTTTGTGTGATTTGTTTATTTTTCAGTTCACTTGGTTCTAGTCGTCTTTGTGTTTCTGGTCTACACTGCGAGTAGTGAGCTTGGGAGTCCTTCCGTGGTCTATGACCGGCTAAAAGATATGGCCGCTAAGTCAAGGATATGCACTGAGCCGCTTTCACACCACGACCAAGCTTGTGGTCCGGTTGATGGTAATTACAGAGGCTCCTATGTCACTATGTTGAGCTCTGGCGGCGCAATCTTCGGTCTCATCAACATTGTCGGAAACTTCGGCACAGTCTTCGTAGATAATGTGAGATTTCTTTTCATTGAAGTATTTTAGTTTAGTTTTTTTGTTTTTGTTTTTTGGTTTCGATTTTAGTTTTACTCTTTGGTTTCGATTTTAATTTTAGTTTTTTTTCTTAAGTGAGATTTTAATTTCTCAATCCAGTATTTTTGATATGGAACGTTTCAAACATCAATTAATAGAGTTTTTTGTTTTTGTTTTTCAATGGCATAGAAATAGTGAAGGCAAAAAACATTTCCCTAGTTTTTACTCGGACTAACAATTAGATCATTTAAATGTCTTTGGTTTTAATGATATAAGAAAATCAAATTTCTATAGGTATGATTGTTTAGTAATATAACACCCATTATCAAGATCATATATTCTGATTAGCAACACTATGAAACGACGAAGTCGTAAATCATTAAAAACAGTTCTATGCCATTTATCTTATTGGTTTCTTTGGTAGGGTTATTGGGTGAGTGCAATAGCTGCTCGACCTTCATCAACCCACAAAGGGTATTTGCTTGGTGGACTCGTGTGGTTCGCTGTGCCTTTCTCTCTAGCCACCTCGTTAGGCCTCGGCGCACTAGCCCTTGACTTGCCTATAACCGCGGATGAGGCTAACCGAGGTCTTGTCCCACCTGCCACCGCCATTGCTCTTATGGGAAAATCAGGATCCTTGCTTCTTCTCACTATGCTTTTCATGTAAGCGCAAACTCTCTAGCTAGTTCATATCTATAAACAAGTTTTGGCCGATCGATGATATTTTCCATTTTTGTAAGTTGTGGTTTCTTCTTACACAAGGAACCTATCTCACATACAAAGATATAAACGTATTCCAACATGAGTTTGCGGTATTTTTGTTGATCCTCAGGGCTGTAACATCAGCTGGTTCATCGGAGCTAATCGCAGTATCATCGCTTTTTACCTACGACATCTACCGAACATACATAAACCCTAGAGCGACCGGTAAACAAATCTTGAAAATCTCAAGATCCGCGGTTCTCGGATTCGGATGTTTCATGGGGATGCTTGCAGTGATCTTGAACAAAGCCGGGGTCTCACTCGGATGGATGTATCTGGCGATGGGAGTGCTCATTGGTTCTGCGGTCATGCCCATTGCTTTCATGCTCTTGTGGAGTAAAGCCAATGCCTTTGGTGCGATTCTTGGATCGACCTCGGGTTGTGTTCTTGGGATCATTACTTGGTTATCTACCGCAAAGATACAGTACGGACGCCTTGATCTTGATTCCACTGGGAGAAATGCTCCCATGTTAGCTGGTAACCTCGTCGCCATACTGACAGGTGAGAGATTCTATTAGTTCGGTTTGAATTAGAGACGAACAAAAATAACCAAAAAGAGAAGATAAAAATAATTAATAAAGTTTTATTTATAGGATATTATTTAATTGAGAGTCTACTATTATTATTATGATCTTCTCTAACTAAAATTAAATATATGATTTTGGGTTTGTTTTGGTCTTAAAGTTGAACTTCTATAATACATTTGAATCTAAAGTATAACTGTGATTTCTTCTAAAACCTAATATATATTGGTTTGGTTTGGTCTGTACGTGTGGAAACCATACATAGGAGGATTTATCCATGCGGTGTGTAGTCTAGTCTGGCCACAGAATTATGATTGGTCAACGACAAGGGAGATCAAAGTGGTGGAAGCTGGGGCTTCAGGGGACGACGATACTGATGTCCCTGCGGAAGAGCTAAGAGAGGAGAAGCTGAGAAGAGCCAAAGTTTGGATTGTGAAATGGGGTGTTGTATTCACTATCCTCATTGTTATCATTTGGCCAATTCTCTCTCTCCCTGCACGTAAGTCTTCCCATCTAAATGAACATAAAGCTTTTTATTCTTACATAAACTAAAAATGAGCGTTTCATGATAATCAGACAAAACTTTTGATGGATCGTTATAGTTTTTTTTATGCCATTATATTTTTTGAAAATTTACAGGCGTGTTTAGCAGAGGATATTTCTGGTTTTGGGCAATTGTATCTGTAGCTTGGGGAACTATAGGATCACTTGTGATAATTGCTCTGCCTTTGATTGAAAGTTGGGACACGATCAAGAACGTTTGTATGGGAATATTCACGAACGATATGGTAATGCACAAGCTTGATGACTTGAGCCATAGACTTCGAGCTCTTACCAAGGCTGTCCCAGAAGCCGAGAGGATATATTTGCTTGAAGTTGAGAAGACCAAGAAAAACGATGAAGAAATGTGAAGAAATATCAAATTGGTTTCCTTATTTTGTTTATATGCTTTTGTTTGCTCATGTATATTTCTTGTTTGGTGAAATCATATCAAAGTTGTCTTTTTCTCCTTTTTTTTTCTTTTTTTTTGGGGTCCAAATCAAAGTTGTCTTGTTTCGCACAACGTGTTAAATATCTTTGATAAGTGTGAATGTACGTATTTAAACCTACAGTCAAAGAAAGATCAATTAGATTTGATCCAATTTGAGTATGGTTAGTTACTGTTCAGCTTGGATCAATATGTTTGACTTAACTCGAATTTGGCTGCGGGTTTTGATGGAATAAAGAAAATTTAACAATCAGAGAAAAGTAATTTTATAAATTTGATCTACTTCAAGCAATGAAAGCATATAAGTCGACACTAGACTGTGAAATCATACATGCAACAAAATCATTATTATGAAATGTTAGGCTCCAGTAATATATATAAACTGTTTCATAAAATGTCCCAAAATAAAACCAACTCAATCACCTCAGTCTAAACAATTTCATTGGTTCTAGTTTCTTTTAATGTTAAATTGTAGATTTTATTTGTCGTAAATGTAAAATGAATTTTCCGACAAATATTAAAAAAAAAATCTGACAAAATTTTGACTAATAGTATCAAATTGAAATGAATTTTAAACTTTTAACGTAATTTTGATTTTCTAGTCGAACCCATTTTACCATTTTAATTAATTAGTACATGTATTTAGAGAGAGGTCACTTCAATCATCACAAGAAAGATATAAATTAAACAACAAGAAATGAGTTGGTCTAGTTCATACTTGATTTAAAAACTGATCTTTAAACAGGTGCAAATACTAGAACTAACCAAAAATGTTGATTTTAGACATCAAACTTAACCTAAACAAAACATTTGTTTGAAAAGAGAGTCAAAGAAATGTTGGAAAAAGAAATCCAAGACACTTGCCACAAGGACAAATTTGGGAATCTCCAATTAAATAAAATTGAATTGAAGCACGAATAAACAAAAGTAACAGTGCATACCTAATGAGCCACGGGCCCACGGCCTAATAAACCCATTACTTGGATTAAAAATAGACCAATTTAGAAAATTAACCCGACCCGGAAGTTTAAGCGGGTCCATTCTTCTTCTGAAGTTTTTTTGTTTTGTTTTACTAAATCCACACTTTCCCCAAATCTCACTGTCTCAAGTCTTCTTCTTCGCTTCAACCATGGGAACCCTATCTCTCTCATCTTCTCTCAAACCATCACTCGTTTCATCAAGACTCAATTCATCTTCAGCTGCATCTTCTTCTTCATTTCCAAAACCAAACAATCTCTATCTCAAACCCACCAAACTCATTTCTTCACCTCTCAGAACTACTTTACCGTCACCACTAAGATTCGCTAATGCTTCCATCGAAATGTCGCAGACTCAGGAGTCAGCTATTCGCGGCGCTGAATCTGACGTCATGGGTCTTCTTCTTAGGGAAAGAATTGTCTTTCTTGGTAGTAGCATTGACGATTTCGTGGCTGATGCTATTATGAGTCAGTTGCTGCTTTTAGATGCTAAAGATCCTAAGAAAGATATCAAACTCTTTATCAATTCTCCTGGTGGTTCTCTCAGGTTAAATATTGATTTCGTTTCTTTGTTTTCTCATTTGGGTTTTTGCATTAGTGGCGAAAAGTTCAATCTTTTGGAAGCTTAGGTTAGATTTTAGGATTTTACTTAGCATTGCAAAAGCAATTCAATTTAGTGAAAGTTTAAGTTTAATCTGCAATTGAAGTGTCTCCTCAGTTAATTTGCTAAGAACTATATGATAAATTTGGTTTCTCATTTGGATTTATGCTTTAATGGCTAAAGTTCAATCATTTGCAACTTACGTCAGATTGTAGGGTTTTAGTTGGCATTGCAAAGTAACTCAATTTTGTGAATGTGTTTATTCTTGCAAATTGAAGTATCTCCTCAGCTAATTTTGAATAATCTTGTTGACTTGTTATGTATAATGTTTGATTGGGTTTAGTTCTGCTTTAGATGATCTAAAATAAAGTTTTTTTGTTTGTTTGGTTAGTGCAACAATGGCTATATATGATGTGGTTCAACTTGTGAGAGCTGATGTTTCGACCATTGCTCTTGGTATTGCTGCATCAACAGCTTCAATAATTCTTGGTGCGGGAACTAAAGGCAAGCGCTTTGCTATGCCTAACACGAGGATAATGATTCATCAACCTCTTGGAGGTGCGAGTGGTCAAGCTATAGATGTTGAGATTCAAGCTAAAGAAGTGATGCATAACAAGAACAATGTCACTAGCATTATCGCTGGATGTACTAGTCGATCGTTTGAGCAGGTTTTGAAAGATATTGATAGAGATCGGTACATGTCTCCTATTGAAGCTGTTGAATATGGTTTGATTGATGGAGTTATCGATGGAGATAGCATTATTCCTCTGGAACCTGTTCCTGATAGAGTTAAACCGAGAGTAAACTATGAGGAGATTAGCAAGGATCCAATGAAGTTCTTGACTCCTGAAATACCTGATGACGAGATTTACTAAAGCCAAGCTTGTCTAGCATCAGGTGATTGATCCATTGACTATAACTAGGGCCGGAAATTGAATAATGTTTCATTATCTAGAACCAATTAGACTTTTGTGATTCAAAGGGTAACTTGAAATCTCTCTCTTTGATCTCCAGGGATCTTCCAATGTGACTGAGACTGGCGGTTTAGAGGAAAAAGCTCGATAACTTCTGCGGTTACTGGTGATTGGCTTTGCGGAATTGAAGCTGCTAGTGCTTGTCTTTGTAATCCTCATATTTCACCTATCCAGAAAATAATTGTTCTTAAAATCACTCTGTTTTGACATAATGACTTCAATTGCAGATTTCATTTATGACAATCTCTCATCAACTGTTCTATGGATTCAAGAAGTCTTTGTTATCATGTGTGTTTGCAAAATAATTAACCTTAAACATAATAAGAAGAAAGAAGATATAAATAAAGTGATTTAGCTCTTACGCTAGCGACCCACTCCCGAACATACGAAAGAACCATTGCGACAAAGATTTGTACTGTTGAATCCTAGGAGAAAGAAGAATCATTACAAAACACATGTTGCCCCACAGTCAATAAAGATTAACATATGAAAGAACCATGTGAAGCTTTAATCGTGGGCCACTAAGCATACCACGTCAGCAGTTCAAAAATGAAGCTTGCTCAGTAAGCTTATAATAATTTCTGGTACTATTTTGTGACAAAATATATTTTTTCATTAATTTGGCACTATTTGATCATTTTGCTCTCCTGATTCTCATTTATCACAATTTATTCTTATGAATCATAATAACTTTGTACATATACATTAGAAAATTTGGATTCAAATTTAGAATTAATATAAGAATGGGGCTTATTTATAATTCTTATAAAACCCAAACCTCAATTTGTTTATGTTTTTTTTGTTCTCCACTCAAACTTCAATTTGTTTATAGTCCAAAACACACCAAATCGTTTTAGCTTTCCCTCTCAAAAGCTCCCACCTTTACAACTTTAGGGTTCAATCATTAAAGTCCCTAATTCAATTTCTCATCCTCTCTTACAAAAACTCAACTCAATCGTATTCGTCTTTTTAATTTCTTGATTAAACCCATTTCTCATTTCTACAGTGCGAAGCGATGGAGGTGAATCTGACGGAAGGAGCTATAATGAAGTTGATGAATGGTGAAGTGTCGAGTGAGAAAGATTTGAAGCCAGTGTTACAAGTGACGGAATTAAAATTGATTCAGACCAAGATTCAGAAACCACAGCAAAATCAAGAATCAAACAAAGATAGGTATAAGCTTTTGTTATCAGATGGTGTTCAATTGCAACAAGGAATGCTCAATACTTCTTTGAACGGTTTGGTGGAAGAAGGGAATATTCAATTGGGTTCGATCATAAAACTCACTCAATATGTCTGTAGTCTCATCCAGTCGCGAAGGTATTATCGATTTATCTTAACCCTAGATTCATTATTTTGTATAGATGATATTAAAAAAACCAATTTTTTGTGTTTAATGTTTTGTGTGATGATGATAGGTTTGTTATTGTTATGAAAGTGGAGATTATTGCGGAGAAATGCAATATAATTGGAATTTCTCGACCAGTTGGGAAGTCTAATGAACCTGGTCAAAGCTCTATTAGTGGTGGAGCTGTTTCTGTAAATACTCAAAGCGTTGGTGGTTCTGAGCAGCAACAAGCTAGAGGAAGTGAATTGAATGTTGGGAGATATGGTGTATCTGCTGATTTACCTCAGCCTCAAGTTGGTGGTCATAACAATCTTGATGCTGGAAGATATGGTGTATCTACTAATTCACCTCAGCCTCAAGTTGGTGGTCATAACAATCTTGGTGCTGGTAGATATGGTGTATCTGCTAATTCACCTCAGCCTCAAGTTGGTTATAACAATCCTGATGCTGGGAGATATGGTGTGGCTGCTAGTTCACCTCAACCTCAAGTTGGTCAAAGATTTGGTATTCCAGAAACATCACCTTCTACTAGACCTTATGTGAGTTCGAATGCAGGTGGTTATGGAGGTTCTAGGCAAGAGCAACCTTGGGTTCCTGTAACAACTGGTTATTCACGTCCTGTGCAGTCAGGTTATCAGCAACAACAACCACCTATGTATGTTAACAGGGATCCTGTGGCTAGGAATGAAGCTCCTCCAAGGATAATTCCGATTGCTGCTCTTAATCCTTACCAGGGTCGGTGGACCATCAAGGTCAGGGTTACGAGTAAGGGAGAGCTTAGGCGTTTTAATAATCCACGTGGGGAAGGGAAGGTGTTCAGTTTTGATCTCCTTGATGCTGATGGTGGAGAGATACGAGTGACTTGTTTTAATGATGTGGTTGATCAATTCTTTGACTTGATTGTGGTTGGTAATGTTTATCTGATTTCAATGGGAAGTTTGAAGCCTGCTCGGAAGGACTATAATCATCTTCCCAATGATTATGAAATACATTTAGACTCTGCATCAACGATACAGCAGTGCTATGGTGATGATGCTGCCATTCCGCGCAATCAATTCCATTTTCGCAAAATATGTGATATTGAAAACATGGAAAGCAACAGCGTCATTGATCTAATTGGTATTGTTTCGTCCATCAGTCCAACAGGAACAATCATGCGGAAAAATCAAACTGAGGTACAGAAAAAGGCACTTCAGTTAAAGGATATGTCAGGTCGAAGTGTCGAGGTAACCATGTGGGGTGATTTCTGCAAGGCAGAAGGACAAAAATTGCAAGATCTTTGTGATTCAGGGGTATTCCCGGTTCTTGCTGTGAAGGCAGGCAGGATAGGTGAGTTTAATGGGAAGCAAGTGAGCACCATTGGATCTAGTCAATTCTTCATAGATCCAGATTTCCCTGAAGCTAGGCAATTGAGGGATTGGTATGAGAGAGAAGGAAGAAATGCTCCTTGTATCTCGATATCTAGAGAGTTTTCAGGCGTTGGTAGACAAGAAGTTCGCAAGGTAATCACTCAGATCAAGGACGAGAAGCTAGGGACTTCAGAGAAACCGGACTGGATTACAGTCACTGCCACCATTTCATTCATGAAGGTTGATAATTTCTGCTACACTGCTTGTCCTATCATGAATGGAGATCGTCCTTGCAGCAAAAAAGTCACAAATAACGGAGATGGAACATGGCGTTGTGAGAAGTGTGACCGATGTGTGGATGAATGTGACTACAGGTATATATTGCAGATCCAGTTACAGGACCATACAGGCCTAACCTGGGCCACAGCATTCCAGGAAGCTGGTGAGGAGATTATGGGAATGTCTGCAAAAGATTTGTATTATGTGAAGTATGAACATAACGATGATGAGAAATTTGAAGACATAATCCGCAATGTCACTTTCACCAAGTACACTTTCAAGCTGAAGATTAAAGAAGAAACTTATAGTGACGAGCAACGAGTTAAAGCAACAGTTGTGAAAGCTGAAAAACTTAAATATTCTTCGAATACCAGGTTCATGCTAGAGGCAATGGATAAACTCAGGATAGGAGATACAACTTCTCTTCCTACTGTAAAACCCGAGAGTTCCAACTACAGATCTGATGCATTTAACTCTCGTATTGGAACATCAGGAGCTAGAGAAACTGCTTCAGTGGACAAAGGCAGAGAATTCGGATTACCTGCAGCAAACCAAGTGAGTCAATATGGAAACCAGTACAGTAGCAATTCAAGGCCTCTTGGCGGTGTTACTAGCTGTAACGCGTGTGGTAGCAATGGTCATGTTTCTGCAAACTGCCCAAGCATTATGAGCGAGCCACAAGGACAGTACATGAGTGAAACACCAGGAAGATACGCAGGAGGCATGCCAAGGCAACATGTTGGCGGCTACTGAGAAACTCAAGTGACTATTTCACATCATCATCTTTATCTTCATTATCATCATCCTTCTATGTTTGGATACAAAGATACTAAGGTCAGAGGCCGTTTTGACCGTTTAAGTTTACTTTTTTCTGTCTTCATTAGGATGTTTCAGTTTCATCTTTTGTTGGTTTTTAGTGTTTTTTTTTTTTGTTCGTTGGTTTCTTTTCATTGAACGAACTCTGAAGTCTGTTAGTGTAAAGTTATTAGATAAGGTGAAGTCTGTTGTTCGTTGGTTTCTTTTCATTGAACGAACTCTGAACTCTGAATTATTAGATAAGGTAAAGTTAAAGTCAATATAAGAAAGGTTACAGAGGAAATTATTAATCTTTTTATTCTGACACATCTGAAGGGGTAAAACGACACATCTAGAGGTAAAACGACACATCTAAAGAGGTAAAACGACACATTTAAAGGGGTAAAACGACACCATTGTTTTGGTTTACACAATTCACTGAAATACAAAAACCTTACCCAACACACAATCCAATCCCCACACAGTAATTTGAAGTTTTTGAAATCAATCAGTAACAGAGTCCAGTTGACTTAGCAGATTCTCCAACATTTACATTGTAATAAACCTCCTTCACTCCCTCTCCTGTACCACAATGTCGCCCAGAAAAGCCTGAGTCGCTTGGGTTCTGGTTGTATCCAGAATCCACGGTAATAGTAGAGGTTTTAGCAACCATTTGCTCAGCTACTGCTTTGAGACGGTAACGTTCAGCTCTTGACCCAATCACCTGTCCTAAGATCGAAGCTCCGATGGTCAAAGCCATGGCTGTTTTTGGCATCAGCACAGATTTCCTGAGCATTGCAATAAAAGGAACAGCAGCATGGACCGCCACAAACCATGAAGGCGAAAACTTCTTTGTATGTTCTCTCCATACACCAAGAGGCACATTTGCAGCCATTCCCATAAGAGCGATTGCAAGCATTTTTTCAGGTAAAGGCTGAGGGCGAAGACTTTTAACCAAAGCGGTCTTCGAAAGTGCAGCTCTTGCAGCTACTATAGGAGCTGGACATCTATATTTCATACCAGATGGTAGCTGTAATGCTTTAGTTACAAGTGGCATAACTTTGCTTGCAGCTCTAAAAGATTTGGCTATAGGACAGTTCCCTGTTTTTAGCCACTCGTCTCCAACTGCCTCATGTTTCGATGAGTCCCCAGACTACAAAAACCAAGGAAAGAAAAAACTTGTTACAAACATTAAAAATCATTGTCAAATCTCAAGTCTTTTTTTTACAATATATATAATATACCTGTTGTTGTTTGGAAGGTTTAGGTTTCTTCTGTTGTTTCTTCCATTTCTCAGAGAAAGGACCAAACCCAAAAGGCCCTCCAGGACCAAAAGCTGAGAGGCTTATAGTAGCTACCTTACCAGCAAGAGGATTGAATTGTAGAGGAGCACAATCATCTCGGTAACTTGAATGCCCAGAAAGCGGTACAATACCGTCTTTACCATGGAAGAGCTTGAATGCTGAATCAAATCCAGGACCATCCTCAAAAATCGGACCTTTACCTCCTTGCACCTATCCAACAGAACATAAACTTCATCCCCAGAGAATCAAAATAGCATAAAAATTCAGTTTTTTTACATAAGATAAGAACCTTTTTATTACCGGAATTGGAAAACTCATGGAGGAGAAGGACAAATTGGTAGGCTTGTTGATGTTTCTCAGGAAAGGGCATTTTTGGATTATGCTTTCAGCAACAAAAGGACATTGAGATGATTCTTGATCCATTGAAAAAATCCTTTTGCTGAGCAATTAAAAGCCTTAGAGATTGAAATTGGAGCCAAATTAATGCTCAAACTAACAAAAATTACATTATTGATTCAATAAGAAACAAACCCAGGAACGTAATTAATGAATCAGCTTTCTGAAAAAAACCCCAAAACGAAAATGATCAAATCATATCATGAAACCCTAAATTCGAATGAAAAATAGAAATCCTGCAAACAATTTGGACGAGAAATTCAGCAGAAAAATTTACATCGCACGATCTATTTTGTTGCAGATCGAGAAAATTGAATCATGAAACCTTGAGAAAGGATCTGATTCGAATAGAGGAAAAATCTAATGAAGAATCGATATGATAAATCAGGTAAAACGAAGGTCGAGAATCAATCACCTGAGAATTTTCGCCGGAAAGAATTTTGCAGAGTAGCTTTAGATTTCTGATAAAAACGCGTGGCCAACACAGACGTGGTTAGGAATTAGGAGTTTCTAGAGAGAGAGTTACCGGTTAAGTCGGTAAAATCCGTGAAACTCTGTATTTAATCAACTGGTGATAACCGGTGGATATATAGCTTGGTTGACTTTGTATTGATGTAATGTATGCAGCACGTGGATGTGTTCGGTGGAGAGAATATTTGGTGTGTCTGAATGAGATGGATCTCATGCCATTTATCGTTACGAATATCTGGTCTAACGGTTGAGAATTTAGTGGGCCTAGTAAGCTTAAGTAAGTATGTAGTTGTTGGAGTTGGAGACTTGTAGTGAAAAGAAAAAATTTGGTTGGAACCAACATTTGACAAGTGGTCCGACTAAATTTTGTATCCATCATTGAAGTAACGAGTTACCAGGCACGGCCCTAAAGTGAAACTGGCAAATATGGAGTCATTGGCACAAGTTAGTAGTGGAATCGTTATAAATCTAAGTTAGTATTCGGTTCATGTTCGGATATGAATCAATCGAGTACAAATATTTCAGTTATAGAAAAATTGGATCCGTATAAAATAACCGTACAATTTCATATAAAGATTCAAAATATGGTGTTCAAATTTCCTAAGATTTTGATAATTTGCGCTTGAACAACGACAATTATGCAGCTTGTAACAACTCGTTTTGACAATGTATTTGATTATATTCAATGACACCCCACCCTAAGTCAAATTCCCATCATATCGGAGTCTTTTACCCAACGTCAAGAACATGAGCCAGGACTCAACATCAGCCCAAGGATACTGTTATCAGCACTTCATCAACTCGATATCTTCAGATTAAATTTATACTGCTTCATATACTATTTTTCCCTTTAGCAAACCCCGTTGGAGTATGCCTTTGGCATTACTCTGTTCAACCATTACATTCCACTGGCCAGAAACTAGTGGATGTTAAGGAAAGCCAAGAAACCACAGAAAAATACCACACAGAGGTTTCATGACATGACACATGAGAATTACGGAAAACAAAGAGACTCCGGACCCTTTTATCAACCATTAATCATATTACCATTCATGGATCTCAACACATCAACCAGGATCCAATACATAGGTTCACTAGAGTTCCTATAATTCCTCACGTTACTCTGTTCTCAAAAGACTTCTTCTCAATTCTAGATAAGCAAAAAAATTTACCTATAACGTTTTGCGACCTAATTCATAAGTAACCAATAAAAGATCAGCTGAAGAATATCTTTATCAACCAACATTTCATCAACTCGACCACTCCACATTAAAAGTAGTATCATCAACCAGGTAACTCATACTATTGAAGATATCACCATACTATAATAAAAGAAAGCTCTTTTGGCTTCATGTTGATTCATATTAAAGACTAAAGCTTTTATCAATCAAAGACACTGATTTATCAATTACCTCAATTGGACTCTCACAAGCTAATTAGCCGGAGTTTTCGAGCTCCTAAACCCTTTTTTAAGCTCTGTAACTCTCTTCATACAAGCTGCCTTTGTTTTCCCAGTCACTGCAGCTGCAATCTTCTCCCATCTCATAGCTGTCTCCTTTGGAAAAGCTTTTAACGCATTAAGCAATGCAATGTCTTCTCCATTACTCCATATCTCCTTATCATCATCATCATCTCCAACATTTCCAGAATTCTCAGCGTTTTCTTCAACCAATCTAGGATCTGAAGCTTTCCTATTCTTGAGAAACTGAGCATAATCATCACTCTCATATATTTTCTTCTCTCCAATCTCTTTAGCTTTCTTAATCACATTCTCTGTTTTGTATTTCCCTCCAAACGCTGAAGCTATAACTTCCCATCTTCCAGGTTTACCAGCTGGATGCTTTATCAATTGCTTCTTCAAAATCTCGATTTCTTCTTCACTCCAATCTTTTGTTTCATTCACAGATCCATTTTCTTTAGATTGCGGAATCACAACTTTTCTCGAAACTTCCGTCACCGGAGTAAGATTTCCCGGTGGACTATCGTTCTTCGTTGTCGATTTAGATCGTTTATTCACCGACTTACGTCTAGCTTCGCGTTCGTTATCTACTGATTGCTCATCGTGGATCTGTTCTGGCTCTAAGATCTGACCATAACCGACGCGAATTTCACCTCCGGTGAGTGAAGAAGGCGCGAAAGGACCGATGAGGAAGGAGAGTGAAAGCCATAAGAGAAGCGATTTGGTAGGTTCGGATTCGAAGTAGAAGAAGGAGAGAGATAGTATGATGATAGAGATAGTGACGCAGATTGAGATGAATATCTTCTTAGGGATTTTGGAATCTTCTTCTTCTTCCTCCGTCGTATGTGACGATGAAGGACGAGATTGGAATACGAATCTTGGTGGCCTGTCTTCGTCGAAAAACTCCATTGCTTCGTTTCTGTAGAAGAAGAAGATGAAACAAATTGAAATTGATATTGCTGGGAGTTTTAAGAAACTAGCAAATGGGCCTTTTAAGTTTTACTTGGGCTTATTATAAAGCCCATATATGAAATAAAATGATTGATTTTTTCGTTTTATGGATTAGTTAAGATAATTAAGAGCAAAAACCTTTAATTAATTAAGTTTTGGTAGGATTGTAGATAGAGACAGGCCACAGAAGATTGTGCCACTAATCATGCTATTCCGACTACGTAGCAAGTGCAGAGAAATTACACGTTTGTGTACTTCCTTTAATTTAACGTTAATTTATTATTGGTTTTATAAAAATGGAAATATTGTTGAAGGAGCTAGAAGAAAATGGAAAATAAAATATTAAATAAAGTAATACTTGTTGGAAAAGTCAAGAGAAGTATTTATCTTCTATAACAACTTGGAAAATGGAATATAATTAAAAACAGGGAAAAAGCTAGAGAGGCGGTCATACAAAGAATTAAAATAAACAATAAATCATACGGTTCAGATTAGGTATGACGTCATTAAATAATACATCGACGGTTTATATTGAAATAGCGCTGGAGGGTGGGATGCAGGAGATTAAGGCTTACACGACCATAATATATTCGTTTTTTAGCTGAGTTATTCTAAAGTAGGGTTTATTTTATTTTTTTGTTATTTCACGAGAGCCACACACATAACACGGCAAAGAGAGAGAGAGAGAGAGAGCGGTGGAGTCGTGATATAGGAGAAGCTCTGGATACAAAATCTTCCCGTCGTCGGAGGCGGAGTTTATGCCTATTGGCTCTTGAGGTAATCGAGATCGCCGTGTTTTTTTTTGCTACTCGTGAGGATAAGATTCTTGTTCTATTTTCGTTTTATTGTTTTGTGCTCAATACGGAATTGTTTTTGATTTGCTATGAGTGTTTTTGTATGAATAGAATCGTGTTTCTGATATCTTATGGATTTGACGTATCGGATTGTTTTCTTATCGAATTTTAGGGTTACGTTTTTTTTTTTTTGGGATTTTTGTTATGTAATCGGTTTGAATTGTGAATTTATTCGTTCATTCAGATCTGAGATAAAATTGATGCCGATGGAGTTGAGTTTTTGTGTTTAAACTTTGTGAAAGTTTCCCAGAGATGATGAATTGGGGTCTAGTCTATACATAATTGAATACAGCTTTGGTTTCTTAGGGTTTCATGTAGAACTGCGCTGTTTGTTAGATTGTTATTATTTCTTTGGTCTTTTGTGAATCTCTTTATGCATTTCTGATATCGATTTTTCCTTCTGCTGCTTGTGTTTATTTGTCCAGGTTATATTAAGCTTCGTTGTTAGTGGATTTTCTTCTTTTGAGATATGGAACAAGATTACATCTGCTCAGGCTGTTACCAGTACCGGGTTTTTTCATTGCAAGAAGCACTCGATTGGCGGTTTCTTTCGCGTGCTGATTTCCTTATTGGCTCTTTCGTGAACTGCACTTAGTTGTCTGACCTTTTGCGATCTTTACTGAAGGTGTGATGCAAATTTCTGATTCAGGTATGTTTTTTTGGATGAAAAATTGTCACTTGCATTATACCTTACAAAGATGCTTTGAATATGTATGATTCTGACATATTTTGAAGAATCCTAGATGTAATTTATAATCTCTATAGATTAATAAACTCTCTAAATTAATAAAATATCTGGGTCCCGAGTTGGGCCGGTGTAAAAATTAACATATTTCGATTAAGATAATAAGATAATAGATTTTTTGAAATTCCTTTGTAAATATATGTTTCCATTACTAATATAAATTAATAATCATGTAAATGCATTATATATATAATATATATTTTTAGTGAAATATGATTATAATGTTGTTTATTAATTAATGAATTTGTAAATTTGTTGGAGTTTATCTCTATTTTTCTTAACGTATCAAAAATATATGATATTATATTTTCAATTTGCATCAAAAACCTCATAATGTGTAAATGCGTTAATATTTGTCTTCATTTTTTTCTAATTTTTGTAAAATATTTTTTTTTTTAAATTTGGAAAATCTCTATATATTTATAATTTATAGATAATTTATATATTCTTAAATATACAAAATATATATTAGTTATCAATATTCATAATTATATGATATATTCAAAAAAGTTTCTTTATACTTTTCAATTAAATTTTTTTTTTGATTAAATTTCTTATTTATTTTTTAAAAAATAAAAAACTTGGTTTGTTTTTTGGATTTTTAGGAATTTTTCTGGATTTTTCGGATTTTTTCGGATTTTTTGGATTTTTCAGTTATTCGGATTTATTAACCGAATCCGAAAAATTTTCGGGTTTTTATCGGGTTACATATAAAATTTATGATCCGATCCGAATTCGATGAGATCCGATCCGATTCGAAAATACAATCGGATAGTGTTCTGATTATAAAATCCTATATCCGAATAATCCGAATCCGACTCAATCCGATCCGAAACCGATCCAAATCCAAAAATGTACTTATAACTCTGCTAGAGCTTCAGTTTAAGTCACCATTATCTTAGTAATATTTTTTCGTATATTATAAATTAATAACTCTCTAAATTAATAAAATTATTTGGTCCCTACATTATTAATTTATAGAGGTTTTACTGTATTGTGAATTTAGAGAAAGAAGAAAACTGCCATCAAGAATTTGGAAAACTCTTAATAGATGATAAGATTTAGAAACACGTCAAGTCCTTCATGCTTATAATTAATAAACAGCTTATATTACTTGTGATTTTTATTTTACTGTCAGATTTATTGGATATAGAACATGATTGATTGTTTGGCATCTTTGTTTTCTGCAGGGCTGATGTTTGCAAATAATCCTACCTTCACATAGTCCTAGAGTGTCATCTAAATCTTGTCCCTGCAGTTAAACAATAGTTAGTCCCTCTTTCACTTCCTGTTCTTATGAGAGCTGCTTGAAGAAGGATGTATCAGTTCTTTAATTTTTGATTTTTCCTAGATGTGTCTTTTCCTCGTCTCTGAGAACCTTGAGTGAAATGTTGTGAGCATGAGTTTCCTCTTGTTACCCAGAACATATACTTTCTGTTTGTTCATTGCGTCTTCCAGTTCTCAGTATGCTTTGTCTTTTTCTCTTAGCGTCTTTCTTTTGCCTTGATGGTCAACACATTGATGTTCAAAGTAAATAAGGGTCAGTCTACCCAGCGGGAGAATCTTTGATCTTACTGCCATAACAAAAACTGGAGGATTAAAGTTATAAACATATAACAGAAGTTCTCTACAGACTTAAACTAAAGGAGATATTTTGTTTTACCATAGAGGTGATGGAAAGGTAGGTTTAGTTTCTCTTTAACTTTTTTCTCTGATCATTGGCTTCCGACCATAATTTATAGTTTGTGTTTGCTTCTCTATGTCTTGTGCAATTGTAGGTATACGTTTCTTAAAGAAGTAGGTGATGGAACTTTTGGGAATGTTTGGCGAGCCGTCCATAAACAGACGGGTGAAGTTGTAAGTTCTTTTTTTGAGAGCTAAAGGCAATATATAATGTTGTGTGCTTGATCTTTAGGGTACTGAAGCTTTCTATGGACAGGTGGCAATTAAAAGAATGAAAAAGAAGTACTACTCTTGGGAAGAATGTGTGAATCTGAGAGAAGTGAAGGTACTGTATCTCCTTAACTGAAATATTATCTGTATCTCTGACTCTATGCTCGTTGATTCTTCGCTTTTCTCATTTTAGTCACTTAGAAGAATGAATCATCCGAACATCGTGAAGCTGAAGGAAGTCATCCGGGATAATGATATCCTATACTTTGTGTTTGAGTACATGGTATACTTCTGACTGCTTTTAGTTTGATCTTATTGCCATATTTTAGTTGTTTTCAGTGCTCTAAATTTTCTCTCCTTTCTTACTCGATCAGGAATGCAATCTTTACCAGCTTATGAAGGATCGTCTTAAGCTTTTTGCAGAGTCTGATATCCGAAATTGGTGCTTTCAAGTCTTTCAAGGCCTTTCTTACATGCATCAGCGTGGATACTTCCACCGTGATCTTAAGCCAGGTAATTGATAGCCTCGAGTTGCTAATCAACATCAGCACATGTGCGATTGGGTTGGACTGTCTCAATTCAATTGCCAGCGTATTATACTCCAGTCATAGATAAAGATTTTGTCAATGAAACCCGTTTTTTATTCTGGTGCAGAAAATCTATTAGTCTCTAAAGACGTCATTAAGATTGCTGATCTTGGCCTGGCCCGAGAAATCGATTCAAGTCCACCTTATACTGAGTATGTCTCTACACGCTGGTAAGATTAACTCCCTTGCTCTGTTGAAATGAGGCCTTCAGAAAATCAATATACATACGTATATATATATATAGTTCGTTGATCCATGTAATGATGTTGATTTTCACATCTGTTGATTTGTCCCGTATCTCTTCCTTACTCACCCTAAGTCTTTTCTAAAATTCCAACAGGTATAGGGCTCCTGAAGTACTGCTACAGTCATATGTATACACGTCGAAAGTTGGTAAGTTTTACCAATATACCAATAACAGAATTGTCTTTCAATATGGTGTAGTCCTATGCTTAACAATGGGGTAATTTTAAATTTGTTTCAGATATGTGGGCGATGGGTGCTATCATGGCTGAGCTGTTGTCTCTACGCCCTCTTTTTCCTGGAGCTAGGTATTTGTAAATGGTTTATCGCATTTGTCCTGATTAAACAATGTTGCTGATTGGAATGCTAATCAGTGAATGAAATGTCGCCTTTTTAATCCGTGCAGTGAAGCAGATGAGATCTACAAAATCTGCAGCGTCATTGGCAGCCCAACTGAAGAAACATGGTTGGAGGGGCTTAACCTTGCTAGCGTAATCAATTATCAATTCCCGCAGGTATTTTTTAGCTCAGTCTTCAACACGTCGGCATCACTGGTTTGTATCTTAGGTTACTAATAATGATCTATTTGTTATATTTTGCAGCTTCCTGGTGTACAACTTTCAAGTTTGATGCCATATGCTAGTGGAGATGCAATTAACCTTATCAAGCGCCTTTGCTCATGGGATCCCTGCAATAGACTGACTGCTGCAGAGGCTCTACAGCATCCGTTCTTCCAGAGCTGCTACTACGTTCCGCCATCTCTCCGTCCCAAGCTGTCTGTTGGAATGAGAGGGTCTCTCGAGCAGCAGCAATCTGTCAAGCGGTTACCGGCAGCTCCAACCAATAATGTTACTAAGCCGTTCGACAGTTATGGTACTCCAAAGACGAATGCTCCTTTTGGCAATGGTGTCAACAGTTATGGTACTCCAAAGACGAATGCTCCTTTTGGCAATGGTGTCAACAGTTATGGTACTCCAAAGACGAATGCTCCTTTCGACAATGGTGCGACCCAGCGGAAGCTGGATGTGCCTAATAATAATAGTAACCAGTACATGGCGTGGAACAACAAACCTGTGAGAGGTAATTATGCCAGAGATGCAAAGTATAGACCACCTGGAAGGAAGAGTCCTCGTAAGTAAAATCATATCTTTTTTTTCCTTCTTTCACTAAGTTTGTTAATCATCTGAATGAAAGAGTGAATTCAAATGATGCATTTGCAGCATCTGTGGACAAGAACTGGGGTTTTCCTCGCGGAGCATCGGAGACTGCAAATAGACTGGCAAATGCAACAATAGGAGGACGATGGAATCAAAGTCAGAAACCACAACCGGCGATGAAAGCAGGGTGGGTTGGAGAAAGTTGTGACATGTTCCTCAGACCTACGCAACCTCCAAATCCTTACTCTCGGAAAATCGTCGGTTAAGGCTCAAAGACTCTTCTCTTATGTAAGTTCCTAGTCATCATCATCATCATCATCATCATCATCTCCATTGTCGTTTTGCTTTTGATTATCACACGTACCCGAGGATTCCAAGTTTTCTAAAGACTTATGTTAAGTTTCCCTCTTTTGTTTTTCGTTCTTCTAAAGCTCTCTTTGTCTGCTCGATAAAGGTTCCATCTTGATGATGTGCCTATTATGTAATGGATTATTACTTTCCGTTTGCAATAAAGCTTGCGACATCGCAGTAATTTTCTGATGTTCTGGAATATCAGATGTTTTTATTTTGTTCATGGGTTTGTTTTCAAGTGGTGAAAGATTTCTCATTTCGCATCAGTGTAACCTTTGATATCAAAGAGTGTTAAAACATCTCTTGGTCCAAGTTGAATTTTCGTGTTACACACCCTTAAATGAAATTTTATGTGGCATTTGACCTCTCTTAGTTTAATTGAAACTTGGAGTGGGTCAACTATAGATACACAAAAAGATAATTCCTTGTTCACCTTAAATCATAGTCTCTTATTCTTAGCCTATCTACATTTGTAGACGTAGACACAGCAGATCTTCGCAGTTTATCTTATAATACATCGCTTATACCTTCACAGCTTATTCAGAACAAGCACAAGTATCACAGAATAATCAAATCAAATCAAACACTCAAAACTCCTTTGTTAAAATGTTCATAAACAACAACAACACTTGAAAGCCAAAGCAGCGAGACATCCAATGCCTAACGGAAAAGCCTCAACTGTTTCTTTAACGGAGCCGTGTGTTAACAGAAAAAAAATAAAACGCTGCGTTTCATTTCAAAATGGGGACATCCAATGCCAACAAAATTAGGGTTCCACAGCCGATCACATACTCGATTCCCCAAATTGTTCTCTGGTATGGATTGTCATTTACGGGAGAAGTGATCAATTCGTTTATTGCAATGTGCCACATCATAAGAGACTGATCATAATCCACTTTCGTGACATAACACGTCCAAAAGATGTAGGTCTGAAATTGAAACTCAATCCAATGGAGTTTGCATTACAAACATATTTAGGCTATGTTAGTGTGCTGTTTGTTTCAAAGGTGGCAAAAAGGTTTCTTCTTGCGGATTCTTATACTCCTCTTCTCTCAGAGATTCTTAAGTTTTTGTTCAGAATCTCCATTGGTTGAGGATGATGCAGTGATATTTTTCATAGGTTTAAAGTGTTTAATCTGGCTCAACAAGAATGATCTTAAAGCATCATACATGTCATATTTGGAATATCAAAGATAAATCAGAAATATTCCATCATAAGGTATACAATGTCATATCTTCTTGGGTTGATGGTTTTTGAGTAGGAAAGTGGAAGCAAACACACCTCAGAATGAATTTAGACATGGGGGAAATGTTATTCTTGTCACTTGCCTATTATGAGTTTGGCTCTAGCATCTCCTTTGTTGATCTGGAACTGATCTGTTAATCCAAAGTGAGCCATTAGAAGCCAAACAAAGTTTATGACCTCACCACCTCTGCTTAGTTGTTCCACGTGTGCCGTTGAGTCGCAATGACAAGCTGCATAACTGAGAAGTTCCACCCACACTTTGCTCAGTATCTCCCATTTGTTTATATTGTACTGTTCCTCCAGCCGTAGAAGATCTTTGGCTAGCCTGCTCGAGTCAAACAACACAGACTTGCTTCTATCTCCCTTCACCCCCATTGGATCAATTTCACTGTTGACGTCCAGAATACTTTTAGTGCCTGTCTTCACATTTTTATCGTTCTCGATATGTCTCCTCTGGAAGAACTTGTCAGCTTCAGCCAATGTGTCTCTGAATCTGATCTTCCCAATTCCAGCAACCTCGGACATCAGACTGGGTTGCAAGATCAGTAGATACAGCATATAGTCTGAGATGATTTTGCTATACTCGCGGTAACTAGAAAGTTGAATACGTTGATGCTTCCACACCACCTCCGGAGGAAGAATGGTGTCGTAAGTACTTCATGCTTCTGTACTGTTGAACACTTATTCTTAAATTCCTCGAAACCTGGATTCTTACTTTCTTTGTGACAAGCGGTACACTTATGCTCACCTTTATTGTGGCATTCTTGCTTCTTCCAACGCATCTTTCTGAAACTAAGTAACCAGTTGAAAAGTCTTTCTTTCAATGTTAGAGCTTCATCGGGGTTGTCTTTCAAGCTACTCAGTGCAGCACATGTCCAGTCGGAGAACAGAAACAAAACTATGGATATGAAATCCAACTACGCCAACTGCAAACAGCGTGTAGGTAACCACAACATCAGCTCCCGTAAATAGTTTGTCTTTGTTGGGTTTCCTATCAAAGAGGATAAAAGCAGCCACAAGGGTACCAGAAGCAATCAACCGTGAGATAGTTCCAAAAAGCGTATGAAGAACCGCGATCTTGGTGAATAGAGAATCATAGAGAAAACCAAGCTCAGTCTCAATGATCCTCAAAGCTTCCTCTGGTTCCTTTAAATTATCAAAGGTCTCTAGGCTCTCGTCACACTCCCTGAAGCTGAGGATAAGGTTGACTACAAGGCCCTTGAATGTGTTGAAGAACTTGTACGCATACTGAGCAATCTCAAGATCTGTCAACTCTTTTTTTTTATTCTCTGATGCGAATAATGGATGCTCTAACTTCTTAGGCCTATGTTCCTTGTCAGGCTCATCAATCAGAATGATCTTGGTGGGTAGTCTTGCCTCTTTCTTGGCCTTATACTCTTCCATGAGCTTAGCGTAGTTTGGTCCCGGATCTGGTGCGTGTGGTCTTCCTCTAGCTGCTAGACTGTTGGCCAAGCTTGAACCCGTGTTTCTTGACGATGAAGAACTTTCTGAGGGTTCTACCCATGGAGCAGCCGATTCAGGCAACAGCCAAACTGCCAATCAGAGCAGCTCCTGAGAACTTGATAAACCTGACTCCACCTCTTGGCCAAGATTGCTTATCATCAACCTTGCTTATGTTTTTATTTATTTATGTCTTGTATATATTTCTTGTTTGATGTTGTCTGTTTTTCAATCTGCTGTATCAATACATCAGAATCTCTGAGTAGAGTTTTCTTGACCTTGCAATCTCAAAGTGTTGAGGATTTTGTAAGAAAAGATGATTAAGAGAGCTTCTTTCCATGTGAACCCTCTCTTGCATTTGCAGTTTATCAAAGTTCCTTGCTCTTAGCCTCTATGCACTTGTAGACCTTCTCAGTTGATTACAATCCATTTCTTTTTACATAAGAGCCAAACCAGAAAGACATCAATGGGAAATGAGGAAGCAAACACTCAACAACAACAACAAGGAAAGGAAACAGCAAAATGAAACTTGGGAAAACTGAGAAATTCTCAGTGCGGAGTTGCTTATATAATCTGTTAGCTCCCTCCACTCCACTTTTAGCCTGAGAATAAATTTCTGACGTAAAACCTTTACTTTGCAGTTAGTTGGCTCCTCAGTTGCTAACTTTCCAAATCCAGTAAGGTCGGTCCTCCTTTACAGCTTTTCGATAAAGATTATATAAAATATCTGTTTGAAAGATCTGATGATTCTTTACAACTTTACGATAAAGATTTAATTTACACAAGCAGGAATATGTATTTTATTCATGGTATAGACAATGATACATAATCTCTAAAGAAGTTACAAAGGTTCTTGACGTTATCATGAATAAAGAAACTATGCAGCTTATTTTAACATATTTGGTGACCTCCACACTCCATTACCATCTGTGGGACATAATGCAATTTTTGGGCATTCATATTTCTCCAACAGTATCATTTCTGGGAAAAGTGCTTTTAAATCTCTCCACTCAACCTTGAATTCATGAAGATACTTCAAACGCAAGATCTCAACGGGCCATTTGTTTTCTGCAGTTGGATTGATTCTGCTAAGGTTACCTCCTTTGATGGAGAGCTTTTTAAGATTGTTAAGATTTTCTGGATTTAACCAACTCGGAGGGTCGTTTTGAGGGAAACATTCTAGCTCCAACTTCTTTAAACTAGAAGGAAGCTTAGAGGTAGATATATGATTTTCTTGCGATTTTTTTAACCATTTCTTGGTTTCTTTACCCACTGCCATTTCAATCTGAGTCATTTTTCTTTTCAGTTTTGCTTTGCTTGATCCTGACTCTTTAGGAGGTCTGGGTGGTGATGGTATTTCATGACTCTCTCCCGCCATCGTGTCGCCTTTTTTCAGATCATCTAGCTTTTTCTGGATCAGAGCTTCCGTATTTTCTGAAAAACTCACTTTCTTACGAAACTTAGTTGTCTTGTCTGACTTCTGAATCTTTGCTTCTATCCCATCAAGCTTCTTTAAATCATCCCCACCTGCTTTTTCCTGCACTTTGTTAATTTCTCTGTGATCATCTGGCTTGCTCTGGATTGTGTCTATTGAATCTTTTGATAGAATTGTCTTCTCATTTCCCTTGATAACCTTGTCTGATTTAGAGTTTTCTGCTTTTACTTCATCTTTCTTCTTTCCTTCATCAAGATTAGCCTTATCCTTTTCTTCATTTCCTTTCTCTTCTTGTTTGTCACCTCTTTGTTGATCATCTGGCTTCTTCTGGATCGCATCTGTTAATTTCGGGGAAGGATTGATCTTCTTAACACCTTCAACACCATTGTCTGATTTCGAGCTCTCGGTTTCTACCTTACCATGTTTCTTTACTTCTTCTGGATCAGCCTTTCCTTTGTCTCTATCTCCTTCATTTTCCACTTTGCTTTTATCATCCAGTTGGCTCTGGTTGTCTTTGGATTCTTCTGGTGGACTTGACTTCTCATCTCCCTTTACAACTTTCTCTGATTTTGATCTCTCTGCTTCTACCTCATCTTGTTTATTTTCTTCATCTAGATCAGCCTTCTCTTTGTCTCCATCTCCTTCCTTTTCGACTTTGCTTTTATCATATGGCGTCTTCTGAATCATGTCTGATGACTCTTCAGGAGGACTGTTCTTCTCTCCTTCGAGAACTTTCTCTGATTTTGATCTTTCTGCTTCTACCTCGTCTTGGTTCTTTCCTTCATCTAGATCAGCCTTCTCTTTGTATCCATCTCTTTCTTTTTCCACTTTGCTTTTATCATCTGGCTTCTTCTGAATCATGTCTGATGACTCTCCATAAGGACTGGCCTTCTTCTCTCCTTCAACAACTTTTTCTGATTTTGATCTCTCTGCTTCTACCCCATCATCTAGATCATCCTTCTCTTTGTGTCCATCTCCTTCATTTTCCACCCTGCTTTTATCATCTGGCTTCTTCTGAATCATGTCTGATGACTCTCCATGAGGAGTAGCTTTCTTCTCTCCCTCGATAACTTTCTCTGATTTCGATCTCTCTGCTTCTACCCCATCTTGATTCTTTCCATTATCTAGATCATCCTTCTCTTTGTGTCTATCTCCTTCATTTTCCACTCTGCTTTTATCATCAGGCTTTTTCTGAATCATGTCTGATGACTCTCCAGGAGGAGTAGCCTTCTTCTCTCCCTCGACAACTTTATCTGATTTTGATCTCTCTGCTTCTACCCCATCTTGATTCTTTCCATCATCTAGATCAGTTTTTTCATTGTCTCCATCTCCTTCCATTTCCACTTTGCTTTTATCATATGGCTTCTTCTGAATCATGTCTGATGACTCTCCAGGAGTAGTAGCCTTCTTCTCTCCCTCGACTACGTTACCGGATTTTGATTTCTCTGCTTCTACCTCATATTTCTTGTTTCTTTCTTCTAGATCAGTCTTCCCCTTATCTCCATCTCCTTCCTCTTGCACTTTATTTTCCCCTTTCTTATCGTCTGGTTTATTCTGGATCGTCTCAATTGCCTCTTGAGAAGGACTTGTCTTCTTTTCTGCCTCGACAAGCTTGTCAGATTTTAAACTTTCTGCTTTTACCTCGTCACGCTTCTTCCCTTCTTCTAGATCAGCCTCTTCATTTCTTCTATCTTCTTTCTTACTACTGGCTCCATCTTCTCGCTTACCCATTTCTTCTACATCTCCTTTCTTCTCCTCACTCGCATGTCCCTTCTTCTGCTCGTGGTCATCTTCTCGTTCATTCAATTCTTTGTGTTTCTTCTCTGTTGCAGTACCTCCTTGGTTCTCCTTCACCTCATTTGTTGTTTCTCTCTTCTTCTCCGGTTTATGAGTCTTTTTTTCTTTTTGGTCATCTTCAGGACAAGCTCCCCACGCAATTTTCAGACTCTTAAGTTGCTCGAGGCGTCTCAAAGACTCCATCAGATTTTCCACCTTGAAACTGTATTTGTTCACGGTTATGCTTAGCTTCTTCAGACTCACCAGGTTTTTAACTGCACAATTGCTTTCATCATCCGACTGACTAATCACAAACCCCTTGAGAACTTGTAATTTGGAAAGATCTTCAATCCCTTTAGGCATGCGATCTATCATATAGCACTCTGATACATCCAAGTAAACAAGACTCACAAGTAAGCCAATATCTTCAGGAAGACGCTCTAGATTGTAGCATGCCTTAAGATCCAAGATCACTAACTTGGAGAGTTTGCAAATGTATTTTTCGAGCTGTTCGATCCTCGAGATACCTTGGAAACTTGCAAGCCTCAGATTCTTGAGGTACTTAATATCCTTAAGAAACTTTGTGCTCTCAACTTCAATGTGGCGCTTAGCTGTTTGTTCCCATCTTCCCAAATAAAGCACTCTAAGTGAATCCATTAATGGAAACCACTTGGCAATGAAATCAGGGTATCGTTCAGAGGAATTGAAAATGGTCTCCAAGGTTTTGGGTTTTACATATGTTTTTGTGGCTCGTGCCAATGAGGAACCTTTAACTAGGCATACTTTTTCCTTAGATGATTTTTCCATGGTAAGCATCCCTTTCGAGCTATAGAGTTTAAATACATCCATACTTGCGGCCAAGTGTATAACTGCAGAATGCACATGAGGATCCATCTTATAGCTACTTGATTTCAGTTTCCTCTCATCTTCCACCGGCTCAAGTAATCCTTTGCTTGAGAAATCATCAAGAATTCTCATAACTGAGTTTTCAGAATCATCACACGAGATGAAACCTTCTCCGATCCACCAGTACATCAACATTGTCCCTTTGACCTCTCTGTTCTCCGGGAACACGGCAAAGGACAGCAAGCATAGCTGATACTCGATGTCAAGCTTTTCAAATTTATTCACAATCTCTTCAAAAGCTGGTGAGTCTTTGAAATCTTTAGAAAAGTGGAGACTGGGCAAGAATATGTTGACCCCATCCTCAACGATCTCACCACTTTCCACAGCGATTTGAGAATCCGTGATGCTTAACCCTCCGGATGACTTTTTGTACAACAATGATGGAATCTCGCACTTGAGGTTAAACACCTTTCTCCTTATTTCTTTGAGCTCGTCCGTGCGAGAGCTGATTGAATTCGTCTTCGTTAGTATTGCTTTTAACTTTGTTGAATGAAGATCACTCTCCAAGTTGTTTCTCATATCGATTTGAAACTGAGTCAAATTCTCAAACGCTGCTTTCATCTGACGGATGTCACTGAGCAATTTCTTAATCTCGAGTTCTGCATCTTCCTCACTTCCGCCTTGACTGCCTCCACTTTCACTTGCATGCTTTGAAGCCTCTTTCTTAACTCTTCCTCTGACCCAATCACACCAAGATGGTGTCTTCTCCTCACTTTGTTTTGACAGTTCATTGTTATTAACAGGAGCTTTCTTGGATGTATCTATCTTTTCTAACTCCTTTTGTAAACTAATTAGAGCTTCGATAATCTTAGCAATATTACATTCCTCCTGCTTCATGATCTGAATGGCAACAAGTCTCTGCAATTCCCTAAAGAACATGCAGATTTTTCTTTTTATTATAAAAGTTGTCAAAACATGTTAGATTTTATGTTACTACTTTTTTATTCCTAGAGTTTTCTCCATGTTACTACTTTTTTTCTTCTAAACAAAAAGCCAGAGAGACAATTCACAGAACTAATGGATAATTTGTTAGACATGGGACTATTTGAAAAAAAAAAAAAACAAATCAAGTTCTCATTTAAGCAGATATCAGAAAATAGTGAAAATTAACACGATCAAGTGAAGCGAAACAACCATTATTATAACTAGAAAACTGAATTATGATCTATATAAATAAAAAAACTTTACGATCCTAAGTTATGCTATGATCTACATTTTTTCCTCTCAAATTTGGTTACTTCATGATTGTACAAACCATATAACGAAAAGCTCTATTAAAAGAAGTAAAGGCAGAAAACATTATACCTCACAAAGTCTTCTTTATGATTAAAAAAAGAAAAAAAAAAAGTCTCTTTCAGGTATTTTATTTTAATCAACTTGTGGAAGATCCTCGATTTCTGGATAAAACTTTTTTTATAACATGTGGAGGAGATACCTTCTCAGAGGCATCGCAGAGAGGCAGGGGAAAAGGATCCAAGAAACAGTTCTTTACTTCCTCATTAGGTGAAGAAGTCGAAGAGAAGATATTCTCTGTGGGAAAAAAGCAAAGTATCCACCATATCCATGTAAAACACATGTCTCTTAAGCTCCCATAGATTCATGGTTACACCATTAATTAACCATTACGTAGTCCATCTTATCGAATTCTAACAATTTTTCTCCAAAACCTTTTTAAATCTCAAGGAATCTTTATAAATCCCAACTTCCTTTTTTACAAAACCCTAAATTTAATCTGTATTTTAATTTGTTCCTTGTAAGACCAGGTTTAAGACTCTTTTTATATTCATATTTTGTTTACGACATGGACCGTTGGTCATCATGACATCATGAGACAAAACCTCATATTACAAACAAAAGTTTATGAGTAAACAACGAACAAAGTATATTCAAACGGATTAATCCCGTCTTTTCTATTCGAATCCTAAGAAATAAGAACGTAGACGTATGAGAAAAAGAAAAGAAAAGAACATAGATATATTTGTAAGTATTTTATCATTTTTATGACAGATCAATGCAAATTATGTTTTGATTTAGTTAATTGGTCGAGAAATTTCTGTACTTAATCAAGATTTTAATCAAAAGAAATATATTGAACATTGTTTGAAATTTGGAACATAGCAAAAAGAGATTACAAATTAAACTGGGTGGAAACGAAAAGTTAAATAGAAACAAAACATATGGAAACACAGAAAGTATTTTTTCAAAATTAGGAGATAATTACATGTTAGAAATGTGAATATGTGTATGTATAAGTAAATCTATATAGTAAAACACCAAACCCATATTAAAAAAAAAAATTGAAACAACAAAAATACAATACATAAGTACTAAAATTATATTAAACAACAAAAATCCAACACACACATAAAAATATATCTTATTGTTGTTATAGTCATCAACTCTCCTATAACCAGATTTGTTTATTATTACTTTGGAGGTTTTAAGCCAAGATTCATATATCCCCTAGGGTTCAGATTGACCATGTGAATACTCCCGTAACCAAGTGAAAATGACTAAGTTTTACGTTCGAGGAGGAATCAAACAAGACAACTCCTCCTCAAGCGAAAACTACTAGATCAAAGCCACTTGGTTTCCTACAACGAGTTTAGCTCTAGCATCTCCTTTATTGATCTGGAACTGATCTGTTAAACCAAAGTGAGCCATTAACAACCAAACAATGTTAAGAAGCTCTCCACCACTGCTAAGTTGCGCCACATGTTGTGTAGCTTCACAATGACTTGCTGCGTAAGATAGCAACTCAACCCACACTTTATTAAACACTTTCCATTTCCCATCTTCATTACTACCCTCTTTCAGTTTCCCAAGCTCTTTCGCCAACTTACTTGCATCGAAAAGAACTGATTTGCTTTGATCTCCCTTCACTAGCATCGGGTCAATATCGTTATCAACCTTTAAAACCGTCTCAATTGCTCGTTTCACATCTCTCGAGTTCTTGATATGCTTTTCTTCGGAAAACCTGTCTGCTTCAGCTAAAGTGTCTCTAAATCGAATAGTCCCGATTCCCGCCACTTCTGACATCAATTTTGTTGCATTATCAAAAGATAAATCATGTAGTCCGATATAATCTTGCTGAATTCGAGGCCATTGTAACTCTCTTCGCGCAGATTCTTAGTCTCCTCCTCAGATTATGTTTGATAACAGAGCTCAGTTGCAATGTGCCAAAGGATAAGACTTTGATCATAATCGACATTCTCTATTGATGCAACTTGATATTTGGATAATTTTCAAATATCTCTATTATTATATTTTATTTAATTAATTATAATTATTAGAGGATTTTAGGGTTTATATATTATTCTAGATGTTTTCTAGGATAATAAACTAGAGTTTTCTTTAAAACCTTGCATTGATTTGATTTTGTCATCAATACAAGAGCTTTGCATCAAATTTGATTGAAACCTTCTCTACACTTCCGGACTATGACATCCACGGTTTTGATAACAAGACCAAGTCATTACAACACTTCTTGTTGGATCAGAAGGTTTACAGAGAGTTCAAGAGTCTTGTGATTTTCGGAGAATATGGTGTTAGGGAAGACATCACTATGCCAGAAGATCTTCAATGATAAAGATGTGAAGAGTTTTTATGATCCCATGATTTGGGTGTCTATGGGAAGCAAGAAATCTAACGAAGATCAAATCAAAAATCAAAAGGAATTTGATGAGGGACTTGATGGGAAGATATGTGTGTTGAAGAAGATCTTGACAAGTCTTGGAGTTGAAGTTTCGGTGTTGGCAGAGATTAAACATGAGGGAGCAGGAAGGAAGCTGGAGTAAATGATGGAGAGACCAAGAAAGAAAAGGAGCTATCTGCTCTGCTCTATGCACTTCACTTGAATATCAGGTGAAAAAGTAAGTATATGATTGTGTTTGATGATGTAAGAGAAGTGGATAACTGGGACGAGAAGCTCGATCTGAAACTCAATAAAGATGAGAAATGGGGGAAGTATCTTTCAGATGGATTCCCTAAAGGGTCTGGCGGGAGAGTCATAAACACGACCAGGGAAGAGTCATTAGCGAAGAAGCTAGTTGCAGAGAAACATGAGATTCATCGTCTTTGGCCTATGACTGATCATCAGAGTGTCTGGAAGGTATATGAAGCAGTGGTCAACAAGAAAGGGAAAGAGCCTCCAAGGAACGACAAGAAATGCATAGATGAGTTGATGAATAAGTCTCGTGGTCTTTTTCTAGCTTCTAGACTGTTGGCCAAGCTTGAACCCGTGTTTCTTGACGATGAAGAACTTGCTGAGGGTTCTACCCATGGAGCAGCCGATTCAGGCAACAGCCAAACTGCCAACCAGACCAGCTCCTGAGAACTGGATAAACTTGACTCCACCTCTTGGCCAAGATTGCTTATCATCAACCTTGCTTATGTTTTTATTTATTTATGTCTTGTATGTATTTCTTGTTTGATGTTTTCTGTTTGTCAATCTGCTGTATCAATAAACCAGAATCTCTGATAGAGTTTTATTGACCTTGCAATCTCAAAGTGTTGAGGGCTTTATAAGAAAAGATGATTTAGAAAGCTTCTTTCCATGTGAACCCTCTCTTGCATTTGCAGTTGATCAAAGTTCCTTTCTCTTAGCCTCTCTGCACTTGTAGACCTTCTCAGTTGATTACAATCCATTTCTTATTACTTAAGAGCCAAACCAGAAAGACATCAATGGGAATTGAGGAAGCAAACACTCAACAACAGCAACAACAACAACAACAACAACAAGGAAAGGAAACAGCAGAACGAAACTTGGGAAAACTGAGAAACTCTCAGTGTAACTTGATGTTTTTGCGCCAGATTCCCATTCCATCACAGGGACAGAGACTAACTTGAAGGCATTGATACTTATCCAAGAATTCCAGCTCTGGAAAGTATTAGTTCTGTTAGCTCCCTCCACTCCACTTTTAGCCTGGGAAGAAATTTCAGATGTAAAACCTTTACTTTGTAGTTAGTTGGCTCCTGAGTTGCTAACTTTCCAAATCGAGTAAGGTCGGTTACTTCTTTACAGCTTTACAATAAAGATTATATAAAATATATGTTTGAAATATCTTATGATTCTTTACAGCTTTACGATAAATATTTAATTTATACAAGCAGGAATATGTATTTTATTCAGGGTATAGACAATGATACATAATCTCTAAAGAAGTTACAAAGGTTCTTGACGTTATCATGAATAAAGAAACTATGCAGCTTATCTTCACATATTTGGTGACCTCCACACTCCATTACCATCTGTGGGACAGAATGCAATTTTTGGGCATTTATATTTCTCCAAGAGTATCATTTCTGGGAAAAGTGCTTGTAAATCTCTCCACTCAACCTTGAATTCATGAAGATACTTCAAACGCAAGATCTTAACGGGCCATTTGTTTTCTGAAGTTGGACTGATTCTACTAAGGTTGCCTCCTTTGATGGAGAGCTTTTCAAGATTGTTAAGATTTTCTGGATTTAACCAACTCGGAGGGTCATTTTCAAAGAAACATTCTAGCTCCAACTTCTTTAAACTAGAAGGAAGCTTAGAGGTAGATATATGATTTTCTCGCCCTACTTTGAACCATTTATTGGTTTCTTCACCCATTGCCATTTCAATCTGAGTCAAATTCCTTTTCAGTTTTGCTTCGCTTGATCTTGACACTTTAGGAGGTCTGGGTGGACATGGTATTTCATGACTCTCTCCCGCCATCGTGTCACCTCTTTTCAGATCATCTGACTTTTTCTGGATCAGAGCTTCCGTATTTTCTGAAAAACTCACTTTCTTACGAAACTTAGTTGTCTTGTCTGACTTCTGAATCTTTGCTTCTATCCCATCAAGCTTCTTTAAATCATCCCCACCTGCTTTTTCCTGCACTTTGTTAATTTCTCTGTGATCATCTGGCTTGCTCTGGATTGTGTCTATTGAATCTTTTGATAGAATTGTCTTCTCATTTCCCTTGATAACCTTGTCTGATTTAGAGCTTTCTGCTTTTACTTCATCTTTCTTTATTCCTTCATCAAGGTTAGCCTTATCCTTTTCTTCATTTCCTTTCTCTTCTTGTTTATCACCTCTTTGTTGATCATCTGGCTTGTTCTGGATCGCATCTGTTAATTCCAGTGAAAGATTGACCTTCTTAACTCCTTCAACACCATTGTCTGATTTTGAGCTCTCGGTTTCTACCTTACCATGTTTCTTTCCTTCTTCTGGATCAGTCTTTCCTTTGTCTCTATCTCCTTCATTTTTCACTTTGCTTTTATCATCCAATTGGCTCTGGATCTTGTCTTTGGATTCTTGTGGTGGACTTCTCTTCTCATCCCCCTTTACAACTTTCTCTGATTTTGATCTCTCTGCTTCTACCTCATCTTGATTATTTCCTTCATCTAGATCAGCCTTGTCTTTGTCTCCATCTCCTTCCTTCTCCACTTTGCTGTTATCATCTGGCTTCTTCTGAATCATGTCTGATGACTCTCCACGAGGAGTAGCCTTCTTCTCTCCCTCGACTACATTACCGGATTTTGATTTCTCAGCTTCTACCTCATCTTGCTTGTTTCTTTCTTCTAGATCAGCCTTCCCCTTATCTCCATCTCCTTCCTTTTGCACTTTATTTTCCCCTTTCTTATCGTCTGGTTTATTCTTGATCGCCTCTATTGCCTCTTGAGAAGGACTTGTCTTCTTCTCTTCCTCGACAAGCTTGTCATATTTTAAACTCTCTGCTTTTACCTTGTCATGCGTCTTCCCTTCTTCTAGATCAGCCTCTTCATTTCTTCCATCTTCTTTCTTGCTACTGGCTCCATCTTCTCGCTTACCCATTTCTTCTACATCTCCTATCTTCTCCTCACTCGCATGTCCCTTCTTCTGCTCGTGGTCATCTTCTCGTTCATTCAATTCTTTGTGTTTCTTCTCTGTTGCAGTACCTCCTTGGTTCTCCTTCTCTTCATTCATTGTTTCTCTCTTCTCCTCCGCTTTATGAGTCTTTTTTTCTTTTTGGTCATCTTCAGGACAAGCTCCCCATGCAATTTTCAGACTCTTAAGTTGCTCGAGGCCTCTCAAAGAATCCATCAGATTTTCCACTTTGAAACTGTGTTTGTTCACGGTTATGCTTAACTTCTTCAGGCTCACCAGGTTTTTAACTGCACAATTGCTTTCATCATCCGACTGACTAATCACAAACCCCTTGAGAACTTGTAATTTGGAAAGATCTTTAATACCCTTAGGCATGCGATTTATCCTTAAGCACTCTGATACATCCAAATAAACAAGACTCACAAGTAAGTCAATATCTTCAGGAAGACGAACTAGATCGTAGCATGCCTTAAGATCCAAGATCACTAACTTGGAGAGTTTGCAAATGGATTTTTCGAGCTGTTTGATCCCCGAGATCCCTTGGAAACTTGCAAGCCTCAGATTCTTGAGGTACTTAATATCCTTAAAAAACTCTGTGCTCTTAACTACAATGTGGCACTTAGCTGTTTGTTCCCATCTTCCCAAATAAAGCACTCTAAGTGAATCCATTAATGGAAACCACTTGGCAATGAAATCAAGGTATCGTTCAGAGGAATTGAAAATGGTCTTCAAGGTTTTGGGTTTTACAGATTTTTTTGTGGCTCGTACCAACGATGAACCTTTAACTAGGCAGAGTTTTTCCTTGGATGATTTTTCCATGGTAAGCATCCCTTTCGAGTTATAGAATTTAAATACATCCATACTTGCGGCCAAGTGTATAACTGCAGAATGCACATGAGGATCCATCTTATAGCTACTTGATTTCAGTTTCCTCTCATCTTCCACCGGCTCAAGTAATCCTTTGCTTGAGAAATCATCAAGAATTCTCATAACTGAGTTTTCAGAATCATCACACGAGATGAAACCTTCTCCGATCCACCAGTACATCAACATTGTCCCTTTGACCTCTCTGTTCTCCGGGAACACGGCAAAGGACAGCAAGCATAGCTGATAAACGATGTCAAGCTCTTCAAATTTATGCACAATCTCTACAAAAGCTGGTGAGTCTTTGAAATCTTCAGAAAAGTGGAGGCTGGGCAAGAATATGTCGATCCCATCCTCAATGATCTCACCAATTTCCACAGCGGTTTGAGAACCCGTGATGCGTAACCCTCCGGATGACTTTTTGTACAGCAATGATGGGATCTCGCACTTGAGGTTAAAAACCTTTCTCCTTATTTCCTTGAGCTCGTCCGTGTGAGACCTGATTGAACCCGTCTTCGTTAGTATTGCTTTTAACTTTTTTGAATGAAGATCACTCTCCAAGTAGTTTCTCATATCGATTTGAAACTGAGTCAAATTCTCAAACGCTTCTTTCATTTGACGGATGTCACTGTGCAATTTCTTAATCTCGAGGTCTGCATCTTCTTCACTTCCGGCAATGCCTTGCCTGCTTCTTCCTCTTCCGCCTTGACTACCTCCACTTTCACTTGCATGCTTTGAAGCCTTTTTCTTAACTCTTCCTCTGACCCAATCCCACCAAGACGGTGTCTTCTCCTCACTTTGTCTTATGTTTTGCAGTTCATTGTTCTTAACAGGAGCTTTCTTGGATGGATGTATATTTTCTAGGTCTTTTTGTAAACTAGTTAGAGCTTCAATAATCTTAGCGATATTACATTCCTCCTGCTTCATGATCTGAATGGCAACAAGTCCCTGCAATTCCCTCAGAACATGCAGATTTTTTTAATACAAGTTGTCAAAACATGTTAGATTTTATGTTACGACTTTTTGATTCCTATAGTTTCCTCCATGTTACTACTTTTTTCTTCTAAACAAAAAGCCAGAGATACTATTCACAGAGCTAACAGATAATTTGTTAGACATGGGACTATTTGAAATAAAAACAAATCAAGGTGTCATTCAAGCAGATATCAGAAAATAGTGAAAATTAACACGATCAAGCAAAGCGAAACAATTATTATTATAACTAAAAAAACTGAATATGATTTATATAAAGAACAAGCTTTATGATCCTAAGTTATGCTATGATCTATATTTTTCCTCTCAAATGTGGTTACTTCATGATTTTACAAACCATATAACGAAAATCACTATGAAAAGAAGTAAAGGCAGAAAACATTGTACCTTACAAAGTCTTCTTTATGATAAAAAAAATCTCTTTCAGGTATTTTATTTTAATCAACTTATGGGAGATCCTCTGTTTCTGAATAAAAAAAATGAAAAAGCTTCCTTTTTATAACATGTGGAAGAGATACCTTCTCAGAGGCATCACATAGGTGCAGAGGAAAAGGGTCCAAGAAACACTTCTTTACTTCCTCTTTAGGTGAAGAAGTTGAAGAGAAGATATTCTCTTTGGGAAAAAGCAAAGTATCTGTTGGAACTCAATTTTAGACAAATAATTATTGTCAAAATTGATGTTAGTTTGAATAAAAAATGAAATTTTCTAAGTGGATATCTTCTATAAATTATGACATTGAAAAGCATGAGAAGTTTGACTAAAATTTATACAATCCAATTCAAATATTGTCTCATCTTTTATCTTAATGTTTATAATTTATGTCATTAAGATAAATGCATATATAGTTATTATTATAACCATTTGTCAAACCATAATGGTTGAGACTATAATAGCAGGTCAAACCATAATGGCTGAGACTGTAATAGCAGATCAAGTCATAATGGATTAGATCACAACTGCTCCTCCTTGGATGGCTATAAAATCATCACTTCTTTCCGTTTGAGATAATGAGAATAACATCAAATTCTAAAATGGTTGTGTTGATCACACAAAAACAATCAATCTCTTCACTCTCTCGTTCGTTAGATTCTGTTCTTGGGTTATGAAAAACAGAATAGTTGCAGTTGTATCATCGGATTCAGAACGTTATCAAACCATCACACTATGAGGTATTTTCAGAATTAAAGAAAGAGTGTTTCGCCTCTGCAAATCTCTTTCATAATTTATGTACTAGTATTATTGTATATATAATTAACTTTACAATTTATTCAGTTGACCTATTTTAGAAATATCGTTCCTACAATCTTAATTCTGAATTTTTTTTGTTATTATAGTAACGAAAAACTGATTAATTGTCAAGTTTTTGATAAGAACATATTGAAGGAAAATCTTAGATTTTGTTCTGATTTTTCTCTGACCCATTTCTTGTTCGGAAAAAGAGAGGAAATATTAATCATTCTTAACGCTTATGTGGTTGCTTTATTTAAGCAATTTGGTGGAACTTTATCAAACCTACAGGATCTTACATAATTTTTGATGAAATGGTTTATGCGGTTTGTTTCGCGAAACGTATCCTCAAAATATGTTCTTAAAGATGTGAAAAGGAAAAAATCGTTTGAATTATGCTTAATTGCAAATTCTAAAAACTTTATTTATTTCTTGAAAAAATAATTTGTACATGCTTTTAAAAGCAATATACACAAACATTATTTTCAGAAAATAAAAGAAATATGTTAAAACACTTTTGTAAATGCTTCTAGCAACTCATAGCCTGTTTTATATATTTAGTTTAGCAATTTAAATATTTTAAATGCTATTTTAAATATTTAATTTCTTAAAAAGAGATCTTAACGATTAAAAAACCGTTTGAATTACGCTTTATGGCGAATTCTAAAAATATGATTTATCTATTTTTGGAAAAAATAAAATGATTTGTGCACGCTTTTAATAGCGATTGAAAACAAACATTATTTTCAGAAAAAAATTAAATATTTTGAAAATGCCTAGTAGCGATTCAGATTTTATTTTTTAATATTTTTCATGATGATGTAAAATCTTACAAAAACCTATACAACTTACCGCTTAAAAGATAATAAAAACTTATAATGCTTACAGAAAAGCTTATAATGTAAAAGTCTCAAAAAATTTATAAAGATTCAAAAACTTATAAAGTTGGCAAAGGGTAAAATTATTGATAAAAATTTATAACAATTATAAAAGTTTATAAATAAAACCAAAATATCTTGAGTTATCTCAGGAAATGTGAGGGGAAGCAAAATTTGCTTACCACAAATGTCATTAGCAAAATGCTATATGAAATTTTGGAAGGTACAATACATAGTATGAATACCTGAAAGTGTGGGATGTGTGACAAAAGTTTCAGTATCACCTTCTAAAATGGTCACAGTAGGACAAAAAAATGGATTATATTTCATTATAGAGAAATCAGTTCCGATAATATGTGTACACTATTATAGTTAATCGGCTATAACACGGACACTGAGTCATCTCTATAATAGTAAATATTTTCACATCAGAAAATGAAATAAATTTTATTCGATACTTGATCTCAAATTATGTAATAATGATCGATTACATCAAATCAGCCGACAATCTAGCGGATCTATTTACTAAAAGTTAGGCTCATGACCAAGATTTAAAAATCATCAAATGGAATGAGTTTATTGCCTATAACCACGATGATGTTTGATAGAAACCCTACATACATGACTGGAGATCCCAAGAAGTAGGTTCAAAGGGAAAACTAAATCAAGCAAATTCTAAAAAAAAGCATTGATCGACTTTACATCACTACTCAGTTTCCAAGATGATGCACTGTGTTTCCTGTATATAAACAAGGATAAGTGTTAGCTTTTAATGATTCGTCCACAACTTTGAAATATTCATGGAGTATTACAGGATACTTCTAAAAAAAAGACTCGTGGCGATCACCTAGTGAGTGTGAAATGACGCTGTTTCTAGGAGAATAAAGTTAAGATTATATTCTCTAAGTTCACCCATGAATAAGTAGACAAGTTCAAGGCCAAAATGAACACAATAAAGAACCTAATTATGTGAGAAAATGAAACTGTGTGATAGTTATTGTCTTGATTTACATAAAAATCTGGGAGGTTCAAGACATCATATCACTTTCTGGTCAAGTACATGCGATAGTTATTCACGTGTGGTTCAACGCTGAAATACGCTACCAGTTCAGATGAAGTGATTTTCGTATGTGCTCTCAAAATTCTTTCTGTATAAGTATATCTAGTATGTCTATCAGTCGAGTCTGTCAAGTTGAGTCATCATATGTTTAGGGTTATTTCTTTTCATGTAGAGATTGTTGGAACTCAATTTTAGACAAATAATTATTGTTAAAATTGATGTTAGTTTGAATAAGAAATGTGTTTTTCTAAGTGGATATCTTCTATAAATTATAACATTGAAAAGCATGAGAAGTTTGACTAAAAGTCATACAAGCTAAGTCAAATATTGACTGTGTTCTATCTTAATGTTTATAATTTATGTCACTCAGATAAATGTATATTTAACTATAATAATTGTTATCATACCCACTGGTCAAGTCATAATGATTGAGACTATAATAGCATGTCAAACTATAATGACTGAAACTATAATGACTGAGACTATAATAGCAGATTAAGCTATAATGGATGAGATCACAACTGTTCATTCTTGGGTGGCTATAAAAGTATCACTCTTCTTTTTATTTGAGATAATGAGAATAACATCAAGTTCTAAAATAGTTGTGTTTATCACACAAAAACATCAATCTCTTCACTCTCTCTCTCTCTTTCTTCACTTATCTTGTTTTTTCTTTAAGAGTACAACATAGAAAATCGTTCGTTTGATTATGTTATTGGGTTGTGCAAAACAAAATAGTTGCAATTGTATCGTGGGATTCAGAACGTCATCAAACCGTTATACTACGAGGTGTTTTCAGAATTAAAGAAAGAGTGTATCGGCTCTGCAAATCTCTTTCATAATTCATGTACTGATATTATTTTATATATAATTAACTTTATAATTTATTCAGTTAACCAATTGTAGAAATAGCGTTTTACAGTATCCATATCCATGTAAAACACATGTCTCTTAAGCTCCCATAGATTCATGGTTACACCATTAATCAATCATTAAGTTATCCATCTTATCGAATTCTAACAATTTTTCTCTAAAAGCTTTTTAAATTTCAAGGAATCTTTATAAATCCCAACTTTCTTTTTACAAAACCCTAATTTAATCTGTAACTTAAATTGTTCCTTGTAATACAAGGTTTAAGACTTTTTCTATTCATATTTTGCTTACGACATGGACCGTTGGTCATCATGACATCATGAGAAAAAACCTCTATTACAAACAAATGTATGAGTAAACAAAGAACAAAGTTTTTTATAGTATTCAAGCGGATTAATCCTGTGTTTTCTATTCGAATCCTAAGAAATAAGAACGTAGACGTATTAGAAAAACAAAAGAAAAGAACATAGACATATTTGTAAGGATTTTATCATTTTTAGGACAGATCAATGCAAATTATGTTTTGATTTAGTTAATTGGTCGAAAAATATCTGTACTTAATCAAGATTTTAATCAAAAGAAATATATTGAACATGGTTTGAAATTTGAAACATAGCAAAAAGAGATTACAAACTAAACTGGGTGGAAACGAAAAGTTAAATAGAAACAAAACAAATGGAAACACAGAAAATATTTTTTCCAAAATTAGGAGATAATTACATGTTAGAAATGTGAATATGCATATATATATATATATAAGTAAAATAATATAGTAAAAACACCAAACCCAAATTAAAAAAATATTTGAAACAACAAAAATACAATACATAAGTACTAAAATTGTATTAAACAACAAAAATCCAATACACACATAAAAAATATATATATTATTGTTGTTATAGCCATCAACTCTCCTATAACCAGATTTGTTTATTATTAGTTAGGAGGTTTTAAGCCAAGATTCATATATCCCCTAAGATTCAGAGTTACCATGTGAATACTCCGGTAACCAAGTGAAAATGACTAAAGTTCCACGCTTGAGGAGGAATTGATCCCTGTTTTGGACCAACAAGACAATTCCTCCTCAAGTGAAAACTACTAAACCAAAGCCACTTGGTTTCCTACAACGAGTTTAGCTCTAGCATCTCCTTTGTTGATCTGAAACTGATCTGTTAAACCAAAGTGAGCCATTAACAACCAAACAAAGTTAAGAAGCTCTCCACCTCTGCTAAGTTGCGCCACATGTTGTGTAGCTTCACAATGACTTGCTGCGTAAGATAGCAACTCAACCCACACTTTACTCAACACTTTCCATTTCCCATCTTCATTACTACCCTCTTTCAGTTTCCCAAGCTTTTTCGCCAACATACTTGCATCGAAAAGAACCGATTTGCTTCGATCTCCCTTCACTAGCATCGGTTCAATATCGCTATCATCAACCTTTAAAATGGTCTCACTCGCTCGTTTCACATCTCTCGAGTTCTTCATATGCTTTCCTTCGAAAAACCTATCTGCTTCAGCTAAAGTGTCTCTAAATCGAATAGTCCCGATTCCCGCGACTTCTGACATCAACTTCGGTCGCATTATCAAAAGATAAATCATGTAGTCCGATATAATCTTGCTGAATTCGAGGCCATTGTAGCTCTCTTCGCTCAGATTCTTAGTCTCCTCCTCAGATTCTGTTTGATAACAGAGCTCAGTTGCAATATGCCAAAGGAGAATACTTTGATCATAATCAACATTCTCTATGTAACGCATCAAACTATTAGTTTCCGCCAATTTCGTATCTCGTAAAGCCCATTCTCCTCTCGCCGAAGACACTTTCTTTGCAACTTCAGGAGTTTCCGCAAAGTTGGACTTATTTTTCAGCTCATCGAATATAAATTCCCATTGCTTTTTCGCCAATGGCTCGCTCGAAATGAATCTCATCTCATCTAGAAAAGCTTTAACGCTGAATATTCGATCAATGTAACTCCAAAGAACCCCGAAAACCATAGGAATCCACGAGAATAATACTAGGAATAGCGGATAAACCGAGTACCGGATCATCGGATTCTTCTTAGACCATCGCCTAATCGCGCTTTTGATCAATGTATTAGCATTCTTGATCCATCTTGACAACGTTTTAATTCTTCTGATTACCCAATCGAACGTCATAACTGTGGAGTCCCACGCTTTCTCGGTCCAAGTGCTCTGCATTCTCTTCCTATGGATTCTTGAAACTTTGGCTTTCAAACAATATCCGATGAAGTTGAAGCCGTAGATGGTACCTGACCATCTACGTGACAAAAAACCGGTCGCGAGTACCTCGTGGGTCCGGTTTCCTTTGCAGTTGAGCTTCTTCCATTGCGGGTTTCTAAAGGAGAGAAACCAATTTAACACAGAGTCAATATAACTCTTTTCTTCATCGGGATCATCCTTAAGGTTTCTTAATACCGCAAATGTCCAATCCGAGAACAAGAAAATGACCATTGATGCGACATCAAGCGCGATACCAACGATGAATAACGTGTATGTAATCACAATGTCTGCTCCGTGAAAATCCACGGACTTGGACGGTTTACGATGGAAGACAAAGAAGGAAGAAAGAAGCGATCCAAACGCGATAAACCGAAACACAGTTCCGGCTATCGTGTGAAGAATCGCGGTTTTCGTATACATTGATTCGTATAGAAAACCAAGCTCGGCTTCAATAATCTTAAGAGCGTCTTCTGATTTCAAATTTTTGAAGAAATCTCTGCTTTCGTCTCGCTCACGGAAACTGAAAATGAGATCAACAACAAGACCTTTGAAAGTGTTGAAGAATCTGAAACCGTATTGAATGATTTCAAGATTGGTTAAGGAGTCGTCGTGGTTCGGTATAGCCAGTTTGGGAGGTCTCTCGTGCTTGTCAGGTTCATCGATGAGGACGATCTTAGTTGGGAGATTTGAGTGTTTTTTTGAAGCGTATTCTTCCATTAGCTTAGCGTAGTTAGGACCAGTGTCTGGTGCTTGAAGCATTCTGTCTTTGAATTTGTCTAAGCTCGCTGCGTATAATGCTCGTGTCCTCTCCACGTATTTGATCGTACCGGTGATGAATAAAAGTGTTATTGGTGGCCATAAGACGTTTTCCAACGATTGCACCACAGCATATGCACCTGAAAACATTCAAAAAAAAAAAAAAAAAGACAAATATATATCAGTTGCCTTGTAGACTTGTTGTTTTAGTTAATGGTTTTGTTTTATGTTGGTTATTATGGGATTTGATGATTGATTGCTAGTTCATTTTTGATTGATTACTATTGGATTCATTAACTTGTGTAATTGCAAATATAGTTTTGTTTGTCTCACCATTAGTCTAGAGTACTTTTGATTCAATACATTCGATTACTAAGGGGGAAAACACTTTATACCGTTTTGGCTATTTAGTAAGGGATGTTTACTTTACATGATCTATTAGGCATAATGTAATATGGTAATGGATATAATCTAATATATCTAAGCTACGCCTACGTTGGCTCTGGTTGACAACATTACATTATAAATGACAATCTTGAAAACTAATGTTATTCGAAAAGGTTGACGAGGAGCCAAAACAGCGTAATGGCGAGGTTATTATTATTAAACGATAAGGGTAAAATATTCGTATATTTTACGTAGATATATTCATGCAATGCAAATATAATGTTTCTTACCTGCAAGGGCTTGAGAGACGAGGCCAAACAAATGACGTTGCCATAACGCATTATCCTCAAGAGCCAGCGCAGTTATCGTGTCCGGACCACCAAGATGTAACAACAAGAACGGTGCCCACAAAGCAAGTAGCTTCTTGTTCTTTGGAGGGTCACCAGGTTCTGGTTCCTTCCCTTGGTTCTTAGTGATCTGAGCCACCGCATAATTAGCGGTCCAATCCGCTAAAAGATATGCGGTCCATAGAAACGCTGCGAGCAACTTCTTGGATGTGCGTTTACGCAGAGGTGCGAGGAAGATAAGAGACGTTTGGAAAAACAGAGATAGTATCACAAGTCCCCTTATGTTCCATTTGTCTAAAATTTTTTTTATTTCTAGTGGAATAACTCTCATTGTTGTCACTTTTTTTGTCTGAATAAAAAACAAACTGAGCTCGTTTAAAGAGTCAGATTTGATGTTTCTTGCTCTCTTACTTAGAGTGTATATATAACTAGAATAATTGATAATAATAATAAAATTTATTATTCTGGCCGGATCTTTATAAATGAAGCTATTTAATATAAACGTGAATCGTGTTTTCTCTCCATTCCATTCTTATATTCCACGGCAACTCTTAAATCAAGGGCTTTTTTTTTGTTTGGTGTCAGAGTATAATATTCTTTCCTTGTTGGTGATAAAATTAAGAAAAACACAATTTAATCTTTAGTCTTGCACAGAAATTACTACAATTGCCCAAAGAATTTTCCTGTTTTTGGCTTAATTTTAATTAATTGAAAAAAACTTTGAAGTGAAAACATTTTTTATTTAAACAAGAGATATTCATTCGCGAGTGTATATAAATAGATGAATAAATATTAAATTACAGCGATAGCCAAAGAAAACTTCCTTTTCAATTGCATTTTTTTCATTCTTTTATGTTATTACTATAATGGTTTATTGGTTATCGTTGCTATGTCCATAAAGTTATATTCTAATTGATGGTATAACTATTGCCTATAATATTAAAAACCAAAAGTCTTAAAACTAATATTTTAACATTTATATAGTAAGAATTAAGTCAAAGTATTAAAATAATTAAGCAAAAACAATTGTATATAATCAAAGATGGCCGGATTAGAAGCTCATAAAATGAAAATAGTCCATTAAAGGTTTATTTTTAAAGGTTCATTTAAGACCCAGTTTAATAGCTTAGCCCAACCTAATGTCCCATATGTAATTTTATATGATGATTTGTTTTTCGCTTTTCCTAACAGATTTGGGAATCAAGCGCCAAAATAGCAAACGGAGGATGAACAAGGAAGAGGGCTTTTAATGAACAGATTAGACCATCTCCAACAGGAGGTTAAAAGAGGTTCTTAACTATAGTTCTTAACAATAAAATGCAAAAAATTAAATTAAAATAAATATTAACTTAAGAACCTATCCTTAATTCAGTACTTTAAGAATCGGTTCTAAAGGTAGTTCTAAAGGTGATGTGGACAATTCTAATTGGTTCATAATTGTCAAAAAAAAAATCACCAATATTTTTTCTATCTCGTCTCTCTCGCCACATCAATGGTGGCTACAAGGGAAAAGATGACGGCGTATCGGAATCCCACATGACTGCTGTGATGGTCGAGCTTGCAGGGATCGGAATCTTTCAGTGTAACTGCGACATTGCCACTCAAGCTTCTGTCATCCGTCACGCCAAGTCAATCCGAGTTTCGATTGCGTCCGGCGCTGCTTTCAAATGGCCCAAGCATCATATTGGTTCTGTTGATGATTTCGTCCTTTTTCCTTCTTTCTTTTTTTTTTTCCTCGCAAACAGGTATAATTCACTATCAATTTCAGATTTTTCAGCTGAAAGTTATCTACTTTCATTTCCTAAATGAAATTTAAAGCATAGATTACTATATGAATTTGTCAAAACCTTCAAACTTTTGTGATTACAATTTCAGCTTTTGTCCTTGTTTGATTTCTGGGAATATTATAAATTGTGAATGAAATTGATAACAAAGGAGATGATTTTCATGTTTACTACACTACAAGTGCAGATTATTCAAGCAAGTAAAATTTTTTTAAAAAAAAAACTGATGAAGAAACTGAGTTTTTTAATTATCAGTTGGCTACTATCAATTTGGTTCTTGCATCATCTCTGTCGATTTGGAATTTATCACCGAGTCCAAAATGAGCCATTAAAAGCCAGACGAAGTTGATTAGTTCACCACCTTTGTTGAGTTGAGATGCATGTTCTTGAGAGTCACAATGAGTAGCTGCATAGCAAAGTAACTCAACCCAAACTTTGCTCATGACTTGCCACATTTTATCCCTTTCTAACTTCTCAATTTCCTTTGCAAGCACGCTCGCATCGAACAGCACAGATTTGCTTCTGTCTCCTTTCACATCCATAAGCGGAGTCTCTGTGTCTACAGAGATAATAGCTTTACTTGCTTCTTTCACAAGTATGTTTTTATCATATTTTGTTTTGTTGATGTTCCTCCTCTTGAAAAACTCGTTTGCTTCTGCACATGTGTCTCTGAAACGTATCTTTGCGATTCCAGAAACAGCTGACATCAGAGTTGGCTGCATCATAAGGAGATACATCATGTAGTCAGAAAGGATTTTGCTAAACTCTTTGTGACTGTGTTCTTCTTTGTCTCTGACTTTTCCGTCTTTTTGTCTTTGGTAGATGAGTTCTGTGGCGATGTGCCATAGTAGAATGCTCTGATCGTAATATGTTTCTGTCACATACTGCAGAAGTTTTTCATGGTCTGATCCTTCTCCTGTTTGTTTGCTTGATGTTTCAACTAGAGTCCAGTTTCCTCTAGCTGAAGATATGCGTTTTGCACTTTCTGAGTCTTCAGCAAACCTGTGTTTTTGTTGCACCTCTTTGAATATGAACTCCCATAGTTCTTTGGTGAGGCGATCACTGACTGTGTATCTTATATCCTCGAACAGCTCTTTGACACCAAAGAATTCTATGACATAGCTGATCAAAGACCCGATGAGATTAGGAAACAATCCAAGTTTGTTAAAAACTGAGCGGATAAACCGATTGTCTTTGGACAAGTTACTTAGACAGCGGTGAATCCAGTTACAGAATCTGCGAGTTCCTTGTTCTATGCCTCCGAAAAATAGAGTGAATCCTCTGGTGGTATACTCGATGGCAATATCTAGGAACACAAAACTTGAAAAGAAAAGGTGTATCTTGCCCTTGGTATGATGGATTCTCGTTGGAGATATCCCCAAGCAGAATCCAATCAAGTTGTAAGCATGAAGATACTCAGACCATCTGCGTAACATAAAGTTTCTGTCGAGCACTTCATGTCTGCCCTCGTCCTCGAAACATTTGGTTTCTTTCCACCTCAGCGTCCTGAAACTGAGGATCCAGTTGAGAACATTGTCCGGCCAGGTGTCTTCCTCATCCGAGTCTTCTTTTAGATACCTCAATCTAGCGATGGTCCAGTCAGATGTACATAACATTAGGAGAGCAATGGAATCAAGAACTATTCCACATATGAGCAATGCATAAGTAAGGGCGACATCGAATCCATCATATTGATCTTTCTTACTAATCTTGAAGAAGTAGAGAGACGAAACAAGGCACCCCAAAACTATAATCCGGAACGAAACTCCAGTCCAGCTATGCAGAATCTCTGCTTTGGTGAATAGACTATCATAGATGAGGCCAAGCTCGACTTCGATGATACCTAAAGCTTCTTCTGATTTCAGTGAATCAAAGAAATCCATGCTCTCGTCGAGCTGTTCCTTAGTGAAGATCATATCGACGATAAGAGCTTTGAAGATGTTAAAGTACTTGTAACCATACTGAACAATTTGAAGGTCGGTCAATTTATCGTTATTAAGTGGAACATTAACTTCCCTTCCTATCTCTGGATCTTCCACCACAATGACTTCGGTTGGCATATTCATCTTCTTCTTGGCTGCATATACCTCCATGAGGTTTGTGTAATTATCAACAGGATCAGGACTCGCTGAGAATAACGCAGCTGTTCTCTCGACATACTTTATCACTCCACCCGCAAGCATGATTAATGTTGGAATCAGAAGCCTGTTTGGTATAGACAACAAGATCACATACACAGTAGCAACCGCTTGACAGACAAGACTAAACAAGTGTCTGTCCCAAAGCTGATTATCTTCTAGTGCAAGTGCTGTAATGGTGTCTGGACCTCCAAGGTGCAAGAGAAGAAACGGTGACCAAAAAGCAAGCAGCTCACGGGTCTTGGAGTGTTGGTGCGAATCAGCTTCTTCTTCTTGACTATCTGAGATTTGCCCTACCGCATAATCAGCTGCCCAATCTGCAAGAAGATAAGCTGACCATATGAGCACAAAAAAGAGCTTCTTTGCGGTGCGTCTTCGGCTTGGTGCAAAGAAAATAAGGATTGATTGAAGGATGAGACTGAGTATTATGACTCCACGAATGTTCCATTTGTCCCAAAACCTCTTCAGACGAGGTGAAAAAAAATCAGTCATCAAGTGTGGTTTATGAAACTGCAAATGGATTTCACTGTGGTTGTTTACAGTAATGTAAAAGGTCAGTGAACGTTTCTTTCACATAAAAGTTTTAAGTGTTTATTTGTTTCTATTGTTTTGTAACTTGAAATAGAAACATAGACCAAGTCTTATAGTAACACTACATATGTATACTTTATACCTTGCCTAAAATCAAATAATATGTTTCTCTCACTTTTTTGTCTTTTATTTTTCTTTATTTATTCCTTGTCTTTGTTCTTTCCTTCTGAGCATGAATAAACTACAAAAGACTAAATTGGACTGTAATTTTATCAAATGTTATATGTGCAAGGTGTGTTACCTCCCAACTGCTTAGAACATAGAGGTTTTAAAGCTTCTCTAAAGTTATAGTTAAAAGCTTTTACTTGAAACTTGTCTGCACTTTCTCTGTTTTCTGTTTCAATATGTTTTTTGTTTCGGTATCGACATGGGTCAATATAAGTAGAATATCTTTAAAATTAAGTAGTATTAATTTTAAAAATTGTATGACCTTTATAATGTCATCAACATCTCTCTAGAGGGAGCTCTCTCGTGGGGTTCTCATCATTAATTTATTTAAATTAAATGAAAAGTCTCTAATTATCTAAAGAACCGGTTCTATTCAGAGAGTTTTAAGAAACTCTAAGAACCTCTGACGTGTCAAAATTTTGTTGGTGGAAGGGGTTTTTAGCAGGCCCGTGTTTCGGTCTCTTTTCATGGGCAATATCAAAAATTCCCTTTATCTTTGATTGCCAAGACTGTTTGAAGAAAATCAAAGAAGACAGTTTGATCAAGATATCATCTACAACTACCAGTGTATCTTTCTGATCTCTCTCATATTTTTATGTCCCTGGGTTTTTATCTTTTGTCTCTACTTATGAATTTTGTTTCTATGTTACTTGATTCGATTAATTTTGTTTGCTGTTTTTTTGATTTGAATCCATGAGGATTCTCTGGAAGAGGGGAACATTTTAATCACCGTGAATGAGTCTACATGAAGAGGAAGTGGCGGTTGTGCATAAACTTTAATAGGTTTCTTCCTTTGTCTCTTTCGGATTCTATCGGTACACTTCTCCTTTCTCAAATTTTGATTTCTGTTTTTATTTAGCTTCAATTACTTCTAGAACTTGGTTTAGGTTTTTAGGATTTTGGGTAGTTAGGTTTTTAGTTGATCAATTGTATAGATTTTATGATCGAGAACACTCTTTACGACTATGAGGGTTTCCATTGTAATCCAATCTGATTTTCTGGGCGTTGTTGTTATACTTCCATTTTGTTGTGTTAGGGAATAGTAACATTGATAAGCAGATCCAATTACAACCTAGTTGTAGCCACCATCATCAGTTTATTTTCGAGTTGATAAATTCCCACTTGAGCCTTATTCAGTTCCATCAAAACCTCCCAAAGAGCTTTTAGTTACTATCAATAAACCAATACTTCCTCCTTCCTTATACAGTTCCATCAATGTTTTGTTGTAACAGATATTTGAGAAGAACCCAACAAAGATCAAGAACTATGGTAAATGCTTGAGATACCAGAGCCGTACAGGTTACCACAACATGTACAAGGAGTTCCGTGACATGACTTTGAACAGAGCAGTGAAGCAAATGTACACTGTGATGGCATCAAGACAGTGAAGTTCCGTGACACGACTTTGAATGGAGCAGTGGAGCAAATGTACACTGAGATGGCATCAAGACAAATGTACATGACTTGTGAAGTTTTAAATGAATTTTGAAAATATTATTTTTTACTTATAGAAACTTTTAAGAGTTCTTACCAATGGAACAAACAAAATCATAAAAACTAAGTAGGGATTCTTAGATTCAAATTAAACAATTAATTCAATATAAATATTGGTAAGAACCCCTACGAATGGAGATGGTCTTTAGGGCATTTTCAATGGTAGAGTCTCTATCATTTTAAAAAATAATATTTTAATTAATTTTAAAAAGTTAAACTAATCAAAAAGTGACACGTGACAATGGAATTTCTAAACTAAATACAGCAATCTCTCAAATCAGAGGTTAGAGTCAATAAACTAGAAACTTTTTTTTTTTTAATGAAGGGTTCTCCATTGAAACTGCTCTTAAGATCATGTTAATTCCATAACAAATATGAGTGTCTTTAAATTTCAAAGTAATAAAATTTTGGAAAAATGGAGTAATATACCTTTCAAAAGTGGACATAATATCTTCACATAGACACTTTGAACATGTGTTTTAAAATTAAATATTTATATATATTAAAGACACATTTGTATAATAGAGATTCTGGAAGTGTAATACTCACATAAATGTCTTACAAATAATTTAATGTTAAAATTTAAAGACACATATCTAAAATCTTGTGAAAGTGTCTATACATAGACATTTGATTGATTTTAAAGACAATTTGATATTTTTTAATTTTTTATTCTTTTTAAATATTTAAAGACAATCATTTAAATATATGCAAAGAAAATGTTCTGAGAAACATTATCATACACTGTAGATACAATAGTATCTATAAATTTATTACTAATTAAAATTTAACACTAAAAATTGTGGAAGAGTAGAAGAGTAGAAGGAATATTCCTCAATAAAAATGCTCAAAACTATTTATTTTCTCAAAAAATCTCGAATATCTGGTTCGTGTTCCAGTAAAAAGCATAAACCAAATTAATCAAATATATGAAAATTAGATTGAAAGTTGCAGTAAAAAAATGATGTATATAGAGAGAAAATCTGTCAAATAAAACAGCTAATTATATGAAAATTAGATTCAACGTTGCAGTGAAAAAATGATGGACTTTTCTAAAGAGAGAAAAATCTGTTAAATGAAACAGCTAAATTAGAGGAGAAAGTTCATTATGCAGTTGACATATTCACCTCCTCATGACATGTTCCGCTAACTATTCCAAATAGTTCACAGAAACGGAGATAAGAGACGATTCACAGAAACGCTGCGAGCAACTTCTCGGATGTGCGTTTACGCAGAGGTGCGAGGAAGATAAGAGACGTTTGAAAAAACGGAGATAGGATCACAAGTCCTCTTATGTTCCATTTGTCTAAGATATTTTTTATTTCTAGTGGAATCACTCTCATTGCTATCACTCCTTTTGTCTGAATAAAAAAACAAATTACTTGCTCTCTTACTCAGTGTGTGTATATAACTAGAATAATTGATAGTAATAATTTTTATTATTCTGGCCGGATCTTTATAAATGAAGCTATTTAATATAAACGTGAATCGTGTTTTCTCTCCATTCCATTCTTATATTCCACGGCAACTCTTAAATCAGGGGCTTTCTTTTTTTGTTGTCAGAATAAAATATTCTTTCCCTGTTGGTGATAAAATTAAGAAAAAAACACACTTTAATCTTTAGTCTTGCACAGAAGTTACTAAAATTGCGCAAAGAATTTTCCTGTTTATTTTGTTTAATTGAAAAAACTTTGAAGTGAAAACATTTTTTATTGAAACAAGATATATTCATTCGTGGTGAGTGTATATAAATAGATTAATAAATATTAAATTACAGTGATCGCCAAAGATAACCTCCTTTTCATTTGCAATTTTTTATTCTTTTATATATGTTATTACAAATGTTTTAAAAATTGCTAGACACTAGTCGGGCGGCGAGGGTGGGTCTAGCGCCTAGAGGATTAATCGGGGAGTAAACAGAGATTAATCGGAGATTAGTTTTAGATTATTTTAATATTTTAAAAATATATTTATCCATTATATTAAATTTTTAAATAATATTATTTTAAAAATTATAGCAAATACATGAAAATGTAATATTAATAATTTATTTTATGATTTTTATTTATAATTTTAACCTAATTTATTATAAAACATCACAAATTCTCAATATAAATGTCTAAATATACTTGAAATTTTAAAAATAATTGGATTATACATAATTATGCGAAAGATAATCGGATTAGGCGGGAAATAATCGGTTGACTGACTTTTTCGAGGGATTAATCATTAATCGAGGCGGCGAGGGTGGGGCTAGCGACTAGGCGGAGTGTAATCGGAGCTAGGCGTGGATTTTTAGAACATGAGTTATTACTATAATGGTTAATTGGTTATCGTTGCTATGTTCATTAAGTTATATTCTAATTGATGGTATAACTATTGCCTATAATATTAAAAACCAGTATTCTTAAAACTAATATTTTAACATTTATATAGTAAGAATCATATAATTGCAAAAATACCAAGTCAAAGTATTAAAGCAATTAGCCCTGTCAGATAGGCGAGTCTGTGACCGTCTGGGTGTGCCTGCCATTGTCCGCCATTCTCTCCACCCGCTGCGGACGAGCCCGCCAAGGACCGCAGTCTCTAATCTCTATGTCCATATCCCCCGCCCTAATATGCGGTTATGCGGGCAAGGCCCGCGGGCTTCTTTGATACTTCACTTTCTTCTTTATTTCTGCGGTTTGTTTTTTTTGAGGTACCTTTAATTGTTAATTGGTGTTTTTTGTTACAATTTTTAGTAGTTCTTTTTACTAATTATGTTCTTAGTTTTCCAAATGGGGTTTCTTGAAATTTCTTGTTGAGTATGCGATTTATCACAAATTGATTGTTAAATTTTATGCTTTGTTAAGTGTTTAAAGTCATTATCAAATTACATTTTTTCTTCTTGAGATTTCATTCTTATTTTTATAAAATGTTCATCATGTGATTTAGAGATCTTGTTTAAAGTCGTTGTTTAATTGAAATAAATTGAAACTAACTTTAAATCTTATTATTATTAGTTTTTTGTTCTTGTTTGTTTAAATATTGGGTTGAATCAGTGAGTTTTGTTGATGATACCTGTTATTTTATGTTTTATTTTTTGGTGATTTATGTTTGTGTAATTCTAGGTAATAATTTTTAATATATAGCAAAGAGTCACATACACTAAGACAGAAAAAAAATTCAACTCGCTGTCCACCCGCCTGCCCGCAAGTCTGCAGCGGTTCAACTCGCATAACCCCGCACACCTGCCTGGACATGCCCGCTATTTCATAGACAAAAATAATACTGTCCAGACCCATCCCGCCATAGTACTAATCGGGCTTAGCCCGCGGCGGTCCTCATTGACAATACTAAAAGTAATTAAACAAAAACAATTGTATATAGTCAAAGATAGCCGGATCAGAAGCTCATAAAAAGGAAATAACCCATTAAAGGTTCATTTTAAAAGGTTCATTTAAGGCACAGTTTAATAGCTTAGACAAAGCTAACGTCCCATATGTAACTTTCAAGGTTCAATAAAGCTATAGGCGCCTAGTGGGGGACTAGTAAATTTTAAACGGTTTTAGGCGGTTTAAATAATTTTATAATAATATATATATATATATATTAATATAATATAATATAATAAAATTGAATAATTATAAAAAATTAATTATAAAAACCTGAAGAATATCATTGATTCAATGTTTTGTAATTTTAAGTTTTTTAAATGACATTGTTTTGTTATTTTTAGTATAAAAACATAGATATTAAATAATTTATTAAATCCGCATATCCGACATAAATCATAACTCATCAAATTAGTGTTTAATCCATTTAATAATTACATATTTTGTTAAATCTAACTATCCATATAATATAACCGATTTTTTAAAAATAAAATAAACGGTTTAAGCTTTAATCGGGTGGTTTAAGGGGTTTAGCACCTAATCAGCCCGCTACACCGCTTTTTTGAACAATGGTAATTTTACATGATGATTTTGTTTCGCTTTTCCTACTAAATTTGGGAATCACGCGCCAAAATAGCAAGCGGAGGATGAACAAGGAAGAGGGATTTTAATGAACAGATTAGGGTTTATGAAAACTTTTGTGATTACTATTTCAGCTTGTACCCTTGTTTGATTTCTGAGAATATTATAAATTGTGAATGAAATTGATAATAACAAAGGAGATGGTTTTCATGTTTACTACACTACAAGTGCAGATTATTCAAGCAAGTAAAAAATAAAATAAAACTGATGAAGAAACTGAGTTTTTTTTTGTTTGATGATCAGTTGGCTACTATCAATTTGGCTCTTGCATCATCTCTGTTGATTTGGAATTGATCACCGAGTCCAAAATGAGCCATTAAAAGCCATACGAAGTTGATTAGTTCACCACCTTTGCTGAGTTGAGATGCATGTTCTTGAGAGTCACAATGAGTAGCTGCATAGCAAAGTAACTCACACCAAACTTTGCTCATTACTTGCCACATTTTATGGCTTTCTAACTTCTCAAGCTCCTTTGCAAGCACACTCGCATCAAACAGCACAGATTTGCTTCTGTCTCCTTTTACATCCATAGGCGGAGTCTCTGTGTCGACAGAGATAATAGCTTTACTTGCTTCTTTCACAAGTATGTTTTTATCATATTTTGTTTTGTTGATATTCCTCCTCTTGAAAAACTCGTTTGCTTCTGCACATGTGTCTCTGAAACGTATCTTTGCGATTCCAGAAACAGCTGACATCAGAGTTGGCTGCATCATAAGGAGATACATCATGTAGTCAGAAAGGATTTTGCTGAACTCTTTGTGACTGTGTTCTTCTATGTCTCTGACTTTTCCGTCTTTTTGTCTTTGGTAGATGAGTTCTGTGGCAATGTGCCATAGTAGAATGCTCTGATCGTAATCTTTTTCTGTCACATACTGCAGAAGTTTTTCATGGTCTGATCCTTCTCCTGTTTGTTTGCTTGATGTTTCAACTAGAGTCCAGTTTCCTCTAGCTGAAGATATGCGTTTTGCACTTTCTGGGTCTTCAGCAAACCTGTGTTTTTGTTGCACCTCTTTGAATATGAACTCCCATAGTTCTTTGGTGAGGCGATCGCTGACTGTGAATCTTATATCCTCGAACAGCTCTTTGGCACCAAAGAAGTCTATGACATAGCTGATCGAAGACCCGAGGAGATTAGGAAACAATCCAAGTTTGTCAAAAACTGAACGGATAAACTGATTGTCTTTGGACAAGTTACTCATACAGCGGTGAATCCAGTTACAGAACCTGCGAGTTCTTTGTTCTATGCCTCCGAAACATAGCGTGAATCCTCTGGTGGTATACTCGATGGCAATATCTAGGAACAATAAACTTGAAAAGAAAAGGTGTATCTTGCCCTTGGTATGATGGATTCTTGTGGGAGATATCCCTAAGCAGAATCCAATCAAGTTGTAAGCATGAAGATACTCAGACCATCTGCGTAACATAAAGTTTCTGTCGAGCACTTCATGTCTGCCCTCGTCCTCGAAACATTTGGTTTCTTTCCACCTCAGCGTCCTGAAACTGAGGATCCAGTTGAGAACATTGTCCGGCCAGGTGTCTTCCTCATCCGAGTCTTCTTTTAGATGCCTCAATCTAGCGATGGTCCAGTCAGATATACAGAACATGAGGAGAGCAATGGAATCAAGAACTATTCCACATATGATCAATGCATAAGTAAGGGCGACATCGAATCCATCATATTGATCTTTCTTACTAATCTTGAAGAAGTAGAGAGACGAAACAAGGCACCCCAAAGCTATAATCCGGAACGCAGCTCCAGTCCAGTTATGCAGAATCTCTGCTTTGGTGAATAGACTATCATAGATGAGGCCAAGCTCGACTTCGATGATACCTAAAGCTTCTTCTGATTTCAGTGAATCAAAGAACTTCCTGCTCTCGTCTCGCTGTTTATTAGTGAAGATCAGATCGACGATAAGACCTTTGAATATGTTAAAGTACTTGTAAGCATACTGAACAATTTCAAGGTCTGTCAATTTCTTGTTCTCACGTGGAACATTGCCTTCCCTTCCTTTCTCTGGATCTTCCACCACAATGACTTCTGTTGGCATATTCATCTTCTTCTTGGCTGCATATTCCTCCATGAGCTTTGCGTAATTAGCACCAGGATCAGGATCCTGGAGCATAGCATCCTTGAACTTGTCAAGACTCGCTGAGAACAAAGCAGCTGTTCTCTCGACATACTTGATCACTCCACCCGCAAACATGATTACTGTTGGAATCAGAAGCCTGTTTGGTATAGACAACAAGATCACATACACAGTGGCAACTGCTTGACAGACAAGACTAAACAAGTGTCTGTCCCAAAGTTGATTATCTTCTAGTGCAAGTGCTGTAATGGTGTCTGGACCTCCAAGGTGCAAGAGAAGAAACGGTGACCAAAAAGCAAGCAGCTCACGGGTCTTGGAGTGTTGGTGTGAATCAGCTTCTTCTTCTTGACTATCTGAGATTTGCCCTACCGCATAATCAGCTGCCCAATCAGCAAGAAGATAAGCTGACCATATGAGCACAAGAAAGAGCTTCTTTGCGGTTCGTCTTCGGCTTGGTGCAAAGAAAATAAGGATTGATTGAAGGATGAGACTGAGTATTATGACTCCACGAATGTTCCATTTGTCCCAAAACCTCTTCAGACGAGGTGAAAAAAAATCAGTCATCAAGTGTGGTTTATGAAACTGCAAATGGATTTCACTGTGGTTGTTTACAGTAATGTAAAAGGTCAGTGAACGTTTCTTTCACATAAAAGTTTTAAGTGTTTATTTGTTTCTATTGTTTTGTAACTTGAAAGAAACATAGACCAAGTCTTATAGTAACACTACATATGTATACTTTATACCTTGCCTAAAATCAAATAATATGTTTCTCTCACTTTTTTGTCTTTTATTTTTCTTTATTTATTCCTTGTCTTTGTTCTTTCCTTCTGAGCATGAATAAACTACAAAAGACTAAATTGGACTGTAATTTTATCAAATGTTATATGTGCAAGGTGTGTTACCTCCCAAGTCCCAACTGCTTAGAACATACATGTTTTTAAGCTTCTCTAAAGTTAAAAGATTTTACTTGAAACTTGTCTTCACTTTCTCCATTTTCTGTTTCAGTATCTATATTGGTTAATATGAGTAAAATATCTTTAAAATTAAATAATATTAACTATTTAATATTAACTTAAAAATTGCTGGATCTTTAAATTGTCATCAGTATCTCTACAGAGACACTAAGGCAATATCCATTGCATAACAAATATGAGTTTCTTTAAAATTTTAAATAATAAAATTTGGAAAAATGGAGTAAAATGTATTTCAACAATGAACATATTATCTTCACATAGACACTTTGAACCATGTGTCTTAAAATTAAATGTTTATTCCTATTAAAGACACTCTTCTTCTTATTTTTTTTGTCTAATAGAGATTCTCTAATTGTAATACTCACATAAATGTCTTAAAAATAATTTAATGTTAAAATTTAAAGACACATATCTAAATGTGTCTGAAAGTATCTACACATAGAATTTAATTGATTTTAAAAACAATTTGATATGTTTTTCCAATTTATTTTAATATTCAAAGACACTCATTTAAATATCTTCAATGGAAATGCTGTAAGAGAAATTATCATAAACTATAGATAATATCTGTAGCTTTATTACTAATTAAAATTTAAGACACTCAAAAAAAAATTGTGCAGTTGAACCGGTTTAATAGAGACACTAGCCCTTGGGTGTCTGTAGAGTAGAAGGAATTGGTCATGATTGGTGATTTTTGAGTGAGGAGAAACATAGGAGATGACTAGTGAGATTTTATGCATATCTGGTGATCTCTGAACCAAACCCTTGTTAGTTCCATTCTTGTCCGACAAGTCATTCACTTCCTCCATCGAGCAGGGTCTTCGGCTTTCTTCTAAGCCTCGGTTTATTTAGATTCTCCTTTTTGGGCCTTTAGGTTTCCAGTAGAGTGATATTACGTAAAACATGGTTTTGCTCTTGCTACTTTTAGGGTCACTACTAAAATGTTGAATATATTATTCACAAAATAGATTACTTAAAATGTGTTTGTACCATATGGAAAACTTTAAATCATGCATATGTAAATAACTAATATTTTTGTGTGGTCTTCTTACACCAGATTTAGAGTTTGATATCTAAATATGGTGTTAAAGGGTTAAAATTAATCCATCAAATACTACTGCACATCCTATAGAAAAGCAGATAAATTCATGGTATTTGTTCAATTTTTAATTCTAAAAAAATAATTGTGAATGATTAATTGCATAAGATAGGATTACATAAATAACATGTATAAAATATATATACTATATATCAAACATGCAATTTAATACTTGAGATAGAGTTAACCAACAAAAAAGTACTTACTAGTTACTACATAATCGGCCATGTTTTAGGGATTCCCACATTCAATTTATTTCCAAAGAGTTTTAATTCAATTATTTAGTTGGGCTTATATTTAAATTGTGAGTTATCATCCTGGTCCAATTTATTTAATACAAAATTAATTTTATTTTAGAAAACATAAAATTAGTAAAATACTATTTATTTTATTTATTTGAAGATATAATAAATAAAATAATAATAAAAAATTTCAAGAGAAGACTGAGTATTGAATACAATTGTTTGATTTTTTTTTTAACACTTTTTTATCCACGTACAAAAAAATGTGGCTCCACGATTGATTCAAGAGCGATTGATTAGTTTTCGTGTATTAAAAATTTAAAATATGTTAATAAACTGAGGAAGCAAGTCAGCAATTTTGTTGTGTCATGTGTGTATTTGCTTGCGTACAAAGACAATTCCAATGTCAGTCACTTAAATATGCCAGCTAATAAATTGATTGTATATGAAAAACTGAGGGTAAAAATTAAAAATAATCAGAAAGACAGGGGTTTTATAAAAATATGCCAGCTAATAAGGAGAAAGAGAATCAGCGAGTCGTGATCATATAAATACTCTTCACTTTTCTCATCTTTCAGACTTTTTCTTTTCTCATTTTCCACCTGAGGCAAAAGTTATTCGAATCTCTCTTTCTCTCTCGCTTGCTTGCTTTGTTATCGCCATGAGTCTCTTTGGCCTTGGGAGGTGATAATTTCTTGTTTCTTTTTCTTCCGTTAATTTCTGTTCAATTAAGATTTATGATTAGGGGAATTTTTGGGGATTGTTTGTAATCTCAGATCTATTTGAAAATTATATAAACTAGTGATCTTGTTTCTTATATGACTCAATCATGATCCCGTACAATACAATACTCACGGATTCGTTTCTGGCTTTCTTCTGATTTTTCTCTCGAATTGATTTGGTTTTTGTGATTTCGAATCAGAACTTATGATGATCTCTACTATGAGCCTTACTTAGCCTATCGCTGATTCATTTTGTTTCACATGAACTTTTTCTATGTGGTATTGGATTCACGTTAATGGTGTGATTTTCTTTTTTTTTTTGCTGTGAATTGATGCTCTCTCGAGAAGTGTTTGATCTAATTTTATGAATTGAGAATCTCGATTCGATTTCCTGATCTTTTGAACTTGATACTGTTTCATGTATACGCAGATGAGAGTTTTCTTGGTTTGATTTTTATTCATTGGTTCTGTGGATTTGTCCTTGGTGTTTCAAATCTTAGTTGGAGCCAGTTAATGATATTACTAAGCGTTATATGGTGATTAATTTGTTTTTTTTTTCTCACGGCTCATGATGTAGACATGAAATGGAAAAAAAAAACTAGAAATTTAGTGATTCATCCATGTCATATGCAGTGATTGTTCTTAAAATATTGTTCCTGGGATAAATAACGTTTTACTAATAGATAAATACTGGATTTTTTTCAATGTTGCACTCGTAGTCATTTTGACGCGATTACCTTTAAATGTATAGGACTATGTTTTACAATTCTCTTGACTGCTTTCCATTCAATATTTGTGATCTATTTTTTTAACATTTTTTTTTTTTCATAACTATTCTTTATAGAAATCAGAAGACTTTCCGTCCTAAAAAGAGCGCACCTTCAGGAAGCAAGGTTTGTAAACTACTTGACCGTCATCTTTCTGTTGTTTATATCTTTGAAATTCTGTAGTTTTGATGTTTGTAGCATTCATTAGTTGACATGAACTCTAATGTTTCTTTCTGAAATATAGGGTGCACAGCTTAGAAAGCATATTGATGCCACTCTAGGAAGTGGGAACTTAAGAGAAGCTGTAAGACTTCCTCCAGGAGAGGATGCAAATGAATGGCTTGCTGTTAACAGTCAGTACCACTCTGCTTCCAGTCTCATGGTTTCTTTAGTGTATAATTGGTCTTCAGGATCTGTTGCAAGATTTGATAGTTTCCTGATTTCTTTTTATATCTACGATGTTGAAAATTCACATATGTGTACATAAAATTAGATTGAGAGAATTTTTGATGTGCAATTAGCTGCTTTGGTGATATCTTTTTATTTCTTTTGCAGCTGTGGATTTCTTTAATCAGGTGAATTTGCTATATGGCACTCTCACAGAGTTCTGCACACCAGATAATTGCCCTACAATGACTGCTGGACCCAAGTATAGCCGCTCACCTCTTTTATTATGTGCTATTCGTACAAATGATTCATGCTTGAAGATTTATTTATTCAGTAGAGAATGTCTTATTTCTTTGAAAAGAGACAATCTCGTTAACAGGCTCACATAATTTACTTTCTTCTCGCCATGGTAATATTAATATATTAGGGTCTTCAAATGGTGTGATGCACGATTACGGCTGTTAAATTGATATGCTGTCTTTGCAACTGTGATGATTAGAAAGAATATAGGCCATGTTTTTATCATGCAAAAGCTAAGTGCCTAATTTTAATTTCCAAAGGGTTCCATTTCTGTTACGTACCTCTATTGAAGGGTGACTTAAAATCTAGATAAAGTGACAACTACAAACCTATCACTTCATCATTCTATGTAGCGCATTTGACCAATCAAACCAATAATATTGTCGACCTTCTTGTTGCTATGGATTCTTTCTTTGCATGTTTTTTGTTAACACAAGTCAAAAAATTATTTGCAGGTATGAGTATAGATGGGCAGATGGTGTGCAGATCAAGAAGCCGATCGAGGTTTCTGCTCCAAAGTATGTTGAGTACTTGATGGATTGGATCGAGACTCAACTCGATGATGAGACCTTATTTCCTCAAAGGCTTGGTATGAGATCTAATTAGGAAATGGATCAATATCTACAACAAAGCGTTGCTAATATCCGGGTTTTTGCAGGAGCACCATTTCCTCAGAACTTCAAGGATGTGGTGAAAACGATCTTTAAACGGCTATTCCGAGTTTATGCTCATATATACCACTCGCATTTCCAGAAAATCGTTAGCCTCAAAGAAGAAGCTCATCTTAACACTTGCTTCAAACACTTCATCCTCTTTACTCATGTGAGTTCTCGTTTTCAGTTACTACGAATATACTCTAAATTGGGTAATCTGCGGAATAATGAAATGACTTAAAGATTTTGTGTGATTCCACAGTTTTTAATTAACCACACAATTCTGCAAAAATTAAGAAACTAACAAAGTATTATTTTAGCTTACTATTCCGTTAATGATTCTACTTAAGTTTGTGTCTATATGGTCTTGGCAGGAGTTTGGACTGATCGACAAGAAAGAACTCGCGCCTCTACAGGAGCTCATAGAATCTATCATTTCACCTTATTGAGTAAAAGACAAATTTCAGATTTTTCAGATTATAAACCAAAAAATAAATTAACGGTAATAAGTTTTCTTGTTAAATTATAAATTTCTGTATTTGTTTCAAGTTTTTGTTCTCTTTTAGTTTCTCTGTAAAATTTAAACATTTTCTATGTAAAAAAAAAAAAAAAAGAATCGATCTTGACTACCCTTTAATCATGTGAAAGAAAAAGGAACTTTACATTATTTAATTGATGAAATTTGTTATGTTTTCTAAAATTAATGATGGTTTATATTTACCGTTAAGCATTTCGAATATAACACTCATTAACAACTACTACCAATGAATATGGAACGTGAACTGTGCAGAGTTGGTAATGAGACTACTCAATGAGAATGTATTAAAGTTGTTAATTATGTTACATTTGCTTTAATTAATTTAACTTTTCAGAACACATTCATTCACTATCTCTCTCTCTCTACTTACTTCTTTCGAGTTTTTTTCTTTTCTGTCAGTTTAAATTTCGTGGTCTTTCTTTTTCTGTCATTTGGAAATTTTTTTGATTTTTTACAGATTTTTCAAAACTTTCCGAGACTCATAAATCTTCGGGTTTTTTTTTGTGACACAAAAGAATCTGAGAATCCGAAACCCAGATTCCGACGTCGATTTTCAAATCAGTTCTTCTTTGATCTCCCGCGGAAATACGTTGATTCGATTTGGATCTAAGATTCTGATTTCTGTGGTGAAAATTTTGAATTCTTCATCTTCGTTGGTTTGTGAGAAAAGTAGCAAAAAAAAAAAAAAATGTCAAAGGTTGTGTATGAAGGATGGATGGTGAGATATGGAAGAAGAAAGATCGGAAGATCATACATTCATATGAGATATTTCGTATTGGAACCTCGTCTTTTAGCTTATTACAAGAAGAAACCACAAGATAATCAGGTTAATTCTCATTAATCTAATTTTTTTTTTTTTTCAATTTCTTTAACGTTAAACTGATGGTTTAGAATTTAACATTTTTCAAATTTAGAGACTTTTGATTGTTAGGATATTTTGAGAAAATATAAAAAGGTCTCAGCTTTATTATATTGGGTGATGCAACTTTTACTTAATGTAATGTGTGCTCTGTATTCATTGTTGATGTAGCTTCCTATCAAGACGATGGTAATTGATGGTAACTGTAGAGTTGAAGATCGAGGCTTGAAGACACATCATGGTCATGTGAGTCTTTGTTTTATTATTAAGATTACCTGACTGTATCGTACAGTATAATGTGGTTTTGTAAAGTGAAATTACTCTGCTAGATGTTGTTAAGGCAACATTTGAATATTAGTCTTGTGATACTGTGAAGTTTCCTTTACCATTTGGTGGTTTTCGAAGGTTGAAATTCATGTTTACACTAAATCTATCTCTCGACGTGGGAACAGTATCTAATAATGACTGTGATGAATTAGTTGATGGATTTCCTCATCCCAAGTTGCTCTTATCTTATTTTTGACTGTAGTGTCACTATTCTTGTCTACTGTTGATGTCAGTTATGCATTTACAATTTACTTATCTTCTCGACTCTGTTTTGCAGATGGTGTATGTGTTATCTATTTATAACAAGAAAGAAAAACACCACAGAATCACGGTATTTTTGTCTTTTCTTTCTGAGGGTAGATAGTGATCGTTTTATCTTGTTAGTATGCATTTTTATGTTTTTTGTTAGTTTATGTGGAGTATGTTCTTGCTAGATGGCAGCGTTCAACATTCAGGAAGCTTTAATGTGGAAGGAGAAAATTGAGTGTGTCATAGATCAGGTTTGTAAAATCTGTCTCGCAATTCCTGAATCACAATTATTTCTGCCATGTCTTTAATCTTCTATCTTGGTACCATTGGATAACTGTCTGTTTAATGATTCTGGTATATTTTGCATTGTATCTGCTTGTGTTATTTATCAGTAGCCGTTTGAAATCTGAAGTTGACCGCTTTGTGTTTTGTACTGTTACAGCATCAAGAGTCCCTAGTTCCAAGTGGCCAGCAATATGTTTCTTTTGAATATAAGCCTGGGATGGATGTTGGAAGAACGGCTTCATCTTCAGACCATGAAAGCCCGTGAGTGCATAATTGACATGTATTTCTTCATTTATGCAGGCATCTTGAGTTGTGACTCCCAGAAACCACAACTCACTTTCTACGGGTTTTCTTGATCATATGATTTCCATGCCTTAATAATAAGTTCTGGTCATAGAGTACTATTCTCTTCCTTTACAGATAGTAAATTTGACCTTGAGAATGGTGATCCATATTATGCAGAAGGAGGTTGTGGTTTCTGGAAGTCATGATCATAGGATACTTAGAGAATTTAATCATCAATCCTAATATTAGTACAAATTTTTCAATTTGGTTGCCTTAGCGCTGAATTTTTCTGAAAACATTTTTTAAAGAGAACATTACAGATGCCAGAATAGGGTAATATAATGCTGCATGTAGAAATTGACGTGAATCATTTGGTGGCTACTGTTGAAGATGTTTGACACTGTTCTCTAATGGTGGCTTTTATATACCTATATTTATGCGAAACAATATCTGCAATTTACTCCAGCTTCAATGCGCTGGAGGATGAAGATGACGGTCAAGGTGATTTACTGAGGAGGACAACTATTGGAAATGGTTTTTACTAATTTGATTTCTTCACGGACTAATTTGGTCAGCTGCAATCCTGAATGTATTCTAATCATCTCAAACAAACATGCAGGTCCTCCAGAATCTATATTTGACTGGACTAAGGAGTTTGATGCTGAGTTGTCAAACCAACATTCCAGCAACCAAGCATTTTCAAGGAAACACTGGCGTCTCCTTCAGTGCCAAAATGGTTAGTGGTAATTCATGTTTTCTGAAATGCATTATAGTTTTATCTTCTAACCCTGGTAAATTACAAAAAAGTTGCAACCTCCTTATTAAATACCATATGGGAATTTTGTTCTGTCTTTCCATCCTAAGGCCTGTAAGACTTGTGTCTGTAATCGGCTTCAAGATAAAATTACACAGCTAGGCAATCTGAAAGATCGTATAACATATATTATTCAATGATAGAGCTTGAATTTGGGCATAGTTTTCTCACTCTTTATATATTTTGCAGGTCTACGGATTTTTGATGAGCTACTTGAAGTTGATTATCTAGTACGAAAGAGACCAATAGTTTGTCATTTTTACGGCATAAGTTAGTAATTTTATTTAGTCAAGAATCATCATTTACAGTGATAAGCATGCAGCCAAGAAGCTGCAGCAGGGCAATGAAGGCTGTTGGTGTAGTGGAGGCCACATGTGAGGAAATATTCGAGCTTGTGATGAGCATGGATGGTACTCGATATGAGTAGGTGTTTCTCCATCTTCGGTATTTTCATTCATATGAGACCATTTTGTATGGTATTCCTTATTCTTCGATTTCTTATAGTAAACGCTTTGTTAGTTGGCAAATACCTTTATGTATATTTTGTAACAGTAAAATATTGTCACTAGTGTGTTGGGTCTTTGACTCCTTCAGTTTCCACATCCTACATTAATGTCTAGTCCAAACTCTCTATCTATAGTACTGTGTAAGCGACTGTTTTTTCTTGTGTTCTGGTCTGTATCTGAGGCTCTCTGATTTCCCTCTTTTCCTGTGGTTTGGCAGATGGGACTGCAGTTTTCAGTATGGGAGATTAGTGGAAGAGGTAGATGGTCACACAGCAATACTCTATCACAGACTTCTGCTCGACTGGTTTCCAATGTAATGTTACATCTACTATCATTCAGTAATTATCGCACATCCGCGTTCAATTGCTTACAATAGTAGAGATTTGATTCAAAAGCAACTAAATTTTCTGTGACATCCTCAACGAAGTAGACCAGTTAATCCTGGGGGCCTCTAGGTTTATACAGATGATTTTTTATTTTTTTATTATGTTTACCATTAATTATCCCATGCTGCTGAAAAATGGTGGAAATTACAGGGGTCATTATAATATTAACAGTACCAGTTGCTATCCTCCCATTTTCAGTCATAATATTACTTGGTTGTTTCCAGGAGCCCTGTTTAGTCTTACTCATGCTATCAATATGTCTGTAGGGTTGTGTGGCCTCGGGACCTCTGCTATGTACGTTATTGGCGTCGTAATGACGATGGAAGTTATGGTATCTTCCCTTCCTTCTTTACTCATGCTTAACTGGACACCCTATATTATATATCTAGTGTTAATTATTTTTCTTGCTCTTTCTGTGAAGTGGTATTGTTTCGTTCTAGGGAGCATGAGAACTGTGGTCCACAACCTGGATTTGTTCGGGCTCATCTTGAGAGTAAGTTTAATGCTATGTCCTTGACCACCAAAATCTGATAATTTACGTTGTATTACTATATGACTCAGAATACGTTCTGTTGTTTAGGTGGCGGATTTAATATTGCCCCACTAAAGCCCCGGAATGGAAGGCCCAGAACGCAAGTGCAACATCTAATACAAATCGATCTGAAAGGGTGGGGTGCAGGTTATCTTCCAGCATTTCAACAACATTGTCTTCTTCAAATGCTGAACAGTGTTTCTGGTAAGTTCTTTTGTGCTCATTTCCACTGAGATCCCTGTGGAAAATGTCTTATGCTCCTCTTGAAACCACATGTTTGTCGTCTGCCATTCTAAGTTATGGACTCATGTTCATCACAGGTTTGCGCGAGTGGTTCTCGCAGACAGATGATAGAGGTCAACCGATCAGGATCCCTGTTATGGTTAATATGGCATCTTCTTCCTTAGCCTTGGGTAAAGGTGGAAAGCCTCAGCACAAGTCTTCCCTTTCTATTGATCAAACAAATGGTGCCAGCAGAAACTCTGTACTAATGGATGAAGACTCAGATGACGATGACGAGTTTCAGTTAGCTGAATCAGAACAAGAGGTTGGCCTCAAGCATTCTCTTTTGAACTTAGATTTGATCAAGTTGAGTCTTTCTTCACATTTACTTTATTTCAGCCTGAAACAAGTAAGCAGGAGACTGATGCCAAGAAAACAGGTGAAATTGATAGTGGTAACTTATCATTTATGCGTAAGTTCTACCTGACCTCTGTTGAAACTGAATCTAATCTCTATGATTTTGTCATGCCATTTGAAACCTCAGAAGAGGAGCCTGCTCTCGACATTGATCTTTCATGTTTCTGGGGTAATCTACGACACGATGATAACGAAAATGCCCGTAACTGTTGGCGGATTTCTGATGGGAACAATTTCAAAGTCCGTGGCAAGAGTTTCTGTGACGATAAAAGGAAGGTTAGTAGTAATCTCCCCCTAATCAATTAGAACGCGTTATTAAGATGCACATTCTTCTACATCGAATTACCTCTACGATTCTGCTCATATAACCTTTTACTGAAGATTCCTGCTGGGAAGCATCTAATGGATCTTGTTGCGGTCGATTGGTTCAAAGACACTAAAAGAATAGATCATGTGGTTAGACGCAAGGGCTGTGCAGCTCAAGTAAGAGACACAAACACCTTTTCTGTGCTATTATATCTTTGAGGTTTCTTCTTCCGTCACTTAGAAATTCTAATTAGAATGTTATTAATTGTTTCAGGTTGCTGCGGAGAAGGGTCTTTTCTCAATGGTAGTAAATGTTCAAGTAAGTTTTGCCTGTTAACTACAACAGAATGTAAAAACTATAAAAGTAGTTATCATGATCGATGTTTAAAACTACCGGTATTTTGGTAGGTTCCTGGATCAACACACTACAGTATGGTATTTTATTTCGTGACCAAAGAACTCGTACCTGGGTCTCTCTTCCAACGATTTGTTGATGGTGATGACGAATTTCGGAATAGTAGGCTCAAGCTTATACCTTTAGTCCCCAAGGTATCTCTCTTTCTGTCTCTCACACACTTTCTATGTAAACAAATTGATTCACATAATATCCAATCTTACGCAGGGTTCATGGATAGTAAGGCAGAGTGTGGGAAGCACCCCGTGCCTCCTCGGTAAAGCAGTTGATTGCAACTACATCCGTGGTCCAACATACTTAGAAGTGAGTCCACATTTTGTTAACTTCTTAAAAGCTCTTATACTTGGAAAACGTAACTCAATAGAAACATTTTCATTATCATGTAGATAGATGTAGATATTGGCTCATCCACAGTCGCAAATGGAGTTCTTGGTCTTGTCATAGGCGTAATCACATCTTTGGTTGTCGAAATGGCTTTCCTTGTACAGGTAAAATCAATCTAAGAAACTACACATGACTTTGAATCTTATAACATCTTTAAAGATTGTTTCTCCTCTTGAAATATTTTGGATGATCCCTGAGATTTGCTTTTGTAGGCGAACACAACGGAAGAATTGCCTGAACGACTTATCGGGGCGGTGAGGGTTTCTCATATAGAGCTATCATCTGCTATAGTTCCCAATCTTGATTCAGAATAGTTCATAAGCTTCTCTCCTAACTCAAAAGCTTTACATCAACTTCATGTTTGGTCTGTCTCATTTAAACACTGTCTCTATTATTTTCTTTCATCTCTTTAATTTTATAGTTTACACTATAGTAAGAAAGGAGAAAGAAATTAAAAAGCGATTAATTTTTTTTTTACAAGAGTATAAATGTTCTAAATCAATGAATTACCACTCTTGATTTTGTAAAAGTAGGACGGTCGCCTAGACGCTTAGTGAACATGAACAATGAGTGAAGAGTCGACCATAAATAACTCGAGTAGGTACAGTGAAAATGTTTGATGAAAAAGAACAAAAATAATAATAATTTAGGAGATAATTAAAGAAATATCAGATGATTTCTAACCAAATAGAAAATTCGATTATCCTTCTCAATGATTCCTCACTAAATATGATAAATCTTCTAAAAACTATCATAATTTTGAATAAACCGGTTCACAATTTGAAGATATTTTTTGAAAAAACAAACTTTCTAAAGATAATGAATATTAAATATTTCCAAATAACACAACAACCTCTATGCGTTCCTGTGACAGATCCATCATCCATAACCTCGACTAATAAACTCAATATCACTTAACTAAGATAACTTAATTATTTAGTTAAACCCAAATAATTTAGCTGATATTTTTGACGCTGCTTCAATGGACTTCAAAGAGGTTTTGATATTTGACTCTGAAGAAAACATGAAGCCAATGTGTAAAATTCTACAAGAAAGAAAAAGGAATGAAAAATAAAATGAAAGAAAATGCCTCTTATAAGATCTATTGATGTCTATCTGCAATAACATTTGGCTTCACTTCAATCCCATAATTCCCACAATTCAAAAGATCATACCCACTTTTAGAGTTCAAATCAAAGTGCACAAACCCGGATTCCGGTTTAACACATGCATCTCCGGTTACTATCTTTTCTCCTCCTCCACATAATCGAAAATCTTCAGATGAATCGCCATTAAGATGTGACATATTGGTAAACAAACCCACTTTTACATTCTTATGATCATCTCCTACAAGTCCCGAAAGCTCAAGATTAAAATCCGACAATTGATCCTTGTCTGTTTCATTTGCATTACTACAAGACATGCTCTTCTGTGCTTTCTCTAGTAATGTCAACAAATATTTTCCTTGTGCCTCCATTCTCATCTGTAGCTTCTTTTGCACCTATAGACAGCAAAACTCGATTCAAATTTGCTTTATGATTGTTTAAAGAGAACAAAGAAGAAGATTTATTTTCATTTCTTGTTTACCTCAAGCTGTTCTTGAAACCGTTGTTGCGCATCGGCTTGATGTCTCATTGCGTCTGCAAAAGGTACATTCCCGCTTTGTCTGCGTGTGTTCATTAGCATTTTTTTAAACCAAGTTTACAAATCCATTGAGTTAAGAAATAGCCATATATTAATCATCATATAAATAATAATATATACCTTTGATGATTATCAAATCTTGATTCATTTGAGACTCCTCCTTGAGAACAATTGTCAAAACTCACATATGAACTTCCACCTATAAGAACAAAAAACAATCTTTGGTTTCTCAAAAGTCATCTATATATATATATATATATATATTCCTTAGATCCATCATATCACATGCATATATATGTGTACTACTCCTATATATTCTGAAAATTATATAAACTTTGTGTTATATTGATATGATCAAAATATATATACATACCAGCATTTTCTTTATTTTGGTCTGGTCTATTATGTGTTTTGCCTTGTTGTTGACCAAGTCTATACTTCTGCATATACAAAACACATTATATATAGTGAATTTGTAAGTAAAACAACCATAATGAACATAGACATTATACATTAATTATACATTAAAAATCCATATAAATATAAACCTGTAAATGACTCTTGAGATGGTACAATGTTAAACCTTTTAATCCCATCAACTTCAGAACCGATTTAGGAGTTGCTTCTGCAGAATCAATCCAAAAAAATAAAATAAAAATGTCATTAAAGCAACCAAATAATTAAAGAAATTAATCAATCTGTATAATAAAACCGGACCAGAGTAAACCGGAATAATAAATGTGAAACCGGTTATTTCAATTCGAAGAAGAAGAAGAAGCTTACTATCAGCGCCACCGAGCTTCGCAACGGCGTCAACGAAACGATCGTGAAGATCGGCGGTCCATCTCAGCCTCGGTTTAGGATCTCTAGTCATCATGACTCCGCCATTTTCATAGCTTAAACCTCCCAGATTCATCCTCTCCATTTTTTTTTTTCTATTATAAGAATACTTTCAGATACATATAAATAATGGCGGGAAAATCAAACAGAAGGAATCTAACTTTGGAACTTATTCTCTTCCGGTGGTTGAGATCGGAAAAAAGAAGCGAAACCTTGAAGAAAGAGAAGATAGCCGAAATGGGACGAGAGAAGTAGAAAGATTTGTGATGATGATTGACGAAGAAAGAGAACACAGAAGAAAAGATGAAGAAGAGAGAGAGAGAGGGAAACAAAAAGTCGTCGAGAGTGATGATGAAGGAGGAGGAGAAGAAGTGGAGGAGACATGATTCGTCACTTAACGTCAACCTTCGTTTTTTTTTATTCTCTTGTTTTTCTTAATATATATATATATATAAATATATATAGTATACTGTGTTGGAAAATATATAAGAAACAATATATATATATATATTTATAAAGGTATTTAAAATTCGCTTCTATTTCTCAAACTAATTTTTTTTGCCGGCCGTTTTTTTCGCCGTTGAAGAGGCTCAGTGGCAATGTGACGGCGCTTCTTACTTTTTTCATCATATTTAAAAATGTAAGACTGATAAACAATTAGCTAGAGACATTGAAAATACCAAGAAAATTGCAAGAACAACAAATTGAATGAAATAGCACATCAGTATAAAATTTACACAATCTATGAATCGTCAAAATTTGTTGTCATTTGTAAATATATTCGCATAATTTCAAAAAGAAGAAAAAGTCAGGTATTTATTAAAAAAAAATGTTACTCCTTTAATTCCCAAAATGTATTATTATAATAAATTTATACATTTTTAAAAATATAAATAAATCTAACGTTGAAAAACACTACATTTTTGATTTTGTAAAGCGGAATGAATATATTTATCTATATTAAATTTTTGAATGATTGCAATGAAAATAATATCACCAATGCAATTTATTCTAAACAAGTGATAAATTGGTGTGTTTAATATGGTTGATGCCAACTAAGCAGCAGTAACATGATGGTAAAAAGATTGGAAGACTAAACAATAACTTGCTTTTTCTTATAATTTAACTTTTATCCAACAAAATTCCACTCATATATGATTACTTAGAGTTAGATGATGCCACACTTTATATCTATAGAATCAGTGAACAGGTTACTAAAAGATTATACTTATGAAATTGGACTCTTGCCCCAGACAAGACCTTGTTAGAAAAAGGGTATATACAGAATATTGTATGGTGATTTTTCTTTCTTCTCAAAATTGACAAATATCAAACAATCGTTTGGTGTGTGTGTCACATCTTATGTTGCAGGATAACTATCAAGAAAGGGGAAAAAAAAATAACTAGCTAGTTTGAGGAAAATTTGATGCGCCGTAGTTTAAATGCGACACAACAACATAATATAGCCAATTTTTTTTGTGGATTCAGAACATCAATAATGATTTTATGATCCAAACGCATATATACTCACCGTTTTAACCATTGTTTGTCTTAAACCGTATACTTTTGTCGCATTGTAAAGCAAAATTGATGAATGCTTAATTTATTATTTATAGTTCTTTTTTTTAATAAGAGTCGTAACATGGGAGTGAGGAACATGGCCCGCATCATGGATATTTGTTTACTAGTACTAAGATTATAATGTCTAAAGAACATAATTTTGGGGGATTATAATTTTGAAATTGAATATTTATGTTAGGTTTAGGAATAATTACTTAGGATGAGTTAGGACTAAAGATTTTTGTCTTATTTTCAATACAATCAAATTTCTCTCGTGTTGGTCCTTTACTTAGGTACCATATAAATTTATGATTTGTGTTGTCGGAGAGCCTTAGATTTGAGAAAAATAAATATAGGAAATGGCTCTACCAAATTAGTAATTACACATTAAACGATTCCGAATAATCAAATACAAAAATTAGTATACATAGTTTCTTTAGTATTTCACTATTTGTAGATAGCTGTTTTTATTGTTGACAGAAGAAATTTATACGTTGACAAGTGATGCCCGGCGTCAAGACCCCGACGAGAGCGACATAAAACCTTTTTATTTGTGTGTTAAGTTATTAAAAATAATAAATGGTTGTTAAAAAAAAAAGGCTTTTGAAAAGAATAATAACAAAAACAAAGTGCATGGGGCGAGCATGTCACGTAGACGGCCAGCGTGGAATATTCGCCGGTGGACAAGGATAATTAAATAATCTGAAAGTCACATGTACGACGGTGGGGACATAATGGTAATTGTATATACACACGTGGACGGCTTGGTTACCCTTTTGTCTTTAAATTTTTTAAACTGGGACCCACACATATTACACGTGGCTCGATGGCCACTTCACGGCTCACACACGATATTTAATTCTCCATTTTGTCCTAACCAGAATAAGAACCAAAATGAAACGGGTGAATTTCGTTACAGTAATCACAATCACGGCCGGTTGACACATCCAGTACAATTTCTTAAACCGGAATCATACCGGTCCGAGTCGAGAATACAATACCGACTAAACGTGGTTTTTTTTTTACTCTCTTTCTTCATTTTTTACGGCAAAACTTGTTTCTTGCTTTCAATTCAACGAAATTGATTAAAGTCTTGATAAATTGGTACTAATACAAGATTTCAAAACCCTTAGTAGAAGAACCAAAGTGCCAACTTATTACTCGGTGCTAAGGTTAAACACTGAAAGAAACATAAAAGAACTAAAGTATGATTAAATTTTTGGGTACCAGAGTAAAATTATCTGGAAAAAAAAACTGGAAAGAGACCGTCTTTCATCGTAATCAATACTGTTTCTTTCTTGATCTCTCTCAAGTGCAGAAACCGAGCTTCTTCATGGTTTTGGCATATGCTGGTGCTACTAGTCCAGGTTGTCTCAATCTACGCTTCGATTTCTTTGACTGTATTAAGTAACAACAAATTCATTACCCTCAAGACATTTATCAACCCGACTCAGAAATCATCCACAATACAGATTTTGAAAGTTGAAAAAACGATAAAAAAAATCAAACAACAGATATGGTATTGTTAACTCAACTTTGCCTCTACCATCTAGCTATTTAGCTAAACAAGGAAATACCAAAGGACTCAAAATTAAAAACTAGTTCAATCATAATTTCTATGTTAAAACAGCTATGTTGTTTCCAGTTATTATCATACAGTTTTTTCCAGAGGCATTTGGCCAAAAAAAAAAAAAAGAAGAATTTGTGAAAGATTCATATTATAGAATAAAGAATAAGGTTGACTTAGTTTACCTTCAAGTGTGCGTTGTGGCGCTTGCCCTCTTTCCAGCGACGGATGGTACCATCATTCAGTGGTTTAAACCTGTCTTTGTATGACCTGAGATAAAGATTCAACAAAAACAAATAAAAAAACTTGTTTAGGAGAGACGCACGAAACTTCAAACTTTGATGATATCTAATATTGGAAACAGAACATACGAATAAAACTTTATCTTGATTTTCTTGACTTTAGAAGTGATTGGAGTTCTAGGTCTCCACTTCTTCTTCCATTTTGCCATTTTTTCCTTGGAAGTGATATTTCGTACTTGAACAAACTGAGAGGATCAACGTAAATAAGATAAGCCATGAGATAAAAGCTGATACTGCAAACTAGGAAGAAACATAGGATATATATTTTTTTTTTATTTTGTTAACTGTACTGTGGCAGCTATTTTAAGATTCATGCAACACGTATCAAACCAATACTGGTCCAGCATATCTACAGTTTTTTTCAAACGCACAAGTGACATCAAAGTCATAAGTGATGTAAAACTTTCACAGTTGGTACTTTGTACCAGTTTTTAACAGTTAGCTTAAGGAACACAATATCAAAATGCAATAGCCTACTTAACATTCAATGAAAAAAAAACATCAGATAACCCGCAATCAGATTCAGAGCCAGGACGGTTCAGTTTCCATGATCAAACAAGGGACAAGGAATTCAAGAACCTGTTTTTATCACTTGGCTTGAAGAACATGACATCAAAATGCAAGAAGCTACTTAACATTCAATTGTAGTAGATTCAATCCACAATTAGGGCCAGGAAGATTCTGATTCCTATGATTCTACATAAGCAAATTCAAATTACAGCTAAATCTTAACCTAATAAACAAAAAAGTGAACTCAAAGTCGATTTCGTTTCTCATCCAATTTCACAATCTCGAGGATCAAACAATTAGACAATGAATCGAAGAAATTTCAGAAGATTACATGCTGGGGAAAAAAGGTGGAGCCAATGGAGCTAGCATTTAACGGAGAAACTCCGGCGGCGGGAACGAAGCTCCATTTGGTCGTATTAGCGAAACCTAGGGTTGTTAAGCGACGAATAGGAGAAGGAGAATGATGAATCAGACGGTGAGGAGCAACGGTAAAGGAGAGATTCCGATTTGATTGAACGGAAATGGAACGTAGCTTAGAGCAAAACCTCTGCATTGTCGTCTCCAAGGAAGAAATCGATTTTTTTGATGATATCGATTTTGTAAAGACTAAACTAACAAAAGCGAATGAAAAGGTTTGGGGGTTTTTGTGAAATGATTTCAGAGTGTTTGGGTATTAGGATAACTCTATTCTTTATGCATTCTTAGAAATATAATCTTAAACTGGTATATTTATAGGGATGTGAAAACAGGTTAACCCATTCCGTTTAACCTGTTCTACTGCGGGTTGAGTTAATTTGCGAGTTTTATCGGGTCATGGGTTCTAAACTAATAACTCTAACCCGCCTCGCACTACAACCGCGGTTAAGCGGGTTGGTCCGCAGAATTTAAAATTAAATTAATAAATAAAAAAATTAAGGCTTTATAATGTAAATTTATCGATAGTAAAATATGAAATTGATTTAAATACTGTTAACGTCTCTAACTTGTTAAAACAAAAGAAAACAAAATGTATTTTTCAAAATTTATAAAATAAAACTAATATGAATAAGGCTTTCTTACTATTTTTTTATCTTCATCGTGTAACTTCATTAGTCCGCAAATCAACCCGCAAACCATACGAGTTTGTCCATCAAAAACCATATACCATGACGAGTCAATCCGCAATGCCCACTTTTTTGGACAATCAAAACATGAACCCTAAACCACCACATAGCGGTGCGGGTTAAAGGTAACCCGCGAGTTTTCAATCTTAATTAACATCCCTATATATTTATAATTGATCTCGTGTTGTGTTAGAAACTTGTGATTACTGATTAGGCTAATTTTAACTGTGTACACAACTTTTCTATATATTTTTAAATTACGATTATTTTTTTGTTAAGGAATTTTGTTGGTGGAAGCATAATTGGCCCATTAGTGAAAGATTTAAAGATTTAGGGTTCGATTCCTGAACATCAGTTATCCATCATGATCATTTGTGTTGTGTTCTTATGTGTTGCGGAGAGAATCATATAAAATATGTAGCATAAAAATTTATCAAGTTGAGTTTTGGATTTTGTTTAACAATATAAAAAATATACTAAAATTTAGATTCTTTATTCATTTTTTTTTTTGAAAACCCAATTTTCTCATATAATCTTGATTGGTTAATTGAACAGTTTTTGGAAAATTAAAAAAAAAACATCTAAAAAGTAAAAACTATTACAGCCAAAACTGGACATCGGTAAAAGGAATTTTTAAATTTGGGCCTCATTAACTAATAAATAGAAATGGGCCTTTACACATGTGTATATGAAATAACTATTTAATAAAAAAGAATTAAAAAAAAAAACCCTAAACCAGTGGTGAAGAAATAAATCGTTTAGTTGAAATCGCCGTTTCGATCTATTTGATACCAAACCATCGGGCAAACCTAAAGACAGATCTATGGAGATAAGCCGGGTTTGTATCAACTCGTGTTATGTCTCTTCCTCAGATGATATTCATTCCTGTAATTGAGATTCTCTGATCAGGAATATAAATTAGAATAAGAAGAAGACCGTATCAATCTTGTCTGAATGAAATCCTTAATTTCCCAGAAGAAATGACGAACAGCTCTTCATCTAAGAAACAAGTTCAAGATCAACTTGAAACTAGCGAACCCACTCTCAAATCTCTCAAAACCAAGATGACTAAATCCGAAGAAAAGGTTTGTCTTTTCTCTTCTTTCATTTCTCTCTATCGATCGAATCAACTTATTTTATACCCTAAGCTCTTCAATATTTGAAATTGGTCTTTATCAAATGCATAAGAGTACTAAAAATCTCTTCTTTTTTTTGGTTTTGGGTTTAATCAACAGAAGAAGCTTAAAGACATCGAAATAAGTGTTCCAATTGTGTATGGTAATGTTGCATTCTGGCTTGGCAAGAAGGCTAGTGAGTAAGTTATCTCTCACAATTTTAACTTATTTTAAAATTTTGTTATGAAACAATTTGGGTAATGTTTTATTATCTCTTACAATTTAACTAGTTTGAAATTTAACCTCTTTTTGTAATCAAACAATTTGGGGTTTTAGATTACTGTTTTAGTTCTTTTGTAATAATGGCGCAAAGTTCTTACTTTCATAAGAAAATTTAGAAAGTTCCAATTTTTGACATTACCGTTAAAAGAAAGAAGAAAAAACTGTTTTTGTAAATTTACATTTGGGTTTATTGGTTGTTGTTATGGTCTTAGTTTTTTTTTTAATAGACAAACAGTTTATATTTTGACAATACCCTTAAGAAAAATGTTTGTTTTTCATAAATGTTTGTGCAGGTATCAATCTCACAAGTGGTCTGTATATGTTCGAGGAGCAACAAATGAAGATATCAGTGTTGTAATAAAGAAAGTTGTTTTTCAGCTTCATTCTAGTTTCAATAATCCGACTAGAGTTATCGAGGAGCCTCCGTTTGAGGTATCAGAAGCTGGTTGGGGAGAATTCGAAATTGCAATCACTTTGCATTTCCACAGTGATGTTTGTAACAAGCCACTGAGTTTGTAAGTCCTCACTAAATAGCTCTTTGTTAGTCGAAAATGCGAGCAATTAATTGAGTGTTTACTTATGAGTTATTGTTGTTTTTTTTGTGTACTCTACAGATATCATCATTTAAAGTTATATCCAGAGGATGAATCAGGTCCGTTGACAATGAAGAAGCCTGTTGTTGTGGAATCTTACGACGAGATTGTGTTTCCTGAACCTTCAGAAAGTTTTCTAGCTAGGGTTCAGAATCATCCCGCTTTGACGTTTCCAAGATTACCCTCTGGTTACAACTTGCCTGCTCCTAGTATGATCTTCTTCTTATCTAAAAGTTTAGTTGATCATCATTGCCTTAAAAAATGTCTTCTCACACGTCATATTATATGCTTAATTGTGTGTTTGTAGTGCAAGTCGAAGATACCGGAAAAAAGAAGAGAAGTGATACGAAAGATCATAGTTTGGGACAATGGTTCATGAGTTTCTCTGAAGCAGATGAGTTACTACAGCTTGCGGCTGCTCGTCAACAGGTAGCTTGAAAACATGTACACTAGTTTCTTATATGTTTGATATATAGTTTTAAAGATTATTTTGTTGGTGTATGTTTTGAATTGGTTCTTTGTTGTATAGGTTCAAGCTCATATAGCAAAACTGAGGCGACAAATAAGTTTGCTAGAAGGACAGAATCAAACCATTAAAACAGGGTCTGATCTTTGAATCTGACACTGTAGCCACTTTCTATTGAGTGAGAGAGATTGGCTTGTTGTAACCTAACCGTGTATTTGCATAGATTTCCATTTTTCTTGTATTAATAAACATAATTAGTTGAAAATTCTCTTTTAAGGTCTATATCCTCTGAAGCTGTCTAACTTGTAATCCTTTTTCAAAGGATTCGAGTAAGTTTTGCTTAGCTAAGCTAGCTATAAACTCGAGTTATTTTTCGTTTGTTTATGTTAGTATACTGATTGGAGAATATTGTCGATTAAGCAGATTGATTGCGTTTGGAATTTAAAAGGTTTTGGTTTGCTACACTTCGTTTCTTGCAACACTGTTAAAAAAACTTGAAACATAATTTATAAAGGCAGTATACAAATCCAAATTAACAAAAGAAACAAAAGAAACTAAGTTATACATATGGTACTTTTACTTCCAGAAGAAGTAACATAAAATTTTACCTCATACCGTTTTAGTTTTGATCTTTTTGAAAACAGGAAGTTCATATGTGCAATCGTAATTGTAATCCCAGACCTTTTTCTTGTTCCGGCAATGATTGACATAACCATCATCTTCTCTTTCAAGGGTTCTAATTGCTTTTATAACTCTCTCAACTTCCCTAATAATTTTCTTGATAAATTCAGCTTCCGAACTGACCAGGAACACAATAAAAAAAATCTTTTATAAAACAGCCTCATGGTTTTGAAAAAAAAAAAACAAAATAAATAAAAGTCCATTCTCCAAACATGTCTTTATATTAGACCAAAGAGCAAGTTGAATAAGAGTGAGTGAACAAAACATACCTATTGTCTTTCAACGACAATCCCATCTTGTAGGAAAGACATTCGAGAGAATCTTTCCAATTTTTGATTTGATCTCCACTAGAAGCTTTCGCGAGTGTCCAAAACTTGTCACCAAACTCACCTTTCTGTTCCCTAACGTCTTTGGGCTTCACTTTGTAAAAGATTGGAATGACGTGGAGCTTTTCTCTATCTGCAAGTTTATTCATCTTCACTAACTCATCCATACACCAAGTCGACTCTGCGTACCTGTGTATTAAGACGAGGATGATTACGATTCTTGAAACTTATAGCTAATTGAAGTAGGTGAAAGAATACTACAAACCTTGGAGAGAAGATAGCCAAGGCAATTCTTGACTCTTGGATTCTTGCAACAAGACTTTTTAGATCTTTTCCCCTCAGTTCGTATTTATCTACGATGAACTTGATATCATGCCTCTTTAAGGCATCAATTAGGTGGCTCACGAAGCTGTGACGTAGTTCATCTCCTCGGTAATTCAAGAAGACTTGATGAGCGTCAGTGGAAGATAAGATTGACATTGTTGGGAGGTACTATGAAAATTAAGAACCGTGGGAATAAATTGAAACATAGTTTAGGGAACTAGCGACATTTATATAGAAGACTTGTTTTTAAAAGGGAAGTTGTGGAAGGGTAAGGTGTGTGTGTGCTGCGGGATCGAGGTTGATTAATTCTCATTAAATTAAAATAAAGAACAGCGAAGAAGTGAGTCATCATCAAGTTGGATCGTGCGGAAATAACTAAGAAGGATGTGTTTATCAAAAAAAAAAAAAAAAAGTAAAGAAGGATGTTAAATACGTGGGAATGATGTTGGAAATAAGGGTAATGGAAAATGATAAAAAGAAACAATAAATTTGTGGGAATAAAGATGTATTTATCAAGGGGAAAAAAAAAAGAAAAGAAGAAGGATGTTAAATTCTGACTGACGGTGTGGTCATTGTGGGAACTGGGAAGAAGCATGATTAAAAGAAATACTCTTCTATCTCTTTATACATGTATCAACACGGTTACGGTTATTAACCACCAATTACGGTTATATTTTTTTCTTTAACATTAACCATTTGAATACGCTTAAAACGGTTATGGTTAAAATGGTTACGGTTTGAACGATTACGGTTATATACGGTTAAATATAATTCAATTATTTAAAATTAGAATATAAAAAATTACAATAAAAATAATTATTTTATTTTTAAAACGGTTACGGTTAACTAAACGGTTAACTGATAGTTTTTATATGGTTACAGTTAAAAAATTTATGGTTAACCATAACTATATAATTTTACGGTTACTATTACGGTTATTAATCATTTTATACGGTTACAATCCGATTACGGTTGAAAATGTAATAATTTTTTTTCTTCCGTACTAAAAAAAAATCCTACCTAATTCCACCTACGAATTTACAATCTGTAAATTCAAGTTAGTATATCACATTTTACAAAATAGTGATTGGCAAATGAACATTAGATAAATCGTGTAATAGTGATTATCCAATCAAATTAAATAGATTTGATAAGGTGATCACTATATCATTCACGCGATTTATTTAATTTAATCATAATTTATAGATAGTAGATTTGCAAGTGGAATTGGGTAGAGAAAAAGAGTTTATGGTTAACATGCTTAAATATCATAATATAGGGGAAAAAATGAAGAGATTACAAGTTCATTGGAATTGAGGCAAAAAACATAACTAGAGAGAGAGAGCAACAAGCAGTCAACCTAAACATCATCATGGTTAAGGTTATTACGGTTAAGGTTAATTAACCACCGGTTACGGTTAGATTTTTTTCTGTAATCTTAATATTAACCATTTGAATACGGTTAAAACGGTTACAGTTAGAACAGTTACGGTTAGAACGGTTACGGTTATATACGGTTAAATATGATTCAATTATTTAAAATTAAAATATATAAAATTACAATAAAAATAATTATTTTATTTTTAAAACGATTACGGTTAACTAAATGGTTAACTGATAGTTTTTATACGGTTATGGTTAATTAACGGGTACAGTTAAAAAAATTATGGTTAATTATACTTATATAATTTTACGGTTACTATTACGGTTATTAATCATTTTATACAGTTACAATCTAGTTACGGTTGAAAACGGATACAGTTACAGTACAAAATACGGTTACGGTTATATTTTGATCATGTCTAAATCAACCCAATGTAATAATATGCATCTTGTTTTTAAAAGAAGGATGGACACAGCTCCACAAAAACAAGTTGGAAATTTTCCTCAAACATGACATATTCACGTTATTCGACAGCCAGAGGAGTTAATCTATAGCCGAATGGATTTATTATTTATTAAAGACATGAGCCCATGAATGGATGGTGTTTTTAGCTCACTTTTTATGTTTGGTTAAAGTATATAACCGTCGTATTTTATGCGTGCCCGTAGTCCGTAGACAGACAGCTATAGTTTACTTTATTCTAAGTTCTGACTTAACATAATTATTTGGTTCTAACCTTGACCTAACTTTGACCCACGCATAAATTTGAACGGAATTTTAAAAATTTGTGTGATTGTCGGCTGAATTTGATTATTAATGTAATTCGTAAAAGGAATAAAACATAATTCGTATATGTACTTTGGTGTCTATCGAAAATTGTTCTAGTCGACCGCTATCTATTTTGTCAGGCTATTCTTGTGAGTTGTGACTCTTTTGTTTTCCCCATCAGTCTTAAACTTCAACTTTTAGACGTTAAAAAAAACTTCAACTTGTGTCCTCTCATAAAAATCACTATTTTTATGAATTTAAGACAAAAATAACAAATTCTAAAGAAAAGTCCCATTACTCTGCATAGAGAGAGTTCCACATCTACTATGCTGCTCCTTCAATCAAAAAATTTAGCAGTTACATATGATCACAAAAGGAAACTCAATGATGTTTGTGGTTTATGAAGTAATGTCACCTAAGAAAGCAAAAACCCGTCTTTTGAAAATGCGGGCTAAATCTGTGATTTCGGATTCCCTCATTCTCTGAACACTGCTTTCTGGTTGTCCAATAACGTTTCTTTTACGGGATAACCGTGTGGCTGCATCAACCGTTAGACTTGCCATGTCTCTGCTCTTTGTTAATTCCCTTACAATAGTAGCAGAGCTTGAAGAGCCAGAGACATGTCTGTTTAGTAATATTAGTATCTCTCTCATCAATAGTGTCCTGTGCCAGTAAATATTAGACGTTTATAAGTTAGTAAAGATTAAAATTTTAGTAGTAAATCACCCGGAGGATGATCGAATGTACCTCGCTTTGAAAATTTCCGTGTTTGGATGAAACTCTGTTGATTCTGAGTCTATTTCCGCTACTAAAAGATGCAGTATCAACATTAAAAAGTTTGTGTCTTGAGTGACTTTATGATTTGAAAGTAGTTCATAGCCAGAGTTTCCTGAAGAAGCTGCTAAAGCAAAGATCATTATTACATTCCGACAGAGTTCTATATCCTGAAGTTCAAATTAACCAAAATCTGTATTAATCATCCAAATTGCAGTAAGCTATTTGACATAGGAGAATTTTCTCTGGTTTTTTTTTGTACCTTTGATGTCTTTCTGGGAGAAGTCAAACAATCTGCTAAACCTTCAAAGATTTTACCAAATGCTTCCAAAGCAAAGAGATTTCCTTCACTGTCGTTTCCAGAAGCTGAAGACTTATGTTCCTCATGGAGAGAATTACCAAATCTATCTAATAGTTTAGGGCCTACAAACGCAAAATAAAGAAAACTAGGTTAGAGAAGAAAGAAAGACAAGCAACTTTTCTAAAGATGATTTTACCATAAACAAAGAAGTATGATCTTTGGGTACTTACAGTTGAGTAGCAAGAAAGAAAGATGAATAGCTTCTTTCCGCACATGTACACCAGCTTCTTTTCTTAAGAGTAGTGAAATGCTCTCAAACACTTCCTTAGAGATAAAACTGTTTAACGAATAGAATTAACGTTTTATGAATGCAGATGTTAGCAAAACTAGGAAAAAGAAAACAGTTTCAATTGCTTACGTTTCTCTCTCAGTATATGCATTAGTTCTCATCACAATTATGTTCATTATCGATACTGCTTCCAGTTTTACATCCTCTTCGGATCTTCTACTAGAAATTTGATTCATTAATTTGAAAAGAGAATGCCAATTTGCATCCCAACTTGGCTCAGTGTCATCGGTCTTGCTTCTACCGTTACATTCATGAAATTTGGAGATCTCAGAAGAGTTGGCCTCCTCATCTGTGATATTGTCCCTGATAGAGTGCAGTAAAAAGATCAGATCAAAGTTCATAAAAACGCTATAAAGACTGTATCTTATAAAATGAGAACTTAAAAACCTATTCTATAGTTACCTGGCTTCAAATCTATTTTCATCCCCAGATATATGTTCCAACAGCACATGTAGTACATGAAGAGATCTATGAACAAGAACGGCCTGTAGAACAGATGAACGAATAAACTCAATATTAAAAAAAAATCTAGAAAGCTACAACTTGCAGATAAAGCCTTAAATTTAATCTGATATACATTTTCCACATTACAAAGATCAAGTAGTGGTTCAACTAAGGTCTTCAAATTTACAAAACCATAGCCGATCTGCAACAGACATAGACGTTTCAGTTACATAGTGTAACAAAATAATTTATATGTCATCAAGTACAATGTTTGAACTAAAAGAGTCACCTTTGTTATAGCAGAGTGTAAACTAAATACTTTTTCAGATTCTGAAGCTCTAGAAGATAGCATATTCGACGAGGTTTTAGCTTCGTGTCTATAAATATCTTGGGGAGGCGTATTGGTATTCATAAAACTATAGAGGACCTGGAGATCTGTTGAACAAGCCAGTAACAACTCTGAGATTAGATTTCTCCTGGGATCTTGATAATATGAGGAATGCCAAATATCTTGCAGTTTCTTTGAAAGGTCAGTATGATTCGACAGATCCGCTTGAACACCAGTGGTCTTAAAGCCTGACTTAAGCCAAAGCAAAAACAATTAATAGAAAACACAAAGAAGTTTTGTAAAACATAATTCCACACAACAAGATTTCAAACTCATAAATGCCAATATCTACAACATTTACATACTTGTTTTAGCATCTAACCTTGTTGTAGAGTTGATTTCTCGATGGTTTACAGAAGAACTTGAAACATCTTGTTTTCTGTTTCACAAGACTTGTTCATTAGACAATTATTGGTGATTTGCAACCCAAGTAAAAAGTAAGTAACCTAATGAAAACAGTAAGTTCTGATCATTCACTCACACATTTGTTTTCTTCGGAGCATCAACAGTGGTACATTGCTCTCTATTTTCTTTGGTTTTCCCTTTTTTAAGCTGAGAACATTCTTGTTCCTGAAACCATCAAAGAGATTACTAAAAAAATTCATATATTGAAATGAACTGTAAAACTCAAAGATATGAATCAAACCAGATCCAGAAACTTCTTCGAAACACGTTCCAGCTCCTTCTGTATAATACCACAAAGAACAATATGAGAAAACGATACAATACTAATTTGTGATCACAGAAAACGAAACTTCAACCTTTAAGCGAGCAATTTCGAGATCTTTCTCACTATCAAATCGACGATTTGAAGAAGTCGGAGAGATTGGTTTAGTAGCGATGGAGTAATCCATTAACGCATCACTGGAACCGTTTACTCTTTGAGAAAGTACTCTCGGTGGAGAATAGCTTAAGAAAGGATCACGAATTGGAATTTTATTCCGATGTCCCGTCGTCGATGGTTGAAATTGAATAGCGTGAGTTAAAGTCGATGAAACTGTCGTCATTTCCGGTGCCGGAGGAGGTGGTAAAGCCGTTGGAGCAGACGGAGGAGGTAGCTGAGAAGGAAAATGAAACTCGTCAGCTTCAATGGCGGCTATGAGAAACTCTTCATCCCAATCATCCATTGTTTTCTGCAAGTGAGAAAACTGAAAAGAGAGAAGAAATAAAAACGCCTACTAGTGGGAGTAGCAGCTATGACCCGACCCGAAATTCTCAAACCCAGTAACCCATATTTGAGTGTTATTTACATAAAGTATCTTTTAAACTTATAAATTTAGACATTGGACCCGGTAGTTTTCTTTTAAATTTAAGATTAACAAATTCGAAAGGGTTTTTAAAGATCGAATTCGCAAATCGTTTTCTTCCTTCCGTCGTCTTCGTCTTCTTCCAAAATCCGCCATGGCTGCTCTTCAATACTTGGAATCTCTGAAAAATGCGCATCCAGAGCTTGGTGAATGGTACAATTCACTTGCAGATCTGTATCAGAAAAAGCTCTGGCATCAACTCACTCTTAAGCTTGAACAGTTCATCGCTCTCGCCGTCTTTCAGGTACTTTTATGCTACTCCTCCGTAGTGATGATGGTTACGATATATCTATTCGAATTTGATAGTGGTCTTTGAGGATTTAGGGTTCATAGATCTAATTTGGACGTTGATAGGGTTTTATAATTTTGACTCCAAGTTATAATGTTTGTTTTCAGGCTGGTGATGCTTTGATTCAGCTCTATAACAATTTCATAACTGATTTTGAGACGAAGATCAATCTTCTGAAGCTTGCGCATTTTGCTGTGGTTGTATCGCGACAGTACCCTGAGAAAGAAGCTGCAGTTAGTTATCTTGAAGGTGTGATTGAGAAACTTAGAGCTACTAAAGAGCCTCGGATTACTGAACCAATCATTTATATGGAAACACAAAAGGCTTTATTCAAGCTTGAGCAAGGTGATCAGAAAGAGTGCAAGCAAATCTTGGACGATGGAAAGAGCTCTCTTGATAGTATGACTGACATTGATCCATCTGTCTATGCTAACTTCTATTGGGTATCTTCTCAGTACCATAAGTTTCGTCAAGAGTTTTCTGATTTCTACAAAAGTTCCCTACTTTATCTTGCGTATACGTCTGTAGAGGACCTCTCTGAATCGTTTAAGCTGGTATGTCTTTGCAGTTTTTCATACCTTGTTCTAATGTTTTACTTGTTGAGTTTCATGTTAGAAAATTGGTGAAATTTAGAGGAACCCAGAGAAAAAAAGTTCTAACTACTGTAGCTTCCTTTCTAGTCATCAATCAAATTGCTTATATCGGATTGTTTCTGTGTCTACCAGGATTTGGCTTTTGATTTGTCACTTTCAGCTCTGCTTGGAGAAAACATCTATAACTTTGGGGAACTGTTAGCCCATCCCGTTGTAAGTCCTCCTTCATCCTCAACTTAATTATTCGGAATTTTTTCCTGTGTAGATAGAAGGTTTCTTGTTGATCATTCATTTCTTGGGGTTAACCACACTTGTTGGGAACATGTAACTATGCTTAGTATTGTAGATGGCTCTCTTACATGTAGTAAATTACTGATGACAGTTGAAAAGTCTCCTTGGAACAAATGTGGAGTGGCTTTACCACATTCTCCAGGCATTTAACCATGGTGATTTAGTTCAGTATCAAGAACTATGCCGTGTGCACAACGCATCCTTGATTGCCCAACCAGCTCTGGTTGAGAACGAGAAGAAGCTATTGGAAAAAATCAACATTCTCTGCCTTATCGAGATCATTTTCAGGTAACCTCTCTCTCTCTTGCAATAGTATCTCACACTATATCATATAAATAAAAATCTTGTAGTAATACCTTTACTTTTCAACCGGACTTCAGCCGACCCTCTGAAGATAGGACCATTCCTTTGAGTATCATCGCTGAGCGTACTAAACTTTCAATTGAAGACGTTGAGCACCTTCTCATGAAGAGTCTTTCAGTAAGTAATAGTATCTCCTTGCGTCGTTCTCTGTAGTTTCTTTTATTACCTCACTAACTGCAGCTACCAGTTTGAATTCTGTTTTTGAGTGACCAACGTAACGATACTGAACTACCTGTCATATGCATCAGCATTTGTATTCTTGTTGGTTAATTTTGTCAGAGAAGTAAAATGTTCTTGGCTTGTTTTGTTCTTGACTTAAGGACATAGAATGCTTATATATGCCTGATAAAATCAGTAGAATTTAAAGTGCAAAATGAATGATTCAGGTGCATCTGATTGAGGGCATTGTAGACCAAGTGAATGGAACGGTTTACGTGTCATGGGCGCAACCGAGAGTACTGGGGATTCCACAGATCAAGGCTTTGAGGGATCAATTGGACAATTGGGTCGACAAAGTTCACACCACTTTGCTATCTGTTGAAGCCGAGACACCTGATCTTGTTGCAGCATAATAGAAATTTCTTTCACTTTTTTCTTTTGAAGCTACTGAATGTAAGACTTCTCTATGGGGTTAAATGCAATTTTTTTTTAAAAAAAAGAAAAATTTCGTTTGTAGAAATTACTTTTGGCTCTCATGAGAAGGATTTTAATCTCGTGTTCTAGTTCAAGCTGTCCGAAATTTAAAGTTCTAAAATTTCCATAACCAGTACTAAATGTCCTTCACAATCATTATAATCCATTAATAACTAGGTGCGTATAGGCTTTATGTTTAGAATTTAAAAATTATTTTATATAATTTGATATCATTTGATATTGTTTATTTCAAATAGAGCCAAATGAATAATTTGTAAAACTGATAATCCTTGCTACGAAATGTTTATATGTAAATGAAACTTGAAATTGTTCTAAATGAAAACTAGCACTTGAAAAAATAAAGTTAGCAATTCTAAATTCTAAATTGCGACAATTTTATCAAATATCGTTAAACATTTCAATCCCTCCATAATCAGACATCAGTATTCACTAATAACTTCAAATTCATACAATTAAAATATTATTACCTTCTTTTTGTTCACAATACATAATCATTTGAGATAGCAGACTTTTAAAGTTGAGAAGAGAAAAAAAAAATGAAGAAGCTCTTAATATTCTCTCAATAGTTTCAGAGTTGCTAGATGGAAAGTGGAAATAACTAAGCTTTTGGACTTGCAGACTCATGATATACAAGGTACGTATCAGAATCAAACTTTCACGTACTTAGTCATAGTTCTGCAGTTCTATTTCTTTCTTTCTTTCTTACTTCTTAGTTATTAGATTCTTATTAGCAATCTACGATTTATGTTTATCTATGATGTATCTGCTTGTCAAATGCAAACATAAAAGTAACAAGTCATGCTAAATAAAACTGCTCAGGCTACTTGATCATTTTTTCGTCTCCCAACTGCTTTCGTGTGAGCTGGCTGGTTCTTACTTGTGCAGGTACGTACAGTATGCGTAGGTGCAGCCATCGGCCAAGCCTGTATGGATTGATAATCAGAGCCTCCCAAATGTTTGATTCATTATGTCGCAGCAATGATAGTTCTTCTTCGTTCTTTCTTAGTTACTTCTCTAGTTATTAGACTCTTACTCTGTTCTTTCTTAGTTCCTTCTCTAGTTATTAGACTCTTACTCTTTGCACTATGCACTTTTGAACTATGGTTATGTCTTGGTCCTTTCTCGGCATGTTTTTGGTCTTTTGAAAGTGATTCAAACTGTCTTTATTTAGGACTTTTAGATTCAATGCATTGTTTTATCTCAGGTTTTAATCACAACACATATGAATGAAGATTAAACCAGGTAACAGAAGATGAAATAAGGAAAGCCTTCTTTTCATTACAGCCATGAAATTTATACATAGAAATTAGAAATATATAAGCTTTAGAAATTAGTCCATAAACTTACATTCACTACAGGAATTTGGTTATTGAAATTTGGCAATCTTTTGGTATGCAATATTTTTATATCTCACAGCTAATTTTGAAAGATGTATATATATAAGCGCTTAAACCAGAGAGATAGTGCATTGGTGCTTATTATGACTTCATCTTATGATTACTAATATTTGATTCTCTTATACTAATGTCTCTCATTTCACAAACCAAGAATCAATCAAATACTATTTCGCTTTTACATCAAAGAACTCAACAAATTTCCAACCACAAAATGAAGTTAAGAATTATGTAAAGAAAACAAACGACAAGTTATGTGAATGCATATAACGGAGATTTTGTGCTTTAAGAGATAAACCCATGAATCACAACATCACACAACCTCAAGTTTATTCAAATTCTCTTCAACTTTCCGTTTTTCGAGTCCAATCTTCACCCACCAAATATATCCATTCTACGTCACAACGTTATGGCTACTCCTTTAGGAAATTGATGCAGGAGCTTAATCGTTTGGGTTTTAAATAATTTTGTTAAATTTTCTTTTATTTTATTATATTAATTTCTATTGTTTTTTTTTTAATTTTAAAGTCCTTTCCTTTTCTCAAATGATTTATCTATATAGAGAGGTCATTAGTTTTTTTTTTTTTTAAGAATCAACCTCAAAACTAATTTAATAATTGAATTCAGAAAGTTTTCTGTTTTCTAGTAAATTCTAGAGTTTCCAATGAATTTCAGAGTTTTCTCATTCAACTTTATTGTTTGTGAACTTGAGTTTTGATCTAAGCTTTGGGCTTGCTAAATATAGGGACTTCTAATACCATCTGATGCAGTTGAAAACCCTTTGGTTTAGCTAGCCTAAAACATATATCAAACCTCAAGCACAAGCGATAAACTTGAATGATAAATTTATGAATCCACCAGAAACTTAAGAATCCACTATAACAAAAAAAAACTCAGTGAATTCAATTAAAAAATAGTTATGAGGTTTTTTTATAAAATAACTAGGATAACAAATAGAAATTAATATAAAATAAAGAAAAAAGAAATTTCACAAAACTAATTAAAACTCAAACAATTAAGCTCATGCATCAGAAATAACACATCAAACCACAACAACTATACATCTCATAAAGAATAAAATCACCATCAATCACAAAATTACATTGTTTAACTTTACCTCAAATCTCTCTACCTTGGTGTCTATTGAGTACAATTTCCACCCACCAAATCTTTTGTAGTCATCCCATTTTTTTGTTTAGGAAAGAACACAACCAGTTTCTCACTTGTAATTCAATATGACTGCCATGGAAAGTTGTGCCCATGCAATATTTTTTCCACACCTTTCACCAGTCCCCAACTTTATATCTTTGGATCATATCATAATATTGGATATAATCGTAGTACAATATACCATCAACAAAACATGCATCCTTCCAATCCTTAGAATTCAACATGTACTCCATTTCTCATTTATTGTCCTTGGTTCTGTAAACCAAGTAATTATCTATATGATTCACATAAATCTTAACCACCATCATCAGACAACGATATCACATTTGAGCTATCTCAAATCCTAGCTCTGTCATCTTAGACTCCTAATTTTTTTTCTTTGTGTTAGAGACCATGACCCTCTTCGAAATCTTCTTTCGATAAAGCAAACAGTCCGATTAGGTTATTCTTCATGTTGATGATGCCAATAATGTACACTCACGTAGGCTTAGGAATTTTGAAAATAGACTGCACTGTATGAGATGTAGAGTCGATAATTAACACACTAAAAGTAAACCCCACCAAAAACGTATATTTTGGAACCCACTTGCAACAATGTTTCCATCTAAAGGCACATAAGAAAGTGAAGGGAGAAGCACCAAACCATTATGGCAGAGAACATAGGTAATAATTGGTTTGAGGGTTACAGAGAAGGGCATATATATAGAGACAATGTTCAGTACATCATAACAAAGATGTTCTCGTGTATAGCTCAGGAGACAATACTACGACTGAATGGAAACATCTGCAAACGAGAGAGGTAATATGATATTGGTACACGCACTAAGATATCCAAGATGAGTTCATCATGAAGTCACAAAATCAGATATAATCGTTTTGAGATACAGCACAACGTCATGATTTGACTAAATAAACAATTAATGTGAAAGGAAAACAAAAAGCCATAAAATCAGTCTCAAATAAATAATCACTCTCAGGTAATTTTTTTATTTGAGCATCAAATTAGGGATTTGTGTTTTCCTCTCATAGTGATTGTTGATTTAGCCAAATCATGGTTTTATGCTGCTTATCGAAGTGACTCTGGTTAACATCACTTCTCGATGAAATCATCTTTGATATCATAGTACGCATGCCAATATATCCTATTATCCAACCATCTCTCTCGTCTCTAGACATTTAGGGTCAATCATAGCATCTCCTAAGCTGTAAACTAGACAATCTTTGTTATGGAGAACTGAATACTGTCTTTATGCCTTCCTCTAAACTCTCAAACCTGTGATTACCGATGGTACATTCACCATGGAAATGAATGTTTCCGTATCCATTCCCTTGCTGTTATGCCTGCAAATGGAAGCCTTGTTGTTGTGGGTTCAAAGATATACATTTTGGGTGGTGTCTACAGTTCTAGTGTGACTTTGACTATAATAACCTTCGATCATAGATCTCATATAATGCAGCCCATCTCCAACATTCCTAAGCCTATGGGTGATAATGTCGCAGGCATCATCGATAAGAAGATTTACACAATCAGACTCTGAGGTATCATAGGACAAGATTTTCAAGTGGATCATGATGTTTGACACAAATACAAAAATTTGGGAACTTAAAATGATAAAAGCTAGATTGGAAACAGGTCAATAGTGGTATGGGTTTGTGATGATTAAGGGTAAAATTTACATGAGGTATATAGATACTAGCTTTGGTTACGAACTGAGGGACGATAAGTGAGATATTTATGAGATGTTGTTATGCTGAATTATAAGAAGTGGGAGTATGCATGTGTAGCTGACTTTATATTGTATTACTACGATTTTCTAAGAAGGGATTAAGAGTGCATGATACAAATCACAAGTGTTAGGGAGTAGTTAAAGGTGTGGGAAGATTGTTGTGTAGACCTAACTTTTCATGGTTATCATATACTTTGAGTTGCGATGAGAAACATACTATGTTCTTGATTAAATGAAAAGATGGGATGAAAAAAAGATGTGTGGAGATTGCACTTAAAAGATGCCAAGGGAAAGAGATTTGGGGTGAAGTTGAATGGTGTGATGTTGTTATTGATGGTAATTTTTTCTTTATGAGATGTGTAGATGTTATGGTTTGATGCACACATGATGTACTCTTTCCTATAGGATCAGATAGAACATAAACATCAGAAGAAAAGGCATGGATGATGAGTAAAGTTATGATTATTGGTTATTCTCTCTTTATGAAATGTCTAGCGTTGTTAAGTTTTTATGAACAAATTCTCTCTCTTTTATCCATTCATATAACTTGTGATTGCTTCTTTTCATAATCCTAAATTTTATTTCTGTTGTTGGAAGCTTATTGATTTCTTTTGATGTAAAAGTTAAATATTAAACTATTTGCTTGATTCTTGGTTTGTGCATTGAGATTCATCAGATTAAGAGAAGCAAATGACATAGTTCTTTTCAGAAGGTGTTTTCAATTTCTTGTTAATTGGATTCTTTTTTGCAAACAATTAATTACAAGTTAATAGAAAATGCGTTGAATGAGAAAAATTTGAAATCAAATTGTTTAATCATGGACATAGTGTTTTCTAGTATAATGTTTAAATTAAACCATAATATTTTCTATGGTTTTGGGTCTTTTAGACTAGTTCTTGATTGTTAAGTTATTACTTCATTCAACTTGATGACATTAGAGACTATGTATGAATTTGTCTCTTATTTTACTAATATGTAACTTTTATGAAACTGGACCTGCAAATTTTGAATTCTACAACTTCCAAACGGATCAGTTATCCACATCTATGATAAAAGATTACCAACTTACAAAAAAAAAACAATATTGATCTTTCTTTGGTTCGTTGTTAACTGTCTAAATAATTTACCAACTTACAAAAGGGGTTTATGAGGAACAAAGATAAAATTATTAGGTCAGTGATTTCATTGTTTATTCTCCCTCTTTTGCCTAGAGTGACACATTGTAAGTTTAAAAACTTATTTGGATTTATGGAGTTTAGCTTAGAATAATCAAGAACGAGTACCTTATATTGACACTATTGAATATGAATTAGGTGTAATCTCAAGTAGTTAGGTTAAGGGAATCTTATGAAAAATGTCACACAAAAAAGAGTTCAGAAATTATTATTTTTGAGATAATATTGGGGTTTTACCTCTCATTGGCTATTCTCATTCGATTCAGCGTGTTCAACTAATTTTTTTCCACTTGGAGATCCGACCGAGGGCATGCCACTATTGTCACCCTCTTGAGCCAGATGACTTATTTTTCCCTTAGAATGATGCCGGATACTGAAATGTCCATATTTCAATTTTCTGATCTTGTAGACAAAAAATAGAGTTAATAAAAACAATTCATGGAATAAAAGCTCATAGAAAAAATTGAGTGTAGAAAAAAATCACTTCAATTTTTGTCCACAAATTGAGATAAATAACATGGAAAATGCCCACAAAAATGCAAAATAAATATGCAGAAGTAATACAGAATTTGTGGACAGCAAAACTCATGGAAAAAATCGAATTGGACAAAATTAAAACTATAAAAAAAATTTAACCAGAAAGTTTCGGGGTTTTTACCAACTGACTAATCCTACATGTGAGTGTAGTCGTCTGGTTTTCTAATGGGTCTAGTGCATGAAATCATTTCTACTGGCTAAAATCAAATTAGTTGTTGTCCACAAATCAAAATAACTAACATGGATAAACAAGAGAAGATAGCAAAGTAAATATATGTCCATGAGAGGTAGATAAAAGTGTAAAAGTGTGGACAAAAACTGTAAATCCTAGGATAAAATAAAATCAAGATGGACAGAGATGAAAAAATGGTGGAACAAAATCCATAACAAAAAATGAGTTGAAATCAACATACCAAAATAGAAGATCTAAACTCGAATGTTAAAGATCGAGAGTAGAAGAACAAGAATTTTATATCTAAACCATAATGTTGAAGATCGAGAGTTGAAGCATGTTAAAAACATTCAAAATCTTTCAACGATAGACAAGATCTAGATCCAAGATTAACGAAATCAAAAAAATTATGTTTCTAATGGAAAAAATCAGCAACATGCAATCTAAAAAGAATCCCAATAAAATTGAATTGAATCATTCGAAGTAAGATCAGAGAAAAGACAGAAGGGACCGCATATGGTGTTTATAAGCCGACAAGTTTGCTTACCCATCTTCTCATAGCAAAATGAATCAGTGGAATCAGAGAGACTAACAAACTCTAGAGGAAAAATGAATGGTTGTGAGTGAGGGGGATATGGTTTCTCGAAATGACTTTTGGATTGGTATTATATTTTCTTATGAATGTTTATTTACTAATAACATGATGTGTCATGTGTAAATATTTAGTGTGTTGAGATGTGCGTAAATAAAAAAATTTATTAAGGGTATAAAAGATATTTCATCTGAAAGAAATACTAGATTACAGGAATTTATTATTTTGGCATTTGCAATAATAAAAAGAATTAAAATACTACATTTGTAGTAATAATATATTTATTTATGGCTAATAAACCATTAATCCATGTTCTGTTTTGAAATGATCATTAGATCAAATCAATAATAAATACAGAAGAATGAGACATTTATGAACCAATGTTTGTTCATCTACTAAGGCCATCTTTATAGGTTCATATATGGGATTGAGTTTCTTACTAGTAAATTAACAATATTTTAAATATATTCAAATTATTTATTTAAATTTTAATTTTAAATAAAAAATAAACCAATAACTGAAAGGCACATGTAGATATCTTTTCTGATAAGGTTTCTGAAGTATCTTTTTTAAGAACCTCTCACTTACCTCTCTCTTCTATCTACATTTATTTTATTACTTTATTACATAAGATACCCTTTATTGGAGATGCTCTAAGTAACATATTCTAGAAATTTTAAAAGTAAAAAAACGAACCCAACAAAAAAAAGAAGAAAGACATAGAACAAACTTTGATTCTTTCCATAGTTTTTTCGGCTTCCAGCTGCAAAGTCAGACTCAAAGTGGCAAAATGTATGTTCTTTGTATAGGTTCTTTAACAAGCTTTAAGTAGAGTTGTATCTTGCTGGTGTTGATTGTTCGACATCTCTTTCTCCAGCATCACGAGGTGTGGAGCAATCGCATGGTAATGCAGATCGACAGTCGAGAGTACATCATGGGGAAGGTTCTTAATTTAATTTAATTTATTTGTTTATTTTTATTTTTTCTAATAAAAAATTATTATGTATATTTAGAAAATGTGACTATAAGAATTTTCCACCCAATTATAGTCTCGAGTCGAATGTTAATTGAGGTGCAAGTGGACTTGTTCAAGTCATAAATCAAGATAATGGATCATAAGCCCATATGAGCTCAATCATATTCTCGAGTGAGTTCATCCTATATGAAGAAAAATAGACAACAAATCTCTATTTCTCCTTAGCCATTATTCTTTTTCGGACTATTTTCTCGTATGTCCATATTGACCAAAAAATAAATGATACATCCTTTTCTATAAAATGACAGTTTACCCTAGATAAATTAGAAAATTGACCAAATAAAGTTATATAAATGTACAGTAAAACTTTATAAATTAATAATGTCGGGACCGGAAAATTTTATAAATTTAGAGAAGTATTAATTTATCCATAAATTAATAAATTATTAATTTATAGAGAGTTTTCCAAATTTCAAAAATATTTCATAAAAATTAAAAAAATGAGAATAATATTTCAATATGTTTTAATGCATGTATATATTAGGAAATAATAATTGCATATATAATTTTTAAAATAAATTTTGATGTAATTTGAGAAAATAATATCATATAATTTGATGTTTTTAAGAAAAATAAAAATAAACTCCCACGAAATTATAAATTTACTAATAAATAAACAATATTAAAATCATATTTCACTAAACTATATTATATATATATACAATACATTTATATGATTATTAGTTTATATTATGAGTGGGACCATATATTTATATAGAAATTTCAAAAAAAAAAATTATCTTATTATCTTATCGAAATATGTCAAATATTACACCGGCCCAATTCGGGACCATGATAATTTATTAATTTAGAGATGTTATTAATTTATCAAATATTAATTTATAGAGGTTATACTGTACTTGTAAATGATACTACGAAAATATGGTATGTCACTAGTTTGAACCGTAGGAACCATTATGTAATACATATAGCCACAAATGTATTATTGACAAATCTCTATTAGTTCAACCAACATTTTCTTTTGGCTTTGAAAATCTAGAGAGCTTATGTACTGTGTCTACAACAAAATCATCATGATCCCCCCAACAAAGTAATCATATATAGGTTCAAAGAAGGAATGATATGATCTTGATAGAGCAAACTTGCTTGAGAGAATCATCTAGTTGATGCTCAAGTTGTTAGTCAAATGACACATATAGTAACTACATATATGAACAAATATGTACATTTAATTATTTAGAGAGACATCTAACATCACTGACGCTGAAAGTCTCATATCTACTCATAAGCTACATATACTCTCCTTGGCTGTTATAAATTCCAACGAAAACAAACTCTTTTTTTGGATTGACAAAAGAAATATATATATATATATATTATATTTCTTGAGATTTGGTATATGAAATAAATATAATATATATACAAACTTGATATACCAAATCTCAAGAGCACATTTGTGGTTGGCGTCGGTGTATCCATTGACAGGGGCGGATCCAGACATAAATTTTATAGGGGGCAAAAGTAAATGTTTTAAAATATTTAGGAGTAGAAATACAAATAACAACAGGGACAATATTCAAAATATCAATAATTAACCTGCAATTTTTGAAATTTACAGGGGGCAGTTGCCCCCCTCTTCTTACCTAGATCCCCCCATGTCCATAGATGCATTTCTACTTTCTAGTACCGTTCTATTGTCTTAGGCATGCTATGAAACCGACAAAATAGTTTAAAAACTAATCAAGTAGATCATGCAATTGACTTAGGGGAAAACCTATAAATCATCATAAGCAAGAAATCATACATGTATATGTAGCCCTATGTAATACCTTCTCATGACACACCAAGACAAATGAAAGTGTGAACTTCAAAAATCAATAAGATATGAGCTGTTCGGAAGAAGATGTCACATGAACCAATGGTGAATTGTGATGTGTCCATAAATTTGGAGGAGACCTTAAAACTATAACAGTTTCTTTCAAATTTATTTTTAGCCAATAGTCTTATTTATACAAGAATATAATTTGTTTAACAAATTATTTACATGTGTGATAATAGAAAATCTACCTATTTAGTAATAAAGAAATATACAAAATGTCTACTTTCGTAATCGTGATGTCTCCTAATACATTTTGACATGAAATGATGAAAATGTAAATGAGAGATACCAAAACAGAGCACATCGAACACACTTCTATATGACTATTTCAGACAAACAACTTCATATACCATCTGAAGGATGACCATTAAAAAAAAAACTTGACCATGCTATGCAACGTTTTTCAATCAAATGAAGTATATATCACTGCTAAACCATACAAATCATACACATCATCATATTTCTTAACTCTAACTGATATAAGACCATTTTATTGCATATTTATATGGGAGTCTTATATATATTTTATTATTTAAATTTAAAGATACTTAGATTTTTGAGATATAAAGTGTTCTTATATACACATTTTACTTTAAAAACACTTCAGATTTACTTTTTATTTTTTAATTAAAATAAATAGTTAAATACACTTTCCAAATTTATGGATGAAAGTGCTCCTCTCCTTTAAAATTCATTCTTCGTCATCTTTTTTATATCCTTCGGTTCCCCCTTTCAAACATGTTCCATATCCATACATGCTGACCTTATTCTCGATTGATTCCCTATGAAGATGTTATTTGATCTTCTCTTCGGTGCTATCAACTTCCCCACTTCAGCTTCTTCGTAAGAGGTTAATCATTTCCTATTGGGTCTTCCATGGTTCATATCTATGTTCTCCTTTATTGGGCCTTAAGTCTATTTCACTCATGCATGGTAATGAAGTTGTATATCCACTAGAAACTGTCCGGATTAGGCCTATAACATTTCATTTTATTGTGTTTTAAATTCGAGGGTTTTTTATCGTCGGTATGAGTAAGAATAAACGGTTACAATTATCACAGTTAAGGTTAATTAACCACTAGTTACGGTTAGATTTTTTCTTTAACCGTAACTTTAACCATTTGAATACGGTTAAAACAGTTACGGTTACAGTTATATACGGTTACGGTTATATATGATTAAATATGATTCAATTATTTAAAATTAAGATTTATAAAAATACAATTAAAATAATTATTTTATTTTTAAAATGGTTACGGTTAACTAAACGGTTAACCGATAGTTTTTATACGGTTACGGTTAATTAACAGTTACGGTTAAAAAAAATTATGGTTAACCATAACTATATAATTTTGTGGTTACGGTTACGGTTTTTAACTATTTCATATGGTTACAATCCGGCTATAGTTAAAACGGATACGGTTACGATATGAAATACGGTTGTCTAGGTATGAGGGTGTTAATGTTTTATTTTGATGGAAGGCAATATGGTGCATAATGTTATAATGATATTTTGGAATCAACCAAATCTTCTAAAACTCGAGGCTTCTGTTAAGATTTTTAGTATTCATTGATGATGAATTAGATACCTAAAAGAACATGCATGTACTCTCTTTTTCTGTCTTAATATTTCGATTTCTTTTATGAATTTTACGATAACATATGTATTTCACTTCTTTTATATACAATGATATGTCCCACGTTCTTATCTATAAGTATATATCTTTTATCCATTAATTTTATTTATTCCAGACTTTTCAATGTTTTTGGTTTTACAGGTTTTGACCATGGCAGAATTGACCGATTTGTGGAATAGACACTACACATTTGGAATAGTTTTTTTTTTTTTTTGATAAAAGCTTAACATTTGTAATAGGTAACAGATGGTTTCTTGCAAAGGCATGTTTCCTTGGGTAGGTTCTTCTTTGGTTGTAACTTAAACTTAAGTACCAATATTTTGCATTTTTGTTCAGATATATCGTCAGGATACGATTGAGTTTTATGCTGGTATTGAGTTTTGTGTGGCATTTGAAGAAGCAAAAGAAAAAAAATTGTTGGCATGATTATTCTTGGTGATTCAAGTATATCATAGCTTAAAACTTTTCTTTTAGGAATACTATGCATGTGTATCTCTTAAAGTTTGCTACTTCTATTTATGTTTTAGTCAGTGTTCTAGAGAGTAATTTACTTTATTTGGTATTTGTTAAAATAGATCACAGTAAAGAGACATGGGTTTTAATTTTGCCTCCGCTGAGAGAGATCATATCCTAAATTTCTTTGTTTTCCCATTTTTTATAGTGTATAACTCGTGAATGATCTATAGACATATTGTCTACGTAAATTTATCCCTGAATTATGACACAAATGCATCTGTTGAATGAATCCATGATGGAGAAAATTTCTGGGACGAGCTTTCACAAGTTAAACCATGTGATGTTAGTATGTTATATTATAAATATAACCCAATTGTATTTCACTACTGTCTCCTCAAAGGTTAATTGCATGCATTCAACAATCATCATAAAATAAAGAACATAACGACATCATTATTAGATATATATCTGATATAATCTTATTATGATGAAATTCGAATAACCTATAACGATGAAAGCATAATGACATTTATAAACAACTTCTCTTCTGAATTCTGATGGCGGTATACAAATATCTCTTGATAACTTTTGGCGATTTCATAGGTCTAAAAATGAAGTTTATTAATCATTTACATTTGATCTACATAAAAGAATATATGATTTCCTATTATAATAGGCTGTGTTAAAGAGCCGTTGAATCATCAACGTAAAAAGCATGAGAAAAAACGAAGCAAGAGCCATCACATTAGAAGAATAAGAAAAACCATCGTACAAAAAAAATATTTAGAAAATAAGAGAAAACTTAATCTAATTAACACCTTTTATTTGGTAATAAAAGGGTAAGAGCGTTAGTACAAATACTGATATAGTGATATACACCACGTTTTTAGATACATCTTCTCTTATGGGATTCAATGGTCAATCCCCTAGTGTATGTACACGAGGTCAGCTAACTTTGATAGTCATTTAATAAATTCTAATTTTGTTTTAAAAGTTAGCAACACTTATATTGACACATGTCACCAGGGTTTTAAGATAAGATGTTAGTGTACTTTTGATTTTTCTTTCTAATAAATGTCTTTTACATATTTGAAAAATATGATTTAAAACCCCCAAATTATAACTGTTGGGGATGGGCTAAGGGTTGTTCAGAAAACAATAAGATTTTAGTTTTACATTAATTAAATCTATCCTTTTAAGTTTTAAATATCTGTTTAACACTAAAAACTGATATTAAATCTATTAATTAATGATATAAAAGCAAGAAAAGAAAAAAATCTAACATAAATTTCAGTTGCAAAACACCAAAAAAATCTTTAAATCTCTTAGAGCAACCCCATTGTGTGGGGGGGGGGGGGGGATTTGAAGCAGTTTCTTAATATTAAAAAAATAAAAGTAATCAAAAGCAAAGAGAGATAAGGAAAATGTTCTTATATAAATACCTCATCTGAACAAATTGAGAAATACATAGAATAGTTGTCCACCATTAATTGGTTCAGTTTTTTTAAAAATATTTCAATTTAATTAAAAACAAAAATATATTAAAAAAAATTCTTAAATACTCATGTTAAGAAACATGGGATAAGGATGGTCGTCTTACCGACAATAAACTACAACCGTTATAATTAACACTTGAGTAATTACTAATTTGAAACTGCTAAACTTCCATTTTCTTTTAAATAAACATAAGGTTTTGAGTTGATTTCAGTTTAAAATTAGGTCTTTGGTATTCCTCTCTCTCATGCATGAACCATCTTGTCTGTACGATGATTCAATATTTTCATATTGATATGCATTATTGTCCCTAAAATTTTTGACCTATATGAATAGTAGTTGTGAACTTTAAGAATATGTAATCCTTTAATGTTCAACATGTTACGGATTAAACTTGTCGGAACAAATATATATAGCTCGATAATTACAGTATTTTTTTTTTCTTTCTTGACTGCAAACAAAATTCATTCATTAAGCTAAAAAAAAAAATGGGGTACTTTTTAGCAAGACAGTCCGCACGGAAATTATCACAACTTCAAATAAAACATAAAAAAAAAAAAAAAAAAGTGGACTTCCGCATCCCAAAATCCTTGATCTCCAAACAAAAGATGGCTACTCATCCGGAGTGTAAATGATGTTGATGTTCAAATCCTAGAGAAGCGATTCAAAATTGGTGTGAAGGGGAGACAAACAGCAACGAGATCTCTTTATCCTAGCCGAGGTGAAGGACCTTCTACTGGGATATAGCTATATAACCAATCGTACGTGGCCGGCTGCTTAATTAGTGACTCCCTGGCCGTCCACGTACAAGCCATCAATTAAGCATGAGGGCCGAACTGGATCTGGCATGAGGACCGAACGTTATAGTAGTTAGGAAGATAGTTATATAGTTTCTTCGTAGTGCATCTAAATCTTTCTTTCATTTCTTTTCCTCACAACGTATCTAATTTATATATCACGCTAATTCATAGCTACTGCTGAGTGCTGAATAGTGAATATTATTCGCCTTCATTGATATGATTATTCTGGTTTGGTTTTACCTCTCTGATATGATTAGTGATTATCAAATTAATATATACAATTTCAGAAAATATATATGTCGCTAATGTTTTGCAATGACTACATTACAATTTTATTTTCTTAAACTACTAATAGACAATTCGTTACAATCTCAGATTATGATTTTTGAAATATTTGAAATATTCAAGTCCATTACATTATATGTAAAATATATCTAAACACATATGCATTGTCAAATGGAAATGAGGTCAAACATTTTCGTGGCGAATCTATTTACTTTTAATTACTTTCACTCGTATGGAAATTACAGCTAAGATTCATATCGTTCGTATTAGCAAAGTTAGACCATATCTAAAATATAGATATCTCCGGCTCACGTTGGCAACCAAGCTGCATAATCCAATGAATGCGACCAAAATCCATAAGCCAAGAAAGCAATTATTTCACAAGCAAACCCTAAACTCAATTAAAAGTATTTAATCTAGAAACCTAACATTTTGGTTTTCCTCTTCTCAACTAACAAAATCAAATAAATTGATAGTATTGAGATTGAGAAAAAGGATGAATAAATTGATGAGATAGTACAAAACATTTTGGGGATGTATCCAATTCACACCCTAACGAAACAAGAAAATGAACTCCCAATACTAAACCGGTCAATTAATGAAAATAAAACAAACTGAACCGGCCGGTTGAGCAAACTAAACTTCTAAAAAACCAGTCATCCTAAGAACGGAGTCGCGGTGACGGCTCAAGTCTCTTCCTTTGAGAGTGCAAACAGAAAACGGTATTTGCTCTTTCATTCTTCTTTGGATTATTAAATGTGGAGGAGTCTTATCCTCTTCCACCGTCGTGTCCCATTCCGTACACGGAGAATGATTCATCGGGATTCTCACCGGAGATGTTTTCTCCGCCGTCTCCCGCCGCCTTGAGCTCTTTTCGTCGTTTCTGGTATTATAGACTTTTTTCTCGTCACACACTGAGATTTTGGATTGGTCAGAAAACATAATGTCTGATTCTTGAAATTCTTCCGACATTATTGCAATAATAAAATCAATGTAAAGAAAATTAGAGAAAGTCAAAAGAGATATATATTATCGATGAGGATGGAGAAGAAAAGATGACAATGGGTGAAAATGAAATTTATAGACCAATTGAGACACTGACATAAGTAGCTAAAGAGAATCATATGTCTTATATACACGTAAGATCTACGTATATAAAATGTATATGTGGATATATACTTGTATTACGTGTACGTATAAGCAAATCTAGTGTTTGCATATGATGATGTAATCTGTATATCTGTCAATCTGTGGGTGAAGAATACGTGGAAGCTTTATCTGATTCTTCACCATGAAGAAATTTCACTAGCGTACGTGTATTATTAGTACTAATGAGTGATGATGACCAATAATTAATTAGTTTGATTTTTTTGAATAATTGTTCATTACTAGTAATTGTTGATTTATTTCCATTTTTTCATTTTTTAAAAGGATAACTAGCCTAAATTTATACCTTTTAACCATAATTACACTGATAGCCTTTTACAACAATGATTCCTCCATTTTATTATCATTATCGTTTAAGATTTTTTCGCACATGTTGAAAAGACAACTATTTTTTTGTTTTGAATTTTTATTAATAGATTAGATTCTAACGACAAAATATTACAATGATTGGGAAAAAGTTTAGTCGGTGTGAAGGCACAAAACGCAACCAGCGCGGCGCGTCCGGAGGAAACGCCTAACGCTCAACGTCAAGCGTGTACACAGTTACAGGTTAAATCCAATTCTGCCCACTCATTTCCTAACACGTGTCATAACTTATTTTTTCTAGTGTCACGTTTATATTTTTATCCAATAGTTGACACTTGACAACAACGCATTAGTCCCTTTCTTAGGCAATAACGTGCCATCGTTTAACGGTACATTCGTTCTGTATGAAACAGACAAATCGCGAGAATTTAACAAATCGTACTTCACATACTTTTTAGTTTTTACAAACTTAAAGAAGACTAATTTAAAAATTGGTGGGAATAAATAAAAGAAAAATTAATCAGTTGACGTTGCAAAGTCTCAAGTCTAGATACGAATCGTGATTTATTTATTTTTTGGTCGGCATACGATTCTTGATTTTGATGAAGTTTCTTGGGATCTTGTCGAATTATTGATGCATCTTCTTCACTATTATTGGATCATTTTTGGCAGATTTAATTATTGAAGCCAAAAAAATGTAATAGCAAATAGTTAAGCCTAATGGGAAATTAAAACAATTTGAACCTCCATAATTCAAACTCTAAAATATTAAATTAATTAATTATTTAAAATTTCTACTTATTTTCCCCATATTTTTAATGATAATCGATGATTCCACTGCAAATAAAAGTGGTTGGTTAATTAACCTGTTTCTCATTTGTGCATGAAACTAAGAAAAGAACGAGAAAGAGGAGAAGGGTGAGATAAATTCGTCTCGTTGCCATAGATTTCTTTCTTTATTTTTATTTCTTTGGTTTGGCGAAATGTTAGAACCCTAATGTTTATAGGTGTTTAATTAGCCATTATATTAGACAAAGAACAACAAACTTATAATGGCTATTTCAAAAAAAAAAACTAATGATCAAACAAAATTATAGAAGTTCGTTGGTTTTTTGAAGATAAAATGGTCTTTAGAATATAATTATGATTATTCTAGATCCTTCCATATTTAGTTTATCAAATGATACTCACCGATTGCACTTTAGGAAATAGTTCATCATGATATTTTCATCTGATTAACGTATTTACATTATCTAAAAAATCCATCTACCTAATATTAGCTATTAGGATACATTAGCTAGTTAGAGTATTAGTGTAAGAATATGCTAAGAAATATCCGTATTTTTAATACATAAAACAGAAAGGTAAATTTAGGGAATATTATCCGTTCTTCCATAAATTCTTTTGCGATAATCTATATTAGGTTTGGTTGGATATATCTAAGGACTAAGGTTCATTATCTCTGTATGCGGATTTGGTAGAACTCGATTGGTGTTTTTGTCTCTGGATTCAATTTTAATTAGGCTAGGCAGTTGTATCCGATCAATAATTTGAGTTGGCTGTTTTAACAAACGCTATGTTATCCAAACATGAATTTTAAAAATAATCCATTAGGCAGTGGTATCCGAACAAATGTTATTGAATTGCTGATTTAAGAAATATACTTTCAAGTTAGATTTAAGAGAATTTTAATTAAAAATCATAACAAAATTTATAATTCAAACAAATATGAATATATTAAATTTTGATTTAGTTTTGTTGGTTAGGACCTTTTGGTCGCGTATATATAGTTTTTAAGGTGAATATTTTCTGATAAAATTATTGATAATCTTTGAAAATATTTTCTTCTTAGCATTTCTTGTCTATATTTATTACAAGTAATCATAATAATTGGGCTTTTAGATAAGCTCGAAGTCTCAAACCTGGCCCACATTCAATTCATCATTCTAATAACAGCAATTGCTTGCTGATATGTGATTTAATCACTATAGTGATGCAATGTTTATTTGATTTAGCACAAGGAGTCTATAGATTGATTAAAAAAGATTTTATCTTTCTTTAACTTTGACCCCTCTAAAATCCAAATACTAACACCACCCCAAATAAGTGAATAAGTAATAAAAATCAAGCTAAAGAAATAGCTATTGGACTTCTCACAACATGGTCTCTATCTGTCCAACTAAACCATCCAAATTGGTACTGACTCTTCTCAGTCGCATTTATCACCTTGTGTTTCCGTGCTTTAAACACAATTCTAAACCTCTTCTTCTCACCAACCCGGTTAAAGAATAACACATTCGGTATAGCCTTAACCGAAACACCAGATGGTGGTTGAGTGCTAAATAAATATGTGCTTGTTGAGTTACCAATTCCAACATTAGTAACCGTTCTTTTAACAGTCACTGTCCCCTTGAGATTTGGGATTGAGATTGATGGGTAGTTGAGATTATAACCAGGAGGGATTTTACTAGGACATTTGAATGTCGGGTCAATATTAGTGACATCAACCGAGCAGCCATAGAGAAGGTAAGATCGGTATGATGCATCGTAGACTAAACCGGGATCCACAGCTTTAGTTGGTCTAAAATGTCCTGAACCAAGTGCAAATGGGTTTGCTGGCAAACCATTGGTGTCTTGGATTGGTTTCTTGTCGTCGTTTGTCATCCAAGCTAACGGGGAAAAAAACACACACACAAAGTTAAGTAAATCCAAATAGGCAGTTAACAAAAATTTGGTTTAGCTAAACCGAATCAAAGAAATAACCAAGAATTTATGGTTTACCAGTAGTCATAAGAGCAGATCTTATAGCAGCACTACTCCAGTTAGGATGAATAGCTTTAAGTAGAGCAATTGCTCCAGCAACATGAGGACAAGACATTGAAGTTCCTGAATATATGTTATAATCTGCAACTCTTTGGTCTATTGAAAGTTTAGTCGGTGGATCAGCTCCGCTCCATGCAGCAAGTATGTTTAGTCCTGGCGCAGTAATATCCGGCTGTTCAAACGGAAAAAAATAAAATAAAACCGGTTATTTTGGTTATAAGTCATTTTTGGTTTATCTTGAAGAAAAAGGGAATTACCTTTAGAATGTTGGGATCTATCGCATTTGGACCACGGCTAGAAAACCCGGTCATTAAAGGAGCTGGTTGGTGTTTGTAAACCGTTTTCCCCGGTTTGATAAAAGCCATCGGTTTGTTATCGGTTTTGATATAATCGAGAATTTTTTCGACTACGGTTAGGTTAACCCCGGCAGTGGCAACAAAGTGAGAGTCTGATGGAAGTTCATTGCCGAGAGCCGGAGAATTTCCGAGAATCATACCGGCTCCTCCAGCTCGTTTTACCTCTAGACCTTTACCAATTCTTGAACCGGCTCCTCTTAAACATAAGACCACTTTACCTTTCACAAGTTCCGGTTTTAAAGAATTCGGTAAACATTGCCTTCAAAAAAACATTAAATCGTTAAATCAAATATAAAATTAAATAAGGGTAAACTGAAATCAGTAAGAGGGCAAATCTTACGATGTATTGTTCAATGCAATGCCGGGAACAGACACGTTAGCAGCGTATACTAATGGAGCAAATTTGTCCATTTTAAATGCCGTTATCGACGGCGTCTAAATAACACAAAAGAAAAACTATATATTATACAAAAATGTAACATTATTGAATTTTTATATCTTTTTTAACTGGGAGCTACTTACCTTGACTGTATAGCCATTACCAAGAACAAGACCGCCAACAAAAGCCCGATCAAGAGTACTAGCTCCAACGGTAATAATCCACGGTGCTGGATTCGACAACGTCCCTGGCTTTGGTCCTAAATTACCGGCACTAGCCGCAACCACAATATTCCTCTTAATAGCATGCAATGCCCCGATCGCAATTCCATCTAGCGTAAACGGCATAGGTTTGGTTGTTCCGATCGAAATGCTGATGACGTGAACGCCATCGGCTATTGCGTCATCAATCGCGGCAAGCATGTCCTCTTCTAGACAGACGTTTCCATCTACTTTTTCTTGGTTAGGTTTGGCCCAACAGGCTTTGTAAATGGCTAGACGAGCCAATGGTGCACCACCTGAGGCCGTACCCATAGCAAAACCTCCGAGTGCGGACGCACCGATGACTCGGCGGCCAACGGCAGTAGAGGCTGTGTGAGACCCATGTCCGTCGGGGTCTCGTGGAGATAAGAAGTCTTTGTTTGCTGTAACGTTGAACGATCCGTAAGCGACTTCGTATCCTTTCACGTAATACCTCGCCCCAATAATTTTCCTGAAATTAGTGGAACAAAAAGACTCGATGATTAATAACAGCCTAAACATATAATCTTATACTTCAATAGTTAATTATTTTTCTGTCAACCCAAAATTATTTTGAATAAAAGATAACGAATTTAATGAAAAATCAACATGGCACAAGGTAATCGAGATAGGCATCAAATTTCAATCAAACTGCAATATAAACTTAGAAGGCAAATTAAATTTTTCTTTCTATAACTAGTGCAAAAACAAATATAGCAAATACTTGTCATCAACGTGCAATGCAATTATACGAACTTGAATATGAATGATAGATATAGTAACGCAGTGACTACATTGACAATTTAACATTAGCATAATCAATTAACAAAAAAAGCGAATAATTAATTTATATATTTTAACAAAAAGGTATTAATATACGAACTCATAGTAGTAATTTAAAAGCGTAATCTATTTTTCAATGTAATTTTCCGTTTTTTTATATAATCTAATCCTTTATTTACGTCGTAAACACTTGAGAAACCTCCAATAAAAAGACAAGCTAAATATAGACACGTAAACTTGGGTACACATTGATATAACAAACATGAATTGATGGTAAAAGAAACAAATGAAAAGTCACGGGTGTACAATAATATTATCTAGAAAGAATCAAATAAGTTTTTGTCCCTTACATATAATACAAATGTTGCCTATATATCAATGATCAAAGTTACAATTTCATGCATAAAAATAACCAACATAAATGTATTTTTTTAACCAGTTAGTTTGTATGGTTTTGATGCCAGGCTTTACGTAAGTGAACAGTTATATATTATTAATATTAATATAATAAGTAATAATTGAGACTAGTGAGTGACGATAATACGTAAGCTTAAAAGCTGGTGATCAATTATCGCAACGGAACAAAACATTGAGATCGTGACCTAATGTTTTGGACAGTGAGGTTGTCTCACAAACTATGCCTTCAGTGGGAAATGTTGCTAAATCTTGAAAACGAAAAAGTTCTGTTATACTAATTAATTTTAAAATAACTTAACCGAAATACAGTGAAACAATCGCATTTTGTTTTTTATGCAGTATTGTGGACTAATATAGGTTGACGTTATGTATCAAATATAAGAAAATGCTAACTGATGCTTTATTCTGAATTTCTTTAAATTTCAACAGTTTACAATAAATAAAAATTTGACCTTTTTTTATAAACGACGGTTTGAAAATAATCAAATAATAAATTCCAACGGAATTTTTTTTCTTCTATTTCATTTACAAGAGAGAGTGGAGTGGCAATTTTACTATGTCAATCTAATTTACTATTTAAAACGTATGTTTATGGAAAAAAAAACTTGTGGAATAATTTCATAACTCCGCCATTTCAAAGATAATCAGTCAACATCAACAATTTTATTCGACATAATTTTTAGTCTATAAAGGGTTTTAATGATCAAGATAAAAGAATACATCACATCATGTATATAAAGAAGATTCTCGCTGTGAGCATATGGTTATTTGGATCTTGCTAAAGAATCAAAGGATGATATGTACGTAAGTTATTTTAAATCTATTTCAGGGGTATAATTCATGTTTACACATATGTTCTACTTCTGGCGTGTATATTTGTCTAAATTTTTTTAATTATAATATATTAGCCTTTTGGGTTTATATTTGGCTTATATTTTTTCTATCGATTATCTTTGTCTTAAATAGATCATAAAAATTCTATTAGAACTTCCACATATATGTATTTGCTCTAGATTATAGATATATATACAGATTGTCATCATCCTGTATATTAAAAGACTACAGCTATATGTATGATAACCAAAATAAAGAAACTGTAGATATGTAGCTAAACTAATCATTTTTTTGTCAAGAAAATGTAGATATTTTCTTAGAAAATAAAAAGGATAAATTATCTTACCGGTTACAGTGAGAAGAGTTAAAGGCAACTCCGCTTTGGCAGATTCCTTTCCATGATTTTGGAATGGGTCCCATTCCTTTATCACTGAAACTCCTTGATTCTGGCCACACCCCTTTGATTTCCCCCAAAATTAAAAAATTGTTCACTCAATTATATAGCAACAAATTAACAATGACAGAGTAACTTCTTATAATGATATATGTGAAACCAAACGATTTTAGCAAAAGAATTAAAACTTTTCATTGAATCTTGAATTCTTGATTATAACGCAACTCTTTTTCTCTAGTCACGCAATAATTCAACTATCAACATTGGAGTTAGGTCCAATTAAGTTTGGTATACGTTTTCATCCAATAGAACAATAATTATTCTAATAATTCAAAACAATATATCCTTTTAATATTCAAAATCCAATCTTATGGCTATTATCTCGGCGCTTATATGTGTGTGCGTGATGAAAAAGAAGACAAAAGGAAAATAAAAAGTAAGGATAACACAAAGGTTCACATGATTTCATTATTTACGTACATTCCATTCATGTTATCCAGATTTCACTAACGCAAAAGTTAATTAGTTAATAAAAAAGAAATCGAAAAGTAATTAGTTTCATTGTTTAGAACATAGCACACGGTTTACTGTTTTGACTTATTACATAGATTAATAAATTTTACCCAATTTTTAAAAAATATTTACAAAAAAAAAAAAACTATTGTCGCATTTTTGACCAACAGAAAACAAAAATATTCTAAATAATTAATTAGTAGTGACTAGTGAGAGCGTGACTTACCACTGTCGAGAACTCCGACGATGACTCCATCTCCATGCTTAGCCTTCCTCAAAAACTCTCTTCCAACACGAAACCGATCATCCACTTCATATTTTTGACTTGGAAAATCGCTGTCTGTTTCCTCCTCCTCCTCCAATCCTACAAATTCCCATGACCTTGTCGTATGCGTTTCAAGTTTTCTTGGATGGCTCCTGATTACCGAAACAACCTCTTCTAGTTCTGTTTTTTTAAAACATAAAAACAAATCAATATAATTGAGTTTTAGTTAAGATTTAATACCCTTTGTCAATTATAACAAAATATGAAATCTGTTTTTTTTTTGTTTTTGTTTACTTACTTTCTAGTGTAGAGGCTTCGTTGGGTGTTAGCTGAGCCGCAAAGCCATTGATGCTATGTTTGTAGCTATACAATAGCGATGCTCTAGCCTCTTCTTCGGATTCTTTAACCGATTTAAGATAAGAATGATGATGTTCTTCTATTTCATGTAAGGCTTTATCACCTTTATGTTCTCCAAAATAGACTATATACACCTACCAAAACCCAAAAAAAAATATAACAGAATTAGTGAAAATGTGAGAAAATTGATTCAGAACTAATGAATTCTGAATGTTTGAAATTCTAATTGATATGGGATTGGAACCTCACTATGATATGGTACCAAAATCAAATGTAGAATATCATCATCCTTATCTTCAATCCCATATCAATTAGAATAAGTGAAAATGAAAGTGTATAATGATAAATTAAATTTGAAAAGAAAAAAATAAATAGTAAGAACCTGTTTTTTTTCAGAGCATGAGGCTAAGATCGGGATGAGAAAGATGAAAGGGAAGAGAGAAGTAAGCTTCATTGGCCTTAGAGTTTTACTTTTCTTTGGTGGGAATGTTATAGCCCTCATGCCCTTATATTATAGACAAACAACTTCAAACTCTTTTAAGAAAAATAGATAAAGGAATAAAAATATAGCAAATACACGATCTTATTCTTAAATATAAACATGTTGATCTAATGGTTGAAAATTGGTCATAACAGTCGACGTCAAAGATGAGTCTTACTCTGGAATTTCATGATGATTACAATTCACAAATAACGTTTTTAAATGGTAAAAAATCGTTTTTTAAACTTAGTTGGAGCTCCAGTATTAACTAAATATATCAAGAGAATTATTAGTTCTTCCAATTTTATTTACTTAATTAAATCAGAGTTTTTTGGAGTATAATTCATCCACTAAAATTAACATAAAGGATAAACAAATTTAAATACACATCAACAGATACATAAGTGATCATTATGAATAAGACAATTTCCATGATGATGTTTTCGATACCAAAGCCTTACTCGCCAACAAATAATTTGATATGTTTTTACTCCTTATTCAAAGTCAATCTCAATTTAATGAGATCATCGTTACTGGCTATCAACTACTTGATTATCATTTTCTGGATGAAACTGCATATTCTTGTAAGAATATTTGTCTATTACAGTTGGTAACTTCTCTTTCATCGATTTATTATTTCTCCATAATTGGAGGAAATTTTTAAAACTGTTATTGACTTGGTTCAACATACAATCATTGGTCCTCCTCGGTTTGAGATCTTCTCACGCTGATGCCTTAACCAAAAATCGACCCGATTGATACATAAACCACAATGAAGATATAAATAGATCGGTACAGAAACCACCATTGAGTTGCCAAACCCATCACCAAATCAATTGCAACTTTACTTGAATTATAGAAATATAGTAAATCTAATGGAATTAATAGAAAAGGCTATTTTGATAGAAAATGCAGTTACCTAATAGACGTAAACACTGTGGCTTAAATCAGAGTTTTATATTACTTATACTACTTGTCATTGAATCAATTTCCTTCTTCAGTTAGCTTTATTTGATATGTCAGCCAAATACTATTAACCACATAGATTTGAATTTCGTTTATGTTATGTCTTTTCGGAGGCATCCGATAAAATTGAAACGACATGAAAAAAATAAAGTAGACTTTAAAAATACATGTCATTTACTATTAACTATAGATCTAAAAATATAAACATTGACAATGAAAACGTATATGACCTCTAATTACTGAAGGACATGTTGACATGACACGTATTAATACAAAACAGTTTAACTAGACTTTCAAACTCTTGATTTTTTCCACATATTATCACATTGATTCACTTTAACCTTCTTTGGCCAATTGCAATTTGAATCTAATTAACCTAAATTGCGATCAATTTCACTAAATCACTTTTACCAAAAAAAAGTGATTGTTCGATAATGAATCGACTCGGTTCAAAAATTACATTTACACCCATTTATCCAATTCGATTAATTCTTTAATTCTACTTGCAGTTAAGGAGATTGTTATTATGATGCTCACCTCATCGATTGGTATTTGGTTCTTGAAATTAAGATGGTTTAGTTGGACTTCTTTTCCACTCTTTTCATATTCTTTTCATTATTTGATTCATTAGATTATTTTTAAAAGCAGTTCTAAATAGTCACATTTGATTGTCGAATGTTTTTTTGGCTGCAATAAAGTTTAAATTTTCAACAAAAAAAAATATTTTTTTAGCATTATGCGAATAATGTAAATACAAAATTTTGTGGTTATCTGCCAAGATAGTAGTCGATCTCTCCAGTCTTTCAAAAATAACTTGCAAGCCGTTAAACGAAGGAAGAATCTACAAAAAAAAAAAACTGATTTGAATGCCCACGATGTTAAGATTTTTTTCTTGTTTTAAGCTATATTTTCATGATTGTTTTAGAATCCATTTAACTTACACGTTAATATAAGTAGAAGAATATTGCAAGCCCCACTTCAATCGTATAGATTGAAAAGAATAATAAAAAGTGGGAAAGGTAGTTGAGGACGTATACTCGCTAGGAAAAGTGGCTAATGATATATGAGTGGCAGACCTGTTGGTATGTTTATAAATTGATTAGAAACTTTCATTTCCCTCCCAGTATTTTATAAATAATTTTAGGGCTTTTAATTTTTATAGAATATTAGTAGTATATTAGGTCCAATTTTTACTATAATACATATTTGCATAACTTTTAGGAATTTTGAATTTTTGATTGTTTAAAAAATTAAAATATTTTAGATTAATTTAACAAATAAGATTAAAAAATAGGGCAATTAACTCTTTTCTCGTGTTTTTCTTCAAATTTTAAAATCTCTAATCAAACTTTAACTCATTTTTCTTTTTCTTGTTTACCATCAATAGATTATCTCATACCAAAATTGAGTGACTTTTCTAATTTATCTATCAAAATGGAGTTAGTTAAAAGTATTAACTTTGAAATTTGGTGAGTGACTTTGTAATAAAGAAAATAAAACAAATATTATTTTAACTTTTTTACTTAGATAATATTAATTGTTTAACATAAACAAAATTTATATAAAGTAGGATGTTTTTTTAAATAGCATCTATGTTCTTTCCTATCTTAGAAACTGCTTTGCTTTGATGATAGGAGATTCAAATTCTCAATATGAGTTCTGTTTTCTTGGGTAAATCTCTTCTGACCTTTTTTTTTGTTTGCTGACAACTCTCATAACAGAATTCAAGGTTTTGTATTAGGAGAATTTCAGTTTCTTCGTTTTTAGATAATCTGATTTATATATTATATTCTTGCGTTTTGGGAGGAATATTACAAGAATTAGACTTAGACGACAGCTCATCTTTAAACAGAGAATAATTCAGAATTTATGTTATAACTTTAGGTGACCCTATGTATTTGTTTTTACTTTAAAGAAAAAAAGTTTAACCGTAGTTAGATGCTGTCAACAATTCAAAATAGTGGTAAAAGCTTTTCGTGGTTTTCAATTTTAATTTTAATAATCATATATCAACTATATTCGTATAAATTGTTAGAACCGTTTGAATTTAATTTATAAATTTTATATAAAAGAAAATTTGACTAAATTTTTTTAGTTGTTAAATCAGTAGACTTAGTAGAGTATATGGTAAATTCCGTGATACTATAGTTGTCTAGTCAAACATTCTTGAATATATCTATATAATTTTAAAATTTATACTTTGAAAGAAGTTTTTTTTATTAAAAAAAATATGAGGGAAAAGTATTCTAAAAGTAGTGTTTTTGAACGTTTATTCTCGGAGTATAAGAGATTTCATTCGACCATATTCATTTGTCCTTACCTTAATAAAATTTTATTTTTCTACTTTTGTTCAATATATTTTATCCTTTCTCTACTCGTTTTTGTCTTTCGTCCAAATTCACCGACCTTGCATTATCTTCTTTTGGTTAAGCTAGCAACCCTTCGATAGATTGAAAACATACGATTATATTGTTCTTGTAGATCCAACAATGTCAGAATTCTATAATAATTATTAGCTTTACATAAATATAATAATATAGTCTGACCTGAAAATTTGGGTCGAATTGGATTAAAATCTTATTACATATTTTTGTTTATTCAGTACGAGACTTTCACATGTGTCAGTGGCTAGCCATGTATGTATGCAGGCCTGCAATAAGTTATCGAAATAAGAGACAGATATTTTTTCTATATTCATTTCTAATCATTTTTTTTTTGAGATCTGTATGTATTTAACCAAAAATGAAAGAATAATTTATATCGATGGGAGTTTGATGTCTCTTATAGCCATGTTTAAAAGGTTTAAGTATAAGACCATCCTCATCCCACATCTTTTACAGAATGTCTTAAAGAAAAATATAAATAAATTTTAAGATACTTAGTGTTTTAGTGTCTTTGCAAAATCACAATTATACAATGTTCAAGTATTAAAGATACTGATTTTCATTTTTTCATTTACTTTAAATTTTAAAGACACTCAACACAGGATGAGGGATGTGGATGGTCTAAAGACTCTACTCTACACTCTACATATATCTTTAACAGTTTTGTTTTTTTGGGTAAAATTTCACAGTTTTGTTACCCAAGTTAAATGAAATTCTTTCTTTTACGTGATTTTGAATGTTTTCACACGATACCACTAATAACCAATAAAACAAATTGAGTGGTGGGGGCATTATATGAATTTGATTGCAATCTTAGTGAATCTTTTTTCTTTTCTTTTTTAATTAGTTTGACCGATCAAATTGACATGGATGTTTGTATTGTACTAGGACTTGCTAAAACCTATATCTTCAAGGTCCCAAGCCAAAAAGCCTAAACCTCATGCTTGAGCATGCCATTCCTTTTTACATGGAAATTAGTTTATAAATATATATATATGTATATATAATTAATATTTTGGCAACAAAAATATCTATAATTAATATCTGTTTCTGAAAAGACTTTAATAATCAAGTTATTGAATAGTATAAATTTTTACAAACAGATCATATAAATAAAGTGAAATAGAAAAGTAAAATATGTTTCAAAACATTACTTTATATTAAAACTATAGATTTTTAAATTATTTTATATTTTCAGTTACTCATCATAAGAAAACTTCATAATCAAGTGTGATCCATCAGAAATACTTTTATTACCAATTTTTTATTAAAAAAAAAACAGGAAAAAATCTTCTAGTGATTATACACTTTTTAGTTGTTTTCTTCTTTAAGATTTGGGCGTGACTGTGTCACGTTTGAACAGGTTAGCTAGAGATTTTTGGATGCCTAATTATGATAAGAACAGACACTTTGTATGGCTAATATAGTTTTTGCAAATTATCAAAACTTCCTCCAAAATTTAGTAAAATTTTCTTGTTGTTTAGATAGCGTGAACAATATAACACATCTATAATTTGTCCCAAAAAATAATCGATATATTTACTAACAAAAAAACAAAAACAAATTGACCACCTAATAGTTATTTACTTCTAAAAACTACTAAAACTATTTTTACTATATAAATCATCTACATCAACCCTACATTCTCACCAAATAATAGCGTTTAAAAACCACAATAGAGAAAATAAAGGGAAAAGGAAAACATTACAGTTTAAATTTTGCAGACTCACCATACTTACTTACAACATGGCAGCTCAAATATCAAAAGAAATTTGCACTATTGATGATTGTAATTTTATTTACGTTGATGTTTTCAGCACCAATTTCTCATTCCAACACAATTGATGTGTGTGTGTCAAAGATTGTTAAGTAAATCAGTGCATGAAAGCATCCAAAAAAGCGACTGCATCAATATGTAACAATCCTTGCAAGGTACAATGTGATCCACTCAACGCTAGAGTACAATACTTCATCCCTCCAAGTGAAGGTCCTGTAAAAAAGTTTTGTAGACGATTTAGCTGGATATGTTCCTGATTGAATGAAACTACAAAATTATATTTTTGTTTAAACATAATTAAGTTGTATATTTATGTTTTCTATCATTTTATCGAATAATATTTCACCTACTTATTATTTATTTTCCTTTTTTTTGTCAAGCAAACGTTGTTCATTTATGTGTGCAAAATTTGATAAGCTATTTATATCAAAAGCTGAATTATTCTGTTAAAAATATCAAATATAAAAAAAGATTTTCTAATTCAAAAGAGATTAGTTACGTTAATTAAAGGAAGCCATTCAAGCTACTCAGGTCTAAAGTGAAAATAGCAATTTGCAATTGCAATGGTCAACGACATAAGTTTGACGGCAGGCATATATAAACGTGTATGTAAAAAATGCATTGAAAATACATCAGCCTTTTATTGTTTGACAAAAAATTTCAAAACTTGATTACATTTTACCAAAAAAAAATAGACTAGTGATTCAGTAACACAACTTGAGATTTCTAAATTAATTAAAATCTATGAACCTTGTAGTTGTACTTGTAGCAGCAAGTGAACTCATACCTGTAAAATCTGTAACACTGAAACCGGCGATTAAATTGGATTGGATAGAGTAAACGGTTATGCTTGGTTTGGGCCAAATTGTTAATAGTGGAAGCTATAGGTATAGGGAGGGATGGTCGAATTTAGGTTATGACTTCCCAAAAGGAGGAAAATCTTTAGATTGGTCCAATTTATTGACATTCCCTATCTTTAAAATAAGAAAGTGTTGACTTTGATAATATACTCTAGTTCTAATATATGTATAATTGTTTTTTTTTATATAAAATACATTATTATGAATTTATGATTTGTGCATGTAACCAAATTAATCTATCGATATATTTTATTTTCCTTAAATGAAAAAAGAATTAAATCACATCTAAGGTATTTAACACATTCAGAAAACAAAAGGAAATGAAACTTTGAAAGTTATGAGTTGTAATGGATTTCTCTTTATTTATAGATGACAATATAATTATAAATTTTATTTTATTTGTTTAATAAGAAATTTAAACAATAATAAAAGTATGAATGGTATAATTTACATATACGAGATGTTATTGCTTTTTGAAAAACAAGATAAAAGAACAAAACTCAAAAGAAAAAAAATTGATAAATTGTTTGATGAAGTAATTTCAGGGTGGCAAGAAGAATCTCTTCTCTTATTAAAAAAAAATACTATAATATATATATATATATATCCAAACACTATCTATGAAGAATCCTGTAATGAAATATTATTATTTAAGTAATCAAACACAATTATTTATAATTAATAATTATATTAAATACTTAATTATAAAAAGAATATCTAATTAATATTTTTCTCTCTCTTTATTCCTATTTCTTCTTTAATTAAATTATTAAATTATATTATTTATTTGTTAATATTATTTTCTTCTCCTTTTAATTTAATCATATGTTTTATAAATAATAAAATTAATACATATTTTATGATTCAATTTTTTTAAACAAATATATTATTACAAATATTGTAACCAAATATATAATTTTTATACTAACTATTTTTAATTATAGTTTATGTTAAAATTATATAATTTTTAATTTATTTTTTATACAAATTAATTTTTATTAGACATAACGAGAGATAAATAGTCATAACTTTTATAAGTACGAGTTTTATCAGTTAAACATTTGCAATTCAGAAAAATATCTGATACATACATGATCAAACGAACTCGTAGTTTAACAACTATGTATCTCATATCGGCTAACATGTGACTAATAATTTATAATCATATAATAAAATTAGTTTTAATTATAAATAAACAAAAAAAATTTAAAACAAGAAAAATTAAAAAATAAATTATTGATAATAAACATAATATGATTTTATAAATATATTATAAATAATACGAAAACATTTATATTAAAAATATAAACAGAAATAAAAAGTTCAAATTTATATTTTAATAATTTACGTATTGTAGACTTGTAGTGTATGTTTGATTCTATTGTGTTTTACAAAAGATTTTCCTCTAAAAATAAAACCCATAGAAGAATCTATTTAAACCATAGTAGCCCACTCGGATGACTAGGCCTGGACATAATAACCGATATCCGAACCCGAACCTGATCCGAAGTAAAGAGTTTGAACCCGATCGGGTGTATATTTTTTACTCATCATATACCCGTACCCGATCGGGTATATCCGAACAACCCGAATAACCCGAACTCCATCCAAAGTAATCCAAACTTATATAAAACTTAAATGTTTTAGTTTTTCTTATTTTCATATATGTTAATTTTCATATGTTAGTTTAGTTATATTATATAATTTTTACTTGAAATTTTTTGTTATTTAATGTTAAATGTTTCATAAATTCAAGAACAAATGAAGAAATAAATTTTGTGTTTTGGTTTGGTGGTTAGAATTTTCTGGATTTATTTTGATATTCTATCTAGTTTTAATGAATTTGGGTTGATTTAAAAAAAACTAATGAATATATATGAATATATATATATATATATATCAATTTTTAAAGTTTGGTTCAAAACTTATTTGAGTTCAGGTATACCCGAAAATACCCGAACCCGATGGGTGTTTATCCGAACCCGACCCGAAATTCTAAAAGACCCGAACGGGTCCTATATCTCTATATCCGAATACCCGAACACCCAAAATATCTGACCCGAACCCGATCGGATACCTGAACGTCCAGCCTACGGATGACAGATGAAACGATAGTTAAACTAAACCGGATCGTAACTAAAATTGAACCAGATTAAATCCCGGGACGAGCTCGACCTCCACGTCAGCAACACGATTTAAACCGCTATCGTCTTCCTTATTTGAACCTAAATTTATTGATTAAAGTCAAACGGTCGTTACCATGGCCGGAATAAATTCATCGCCGGCGACGATTAAGCTTTTCCCCGTTCTATTTCTCATTCTCACAGTCTCATCACCATCACAAATTTTCGTTCATGGCTTCACTTTCCCATTCTCCTTCTCACAATACAAAACCCTAATCTCAATTTCACGTTCTCTCCTTCTCCGTGTAGCGAACTTACGCGCTTCTCGTGGAGACGAATTAGGCTCATCTCGCGTACGAGTCATGGCTGAAGAGATCGATCGTGGATTAGGGTTAGGGTTTTTGAGCAGAGCTTGGTCTGTTGGGTGGGATTATATGTGGAATTATGCTTGGAGAAAGGGAGGGATTGACTACGGTGAGGTATACGGTGCGATGGGTGATCTCAATGAGCTAATGGGTTTAGTGACTGAGTTCAATAGAGCTGAATCAAATGCTGATAAAGCTAGCTCTGTTGCTAGGAGTTATGGAAAAGCTCTTCGTGTTTCGAAACGATTGCTTCGTCGGCTTCTTAGAATCTTTGGTAAATCGGTATGGATTCAAAAACCGTAAAGTATTGATTTTTATGATTCATTATAGTTAAAAAAAATTAAAATCTGCTTGAAGTATGAGAAAAGAGTGATACTTGAGCAAGCATTGGTTGTGAAGAATTATGATTACTGCTAATCTTGAATGTGAAGTCTCTCTCTAGTGATAATTTGCTACTGGATTTTTCTATCTATGTATTTGAGTAGGTGAGCTTGAGAGTTGTCTCTTGTATTATCAGGTCGCAAGCTCACTTTGATTCTCGGAACAGATACTTATTGGTTTGTTAAACTTGAAAATTGCCAAATCTGCTTGAAGTAAAGGATAAAATGATACTTTAATCATCATGGATTGTCAAGATTTGTAGTACAAAAACGGATATGAATACTGCAGCTTGGATGTTCTGTGTCTGTATGTTGAGTAGGTGGGCTTGAGATTGGTTTGTTTGATTAGGTCTCAAGCTCATTTTGATTTTGGTAACAGATAGTTATTTGAATTTCATAATTGAGACTTTTTTGTTTGTTTGTGGTAGTAAGCTATTCCTCGCTATGCTTTGAACTTCCCAATGAACATGTTTGCTATTGAAGTTAGTCTTTGCCTTGAGTCATTTAAAACACTCTTATTCGATTGGCTGAAGAAAATGACTATCATTGTTGTGTTTTTTTGTTTGTTTTATGATTGTTAGGGTGCATTGAGGGAGTTTTGGGAGATGGTGCAAGCTGAAGTAGTCGATGGAGAGTTATTACAGGACTGTCTCGAAGTGGGAAGCAACGACGTTAAGAGTTTGCTTCAAATAGCAAAGGACATGGCTCTACAATTCTTTTCTTCTCAAAGCCGTTCCTCAGACGAATTATAGCTACGAAACAGAGCTTTCACGTACGTTTCTTCTATCCATTTTGTTCCACATCGAATGTAACCTTTTTGCCATGTTCTATAGTCTATACTACCTTACGCATTAGCCAAATCCCCTAGGAAATCTGCCAGAACAGTTTTGTTTGTTACATCTTTTGTTAGATAAGTTTAAGAGATATACAGACTAGAAAACGATCTGTTTGTTCGTTGTATGAGTCTAAAAGATTCATAGACTAGAAACTCAAGGTTCGTTCTCCATTGCATCCTTTTTAGTTTATTTCATTAATCTAAGCCCAAGACTTCTTTGAAAAACAGGTCTTACTTATATCTAGAGCCATTGTAGGAATCTAACATGTTCTATGATTGGTAAAATCTCTCCATTCATAATTAATATTTTATTGATAATACAACCGAAATTCTCAGTGTAATGGCTCCTCCTTACTGGAATATTGCATCTATAGGATTGTAGAGTTCATAAATACAACAACCATGTGGTTGGTGAATGGTGGAATTGATCTGAAAAGTCAATTTTTTTTTATATTCAGAATATTTCTTTGTTTGAACATGGTTTGCTTTTTTTTTTTTGTAACTAATTCACTCTCATATAACCCAAATCTATTGATAATTCAATGTCTTCAATTTTACTATAAATTTATTGGTTTTCTCTATATCAGTCTTTCCCTAGTCTTATTAAATTCTTTTGGGGACTACTTGAATCAGAAAGTTTAAATCTTGGTTTGAGAAAAAGTTTGGGTCCATAAATAGATTTTACTTTTTAAAGAAACATATGCAAAACAGAGCAAATGAGAATTTATTACTTTCAACTACTCACATTTAGGTCATAAGGTCAAGTCATGATAATCATCATCATGACATGGAACTTACTCTGTGTTTTCATTTAATGTTTCTTCCATCCTAAATCCTAACACATGGTATATCCTCAACATCATTCTTCATCGCTGATTTGATTAAGCGAGATTGATATCAACCGTTAGATTTAGGTGTACTAGAGAGAGATGATCATGTAATGTAAATGTGGACCCTTCACTTCATGTTGTCATGTTTGTTGCATTATGCCGTTTTTGTTTTTTGGTTTTAATGTGAAGATTTATAACTTTTCGAAAGATAGATAACATAGGTTTTTACCCTTACACAAGGAATCGAGGCTAGACAAACATTACTAATGAGAAATAATTTATACAAATGTTATGCCATTTTCATTTCAAGGGCTAGTCATTTTACATTTTTTTTAACATGCATCGAGCTAAAATAACCAAACAAGTTAAGCTGAGTACATTCATTTTAAAGGTCATTGTCTAGTGTTTTAGATGCTAAATCACTATGATATTCAGATGATCAAAATTAAGAGATTTGAACCAAAAACCTATGGAAGCTGTTTTTTATATAACAAAAATGTTGGAGAATTTGAAGCAATGAAGATAGTTTTATGGCTCATACTGGGAATACTGCAAAATTGTAGCCTATGAACATAAATAAAATATTGAAAATGATATAGCATTATCAATAATCATCAAACCCAGAAAAAAATTACTTACATAAGATTTGCTCAAAAATCACTAAAAACATGGAGTACATTAGCAAAAATTCCACAAATTTTCGATTTTTAAAAGTCGAGAAATGATATTTAATAACCATTTCTAAACTAGTATTAATCCTTCATTAACCCAAAGTTTGTGGTATTTTAGAAATTTAAATTTGTTTATTGTCTTTAGGATAATTCACTTTAAGTAACTGTAAATGTTCTCGTTAAAATCTCCTACTAGATTCTTGATTTTGGATAAGCTGATAAAAGTTATAAAATCACAGAACAATTATGTCATTTTACAATTCTACTAGTAGTAGTTAACCAACTGTTTCTTCACTTTTCCTTCTCGAGACAAGTTTTTACTCTATACTAAATTTCTTTCTCGATCTTTGGTACATTGAGAAGAAATGTCAACAATCAGTATCACAGTTCCCAATGCAAAACATTAAAATCGAACCATTACACTTCAAGTTGATTCATTTCACAGTAAAGAAAATTAAAAAAAACATTGACAGAACTCAGAAGTAATAAATCTCCACCATCTTTCATTATGTCCTCTGAATCGTATATCTACCACACAAAAAAAAAACTCAATTATTTCATATATATAAACACACATTCATTTACTTTTACAACATCATCGCCGCGTGAACATTTAATGTTTCTTCAACCGTTACAAAAACTTTATAAAATAAACATTTTCTCACTTTCTCCATAGTCTTCATAACTATATTATATAAATCCATTTTACGTTCTTCATATTCCCAAAACCATCTTTCACAAATCTTGCTCTTATAGAAAGATGGCTAGAATGTGTTTGATGGTGATGATTATGGTTGTTGTGACCATAAACATGGTGGCTAAGAGTGATCCAATTGCACCATGTTACTTCATATTTGGTGACTCTTTGGTTGATAATGGAAACAATAATCAACTTCAGTCATTAGCTAGAGCTAATTACTTTCCTTATGGGATTGACTTTGCTCTTGGTCCAACCGGCCGGTTTTGTAATGGCAGAACCACCGTCGATGTTATCAGTAATTCTAACTAACCACAACATTTCACCTCTTTCCTCTGTTTCTTTTTTCACTCTGAAACTAATTATACTCTGTTATTTTTATTTTTTTTGAAAAAATAGCTGAGCTTTTGGGTTTTGACAATTACATTACACCGTACGCTGCCGCAAGCGGACAAGATCTTCTCCGAGGTGTTAACTATGCTTCCGCTGCTGCCGGAATCCGAGAAGAAACCGGAAGACAACTGGTAAGTTATTACCATTTCAGTTAGAGATGAGCTTTTTGATTGTTATGTTCGGTTTAGCTCCATTTTAGAAATTTGAATTGGTTCGGCTTTTATCATTGAAAAAAAGGAAAAAAAATGGCTCGGTTTAATTTGGTTTTGAGTCCAGATTTGGTTCCTTTTTTTTAGAAATAGCTTCAAAATATGTAATTTAAAAAATTATAAATAAATAGCCATCTTAAATTACTACTCTGTTAGTTTAAGTGTTTTACATGATAAAAAAATATTTTCACACACTTATATTATATATATCAAAAATGAAATTTGGAATATTCGGTTTATGTTTCGGTTTTGCTTTGGTTTGTTCCCTAATCGCTTTAAAATATGGCACGAAGCGGCTTCTAACATATTTTGGTTGAAGAACTCTGATTCGGATTTGGTTAATAGCTCCATCCTTAGTTTTCCGAAACAAAATACTTTTAGTTTTAACTTATAAGATATTTACTGAAAACTAAGGAGATCTTCAAAAAAAAAAAAACATTCCTTTTTGATAACTTGATCTTCAAAATTTGATTGGGTGAAATATAAAGTTTCTGAATTGTAGAAACAAACTTTTTTTTTTTGCCATTCAATCATAACTACATCTTTTTTTTTGTTATATATTCATGGGTTTGAAAAACGAATTTGGGGATGTTCGGTTCTGTTTAATTACACTAAATTATGTTTTGGTTCGCTAGATTCGGATTCACCTTTTATATCTATTGTTAGTTTCATTACAAGATTTTTGTTTTTCATCTTGTTCTAGTGTTTCTTTAATTGTTCTTGTCTTTTTTTTGATCCTCAGGGAGGTAGGATAGCATTTGCAGGGCAAGTAGCAAATCACGTGAACACTGTGGGACAAGTAGTGAACATATTTGGTGATCAGAACCAAGCCTCTGATCACCTTAGCAAATGCATTTACTCTATCGGATTAGGCAGTAATGATTATCTCAACAACTACTTCATGCCCACCTTTTACTCTACCGGTAACCAATACTCGCCGGAATCCTTTGCTGACGATCTCATTGTCCGTTACACTGAGCAGCTTCGGGTTCGTATACTCTCACTCCTATATCCTCTGTTTCTTTACTTTTCATCTGTTTCTTGATCTAATGAAGGTTTTGGTGTTTGTTTTCTATATGTATGTGCCTTTTTGTGATAGAGCAGATATTGTATGCCAACGGAGCGAGGAAGTTTGCGTTAGTAGGAGCCGGAGCAATCGGATGTAGTCCGAACGAGCTAGCTCAAAACAGTAGAGATGGAACAACGTGTGACGAAAGGATCAACTCAGCTAACAGAATCTTCAACAGTAAACTCATATCTATAGTCGATCAGTTTAACCAGAACACACCAGATGCAAAATTCACTTACATCAACGCTTATGGCATCTTCCAAGACATTATTACAAACCCTGCTCGCTACGGTAACATAAAGAGACTATGAGCAAATGAAATTTTTTTTTTTCCTTATGATAATTTGCATAAAGTTTTTTATTTTTCTTTTTCAAAATTGTAGGGTTTAGTAATACAAATGCAGGATGTTGTGGAGTTGGGAGAAACAATGGACAAATAACTTGTCTTCCAGGTCAAGCTCCATGTTTAAATAGAAATGAGTATGTGTTTTGGGATGCGTTTCATCCTGGTGAAGCTGCTAATATTGTTATTGGAAGAAGATCTTTTAGGAGAGAAGCTTCTTCTGATGCTCATCCTTATGATATAGAGCAACTTGCAAAACTCTAAAGAGAGAAATTGAGAGAGAGACTTGTTAATTTTGTTTTTGTTAAGTGTTTTGATAGTTATTCAATGACAGATGAGTTTGGACTCAAGAAAAAAATGATGTCTAATTTGGTTTTGTGTTGTGTGTAATGTCACAAGTGTTTATGTAATGTTTTGGAGTTATTTTCACAATCAGCCGATGAGACAAAAACAGACTAGGGACAAGGGAATGATCTTGAAATCCGACTGGAAACAAGCCAAGTAAGACCAAATCGTTGTTTCATGCGGATCATCGTTAACTCAGCTTCAGCCACCTATAAACATAAGACTAGTAACCTCCTCGCAAGAGAAAAATTGAAGGACAAATACACTGCGATGCCTAGAGTAAAACTCCAAAACACCAAGAAAACTTCAAAGAAAGGCTTGTAGATGACTGCACAACTAATTACCATCCGAATGGCAAACACCATAAAGGAACTTTACATATATCGTACTAACAAACAAGTAAGAGGACCCGACAAAGAAAAAGAGCAAATGACCAACTTCAAAAAACCTAAACCAGAGGAGAGAGGACTTGCGCTTACAACAAAAGCCACAAATGTAGAGAAGACATTTTCGAGGGTTTCAATGACATTTATGAGAATAGTACAAAATACTTACAAAGGTACTTCAGATTGAAACTAACTTAAGAGTTTGAAGTTTTCGTTAAAACACTGACACTTAACTAGTTGAATTTAAATTTAGGAATACTTGCCATAATCTTTGTGCTTGTTGTTTGTTCATGTGCACTCGGAGAAGAGAAAGCTCCCGATCCTCACAAATAAGCTGGTATGTTCATTACAATGTTTAACCCTTATGTTACGGCGATCTCAGTTCGAAATACATGAATCATGTCAGAAGATACACAGCATGTGAATGGCACATTGGAAAGCTAGCACAGATGTAGGGGAAAATATAATCTGTCGCTGTTGGGTCCAAAGTTGGGTCGTTATTTGTCAACTCTAGATCTCTCATTTGGCCCAAAGATACATGCATGTTACACGTTAATGTGGTAACTAATAGAAAAATCAACTAATACACAGAATATAGTGATACGATGGTTGGGAAGTGAAAATGATTTACTAATATGATTCCGTCTCGTTAAGTTCTACGAAGTTTAATCAAAAATCAATAATGAGTGAATTGACACATACTTTTTAAAATATTAGTGTTTGTTTCTTCACATATCTAATGTAGATTTCTAACACGTCTCTTGAAATAATGGTTTTTACTATTTCATGTAAAATCAAATTCCACTTTAATATCGATAATAAACTTTTCTTGGGTCATTCTATTTGGGTCAACAAACGAGCCTCTGATACCATATTAACTTCTATGAGTTTACAACTTAAAACCAATTAGCAATAAGTGAATTAACACATATATCTTATATATTAGTGTTGGTCTCTTCGTATATCTTATATGGATTTTCTAACACTATTGGTTCTTGTTTGGTGAATATTGCAAAAGTCGATTCCCTAGTCACAAAATTATTAATCATTTGGTTTGATCAAACTTATTTAGATAATATTAAGAGAGAGGTGTTATCTTTTTTATTTCCCTAGGAGAGATGTGTTATTTTTTTTCCCTAGGAGAGAAGTGTTATCCCATGTTCTAAAAATCTCCGCCTAACTCCGATTACACCCTGCTTAGTCGCTAAGTCCACCCTCACCGCCTCGATTAATAACTAATCTATCAAAAAAGTCAGTCAACCAATTACTCTCCGGTTAATCCGATTAATCCCCGCCTAATCCGATTATCTTCTGCATAATCATGTATACTACATTTTTATGTATTTACTATAATTTTAAAAATAATATTATTTAAAAGTTTAATATAATGGATAAATATATTTTTAAAATATTAAAATAACCTAAAACTAATCTCCGATTAATCCCCGTTTATTCCCCGATTAATTCCTTAGGCGTTAAATTCACTCTCGCCGCCCTACTAGCACCTAACGATTTTTAAAACATTGGTGTTATCTATATGTTGCAAGTTTTGGTATTTTGTGTTCACGTGTTTTTTTGTTGACGTATTTTGTTTTCATTGTGAGAAGGAAGAAAAAAAAAGGAAAGAGTGGGTTCACATGTTGGACCATTGCAGAGAATCTCTTACGTTTATTTCAAACTCAGTACGGGCACTCATGACTTTCCAATGAAAATGTAAATCATGGTTTTTATTTTGTTTTACATGAATACAAACTATTTTTCTCAATATATAAAAGAAAACAGAAGTTTATCATATATTATTGCACCCATGACCCATCAGATGAGTTCTAACAGAGTCAGTCATATTTATTTTTCTTTTTTTCTAATAGAGTGATCAATAATACGAAGGAATTTATATATATATATATAGGCAATGATAATAATTATTTTTTATTTCAAGGATACAGAAATAAATAAAATTTGAGACTAGTAAACGTAAGAAATATATTAGGAGAATTGAATTAGTTAGTGCATGTTTGGTGGTAACTTTTGAGAAAAAATGGTAAAATTGATTGACGAAGACTTTCGAGTCTTCGACAAATCAACGGAATCGACTATTTCCTCTTCTTCTTTTTTTAAATAGAACCAAAGAAGCACAGATATAACTCATTATTTTCAACACAAACTCAAAAGATAGATATAACAATGACTCGAAGCCGTTGTTATTGTGTTTCTTGTATTATTACCATCTCTTTCTCCCTCCTTATAATACACTCTCTAGCTTCTCCTTCGTTCCACTTTTGCCGCCACGATCAGAGTGATGCTCTTTTGAAATTCAAAGACGAGTTTCCGATGTTTGATTCTAAACCAAGTCCGTGGAATAAAAGCACTGATTGTTGTTTTTGGAAAGGTGTAACGTGTGATGATAAATCTGGCCAGGTAATATCACTCGACCTTCGTAGCAACCTTCTCAACAGTTCTTTGAAAGCTAAGAGTAGCCTTTTTAGACTCCAGTATCTTCGTAACCTAGACCTCTCAGATTGTAATCTCTACGGAGAGATTCCTTCTTCCCTAGGAAACCTTTCTCGTCTCATAAATCTTGAGCTTTCTTCTAATAAATTGGTGGGTGAGATTCCGGCTTCATTAGGCAAACTATATCAACTAAGAAACCTTAGTCTTGGGGATAACTATCTCATAGGAGAAATTACTTCTTCCCTAGGAAACCTTTCTCGTCTCTTAGATCTTGACCTTTGGAATAATACTTTGGTAGGTCAAGTTCCAGCTTCCATCGGAAACCTAAACGAACTAAGAGTCATGTCACTTGACCGTAACGGCTTAAGTGGCAATATTCCTATTTCATTTACTAATTTAACGAAACTTACCCATTTTACAATCTTCCATAATAACTTCACATCACTTCCATCTGACCTGAGTGGCTTCCAAAACTTGGAGCATTTTGATGTTTCTCAAAACTCATTTTCCGGGCCATTCCCTAAATCTTTATTCTCGATTCCTTCATTGAAATTGGTTTATCTAGACAGAAACCAATTCACAGGGCCTATTGAGTTTGAGAATGCATCTTCATCATCTAAGCTTGAGAATCTACTCCTTCTTCAAAACAGATTAAATGGCTCAATCCCTGAATCCATATCTAAATTTGCCAACCTCGTATTGTTAGATATTGCCAACAACAACATCAGTGGGCCAATTCCTAGATCTATGTCAAAGTTAGTTAGCCTCCTTATGTTTGGTCTTTCCAACAACAAGTTGGAAGGTGAATTACCATCTTGGTTGTGGAGATTGTCGTCAGCAATGTTTTCTCACAATTGTTTCAGCAGTTTTGAGAAAATATCTTCAAAAGAAACATTTATCAAAGTGTTGGATCTCAGTTCAAATTCATTCCGAGGACCATTCCCTCTTTGGATCTGCAAGCTTAAAGGGTTAGACTACATAGATTTGTCTAACAATCTATTTAGCGGCTCGATTCCTTCATGTTTAAGGAACTTCGATCTTTCGGGGCTAATTCTTGGGAACAACAACTTGAGTGGAACTCTTCCAGATATGTTTGCCAATGCTACCAAGTTACAGTCATTGGACATTAGTCGCAACCACTTGGAGGGGAAGTTTCCAAAGTCTTTGATCAACTGCAAAACCCTACAATTCGTGAATGTTGAAAGCAACAAAATCAAGGACAAGTTTCCATCTTGGTTGGGATCTCTAACATCTTTACAAGTCCTCATCCTCAGATCAAACAAGTTTTATGGGCCATTGTATCATCACAACATGTCCATCGGGTTTCATGGTTTGAGAATCATCGATATATCACACAATGGCTTCACCGGAACACTCCCACCTCACTTTTTCTCCAGTTGGCGTGGAATGATTACGTTAGACGTCATTGGAAGTTATGAGTACATTGAAAACATTCAGAATTTTTCTCTTATCTATCGCTCCATGGATATGGTGAATAAAGGAGTAGATATGAGTTTTGAGCGGATCCGACAAGACTTCAGAGCCATTGACTTCTCGGAAAACAGATTTTATGGCAAAATACCTGAATCCATTGCTTGTTTGGAGGAATTGCGTCTTCTCAACTTATCAGGTAACACATTCACAAGCAGTATTCCACGATTCTTGGCAAACCTGACAAAGCTCGAGACATTAGACCTATCTTGTAACAAGCTGTCAGGTCAAATCCCACAAGATCTTGGTAAACTTTCGTTTCTATCATACATGAACTTCTCCCACAACTTTCTCCAAGGTCCAGTGCCACGAGGCACACAGTTTCAAAGACAGAAATGTTCTTCATTCTTGGACAACCATGGACTATACGGTCTCGAAGAAATCTGTGGGGAAACTGTTTTACCGAGTCCTACATCACAGCAACCGGAGGAGTTGTCATCAGACGAGGAGGATACAATGTTCAACTGGGTAGCAGCTGCGATAGCCTATGGACCTGGCGTATTCTGTGGTTTGGTGATCGGTTATATCTTCACTTCACACAATCATGAATGGTTTGCTGAAAAGTTTAGTCGAAAAAAACTCAAGAGTTACTACAACTGCTCGTTAAGCCTATCTCTTGCAATCTCTCTAATAATTGTGTAACGTCTCGTTCGTGTTTGTATTGAATTTGGCAGGTGTGTTCTCCAAAAGACTCGTTTGTGTTTGTAATTTTCTATTTTATGGTTTTGTAATACATGTATTTTGTGGTATTTAATATATCTTGACTTTAAAATGTATACGTTGTGTTTTGCAAAATAGCTATATTATGGATCTTGTATACCAAACTGATATCTCTGGTATAAAAGTGGAGACTCTAATTCTTGAAGGAAATAGTGACTGTCTGATTCATGAAACAAAATGTATAATATGACTTTTAATTTATAGGCTAACACCTTTCTATAGTTTACTTAATCTTGCTATATAAAATTATAAAGAAAAAATAAATGAAGATAATACATGATGTCACGTTTTCTGATGCAAAGTATTTGGTAGATCATGGTACAAGGAAACCTATTACTCTTACATTAATACATATGAAGCTCGTATTTCTACCGACAAGGAAAACATAAAACGGTAAAAGACACATACATACAAAGGTTCGTATTTTCACTAATGGACCATATAGTAATAAGACATACAAACATTACATTATTATTCGTTATGCACTAAATATATTAAGGGAACGGAGCAAATCTCTTCATATCGGTTTCCACTATATCAAGCGCAAATCCTTTACCATGATGAACCCAATAATCAGCCATCGGATATTTCTTATCCAGTCCCATAATCTCATCTCGAGATGACTTCAAAGATTCTGTCGAGATTCCATACTTATCGTCTCGTTTCTTCAGTAGCCCTGGCTTGACTTTTCCAATATTCACATCTTGTGGTGAAACCATTAGTGACGGGGCACCTAGTGGCAATTTATCCCCTACATCACAAATTGAAAGTGCCATGCTTATTTGAAAATATTGGTCTAGTCAAAACCAAAAAATCGATTCCTACTACGTAAAAATCTCTCTATATATAACGATTTCTAGGAAATGAAAACAACTAATACAGTTCAAAAGATAAAAATAATCACCGCGATCGGTCTGCCAAGTGCACCAAAACTTTCCATAGGTTTTGGCAATTTTTTGGAGCTCTGGCTTTGCAACAAGCTCAGGGAGCCTTGGAGTTACTAATAGGCCTGTTTGAATCTACAACAACGTAAATCTAGTCAACTTTTTGTTTCTCAATTTATACAGCTTTACCTTAATTAACATCAAAGTCTCTGGAAATGATAAATTAAAATTTATAGAGAATTAAGTTAACCTCATAGTCATGTGAGTGCCAAAGTTTTTGCTCCTCCGATGAAAGATTATTGAATAACCTTTCCGACACAATATACTCGACCCCTACATTTAAATACAAAACATAAAAGCATACAAAATAAGTCTTATATCTTTCTTCAAATGTTAAATCTTTCTCTTTTATAAGATTAAGTTTTCTTTTGATTAGAAATTGTTATTCTCTTTTTCAAACGTTGCCATAGATTCTATGGTTTCAGACGATTTTGGATTCTAATAAAAAAAAAAAAAAAAAAATTGGGCGTCAAAACATATATGAATAACTATCATACGGATGCGTACTTTGAATTTTAAACTATCTTGTTTAGTAAAAAATGTTAGAAACCCATATATATAGATACAGACCGATGAGATGTGGTTTAGAGGTGTCGCAATCGTAAACAGCACATTGAAGAAAGTCTTCGTTGACTCGTTGAACATAGAAATGGACTTCAATCTGACGGCTAGGATCGTGACCATAACAAGCAAAGGAACACAAATGAAGACTCATCTGTTTGATTGGTTTCATCGACTGAATCATTGCCGTTCCTTTATCAAGCACCGTTGTCTTCATCGTCATTGGATCTCCCGGAGGTAAGTTATCTCCCCCCGGGTAGGCTCCCGGAAGCTTATCACTCGACGCCATTACACACACGAAAACGACAAAGTTTTGTTTTGCTATAATATAGAAATTTAATGTATCATTTCTTCTTGTTTTTATAGTGGTGGGAATATGAGTGTTGGTGTCATTGTTGCATGAGGAAAATGTGACGTGGATGAATTGAGAGGGACACGTCACTAAGTTTTTAGTGTTAATGTGGCGAGAAATGTTTGAGGTTGAGATTTGTATGTGACACGTGGATGATGCTCATGATGTGGGATTAGTCTCTCTGGACACTTGGCACTTTTAGTTCGATTATGACTTGTAATGTATCTACGATGAGGAATTGGACTCGGCGTCGTTTTTGGTCTGCTCGCAATTCAAAATTGCCAGATCATGAAATATGATGGTCGTGACCGATTTGGTCCAAAATTTATTCACATTCCTATCTAAAAAATAATTGATCCAAAATTTATTCAAAACTTAGATTTTAAGTTGACCCAAATTAATGTCGTCAAAATTTGAAAATATTTGAATTCAAAATATCAAAATCTAATAAGTTGTGCCAACCAAATAACAAAATTAAAAGCAGTTCTCTTTGACATGTATATAAACTGAGTTTAGGAAGTTTACTTAGCTGGTTTGTTTTCTTTTGGTTTCATAATCACACATACAATATCAAGTTTGATATCAATTGTTGATAGATATTTTTTCAAATGATGACTCATCGACAATAGTTTTCGGCCACAACTTTATTATGAAAAACGTTATAAAAAATAAAAATACAAAGTATAAAGAACATGTACTCGTTGGTCAAAGTTAAAATATTTGTCATTCACCACCATTGATAAAGATCGTTAGTTTTATAAATGTATAAAACTAATTAAGTTAACAATCTCCACAACCTTTGAATACAAACTTTTATGATTCACAATTTCTTAAAATTTATATAACAAGAGAAAATCTATATACGATATTTTTGTATATTCTGTGCTACCTATATATATATATTTCTTAATTTGGAATATAAATCTTAATATTAGAAATCCCAACGGTAATAATACAACGTAAACTCCGTGTTGTAGGTCCCACAAAGTTAAACACAGCTTTCCGAATCTAATAGCTTCGGCTCCGAACCTAAAAAAGACACATGACCGTTACACCGAACCTAATTTAAATACCAATCATCACTCTCCTCTCTTCCTCCGACAAATCTCACAAACTCTCTCATCTCTTTCTCTCTCTCTTCTTCATCAATGGCGACGAAGCTCATAATCAAGAAAACAACAAAATCAATCAATCGTCAGCAACGTAACTACTTTCGTCGTCATCGGAAAACTCCGATCGGATGTACACTTTCACCGGCGGCAGCAACAACAACCGTAATCGCTTCAATCAACAAATCGATTTACAGATGTCACCGAACCTTTCTCTGTTTATTTTCCCGCCTCGAAAATCGTCCAAAAGGATTCAAAATCCTCAAAACTCGTCACGATTCCGAATCTGTGATGTTTCAAAACCATCCGTTGTTTCACGAGAGATCTGGTGAATCATTCGACGAGGCGAAGAAGACGATCGTTTTAGATCTAGACGAAACGCTTGTTCATTCATCAATGGAGAAACCAGAAACTGTTCCGTACGATTTCGTCGTGAATCCGAAAATCGACGGTCAGATCTTAACCTTTTACGTAATCAAACGGCCAGGAGTTGACGAGTTTTTGAAGAAGATAGCAGAAAAGTACCAGATCGTGGTTTTCACGGCGGGATTGAGAGAGTACGCTTCGTTAGTGCTTGACAAACTGGATCCAGGGCGGCGCGTGATCTCACGCAGCTTCTATAGAGACGCGTGTAGTGAAATTGATGGAAGGTTAGTTAAAGATTTAGGGTTTGTTATAAGAGATTTGAGGCGCGTGGTTATTGTTGACGATAATCCAAACTCTTACGCACTTCAACCGGAGAATGCTTTTCCGATAAAACCGTTTTGTGATGATTTGAATGATGTTGAGTTGAAGAAGCTTGGTGAGTTTTTTAATGGTGATTGTGATAAGTTTGAAGATATGAGAATTGCTTTGAAGGAGTTTGTTGGAAGAGATGAATAATAATTGATTTTTTTTTAGATTAATTTTTGTATTTAGAGGATTTGATTAAGAAAGATTGAACAATTGCTTTGTTTGTTCAATTTGTATTTGTGTAAACCCCACACTACTCCTCTCATGAAAACCAATTTGTTAATTTGTTTGTTTCATTAGCGCTTCTCTGTGTCTGCAATTAAAGTTTTTCAATGAAGATTTTACATTTGAGTTATGGTCCTTACGGATAGACCGTATTTGGGCTTTTAATGGGCCTATTCTATTAATCATTTAGTTCAACACTATACTGTATACATAGTTTTTGTATTTGAATTATGGATTAATGTATGTCAATAGAGGTTTTTTTTATAGAAAATTCTAACATATTGGGTTTTAAAAGGTTATTTTCAATGGTTAATTGACATATTAAAATAAGAATTTGCATTATCAAACAACATATAACTTTAAAAATATTTTAAATTTTAGAAAATCAATCTTTTAGACACAAAGAAAAAAAAAACTAAAAATCATTTTTTTGTAAGACAAGTGGAGTAATATTTATTGTGTTAACAAGTAACATAATAAACATTATTTACATATTCAACTTTACACATATTTTATATGATGTAATAATTTATTTAAAATGATATAAAACAATTTAACAAACATTATTTAAGTTGATCTATATAAACTAATAACATCAAAACCACAGACGATTAGTTTCTATCTATATATCTGACCGTTCATTGAAATATGAGTCTTTCTTACAGATGTCAAAACCATCGCTTTGCTCATTATTAACGGAGTTCTCTGGAGTTGTGAGCGACAAAGAAATAGAGATATGGTAAAAAGCTAAACGTAAGAAAAAGTACTTAGATCGCTTTGTGACGCCACTCAATGTTTTACTTTCATCCAAACGCTTTCATTGATCTTGAGATTGTTTTGTCCTTTAGTATCTTAATAATTATGAACACCAAGAATAGTTTTTAAGCATGTATTTACCTAGATGGTAATTTGTAACATACATCGACGCACAAGTTTGAACCAGAAATTGTGTAGATTCATTAAATAGAGCGTAATTTTTTCCCATTTTTCATATGAAGTAAATGTTGCGTACAAAAAAATAGTAATTATTCTACTATGGTAGATCCAGTTTTCTACCCAATTACTCCAAATCTTTATAATCACGCTCCAATAATATTACTAAAAGAACGAATTGAATAAAAAAAATTCTGTATGAGTATTGAATCTTAAACTTTCTTACATATTTAAATTCTTGTCATTGGAAAAAAAAATTCTTATAAAAGAACTACGTAAACTAAAAGAGAGAGAGAAAAAAAAAGTTATTTAAATCTTTGTCGAACACAAATCTCATACTCTCACACGAATTATGATATAGCTTAAAAGCAAACTATGTGAGCTTTGGAAATACTTTTTTATAATTTGCAAAGAATGAGTACATACTACATGCAATTTTCATGAGAAAAAAAATAAAAATAAAAAATGTTAAAAGAAGTTACAACGAAATTTCTCATTTTGTATTTATCTAAAATTATGAATCATTAAACTGCAAACACCACCTTTTCTTAGCTTAGCCAAGCCAATAATTACAAGTCAAAACTCAGAGACAAACAACACAAGAAAAAACCAAAAAAAGACAACCAACATTAAACACGCCCTCAATGTTTTATAGTATGTTTTCATTTATTTATTTTTTGGTCAACAAAATTATCTTCTAATTAAAAAAAAAAAAGAAGGAGCTGATAATAATTAAACCACCAAACCCATCTTTTGGCTCAACTGTTGTTGTTGCCATTCTCGTACGCGCTTCATCAAACCAAAACCAATCCTCAAAATTCTTAAATTCTTTTTTTGCTTGACGTTCTCTCAATTCATATTTCTCTGAAAAAAATTGTTCCTTTAATCAATCAATCAAGAAGCTTTGAGGATTTTTCCATTTTGCATCTATCGAGATCGGGTCAAATCTTCTCCAGTCATCTGGTACGTTTAATAATTCCAAATCACAAAGCATCAGAGGAACAATAATAATCTAATTATTTGATGTTTAAATCTGATTGGTTCTGTCTGATTTGGAATCATTTGGTTGGTAAAAGCAAAAGGGTTTGGTTTATCCAATCACGTTTTTATCCTTTTTAGATTTTTTTGTCTTAAATTTAGGGGTTTTGTCTTAAGGGTTCTTTGTAGATTCATTTGGTGTGTTTGATTTGGAATCTTGTGTGGGAAAGTTTTGATTTTGATTGTAAATTATGTTACTTTTCTTCTTAAATCTTGAGAAAATGATTCGTAGATTTATCAAATGGTGATCCAAACACTTTGATAATGGTTTTGTTGAGTCTGAAACTGGATTAATTGAGTTAAAAGTTTAATGCTTTCAATGATTCAATCTATAGTTATCTGATTCTGATCAATGGGTCTCTCTAGTTGAGCTTCATTTTGGATCAATGAATTGAGATTTTGTTGATTCTGTTTCAGGTTTGGTTTCAGCCTCTTTGGATTTGAAGTGGTTTGAGGAATGGATGAAAATAATGGAGTTTTAAGCTCACTTCCACCTTTCCTTACTAAAACATATGAAATGGTTGATGATTCTTCTTCTGATTTGATCGTTTCTTGGAGCGAAAACAACAAAAGTTTCATTGTCAAGAACCCGGACGAGTTTTCTAGAGATCTTCTTCCTAAATTCTTTAAACACAAGAATTTCTCAAGTTTCATCCGTCAGCTTAATACATATGTAAAGTTTTTGTCTTTTGTATTCATCTCTTTGAGTATGAGTTTTTGCTTTGATGTTTAACCTTGTTGTGTGTTTCGTAGGGTTTTAGAAAAATCGATCCTGAGAAATGGGAGTTCTCAAATGATGATTTTGTTAGAGGTAGACCTCATCTTATGAAGAAGATTCATAGACGAAAACCGGTACATAGCCACTCATTACAGAATCTACAAGCGCAAAATCCGTTGACAGAATCAGAAAGACAAAGCATGAAGGATCAGATTGAAAGACTGAAAAGAGATAAAGAAGGGCTTCTCGCGGAGCTACAGAACCAAGAGCAAGAACGGAAAGAGTTTGAGCTACAAGTAACTACATTGAAAGATCGGTTACAACATATGGAACAACATCAAAAATCAATAGTGACATATGTTTCACAGGTTTTGGAAAAACCAGGACTTACACTAAACACCGAAAACCACCAGAGAAGAAAACGAAGATTACAAGAGAGCTCTCTTCCTCCAAACCATTCACATATAGAGCAAATCGAAAAGTTAGAATCTTCACTAACTTTTTGGGAGAATCTTGTATCAGAATCATGTGAAAAGAGCGGTGTACAAGCATCAAGCATGGATCTTGATGCAGCTGAGTCAAGTTTAAGTATTGGTGAAACAAGACCCAAGTCTTCAAAGATTGATATGAACTCAGAGCCTCCTGTAACTGTGGTAGCTCCAAAAACAGGTGTTAATGATGACTTTTGGGAACAATGTTTGACTGAGAATCCAGGATCTAACGAGCAACAAGAAGTTCAGTCAGAAAGAAGAGATGGCGACAATGATAACGGTAATAAGATTGGAAATCAAAGAACGTTTTGGTGGAACTCAGGGAATGTAAATAATAACATTACAGAGAAAACTTGAGGTTTTTTTTTTTGTAAAATAGATTTTTTTTTTCTTACTGAGATTATTGTAATTTATGTTCATATTTAATATGTTTCTGTAACCTATTTTTATATATTGTTTGAGACAAGAGTAACATAGATGCATATTATTTCCATGGAGAAAGAGTGACATAGTTTAAGAACATAAAAAAAGCAATGAAATTCCAAAAGAGTATTAAAAAGCTCCGATGCCGGGAATCGAACCCGGGTCTCCTGGGTGAAAGCCAGATATCCTAACCGCTGGACGACATCGGATGTTATGAACGTTGTACTTTTATTACATATATAACTATTTATGTTGACAATTCAATGATAATTAACTAAACAAATCACGAAGATATATATATATATCTGAATCTGACCGTTACTTTAATAAAATTGCATTATTAATTTATTATGCTCAAATGTTTTTAAAATTAAAATGGGTAGTGCAGCAATGGGCCCCACTTATTTAACTATATCAAGAACTTCTATAAAGGTTTAATTTTTTTTTCTTCTCTAAAGGTTTACTTTCGTCGGCGATTTCAATTTTTTTTCTCACTGCATCTTCGCCGGCGATTTCAAGTATTTTTCTCTGTAGTTCCGTCGGAGATTGGTATAACAGTAAGTTTTCGAATCTATACTATAGTTTCATCTTGATTTTGTTTACGATTTACTATAATTTTTGTTTATGAAATCTTTATCTTTCTTATCGGGTTATAATTTTCGTAATAATTCTTCAGAGATTTCAAGTTTTCATAAACGTGTCTAATTTCTTTCACTCAGATTCGAAAATTTATGTTTTTTTTTCTTCTAATTATATTCTTAAGGTTTCAAAATCGCTTTTTTTTTTGAGTAAAACTAATCGGAGATTCTTATATTCTTGGGTATATGTCGTTGTTTCTTTAAAGTTATGTCTCTTGTTATTGTTTTATTAATCAAAGATTATGTCTTTTTAACAATCTCTTTTGGTTCATATATGTATAGGAAGACAGAGAGAATTATACCACGACGTCTTCATAATCTCTTCAGGTAAAATCTCTAAATTTGTGTTTTCGATTACACAATTCTTTTTGTTTTTTTTTTGGATTGTTGTCGAATTTGTGTTGTGTTCTGCCCAAAATTTGATGCTTTTCTTTTAACTTCTTTCTCTCGTTTTGTGTAAAATTTTTGAAACATGTGTGTTTGTTTGAATTTGTATAGGAATAAAGAGAGAAATCATTCTTCTCATTGATCACAGATTTTTCTCAGAGGATCCTTCACAGAAACTATTCAGGTAAATATCTCTAAACTGTGGCTTTAAAAGCCAAAAGATCTAACATATGCATTATTGATAAGAGTCTAATGAGAGTTGACTAGATTGATAGTCCTAAGCCAATGACTTAAATCTCTAAATGGGGCATGGGAATCTGAGAAGCCCCTAAATCTCTAAACTTATAACAAGATAAAGCTAATAGCTTGAATCTCTAAAATGGGGGTATGGGAATTGTAAAACCCCCTCAAATCTCTAAACTTATAATAGTATAAAGCCAATGGCTTAAATCTCTAAAAGGGCATGGGAATTGTATAAGCCCCTTAATCTCTAAAGTTATGAAACTGTCGGCTTAAAATCAGGGGATAATGGGAATTACAAATGCCCTGAAATCTCTTAAGAACACGAAGGATATGAGAACTGCAAAAGAGGGTGTGTCCTATCTGAGCCTAATCATGATATAAAGGGGAAATGGGAATAGAAAAAGCTCCTAAAGGTTCAGGTTTTTTTAGCTCTATTAGAGCTGTCCAATTGGAGTCACTTAAAACATATATTTCGGTTCAATAACAAAGGGGAAATGGGAACAGAAAAAGCCCCTAAAGGTTGACTATTGATTACTCAAAGGGGAAATGGGAATAGAAAAAGCCCCTTAAGATTGCCTAAAATGATAACACAAAGGGGGAAATGGGAACAGAAAAAGCCCCTAAATGTTGACTATTGATTACACAAAGGGGAAATGGGAATAGAAAAAGCCCCTTAAAGTTGCCTAAAATGATAACACAAAGGGGGAAATGGGAACAGAAAAAGCCCCTAAATGTTGACTATTGATTACACAAAGGGGAAATGGGAATAGAAAAAAACCCTTTAAGATTGCCTAAAATGATAACACAAAGGGGGAAATGGGAATAGAAAAGGCCCCTTAAGGATCAGTAGCTCTATTAGAGTTGTCTGATGTGAATGGCTGAAAATCGATATGCTGGTTCAATAACAAAGGGGTATGCAATTAGCAAAAGCCCTTAAACCTCTAAAATTAGTGGGAGTTGCAAACAAATTGGGTATAAGATTTGAAAATCCCTAAATCTTAACACAAAGTATCAGATATTCCGTCTGAATATGTGAGCTATAAAACTAAAACAGATCACAAAAGTTCCCTAATAGTAACACAATCAACGCTTGCTTAGTCTACAAGGGGGAAATGGAAAGAAAAAGGCTCCAAAGTTAATGTTTCAGAGTTCATGTACACTAGCTCGTCTGATTTTCTGAACTCTTTAATCAAAACATTCCCATGGGAGAGTTGTCTTAAGATAACATAAGTGATTTGAGCTTTAGAGCTGATGCACACTGACATGTCTGAATGTGTGAGCTCTTTGGTCAAAATAGTCCCATGCTAGTTGCCTAGATAAGCACACACCAAGGCCTAACAACAAATTCTAAAGCTCCCTAAAGATTAACACAACCAAGAAATGCTTGGTCTGAATATGTGAGCTACAGAATTGTAAAACTCACGTAGGAGTTGCCTAATAATAACATAACCAGCAGCTGCTTGGTTCACAAAAGGGTCTTCTCTTTGGTCACGAATGTAAAATCTCTAAATTATGGTTTCTAATGGGAGTTGCTTTAATTGAATCAAATGGGGTATACAAATTCAATAGCCCTTTAAAGCTTGAAACCAATGCTTAAATGCGTGAAGCTCTAATAATAAAAACAGTTCCGTAAGAGTTGACTTAACACAAACAAGCAAACTGTTTGAGCTATAAAACGAAACAGCCTCATAACAGGCCCCTAAATCTCTAAAACCATGTCTGATGGGAATGGCTTAAACCGATATTTCGGTTCAATAAAAAGGGGTATGCAATTAAAAAAGCCCTTAAAGCTCTAAATTTAGACCAGTTCAATGAGAGCTGCCTATATTGAAACAAATTGGGAATAAGAATTGAAAAGTCCCCCTAAACCTTAACACAACTAACAGCCTCTTAGTCTACAAAGAGGAAATGGGATAGCTAAAATCTCTAAAAGTTAAGTTTCAGAGTTCATAACTCGTCCGATTCTTTGAACTCTTTAGTCAGAATAGGCTCATTGGAGTTGTCTTATGATAACATGAGGGATTTGAGTTTTAGAGCTAAATCACGCTGACATGTCTGAATATGTGAGCTCTTTAATTATATAGTCCCACGGTATAGTTGCCTAAAACAAACACAAAGCAACGGCTTACAACAAATTGAAAAGCTCCCTAAAGAATAACACAAACCAGCATCTGCATGTGTGAGCTTCAGAATTTTAAAAGTCTCATAATGATATAACCAGCAGTTGCTTGGTCCACAAAAGGGAAATGAGAGTAACATTCTTCTCGTTGGTCACAGATGTAAAATCTCTTCTTGGGAGAGTTTACTGATTGATTACACAAACCAGCTGACTTAAATCTCTAAATTGTTGGTCATGGATGTAAAATCCCTAAATTGCTAACACAAACCAGCTTCAACACACAAAAGAAAAGGATATGAGGATTACAAAAACTTTTAAAAGCACAAGTGTTAGAGCTTATACACACAAACATTCATGAATGTATTGATGGGAGAGTGGCCTAAACTTGATAACACAAACCCAACAAATGAGACATAAGTAGTCTTGTTGTGTCCTATAAAGGAACCAGCGGCTTTACATAATGTTCTTCGGAAAAAACCTCTAAATTGTGGTTTCTGTTTCACAATTCTCTGACTTGTGTTTCAAACCCAACAGATTAGACATGTTGCGTCCTGTCAAAATATCTAGTGATCTAAAGATCACTAAACCAGTCCTAAAGTTCGAAAACCCTCTAAAAGCCTCTACTATTAGAGCTTATACACACACAAAAACATTTTATAACACAAAAACATTTTATAACACAAAATGTTAATGATGGGAGAATGTAACAAATGGGAAATGGGGATTATAAAAGCCTCAAGTCATCTTCTAGGTTTTGAGCTCATACACACTAAAATCACAAAATCTCTAATAAACGCAGATGCATGCGATCCTAGTACAATTTCTCTAGAACTAAAGAAACAAAGGGGAAAAGAGATCTAATAAAGTTTTTTAAAAAGTTCAAAGTTTTAGAGCTCACAACATTAACACACATGTGAGCCTTTAACTAAAATAAACCATGTGGGAGTTTCCTAAATTGATAACACACACCAACTGCTTAAAAGAGAGGATATGCAAATTACAAAAGACTCTAAAAGCATAACTGCAAAAGACTCTAAAAGCATAACTGCAAAAGACTCTAAAAGCATAACTGCAAAAGACTCTAAAAACAAAATTACAAAACACTCTAAAAATACAACTACAAAAGACTCTAAAAGTCATTAATGTTAGAGCTCATGCATACAAAAATGCAGGAATTTGATAGCTCTTTTGATTAGAAAGGTTCATGGGAAAGTTGCCAAAATAGATAAAAAAAACAGTGGTGCTTGTCAGAATCAAAACAAGGAGTTAAGAAAGTCTCTAAAAGGTAATACTGTAAGAGCTGATACACACGATCCGCCTATATATGGGAGTTCTATAATTAGAACAGCTGATGGTGGTTGCCTACAGTAACTACAAAATCCAGTGGCTTTGAATTCTGTTCTGAGTCTGGAAAAAAAGTTTTAGCTTTAGAGCTATGTAACAGTTGCATGATGATGAGAATTAGAAAATCCTTAAACCCTTATTCTCGTGAGATAAAAAAAATTAACAGCATATATATAAAGTGAACTGAAGTAATGTTTTTATTATTACAGGAGACTCCGAGAAGATTTCTTAGTGTATGTGGACTTCAAGATAGGTATTTGTTTCTCCTAACTTTGTATTTCATTTTCTTATATTGTTATAAACTTAAGATATGGCAAAAATAATGTTTTTGTAGATATACAAAACGAGATTGTTTACTAGAGTAACAGAGTCAGATCATTTTTGTTGAAAATGGACTCTGTTATAACCTAAAGGTATGTAAATGGTTTAAATTACTTGGTTTCTTAGTGATATTCTGAAACTATTTAATTTAAAGAATGAAATTAATGTAAGATAAAAACATGTTCTTCTTCTATGTTTGTATTCAATTGGTTGATATTGTTACTCATGTTAGAAATCTGTTTCACAGCAAAAAGCTGATGGAAATGAAATTCTTCATATTAATTGATTCTGAAATTGACAAGCCTTTATTTGAATACAGTTATAAAGTGATCAACTAGAATTGATTTGGCAATCACTCTTCTTAGTGATTGGATCTATGAAGTTACAGGTAAGAGAGGTGAGTGATGTTTTGAACAAAATTACGAGTAAAGATATATATAACCTTTTCTAGTGAGGCCAATGCTTTGATTTTATTGGTTGCTTTATTAGAATACATTTACTGTAAACCAACAAACTCTCTATTTTGTGGTGCATTATTATCCTTTAATATCTATGTGTTTCGATTGCTGCATAAGTTTATGACTTGATTTTTTTGGTTGTTGTATACACCTATGTGATGAATGGTGCGTGGTCTTGATTTGAACCCCTGATTTGAATTCTTTGGATGTTAAGTGGTCTATGCTTTGAAGCTATGGCTTGAGCATTTTATTTCTTCTATGGTCTGTTTGTTTGAAACAATGGCTTGAAAATTTTGGTTGTTGTGTTGTTTTTGCTTACTTGAATATGTTAGTTGGTTGTCTGATTTTTGTTTTGAAGTTACGGTTTAAATATGTTGTTTTTTGTGTGGTAAAATCTGTTGTTTGTTGTGTAGTCTTTATGTGTCTGAATTTGTTGTGTGTGTTTAATGCTAACTTGAACATATTGTTTGGTTGCGTAGTCTAATTTTTTCTCGAAACCGATGGCTTGCATTTATTGATTGTTGTGTGGTTAGATGCTTTTGATTGAGCCCTGCTTGAAATTATATGGTGGTACTTGTTCTTTTATGGATTGATTGGTTTATATCAATTGGTTTCGTTGATTTAAAAACTATACTTTTACTATCTCACTACTTGGGAATTTATGGCAAACTCAAAGAATCTTTGAGTTGATTAATTTCTTTAATTGTCCTTAGTATGTATTAGCTTTTGATATGATTAGAGGTGTCTCTTTAATTGTCTATTCCAGTTCCATTTGGACCGTGTAATACATAAATAAGTGCCACTCTTCGTTTAGCAACATCATTAGATAGACCTTGTACCACAAGATCATGGAATGTTCTTGGATCGTACTTCTGTGTTAGACTTTGATGCCGCTGAGCATTTCTACGGCTATACTTCTCACCAAAGCCTGAATCATTTTCATTCTTGAACCAACTCACCTGTGTAATCATGCAACCAATCCTCATTCTCTGCACTATTGATTAAAAGAGCTAACGACTCGCGATCAGAGGAGCTTGAATCAGATATCAAGAAAAGTTTTTGCCTCGATGATGAATTCTTGACCAATTAAACGATATTCCACAACCGTTTCTTAGAACAGCTCTACTCATATCTTCTTACTCATGCTTCTCACCTCGAGGTACTTAGTTAGAAGCAATAGACATATCACTTTTATTACCAGAACTCTCTCGAACATTAACCGCTCCTCCCGCTCTCCTTGTCCCTCTAAACTTTCGCCTTTTATGCCCATTACCACGCAGTCTAACATTACAAGAAATCAAATCATCACTATCACCTCCAACCTCGTTTAACTGATCAGACAGAGTCTTGAAAATACGCTTACTAACTCTATCTTTCGATACCGATTTCACCGAAGCGACACTATAAACCTCATTCAAATCTTCAACTCTATAACTCTTCCTACTCGACGAATCAAACTTTTCATCAGAAGGAGTAACATTAGATGTTCCAAAATTCACAATTGGTGAAGAATTAGACAACCTAAGACAAGACCTTCTTCTTCTTCTTCCCTCCTTATGATGTTCTTTCCAATTCAAGCTCGCTGATGGATCGTTAAGTGATCTTGATCGTTGTAGAACCATGAGATCTCTCAAAAGAAGAGGCCGGTCAGTTAAAAACCGGAGTCTGTTTATTGTGCATATGATTCTTCAAGTGAATACAGTTGGTTAAATGAATATAGTTACGAAGATGCTCACCGATGTGTCCATTTGAATCTTTTAGAATCCGAGAAGAAGCAACCTTAGACATGTTCAGAACTCAGAACAAGTGTTCTGTTTTCTTCCACAGAATCTCAATCTATAGAAGAACCAAACCAAGTTGTATCTCATTTTCTTGTTCGAAATCTTAAACCTTTCCAAATCTGACACTATTTTTCCTGTCACAGATTTTCCTTTGAATCATGTCCTTGTTCTATAAACTCAGAACTGATCAAGAATCAAGAAGTGGACTAAAGTCAACGTCAAATTCATTAGATTATTTTGATACCAAAAAATGTTTACAAAATCCTAATTGTACATGATGATACATCTATACCTCAACCACCACGTCTCACCATCTCCATTCTCCAACAAAAGATTCCAGTAACTATACAAAAACTGTGTTCTACTAATGTATCGTTTCAATTCACTACCAATTGCTAAAAGAATTGAATATGAGAGACTTGCATTTTCTTCTACTACTCACTAAGGTTTGCTTGTTGAAGTCAATGTTCTTGAAAGTTACGGTCCCTGCTCTCGAATCAGATTTGTGGGCTCACTAAGAACATACCTAGGAAGCTCATATCTAGCACCTGCATTGCGTAAGAAACAAACCAATAAGGTAACAAAACAGAGAAACGATAGAAACGAATCAGATTTTGCAAACCTCTTTCATCCCAACACAATGTAAGATCACGATTCTGAACAATCACACCTGCACTGTCTATAATAGTTTGTGCTAGTTTCAGTTCAGCTTCAGCAGCAGCTCGTAGCGCCTCCCATATCTCTGTTTATCATTAACTTAATTCAGCTCGTAGTGCAATGTAGATTATAAAACAAGAAAGAGATGATCTATATATATATATAAACAAACCTCTTTGACCACCATAGTGTGGAGAAGTATCCCAAAATTCCTCACGCATGTTAATAAGCTGTGCTCTTGTGATTGGTTCAGTATGTGCCCATGGTTTAGGTTTCCGTATTTTCGTTTTTTCACTGCCACCATACAAATTCACATACAGAAACTCATAACAGATCTACAACAGAAGATCACCCAACTTTCTAAGATCTCAATTATCATTAGGATCATTCTAATCATTTGTAATCTTTACTAATTAACACGCAAGATTAGCCAAACCCTAAATAGTTGTTTTATCTTGACGTCCAAGAAACTGAGATTTTGTTCAAAAATATCGTCAAGAATCACAAACGTCACACACAATAAATGAATCATAGTCAAGATAAAGAACATAAGTCAAAAAGATTACACATAATCTCAAAGATAGATACTTAATCGAATAAATTCAAATAACCTCCTCCTTCGTTTCTGGCCTGAGAAGAACTGATGCAACCCATTCTCCAACTTTTGAGCTAACGTTCGATCAAAGGTAATGCCAGTATAGAATTGATCGCCGGAGCTGAAACGGAGAAAAATAGCCGTCGAGTTGAATTTTACGGCGGTTAAGGCGGGAGAGTCACCGGAGAGGTCTTCAATAGTCGTCGTGAATTCCGTTTTCTCCGAGATTAGTATGTTAGAGAAAATTTAAAATTGACTCTTTCCACCTTTATAGTCACTTTTTTTATTTGACTTGCCTTTAAATAAACAGGTAGTTTTAGTTAGATATAACTTCTCTGAGCTTATAAGCAAAAGCGTCTGTAGTCCAACGGTTAGGATAATTGCCTTCCAAGCAATAGACCCGGGTTCGACTCCCGGCAGACGCATCTGAAATTTTGTTATTCTTCCTTTGTTTTTAAAAAAGGCTTAAAAGATAAGGCAACATACAATGACGAAACTATCCTCGCTTTTAACGAAACAAGCAAGCCAACGATCCTAACGCGTGATCTGTGGCTTTTCGGTAATTCACTTAAAAGTTTTTTTCCCCCTAAAAACAATAGTTTTGTGATAAAGACAGAGCGCAAGTCCCTTTTCTTTTTCTCTTGTTTGGTAATTTTCAATTCCGCGTCTTTCTCTTGCAGTAATCGATAAGATATTTGGCAACAGAATCTGAGAAATAAAAGAGAAACAAGTTTCAAATCTCCCATTAGGGTTTTTTCAACTTGAAAACAAAAATAAAAGAAGAAGACCATTTTGTAAAGTAAAAAGCTTTGAAACGAGAGAGAGAATCAATGGCGAGTTACAGACCAGATGATGAATACGATTACTTATTCAAGGTAGTTCTGATTGGTGATTCTGGTGTTGGTAAATCCAATTTGCTTTCAAGATTTACGAAGAATGAGTTTAGCCTTGAGTCTAAATCTACCATTGGTGTTGAGTTCGCCACTCGGAGTTTGAATGTTGATGATAAAGTCATCAAAGCCCAGATTTGGGATACTGCTGGTCAAGAAAGGTTTCAACTTTTTTCTTTAGTATCCTTCATTGTTGTTCATTTCTCGATCTGGTTTCTTAGATTTGAGACTTTTTGGTGGATATTTTTGTTCTCTCATAGATCGTTTGAGGTTTTTTGGTTGATGGGTTAGTGTTTTAGGTCTCTGTGAGTTGATTTAGATTCATTGGCTGGCTTGAGCTCGTTTACATGAAGAGATCTGGATTTTGGATTTGTATGTGATTTTAAAAACATGGGTTTGGTGTATGATTCTGATTATAAAGGTGACAGCTTGATTGGTTTCAGTCATTTCATTTCTATGATTCCTAACTCGTATTTCTCATATGTCATTGGAGATTGTTGAATCAATATTGGTTTCTCGGATCAGCTTCTTAAAAGTGAAAAAGCTTCTTACTTTGTATTATAATCAGAATTATTTCTGCTCAATGTCTTGAAGCATTACTTCTGCTCAGTTTTTCTCGATTTTTCTTATCAGTTTCGTGAAGCCTATTTAGACTAGTTTCGGGATTGGAAAGCTTCTTGCTTTGTATAATATGCTATTCTCTGTTTCTCTGATCAATTTCTTGACGCTTTGTGTAGTAGACTAGTTTCGATATTGAAAAGCTTCTTGCTTTACCTAATATGCTATTCTTGGTTTTAGTCATTACATTAACTATGTTCTGATGTATTGGTTAACTTAACTCTCAGTTTTATTGACAATGTTTCAATAGATACCGAGCCATCACTAGTGCTTACTATCGTGGAGCTGTTGGAGCGCTTATTGTCTACGATGTAACCAGACACTCAACATTTGAAAACGTTGAGACATGGCTGAACGAACTCAGGAACCACACTGATCCAAACATTGTAGTCATGCTTGTTGGCAACAAATCTGATCTCCGCCATCTCGTGGCTGTTCAGACCGAAGATGCCAAATCATTCGCCGAGAAAGAAAATCTTTACTTCATGGAAACCTCAGCTCTTGAAGCCACCAATGTTGAGAACGCTTTTGCGGAAGTCCTCACTCAGATTCACCATATTGTGAGCAAGAAGGCGATGGAAGCTGCGAGTGAATCTGCTAATGTTCCATTGAAAGGAGACAAGATTGATATGAAAGATGTTTCAGCTGTGAAGAAAGGTGGATGCTGTTATTGACCTGAGTGATTGTTTTTGTTAACAGATAACAATCAAATTCGCTCAAGAATATGAATATTGCTTTTAGGTTGATTAAATACCCATTTGGTGAATTACTATTGATTTTTTTTTCTTATCAATGTTCTTGCTTAATATTACTTTTAAGAACTCTAATCCATATTATCTAAAAAGTATAAACAAATAGAAATCTTAGACGTTGGAACAGAACCAGTTTCATCTATTTGTTTCAACTTTCAAGACAGGTTTTGTCTCTTTTTGTTTTTTGTCTTTCAATTTCATCTCTTTGTTTCAAATTTTGATTAATTTGTTTTGAGTTCAGGTAACGAGAACATTCTCTATGCTTATTATGGAAACGAAGTCAAGTCTTTTGATGTTGATACGGTAGAATAAAAATCGAAACTTTGATAAACTATAAACAAAATTCGTAATTTAGTGAAAATCTTATAATGTTTCTGCATCATTTTATAGCCAAGTGCTACTTCTTCGAAGCCATTAGAGAGTTACAATTACAACAAAGATGAAGTAAACCAGGTAGAGATCTTTAAAACCTTGACTTTCTTAAAAGTTTTCATATTTATCTACGAAATTTATGTTGATGTTTTTTTAATGATATTCTTAAGGTAGTATGCAACGGAAGATCATATTTTCTTGCTTCTGCAGACGATTCTGGTGACGTTAAGCTATCTTCAATGGTTGTACTTAATATTTAGAGATTACATAAACATGTACTTTTCTCGGTTTGATTAGTTTGGTTGAACGCAGATAATTGACATTGGTCAAACATGCCTTAATAAAACCCTTAGAGCTGGTCATTCAAGTGTATCCTTAATTCGTTGGTTTGCTCTCTCGCGTCTGTGAAATTCAGTGAGTCGAAATTTTTCTGAAGTCATCCCCTTAATGTAACATTCAAGATATGCAGTTCTGTACAATTCATTCCATGGGGACCTTGGGAAGGTAACTAACATGTTAATGTGATTTGTTATATATATAGTCAAAGCTCTCAATGTTCTTTTTCTCTTTTGTTTGATTCTGATATAAAATTGTCTTCTTCTTTGACAGGTGAATTTACTTTGCACGAATCAATCTGATTCTGAGAAGTGAGAATCTTGTTGTGTGTGATTGTGACACAACTAGAGTAGTTACGGCTTAATCTCTTAACTGGGCCTGATGGGCCTATAAATAGACTGAAAGATGTAATCTTTATTGGATATTGTTATTAGTAGAACCGAAAAAAGAAAAAAGAAAAAAGAAAAAAGAACCTTCTCAAGTGAGTTGCTTGATACACAAGTTAGTTAGTTGTCTGTTCTTGCTAAATGATTAACCAAATGATAAAGACTGAACCTGCTTCTCTAAACCAGTAACAATACTTTTAATCGTCTCCATTTTCACAAATTATGAATTTGGTACGAAGTTAAAATCCAATTTACTTCTCAATGAGTTATGTTATAAACTTATAATCCTAATCAATATAATATATAAATCCACAAAAATAACCTACCATTCAAACAATCTCAACTCCGAGCAACGAGTCCTCTCTTTTTTGGTAATCTGAAAGAATTTGGAAGAAAAAAAGAAAATGATCTGATGTTTTCATTAACCAGATCATACCATCATAACCAAACACTAGAATCAAAAAACTTTCCCACTTAAAATGAACAAGTCTTCTTCAACTGTCACAACAATTCACAAAGACTCTTCTTTCAAATTAAAATCTTGCACTATGCAGCTGCCACAAGCGCAAGCTCAACCACCATTGCTCATCCTCCTCCTTCTCTTAGCCACCGTCATCTCCTCCTCTCCATTAGACCCAAAACAGCTCAAAGTTCTCCATTCTCTCAACATCAAAGATCCTTGCAACAACCACAACTCATTCTCCAATATGAAAAATCTCAAACATATGAATCTCGCTTATAACTTCTTTCATGCAGTTTTACCATTTAACTAAAGTTTTATCAAAAACCTCGAAGTTTTCGAAATTGGAGGGAACAGTGATCTATGTTACAACAATACTGTTCTATCATCAAGATTGAAGCTTGGTATTGCTCCGTGCGATAAATATGGTTTGCCTTTATCACAAAAAAGAGGCGGAGAAAGAAGATTACGGTGATTATGAAAGTGAAGGAGGTAATGAGAAGAAGAATGAAGAAGAACACAATGGTTCAAGAAAGATTTGGTTTGGTTTGGTTTGGTATTGGAATTTTTCTTTTTTCGATTGTGTTGTTAATCATTTTCCTCTTTTGTCTCGCAAAACGGTGTCGTTTGGATTTAAACAGTTAAAAGGTCTAAACTCAACCGATCTTCATAAATTATTGGGTAAGAACCGGTACATAGCCGGTTTATTATTTTGGGTTTTTCTTCTCTCTTCTTAACATCACATGAAAGATGATTTTAATTTTTGTTTTCTTGGCTATATATGTGTATGAATAAGACCAAGATCGTATTTATATGCTCAAAATCTTAAACAAATTCTTAAAAATTATTTTGGATTTCCAATGCAAATATTTGGCAAAACTTTTATTAGTATTTTTAAGCTTATATAACTAATAGAATTTATTGTTTTGTATATTAATGACTGATAAATAAATTATTATTTTTTAATTTGTGTGTAAAACATAATGAGTGACAGATTATGAATTATTTTAATAGATAGTTGCAACTTTATGTGAATAATTGTGAAGGCAGATAAATCAACTGAGATGCTTTGATTAATTGTAGCTTTAGATGATGACATAGAATGATTAAAAAACATATCTCTCAGAGGTTTTTGGAAGATTTAGATTCTTCAACTAAACTGATGTCAAAAAAGGTTGTACTACAACAAGAATTTTTTTTAAACATCCAACGAGATAACAACTTAAAACAAGGCTAGACTTTTAAAGAGAGAAACTTTGTTTAACCAGTGATGTTCTGAGACTTGTTGAGAATAACTCCTTCATACTTAACTTGGAACCATTTCATTGCGTCATCCTTAGTAACTCTGTGTTGAATACCAACACGAGCCTTGCATCTACGGCGACGGGCAACACGGTATCCAGGTCGTTCAAGGACAACGTAGAAGTCCATTCCATAGATACCAGTAGAAGGATCATACCTAAATACATAACAAAAACGAATGAGAATCACAAAACAAGTAAATTATTAATCTTTGTCTAATCTAATTCTTAACATTCCACAATGTTCATCAGTTAATCAAACCCAATTCAAACAGTCCATTAAATTGTTTATCTTACATCATTATGCAAATCTAACAGTCTACAAGAAACTAGTAAAGTGTTCATCTTTAAGGTTTCCAAATCTAGCATTCCACTAAAACCAAGTACAGAGTTCATCTTTCATCAAATCCAAATTCAAAGACCACTTAAGTTTTTGTCTATCATCAACTACAGACATAATAATGCATAGACAGATAAAACCACACAAAACCAATTATACATTTCAGAAATGGAATCATTCAAAATGAACAGAAGACTTACTTGATACCAAGATCAATGTGTTCTTGGATACCAAATCCAAAGCAACCAGTGTCACTAAAGTTCCTTCTAAGAAGCTCATACTCCTTAACTTTCAAACCACTCTCAAGAAGCTGCATTGCCTTCTCACCTCTCACAGTCACATAACACGCAATCTTTTCATTACGCCTAATACCAAACGACCTCACAGTGTACCTCGCTATTATAAACAAAATCAAAACAGATATCAGACTCAAAATTAACACAAACTTAAATCGTATAAACTTAAATTTACAGAAAGGCTCAACATTCACATACCCTTGGAGAAAACAGGGGTTTGACCACTGAGCTGTTCCAACACCTACAAAGAAAACACTGACCAAAATCAACAATATTATAACATAGTATGATCTAACATCTATTGGTTTTAACTCATTTCAATGATGACGAATCGTAAAGTAAAGATTTTTACAAACAAAAACGAACCTTAGAGGCACGAGTAAGACGATCACCACTCTCACCAACAGAGATGTTAAGAACAAGTTTCTGAACCTTAATATCCCTCATAGGGTTCGATAGCTTCTTCTCTGATGCCTGAGAAACAAAACATAGCCCAAACATAAACCCATTGAACAAAATACATTACTGTTGTGACGATCTAAAGAATAAAAAAAACGAAAACTTTACCATTTTAAGGAGATCAAAGTTGAACAATGAGGAAGGAATAGAGAGTTCCGGAAAACGAAGCTGCGATGAGTGACAAGTGAAAGGGTTATATGGGATTGTACTTAGGGTTTCTTATACCTTCGCAATTACGAAATTATCCCTCTTGATTATTAAAATGATGGGCCAAAGTTACAAAGCCCATAAACATAAACATAAGCAATATGACCTTAATTATGAAAATTGTAACATATTTAGTTTTTAGTTCTCTTATCCCCTATGTCTTTATATACCGATCTTATGACACATTTTCCATCATAATTGATGTTTTTTAAAAATAAATTAACCATTTGACTCTATTGTCACTATTTATATTGAAATATTAAAATTTAAATGTTCCCGAAATCTACTTTTATTATTGGAACAAAAGAATGGAGAGTAACAAACAAAGAGCACATAATTTACAGTTAATGATATGATGATAACTAGGGATGTCAATTAGGGTTGAAAATCTGCGGGTTACCATAATCCGCACCGCTATGGGGCGGGTTAGAATTATGTAATTGCCCAAAAAAAAACGGACATTGCGGGTTGACCTGTCATGGTCTATGGTTTTTGATGGACAAATCTGCATGTGTTGCGGGTTGATCCGCAGACTGTTGGAATTACACGATGAACACAAAAAAGTAGCAAGAAAACCATCTTCATATTGGTTTTAATTTAGAAATTTTGAAGAATACATTTTGTTTTTCTTTTGTTTTTATAAGTTGGAGATGTTGACAATGATTAAATTAATTTTATATTTGAATCTTTGAAAATTTATTGATTTACTTATGCATTTGATTTTTGTTACTATTTTCTTTTTAATTTATGATAGATACAAGATGCATTTATTTTACTATCGATAAATTTACATTGTAAAAGTTTTTTTTTTGGTTATTAATTTGATTTTAAATTCCGCGGACTAACCCGATAAACCCACGGTTATAGTGCGGGGCGGATTAAGATTATTAATTTAGAACTCATGGGTTATAGCGGGTCAACCCACTAAAAACCGCAAATTAACTCAACCCGCAATGGAGCGGGCTAAACGGGGCGGGTTAACCCGTTTTGACACCCCTAATGATAACAAAGTCAGAAAACCCAATTAGAATAAGTAGAAGTCTCATCTTGGTCCAGAGAGTTCAATAGCTTCAATAATAAACGAATGCTCTTCATGATCATTACTATAAATCCTAGAGACACTTGGACCTCTATCTTCATACCACTCTTCACAGTGTTCAACTAAACCTTCTATAACCTTCAATACTTCAGACATCCTTGGTCTTAGATTCGGATGTAGTTGTGTACAAAGCTCTCCCTTCAAATCTATGTCCACCATCTCTACAAACCTTTTCTCTGTTTTCAATGTCCTTACCTGATTGTTTTGATTTTTTAACAAAAAATATAACAGAAATGACTCAAAGAGTATAACAGAAAGATTCAATCTTTTGACTTACCCAACTCAAAATCATTTCTTTTCGAATTTGAACATTGCCTTGAACAATCATCTTATAACCAGTTATGAGTTCAAGAACTAGTATTCCAAATCCGAAAACATCGGTTTCTCTGAAGATTGTCCAGTGGAAAGGTACTCAGGAGCAATATGTCCAATGGTTCCTCGGACTGCGGTTGTCACATGTGAATCTCTCTGGTCTAAAAGCTTTGCAAGACCAAAATCGCCAACTATTGCTTCAAAGCTCTCATCAAGTAGAATATTTGGCTTGAAAGAGCGGCATTGGAGAGAGTTGTTACAAACTGGAGATGAAATTAATGAAGAGAAGAGAGATGTTTTTGTTAGCTCTGATGAAGATTGGGAAGGAGATAGGGATGGAGATTGGGTCTTACCAATTCTAGAGAAATGAGAATTGTGCACAAGTTCCATCTTTTTGTATGAAAATTTTCCAAAATTGTGCAGATTGAAGTTGTTTATGGTTAGATGATGATGTCTCATTTATATCTCTAAAATATTTTTGTTTTTGTGGTCACAAAGTTTAAATTATGATGAAAGTGTAGTAATCAAGAAACTATTTGGTGGGTTTAACACTCTCTAATCTCCTCGACCTTCTTCTGTGTCTGGTCTAGATTCATGAAACACTCAAATCTCTCTGACCACATTCTTCAGCTTCTCTGTTTTTACCTCCTATTGTTGTTGAAATTATGTGAGAATGACTTGATCATGTCCATCAACTACTCCATCAGTCACATCTTAAGTAAAACTCTAGTGATTAGCCTAATCCAGAAAGATTAACAGAATTTAGTCTTAGAGATAAAGAAAAGCTAAAGACTGCAAATTTTTCATAAATGGCTAAATTCTTAAAGCCCATGAGGCCTATGAAACTACAGAACAGTACTAACGTAGGCTCATATTTGTGAAGGCCCCTAGTTTATAGTTACTTTTGAAAACCATGAAAACATCTTCAAAGCCTAACATTTTTACTTGGTAAACAGAAATCCCAAGAGTATTTTTGTCAATGAAACTAATAGTAAATTTACCTTTTCCTATATTTATTTGAACACTAAAGAAATATCTATCTATATCTAGTAAAACAAAAAGTGAACAGATCAAATATAATGTTTTGATTGTAACAAAAAAAAAGTGACCATCTTTAACCAAAAAAAAAAAAGAGAAAAGTGAAAAAAAAATAAAGTCAAGAAGAGAATGAAAGGATGTGAAGATATAGACGTGACGAAAGTGCTAACGGATTAAGTACTTTGATTCATCTCTTTTTGTGAATGTGAAGAATATAAATCAACATCGAAATATGATGTAAGAAAAAAAAGATTAATTAATATAGAAATATAAAGTTTGAAAGCGGAATAAAGTGGACTTCATAACAAAACAAAGAGAAAAGAGGGAATTATAGATCAGACAAAAACAAACAGAGGCAGCCAAAGAGTATTTTGCCTAGATATTTTTTATTCATACGATTATTCGTTATATATTTTGATTGGAGTACATGTATATTTTGATTGGAGCTTCTAAATTAATAGTTTGTAATAGTGTTGCATTTATATTATAACTTGATTTTAAATTTCATAGTGCGTGAGTGAATTATATATGGTAAATACTAGTTTTTAAAATATTACAAAACAAAAAATAATTCGAATCAAACAGAACTACATTAAACATCTATAAATTAATAATTTTAGGAACATAATATTTTATTAAATTATCCAGTTATTAATTTATAGATATGATAACTAGATAAAATATCCATTTAGAACTGGAAACTTAGTATTTTATCAAGATTTATTAATTTATAAAAACTTCACTATATATTTTATAGTAGAGTGACTTTATTGTTGGTACTTGGTAGCATATTTTATGTAATACAAAATTTTCGAATCAAAATTTAAACTACTATCAAATACACGTGAAAATTATATATTTTTAATTGTAATTTAAATCATTCAGGATATCTAAATTAATTAAAATTGCAAGAAAAAAAAAACTCAAATCGCATTCTTCTTATACCATGATGAACTTTTGCGATACCAAATCACTACAAATTGGTTTCGTTAGCATTTTATTTTAGCCCTATATTATACTTCGAGTAAAACACGGTATACATTGTAGAAAAACAAACAAATAAGTACAAATAAGCTCTTAACAGCTCCTCAGCATTATCTGACCAAATACTTTTCCACCTTACCCACTTTGTTTTGCCTCCCCCATCTACCATTTTTTCCTCAATCTCCTATCACGTGGACGAATACGGCTCGGAAAGAAAAATCAATGAGTAAAATGTTTGGACAAATCATTTTCTCCATTAACATATTTTGTAGATTTTAGTTATTGACTACAAATTAAGATACTTCTTTGGATAATTCTTCGTAACTGTATAATACGAAATTTAGTTTAACAAACACAAAACTATATATTACGAAATTCCCATGCATTTGGCACTTAATTTAATCATCTCCATGAAAAACAAATAAAAATCACTAAATTACACGTATTTTTCATGAATCAATAATTAAAATGAAACTCTTTAATCTTAACGAAAATAAATACAAATATTTTATGTTACTTTGTAAAAAATTTAATTTTAGTAAATATTTTGTTGTAAGAAAAGTTGTCACTTAAAACATTTTTCTATAAATTTTAGGAGTGATACATAGTAGTACCTCGACAAAAGCGCAAGTATGCATTTCACACACTTTCAATCCATAACAACTCCAAAATCTAATCACACACAACGACTCTTTGAGAGTAAGCACTTGTCTTAAACACAACTTTTCTTTTCCCTAACTTAACACGAAACCGTACGTATGTCTTTAAGAAGACCCAAGACTTGTTGCATTGTTGGTCGCTTCCCCGGATTCTCCGCCGTGCAAAAATAACCAATCCGAAGACTTTCAACCATCTCATTAACCGATTCTTCAACCGCTAACCGTAATCTTGAATCAAGTGCTTCCTCTCCTCTTCTCTCCTTAACCAACCGTCGAACCGATTTAACATTCTCATCATTCCCTTGCTTCCCGGTTAAGAGCTCAAACAAAATCACCCCGAAGCTATACACATCGAACTCTACATTGTTATTATTAGTATTATCGCCGGTTTTAGCGATGTTTTTGATACCGAAATCCGAGATTCTTGGCTCTAGGGTTTCGGTTAGGAGGATGTTGGTAGCGACTAAGTGTCCATGAGTAGTACCAACGTGATGAAGATAGGCTAAACCACGTGCAACACCAATGGCAATACGGTGACGTATTAGCCAATTTGTTTTTTCCGGTGATGAATCTCCCACGTGACTCTCCCATGTATCGGCACTCCAATCTTCTACGTTGGTTTCTCCTGCTGGGAGCTCGTGAAGCCATCGGTGAAGATCTCCGTTAGCCATAAATTCATATAATATAAGCTTCTCTTTTCCTATAAACAATAAACACACATTATTAGGTAGGAACAAAAAAAAACATAATACTCCCTCCGTTGGCGATAAATTGTTTATTGTTTCACAAAAGTAAAAGATTTCGATTAGCTAATACTCCTGATCGATTCATATCAATTCAACGCAATATAATATATAAATACAATTAAATTAAATTAATAAATACAATTAAAATATTGATTTTAGACTAGTTGTTGCAAATAATTGATTAAAAAGTGTGAAAATTCCAAACATACAACTTCTAGAAATGGAATGAATAGTTGAAAAAGAATTTATCCTATATAAGAGTAACAAACTGATTTATTTTCTATCAACTTTTTTATAATTTCACCCACTTGCATTAATCTATATTCAGGCTGTTCCGGTCAATTTTTCTAGTTGTTGTGTTTAAATAAAATATGCAGGGTTAGATGATGTAATAAGTCAGCTAATGTTAGTTTCCGTGGTAACTATGATAACTACAAGATTGGAAAGAAAAATAATTTTGAAACCCGACATGCTATAATAACTACGAGTCCCAAAGGATATGGATGTGACTTGTCTGCACAGTTTCTAAAGTCGTCTCAGTCCACTAACATACACATCAAAACAAAAATCCTAAAAATAGGTCATTGTAAGAATCTATCACACACATATTACTTTATTTCTCTGAAAAACTTTTTGGAATAATTATACATTTTTACGTTAAGGTCACGAAAATTCATAAAATCTTGTAATCATGGCACCAAAAAAAATTACTAGATTTTTTCTACGTGACGTATCATCATTACACAACTGACTTGTTTCGTCTGTAGTACAGTTACTCCTAATGAATACGACACCGTTCAGCATTTAATGCCTCAGTAATGAGTTTTTTTTTATCATCTGCCTCATTAATGGTTTATCCAAAAACCCGTGAAAATAGAGACAAAAATTCATTAAAGGACGCATACGCCTCTGATATTTTATTGGTTTTGAATTCCTAACCCCACCAAAAATAAATGTTTACAGAATAAATAGTCAACACCTAGTCTTCACTCTTAATACATTTTGGTTATAAAGTGGCTTATTCAACGAATTAATCAGGGGGAAAATAAATTTAAGTTACATGATTTATTCTGTAGTGTAGTATTTTGTTTCGAAAAACAAAAGTCAAATATGTTCTAATTTTATGCTTTATATATTCTTTCCACTCAAAATGTTAGTTTGCTGAAAATTTTGTCAGTTTTTATACCTTTAATAGTATGTTTAGTATAGTAACTATGTCTTGGACTAAAATGGAATAGGTTGTTACAGTACATGATAATATGTAACGTTATATATGTATGTTTTATCAAAAAGGCTCATATGTAAAACAAAAAAAAGTTTACTGGATTTGCTACTAGATGTAGTAGTTTTTCTACAGTCCTATTTGGGTTTAAAAGTCAATTTCAAACTTGAGGATATAATTGATAAGAAATTATAAATATGGGGAAAGATTAGCAAAGTACCTGCGATGCAGTAACCGGAGAGAGTCAAAAGGTTGGGATGTTTAAGCCGAGTTAAAGCTTCAAACGCCATAATGGCATCGTTTTGATCAACGTCCCTGATCTTTTCAAGCACTTTGATTGCCACGTGGAGATCTCCGGGCAGAACGGCACGATAAAGTGGACCACACGTGCCATCAGAAATAACGGATTCCGTTCCGAAATGTGACGTGGCAACAATCAGATCTTTAAACGTCAGATTCATCAACGGCTTAGATGCCATAACAACCGGAGCCGCCGTTGGCTCTTTTATATCTGCGACCCATGACGAACCAGACTCCGTTCCGAATTCGAAAGGTCCAGATTTCTCCATCTTGACATCCAACGGTGCAGGATCCGAAATCGCCCATCTCGATTTCATCCTCGCCGCTTTTGATCTACGACATACTAAAATTACAGTGCCGACGACGATTAAGATAATCAGAGCTCCTATGGAAGACGACAAGCCAATCACCAAAGGAATGCTATTAAAACGATGCGGCGTTTTCACGGTTGGATGACGTGGCAGTGGAGGCTTTCGGTGAGGGGGAGGGCGGCGATGGCGCCGAAAAGGGAATTTTGAAACGTTGAAGACGAAATCGCCACCGTGTAAAAACGCCGATTTGCCGAATTTTTGGTATTTGTCATATCCAACCGAACCGGAAAACCGGTTTGCAGATAAATTTAAGAACTGGAGATGGTTAAGATTTGGAAAATCGACCGGGAACGAACCGTTCATTGAATTCTCCGATAAGTCCAAGTACTTCAACGACTTTAAACCGGAAATCGGTTTAACACTGCCGTTAATTTTACATCTGGAAACATCGAGGTGTTCTAAACCGGAGAGAGAACCCAAACCAAGAGGCAAAACACCGAGATTGTTACGAGAGAGATCAAGAGCTGTGAGGTTAGTAAATCCGGTAAGGTTAACCGCGTTGGTAAACCGATTAAACGAGAGATTCAGCTCCTTAACCGAAGACACCGAACCATTAAACGAAATTACCCGTATAGAACCACCAAACCGATTCCGAGAGAGATTAACAGAGTTAAGACCCGGTTGAGACCAAAGCCAAGAGGGAACAGAACCATCGAGAGAGTTATTAGAGAGATCAAGAACACGTAGGCGCGTGAGATTACGTAAACGGTTCCAAGAAACGGTACCGTTGAAGTTTCTTGACGGAAGAACGATATCAGTGATGACGGCGGAGCAGTTAGAAGAGAACCAAGAAGAGTTGAAGCCGGAAACGTAACGGAAAACTCTGGTTAATTGATGGAAGTCTGTGCCGTTAGAACAAGAAGCTGTGGAAGAATCTGAATGAGTGAAGGAGACTAAAGATAAGAGAAGAAACAACCTTAGAAACATGTTTTTACTTAGATTTTGTATTTTGTGTTAATGATTGTTCTTCCATGGAAGATAAAGAATGGCTAAGAGAAAGAGAGAGAGGGTTTAGTAGAAGCTATAGTTGAAAGGAGCTGGTGAGGTTTATCAGATAAAATAGAGAGGGAGATAGATCCATAAAACTTGCTTCTCATATTTTAATTTTAATGAAAGAAAATAATCAACCAATGAAAATCAAACATCTAACACAAAGTTCTTAAAATTGCTTAGAAAATTTTTTTTAAATAAGAAATTCTTATTTTCTTCTCTCATACTTTTCTTTAATTTTATTAATTTTTTATGTTAAGAACTTCTCTAAATATGTTGGGATGGAAATGAGTTGATAATATTCCAAAGATGACGTGGATTATGACGCAAATAATATGTTTTAATAAACTAGCTTGATTAGATTAATTAGTGGAATGAACGCAAAAAAATATATAGATCTAAGACAGATTATTCAAATTAGTGAATATATGTTTTTCAAATAAACAAAATATAGTTATACATTAATAGGTAATTTTCAGGGTTTTGATGGTGGTTGTTTTTTATTTATGGACATATTCAGTAGCAGCTGAAGTCTATAATTCTAATAAACATGATGATTATCTCAAAATTATGCATGAACTATCTATTTTTATTAAAAAGAAAATCTAGTTGAATCATACATGTCTTTTGATTTATAGATTCTGATAATCATGTGTTTATTATCATCATTATCTTTATAAGGTACTTTTTACTTTTTCTTTTGTAAAAAGCAAAAGTTAAAAATAAATTGTATGTGGGAATTAAAAAAATTAGTTGAATCATTAAATTAAATTTTGTTCTAACCATTTGTATCAACAACATATATCTTAAAGTTATATAGATTAAACTTGGTTAATCAGCTCATTTTTGTGATAATTCTCTTTTAGAAAATTTCTTTCACTTTTTCTTTTCAAAATAAAAGAAGAGGTGGAAAAGTACGTAGCAAAGATATATTATGATAAGTACATGATTGGTATTCTATAAATCCTATACATGAGAAGAAAAATCATTCATTTCTTTTCCAGTCGTCGATAAATTTTCAATCTTTATATTTAAAATAAGATTGGATATATAATAAGATAAATAAAATTAATTCATTAATTCAAATAAAAAAGTTTGGCAAATGATGTTAATTCAGTTATTTACTGAATTGCATTATATAGTTTACCACACATCAAATTATATCAACAAATAATACTTGTACTTTAGTAACTATCCGTACTCTAATTGCATGGGAAATAAAAGTGAAATAACCATAATACACATTAATGCTAAATGTTTAAATATGCAAAAAGTTGTATATTTGTAACACTACAATAAAATTATAATACTATTTTTAGCTTGCAGTATATATATTATATTCTTGTTATTTATGGGTTTGAAACTAAAGTGAAGTAAGCAAAGGGATATGGTTGGTGGCTTGGTGCGATGACTTTGTGTGGTAGTTGATACAGATGCTGAGAAATAGAAACGTGGACCCTAACTTTTACAAAATTAATTTCATATATAATTTCATTTGATGTTGTATCCTAGGTGAAATTTATATTATAAGCGAGTAGAATTTACTAGTACCTTTGTAATAAATGCTTATATTTATTACGATCAGTTATGTGTTGATGGGTTTGGTCGAAAGTAAATAATGGCGTAGTTGACGACAAAAGTAAAATAAAATAACGGGTCTTTTTGAATAACAAGATTTTATCGTAGACTTTGATAGTGTACTATTTGAACTAATTTTTTCGGTTATTGAAGTTTCAAAACTTGCATTTAAATCATCTCGGGAGTACTAACGTTGGTACGACTATTACCTATATAAAATTTGATTATATTCGTATATCGCTGTCCAAAACATTCGCATGATCGAAATCACACCAAGTCAAATGTGCGTTGAATTATATGAATTATATATTATTGTTGTGACTATCTTCAAAATTTTCGAATGTTCGCAAATTCTATGACCTAAAGAAATGTCCGCCGGAGAAAATATTATTGTTTAATGTTCTAATGGACACAAAGTTAGTGTATGATAACATGGTACATGTAACAAGGGGGTCGGTATTAGATAATGTGGAAGCATATATTAATACAAGATTCTATTTCAGCTCACTCTCGCTATTATTTTTTATTTTTGATTTCGATTAGTAAAGATCAAACTACCTTAGTCGGAGTCTCCTCTTCCTCATAGTAAGAGCATCTCAATGTGTACATACGTCTACCCACATGTAACTCTTGTGAAAGTATTACTATTATTTAATGTGCTACTTATGGTTTATACTAAAATAATCTTAGAATAACAACTAATTAGATAAAATAAGTAAAGAAAGAAGGACATTGGGAAAATTCCAAACAAATCCACTAAATCCCAAGACAAAAAGAACCATAGAATGCCAACTAATATTCCACAAAGGTTCTAACATATTCACATTCTCATTCTCATTGAGCAACCCAACCTAAAAGTTAATCCACATTCTTTATTTTATCATTTTAGCCACTCAACCAACATGGTTGGTCCACGTGCTTGCGATCTTGTTCTATTTCAATGTAATTGGTTATTCTTACGTAATACTAGGTACATCAATACTGAGTGGAGTTTAGACCGGAGTTTATGATTTGATCACTTGTATCAGGGTTGCTTCTCTTAGATGATCTAAATTTAAAACTAACGTATATGTCTGTGAATTGTAGACAACTAAAAAAAAATCAATTGAGAAACAAATGAAATTTGTTATTTATGTAATCTCCGTACTACCTCGATCGAATATAAACTTCTAACATTAACAATGAGGTAAAGAAATTGCAAATACCCTTTAATTACAATTATGAAGACATCTTTAATATTAAAGTATATTTTCTAATTTTAAATTTTGGAGTTTAGAATGACAAAGAATAATATTTGTAACCAAACTATTAGAATGGTGGCTTTGTAATTTACGTTTCCAGTTCTAATAAAATATCTAAAGGAACAAAAAAAACAAAACATTGGAAAGTAGAAGTATATATATAGAAAGAGAGAATACTAGAAAATCATAATTTTGTGATATGAAAAATATTCATTTTGGATTTGTAACCTTACAGGGCTGAAGGAAAAAAACAATATTAAAAAAACCTGAAAGGGCCTATAAGAAAGAATATAAGTACCAGCCCAGTTGACTGATCCTCCGGGCTCCGTGATTATGTGTTGACCTAAATCTCTCTTTTTATGGCAAGCCCAAATCTGAAAAGAGAAAATTTTACAGAACATAATTTTTTTTTCTTGGGACAATTTTTAAATCCTCAATATACATAAAAGTTTACACGTTATTTTCCTTTTGGAAAATTGATGTGGGATTCTAACAGCAACTAAAAAATTTAAACTTTAAAGCATTAGTTGACCAATAAGCTATTATATGTATCGGTGCATGTCACAAACCAAAAGTGAGACTTATTTTGTATAGCAAATTTCCAAATATACGCAAAAAGAAAAATTCTATTTCTGGAAACCCCCTAAAACAGATATCAGGGAGAAGAGAAGAGAGAGAGAGAGATAGAGATCATCTTCTTCTACAACCACTAAATAATAAACCAAAAAAGAAAAAAAAAAGACAGTTGATTTTTTTTTCCCAAAATTAAATCTCTAATCCAAACGATCGTGAACTCAAAATTCTGAATATATTTTTTCACCATTTGTCACTAGTTTCTCTCGTTTCAATGGCGGATCTGCTGAGAAAAGTGAAATCAATAAAAAAGAAGCACGATAGGAATAATCAACAAGGTGTAATCCTAGGCAAATACGAAATGGGTAGGCTTCTTGGCCATGGAACGTTTGCTAAAGTTTATCTCGCAAGAAACGTGACATCAGGAGAAAGCGTAGCGATCAAGGTAATAGACAAAGAGAAAGTTTTCAAAAGCGGTTTAATCGCACATATCAAACGTGAGATCTCAATCTTGCGTCGTGTTCGTCATCCAAACATCGTACAGCTTTACGAAGTCATGGCTACGAAATCAAAGATCTATTTCGTTATGGAATATGTTAAAGGAGGTGAATTGTTCAACAAGGTAGCTAAAGGAAGGTTAAAAGAAGACATTGCTCGGAAATATTTTCAACAATTAATCTCAGCTGTATCGTTTTGTCACTTTCGTGGTGTTTATCATCGAGATTTGAAACCTGAGAATCTTCTTTTAGATGAAAATGGAAACTTGAAAGTTTCTGATTTTGGTCTTAGTGCTGTTTCTGATCAGATCCGACAAGATGGTCTTTTCCATACTTTTTGTGGGACCCCTGCTTACGTGGCACCGGAGGTTCTTGCTCGTAAAGGTTATGATGGAGCCAAAGTTGATATATGGTCTTGTGGAGTGATCTTGTTTGTGTTAATGGCGGGTTTCTTACCTTTTCATGATCGGAATGTTATGGCCATGTATAAGAAGATTTACAGAGGAGCCTTTAGATGTCCGAGATGGTTTCCGGTTGATATTAACCGGTTATTGATTCGAATGTTGGAGACTAAACCGGAAAGACGGTTTACAATGCCGGAGATTATGGATACTAATTGGTTCAAGAAAGGTTTTAAACACATAAAGTTTTATGTTGAAGATGATAATAAGCTTTGTAATCTTGTTGATAAAGATGATGATGATATCGAATCGATTGAATCTGTTTCCGGGAGGTCTTCTATAGTTTCTGAATCGGACTTTGAGCCATCTGATAGTAGGAGAAGAGCGTTTTCAATGCCAAGACCCGCGAGCTTGAATGCTTTTGATATTATTTCATTTTCTCCAGGTTTTGATCTTTCGGGTTTGTTTGAGGAAGATGGTGAAGGCTCTAGGTTTGTATCTGGAGCTCCTGTGTCTACAATCATATCGAAGTTGGAGGAGATTGCTAGAGTTGTGAGCTTTACCGTGCGAAAGAAGGATTGTAAAGTAAGTCTTGAAGGTTCAAGAAAAGGAAGTATGAATGGTCCATTGTCTATTGCTGCTGAGATATTTGAGTTGACTCCAGCTTTGGTTGTTGTTGAAGTGAAGAAAAAAGGTGGTGATAAAATGGAGTATGATGAGTTTTGTGATAAAGAATTGAAACCAAAGTTGCAGAATTTGTCTGTGGAAAATGGCGGATCGGTTTCTAATTCGCGTTCTTTGCCTGCTCATTTACTTTCTGATACTGAGTAGGAAGACGAAAATGGTTTTTTTTCTTGTTATTGTCTTCAATGGGAGGTTTTGTTTTTAGATTTTTTTTGAATCATGTGTGAGTTTAACGAATTGTAATGTTCTTGTTCTTTGAATGGTGTGAGAGTCATTAAAATTTAGAGCTAAAAAGAGTCGTGAGGTATATTAATCTTGATGTATTAGAAAGGGAAACACACAAATTGAATAAACAAGTTTTTAATTTCAAGTTTAATCTTTAATATTTTGGTTTTTTCTTATTAATCTAAGTTTGCTCCTGGTTTCTTCAAGTTTGATCTTTAATATATTTTCCTATTAACCTTAGTTTGTTCCTAGTTTCTGATATTTTTTGATGTTGAGGTAAAATCTATATCGAAACATGACAGAAACTTCCTACAAAACATTGAGTAATTTCGTTTTATCATTTACCTTGCTCTTTGCAAAAAAAAAAAAAAATTATGGTTGTGTAATGTCCAAACCAATCTACCTATCTGCATCGCTATATTATGATGTAAAAATAATAATGTTGAGTAGATTAATAATAGTTATCAAAAAAAAAAAAAAATTGAGTAGACCCTTTTAAAATCATATGTGATGATGATTGCAGCCGTTATTATAAATCTCACATTAGACAGAGATTAAAAACAAAGCAACCAAATTAAGGAAATAACGAAGATGAAAAAACATAATTGATCACTTTAAACAATCTCCTTGCCATTTCCAAACAATATCTTTCAAAGAAGGCTTAAGCTCACGATCACAAAATTGCTTATACTCCATCGTATCACCTCCACTTTTCTTAAACTCAACCATATGAAAACTCTTTGTCACTTCAAATATCTCAACATTAATCGCAAGCTGTCCTTTTCTTCCTTCTCTTTTATCTTCGATCTTCACTCCAACATTGCTCTTTGTCAAGTTGAATCTCTCACTACTCATTGCTATCTCTTCGAATTTCGACACTATTTCTTTTGCCTCTTTCTTCGTTGTAAACATCGATCCTGATCTCTCCTCTTTCTCAAACAAACCCGAGAGATCAAACCCTGGAGAAAGCGTAGAGATTAGATCAAAAGCGTTGTAATACATTGGTTGTATGTCGAACGCTGCGTGGACATCGCTGATTAATGATTCGATCTGATGACTGTCGGGCGATTTAGGCGTTTCAATCTTCTTGTAACCCTTTTGAAACCAAGAATTCTCCATGATTTTGTCAATCTTGATTCTTGAATTAGGGTTAGGTTCAAGAATCCGAGACAACAACTTCTTGACCTCTGGAGGAAACCAATTGGGACACTTGAATTCTCCTTTAGTGATTTTCCGATACATGTCAACAAGATTATGTTCGTGGAAAGGAAGGAATCCAGCTAACAGCACATATAATATAACCCCACAAGACCAAACATCAGCTTTAGCTCCATCATAACCTTTCTTGCAGATCACTTCAGGTGCCACGTAAGCAGGTGTTCCACATGTCGTGTGAAGCAAGCCATCTTGTTTCCTCGACTCTTTCAACGCACTAAGCCCGAAATCAGATATTTTCAAATCGCCATTTTCGTCTAGAAGAAGATTCTCCGGTTTGAGATCACGGTGGTAAACTCCTCGGCTATGGCAATAATCGATTGCTCCAATCAACTGCTGAAAATATTTTCGAGCAATGTCTTCTTTAATCTTTCCTTTAGAGACTTTATCGAAAAGCTCACCGCCTTTAACATATTCCATAACGAAATAGATCTTTGTTTTGCTCGCCATTACTTCATGGAGGAAGACAACGTTTGGGTGACGAACGAGACGCATCACTGAGATTTCTCTCTTAATTTGATCGATTAATCCGACTTTTGCGACTTTCTGTTTGTTGATTACCTTGATTGCTACGCTTTCTCCTGTTTTTAGGTCGCGTGCGTGGTACACTTTTGCGAATGTGCCTTGACCTAGAAGGCGACCTAATTCGTACTTTTGCATCAGAACGATGCCGTTTTTATCCATTTGTTTGATGCTTTCTTAGGGAACAAGGAACTTGATAGAGGATGATGAGCTTACTGAATAACTTCGTCGTGAAATGTTTTTTCCATGGCTTAGAAGAGAGAGAGAGAGAGCTCAAATTCTGAAAATGTTCATGAGAGGAAAAAAAATTCTAAATTTTAATTGTTTTTTCTTGGGTCTCAATTCTGCATATATAAAAATAGTAAATCTAAAATACAAGAGAAAAATCTAGATTTTGTGTGGTCGTGGTGATGATTCTAGTGGGCTCTCCTAAATATAGTCGACGCTACTTGTCAACATATCAACATAGAATATTTAATTCCACAATTTTTTTGGTATTTATAGATTTTGTAATTAATAATAGATAACACATGAATGGTTGTCCATAAATCTTGAGATGATGCATAATAAGAGTTGTCTCATAAATATAAATGTTATGATTTGAAAGAAGTGGTGGAGAAATCTTGGGAGTATGGTACACTCCATTTATCACGAACATGATTGTTTAACACCAGCCATTTTACTTAGCCCGGTCCTGACCTATCCAAATCTTGGTGGGCCGTCACACTCGGAACATGCGGTTAAGCTTACGGGTGGCCTAACAAGTCTAAGTCTGTCCCGAGATATTTTTTTTGTCAACTGCATTTTTTGTGTTCTTGTAATTCATTGATTTTATGTTCTCAATATATCATCATATTATGTTTCTCAAGCCTCTCATTTCAAAGGGTTATGCAACTTCACCCGTCAAATCAATCTACATTTGACTACCCCAATAAACTTTACAATTCGTTCCAGTAGATTCTCGAAATGACAATGTTGATCCACAATAATTTTTTATCTATAGAGCGTGCCACGGAGCTGATTGCTCCCAATTCGATTTACATGACAATAGAAAAATGGCTGATGCACAATCTCTCACGGAGAATGACTGTTAATTTTGAACATGATTAGTGATTACTTCATCAGTATATATTTTTGTGACGTCATGAGAAATAATTCACATGTATTATAACTAATTCAATAAAAGTAACATGGATCACATCGTGGAGGCTCTATTTATACAAATAATATCACTCAACAAATTCCTTTTGTGTATTCCCTTCGAGGCTTAGACAGAAAAGAAAAGTCAAAAAGAAATCGATGTAGAAGATAAAATCCAATGGAATCTTGGATCAAAAATCTCCTAGCTGACTTGTCGAGACGAGAACATGTTACTGCCACGTGAACATACCAATGTCAATTTCTCTATCTATTTGTCGTCGCTGTGCGCCATTATCCATAGTTGTACATGCATGCATCGAATATTAACTTTATATCTAATAAGTAAAATGCCACTTTGGATAAATTTAAAATAAAACACTCAAATTATATTTTAAGTAATCTAGTTTTTAAAACATCAAAATGTATCTTAAAATTAATTTATGATAATTGTAAAACTACAACTGTTCGACAAAAGACACCAACATTTGGAAGGGGGGATTTATATTTAGAAATTTCATCTAATTCTGCATAAAAAGCAAAACATCTATATATATACATATATATATATATGTATATATATGAAACAAAATTTTACTTCAACAAAAATAAAACGAAACAAATTTAAAATATATCATTATATAGTCCAATGTAACGCATTGCACTCTACTATATATAGTCTTTAGAAAATAAAACTAACATCAACCTTATCAACAAAAAAACATATACATGGGTTATAAGACCCTAAACTAGGTCAATACCATTAATTATAGTACCAAAATATTATATATCTTGGTATTATGTAATTTCTATGTTTGACACGTACGTACCTAATAATATTATTTTAAATAGCTACTTCTGCTCCTCTCCTCCGGCTTCATCTCCATCCTCAACGATAAAATCACGACGGCGACGATCTCTCACCGCTCCCCACTCATGCATCGAAACATGAAGTTTTTTTCCAGCAAGCAAGAAGTCAGCCGCTTGTACCGGTGATAGAATCTCAACGACCTTCGTTAAAGTATCTACTCGTAGAACGTCTGCCTCCGCCAGTAAACGAGCCATAGATTCTTCTTGCTTGTCGAGAGCTTGATCTACGGCCATGTTAGGCTCTCCGACATGATCCTCCGTGTAAGCCACCGTAGCGATGGGAATATCAGCAGCGTCCTCTTGTAGACTGGAGACTTTCTTGGTCATCTTATCTTCTTCTTCTATGGCTTTCACATGCAACACATTGATCTTCGCTAGCTGCTCAGCCGTTAGATCGCTAAGTGATATGCCGTCATCAACTGTAGTAACAAATCAACACAGAAAAAATCTGTCAAGGAAACAAAAAGCAAGATATAGAAAAAATTAATAGAAAAATCTTTACTAACAGAGAAAAAAAAACTTATTTTTTCCAAACCGGAAAAATCATTTTTTTTTTCAGAATCCCAAGAAGGAAAAATTTGAGAAATAAAATGTTGTGAAAATGAAACCGAACCCAAAACGAAGAAAAAAAATTCAGATACATGCATAGAATATTATAAGCCCAAACAAAAATTTTAACTGAGACCGAACCAAAATTAACTGAGAGTTAAAAGTTATTATGATCATATATAGGCTCTGCTACTTTTATTCAAACAAGATCTTGTGCAAGTAAACCAAACCGAATAATAAAAACTCGTAACAAATAACAAAACATATATTGAATTAATATCACTAATTTATATGTTGTTTTGTTTTGTTTTGTTTTGTGATCTATAATTCCCAAATAAAGTTTTGAAAGGAAATGAAATTATAATTTATCAACCGATTACATGTTCTATTGATTATTTTTGTAATCAAAATATTTTACATAAATTTTGTATACCTAACCCAAGATTTTCTTTAAACCAAATAAACAGAGCCAATCCAAAAATAGCCGAACGGAACGAAAAATATATCTCTTCTTCTTCTTCTTATTATTATTTTTCATAAATTATGAAAACCAAAAATCGAAATAACTGAAATAACGGAACCTACCTGAAGAAGTATAGCCGTCAATGTTACGGAGGAACTGAGTCACACGGATCTCAGTTTGGGACCCACACAACGCATACACGAGCCTAAAAAAAGAAGATGGTCTGCAACCACCCATCCAAATCAGAGCGTTCTCTAAAGGAGTGTTCCACGACGGCGCATAATAGTTGGAGCTACATCGGTGAGAGAGATCAGCTCTTTTCCCGGCGTAATCTTTGAAATCTCCGATGATCTTTTGCTCTAACTCACGGAGCTTGCTATCATTTTCGGCGTCGTTAGGAGGTTTTCGTTGAGCTACGATTTGTTTTAGCTCATGGATACGTTGAGATTGTAAATTCATCCACTCTTGATAACAACTTTCTTGAGCTTCTTCGATGTTCTTCCCTGATGATCTTTTGTTCTCCATTTTCTTGAAATATAATGATAAATATTATTGAGTTATTTTCTTTTGTTCATGTTTTAGTTCCATTTCATCGGGTTTATATATACAACATATATATATATATAAAGCTAATAGTTAATGGACCAGAACCATCTTTTATTTTTTTTGATTAATGATTATCTATAAACATAATATTATATAATATAATGTTAATGGGTAAAATGGTTGAATTCGTTTTAAGTTGTCCTATTTACTTCTTTTTTTTTCTTAAAACAGACATCTAATTTAAACTGAAGCACAAGTTGTATTATTTTAACGAGAAAACTATAGTATTTAACTGAACCAAATAATTTTCGTTTGTATTTTGTAAATGCAAAATTTTGACAGCTCAAAAGTGGAAAATGTACTTGGACAAAAACCATTTAATTGGACACATTCTAATTAACGAATATAATTAGTACTGGAAGGTTGAAGATCATACGTACGTGCTTTGCAGGGAATATGCATGCATTACGTGGAGGAGTAATAGAGAGTCCGACTTGTCGTTCCAAAAATAATTCACTTACCTTTAATTTTGAGTAAATTTGGTTGTATATTAATTGATCTTCTTTATTATCGGGAAAAAGAAAAGTGAAAACCCTTTCATCTAAGTAACGGAAGCCGACACACTTACTTACTCTATTTCTCAAGAAAGAAAAGTTAAATAAATACATAAGGTCGTATTTGAACTCCAAAAAGAGGGGAATTATAAGCAGTATCAATCAAAAAAACAAGAGAAAAAAAGCTTTTACATGAGTATATAATAATTAGGATAAATAATAATGTCTAGTTCTTCTAGGATCTAAATCATATTTACGAGAAGATATGATGACGAATCAGAAATTCAGAATAATGCCAAATGTTAAATGTGCCATCTATATATACCTCTTTACAGAGGAAAGAAATTGAGCATAGATGTGTCTTTTTCAATAAAAATAAAAATTTGGAGGATCGATATTCATCTATAAAATTATTTTATCTATCACATGGCAACTAATTCGTTTGTATTACTAGTTTGTAATTTTTTTTTCTCTTTGTGGGATTTAGTTAAAGATGCTACTAAAGAATAAACTTCAAATTTATAAATACTAAAACATACTTTATTTATGTATAAAATATATATATACAATGTGTTAATGTGTGATCGTATATGATTTTAATCAAATATTTAAAAAAAAATCACGAGATCAGAGACTTGGAAAGAGGTGTAGAAGTTCGTGGAAACAAGTCCTCTCCACCTTATGGGATTTTAAAGGTAAATAACTCATCGATTTGAACGAACTTATTTAATTTAGTTTGTCTTTTACTACGGGAAAATATACTAGATAAGAACTCGATATCATGCCCAAGTACAAAGTATCATACAAAGAAAATTACTCACATGCATAAAGCGGCATTAAAGAAAAAAAAAGGAATTCGAATGGAAGATTTCGTTTTGTGACACAAAAGATAAATTAAAGAAAAAGGAATGAAAACCCATAGATTAATATCGATATAATTGGTTCTACTTGCAGCAGTGTATATAGACACGTATGGGGAAGTTTGACACGTGCCAAGCGTGACTCCTTTTCTTGTAAACGTGTTTTTTTTTGTCATCCTATGAAAGAGTACGTTACTCTTGTTCGTAACGTCGTTTACATGTAGGCTCAGGTTATGATGATGAACATATCACTAGCAAATTTGGTTATTCGTCGTCAAACCGATTAATTAATTAACGCAATCAATTAAACCACTAATTCCTTCAAAATTGAAACAATATATTAGTGTATTTGTGATGTGTGTTTTTTGTATATAAATGTATATTTTTGTAACGTTTCTTAAATTTTAAAGCATTTTTAATTTTACTTATATATCTTTTAAAAATTGTAACTTTTCTGAAATTTTAAAACATTTTTTAAAAATATACTATATTTTATTTTCAACCTTACTTACCTCTTGCAAGTCTCAAGACCCTACTGCAAATGATGTAAAAAGGCTTGAATCAATGTCTAGTTAAAACACCCCATAATTATCCATGGTTTCCCTTGAAATAGTAATGTTACTGATGTAGAATGGTGAAAACGAACATCTTCCCAAATATAAATGATAAATTGAGAGCCAATGAAATAAGATCGTTCTGAAACAATATTTGTGTCACACAGAAGAGCACATGAAGTAATGAGTTATATCTCCTTTTAGTTCTCCCATTAATCTCTTTATAATTCAGTATAGGTTTCAAAATATTCATTCTACTGAGAAATAAAAAATGCACTTGTTGAGAAAGCACCTATTGAGAAAGCTTTCCGTGCTAAGTCACCCAGCGAAGATGTTATATTAATATTCAATTTGAGTTGTTTCATAATTCATATTGTTAATTGAGTAAATTATTCTTACATTATTACTAACAAAAGAAATTATTTCTTGCAAAAAAGAAGACGAAGTTAATAGTTATAAGCAAATTTTCACCACAAAATACGTACAAACATACTTCATAGACTCATAAGTATATGTATGATAGTATACAGTTATACAAACCACATTTTTATATTATCTGGATCCGAATTACACTATCAAAACCAACCAAGAAAACAAATTTAGTAAGAAGACCAGAAAAAAAGCAACTTTCAACAGATAACGACAACGTTACATGTAAACAGACAGAGAGAAAGAGCATGTGGACCTTTGACAAGTGTGACGATTCGAAGAGAGAAAGAGAGAGGAGGAAGAGAGAATCATTCTTCTGGTTACGTAGCTTCAGAAGATAAGATCTCAAGCTCTGCCCACCAAAGAGGAGAGAGTCTAGGTGTTGCTTGTTCTTGAGAAATCTTAATTACTTCTTTCAATTGTTCAACCACATCTTTCATTGTTGGTCTTTGACTTTGATCAATTCTTAGACAATGTCGTGCCACGTCACATACCACTTCAAGTTCTTCTTCTTTAAACGTTCTTAGTGTAGAATCAATCATATCTCCTAATCTATCATTCTCCAGATACTTTGACGCCTATGAGAAAAACATAAAAGTCTTACATTAGTGATGTAAATTTTCAGAATACTGAAATTTGACTTTAGTTTTTGAGTTTTACCCATTTTATAATTGATCCTTCTTCATCTGAATCTGAGAGCTTTCCAGAGATAATCTCAAGCATTAATACTCCAAAGCTATAGACATTAACCTCTGGTTCAGGTGGTAATGGCAATGAAGATTGGTCTAAATCACCACTCATCGGTTTTCTCGGTTTAATCCCGGTTTGTCCGCAGAAAGGAACCATTCCAAGCTGTGAAATGAAACTCTTTTAGAACTACGTTTGGTTAGGAATCAATAAAATCGTTGAAAAAGTTTTCTTGTTAAGCAAGAAAGAAAGAACCATAGAAACAGTTTTCTTGTAAAGCAAGAAATCAAATAAGAACCGAACCTTTGCTGCGTAGTCATCGGTTAAGTAGATTCCTGATGAGACAAGTTTAGAGTGTGCGATTGGCGGATTAAGCTCGTGCATATATTGCAGACAATAAGCAGTTCCCATTATGATCCTCATCCTTGCGCCCCAATCAAGATGTTCCATTTCTTTATCTGAAGAAGAAGATGAAGATTGGTTGGTGATAATAATAATAAGGAAACAAGATCTTAATATGGAGACAAATTTTAGATGTTTATTACCGTGTAAATGTTCGAAAAGAGTTCCATTTGGAGCATATTCGAATACCATCATCCTATTAAACGGTTCATCTTCTTCGCAATATCCAATTAGATTCACAAAGTTCTTATGGTTGACTCTTGACATTGTATCAATCTGCAAATTTAAGTGGTTCATATATTAATCAAGACTCTAAAGAAAAGGCGCAAGAAACGGTTTTAGAAGTTAAAAGGAAAAAATAGTCACCCTTCTGCGGTAAGTCATTTCCATAGCTCTTGTCCATTCTTTAGTTTCCAAAATCGCGGTTGAAGCAACCGCAATCTCAACACCACTTGACAAGGTTCCTTTGTAGACAGTGTAACCATCAAATGCTTCAATGATATTACTGAAATCTTCACAAGCTGTTTCTAGTTCAGACCGGTTTAGCTTAGGCACACCTGAAAACATTTCACATATTAGGTTTAGGCGAAAACAGAGCAAGAAACAGAGTTTGTTTTAACATTTTCTTTTACCAGTAACAAAAGCTTTCTGTAACTGTCCACTCAAACCAGTCTTCCATGGACCTATACTCTTCACAGCTTTTTTCCGAAAAAATAATATAACCGCTATTATTATCATCACCGCCACAAAAGTAGCAACGCAGATAATAACATACAACCAAACGTCCTTAAACCCTTTTGACTTCTCTTCAAACTTTCTTGGTGGATCACTAGAGATTGTGGTGTTGGTAGGAGGAGGAGGAGAAGAAGCAGGAGGAGTGATCAATGGTGGTATTCTCTTCTTTGCAGTAGCTAATGCGGGAAAAGACCCACTGCTTCTAGGAAACACTTTGGTTATACTCTCGGGAGAAAGACTAGGAGCATCAGGCGCAGGCATGGCCGCTAAATTACTTGTTCCCTCAAGTAACTCACGCCTTTTGAAGATACTTGTTTCGTTCTTTGAATAACCTGTGACAACAAGGGACAAATTTGAAACTTTGAGTTGTAAGTTTCTGTGTGTTTCCAAATGTAGGAAGTTTTCAGTCATCTTTAGCATTACTTGGATGATAATTCGCGACATTATTCTTCCCGTGAGAGTCCCTTTGCACCCTGAAGAAACATTAAACATAGAAAACACTAAAGATTGGAACATATAAATCAAACCAAAGGTATTAAGGGATTTTAATGTAGAAAAGAAATGCGTACATGTAATTTCTTGAAATTGCTTTAATCTTCAATATTATAGCTTCTGCCTTTTTTAGTCTTTTTAAGCTTCTCCTTGAAACACTGTCAAAATGGATTCAAATATTACAAAGATTTCTCCATGTTAACTACTGTTTGCAATTAAAGTTTTGATTACCAGTATCCAAGTTTTCTATTTACACAGTCAAGGACATCAGCAGAAGCAGAAGATAGCTCTTGATTCTTGTTCAACTGGACTTTATAAAGTGATTGAAGTCTCAGCAACTGCATGGTCATAAAACCCGCAAATTTGTTACCAGAAAGCAACCTGAATCCACCAATATAAAAAAAACAACTTTCCTTTTTATCAAAACACATTGATTTGGTTTATATTAAAAAAAAAAAAAAAAAAAAAGCATCATAAGCCTTTAACTCACAAGTTTTCTGGTGTCAACACTTTGTTAAGCTCTGGTGGAACTTCTCCGCTTAACTTATTATCTCGCAAATCCAAGAGCTCTAATTTTGCAAAAGTCCCAAATTCCTTTGGGATATCACCAGAGAGATTGTTCTTGGATAATATTCTACGAAAAAGAGAAGAAGCAAAAAAAAACAAGAATTTGTTTTTACTTCATTCAAGAAAAAGAGCAAAAAAATCAAAAATCAAAAATACATACAGAGATTTTAATTCACTCAATTGACTAAGCTCAGGAGATAAAGTTCCTCCCAAAGAACAACCACTAAGATTCCTACAAAAAAAAAAACCAAAAATCATTAATTAAAAATTACAACAAAACTCACAAAGAAAATAATTAAAAAAAACATTAACTTACAGCATCTGCACTTTATTATCGACACACGTAACACCAAACCAAGAACACAAATGATAATGATCAGAAACATTCCAACTTGCAAGAGTTCCATGAGGATCAGAATCAACTCTTGCCCGGAATTCCAACAATACAAATCCTACAAACAATCAATCATTACATAAACTCAAAAACCCTTAATTAAAACCGAAAAAAAAAACATTCAAAAGATGAGAAATGTTGTTTACCTTCAGAATTGACGGACAATGAGGAACGAGATTGAAGGGTAATAATCAAGAACATGAAGCAAGAGAATTGGAATCCAATTGGATTCCATCGACAACCCATTTTAGGTATACAACAATGCTATACAAAATCGCCAGATTTTGTCCTAAATAAATTAAAAAAAAAAAGGTAATCCAAACTTTACAGAATCCTTGGTAGAAGAAGGGCGAAGTTGATGATTGAATAATCAGGGTCTCTCATTGCAAAAATTAATTTGCACAAAACCCTAATCATCAAAAAATGTTAATTTCCCTAAGAGTCAACAACTCGTTTAATTCTCTTCTTCTTGTTAATCCTTTAATACCTGGAAAAATAGCCAACAATAAACAAACAAACATATATCAAAACATTAACAACAAATATAAAACAATTATCATACATAAAAGAGAGAATAAGAATAACCCTCTTCAAGAAGCAATGTGAAGAAAACATGGAATCAAAATTCATTTTTATACATAAATTAAACAAATAGCCAGAAAAAAATATTTACCTTAAAGAAGAAACTTCTTTACCAAGAATTGGGTAGGGTTTGAGAAACCAAAACTAAAAAAAGTTCCTCGGAAATTGAAAATAATTTTTTTAAAGAGCTAAAAAATAAGCAATTTTCTTTTTTTTTTTAAATACGGAATATATTTTCTGTTTTCTCTTTGAACTTGCCCTTGTTTTTACAGAATGATGATGAATATGGTGATGGTGATGATGATGATCTCAGAGTTTTCTCTCTTCGACCATCTTTGGTCTCTCCAGGGCCAAAGGGTGGTGAGTTCTCTCTCCTTCCTCTCTCTTTCCTTTTTCTTCTTCTTCTTCTTTTCTTCTCTCTCTCTTCTCTTTCTAACCCAATCTTTTTTTCCTATTTTTTATTCTTTTTAACAATTTTCCCCCACAAAACTGTCTCTATTATTATTTTTTTATTAAAAATTCTTAATCAGTGAATAAGGCCTTTTATTAACTTCATTTAGATTTTCCATAATTATAGAAATGTTGTTCTGTAGACACAAAAAGAATCATTAATTTATTTCATATTTTTCAATGATAAAATAATTCATTTTGTGTCTTTATTCCTTCCGTTGATCAATAACTTTCTGTACATATATATGGCGCGAATGATTAGTAAGAAGTTAATTAAGACTTAAATTAGTAATGTGGACCTCAATTTTAATTTATTAAGGGGTGAGTTGACTTGGGACTTACGTGCCAGCCAGTCGTATGATTTATAATCTGATAATTTTAGACAGTTGAGTATTATATAGTATGTAATTATCAATGGTCCAGTGTTGTTTAGTGACGTGGTGTATATAATGAGTGCAGTTAACTAGTTAAGTGAGATTAGTTTTCGACTTACTGTATGTGACATGTGCTATAGCCTATAGACTATAGTGTACATGTTACCCACTACTTTATATTTTTATAAATTTTAATTGTATATTTTTCAAGTCAACCTTAAATTATTTTCTCCATTTATTACTGAAAGTTAAATATTAGATTTATTAGTTAGAATCGCCAAATGATTATGAAAAATAATTTAGGGGTGGCCACTGGCCATTAAGGATAAAGACTAATATCCAGTTTAAGCTATGACTCCATCATTTTTCTTTTCTTCTATGACTCTATAGTCTCTACCTTGTTCGAGCTATATCCTCCGTTTTATCTCTTTTTCAAGCTCTGACTACTCTATGTCTTTGTTCAAACTCCAATTTGGATTAATTAACTCTTTTGTTTCTTCCAACTTATATGCATTTTGTTTGAAGGTAAGTTTTTTTTAATTTTGACCAAATGGTTATGCATAGCTATTTTTGTTATTGATATGCATCTATTCGCATTTCAATTTTGGCGTTTTGTCTGGATCAAGAATTACAAAAAAAAAAAAAAAGAATTGTAATAAAATTACAGAAAAATGTGTGGTTTCAAAAACATCTCCTGCCAAACTCTTGTTGTTTCTTCCAACAGCATTGTGCTCTTAAGTATCTCTCAAGATATAATATAGATCAGAGACAATTAGTCGATAACTTCTACAGCATGAAAAAGTAGTTTCATTATCTTGAAAACGTTTTTTGTTATTTTTTTTATGCAAACCTTTCGAGTAGATAGATTCTAACTAAACAACGCCACTGGATCTTCCGCTTACTCAAGAAAACGACAACTCTGTTTGCTTCAAAGCTCAAAGATGATGATTATTCATTTCTTAATCATTCCAATGCGCTCTTTATATAAAGATCCACAGAAAATGGTGATATGACACTAACAAACCAAAACAACACCAAAAGTCAAGGAAAAATAAATAAACTAGACAAATCCAAATCAAAGCATATTAATATATATCCTCTTGATCTTGTTTCATCAAACAGTAACAGCAAGAACCTTCCCCAACTTACTTGACATAGAGACTCTAAGTACATGCTCAAACCACTCAACTTTCCCCCAAATTTCACAATTTTTGCGCCTTTCAAGCGAAATCTCGGCACACCAAATCAACTTCTTATGTAAGAAACTATAACCATTGATAGAATCCTGCTCCCACAAAACCCCCATCTTTCCACCATAATCAACCAATCCAACCCAACCATGAGGACTGAACTTGGGTAGTCCTACTAAACCCTCCAAATTATTCCATCTTCTTGACTCAGAATCATACCATTTGATCGCTCCATGAGAATAACAGTACAAAACATTCTCTATTTCACAACGAGAATCTGAAAAAATATAATCAATCATCCCTTGTCCTGGAACCATGTCCCAACTACCTTCCTTGGGATTGTAAGCAACCAACGTTGACCCAGCAACCACGTTGATATTTCCGTCGATACATGCGCTCTGGGAGAAAATTCTATCTTTTACCACGCTGTAAGGGATGGGCTCAGGAACCCAAGCTTGTGTTCTTGTGTCAAACACCTCAAACGAGTTCTTTAAACAGTACAAGTCATTGGCGTCTACGTGAGTTCCTGCTACATATATATTTCCATCAAAAACGCTAGCAGAAAGCGTAAACGGCTTCACACGTAAGCTTGGAGCCTTGCACCATGTGTGAGAAGTGCAATCAAGAACCGAGACGGTAGAGGACAATGCTTTATGCATGGATTCTGATACGCCAATGTTATAGATATTAGAACCAACCGCTACGAGACTAGGAAAGTTCGCATCATGAGAATTTGGGATTGGGACTTTAGCCAAAACATAACCGCCTGACTTCTTCTTCTTCTTCTCACTGGTTTCATTGATTAGGGTTTGATTAGGTTTACGGCAGAGGGTGAACCAGCTACAAGAATGATTCATCTTTACGCATAAATAGAGACAACTTTCGGTGTGTCCCAAGAGTGACCGTGCCTTGTAAAGCTCCGGTGAAGCCAGCAGAGATCGAAAGGTTTTGGAGACAAGTGAGAGAGTTGGATAGTACAATCTTGAGACGCGTGCGATGATGCTCAATAACAATTCACCGGGAAGTGATGGAATTGGTGTCAGTGACTGTTTCTTCATAGTTGATTTCGTCTTCCTCTTCCTATTCTTTTCCGGTGGCGACATTAACGCTATTTGGGGTACCAGGAAAGAGAGTCAGAAACACATGAGGTTTAATACTTGTTAGACCATCTCCATTAGTTAGCACCCCTGATGGGCGCTTAACAATTTTTAAAATTAATTTTGTTGATAATTTCAAGATTAGAACCCTAAAACAATTCTTAAATTTTTACTTGTCCAATGGTAACAATCTCTTTAGGGGTTCATAAGAATTTAAAATAATTTTTTGAAAATTTATGTATTTTAAGTTCAATAAACTTTTATACAATGCATACATTCAATAGATGCATCTAAATAAGATGTGAACAAAAGATGAAACACAATACAAAACAAAAACACTATGACTATCAACTAAAAGAATAAAAGAGAAGAAAGAGTCTTCGGTTTATTCTGGACCAAAACCAAAGAGAGGAACATCAGCTTTGTGGCCTTCATGTTCCTTCTCAACCCATCGTGCCATGACCCAAGAGTGTAAAACCCATAATAGGCTTCATAGTTAAACCTCTGGGATTCTGATAACCAGCAGAAATACCACTTTCAAGAGCACTGTTTCCACACAAATGGCTAGAGGTGTTGAGTGCACTCTGATTCAAAGGTGTAACAGGAGCAAATACATTAATTCGTTTAGTGATACTACCCTTTGAAGCACCAGCAGATTCTGCAGAGAGAGGTGAATTTTGCAAATCAATATGAATTGGAGAAACCATCAATTTCGCCATGATCTAGATAGTGCCTAAGCCTAACTCCAACAATCAATTTCAACCACAACAAGAATCACAAAAACATGGAAATTTCTTAACAAATTTAATTATCAATCTAATACATTTAACCAATGAAGCAGAGATATAAAGTTATCCTATTTTCAAGCTAACAAAGACATCATTTTGTTCAGAAGCAAAGAGTTCAAATTTTACCAGAGTGCTTGTAGGAGTGAGCGTTGCAGAGATTGTTGGTCTCCTTGCAGAGATCGAAATCAGCATCGCATTAGAAAACGAAGTCGATGGATGAAGATAATGATCAATAACGATCGCAAGAAACACCAACACCAAAAACATCCATAAATCTATGTATCTAACTAATCAAGTTTCAATTCCTCAAGAAATCTAACAACAAAATCTATACACAATCATCTCGAAAGCTAACAAATTTTCCATAATCGCATCAGAAAACACCAATGAGAAATCCCTAATTCCACAAAGAAATCAAAATATTTGTGAAAGAGACGAGAGAGACGTTGAAAATGGGAAAAAACATTAAACTCTGCTGCCATCCAAAAAACACCCACTCTTCTCTTGACACGTGCTCTTAAGGAGCGATCCTTAAAACCTCGGTTCTTAGAAATATGACTATTAATTGAATTAATTTTTTGGGTTTAATTCACAAGAACTCCACTAATAAATCCTCTAAACCTCCCAATGGAGGTGGTTTATGTAGGGGTCGTTGCTAAATTGTTGGGCTTTATGGGCCTTCGTAATGTAAACCTCACTATTTTTATTGTAACCTATTTTTGTTTTCATATCTCGCTTTTGAAAAAGTTAATTTTGGTTTGGATTTTTTTTTTTCTTAGTTTAGTTTAGATTTCTTGGATATATAGAATTCAATTCAACTGACGGTTATGATTTATTTGGTTTAATAATTTAATTCAGACTAGAACGGTTGTGTTTTTAATAAAGATTGTAAATTATTTATTTATTAGTAAATTTGTAATTTTGTAAGAATTTATTTAGATTTTTTAAAAAATATTAAAATATATAATATTATTTTCTTAAATTGTATTATAAACTATTTTAAAAATCAGATACATAATGATTATTTTCTAATATATAAATACATTAAACACATCTAAATATTGTTTACCTTTTCCTATTTTTTATGTAATATTTTTTAAATTTAGAAAATTCTCTATAAATTAATACTCATAAAATTCATAAAATACACCTTTTTACTTTTTTTTTTGTTAAAGAAATACGCTTTTTAACTTTTAGTATTTAAAAACTACAATAATCCCACGTTTTAACTCTCCAACTTTAGATGAGCCACCATCTTCTCCGAAAGCTTAGCCAATGACTTAAGATTAAAGCCAACGATAGTATCAACAAACGAAGTTGTTTCATCTTCACTATTTCCTTCCGGCACATCCACCACATAACTTTCCACCACCATCGTCTTCTCCTCCTCCTTCCCCGCCACAAACGCCGTAGTTGTCGACCGGTAATTAACCAAACGATGATCACCACCGATAAAGCTAATCACCATCACATGAGTTTCATCGTCGAGCTCATCTAATCTTTCTCGGCTGAAAATCGCTGGAAGACCGGAAACAACTGACACGTCACGTACAGAGCCTTCTTCTCCGTAGCCGGAGCTTAGATTGCAAGTTTTCACGAATTGTTTGTAAGCTTGAGGGTTATCAAAACGACGTAGTATTGACCATACTAGAGATAATGGAGCATCGATGGTTTGTACTAGCGTCGAACCGCACCGTTGATATTCGTGAGAAGTTTCCATTATTGAAGTTTCTATTAGTGTTTGTTGATATTTGACGTTGTTTTCCTTTATATCGACTGTTCTCTTGTATAAGAATATCTTCGAATCTTTATGAAGTGACAAGTTTGATTATTTATATGAGAAATATCTATAGAACAAGGCCGACAGAGAATAATAATAATTTATTTTCTGTTGTTTTCTCCAAATTATGAAAGTAATAATACAGCTAAGAAATTTTATTGATGTGCATAGTGGTTAAATTTATCGACAAATCTATTGCGGTTCAATTTGGAATGTTATGAAACGGAATATGGTAGCTCGTGGCAAATAATGTATCCACGTTGTACATTTCGTTCATACTTTATATGAATGACACTTATTTATCATACACTTATATTGTAAAACAAAAAATATACTTATATGCACATTAAAAACAAAATACTTATATAGGCTGGTTAAGTATCAAACAGTCGCGTACGGTGACTGATGAGTATATATATATAACTTATTTTTATCAAAGTAAATTGTAGAGTTGTTTACAAAATTATAGTGAACAATTTGTTTTGTAACGTCATAGTAATGAAGATTGAAGAATGTAATGCGGTTAAGTTTGGAAACTTTATGACATGACATGTGCTAAAACTAGTGGCAAATAATGGATCCACGTTGTAGATTTCCTTCACACAAACCATCCTTATTAATCACACACATATATTGTTTTGTGAACAAATAGTTTTTAACAAACAAAAAAACAAATACTTGACCCAAAAATAACAAAAAACGATAAGAACAGAGTTGCAAGGGAGGGCGTATCTAAAACGGAAAGTTTAGAAACAGGTCCAATGAGCTTACTATTTTTAGAGCCATTTAAGCCCAAAATAGCATAACTCTGTTATGGGGAATGTCACCAATAATCGAACCGAAAACAAAGCTCAACCAAAATGTAATTCCGGTTTGTATTATTTTTCTTTATAAAATATTAATTTTTGAAACGCCCATTTTGTTTTTTTTTGTCAAATCCAAATTTAAATATTCATTTAAAAAACATTGAGGCTGAACTTCGATTTAAGCAAACAAAACACGGGACTTCGATATAAGAAAACAAACCGGTTTACGTATTTGGGCGTGATACAATGCTTGTGTCTACGAGCTCGAGCGATCGAGCACACATACAAGACCGAACAAATGACAAAAGAAACTTTGATTATTAAAAAAAAAATGGAAATATAGTACAATAATACTAATTTTAATCAAGTGGTTGAAATAGTTTTCAAGATAACTTGTTCAACTCCATTTCGGAAGAATAGTTTACATTTTAAATGTGGTATTATCAAAAGCTGTCTTTGGACATCAGAGGAGAATACGGGTAAAAAAAAAAATGGAATCCCTACGACATATAAAAAACAGTCCAAAAACAGAAACATAACAAATTGATATTTACGATTTCACTCAATAACAATTAGAGTAGAGTTCAAGTTAATTATAACAAGATATTTGCTTGTAATTTGTTTTCCTGCGGTTAAAATTTTTCGCTTGTAATTTACGCTCTGGCTTTTTGAGCGAGTGAACGAGTGTGATAGAATAGAAGAAGTTGTAGAATTGAACTACACCGGAATGCTACAAATTTTAAACTATTTTCTTTTGAAAAAGAGTTTATTGCACTGAAGACTTAATTACGGAAATTAAAACCTTAATTGAACCAACCAATAATCCATCACACGAAAACATTCATTTAATGAACCATAACTAATATATATATATATATATACTATATCTTAACTCAGTACTTCCCTTAAGTTTGGCTTAAATCGAACTTTCTTTTTCACACCTTAGTCTTGTCCTGAAATCAATAACTTCACAAAGAAAGGAAAAGATTAAAGATATCAACCCAAATCTCTGATCAACAAAAAAAAATACTATCAAAATCAATACTAAAACAAACCGAACAAAAAAAACCACTTCTCTATTTTGTTTACTTATATTCAAATATTTTAAAACCAAAGAAATCTATTTGGAAAAAGCGTATTAAACACTTTTGCTTTCTCTATTTTGGTTTTAAGAAAGTACTTCTCTATTTTGTTTACTTATTTTACAGGTTTTGGATCTATGAATATAGAGAGTTTTGACATGTATGATAGATACATGTGTGTATATGGATAAAAACTACAGAATCATACTACATTTATATTTGGCTTATATCACTACATTTGGAAAGAGTTTAGAAATGGACTCATATTTAAGTAATTTAACCGGGTATGATTATATCATGACTTGGAAACTGTGTCCGAAAAATTGGAGGCTGTGTTTCTTTTACTTTTTCTTGGTCATGCATCTTGAATTTTGATATATCTGCCCAAAATAAAAAGATTACAAAACCATTGAGACTATGTACTACCATAACATTAATTAATCTTCCACGTTTAAGAAAGTGAATCATATCTACTTTTTAGACATGTTAAAAATTTATATAAAAGAATCAAACATCATCAATCTATTAAACCAGCTTTTAATGTTTTATGATAATCATACGAAAACTCTGTTTAATTAGCTCAAACGTTTTGATACTGACATACCAATCAAGCCAAGTTAACGTACTAATGTTTGTATAAATATATGACCAAACTCTTCTGTGGGGAAAAGCTTATTTAGGACCTATTGCTCCCTGTCGGATGCAACTGTTTGGTTATGGGGTCAATTGACATACCTATATTATAACTATTATGCAATTTCATCAAGCTTTTTTGGATAATTTTGATCTCGTTATATAATCACCAGTACAATTCCCTCATATGTCTATCTGAACAATTTTCTTTATAAAAATTCATTCTAGATCCATCACTGACTTCCTATATGATATATCTTTGGTTGTTTTCTTAAATCTAAAAGATTTTTAATGTCTTTTGTATTCGTACTACATATATACATCGTATCATCTAGCGCTAATGATCGGTTTATTAAAATGTTAAGAATGTTTTTTTATTAGTTCATCTTGGATGATCTATATAAGTCTAAGACAGATAACCAAAGTTGATTGTGTGCATGCAATCGATTCTCTGCAGGTTCATCTTACATGCAATTTAATTATTATATATATTATTTGGTATTTAATTTTTCAACAAATACATGTTCATTTAAATCAAGTCATCTTAGATCATCATTGCGAGATAATATTACATAATTCTCGGATTTTCCTTTTATGTAAGCTGACAACAGAAGTTTCACACCTTTTTCTTTTTCAACAGCTTAAATATTATAGCCAGTAGGCTATAGTAATATTATAAAACGTTAAAATATGAAAACATTCGTCACTAGACCCTATGTAAAGCTGGCAACAAGTATTCTACCAATAATCACCTGACCTATATACCATATAGTATACAATCGATGGCCTAGTTAAGGAGCATGCGGATAATTGTGCTTAATTTCTGTTTAAGTAAAAGTTAATTAAGCTCTATAAGCACATAGCATACATAGGAACTAGCTTAAGCCTTAATGTAACCACGTTTTTTTGTCATTTAACAATACACATGTATTATAGTGCCGGATTTACGGTGACAACAATAATACAAACCATTAGCTAGATTGTATCCACATATTTAAAAACAAGAAAGACTCCAAAATTATATTATATAAAAAGTAGGGAATAAAAATAAAATTATCTTAATTGATCGTAGCAAATAGTTAATTTACCAATGCCCCGGAGCCGTTATGAAAGATCAAAGATGAGCAACATAATTTCTCATATTAGGGTTTTTTTTTTAAATCAAGAAGTTACCAGTCGCCACTAGGGTTTTTAAAGAACTGGTCCAAGTAATTTTTGTTTTCATTATAGAATTGAAGTCTAATGATTGAGTGAAAATCTAGTAATGTAAATCGAGGAAGGGGAAACATAAAAAAAAAAAAAAAAATTGATTACCTTATATAGATAGATGATCGAGTTATCGAGATCAAGTGGACTAATGATTATGACACCGAAGAATTTGACAAATCCTTCTTAATGACAACGACGTCGTTTTTGGTCTTCTTCCGTCTATTTTTCTTCCTATACGGGATTCCACGAGCCTTAGCTTGAGACTCTCTCACTTCCCTCAGATGGATCCGGATTGACCCGTTTCCAAACGGGTTATTATTGGATGATCTACCACCGTCCGATCTACCACTGTGTTCATCACAAGCAGCTCTTAACCGTCCGATCAAAGCATCTAGGCTTCCCCAAGCTTGCTTGAGAGGACACGTGCAAGGAGATGGTGGATCGGGTTGTCCAAAGAAGACACAAGCTTGGTTATGGACTTTAGTTTTACCGAACTGGTCTAAATAGTTGAGGAAGCTTAGTACATGTGTGTGGTCGAATCGAGAGATTGATGTGGGTGGATTTAGGGTTTTAAGGTATTGTAAGAACGTGTTCCAGTCTCGAAGTTTCTGCGATTCGTAGCGGCTAAGTTGTGGTGGAAGAGGTTGTGGCATATGGTGGCCGGAATTGGAAGATGAAGAAGGATGATCCGGTTGATTGTAAGAGGACATGATTAGGGAGAGTTTGGTGTAGATGAGGAAAGGAAAAAAAGGAAAATGAAATGAAATTATTTTTGGAGTTAGCAGTTCGAATGAAGTAAGAGAAAGAGAGGTCTTGAAAAAAGCTAATTAGGGGAATATATGAATAAATGTTGACAAAAACAAAAAGAGAAAGAGAATGAGTACAATAAGTTAATCTTTTTAAAAATATGAAAAATATTCACTAGTTTTCAATCATATCATGCGAATTTTACAATATTCATATTTTATTTTGAGTGCTTAATTTTAAAATCCGACATAATTATTAATTACCTAGGTGGACCAATATATAAATAAATCAATTCGGAAACAATGCAAATCGAACTTAATACCAAAATTTGGAAACTTTTAAACTGATAACTTTCTAATATGATATATATATATATTTTTTGAAATGACACTTATGTTTTGTTAAGAAATTAAAATAAAAAATCAAAACATTTGACACGTATTAGAATCTAATCAATTAATAAATAAAAAAATCGTGATACCGTTAATTAACGTTATCTACGTGAGTGATCTATATATGAGGTATCTAATTTTATGTTGACATATGTTGTAATCTAATAGAATTTTACATGCGTTACAAATTATTTAAGTAGATATTTTCTCCCACGTGTGTGTGTATATATATATATATATTGATTTTATCAACTATTTATATAGTTATGATGGCTGAAACAAAAATTAGATAGTGAAGTACGGTTTTTTCAAAATTAAAACACCAATTAAGTAAAACAATAATTTTTAAATTTAACATTCGATAAAAAAAAACTTAACTGCAAATTGGTTACTAATTTTAGTAATATTTTTAACTTTTGTTTAAATGATTTAAAGTTTACATTTTCTCAACATTAAATTTGTTTTCATCTACGTTAAATAAATCATTTATCAAAAAACTAGAAGTAAAAAGGGAGGTTAAACTAGGTAATCAAATTGACAAAATATTTCAAACATGTATACCGTGAATTTTATTTTAACATGGATATCGTATATCTGAATTGTAGTAGGAGAGATTTAGAAAAGTTGAATTATTCAACTATATTAGTATTTCAAATAACTATTTTGGCTATAATTGTTTTTTATGAAGTTGATCCGCCCATCATTGAGCAAGGAATGTATATACGACTATACGAGTCGTGTGTGTTTAAAAAAAATTATAAATGGTGTATTCAATTGGGTGGATCGTATCGTGAAAAAGTTGTAGGCTGACTATCAGCGTTAAACAATATATTTATCATACAAAATAATATTTATTATACAAATGAAAAGAAGATTTAGAGAATATAAAATAGTATTTATCGTATTGAGTGGGGCTACAACAATGTACGATTGAGGTGACCTGTCACTACTAAACCCACGAGAAGGTGCGTTTCTTTCTTTAACATTTTCGATAGTTTGGTTTTATTTTTTTTATTTGGGTCATGGATGTATTATTATATTGTACTTATTAAATATTTAACAATGATTGTTTTTAACGTTGATTATTGTAAACTGATCAAGCATATAATATACATTTTTTGTATTAATGTTGTCATATTGTTATTATCTAGATTCAATTCCGCATAAAGCATGTTATGTTGTTCACAAAATAAATAATATTTGAGGTTAATTATTGTAGGACTAGAAACGTAAAACACTCATTGTATTATGCCCATATTTACAAGTTCTTAATTCGTATAATGACTTGCTAATTAATTCCTCAACTTGCTTGTCTTAGTGGCTATTGCTGAATTAATATATATATATATATATAAGTTTATAATACCTTATCTAAATCATTATTTTAATAATTACAATAATTTAGCTTATGACATCGTTGTCTTTATAGTCAGGCCATCTTCAATATTGTAGCAGAAACAACAATAAATCGACGAAAATATCTACAATCTACATGTAGCAAAATAAATCGACAAAATATCTATTAAGCAACCTCGGAAATTCTAAAGCTATATATCATACGTAAATTAGGTTCCTTGTAAAGAAGTAATCTCGTTTATTCAAATGAAAGATTCATTAAGCATATATTAGTTCTTTACTTCTTTTATAGTGGACGACGCACAAAATGAGCATGATTTCCACTATTTGACGTACGAGTTTTTTCTTTTAGCCTCACCAAAATAAAAGGGAATGGAAAAGAAATAATATATGTCTATATACATAATTCCAATAGAAAACCTTTTATAAATAAATAAATATATATATATATAAATAAAGACCCCAGATCTAAGACGATATGCATTAGAGACCTTCTCAAAGTGTATTTAAACATACAAATAGTACAAAAACCTAAAATTATCTTTAAATTTGTTTATAAATGTTTTGAGGAAGATATTTTAAATTTCCACAAATTAAATATCTTTAAGATTTATTAGTAATATATTGTTAAAACACCTTAAACAGTATCACCACTAATGATGCTCTAACAGTAAGTAGTAATCTATAGTCACAGACTCACGCTTAACTTATATTAAGCCTATATTAATAATATATATATATATATATATATAAACATACAGAGTAAGTAAATGCAACATTCTTGTATTTATTTTTGGAAATCCCTACAAAATTATGTATATTATACAGAAATATATAAAAAGAAAAAATTTGATTTTCTTATGGGATTTTCTACAGTTATGGGACTGCAAATATTTTTGAGGATATACCTCTCCAGAAATATTAAAACTCATGTTATGCCTATGAGTTCAGTTAAAAGGGCTCGAAAGGTGCATGCAAATTATTGGAGAAAATACCGCTTTAGCCTAGTAGTTAAATATTGGAGTCGTCTTATGTGCTCTTAGTTCAATTTTCGATGGGAGAAATGTTTTAAGCCATATTATAAGGTATAGCCAAACCTGGTATGTAGCATAAGCCAGCTAAACCTATATTTAAGGTTCCATATTTTTATTTATTTTTTATTTTAAAAAGTTTAATCAGATTTTTAGACAATGTAAATGTAACACATTTTTTCTCTAGTTTTTGATAGATGATTTTATAAGGGAAATATAAAAAATATAATATTTATTAAGTAATATTTAATTTTAACATTGTTGATACTTATTTTTTTTATTTTATATCGGTTAAAAATATATAATTTTTTAATTGATTGTTATGTCGGAATTTTTTCAATTTCGTTTACGGCGTTCCAAATGTTTAGACAAATAGAAGTTTTGCGACTTTCTTACAACAACACTGAAGCCCTCCATTTTGTTTGTTTTTTTGTCTTTTTAATTTCTTAGATTATGGTCGCATGTTATTATAAGACTGTATCGTTAACATAGCTGTATATGATCACCGACGTTTTTATACCCAGTATTACAAATTTATGTTTGAGATTATTCATTGTCAATCAATAGATCAAAGATATTTTCAAAATTTTGTATTTATAATAATGGGGTTCTCTTTCAAAATTATATATATAATAGGGGTAAAATAAAATAAAAAATATATTCCACCTATTTTAACTTTTAAGTATAAATTTTTGCGAAAAGAATGGTGCTTAAGAAACTAATTACAAAATAACTTTATGATCCCAGGTGAAACATATGGACCCATGTCCCACGTGAGTGGACTATTTTTTCTATTAAAACTTTGGTACATAGTGGATGATTGTATCGATGTAGCAGACTGAAAAGTATATGAAAATAAATAGATATTGCCCCCACTCAAGATCTTCTCTTACGTCTTACGTATCTTGTCCAAATTATGAAAAGCTTCCAGGGGTTTTTTCCCGTCGTATTCTAGTCCTCCGACCACCGTAACAATCTGACATGTCACCGTCGGCCAACTTTTTCCCGACAAAGGTGAATGTACCTCCATGTTTTAGCATATAATATATCTTTTAACTGGTCCGAATATTTGTGTGTTTAATTATTATATCCTTGTCTAGCTAATGTCTTTATATTTTCAATCATTTTCTTTCTTTTGTTTGTTAATCAGGAGGAATTCGGGTTTTATGCCTTATAATAACATGCGACCATAATCGAAGAAATTAAAAAGACAAAAAAAACAAACAAAATGGAGCTCTTCAGTGTTGTAAGAAAGTCGCAAACCTTCTCTTTGTTTACCCAAGAAAAAAAAAGTGACAAACCAAAAGCCAAAACTCAGAAGAAACGAGACCCGGGACAAAAAGTAAAGTAGGAAACTATCGGATCGAGAAAGTTAAGCCCAATTTAGGCCCATACTCATGCTTAGGTTTGAAAAATTATTTGACAAAAGAAAACAAATAACAATTATCAATAATTTTTTTGTCAAAAAGAAAACAATTATCAATTAAAAAACTTATATTAGGACAAACTGACAAAAGGGTTAGGAATATAAACTTGGGAATTATATTTAAAAGCTCGTTCTAAGAACCTACTTTAGCCCTCCCTGTTTACCGATCAAATTTTATATCTAAAATCAAAGCATAGTTTCTTCTCTTTTTATTGTTAAAGAAAAGTATATTTTTTTGGGGTTACAATATGCATTATATGAATTTGAATGCAAATGACGATGCATAAACAATATTACAATTTACAACAAACAATTATGTTACAAGTTCTTGCCAACAATAAGCTTCTATTTACTTATGTTACTTTTGTACAATTGATTATCTCTTCAATTCTATATAACCAAATTGAATTTTTTTCCTACTAATTTTGGGTTAGATCTACAATCCAACTTGCAACAGTAAAATTTATACTATTGTCTAATTTAACATTTTGTAATAATAGATAATTTCCTCAACAGTATATATATAACCAAATTACATTCTTTTTACTATAGAACAACAAAGTATGATCATCACTCACAAATCAAAATAAACAAAAAGGCGAAAAATCAACATTAATAATTAATTAATGATGATATTAATTTATAATAATTATAACAATAATTAAACTTGATAAAAATGAAGCAAATAGAAAATCTGTCACATCGTATGTTTTGTTTTTTTTTTCTATTTCTTTTTGCTTAGAAGGTAACGTCAGGGACAATTCCGAGCTCCTTGAAAGCGGCAGGACAGTCAGCTAACGGAGTCTTAACCATGAAACCAAGAGGGTTAACAATACGTGTTTCGTGAGAGACAATTCCGTCATTCGCTGTTAAACTGATCTTAGCGGCGTTACGTAGGTAAGCCTCTTTGCTGACATCACTGCAACCACTGTCAGGTGATTGAACCAACATGAGTTCGCAAACTTCTTCTTCGTGGTCACCAGTTACTTCCATCCTGTAGCTTCCTGTCTTGTCAGTAACAGCTTCTTTGGTTAATGCTATGGTTCCGTTTGTTCTGCTTCTGCACTCCAACTTCACTTTCGCACCTTCGCAAAACAAACACAAAAATGTCAAATTAAAGTATATTAAAAACCTATGTACGAGTTACTTGAAAAATGTAGTCTAAAGACTAATATATTATTTTTATGGTTCGCATCTACAGCTTTTCTCTTTTTATTTTGATTCTTAATCGATTTTGTGCATGACTAAAATAGCTGGCGAACGAATCACTAGCACTAAAGTTTAGAACTTTAAATCAAAGTAACCATTAATAAATTGTTTAAACAGAAATTAATTTGAGTTAAAACAAAGTTTAAATTTGTGATTGAATGACTCTAAATGGTAAGAGTTATTATATACTATATTGAAATTTGCATGCATGCATCCATGAAACATGCAAGATAGTGATCACGAAATTTAAAGTCACGTGGAAATATTTTTAATTAAACGTAAATTTGACGTAGTAACGAAATTTGGTTAGTCGATTCTTGTAGATATATTTTTTTAAATATGGTTCCAAATTCACGTGTTTAAAACGCTCTGCATGCATGTATACGAGAATGTGGTGTTCGCGTATGTATATATATATATACCTTCAAGGAATTTGCTGAGACGGGTAATGAATTGGACACGGCAAGTGTCACAGTAAACCGATCCCTGAATCTGGAAACGATCGAGGTCGTCAGCATCAGCTGCGGCGAAACTGGCGAGGGAGGACAAACACACGACGGAGACGACAAAGAAAGAGAAGAAGATGGCTTTGGATGCCATTTTTGCTAGAATTTTTTTTTGTTTTTTGGTCTTCTCTTCTTTTTGATATCTAGGTTATATTCAAACAATAAGTTGGGATATGTTTGAGAAGAGGACACCTATTCTCGTGGAGCACCGGGTTCGGTTTTATATTAGACACCCGATTGTTATTTTTAGATTGAAACAGAAAAGTAAATCGTTGATTGTTAAATTTAAATTTAGTTTCAATACGTTTCGAATATAAGAATATTAGTTCATTATAGCTTAATTATAGCATCGCTTTCTAAATTTATTTTTTGACAACCTTTTTTCTCTCTTTGGTGGTCTTAAAAGTTAAAACTAGAAGAAGCCGTAATTACTATTATACGGTCAAACAATTGGAAACTAAAAAGTTTTTTTTTGTATACGAAACTTGTTCTTTCAGTGAAAGAAATTGATTATAAATTATTATAAATATTTTTTTCTACTGATCCTATAAATCATAACTAGATTAAAAAGTCATCATTTTAATATATCTTTCAAATGGGAAGTTGCCATCAAAAACGGCTCTGAGGCCAAGTGAGTCATGATTTAAATTGATTTATATATTTTAGCAGCTATTTATATTTCACAAGCTCTTATAAGTCTGGTGATAGAAAGCATATTTGTTATAACGTATGACTAATTCGAAGCTCCAGCAGTGATTCAATTTATTTATACTCATATATAACTAGCCCTCATTTCTTTTTCTGCATGTGGTCTTTAAAATTCAATGCTAGTCGTCCTGCCTACCTTACAAGAAGACGAAGGTAAATAGTTGTGCAACAACTTTATAACGCTTCTAAAGACACTATTTGTTGGCTATGTGCTTGTCCCGTGAGCCTCACTTTTTTTAATCTATCAGTGTCTTATACCGATAGATTCGATAGATTCTTCTATTGATCCTACAAATCACAACAAAATATTAGTTTTTTTTCACTCACATGGCACCAGAAAATGAAAATCATTTATAGGTTATTCATTCTAAAATTACTCTACCTCAATTCATAGGAAAATATTTATACTTTATACCTACGATTTTCTTAGGTGAAATCGAAATGGTAAAAAAGGATAATAATATTTTTTTAAAGAAATATACAAATTTTAAAAAATCAAAACTCTATAAAAAATACACCAATTAAAAAAAAAATTATGTGGCAACTTCTCCTGCCATTTACTTAAGTACGCCACTGCCTAATACTGTCAAAATTTACAGACTTGAATCTGAACAACCACTGCCTCAAATTTGATTCAATATATATGCTTCAAATTACGGAATCCGTTAACTGTTAAACCGGACAGATAAAAAATGACGGCTGAAATGTTGGACATCTTATGTATGAGACTTTATTCATGTCAATATACGAACACAATAGTTTATGTAATTATCCGAAGATTAAAAAGTTTGTATTTTGTGGAGTTCGTGTAGCTTAATACAGTATTTTTTATATATATTTAAGAAACCGGTTTCGGTTTGCTTCGATTTGAAACCAACCCGACACGACCCGGATTTGACCCTGTTTCTTGCACGACTCCTCTTTCTCTCTTCTCTCCGTCGCCGTCTTTTCTTTTTAATTTCTTACAGTAATTTGACTCTCTGAGGAATTGCAATCAACTGAAAAATAAGCTCGGCCATGGCTGAGAACGAAACACCACAAATCATACTTCAATTCGCTCCATTAAACAGTTCCGTCGACGAAGGTTTCTGGCATAGCTTCTCCTCTTTGAAACTCGACAAACTCGGAGTCGACGATTCTCCAATTAACATCACTGGTAAATTACCAAAGACATCGATTTTAATATAAAATTCGTGAAATTATATGAATTCACATTGATTAAATTAATGGGCAAATTCTCATGATTTTGTTAGGTTAGAGAAACCAAAAAAAAGTTGACAACTTTAAAATCCTCTGTTTTCTTCGTTAAGTCAGATTTAGAATTTGTTGTGATTTTGAATGAATGATTTCAGATTTTTGATGGGTATTGATGTCTCAACTTCAAATTCGATGCATTTACATGAATTAATCTCTGGGCTTTCCGTTTGGTTAGAGAGAAAAAAAAATTGACAACTTTGAAATCCTCTGTTTCTTTTTTTTTTTCATTAGTAGAATGTTCAGATTTAGAATTTGTTGTTAATTTAAATAGATGATTTTCAGATTTTGATGAGTATTAATGTTCTGAGGTATTTGTTTTTTTTTCCAGGTTTCTATGCACCATGTTCACATCCACAAGTCTCAAATCATTTGACTCTGCTTTCAGAATCATTACCTTCAGATGAACAATCTTTGATTGCAAGTACTAGTCATGGAAATAGGAATAAGTGTCCTGTTCCTGGGATTCTATATAACACAAATACCGTTGAAAGCTTCAATAAACTTGATAAACAGAGTCTGTTAAAAGCAGAAGCAAACAAGGTAATACAAAACTTATAATCTCTGAATTGGTTTTCACCAGTTCTTGTCTAACAATTTTGTTGGTGAGTTTTAGATTTGGGAAGATATTCAATCAGGAAAAGCTCTTGAGGATTGTGCTGTGTTATCAAGATTCCTCGTTATCTCCTTCGCTGATCTTAAAAAATGGAGCTTTCGTTATTGGTTTGCGTTTTCTGCACTTGTACTTGATCCTCCTGCAAGGTTAATAGAATTAAAGCCAGCTTCTGAGTATTTTAGTTCTGAAGAAGCGGAATCAGTATCCGCTGCTTGTAATGATTGGCGTGACTCGAATTTAACTACTGGTACTCAACATTCTTGTTCCATTATTGTTTTTGATTCAAGATCAATGAGTGGTAGCTGTAAACGTTAGTTACTTCTCCATGTAGATGTTCCATTCTTTTTGGTTTTGGTTTCGTCTGATTCAAAAGCTAGTATTAGACATCTGAAAGACTATGAAGCCTGCCAAGGTGATCATCAGAAGGTATTTTGTAGCTAATTCTTCCATATATGTTAGAAACAGAAAAAATAAAAAAGAATTCACCTTTATCTATCTCTCTTTCTGCAGTTGCTTTTCGGTTTCTATGACCCTTGTCACCTTCCTAGTAATCCTGGTTGGCCGCTTCGGAATTACTTAGCACTCATTCACTCAAGATGGAACCTCGAGACAGTTTGGTTCTTTTGCCACAGAGAAAGTCGCGGTTTCGCTGACTTGAATCTTTCCCTTGTTGGTCAAGCCTCAGTTACAGTTTCATCAGGTGAAGCAGCTGAGACTGTACCTAACGCAGTGGGTTGGGAGCTTAACAAAGGGAAACGAGTATCCCGATCTATTAGCCTTGCTAATTCCATGGATCCAACAAGGTACGGTTGCTCTGTGACAATGATTTAGTCAACTAAGTGCGTAAAATCTGATTGGAGAAATGGATTCACGTTCTTTCGTAGGTTGGCTGTTTCTGCTGTAGATTTAAACTTAAAGTTAATGAGATGGCGAGCGTTACCATCTCTTAACTTAAATGTTTTGTCCTCTGTTAAATGCCTTCTTCTTGGAGCTGGTACATTGGGTTGCCAAGTTGCTCGTACTCTTATGGTATGTATTGAAGATAATGCAAGATTAAACAATCTTACAAACTCACTGATTAAATGAAGAACTTGTTTATCCTTTTTTTTGTCTTTAGGGTTGGGGAATACGTAATATCACCTTTGTTGACTATGGCAAAGTAGCTATGTCAAATCCAGTGAGGCAGTCTCTCTACACGTTTGAAGATTGTGTAGGTCGTGGCGAGTTCAAAGCTCTTGCTGCTGTTAAAAGCCTTAAACAGATATTTCCAGCAATGGAATCTAGTGGAGTTGTTATGGCTATACCGATGCCCGGACATCCTATTTCTAGCCAAGAAGAAGATTCTGTTCTCAGTGATTGTAAACGTCTCAGCGAGTTGATTGAGTCTCATGATGCGGTGTTCTTGTTAACCGATACAAGAGAAAGCCGATGGTTACCTTCTCTTCTTTGTGCGAATGCCAATAAGGTAATTAACTCAGTTTCTTTCTTTATGGTTATAAAAGTATAACAATCTGCTTAATATATCAGTGTTGTTTGATTTGAATTTCAGATCGCAATAAACGCGGCTTTAGGTTTCGACAGCTACATGGTAATGCGCCATGGCGCTTGTCCCGCCTCCCTATCTGATGATATGCAGAATCTTGACATGAACAAGACACATAGACAAAGACTTGGTTGTTACTTCTGCAACGATGTGGTTGCTCCTCAGGATGTAATTCCCTGGCTTTTTTTTTCCGGTTTTTATTGTTTTGTTTCATGTTCCGACATGATCTGTTTTTTTTCTTGTAGTCAATGACTGATCGAACTCTAGACCAACAATGCACTGTTACACGCCCGGGTCTAGCTCCTATAGCAGGAGCTCTTGCTGTTGAACTCTTAGTCGGAGTCCTACAACATCCACTAGGGTAAGTCTTTCGAAAGTCGATTTCCATTAAAACTTCTATCCTCATTGCTTATCTTTCTTACATAATATGTTTCCTTTTTTACAGTATCTATGCAAAAGGCGACAATTCGAGTTCTAGTAATGGAGGAAACATTGATGATTCGCCTCTCGGGATATTACCTCATCAGATTCGAGGTTCAGTTTCTCAGTTCTCCCAGATCACTCTACTTGGCCAAGCTTCCAACAGTTGTACCGCTTGTTCTGAAACTGTAAGTTTCCCACGTGACAACTTTTGTAACAAAATCGAGCTCGTGAAGTCTTACTATTATGTTTAACTCCAGGTGATATCTGAGTATCGAAAGAGAGGAAACAGTTTCATTCTTGAAGCTATCAACCATCCTACATACTTGGAAGATCTTACCGGTTTAACTGAGCTTAAGAAAACTGCTAATTCGTTTAACCTCGAATGGGAAGACGATGATATTGATGATGAAGATGTAGTTGTAGATCTGGAAAGTTCATATTTATGAATCAAATGACCATAGACTATTCCTAAGATGGCTCATTTATGGATCTTGATTAAAACTTTTTTTTTTAGTATTTTTACTATAGTTGAATCAATAGAAGAAATTTTAATTCTGATCACCAATAAGCTTAGTTCCCAAGTTGCTTCAATATTTGGCACTTGGCTAAATCTGTTTTCCTTCTCTTCAGGTCCAGAGCCATATTTAATTAGACTTTGACACTCAAGTATTCAAATCCAAATGAAAATATAGCATTTTTGTAAAATAGGCCCTAAATAAAATCGAATTTTATTTCGGTTTGGTTTGACAAATCTCAGTGTGATACGGGTTCTTGGTAAAAATATACAAATATAGTTTTTTTTGCACGAAACATTAATATACTTAGACACGATCTTGATCAAAGATGATGAATTGTACTTCTTTACTTTCACATGTATGAAGTACTTTTAAATTAAAAAGTAATAATTTGTTTAATAATTTTGCTTAGTGACATAAAATATGGTATTTGCAAAATATGATAAACCCATTTTACTGTCGAGTGAAGAAGAGTAAATTTCAACTATTTTTACTGAATTTGTAAATGAAGAAAAATACCTAAAATATATATTATACACATAAATAGTTTAGCATCAGTTAACAAAAACTTGTATAGTTGTATTACCATTACTAGCTTAATTACGTTACAAAAAATTGAAAGAGAAGAGAATGAAATCAAATTATTTGTATTATTCGTTAGTTTCAATCTCGTGACTCTACTGGAATGTATATAAATCAGGACCGGACATAACAACATTAATTATAAGTTAATTAACTGTTAATTAATTATAATTAGGTGACATGAAACGGCCGGAGATTAGACCACTTGCTATGTGATGGTAAGCTGCCTCGGTTAGGTGGATTCCATCCCAATTTGCATACGTTGATGGGTCTTTGCATGTCGTCGAACCTTTTCCTCCACACATTACGTTTGGTTTCGCGTTGTATCTTCCATCTATTCCTCCACAACATGCCTTTAGGACACTTCCAGTGAAACCTATTATGAAAGAAGAAAAAAAAAACCACATATAGAATAAAATATCAATATAGATTGAACCAATATATTTACATACATATAAAGTAGGGAATATTATTCTTCAAATCGGAATATGTTAATTGAGATGACTATACGCTCAAGGTATAGAATTCCCACAGTTAAAAAAAAAATGTTTTCAGAAAAAAAATATTGAGCATATTTTGTTTTTCAACCCGCTAAACATGTATAGTAATAGGAAATAACATGGAAGTTGTATTACCGTATTTGGAAGGTGAGTTGAAGAATTGCATGGCAGAACTGTAATAATCAGCATACATAATTTTGGCATGAGGGTACTTTTGCCTTAGAGCCATAAGGCCTTCCTTGAGCTTATCATTGTGAAGCTTAGCAACAGTGTTCAATGGCGCGAAGCATTGGTTCCTCGAGTCATAGAGCCATCCTCTATTATCATTGAACCGCTCTAATAGAACCGCTGAACAACCTATCGGAAGGTTTCCTGGAACCACTAGGTTCACTGCACCTTCTTCTATCAAAGTCTAGTCAAACTCAAAATCGTTAGTTAATGAAAGAGTAATAGGACTGTTTTATATAGTTTTTTATGACAAATTAACGTTTAAAAGATATAAATTTAATGTAAACGTTTATAACTTACACTTGTGACGTTCATAATTTTGTCAATGACGAATGGTACCAAATCCATAGCACGTTTGAAACTTCGGAATGCTAAAAGAGGGTAATTGTAATCGTTTCCACCAATTTCTCCAACGAAAAATAGAGATTTCTTAAAATATTGTTCACATTCTGCCAAAAAATAAAATTGGATTATTAGTTAATTCAAAAAAGAACAATTCTACATTCTTTTCGTAAGGTATATTACATAATCTATGAACTTTCTGCCAAATATTTTGTAAAACTCTCACATAGTTTGTTTTATATATTTTAACACAAATAAGAAAACAGTCATGAAAGTTCTCTTTTTCTCTTTGTCAACCTTTTCAAATTATGGAATATAAAACTACAAAACAAATATAAACTTTTTTGGGGTCAAAATATCTTTTAAAACTATGACTTTTTTTTTTCTTTGTTTATTTAAGCCTTGTAAGTTGCAAGTATCAAAAACAAAGAATTGAGTGTCAATCAAATATCAGAATAGAAATGTCTTTTTATTTTTACCTGGCATGGTTTTACAAAGAGAAGGTTTCAACTTCTTGAACCAGTCAAGTTGAATATCCAATGACTTATTTGTTAATAAGGTTACTGAAAGACCTTTTTCTTTAAAGAAGTTAAAGTCGTTGGCCGTAGCTCCAGCTACTGCAAAATTTGCTCCTTTCTTGAAATCTACAGAATAATTCGTTCCTACACTTAGGAGATACGGCTAAATGTATGGTAGTCCACTTGCCTCAGCTGCAATTAGTCACATAATGCAAAATTATAAACCTTTTAATTTATTTTTTTTATTTTATGCTCATAATTTCATTTTGCAATTTTGGTTTTCATGTATAGGCTGAACTAGGAACGGATATTCAAATATTTTTGTGGTATTTTTGATAAACGCTTTTCTTTCTGTATCATCCATTTTCTGATATTTTTCACTCTATAATGAGTTGAATATCTAGTATCTGGATATCCATTAAAATTTCACACACAAACACATATATATATATATACATACATAAATATTAAAGTAATTGTTTTAATATTTCTTTAAATTTAGAATTATTAACATTTTTAATCTATTTGATACTTAACAAATATATATATATGATAATAAAGTATTTTTAGAGATAAATGAGAAGAAACCTATAAAATCGATGATGAGACGTCCATCGGAGCAACGACCGGTGGAACGGTTAAAGAAAGTTTGACCGTACGGTAATCTTCCGATGGTCGGAGAGGCAACATCACCGGATAATAGAAAATTTCCGGTGTCGCTTAAAGAGTCGCCAAAATTAAAGATTGACTCATAGTTTAGAGTTGGTTTTATTGGTAATGACCAAACGGAGATTAAAAAAGAGAATGCCACTATCAAGAACACATTGATTTTCATTTCAGTGTTCTATCAGATTTTATTTTCTATTTTAATTATTCCATGCATGAATTCCTTAAATATTAAATGAAATTTATAAGCTAGGATCATTAACATCTAACAACGGTGGTGGGTCTAGAGATAAATGTTATTTAAACATACATCATTTTTTGTTCTTTGTAACGTTGTAATCGACTGTTTCTTTCATAATAAAAACAGTGTACTTTAATTTTAAATCAGAAACAGCCAAACATGCAACTTATGGTCAATTGATTACGAAAAGTTAAACACAAGCAACATAAGCTTTGCTTAATGATTATTCACTTCAACTAATGTTTTACTCATAAAAATTACTACGATTTTAATCTGGCAATTAAGTTCGATTTTCAAAATATATTTTTGTCAAGTTATTATAACCGACTAACTTTAAGAGATTAATACAAAAATTTACTATAGTATAATAATAATAGTGATAATAATATTGAGTTTAAGAAGGCCAAAAACGCTCTAAGACACAAATCCATATCTATTTTAGGATTTTCCTTTGCATAAATTTCATCCCAGTAATGAAATATATTTTTATTCGTGTAGAAATATCAATATTTAGATATCTATTTTAGGAAATCTTTTTTCAATTTTTTGTGTGGAATTATATCATCTAGGATGAAGAAACTCTTATATTCTTTTAACCGTTCTAAACATCTTCACATTCATTTTCCTAGGTTGGTTTTTACAATTATAATAGTTACTAGATTTTATATCATAGTACATTGTATAATACTGTAAAAGCATCTTCATCCGTCAAATATCTTCTCAATATTGTCTCAAGTTTCTCAGATATATAATAATAATTTTGTTATAATTTAATTGCATCATTACAAGTTAAGTAGAAAAAGTATCAACCAATAAAAAAAGGATATGTGTATTAAAGAGAACTTCTTTAGTTTCTTCATGAATATATGGTTTCTCCCAGTCTTCTCTACTCTATTTTTATTATTTTCAAAATTTTAAATAGTGAGAAACTTATTGAGAACCCCATTACTTTTTAACATATTGAGTTCGATTTGACTTAATTCAACTCTACCTTACACACAAACTAAAAACAACACCAAACTGATTCGATTTTTTTTTTTGTAACCAATCATCAAAATTTAGAATATTATACAAATCCCCACGTCACTTCTTCCGAAATTTGATCATATATGTACTATTATAATGTATTAATGTTTGACCCAAAAGAAAATGTATTATGTATTAATGTATGTCTATCTACTGTATATACAATCAATCATGAAAGGTCAGTGTCTAGTGGGTGAATGCATTTAGTGCATCCACTTATATTTTATTTACTTTTGTTAGAATTTTGTTTCCCCCAATAACAAGTCTTTCTTTAAGTACATCAAACACGATCACTTCATCAAAACCACTACACCGTTTCAGGTTTTCTCAGGAAAACAGATAGCAAAATTTAAAAGATAATAAAAAAAAAACTATAAACAATTGAGGAAGATGATCCTGAGACCGAAGATATTGCTCTTTGGTGATTCCATCACTGAAGAATCCTTTAGTGACGGTGGCTGGGGCGCTTCTCTCGCCGATCTTCTCCGCCGCAAGGTATATATATACACACACACATAGCTATGATGTATGTATTAAGTAATTCATTTATGCATATGTTTTGATTGATAACTCTTTGATTAGACATTTTCCCTTTTCGCAATCTGTATTTAAGCTACTCTGCCAGTTCTAAGACATTTTTTAGTCATTATAAGTTTTTTTTGCCAATTTAAATTAATATTGTTTGTTAAATACCTCTTTCATATTGCTTTTTCACAATTTTATTACTCTCCCGTTTTTTTACCTTGTATGTTTTAGGTGTTCACATATTTTATATTTCTAAAAATTAATTGCAAATACTAAATCTCACCTTACTCTATTAATTTAGTCTGTTAGTTTACATTCTTGTACACTACTACTATAAGTATAATCTGGAAAAGAAAACATTATAATTACAAACTTAATTTTAAAACCAGCCATATTTGTAACGAAAACATATTTTACAGGAAATTAATCGTTATTATCTTCAGGAAAACCATCCATATTTGTAAAACTTTTTAATGTTTTATGATTTATTTTTATATGGAAATTCACTTTTTAGTACATATTAACTTCGCAATTACGGCTTAACTAATTAAGCACGCTTTTGATATATAAATTTATCAGGCTGATATTGTGCTCCGAGGATACAGTGGATATAACACGAGGTGGGCGTTGAAAGTGGTGGAGAGAGTCGTTCCAGCGTCGGAAGAAGACGTCGGAGAATCTTTGGCGGCGGTGACTGTATTTTTTGGAGCGAACGACGCGTGTTTGCCGGAGAGATGCTCAGGGTTTCAGCATGTGCCACTTGACGAGTACAAGAAGAATCTTCACTCTCTTGTATCGTTTCTCAAGGTGAACCTCTTTTCTAGCATCCCATTGGAATCTTGCAGATGCATAGTATATAATAGTATGCATATGAATTGTTTTTGGTGAATAAAAAAAAGAAAGAATATGAATTGTTTTTGTATGATCATTAAGTTTGTGTATGTATAATAATACATTGAGCAATACGCATACGTATTTCATTTTAATGTTTGATCATCATATAGTTAAAGCAGAATCTTCCCTCTATTGTTTCGTTTCTCGAGGTGGCCACTGGCCAATCTTGCACATGCATATATAATAATAATATATAAATCTATATATATGAAATTGTAAGAGAATATTCAAAAACATTTACCATTTTATTTTTTTCTTGGTAAAAAAATTACCATTTTTATTTTATCTAAAACAAAAATAGATGAAAATTTTATAAATAGGTTAATTCTTATCACTGTTTGTATTATATGCATATTTTTAACAAAACTTACGCTATTTATATAATGTTATATTAACTTTTAAATAAAACACATAGTTTGTTTACAGTCTTAGCACGTATATTTTGCCAATTTTGCTTGAAACTTGGTACCGAGGGGATTTTTTTTTTGGACCTTTTGGTCAATATGGTATCAAAGATTATATGCGTTAATTTAATAATTATTTTATATGCTGTCTTTTTGACTGAAAGGAATGCTTTGATCATATTACTCTTTTTGGTAAAGTAAAACTTTAAAAAGAACCAAATGTATATACTATGTCGAATAATTCAGTACACATATTTTATCCAAAAAAAAAGAACGTAAAAATATATTATATGTGTAAATATAAATAATGGATTTCTCATCATTTCTAAACTTTATTAGATGACAAATTATGTTTTAAACTTCAGAACCGTTGGCCACAAACGGCCATTATTCTCATAACTCCCCCTCCAATCGACGAAGAGGCCCGCCTCAGGTACTTGTTCTCGTCTTTCACTATTTTATCCCAAACTTTGTTTTATCATATCAACCTTGGATTTTTCCAATTTTAATGTAGTCTCATACACTCTTGTTTTCATCATTTTACCCACCAAATTTTATATTTAATCAAGACAACGACCTTTAACATTATTAGATATCCTTATACCGAAAACAAAACGGGGTTGCCAGAGAGAACGAATGAAGCAGCCGGAACATACGCTAAAGCATGTGTAGCAGTAGCTGAGGAATGTCAAGCTTCGGTCGTTGACCTTTGGTCCAAAATGCAGCAAATTCCAAATTGGAAAACCGAATGTCTATGGTTATACACTAACTAACCTAGTATTAGTATATATATAATGCATTTCGAAATGAATAATATGTGATTACTAAATGTTGTGTGTGTGTGTTTTTTTTTTTGGATTTTAGGGATGGGTTACATTTGAGTCGGATGGGGAACAAAGTAGTGTTTGAAGAAGTAGCAAAGAAGCTTAAAGAAGAAGGTATTGGAGCTGAGGACTTAGCCATGGATCTTCCCCTTATAGAAGATGTTGACCCAAATGATCCTCTCAAAGCCTTTGATGAGTTTTGATGCTTCATATTATCATTATTTTCTTTTATCTTTGAATAACCGTTTCAACGATTAACGATATTACTTAATTCAATGATTAATAATCCGGTCTTATGGAACTATACCTTTTGCTTAGTTCTAGACTTTTTTTGTTTTACTCTATAATCTGCTTTATATATTTACAAACACGTACCCTGACCCATTTCGACAAGATTCGATGGAAGAAGGATTGCTTCCCAATGCCACATGTTGAGATCACCAAATTACAACATTCTGATCTGAGAAATCAAGATCACCTTTTAGGAAAAGATGATTCATCACTCAGACTCAGAGGCTCGAGCTATTGGATGTCCTTTGATTTGCAATTTTTCTATCATGCTAACTATTTTGGTGTTAGTCTCTTCAACTCTTGAGTATTTTCTAAATAAACAACTATGTTGTAGTTGATTGTATTGTATCGATTCCAAACCTAAATTTTGTTTTGCTGCTTTAAATCCTCTAATCTGCAATAAACTGTGGGAATCGAACCCTATAATTAGTGTAGAAAATGGTTAGCAAAATAGGCTAAGGGGCTTCAACTATTAAATTTATTACTGTTAATTAGATACATACAAAAAAGTATTGAAATATATAACATTTACTACAAATATCTAATGTAAATTTATTTAAATCCAAAGCACACTTAACGATTTTTCATACTGAACTAGATCGAATCAAAATATAATAGTATTGGTTTGAAGTTTGAACCTGTTTTGCAAAATCCAAAAAAAAAAATTCGAACCATATATCTTCCACACATAATATTAGATAACTTAGGTCTTAAATAAGTCTCAGCCTATTATAAATTCAAAATTTGATTGACCAAATATTAAGTATTAAATTGACGTAAAAAAATAAATATTAAATTAACAAACTAGTTGGACTAAAATCTTGGATCACCTCTATTACATCTTATCCAGCACAAAAGGAAAAGCTACGAAAAGCTCATTAACAATGGCGTCTCTTCTCGGAACATCTCCTTCTTCATTCTTGAATTACCCTCGTCTTTCTTCTCCTTCTTCAACACCTTCAATCTCCCATCTCTGCTACTTCGTACCAGGTTCACCCATAAAAAAACCTCTCTTTACAAACCTTAAAAGTCTCCCATTTTAGCTTTTCACACTCAGGTTATTTGTTTTGCAGGGAAGATTTGTGGAAGAATTCGATTAAACCCAAAGAAGAACAGATCTCATTACCATGTTTCCGTTATGAATGTCGCCACAGAGATCAACTCTATTGAACAAGTATGAGTTTTTTTTTAAGTGTAAAACAAAAAAGTTTCAATCTTGGAATGATTTATGACTTATTAGAATCATACATATGTTTATTGCAATGCTTGCTTAAGAATTTGGTATTGAACAAGTATAGGTTATTTTAACATTATTATATTCATGTAATGGGGGAAAACAGAAAAAAAGTTTCAATCTTTGAATGATTTATGTTTATTGCAATGTTGGCTTAAGAATTTGGTATTTGGATTTAGGCAAAGAAGATTGATACAAAGGAAAGTGCAAGACCAGTTTATCCATTTGCTGCTATTGTAGGACAAGATGAGATGAAGCTATGTCTTTTATTAAATGTGATTGATCCTAAGATAGGTGGTGTGATGATAATGGGAGATAGAGGAACTGGTAAATCAACTACTGTTAGATCTTTAGTCGATTTGCTTCCCGAGATTACAGTTGTTTCTGGTGATCCTTATAACTCTGACCCGAGAGATTCTGAGTTAATGGGTAAGGAAGTAAGAGAGAAAGTGCAAAAGGGAGAAGAGTTTCCGGTTATCAAAACTAAGATCAATATGGTTGATCTTCCTTTAGGTGCTACAGAAGATAGAGTTTGCGGTACTATTGATATCGAAAAAGCTTTAACTGAAGGAGTTAAGGCGTTTGAGCCGGGGCTCTTGGCTAAAGCTAATAGAGGGATTCTTTATGTTGATGAAGTTAATCTTTTAGATGATCATTTAGTTGATGTTCTTCTTGATTCAGCTGCATCAGGTTGGAATACGGTTGAAAGAGAAGGGATTTCGATTTCTCATCCTGCTCGGTTTATCTTAATTGGTTCAGGAAATCCAGAAGAAGGAGAGCTTAGACCACAGCTTCTTGACAGGTTTGGTATGCATGCTCAAGTAGGGACGGTTAGAGATGCTGAGCTAAGAGTCAAGATTGTTGAAGAGCGAGCTCGTTTTGATAGTAACCCAAAGGAGTTTCGGGAATCTTATGAAGCAGAACAGTTGAAGCTTCAGGAGCAGATTACAAGTGCAAGAAGCAATCTTTCCCAAGTTCAAATCGATCAAGATTTGAAAGTAAAGATCTCAAAGGTCTGCGCTGAGCTGGATGTTGACGGATTGAGAGGAGATATCGTGACAAACAGAGCGGCTAGAGCACTCGCGGCACTCAAAGGAAGAGATCAAGTTACAGCAGAAGATGTTGGTATCGTTATACCAAATTGCTTAAGACACAGACTCAGAAAAGATCCTTTAGAGTCTATGGATTCGGGTATTCTTGTTACCGAGAAGTTTTACGAAGTTTTCAACTAGAGTGAAGATAGATTCCTGAAACACATTTAACATACGCTTGTAAGATTAGATTTTTATCGCTTATTATACATGAAAGTTTTATCATATTTTTTTTCCAATCAGTTCAAGTCAAGAATCAACTGGACTCATTTCAGAAACTTGGCTTGAGTTCTTGAAACTCCGGTGATCTCTGATAAACAATGGAGGCAACTCTGATCAGAATACCAGCAGTGAGTGCCCATATGATAAAGTTTATCTCTTTATTCTCAGAATAGTAATCAAAGTAATGAAGAAGATACATCTCTCCTTCATGCTCTCGTTCCTCTGCTCGCCTGTTCTCATCCTGCATAAAACCCGACCGAGAGAGCCATTAAAGATCAAAGCATGGCAATGGAGTTTAACCGAAAACAGAGGATTTTTATCTGTTAAAGAACCTTGAGGAACATCTCTAATGGTACATCAAAGATTTCTTCAATTTCAGATGGATTTGGTAACGGTTTCTTCAACTTCAACTGGTACAACTGAGATTCCCTTCTACAATATCGAAAACTCCATTAACAATAGATAACTTGAATTCAAATGTTTTGATGTTAAATTTTTTACCTTTGTAACAAATGGTTCAAGAACAGAGACGATTGTAACAAGAGAAGGATATAAACCGATTTTTTCGCGAGCTTCTCTCAATGCGTTAGCTATATAATCTGAATCTTCATCGTCTCTTTTACCTCCAGGCAAAGCTACTTCCCCTGTTTTACAAATTTCCTCTGTTTTCTAACTTAAAAATATAAAAAAAAACTTTACTTTATGAACAAACAATGTCATGAAGAGATATTTAAATTTTACCAGGATGAGAAGAGAGAGTAGAAGAGCGTTTGGTTAAGATTACGCGTAACTCGGATTTGTCTTCTCTTTGTTCTTCGTGTAGACAAACTAAGACAGCTGAAGATTTTGCAGGAAAATGTTGAAGAAGGATATAATTTTGTAACCGTCGGATCAGATTTTGCAATTCCATTGAAGACATGAGAACCGTTGGATCAGATAGGATTTGTAAGCAAACACTTTGAACTATGTTTCTTCTTCTTGTTGTTCTTCAGATCTGAGTTAAGTGAATTGATCTAATCAAACTAAATTTATTTTAGAAGTTGATTTTAAAACCTAACCACATCAGTGTCAAAAAGTAAAAAACAAAAAAACAAAAAACCCCACTAAGCCAATAATATCCATTTTTACTGCACCTTTATCTACAACTACAAATGGATATTTTTACTGCACCTTTTTTTTACATGGAACGATTCTAATCTCCTGAAGGAATGGTGACAAAAAAATCTCATAAAGGAAATTTATAATCTATTGAAGTTTTACTATATATTTTTTTAAACTACCATTATGATTATACACAACGTGATTCTATATTAATTAGTCTGTTATGAAGCAGGAGATAATACAGAAGTGGGTAGCTGTCTAATAAATAAAGGTCTCATTATACCTAATCTCTTTAGGTATCATTCTACTCCTTTTATTTTAAGTTATCTTGGCATTTAATGTTGCCTACATTTTTTTCCTTTTTATAAAAATACGTCTGTTATTTTTTTTTTTTAGTATTTCTTAGTTTTAATATCTCCGGCCTATAATTTTTTTTTTTTATAATTATGAGTCAGTGGCTAATTGATTTAAGAAAAGAATTACATACAAAATTAGGAATTAGTAGGCAGTGTGTGCATGAGTTTCCTACTCAGGCCTGTAAAGAGTTTACAACTATTAATTCTTGATTTTATATATTGTCTATCGAAGGCTGGGACTCTATTTATCATAATAAAGGACTCATGAATTCTAGATTAATACTTTAACCAAAAAAAGATTTCTAGATGAATTCATAACTGGGCTGGTTGTTAGAACAATATATACATAGATTTGGACTGGGTTAGATTGAACATAACCAAACTATACTGTTTTATTCCATTCTAAGAGCATTATTTTCTCGCATTGTTTTATGCCAAGTTTTATTTTGTCCTTTTTTCATTTGAATCTATTACATATTCTCTAAACAACAACAAATGATTACCAAATCCCAGAACTGCACTAAATAGATTGCCCGACCTTGTGTGTATATAAATAGACACATACATTGATAGTTGAAATAAAGGCAATGATATAATTAGTAGGGACCCTATTTAATTCTCGGCAAGGATATATTGCCATTGTCCAACTGTAATGTTCCACACATTTAGGTCACCTAAAACAATTTGGAAACTTACATGTCGCTAACGAATCCAAATTCAACAACCTTTCTATACATGTTATTTACATTTTGGTTTAACCAATCAATTTGTATAACTTGTCTGATGACTTGTCATATACAGTGTTTAAACTTTCACAGACAAAGAATCTCTATGAAACTGAGCTAGGAAAGGGGTTAAAAATAAGGCGAAAGGTGAAAGCTTTTTTTTTCTGGGTTGAAATATAAGGTATAAACTGTTAGTTACATAGGGCAAAAAAGACTGTAATTTACAATATAACATTGTCAAAAATAAATCTGAAAACTAACAAATAAAATGAGCTTGAAATATTATGAAAATATTACACTAAGGAAGATAGATAACATACTGAGAAATATAGAAATGGTTTCTTAAATAACTATTTCCGTCAAATTTGACTGTGTTATGATAGATGTGATATATATAAACACACACACTTTTAAGTGTTTCTCCAATAAAGGGTTCTTCATTGAAAAGAAGAAAGACCAAATGTATTAATGGAGACCTAATATTAGACTGTTTCAGATATATTTGATAACGAACTGTTTCATAGTTAAAAATTAAAATAGAGATCAGGGGTAACAAGAATATTAATAGAAAACTCCAATTAATCATAATCGCTGATCGGAAAATAAAATAAAATTTTCGTCTTTCCAGCAAACAACAAATTATCGGATTCAAAGGCATATCAACATTTTTGTTTTTTATACATCTATTTTTGCAGAAGTGAACATACTAATTAAAAAACAAATCAACACATATAAAATGGTAATTATACTAAAAAGCCACAACATTTATTAATTAGCTAAAACGACTATCAACATTTGTATTTGAAAAAGAAAAAAAATCAATATTTCTCCATTATTTTTGTCACAATGCTATTTGTTTGAATAAATTTTAAATACAAATAGCACCATGTATTACTCTAAAATTTTTGCCAATTACACGTTTTTTTGCAAATAAAAATACTCATAATAATTTACTTAACTATCTCTCTCCATATGGTTACCTACCTAATTGACCAAAGAAGGAATGATCTGGCTTCTGAGATGCATGTTTACCAACGTAGAAATAAATTATGGCCAAAGAAGGAATGACATGGCTTCTGAGTTATATACTTTAACAAAAAGATAAAGACATTATATATTAGTTATGTATCTTTATTTGCATCAAGACCAAAAATGACTTCATTAATTGCTCCACCACAATTGATGAATTGATACATGACACTTAAACCTATTACTTAAATGATGGTATCATTTGGATACAACCCAGAAGACAGTATAAATATTTTTTACTGTTTTAAGGTTTTATAATATTTTTGGGGCAAAATATTGTAAGTCCGTGGTTTCGTTTCACTCTATTAGTAAAAACGGTAATCTATTTATGTTTGGTTTGTGAATCATACATATGATGATTATAACTTTATAATTTTGTGACTTGTGAGGTTAGTACGAAATTTGGTTGAGAAGGTACTATTCAGTGACAAAATAACTGTTCTACTGCCAAACCAAAAATTATTTATATGATTTCATTTTCATTTACATATCTTTTAGTTCATATATTATTTCTATGTTCGGACTCAAATCTGAAGAGAGAATCACGGATTTAAAGGCCAAAATTGTATTGTTTAAAGAATATAAATGAAATATCTTAAATTCCACATATATAAAAGGTACCAAAATAGGCGTGAAAGAAGAAAATGATGTAGATATGATATACCATATCGAAAAAACTATACCCAAGAACCAAAATTGAATTTCTCTGTTGGGCCACACTACATTATATGTTTTCAACTAACAACTGACAGCCAAGATGACATTAAAAACTCCCCTCTATATAAATATATATATAACCACATTCTCAACACAAACCATATGACATTACATTCTCTCAGAAAAGCAACTTTCTAAATATAAATTAGTCTTGGGTTTTTTTTTAATCTATTTAAAATGTTTCTTGTTTTGTTTGTGACTCTTTTTTTGGTAGCGGCTTTGCAGCCACTACCTTCAGTGATGGCTTTGGATGTCCATCTTCTCAAGCAGCTAGCCGCAAAGCACAATGTGACAACTATACTTGTGTTTGGAGATTCTAGTGTTGATCCAGGGAATAATAATTATCTTAAGACTGATATGAAAGGGAATTTCCCACCTTATGGCGATAATTTCATAAACCATAGACCCACCGGAAGATTATGCGATGGATTGCTCGCTCCCGATTTCATCGGTAAGCTTTACACTATTTATTCATGTTAATTTGAATCATGTTCACATCAAACTTATATATTTTGTAGGTTTTATATATTAGTCTTGAAATTGTTTTTTTTGAAGACTTTATTTTTTTTTTTTAAATTCTGAAGCTATTTTCACATTAAACTTATCTATTTTTCTACTTTTTTTTATTTGTTTTTCTAGCGGAGGCCATTGGTCACCCGCCCATACCGGCTTTTCTTGATCCAACTCTAACCCAAACTGAGCTATCTTACGGTGCAAGTTTTGCCTCGGCTGGTTCTGGTTATGATGATCTCACAGCTAATATATCCGTAAGCCTTTACATTTTCCCTTTTAATAAAAAACATAAAGTTGAAAAATTATTTATAATACAAAGCCGAACTGTTTTTTTTTTTATTGGTGGAACAGAACGTGTGGAGTTTCACTACACAAGCCAAATACTTTTTACATTACAAGATTCATCTGAATAAATTGGTCGGTCCATTAGAGAGCTCGAAAATGATAAATAAAGCCATATTTCTAATGAGTATGGGAACAAATGACTTTCTTCAAAACTACTTAATCGATTTTACTCGACAAAAGCAATTCACAGTTGAACAATACATCGACTTTCTCTCCTCCCGTATGCTTTACGACGCCAAGGTATGTCCTCTGATATGTATTTTTTTTATATAGTATGTATTCATAATCGTATAAGATATAAACATGTTTCTTTTTTTGTGAGTGTGAATAAATCTAGTTATATTTTCACTATTGCGTGAATAATTTGACTATATTAAAAAAAAAAAAAAGAACGTGTCCGTGGGTGTAAAATTTAGTATTTGCAGCTAACATAAATGCGTATGTTACTGAAAATTTCTAAAAATATCTTGGGTATGTGTGTGGGTCCTGAGAATTTAATTACAAGCAAAAATGGTCATAAATACGTAGAAAATAATAGAGGAAAAATAAGACAGAATACAAAGAAAATTATACGAATTCTGTATGGTTGTTGACAGTATTTAATTTCAATAAATAATTTCTACTCTACATTGATATGACTTTCGAATTTTCATGTCGGGTCTCTGGAACATGTACATAGATCACCACTCATATCCACAAGTATATATGATTTTCTTTTTAGTTAGTTTTAAACAGTTATTTCAGCATTTACTTTCTTGGACCACTAGGCTAGTAAACTTTGATTCCCATTTATTGGGAAACAATAAACATAAATACAATCATGTAGTCAGTAAAAAAATTCACTGAAAGGTTCATTGTTAAACATTTTTTTTTGCCCAAATGAACTTTTGTTAAGTTAATGTTTGGGTTAATTTGGTCAATCAAACCAAAATAGATAACTATAATAGACACATGTGCATACTTATAAGGACATCATTGAAGGGATAAGAATTCCATTTAAGTATACAAAGAAGATTTATAGCATCATTTAAGTTTGCTTGTTACTATTTTGTAGATGTTGCATAAGCTTGGTGCTAAAAGGTTGGTGGTGGTAGGAGTTCCTCCCATGGGATGTATGCCCTTAATTAAATATCTGAGAGGCCAAAAAACTTGCGTAGATCAACTAAACCACATCGCTTTCTCCTTCAACTCCAAAATCATCAAGAATCTCGATCTACTCCAGACTAAAATCGGTTTAAAAACCATCTATGTCGATGCTTATTCGACAATCCAAGCGGCCATAAAAAATCCCAAAAAATTTGGTGAGAACATTTATCCCATTTCTTTATAACATAACTTTGAGATAATACTAGTATCAATGGATAATTAATCGAAGTCTCATACTTGTTATTTTTGCTTTTAAACATGTAGGTTTCGTCGAGGTTTCGAAAGGATGTTGTGGAACAGGTTTATACGAATATGGAGAGACATGCAAAGATATGCAAGTATGCAAAGATCCTACCAAATACGTTTTTTGGGATGCAGTCCATCCAACACAAAGAATGTATCAAATCATCGTTAGAAAGGCAATTGCATCTATTAATGAAGATTTCCTTGTTTAGAATATGTTGTATGTTTGTACGGATAAATTTCATGATTTATGAAAATTTCAAAGATGTAACAGAGAAGATTCATATATATTATATTTAATGGCTCAGTCCATCTAATTAATGAGAATAATTATGTGAAAATAAATATTAGACAAATACACTTGATAAAAATTAAAAGGAATACTTCTAAACTAAATTTACGAAAATGCGATTTATAATTTAGCATAAGTAATTTTGAACTCATCTAATTTGTTAAATTTGCATTTATATTAGATATATATATATATTGTTAACCTTACATTAGTTGTTTGACCAACAAAACTTCACATTAGTTATTTTTCAAGGCTCAATGCTCTTTTGAAGAATTTCAAACGTGATTATGAGTCTTGGCATGTCTTGATATCAAGTTAATGTTCCTTATCTACATTTTAGGAAGCTATTTTAGTTAGGATACTTTCTAATTATGCTTGAGTGATTCGATTAATTATCTTGTCAACCTTATCCTGATCTTTGAGCAGCTAATAACATTAATTTTGTTTAATTTCAATTTGAAAATTAACACATGATATATCACCAATCATGGAACAAAACACTTATCAATATATTGAAATTAACTTATCAATTAGCGAATAGTAATCATAAATCAGTTGAACTATTTAATTAAAAATCTCATAAACAACCGAGAATGGAATCATAAATTGGTCGGAGAGATCTAAAGAGGAGGTAATAAGTCTTCTCACTTGGATGGATTGAATCAAAAAAGACATAAGCAGATGTATTAGAACACACATATGACTTTGGATTACACAAAATCGATGCCTCCAAGTATCCACTTCCACAACATCCACTGCTCACCTCCTTAAATCCTAAAATACAAATATAAAAATAGAATTGCCTTAGAAACCAAATTTATTAACTCGCATTGGTAACATTGGAAAATGTCATAATAGTTTGAAATGATAATTTTATTTTTGATTATTAAAATAACATAATAGTGCAATGATAAATATAGATCCAAATTTTGTATATTTTTATCATAGGTAAAACCATTTCGGAACTGTAGGATAATTCGGGATTTGATGGACTGCCACTTATTGAGAAACTAATAATATAGCCTAGATCTTATTAAAAGTTATAAAATAGTCTAAAGTTTTTTGGTTAACTTAATGCAATAGACTGAAAATAAACCTCTTAATCACATATCTTAAATTTTAAACTCTGAAATAAATAAACCAGAAATCCTAAAAGTTAAAATGTTAAGCACGAAAATATAAAATTAACCAAACTAACTAAAAATTTCTACACTTACCGAATTTTTGATGGTCATGAATGATCTCAATGATTGGATTGTAAACGTCGAAGTAAAAGATCTTGGAACCAAGATGGGCCAAACTCATTTGCATGAACTCCAATTCTTTTTGTAAGTGGAAATTATAGTTTGTGGCCACGACGGAGAAACGGTCAATGCAACGACGGTTAGTCAATGCTTCGCCGGAAAATAATGTAATAACAATCGGCAAACATCCAATCGGTGGCAAACCTGCCACCGCTATCTTTCTTGCTCCTTCTTTCCATAAATCCTAACCATTGATAACCATGTCTTAAGAATTGCATCAAAACAAAATAAATCAGCTCAAAACCGAACCAATGAGACCGGATCCATTTTTAAATTGAGCTAACCATAAAAAAAGAGATTTCAACAATCCGGAGTGGTTAATGGGATTGAAACTGAAGGCAAAGTTTAGACCAAATTATATTTGGCAATTCGCTAATTATTATAAGTGTGAATCTGTGATTGATTTAGCAGATTTGAGTTAACCCGGACAACATAGAAACTATTAGAAAATACTATAGTTACATGAATCCTAAACATTTGTGTTTTGTTTTATAAACCTATATGAACAGTTTCAAAATCCCAGTATCCTTAAAAATTTATTTTAAACAAAAATAAAATAAGAAAGATTTATAAAAGTTAGGATATTAATATTTAATAATTTTTCAACATATTAACCTTTATGAAATTTTGATAAACCTAATGTTTGATATATTTTGGAATTTTATCAAAACTGTAGTAACTTTGGAACTCAAACTTTTTTGGTGATATTGTAGAAAATTTATGTAGAAATCTTTGGTTTCTAAAATTCAAATTTCTAAGCAACAAAGAATTCACGAAAAACTAACAAATCACTAAAAACTGTATTTGAACAAAAATCGAACCCATGCTAAAAAAAAAAAATTAACGGAGTAGAATTTACCTGTACAAGTTGCTTGAGATTGTAAATAATGAATTGCTGATAAGCTTCGATAGTGAAAGTCTTTCTTCGTATGGGAAGTGTGAAATAATTAATGACGAAGTCGTTGGTTGCTGCACTTACACAAAACAAAGCTTCTTGTATGTGTTTTTCCATTTGTTGTTTTCCCATTTTGCCCTCCAATGTTTGTTTGTATTCTCTGAAGTACTCTAGCTGAGTTGGGATGTCTATCACGTTCTACCTTCCCCACCAATGAAAGCAACGAGTCAATCATACACACACAGCACAACTAAAATTAGCTTCACTTATTCAAAAAAAAAACAAGAGAAAAAAACAACAAAATATCGCAGTTTATCAATATTGCCTTCTGTTATTGATAGTTGACTATTAAATTATACTAGTTAGCTGAATAATTGTTCTAGAATTCGTTTGTCTTCATCTTATTTTAAGAAATAATAATACTCCCATTTATCTTATTTTCTAATAGAGAAAATGTCCAATAACTTGCTAAAGTAAACAGGAGCGCATTTTAGAAAATAAGGCCAAAATGATCATAGTTAATTACCCTGATAGTAGCTAGCTATTCATCACCTCGAACTAGCCTGAGGGAAAGGGCCAAAACAAATAACTTAATTTGTCATCACCTCACCGATATCAAGTAATATCAATTATTGGATTGTGGTATTTTAGTTTTGGATATTAATGGAAAACAAACAAATAACAGAGCCGGAAAAAATATATATATTAAAAGACAGAAACATTCAAAAACTCGTTTATCTTTTGCCGTCAATTTGTTATTAAATTATTCTCTGCTAATACTTTATTAATTTTCTTCAATTTTAGTTTATTTATTTGTCACATATTCTAGAACCTAGACGCGAATAAACATGTGAGGTTTTACCAAGTCTTTAGAATATAAAATATGCGGTTTCAATTTTTTCTTTCATATTAATATACTATGTCCAATGAAAATAGGCCCAACAAATAAATGATTGGTTTTTTCATATTTATACCACCGTCGAATCTTAAAGAATGCAATATTTCAGATTAAACAAATATAAAAAGAAGAAGAATAAGTATATATGTCATCCCATATTCTTTTAAAGAAAGTTAGAAATATGTACAACATCAATCATCCAAAAAAATTTCTCTTTTAAAGAAAGTTAAAATATGTACAAATCGGTTATCCAAAAAGAATTATTCAATAAATTCCTCCTATCCTAATCCTTTTTTTGTTAACAATACACAAGATCAGTTTACAGAAGAAAAAAAAAGTAATAATCATCTCGATGAAATTTTAAACAAACGAGCCAAATCTAGGTTTGGAAGTCATCACTACCATATGTATATTTTTGGAAAAAAATATATATGCTAATTATGACTTGCATAGCATATACATATGCATATAGTTAACTTATTTTTAATGTTTTTTACTATATATGTCCTAAAACTAACAAAATAAGAAGAGAGATGGAGACTTGGATACTAACACCAACGGTTGGAGTGAGAGGATCAAATCCAGAGCCAGCTGAAGCAAAGCTAACTCCACTTATTAACTCATTTATTCCAAGATTTGGGTCCAAATATGCTGGCACATTCTCCTTCACTCCAATGTATGAAGCTATAAATAAATATATCATATATAAATTCACAATATGTAGAGTCAAAATTTCAACTGTATATATGAATACTAACCAATGAAATCTGTAACGAGCCGACCGTTGCAAAATCTACCGGTAGGAATTTTGTTTTTGAAATCGAGTCCATATGGTGGAAAATTACACTTGAATAGTGTGTCGATGTAGTTGTTATTTCCTGGATCCACGGTTGAATCTCCAAAGACGAGAATGGCTGAGACTGGTTGTTTTCTTTTAGGTTTAGATTTTGCTGGTTCGAGCTTTGGTATAGCGAATGAGAAGGGGATGATGAATAATAGAAAGAGGATGAGGATGAGGATGAAACAAAACGAAGAAGAAGAAGAAGAAGACTGTGTGTGATGACTTTTCATATTGTGAACGCTTGATGTGTGGACAACTGAAAAGTTAAGTTGGTAACTTCTAGTGTAGTTTCTAATAATATAATATCTCAAAATATTTATTATTTATTGTTAAAAGCTACCATATTTATTATTGGTATCTATTTCTGACTATTTTTTCAAACAAATCAAGATTATATAAAAGTACTCAAATAAATATTTGCTCAATAAATTATTATTTCAAACTAACTTTTTTCTTTTGCTCAGACAAACTAATGTTTTTCAAGATCAAACTCATTAATAATTATTTGTTTTTTATGTTTTTTGTAAATAAAATTTCATTAATGAAATATTTTTGGGTTTACATGCATGTACACATATCAACCAGTAAAATTAAACACAGACCAAACCGAACTCAAACCTTATGGTTTGGCCTCTTAACCGACATAAGTTGGTATAAAATAGACTAAACCGGAATTAAAATCATAGTGATGCAGAGAAACACATCGCTCGAGACCAAATCCGGTTAAATCCAATGATCTAACTTGCCAGATGACGAACACATCAGCTAAGAACCACCACCAAAACTATCAAAGACACCTTTTGAGTGAGGGAAACCTCACGGAAAAGCAAAAGTATGAAGGACTAATCATAAGGTCCAAATCAGAGAGAAATAGCCGATTAATTTTTTTGTTAATGAGGTTATTTTTTTATTTATTAAGTTTCTTATATATATTAAAGAAAACATAACAGTTGACAAACCAAAAAAACATGACTTGCATCTAACCTAGTGTCTTATAACAGTACTAAATCTGATATCATTCTAATCCAAAATTATTTCTGAATCGAAACTGTATAGCCAAAGACACATTTGACATTACGTTCTGTGTGTATTGCAAAAGGAAAAAAAAAAAGAAAAAATCTTCAATAACCGAACCAATATACGAGGCATAGTTACATTCTAATCAAAAGTACATTATTTAATTTTGGAAGATGTGTTTTCTTTTATTGAACCGAGAATTTCACAAAACAAGTTAATTTGGGGGTTCTGTACATAATATATATGATAAATGGCTTTTCCCCGACACATCCGTTTCTATTCTTTTTTTCTTTTTACTATGCAGTCACATTAGCAAGTCTTTTTTATAAATATTATTTAATTAAAAAATTATTTTAAACAATAAATTAATTTCTATAAATTATATAGGATAATTCAAGTTTTCAAAATAAAATAAGAAAAAATAAATCTAAGAAATCTTATATTTCTTAGATTAAATATGAAACTTAAAATAGATATGTAATAAATATTCAAAATTTAATATATTGATCAAATAATTAACATGTATGCCAGCAAATCACCATAGTTAAATTAAACAAGAAGTGAGATTTTTTATATAATATTGACTCAAATAAATCTGTTTACAATTACATTTATCTTATATATATATATATTAATCATTCAAACTATAAACATAATATTAGAAAAAATTAGTTCTAAAAGTTTAAAAATGATTGTCATATCAAAAATCTCAAAAATAAAAATTACCTTCAATTTTTATAAGAATGTTTATAAGATAATATATTAAAATCAAATTTAGTAAAATAAAAAAACAACTACATATAACAAAGATAAAAACATCAATCTGATTACAAATTGCAAAATTTATTATAATTTTTACTGTAGAAACTCTCAACTGACTCATATAAGAGGAAATTAAATTAGAATTAAATACAAACAAATTATTTTGAAAATGATATATCACATAAGTATACAAATTTTAAAACTACATCCGGGTTTTGGACGGATTCTCTCCTAGTAATACTAAAAAGAACCTATATTTTTGGATGAATAATCAGGTGGGCCGATTAGTTAATGCAACAACTTGCTTCTGAACTTATTTAGGTGAAGCTTTAAATGTTTATAATGCTGTAAATGATATTCATTAAATTAACACAATATATATATATATTTCTTAAAATAAATAAGTTCGAATTATAGGTAGGTCACTGATATGATTAGTATAAGACTATATACCGAAAAGTTGATCATCAAACAATTTTATTATTCTTAATGAGACAAACAATCTTATTGATAGGCATTGAATTAAAGATACAGATTAGAAGACGGTGTTGACTATTAAATATCTCCATTGTTTGGTGACACAACTAAAGTTCTTCAACAGTTCAACTAGTAACTACACTGTTAGAATAGAAAATGTCATGTGTCAAGACTGAGAAAACTTAAGGAGGCTAATATGTAAGTATATAACTCCACTTTTAAGATAGTTGTTAGTGTGAAATAGGCTCATTTCTAATGTACACCAATTTTGTTCGACTAATTAACGCTATAGCCTATAGATAAAATGAAGAAATTAAGTAATATTTCACAGCCATTTTCTTTAATATTACGTTATCCCCGTGATCGATCAACGAATAGTTTAACTTGGCTCACGGGATATTAAAAGCTTATTGGGCTCTTCTTTGGATCCTACTTATTCAAGTTGAGTTCTTTAGTGGACTACATCAAAAGAAATTGACCTTTCAAAAAGTTTTCATATATAACTATATCAAATATATGTCAAATATAACTACATCACGGGGACTATATATATAAGTACATCAAATAAGTTTTCATAGAAAGTAATCATGAACCTTATAGTTTCATTATTCATGTATCAAAAATTCGTCTTATTCACTTATATCTGCATGAATGTTACATACACAATATAAGTCGAGAAATAAGAATTTTAAAAAAATAAGTAAATTTTTTTTTCGATGATGTAAAAAAAAAAAAGAACTGTTGGATACTCATAAATACAACTTCAATAAAATATATGTGGTGTGACGTGACGAAGAAAAAGATGTAAAATTATTAGAACACACTAAAATGGTAATATATTTAAATCGATCCCATCAATATCGAATGGTGTTCAGATTTGAATAAATAAGACAAACATAAAATATCGATACAGAAGTTATTAATAAAAATTTGAAAAGAATGTAAGATGAAAGTTCCTTCTCCAGCACTAAAAAAATCCACTCACAACCAACACCAAACGGCTATATCACTTTCGGTGACAGCATGGTCTTGCACTTGAAGCAAAAGAAATAATCATTTCCTCATCATTTTAATTCATTAAGTAAATCGAATGAAAAAATTAACCAATAGGAAAGGCAAAATAGGTGAGGGAAATTTCTATTTTTCGTTTTATCTGGTTCTACTCGGTGGAATATCATTTTGGTTCGATTTTGTTAGAAAAATTAAATCAAATTTGGAAAGAAATATAAATAAAGTTTTTTTAAAAAAAGTGAATAAATTTTATAACATCAACTAACCATTTAAAAATATAATTTTATCTTTTTGTGTTTCAAGAAATATATAATTTTCAGTTTATTCTCTTTTTTGTTAATAGGCTTATAATTCTATTTTCAGTGTTTATTCGGTTTATTCAACATGATGAATATATAAAACCAGTATATCTGTAAAGTTCTTAATTCATTATTAGTTTGGTTAATTTGGTTTGTTTTGCTTCAAATTTTCTCCCCTTACCAATAGCCAAATAATAATTAACAATAATAGTCCCAATCAGAATCATCTCTTTACCAATAAACAATTATAATCATCATAAAAAGCTTCTTAATAGCCCTTCACTACTTCTCTTTTCTTCTCAATATAAAAGCGAAACCACATACACATATTAAAGACAGAAGCAAAGAAAATGAGCACAGCAAGATTCATTAAGTGTGTGACTGTCGGAGATGGAGCAGTGGGAAAGACTTGTATGCTCATTTCATATACCAGCAATACTTTTCCTACGGTCCGTAGTTAATTAATATATTGTAACTCTTTCAATGCTTGTTTATATATAATCAGATGGTTCAAATTGATGTTTTAAGAGTTTTATGTTAGTCTCTTGAAGATATTTGCCGGGTTTAAGTTGAAATGATTGAAAACAACATTCTAATTTTTTGTCTCAATTTTGTTGCAATCTCATATTTGCTACAAAATAATAATCTATTACATTTGTAGTATTGCAATATCATTAAATTCTTGTAGTATTGATACATATTTAGTCAGCAATTTCATCGTAGTAAGGGTTTAGATTTGTGTTCATGTTTATATTCTGAAAAATAACAAAAAATATTATATCTTAACGTTTTATCATATATTTCTGAAATTTATAATAAACGTAATGTGAAATGCAAATACTATTTAGTGCTAATGGAAACCCAAGCTACTGTATTTTGGTACTATGTATCTATTTAAATAAGAAATGTCATTTCTTTATATATTTTTCGGATATAAACGAGTTAACTATCTAATTTACAGGATTATGTCCCCACAGTTTTCGACAATTTTAGTGCAAATGTGGTTGTCGATGGAAGTACCGTGAACCTCGGCCTCTGGGATACTGCCGGTACGTATAATTACTCTATTTACTAAAATTGTTAAATTGATAAATAGAAATTTTAATTTTAATCATTATAATTTATGTGAAATTATCAGGGCAGGAAGATTATAATAGGCTTAGACCTTTGAGCTACAGAGGAGCAGATGTGTTTTTATTAGCATTTTCCCTAATTAGCAAGGCCAGTTACGAGAATATTTACAAAAAGGTAACTTCTAAAATTCACGTCTATTTATCTGAAAATAAACAAAAAAAAATACTGATTATGGTATAACATTCGAAATTTATTATTTTCTAGAGATTCATTAATTATTTTGTTGATTAATAGTGGCTTCCGGAACTGAAACACTATGCTCCTAGCATCCCCATCGTGCTCGTTGGAACAAAATTAGGTAATAAAAGCCTAAAAGGGGTTTCTATATAAGTTCTTAAAGAAATTTAACCAACATTTGAGTGATTGCTATTGATTTTGATTATTATTTCACATTTTATTAATTATGTGATTATATTGCGATGTATAGATAGTTTTTCATGAAATTAGGTGCTACTTTTCTTTTTGCAATATCATGTTGTCTTATAAATAGCAATCTCTTTTACTCTGAATAACTATTATAATGGAAAAAGCGAAAAAACCATGGTTATAGCTTAATTACGTCAGCCAAAATCTGAACCCCCAAGAAATATCAACATTACAAAATTCGATAGTGTATTTAACATTTATAGGAGGTAAGGCTAAACTGCAGCATAAGATAGCCCATTTTGGGTCGTTAATGTCCAGAGCAATGGCCCATTTAGGCATTGATCATTTATACATTTTTATTACTTTTCTTTCACAAAGAAAAATAATGTTACACAAAAAATGAATACAGATTTGAGAGATGACAAACAGTTCTTGAAGGATCATCCAGGAGCAGCTTCTATAACAACTGCTCAGGTACCATAATTAGGAAACGAATGAATTAATCTGAGAAATTTAATCTATATAAAAATAAATGATAAACTTTGATTGTGAAAGTAAAAATGATTTTGAGTAACAGGGAGAAGAAATAAGGAAGATGATTGGAGCCCTTAAGTACTTAGAGTGCAGCTCCAAAACCCAACAGGTATATAAAATTTACTATATGAATAAATTTATATACTTAATGAACATCAATCCGGTTAAAATTAGATACTACATTATGTAAACTGAAAAAGTTTGTTTTCCCCATATTTAGTAGAATGTGAAGTCAGTGTTTGATACAGCGATAAGAGTAGCTTTGAGGCCACCAAGGGTAAAGAAGAAGATTAAGCCATCGAAGTCTAAGAGAACAAGATTATGCTTTTTCCTCTAATATTTGAACATCTTAATTAAATATATATATATATATATATATATATGTTTTTCAACTTTTTGCTGTTATTTTCTTTTTTAAAAGTGCGTTAGTTAGTCATAAAATTGTTATATAGAATCGATAAATCTCATATTTGTATATCATATTCAATATAGCTTATATATATATATATTTACATATATGTATATATCGGTCCTGGAAAATCATGAAATACTTTTAAATTTAAACATGTCAAGTCTAACAGCACCTTTATAAGAGATATTTTCTTCGGGTTTCCCATGGACACATGACATTATTTCATTAGTTTATATATTTTATGATTAATTGATTACATAATAACTTTAAAGGGCAATTATATTGTTTGTATGTAATTAATTTTTAATTTTTATTTTTGCATAAATCTTAAAACAAAATTATCTTATTTTTGCATCAGACTTTATTACAACTCTTTAGTCATAGAGGTTCGCAGAGTCACAGGGATTTGCATCAATTTTTTTTATTTTTGTTCATCAGCGCAAACATAATTTAAAACCAACAATATAAGACCAATTTTTCATACTTCAGAACTTTAAATAAATTTATATTGCTAAAAGATAATAATTAAATCCATGTTATTATTTTTGATGAAAGTTTTTAATTCACTGAGTTAATAATTCTGTTAAATTTGATTATAGCAATTTAAAGGTTTTTAACAGAAAAAAACTTATTTGGAGATTTATTACATAAATGTAAAATTTTAGAAATTTAAAGTGGAAGTAATTACAACTTTGAAGATTTTTTAGTAATTTTCTCTATAAAATATCATAAGAATTACTTTAAGCCAATTCCATTCTAATACTTTATACGGGTGTAGCTGTCAATTACGTGTCCATCATGTCAAATACGATTTGAGATTTGGTTATTTATATCTTACATGTTACTAGGTCTGTCTCTATCCCATGGGAATTTGTTTAGGGTCATGCCAAGTTTTTTTGAAAAAAACTTTGAACAAAAAGGACCCAAAAAAAAAGTAACTTTGAGAAAGGCCTTGCAAATTTAATTTGCCTAATGCCTTAAGAATATTTTAGACAGGTCTGCATATTACGGAAATTTACTGCTGCAGATACTGATGCAGAAATTTAATCGGTAAATTTTACATTTAGTGGTTTTGATTTATATTTTTCTAGTTTTCTTAAAATTTTCTCCATTTTTAGGAATGTTGTTACCGGTCATTTTAATATTTGTCTTCTGTATAGTTTTTATAATTGTTTTATTTTCTTACTAACATATACTCCATAGTTTTATTATTAAAAAATTACGATGACAAAAAAAACTACTATGGTAGGATGTATTAAAAGTTTTCCATAAACAAAATGTGTCCACTTTCTTATAATCATTAAAGCGGCGGAGATTGGTAAAAAGAGATAAGAAGCGTGTAGCAATGGTAAATGTGAAAATTAGAAAGCATAAGTCAAAAGTAAATAAATATATTTGTCTCCCTATGTAATAAAATGTCCACTCTACTAATCGCTTTATATCAATCAACATAAACCATTTAGAGTCATGTTTATTTAATCATTCACTGTATGCTCGGGAAACACTAAATGCAATGCATTTACATTTGCAAACGGAACGATAAATATGCATGAAGACAATTGTTCTCATGCAGCATGTACATATTTTAATACGTATACTGATTTTGTGGTTTAGTAATTTTTATATATACGATCGTTCATTCATAACATAGGACACAATTAATTCATTACGAAAAAATCGAAAGCATTATTTCAAATTAAGGACTGCTTCATCCTGATTGTTGTTATTTTATTCAAAAAGGCGTAATCGGGTAAAGTCGGATGACATCACGTAAAATCACACTCTTCTATCAATGAAAATAACATTAGAAGTTTTATTATGTTTTTAATTAAAAAGACTCTTCAAAATTTCATAGTCAAACAAACCCTCCTACTTTGTGATGAACCAAATCCTAGTTAAATTATAGTGATAAATCATTTAACGGGTTAAACGCAATTTTCCACAATTATTTTATTATAAACAATTATGCAACTAATATAATATATAATGTATATTGTTATTTTAAATCAAGAATTTCAAAAGTCAATAATTTCATAATAAAACCAAGTTATCTTGATCTAATGGTTGTTGATTGGTGAGGAGTCGTTTAATTGGTTTAGATCAGTGATTGATTTCCGCCCGACGCAGAACTACTTATTATTTGGATTTGCCACATGTATATGAATTTTTACTTACGGCACATTTGAATACCCAGAGAGAAAATCAATCCACGGATTGCACTTCACTCATGCGATTAGTTCGGGTCTTTTCGGATCTGGTATCTACCACTGAGTTATCAATAAAATAAAATAATAATAATAATTTTATAATAAATAATTTTGGTTTAGATTTGTAAATAAATTAAAATATACTAACCAATACACCATTTAAATGCAAATGAAAAAACTTGTGAACATACATACGTAAAGCTGTATGAACTTGAATTCGACAAGAAAAATATGTGTAACGGATTTCTTTGCTGTGTTATCTTTCATGTGTTTTACACTTGATTTTTCATGTTTAGCATTACTTTGAATTTTCTGTAACGGGATTTTATGGTTAGTGTTTTTTTTTATCTATTAATAAAAAAGAGAACAATATTCATGACCTTTCCAAAAAAAAAAAATAGTGAGAAAAATGGGCTGAAAATCAAATGGTAAATCCGAAAATGGCAAAAAAATCACTTTTGATTCAAAGCCGGACTTTGTGAAAAACTTTTTCTTTTGTGTTGGTGTTAGAACAGTCACCACTTAGTTACTTATTAAGTAATGAGTCACTTACCAGTTACCACTTACCATGACCAGTACTATTTTCTGTTTATTGCAGTAGTAAACGATATATAAAAAATTGAGTTTGTAAATTATTTTCCAACTAATTATATTGTTAAGCATAATTAAAAAATAAAATCCACCATTATTTTATTTTTATTTTCTTATTGTTGACTGTAAATTTAATGCATAAGAAATAGATATGACCCCTCGAGTCAATCCAAAATCCCAATTTACTTTGTTTCTCCAACCAATGTATATCAAGAAAATGCAAAAGAAAGAATTGAACGAAATATTATATAAAAGTCATTATATAAAAAAATAAAACGCTACATAAAATTGGTTTAAATTTTACCACTTCATATGATTTTTAATTGTTATTAGTTTGCAAATTTAATTTAATAGTACAATTTCAATTAATATGTTTTTAATGTATAAAAAATGAAATGAACGTATACAAAAAATAAAGTAAAAATAATAAAATCCATTCTTTTTGAAAATATGTACAATGTATAGTTTACCTTTTTGTACTTTTCAATCTGATTTTACATATTATAATTTCTAGTAACATGCAAAACCAAAGAGTAGGTAAAGAGACTAATATATAAAGTGGAGCAGATTTATTCTTCTCTCATTACTCTTATCAATCATAAAAGGTCACTCTCGATATCATCTTCCTCCTCTTCTCCATATATATCATCCTTACACCATCATGTCTTCAAAAAGAAATTGGCCAAGCATGTTCAAATCCAAATCCTGCAACAATCATCATCATGAAATCGATACTACATCTTACATGCACTTCTCTAATTGCAACATATCTTCCTCAGGTAAAGAGACTAATATATAAGTATCTAATTACAAACGTTACATTATATTCTATTATTTTTTTGAAAAAAAGTATATTGTTAATTTTACTTGATTATAAGATATTTGATTGATGTTATAATGTATATGTATAGACATGCATGATGATAGATAAATCATTTTATGGATCAGATCATGTACCAGATCCTAAACCAAGATGGAACCCTAAACCCGAACAGATTCGGATTCTCGAATCAATCTTTAATTCGGGTACTGTCAACCCACCTAGAGAGGAGATTCAAAGAATCCGGATTCAACTTCAAGAATACGGTCAAATCAATGATGCAAACGTGTTTTATTGGTTTCAAAACCGAAAATCTCGAGCAAAAAATAAGCTTCGTGTTCTTCATAAAAACCCTAAAGTATCAAAGAAGGAAAAAACCATTAGTCCTAGTAATGATGCTGATCTTTGTTTTGGTTTGGTTAACCAGGAAATTGGTTTACATCCGAGTCGAAACAAAGAATTAATGATAACCGAACCGACTAATTTTCTATTTCCGGTTCATAACGATCCGAGTGCGGCTCAACCAGGGTTTGGTTTTGGTGATTTTGTTGCGCCGGTGGTGACGGTAAAAGGGACGGAATTCTCCGCCGTTAATAATGACGTTACTTTGGAGATAGATGAAAGTTTGAATAAGATTCCGGCGATCAATTTTTACGGCGGAGATGGAAATGGCAGTGGAAATTGTTTTTCTCCTATTTCGGTTCCTGTGAATGTTCCATCAACCATCAATCAATCTCAAGGTAATTAATCATTTCAAAAATATTAATATTAAACTATTTTGTATTGTTTCATGTTTTGCCTTTATAGTTTATAATCATAATACACCTCAACATGTATATAACTATATACAAAGTTATACTTGAAATCATTTTTATTTACAGTTAATATATATAAGTACTGCATATAATAACTAATTTAATATTCCGTACATATTATTAGGAAAATTACATGCACAGCGTACAAATATTTTGTATGATATATATGTGTATTTTGTGTAATATATATATGTATATATTTTCGTACGCATGCATAAATGTCATATAGGTATGTATATTTAAGATTGGTCAGATAAGTATTAGTCAATCCCAACTCGTTTCTCTTTTTCTGGAACGAGTAACGCATGCATATACGTGTTTTATGGAAAAGACGTTTTGGTCTTTGAATTTGACCATTTTAGTAAATATCTTTGGAGTTATTCAATTTTCTAGTTTTATGTTGACTAGGAGTATATATTAACTATCAAAACGTATTCTATTAATGATAAAAGATGTAATGTAGTGTTATCCAGTGGTGAAGATGTTAGCCATTGTGTTCCTCCGGTGAGATTAAATGTATTCATCAACGACATGCCTTATGAAGTAGTAGCCGGATTATTTAATGTCAGAGAAGCTTTTGGGAACGATGCCGTTTTGATCAATTCGTTTGGACAGCCTATTCTTACTGATGAATTTGGTGTTACCTTCAATCCTCTCCAAAACGGCGGCATTTATTATCTTGTAAGTTTACTTCGATTTATATAAAAGGTTAATGGTTATTTATTTATTTATTTATACTAAATTTTAAATAATTGAGGGTTTTGGTTTCTTGTAGAATTGTTCAAATGATTTGTATTTGACTTTGCAGATTTAGAAGATATTGACAATCGAGTGTTATGGTGCTATGGACGAATCTTACTATGATAAAATATTTATGCAACCTATTTAGTTATTAATTATAAAATTTCTAGTTTCATATCTTTCAAATTTATGAAAATTTACATGAATTTTACATTTTCGAGACCCTAAAAATAAAAAATGGAGATATAAGTTACATCTTAAGTAAATTACTTCCCAATGACTATCTTGATGTTTTTTTTTTTGATAAAAAGTTTTCATTAATGATTTTTTATTTCGTTTTTTGAAACATACATGCAAACACGATCAAAAGAGAAAAAAACACACAAACCAAACCAAACCAAATCTATAGAGACCCGTTTTGGTGCTTAATCGAACAAAGTTAGGTACAAATCCCAGTAACTAGACTGGAAACCCTTGTTTGCGATACGAAAGAACCTCCGCCGCATCAAAGAGCACTTCGAACCAAGTCATTGAAAACCTAAATTACACCAATGACAACACCATCGGCCAAATCTGCTCACTGAACCCCCAAAGCAGAGTTAAGAGTGAGATAAAAGAACTACCACGCCTTTAGAGAACCAAGCTTGAGCATCACAGAAGAGCAAAGTCGACGGTAATAGAAACGCAAGGAACCAAATTGGAGAGAAAAAGCATATCATGCCACGCCAATTATTTATAAATACATAAATAACTAATATTATTAGAATCTTAAAAAAAACAACGCGGAAAAAATTAATTTATTTATTTTTGGTTTAAAACACATAATTAGTTTTACATGATTAAGATTCAAATACTATAGAAAATATGATTGAATAAAGTGTTTTCAAGTGGGTGGTTAATCTAACATATTCAAACATATGTTTAAATCATATACATTCTATCCCAATCGAAAAACAATTGTGGTTTAAATCAAAAGAGCACATAGAAAAGCAAATATCTCGAAGACTTGTGTGAAAGAACCATATTGACATAGGAAACACAGAAGTTAATGCGTTTTATCTACTTAAAATATATATATATATATAGACGCATTAACAAGAATGAAGAACAAGAACAAATGATTAGAGAGACTTAAAGATCAAACAAACAAAAAAAGAAAGAAATGAGTTCTGAAAGCTCTTATGAAAAGATGATGAAAGAGTTTAAGGATACTGAAAACCTTTAGTGCAAACATGAAGCCACATATGATCGTTCAGCGGAAGAAATGGAAGGAGGGAACGGAAATCTGAAAGTAAGTGTACATTTTAATAAATACTCTTATATATATATATATATTTTTCTTTTCCTTTGTAAATTTTTCTACGAACGATTAAATCAGATTTTCATGAAATTTATGTTGTAGAAGAGAAATTAAAAGAGATATATCGCAAGCATAAAGCTGATCGTTCCTATCAAGATTCGGGACGAGTGAAAGAAGATGTGAAGATAAGTGTTAATTTTAATAATAAATATAAACTCGTATATAGTTATTTTCTTTGTACTTTTTCTACAAAATATTAATTAGAATTTCATGAGATTTGTTTTTTACCTTTACCCTTCTTGTATTTACCTATAACCAGAATGGAAACATTGTTGGAGCGTAAACCAACGTCTCACATCGGATAATTAGACAAAAATTGTATATATATAAGTGGAGTCAATCAATAATTAGTTTGAGACATTTTGGAAAGAAACCCAATAATCAAAACCATGCGGGCTTGAGTAGTAGGCCAAAATCGGACAATATCAAACTAATAGTAAGTTGACTTGAAAATTTGAAAAGCCTAATAAATGGTATCAAAACCATAGTTCAAAGAAGTGGATCTGATAACCGAAGTGGAGAAGATCTCCATGTGACACGATTAAGAAAAGTTCTCGAGAAGAAGACTAAGTATCGTGGTTCATGGTTTAGAGGTGAGATTGTTAGAGTTTAAACCAACGTCTCACATCGGATAATTAGATAAGAAGTGTCTAATATATAAGTGGAGTCAATCACTAATTAGTTTGAGCTATTTTGGAAAAAAAACCCAATAATCAAAACTATGTGGGCTTGAGTAATAGGCCCAAAACAGACAATATAAAACTAATATTGAATTGACTTGAGCTTTGAAAAGTCTAATAGCATTGACCATTAAGTTTTGAATTAATTATTCAGTTGGTTTGGTTTGAATTATTCAATTTAGTTAAAAACAAAAAATTATAACAAAATAAACATAAAATAACTAATTTAGTTACTATTAGTATTTCATATATATTAAATAAATTAAAATTTAAGGGATTTTGGTTAAGGGATGTCGTTTGGATCTAGAAAAACTGATATAGAAATTTTTATAACATCTGAACTTTTTTATATAATTTCAATTCTGTTTGATAAATTCTGTTTTGGTTCGGTAAAATTAAATTTGGTTCGGTAATTTTGTACATCTTTAATGCAGGTTTAAAACAATATTCCCAAAACTCTTGTTCCTTTTAAATAAATTCCGAACTTTTGTCAACAGTGTTTGCATCTGCATAAACTAATTATAGTGATGAATAATTCTTCTTTTTGTAACATTAAGAGTTTGTGATATAATTTCTTCCAAATATGTTGAGCAGCTTCAATGTCGCCATTCTTTAATATGGGCATACACAACAGCAATACAAACATGTTTTCGTATACACAATATTTGCTTTTACCGTGTCTACCATAGAGCAAACATAATAACGTCCTCTCCATTCATTTACATATGTGTTTCTTTTGATTTTTAATGTTAATTTCAGATATACATAACATTATATTTTTAGGGTAGTAAATGTAAATGTTAATCTCTCATGAGAAGTTGGTACTACTGATATTAGGAAAATGTAAATTAATGAACTACACACTTCAAAACTTTAGATCATAATCAACAAATTTTGCTCAAAATTTTAAGGATAATAATAAATTTCTATTTCTTCGCGTTTGCCATAAATTTCAAGTCGTGAGTTATTAATGGTATGGTTTTGAATCAATGAATACAATTAATATAAATCAATCAAACCATACAGGGATGAGTATATCAACACATGAATTCAATTAGTGTTGCATATACCAGGTAACAACCAATACATTTAAACCATGATTTTAAATAAAAATCATAGGCTAACCAAACAACCAATATGTTCAAATTAGCATTAAACCACTCAACAAACAACAAATTCAGATTCATAGAGAAATACAAATTTAAAACATTTACCTGTTTTAAACAATAATTTCAAAACAACTATGTTCAAGTTAACACTAGATCACACAACATACATATTCAAATAAGCAAAAAACATACAACAGCCAAAGAGCAAACAAAAGATTGAAGCTATAAATTCAAAACAAAGACCATTCCACAACCAAAGAATTCAAGTTATGGATTCAAATCATAGAACATGCACAAGCCAACACATAGGCTTATATATACAACCAAAATATTCAACTCATAAACTTATGAAGCAATAAAAATAAATTGATACAAGAGCATAAATAATGCCACAAAATAGAGAAGTTGTATAGGTTTAAAGTAAAACCATATAACAACCAATAAATTTTAAGCATTGACCACACCTTAAAAGGTACTATTCCTACATCTGGAGATTACATCCCTACTGGCATGTGAGACATCTTCTAATTAAGCCCTGTTCAAAAAGTCGCTCAATTTCTCCCAATCTCCCTATATAATGTTAACTATATATGAGACTATATCTCAAGGTTTTTTGTTTCTCTCAATCGGGTGCTGGGGCGTTTTTTATAATTACTAGTCTTAAGAAAAAATGTGTACTCCTGTGTGTAATTAGGTCCATTTGACCAATTAAAAAAAAACATTTCACCCAAATATGTATATTATTTAAACTCAACTAACTACATTTAAATTAAAGAAAATGGACGAGTAAAAAGTTTAAATTACTTAAAATTTGTTTTTTAGTAAATTCTGTATGACTATGTCGTGAGGAATGTGTGTGAGTATATGTGTTTATGAATTATGACTTTTTGTATATTTTGTTTTAATCTCTTTATTATTCTACTGTCTGCATTAATTGTCCAAAGGCGCGTGAGAAACGTACGTTATAAAAGGGTATAACCGTAAAAGTATATAATTGGAGGTAGAATTTTGTTTTTACTCGCCTGCCTTACCCTAGTTACTTCTTTCTCTTATAAAAGCCTTACAGTTCCACCTACCTAGTTCACTTTCATAGTCAACATTTTCTTCTTCTTTTTTTCTTTTTCCTTTAAATTTTCCTGTATTGATTCTGTTCTCTCTTAAGTCAACACTTGTCTTCTTCTTTATCACCATCATGTCCTCTACCTCAAACAAGAGCTCTAACAAGGATCATGGTGATCATCAAGGGCAGCACCATGATGAGATTCATACAGGATCTTTCTTGAGCAACTTGTATCGCAACCTTTCTTCTCCACCGACCTCAGGTATATATATATATATATATATATTCATAGATCCATTATTCTCAGATCCATGTAGACATATACTTTGTTAATTACATCATATACATAAATTGATACATATATCTGATTTATTCACCTTTCTATGAAGAAGTCGTACCGGATCCTAAACCAGAATGGAAGCCAAACCAAGATCAGGCTCAGATACTCGAGGAACTTTTCACTGGAGGTGTATTTAACCCGTCTCTAAACGATATGATACATATCACAATCAACCTTCAGAATTTTGGTAAAGAAGTCGTCGAAGAAGACGTCTTCAAGTGGTTCCATAACCGAAAATCTAGTCTCAAACGTAAGTTTCGTGACGCCAAACAAAACCGTGTTAAGAGTTAAGATTCTTAGGAATCTTTTGTGTTTTTTTTTTCATAATGATGTGAGTTTCATTAGTAATGAAAGTTTTTTTTTTCTTTAATCCTTCTTGTATTTGTTTTTGGATTTCTTTGTAAGAAATACCGTTTATGAGATATATATGAGAAGAATTTAAAGGAGAAGATATGAAATAAGCGCTTAGCAAAGAGAGCTCTAACAACAACTATAATCTAGACAAAAACCAAACCAAAAGAAGTAGTAGGAAGAACCACAAGCTAATTAGGCTTGATATACAAATTAAAGGATGCTAAAAAGCTTTACAACAAACTATCCCAAAAAAGAGAGTAAAAATAAGGGTCTGAGAAAAAGATGAGAGCATAACTCTAAAACACGATCAGTTTCTAAAGCCAGATTTGAATAAGGTTGCGCAAGTGCTTCCTTTGATTCCGTGATAACATCACAGTCTAAGTAATGAAACCGAAGGGAGGATATCCCATCTTTCTAAGTATTAAATTCCAGAAAGCCTCACTAAATTCACAACTTAAAAGGATATAGTCTCTAGTTCATAGGAATCTTGAAAAAGGAGATTCGTTTATGTGGCAATGAAGGTTGATACAACTCACGTTTTTATTGTTCCATTGATTAATGAGTTTTGATAGAATACTAATATATATGATTTTCGGTTCATAATCAATACATATTTACAAACGGTTACGTTAGTATTATCATTTATGAAATGATTAGTTTCTCACATTATTGTGGGAATTATTACTACTAACTACTATTCACTTTTATGTTTGTTTGTGTTTTGTTTAATGATAACTGGTTGTGCATTAAAATTAAAAAGTGGCAGTTATAACAGGATATGCCATTAGGTCATATAGTTTTCGAAAGTAGAGAGAAAAAGAAGCATATATACAATAACAGTGTAAGAGTTTAACTTAGAAGAGGGGAAAGAAATAGTGGTGCATGACACTAGTCTCTAATTGTAGGATATATCCTCAACCTCGTCCGCAACGACCACCTTGACCAACAGTCTTCCACATATCTTGAACCTTTTGGGTGGGTTTGACAGGCCTATCCCGTAAGATCCTTTGGGTATGTAGATTCGAGATCTTCATCTAGTGTTCCAAACCTGTTAACTTCAAGATCTTCATTGTCCAAAATCTTATTTTTTTCTCGCTTCTAAACACTTCACCAGATTCAGAATTTGGTAGAGTGTTACCAACAGAGATCAATGGAGCAGTAACAATATGGAGACGGAGCCAAGCTCCAACTTAGAAGTAACATTGTGTAGTGTAATTGTGTTAAGAAAAAAACCATATATATATATATATATATGTCATGAGGATGTATAGTGTTGGTTAAAAGCCCTTGATATTTCAATTCTTTTCACCCTATATATAGAGAAAACATGATCACCAATAGAAGAGTGACGAAACGAATATTAAAAATACATTTTCCAAAGATGTTAGTAATAACCTAATTGTGTGCCCCAATCGTGTTAAACAATATACTATGCTCATTTTTCCAAATCAAACTCAAAATCACCGTCGTACTTCGTATCAATCCTATTTCATTTTCCACTTGTTTTTATGTCATCTTCCATTACCTCTCTTCATTGGAGCCCCAGGACCACTTGCTTCAGATCTTCCACTAGCTAGAAGCATCAGTACGCCAAGCTTCAGGTATAAATTATTGGCGCCTAACCTCAGAAAGAACTAGAAACCTAGTGCTGCTAGCATTGAGAAATGCCTTGATTCTGCTAAGACTACCAAAACAGAGAATTTTCGGCTAATCGGACTTGGCATGTCATCATACCCTTTGACTCCAAAAAAGATTGGGCGAGAGTGATTTAGTTTAAAGGTTCAGTTCCTAAACATGCTTTTACGTTTTGGTTATCTCATCTAAATCCTGTCCCGGTTAGAGCTCGCCTTGCTACTTGGGTAATGAATATTACATCGTCTTGTTGCCTCTGCAATCTAGAACCTGAAACAAGGGATCATGTCTTCTTGCATTGTGACTTTGCGAGTGAGGTTTGGTCTCGGGTGCTGCGAAAACTGGAACTCCCTGTTTTCACATTTACGAACTGGCCCATCTTCATAAACTGACTCAACTCTACTCACAATGGCACATCCAGGTTGCTTAATAGCATTACCTGTCAATCTACCATATTTTATATCTGGAAAGAGAGAGGAACAACCGTTTACACAACTGCTCCTCCATATCTGCATCTGCTCAATTTGGCCATATTGATCGCAATGTCAGAGACAATCTGCTAGCTCGTCGCTCCCGGAGGTCTTGCACAAATATGCATGATGTCTACGTGGTTCACTTATATCATCTTCATGGTGCATTTAGTTTGTAAGGGCTTTTTAAAAATTTTGTTGAGCCCCAAGCTCCAAGCTTTTGTAATTAACTCAAGTTCCATTTTGGTGATAGAATTCACATATAATCCATAAAAAATTGAATAACAAATTCTACATGAAATATAGCTTTTTAAAGTGTTTTAATAGCAATTACACTTAATTAATCTTTAAAAGTATAAAACTGAACATCACATATATGGTACTAAATATGGATGCTGCATAATTCAGCAAAACAGTTTTGAAATTTTAAGCATGGATTGTCTTCAAATGCGCAACGGAATATGAATTAATATCTATGCATTTATAGAAAATTTAAACACGCATATATGTATTTGCATATATATACAAATCATAGTGGAATTTTTGAACAAAGTTTTTTAATAATTTGAGCCAGTGGTTAATCAAAAGGGTAGAAGAAAAATTATATACAAATTTAGGAATTAGGAGTAAGCAGTGTGTGAAAGAGTCTCCTAATCTAGGAAATATCTAGTGTGTGTATTAATGCTGAAAATGAAAACTAGCGACTCTAGCAACATCTAATTAATAAATAAAGGTCGTTGCTGTTATTTTGACGACAGTTTGGGTATTGTTAAGAAAACAAACCACTGTTTCTTTCAACATGAGTGACAATTATAAATTTACGTGACGTTGGAATCCTTTGTATTTTTTTTTTTTGTATCGCTCTTCGAAGTCGCTGCGACTTGAAAAGAAAACACTTGTCCTCTTCCAGTAAATATATATCATATATGGCATTTAAATTACATATAATAAAACATGACGTGTCTATAAGTTAAGTGCAAAGAATTTGACATTTGTCCTCTTCATTTTCGTTATGAGCTCTGAGCACTATAACCAACTTTTTTTTTGAACTAACGTTCTTTATTTTTATTTTTATAACCATATTATTATTTTGTTATAAAGGGGTTTCTAATTAAATTATATGAGCCCATTTGGCGTATAGCTTATATCTGTTGCAAATCTCTAAGTTGCTCTAAATTTAGAGAATGTACATGTTACAGTCAGAAGTGGATCAACCCGCTGCTACTTAGGTAGCTGAACCGGAAATACTACCCAAGGTTAGTTTGCTTGGTAAAGTGAGAACCGGGAAACAATCTACACCTAAGAAAGTGTCGTCAGGTTCAATCATTTGCCTGATTTTGGTTACACTTAGCTCAAGATTCATTCAGATACTGAACCAAAGCAAGAAGCCAAAAATCTTTCACCCAATCAGTTTGCCTCAAGTTGGGTGTCATGTGTTATATGTGATGAGTATGTGTGTTTAGGATTTTTGTTTTTTGTTTTTTTGTTTTTATCTCTTTATATTATATAACGGTCTACATTCATTAATTGTACATAGACGCGTGATAAACGTACGTTAGGCTAAAACGGTATGCAGTAGAATTTGGTATTTTTACTCGCCTTCGCCTAGTAACTTTTTTCTGTTATAAAAAGCCTTAGTCTAATTACACTTCCACCTACCTACTTCATATTCATAGTCAACATTTTCTCTTCTTCTTCTCATCATCATGTCCTCTACCTCAAACAAGAGTTCTAATAAGGAACATGGTGATCATCAAGAGCAACACCATGATGACATTTATACAGAATCTTTAATGCGCAACTTGTATATCAGCCTTTCTTCTGATTCTTCCCCAGGTTTAGATATTCTCATATCCATGTACACATATACATATACTTTGTTAATTACATCATATACATAAATTGATACATATCTGATTTATTCACCTTTCTTTGAAGAAGTCGTACCGGATCCTAAACCAGAATGGAAGCCAAACCAAGATCAGGCTCAGATGCTCGAGGAACTTTTCACTGGAGGTGTATTTAACCCGTCTCTAAACGATATGATACATATCACTATCAACCTTCAGAATTTTGGTAAAGAAGTCGACGAAGAAGACGTCTTCAAGTGGTTCCATAACCGAAAATCTAGTCTCAAACGTAAGTTTCGTGACGCCAAACAAAACCGTGTTAAGAGTTAAGATTCTTAGGAATCTTTTGTGTTTTTTTTTTCATAATGATGTGAGTTTCATTAGTAATGAAAGTTTTTTTTTTCTTTAATCCTTCTTGTATTTGTTTTTGGATTTCTTTGTAAGAAATACCGTTTATGAGATATATATGAGAAGAATTTAAAGGAGTAGATATGAAATAAGCGCTTAGCAAAGAGAGCTCTAACAACAACTATAATCTAGACAAAAACCAAACCAACAGAAGTAGTAGGAAGAACCACAAGCTAATTAGGCTTGATATACAAATTAAAGGATGCTAAAAAGCTTTACAACAAACTATCCCAAAAAAGAGAGTAAAAATAAGGGTCTGAGAAAAAGATGAGAGCATAACTCTAAAACTTGATCAGTTTCTAAAGCCAGATTTGAATAAGGTTGCGCAAGTGCTTCCTTTGATTCCGTGATAACATCACAGTCTAAGTAATGAAACTGAAGGGAGGATATCCCATCTTTCTAAGTATTAAATTCCAGAAAGCCTCACTAAATTCACAACTTCCAAGGATATAGTCTCTAGTTCTTAGGAATCTTGAAAAAGGAGATTCGTTTATGTGGCAATGAAGGTTGATACAACTCACGTTTTTATTGTTCCATTGATTAATGAGTTTTGATAGAATACTAATATATATGATTTTCGGTTCATAATCAATACATATATACAAACGGTTACGTTAGTATTATCATTTATGAAATGATTAGTTGCTCGCATTATTGTGGGAATTATGACTACTAACTATTATTCACTTTTATGTTTGTTTGTTTTTTTTAATGATAACTGGTTGTACATTAAAATTAAAAAGTGGCAGTTACAGCAGGATATGCCATTTAGGTTATACAGTTTTCGAAAGTTGAAAGAACTGAGTACAATTTTTAACTTAAATATCATCCTGCTGTAATTGGCACTTTTTAATTTTAATGCACAATCAATTAAAAACAAACATAGCCTCATAGCTTGTTGTAAATTCTGTCATTTTTTGTTTTCTTTGTCGACATAAAAATAGATATATCCGAAAGATAGATAGTAATAGCAGAGGTTGTAGTTTTTATCAATCGAAAAAACAAAACATATTAATGGCATAGTAGACAGTTCTTTTGGGTGTGATCACTTCTCATTTGCGCCCTTCAACTTTCTTAGCATCTTTTGCTGCAATAAACCAAGACATTACAAGATCAGAAATACTGACTTAAAGTATTATGTTTTCAAAACCAAAGTATCGCAGAAAAGTTTTTTTACCAGCTTTTTCCTCTTCTCGCTTCTTTGCAGCTTCTTCTCTCTGTTGACGAATCAGAGCCAAACGATCTGTACACGCACACAGAGGACAAGATCATCGATAAGCCTATTTGGAAATGTAGAAAAAGACGAGTGAGAACAAGAGATTTATGGTTGTTTACCCAAGTCCTTTCTTGCTTGTTCGGTTTTGCCTTGCTCTTGCAACCTCATGTATCGCTCATGAGCTCGCTGCTTCTCTAGCTCCTCTCTGAAAAATTAAGAAAAATATGATAATAGTTAAAGAGTACTGTTGAATGATTGTGAGAGCTTAAGAGTTTTCAGTAGTAGCAACATACCTTTCACGCCTTGAGAGCTCAGTGGTTTTACTAGTCTAGCAAATGGGAAAACCAAGAAGTCATTACGATAAACATATATTCCAGATTTACAAAGAACTTAATACTAATTAGATAACTTACATCGAGGTCTCTTGCTTTTAAGGTCTTTGGTTTTACTCTGTTAGGATTATCGACTTCGATTACAGATTCAGTTCCTTTCTTCTTCACCTGATATCATATACCAAAGTAAAAAGGAATTATCCAACAATGATAATAGATGAGGCCACATAACATGAAGTGTTTTCCACTTACATCAGATTCATCTTCTGATTCTTCTTCAGATTCCTCTTCTGACTCATCTTCAACATCTTCTCTCTCAGCTTCGTATTCAGCTTCTTTCTGATAATATCATCAAAATCCAATGATTCACCACACACACAAATCAACAAAAGTATCAAACTTGTAACTTGTAAAATAAAACTCCAAAAATACCTGTTTGAATGATCGAGGACGTGCAGCAGAAGTGCCAGCAACTATAAAACCCACAAAGAACACCCAAGTTTAAAAAAACTAATATTAGTCTACATAAATCTTAGTTTCCCAACTCTGGAAACCCCAAATATTACATAAGAGTGGACAAGATTACACTAAATTTAATACTTCTAATGCAAATAATATTATCATAGACCATAAGCTCAATCAACTCATACAATTTAACAACCAATTCATTAAAAGGCAAATCAATGGTGAGGAATGGATCTTAATCCAAAGGTCTAAATCAAGCAAAACTATCCAAAACGGTCATACAAAGACAGAGCATATGGAAAGTACTAGACTGATCTAGATATCACATTTCTACAGGGCTTAATCAAGCAATCCAATAAAGGCTAGATATGAAAATTACAGAAGATCAATCAAACTAAGATATAACCAAAACATTTCTCAAAGTTTATAACAACCAAATCTATCTAACAAACACAAAAAAACTATTGAATTAAAACCATGCAAAATCAAATCAAAACCAAAACTTAAGAATACTCAATAACCATATCTCATACAAATCTACACACACACACAAATGGACTTAATATGAAAATTCTGCAATCCAATTTAAATCGAGCAAACCCCATATAGCTGAAATATATAAAAAAAAAATCCAAAAATTGAAGAAAACGCCAAAACCTAATCTAACAAATCGAAATTAAAAAAAAAAATCAAAACTTTAAAACTCAATAGAACCTAAAATCAATTCAAAATTAATCAAAAGTTATCAAAATTACGTACGTATATCAGCTGCACTAGAGAATCGGCGTTGGCCGGTAGGTTTACCCTTAAACTTGCCTCTTCCCATCGTCTTTCAAAAAAACCAAATTTTTTACCGAGAGAGAACAAATTAAAAACGAAACAAGAATTTGATGCCTGACCCAATAGAAGAATAGAATCGAATGAGAAAAAGATTGATTATTTTTTGAAAATTAGTGGAGGATCTCGTCCTCTCTTCCGGTTAAGACTAAGAGACGAAAACCCTAAAGCCACCTGTGACTTTTGTGGGATTTTTGTGTGTGTGATTAGGAATGTTCCTCTGTGTTACGGTGTATTATAAACCTGTCTCCATATTGATCGAACGGTCATTAGCTCGTGTTGCTGTTAAATGGTCAAAAACAACACTTTTAGATAAACGTCATGTAGGAGAAACGACGTCGTAACGTTCGCACTAGACAACTCGTAACTTTTGCACTAGAAGAAACGACGACGTAACTATGTCTATTAAAGAAGAATATTAATAACGATCAGTAGATATTTTGAATATTTTATATTTGAATATCTGATATGTTTTGTTTTGTCCTGATCAATAATTTTTTTTATCCGTATTTGATGTTAAGAATATAATAAAAACATGTGATAGGCTTTTGTGTAGTATTAAGATGTGTAATAACATAAGCTATGCTGTTTGATTTTTTCTACTTGACGATGTTCTCATCGATGTTAATATTCCGTGACCCAACTTCTGCAGTATTAATGGTTGGCTTGAACTCATCATTAAACTCATCAAATATTAACCGAGTCCTAATATTTGATTTTCACACAGCAGAATCTCCTAACATCACTAATTTTGAACAGATAATTGTAATTGTTGTTGGGTATATTCGCTCCCATGATTCAACCAAATCTAGAACAGAAAAATCTATTTTACATTGGTGCTGTGTAAATTTCCAAATTTCTTATCTATTAGATGTTAATATTTGAAATTTATTACTATACAATATATTTTTACTTAAAACTTTATTTCCTTCCTACTTTGCATTCTCCTTGTTGATTAACATGTGTATATTTTTCATCCAATTGTATATCATCACGAGAATAATTATTGTATATATATATTATACACAATGTTCGTGTCAAATTCTTTTCTGTTAAAAAAAAAATTTGGTCAAATTGTTTTTTTTCATCAAGGTAAAATATTGGTTTAGTGACTCTATTTTGAGAGATAAGAGCATCTACATTGATGATATACATTGATGATATTGAAGAAAGTGTCTTTAGAATTAATTAATATTAAGTTGAGTAAATAGAGTATCTTAAAATGATGATAAGTGTCTGTGCAGAGACACTGCAACATACTATACACATAACAATATCTTTAATTTAATCATTAATTAAATCTAAAGACACTGATAAAAGATATCCAATGGAGCTGGTCTAATATGGAACCGATATGATTACATGGGAGAAACAGTAACTATATGTCCTTGCACATTTTACAAAGTAATCAGCACGGAAATTTTGTTACGTAGAATATATGTAATCCTAAATGATGTAAATAAATCTGTAAACAACAAGAAATCTCTAAGCTATGAGACAAAAAGGTTAATCTTCCGGTATCTCCGTTATGGCGATAAGATCCATGCAATCTGTAAGAAAAATATATCAGTAAGTGAGATTGCTACCATACTTTGCATAGCCCAGATTACTGCCTCCAATTCTGTGTGCAATGGAGAGAGACATTTTCTTGATCCTTTTAACCCAATTTGTAAAATCTGTTCTCCAGAAATTACTATATATTCTTGTCCATTTCGCTTATATGGGGAATTGTTCTAATTGGTCTAATTGTTTAATTACTATACAATATGATTTCTAGGAAATTTTTTACTTTCCACTTTACTTTATCTTCTTTTGACATGTGTATGTTTTCTATACCACTCTTACTATTTGTTTGCTTAATATGTTTATGTGTATATATGTGTTCTGACTCAATTTTGTACCTAGATATTATCTAAAAATATATAGCTAATAGAAATCTAATACTAATTTAGACATAACTAGAAATGTGAATTTTAATATTAAAAATATGAAAAACAGTAAATTTTGATTAGTCTTTTTTAATGTTTTTCTTTTGATCTAAGATCTTTAAAATGTTTTAAAACAAATAGTACGCTGCCCGCAAAAAAAAAGATAGTACGTGTTAGCTGAAAAGGCTGTTAATAACAAAAGATAAAAATAAACACACTTATATATATATATACATACTATATGTTAATATTTTTAAATTAATTATTACCATAGAATAAAGTTTTTTAGTTACGTATCCGGCGAATGATATTGGAAATGTGACGTGACGTGACGTCGTAACCTAGATCTCCATTTACTCCAATCGTTTTGCATGGAGCATGCATGTGTATTGTGTACCGTGCACGTAGTAGAGTTCCACACAATTCTTTCATAAAAGCCTTCTCTCTTCCCATCGCCAAACCACAACCATCTGATCAGAAAATATGAGAGAAAATCTTTCAGAGAGAGAGGGAAGAGTGTTTTCTATTCGCAATATGTTCTCTTTTCTCATCCCATTGTTGGAGGTTACAAAGGTGATTATGGCTTCTGTGGCCTCTGTAATCTTCATAGGCTGCGCTGGTTTAACACTCACCGGTACAGCCGTAGCATTTGCCATAACCATACCTATTTTCGTCATATTCAGTCCGATTCTCGTACCAGCCGGCATAGCCACTGCTGTCTTAACCACAGGGCTCGCCGCCGGTGGCAGCTTCGCATCGATAGCCATTGGTCTCATCATGTGGCTCATTAAGTAAAAACTAAACAAATTATATTTCACTCGAGATTTACGCTTATATATTAGTCATCTACGTGTTAGCTTTTGGCCACGCTATATCGTTGGGTAAAGCAGTTGTTTACAGTTATATTATCACCATGTTGTGATGATTTTGATTTATCAGTTATATTATCCTTAATCTTTTGGTTTTTAAACTTTTTATTTAGAAACTTGGCAATAATATTTTTTCTCACCTATTTTAGTCATCTTCTCTTATCTTTTCTTTTGTCTGAGTTTCTTTATACATGCTACGTCACTTTTTAAAATTAGTTACTGTACCTTATTGTTGTTACTACTAGTGTACTTCTTTTAAAAGAAAAAAACTAGTATGTTTTTTTCTATTATAACCTGTTTTCCTTTAAAAAAAATCATTTGAAATGTTGTCAACGTAACTAATAAATTGTACATTATTTGTATTCATAAACAAGTTGTCACGTAAATAACAATATATATTTTACATCATTTGTATTCATAATCAATAGTTGACGTGCATGTATATATATACACTCGTTTGTGTGATGTAGACGTAAGATGGGAGTAAACCAGAAGAATAATCCACCTCCGGCAGGACTTCCGCCGAATGCGGCAGGAGGTGGTGAGTCATCTCTAACTCTGAGCACAATGCCAAATTCTACAAGTGGGTTTATGTTTCCAACGCTTGGAGGATCTATAGCTAGACGTGTGGCCAAGCGTGCAATTAAGTCCGGGTTAAAGGGTGGGTTGCCCGGAGTCGGAGGTATGTTGCCCGGAGCCGGAGGTTTGTTGTCCGGGGGAGGTATAGTAGGTAAAATAGTAAAAAAAAGAATAAAAGATAGGCTTAAAGGAGGTTTATTACCCGGAGGTATGTTGTCCGGAGGAGGTATAGGAGGTAAAATAGGTGAATTAGTGAAAAATAGAATAAAAGATAGAATTAAAGGAGGTTTGTTGCCCGGAGGTGGAGGAGGACCAGGAGGTAAAATACGTGAATTAATAGGAAATAAAATAAAAGATAGAATTAAAGGAGGTTTGTCACCCGGAGGTATGTTGCCCGGAGGTGGAGGAGGACCAGGAGGTAAAATAGGTGAAGTAATAGGAAATAAAATAAAAGATAGAATTAAAGGAGGTGTAACCGGAGGTGATGGCGGAGGTATGTTGTCCGGTGGTGGAGGAGGACCAGGAGGTAAAATAGGTGAATTAATAGGAAATAAAATAAAAGATAGAATTAAAGGAGGTGTAACCGGAGGTGATGGCGGAGGTGGAGGAGGTTTGCTGTCCGGAAGTGAAAAAGATAACTCCAAAAATGAAAAAGATAAATCCGGTGGCGGAGGAGGAATAGGAGGTAAATTAGGTGAATTAATAGGAAATATAATAAAAGATAGAATTAAAGGAGGTCTAACCGGAGGTGGTGACGGAGGTGACGGAGGTGAAGGAGGTTTGCTATCCGGAAGTGAAAAAGATAACTCTGGAAATGAAAAAGAGAAGTCCGGAAATAAAAAAGATAAGTCTGGAAATGAAAAAGGGAAATCCAAAAATGAAAAGGATAAGTCTGAAAATGAAAATGAGAAATCCGGAAATGAAAAAGATAAGTCCAAAAGTGAAAAAGATAAGTCTGAAAATGAAAAAAGAAAATCCGAAAATCAAAAAGATAAGTCGGGAAGTAAAAAAAGTAAGTCTGGAAATGAGTCCGGAAGTAAAAAAGGTAAAGACAAAAATAAAGGAGGTTTGCTGTCTGGAAGTTGAGGTCTGTAGGGAGTAAAGGACATGGGTGGAACTGTTCAACAGGTAGCCAATAATTTGCTTTAATTCAAGATTTTATGACTTTGAATAAAAGGATAATCAGGGGAAAAAATTTGTATGACCTTTTACATTTATATGAAATGTGAATCTAGTTAACAGTTAAAACTCTATAAATTAACATTTAATAAATTAATTCTTAAATAATATAAACAAATAAAATTATCCTATTTCAAGCCGAATCAATGTAAAATTAATAAAATTGAATCATATAATAAAATTATATATTGTTAAAAATCATATGTAAATATATATTGTCATTACTATCATAAATTAATAATCATATATATAAATATAATATTTTATTAAATAAAATTTGGTTGTACTCATGAGAAGCTGTCAAGTGTTCAAATTTTAATTTACAGGATCACAACACTATCAGTTGATCAATTAGATTCTAATACATGTAAAAAATTTGGATATTTTCAAAATCCATCAGACTTAATTTTCCATAATAAAAAAATCAATGAAAATTTCAGCTGTTCAAATTTTGGTTGTACTCATGAGAGACTGTCAAGTGTTCAAATTTTAATTAACAGGATCACAACACTATGAGTTGATCAATCAGATTTGATACATGTAAGAAATTTTGATATTTCCAAAATCGATTAGACTTTATTTTCCATAATCAAAAAAATAAAATCAATGAAAATAAATCTTATGTTCCAATAATGAAAAATAAATCTTATGTTCCATTTTTGATTAATATATGTTCAAATATTATTATTCAAATAAACTTTAAATTTTCTTTTCAAATTTAGATTTTTGTATTATCTAGAATTAAATAAAAAAATTACACAAGTTTCTAAAAATTTCCAACAAAAATTATCAAAATGGATTAGTGATAATAATGATGATGATGAATTGATGATGGTGATGATCAGACCCTGAGCTAAAGCCTTTAAAACAAGAGCTTTAGGCACCAAATATTACAATAAATTTAGGGGCATCATGTATATGTTATTTTGTTATAGGGGTTTAAATTTTTTTTTTTTGTATATTTTTACCAAGATTGAATCACATATAAAACATTATATATTTTTATTTTCTTTTCTATTTTTCAAGTATAAAATATTCTGATTTAGTTAGATTTACTTTAATATATAATTTTAGTTAGATTTCCTTTAATTATATAACAATTAACATTAACAAAAAAGCTTTTGTCGATTCAGCTTCAACGCTTCTTCTTCTTCTTCTTCACAACATCACCAATCTTCAATTCTTCATCATCGATATTCTTTAGTCTAATTGATTACTCTAGAAAGTTTCGGCAAATTGAGTATGTATTATTTTCTTTCTTCTGTAGGATTGATTACTTCATCAGCATAGTGGATCAAGCTATAATGTCTCTTGAGGTCAGATTTGAGCAATTTAAGCGTTATGAGGAGATTTTTAGATTTTTGTTCTGTTTAAAGAATCTAAGATCAACAAAAGATGATGAGCTAATGATATCTTTTATGAAGTTTGAATCTTCTGTGAAACATAATGAAAATAGAGATCTAGAAGGAAAATATCTATTTATGGAGCTTAAACTTTTAATACAAGTGTTGCCAACAGAAATCACAAAAGCGGTTGAGGTGTTAGAATTTTTGAAAAAAATGGATGGTTGTTATCTGAACACATGGATCACTTATCGCATTTTACTCACAATTCTAGTTTCAGTTGCTAAAGAAGTTTTTCAAAATTAAAGCTCATAAAGAATTATCTACGATCGACTATGTCACAAGAACGATTGAATGGATTGGCGATAATATCAATAGAACATGCTTTGGCTGAAGAACTCGATTATTCAAAGTTGATTAATGATTTTGCAGCAAAGAAAGCATGGAAGATTATTTTTCATGAGTAACAATGTATTGATGTTTTCACATTACTTTTTAAGATAATTAAATATCGGTTATTTTACATTTTTGTGAAATTTTATTTATAACAAAAGGACATCATTTGTTTGGTTTGCTTTAGGCATCAGTTGAGTAAGAGCCAGCACTGGTGATGATGATTATGATGATGATGATATGATGATGCTTATGATGGCGATGGTAGGCTGATAATATGATGATGGTAGTGATGAGGATGATGGTGTTGGTGATGATGATGATAGGCGTAATATTATTGACATTTTACTCATTATCTATTTCTCTTAACTCAATACTTAATGTGTTGGGTTAACCCATTAAAACAATTTGGCCACTCCTAAAAATGAGAAAAGTAAATGATATTTTATTTATATTAATATTAAAAACTAAACATTTCGAGGTAGAGCGACATAAATAATTATAAAATAGAGAGTTAGTTAAAAGGTTAAATTAGAGGAGATGATAAGAAAACACTATGAGACAAAGAATAGTAAATTTTGTTACTATATCATTTTCAGATAATGTTTTTTCAGTCTTTGGTTTTCGAGCCTTATGGTTCATTAGACTATTTATAATTTTAGTTTTGATTTTGGTTTAGTTTGGTTTTATCTGCGTTTATATCAGGATAGAATACACACAATATTAAAAATTAATTTATTATAATTAAAAATTTTAATAATATTATTTTTAAAATTATATTAAAAACATAAAAACATATTTTAAGACAAAATTTTATGATTTTAATTAAATTTTTGAATATGTTAAAATATCACACACTAGCAATCTAAATGTCTGAATAATTATTTTTTATTTTATAGTTACAATCTAAATATAACTCATATATGTAGAATTACCGAGAAAATAATTGAATCAGCTAGAAAGTAATTAGATTAGATATAAAAGAATGGATGATTAATTTCTTCAAAAGATTACTCATTTATTATGTGGGATAGGGTCGTTCGGAGATAGACGAATTCTTTTCGAACACCATTAAAATGTAGAAACGGTGTCGTCTTAGGTCTCTGGAAAATATCAAAATGCAATAATAAATCTATTTATGCCCAAATTAACATCTTCGTGACACTCTCTAGGGTTTCGTATCTCCTTCTTCCTCCGAGTTATCGATCTTGCGTGATACCAGGTTTGTCTTTCTCTCCATTCACCGTCTTCTTCGGAAATTTCAACTTCGATCTTCACCTAATTCTCAAACTTTCTTCTTATTTTCCCCCAAAATTTGTAATTTTTCATTGTACGTTTTTAATAGTTAATCTAAAATTTGGGTCTAACTCTTTGAATTTGTAGATTCTTAAGTTTTGGGTTTTCAATTCTGTAAATAATATAGCAATTTTGAGATTCTTTGAAGCTGAATCTTTTCTCTAATATTTGATAATCTGCTAATTGATCATTACGAAGTTGATTTATTATTGTGAAAGTTTCGAACTTTTTTCCAATTCGCTATTGATTTTTGAGATTCTTACCATTATTTGATAATCGGTTCTTGTGAAAGTATTGATCTTTTTTCGAATTCACTATTGATTCTTTAGATCCGATTTAGCAATTTTCATTAATTCTGTAGTGTTGAATACTTTTTGCAATCTAGTGATTAATCTTTAGGAAGCATTAATGTTAAGTATTGTGAAAGTATTGATTTTTTTGGTGTGTGTGTTTCACTGTTTGTGGCAAAAGGTGTTTAAACAATGGGAAAGAGGAAATCAAGAGCAAAGCCTGCTCCTACCAAACGAATGGACAAGCTTGACACAGTCTTTAGTTGTCCTTTTTGCAACCATGGTTCAAGTGTTGAATGCATAATGTACGATTATTATGAATTATACAAGAGGAGACTCGATGAACTTATTAACTTATATGTGTTGAATTTCTTTGGGTTTTTTCAGTGATATGAAGAATTTGATTGGTAGTGCAGCTTGTAGAATCTGTGAAGAAAAATTTAGCACTACTATCACAGGTTTTATTTTTATTTTTTTGATAACTTTTAAATTCGAGAATTGGTTTTTTTGGTTTACGTATCTGATCAATCTTTTGTGTTCTGTTTCTTGTAGCTTTGACTGAAGCTATAGACATGTAAGTAGGGTTACAGATCTGTTTCAACTTTATGTTTTCCCTATTGTGTCACCCTTTTATGTAAATCTCTGGTTTGTTTTGAAATGAATGCAGCTATAGTGAATGGATCGATGAGTGTGAGAGGGTTAATACCGTGGAAGATGATGTTGAGCAAGAGGAAGAAGAAGAAGAAGAAGTTGAAGAAGAAGAGGATGATGAAGATGACCATGTCTCTGTCAAAAGGAAATATAATAATTATAGAGACTAAGTAATCTTTTTATCTAATATCATGCAAGTCCTTTTAGAGTTATATGCCTTATGATGTAATATCTATCTGAGGAAATCGCAAGAAACAATCTCTAGTGTTTTCTCAGTGTTTGATAGAGAACAAAAGAGATAACATTGTGTGATGATTCATAAGTGGATTAGTGAGCCAACTGGGTCCAACCCAATTGGTCACATTGTTCGATGACTTGACTGTTCCTTGTGCAATTTGGTTGTCATGAATATCACTAGGTTGCTTGATATTCCATAATAAGCCATTCTTTCAAATAACTCATACACTAATCATATTAACATTTAAAACATTAGTTAACTATACTTTTTCATATACATAAGAACATGTAAAACTAGAAGAAAAATACTTAAAAATGATAAATACCAACGACCTCTTTCGGATCTTCGGACACGATTCCCTCGAAGATCAACTGTAAATTTCTGAGAGTTGAGTCAGCCAAGATTATTTCATTAGTCATGACGCAATGATGTGCGATAACTGATAAGGGACATATCACCTTTCAGGTCAGCTGAGATGAAAGAAATTGTTGCTGATGAGTTAACTGAGACCCAAGCTTTAAGAGCTTACAGAGATGGAACAACACTCGAGACATTAGAGGTGAGTTAGAGAAAGATTTGAAGATATAAACTTAATGATATAGATTAAACAAAACTATATTATTCATTATTATTCATTCATTCATTCATTCTCCTTCATTTCCTCTTCTTTCACATACACTGAATCACTAACTTCAGCTCTATAAACATAAAACCTAACCACAACCAAGAACAAGACAAAGTTAACAAGATTAAGTACCGCAAAGAACAGGTAATAATAATCTAGCCTAGACTCATTAAGATTATTCAAAATCCATCCTCTTCCTCGTTTCTTGGTTATCTCAGCCACTGTTGTTAACAAGAAACTGCTCATGAAATTCCCAACTGCTAAACTCGTTGTCGAATACGATGTCCCGAGACTTTTCATGCTCTCTGGTGCTTGATCATAGAAGAATTCGAGCTTTGCTACTTCTAAGAACGAATCAGCCATACCCATTAGCACAAACTGAGGAAGCAAAGCAAAGATGGTCAATGGTAAGTTTACTTTGGTTTGGTGGATTAGTCCATGATCAGCAGCAACTTTGAGTCTGTACCTGTTACAATATTACCATTACCAAATCAAAATATGTATAAACTTAAGTAACACATTAACATTTTATACTATAGTCTTGTTCAATGTGAAAGTTTTATGTATTATTCAAATATTTATGTAAATCTTATCAATACCTTTCAGTAACAGATGCGACTACCATGATAAGGATATGGAAGATAAGACCAATTCCCATTCTTTGAAGCAATGTAATGCCTCTTGGATTCCCAGTGAATTTTCGAGTTAACTTGACGAAAACTCGATCGTATAAGACTATGGAAATGAGCATTGAGAGTGTGACAAAGCCGGAGAGACTCGCCGGTGGAATGCTGAAATTTCCGGTGATCTTTCGGTCTAGAGTGGTTCCTTGTTTGACAAACAAAGTGTTGATTTGAGCAATCATCATGCTTGGGACAAAAGTTATGAACAAGACAGGTAACATTCTTAGCATTTGTTTTGTTTCTTCCACTTCTGTGGTAGTACATAGATTCCATTTATGAGTTGATCCTGTTTTGAGTGAAGCTCTGTCTAAGAATCTGCAATGTATTTATAGTTACAATGTTAAGTATTTTATTATATACTTAGAATTTAAACTGAATTCAAACATAATTTTTCAAATAAAACGAGTTAACATAACTACACTTTTCGAATGTACTTATCCATACGTTTTCTCAGTGAACCAAGTTGAATATGCCAAAATCTTTTGAAATTTATTTATATATAAACAGAGGGGGTCCAATGAAAACCATGTGCTAGCAATAAAATTTGGCCTTTTTACTCTATAATTTTATTTTATCTTTGCTCTAATTTTTAAAATTTAACTCCTTAAATTGACCCAAAACTTTTGGACCCTGGCAATTGCACATATGGCACACCCTAAGGACCGTCCATGTATATAAATGGGTACAAATTTAATATGAAAATCAATCTGGATTTATAAGATCCAACTTGAATCAAACGAAATCATTTGAGATATATTTAAGTTATAAATCAAATTGAATATACCAAAATCTTGTAAATTAAATCTGATTAAAAAAAAATCACAAATAATTGAAGTAATTGTTTTTTTCTATTTTTTCTGCACCCAAAATTGAACCAAATCTAACCAAACCAATAAATTCCTAAACCGAAACCATTTTTTCTCTAAAACCACAAAAACCTCTAGAACTGAATAACTGAATTTCATCACTCCATAACCGAACTGATAAAGTCTTTAACTAAATAAACAATCACATTACCTTAGGCTTGGAGTAGCCTGGATCGGAAATGCACTTTTCCGCTCATATTCCACTACAGGCAGCTCATGGAAGCGTGCAACGTCACGAGCCATAGGAGCCTTTGCTTTGCGAAGTGAAGCCACAATGACTCGAGCCATCTTTGTGAAAGGACTTCCCGTTGGGAGTTTATGGCGGTAAAACGGAGTGCCAAACAAGAAAATAGAAATAGAAATAGCTAGGCCCAAAGTTGGAAGCCCATAACCCAAAGTCCAGCCCACATTATCTTGAACATAAACAAGAACAGTGTTGGCAAAGAGAGTACCTAAGAAAATACTAAACATCCACCAGTTGAAGAATGATAGTTTCTGAGTCTTCTCCTTTGGTTCGAATGCATCAAACTGATCGGCTCCAATCGTCGATATGTTCGGTTTAGTACCACCTGTACCGATTGCTAATGTATATAACGCTCCAAAGAAAACTGCTAACTGTAAAACCGAAGCTTTTTTGCAATCTTCAGCATTAGATGAAGAACAATCTGGTGGTTTGATTCCTGGTATAGATACTGATAATGTTAATACCAGCATCCCCTGTAATTTATAAAATGACTCAAACCTTCAGCTCAATGTGTGGATTTAACCAGATGAATTATATTCTTTCTGAAATTTTAATGATTTAAGATATCAATTGTTTCAAAGACAACTATATGGTATTTCTTTGTGTCTAACTGTTTTTTATGTTCATATTTTGAATCATTTTATTATAGAACTATCGTTTATGCAAGTTGTAAATAGTATGCGTACACTTGCATTAAATCATTTAAATACATTTGAAAGTAAATAAATATTATATATGGTTGTTTATAGAAAGATAAGAGAACCAGAAAAATTGAATGCTAAACCGACCTCACCGAGTCACCGTATGTAGTGGATAAGTCTTTCGAATATTATAATTCTTATATTTATTAGTATTTCGAGCCACAACTTGTCTCGTGTGTATACACACTTTCTAAAATGTTCGATCGAGACAAGAAAAACGTAATAATGATTTTTTCAAAGTCAATTGTTAGTCACCAAATATACATAATTCCAAATTAATGCATACTTTTCCTCGTGCAATACTCAATTAATACATACTTGTCCTCGTAGAAAAGTATTGCACGCTTCAATCAAAAGGCAAAAATATAGATGAATACAGTAGCATCTAGTGTATAATAGCAATAAAATGGATTGAGATATCATTGACTGTCTAGTGTGGAATTTTAGATCGGTCGTTGTCTTATCTCTATTTCGTTGTCGTTGACTCGCTTTTTAAATCTTACTTCAGAAAATATCACTTATCTAAAACTTATATGAATCTTGAATATTGAATCTTGAATATTCAAGATAGAAGATCGAAAAAGATCGAAGTCTACACTTTATAATCGTTAAAACTAGTAAAACGTTTCTGGCTAACGTATAAAACGTAAAACATTGGAAGGTGTAAAGGAAAAATCAGCATTACTACCATTTCACTCTTGAAATTTCATCCATATTTAGACACTAACCATGTCATGATACGAGGCTGGTTTTTCATTTTATTTTTAAGTCAAGTCATATATATTTATTATTTTCATTCTTACAACTTATTATAAGGAATATAATAACCTTCATGTCTTTGGTTATAAATTCTTAAATATAATGTGAAAATAGAGTGTAACTAATTCGTTAAAAATAAGCTCATGCTGTAGACAAACCAAAAACAGCATGAATCATCATGCTCTCACGTTTACTACGTTCACGTTTTTAGGTATGCGTACCTAATTTAGTTATGGATGTGATCACAAAATCAATATGTATCATGTACAAATATCAAATTCATGACCACATGCAGAACTAAATTCGGCAAGTATTTAACATGACCGATTAAATTAACAAAGCAAATAATTAGTATGGTGTAAGTTTTTTAGTATTTTTTTCCTATGGGTAATAGAATCAGAAATAAACGTACCATAAAATAGATAGCTCCAGAGATAATGAAAGTGATATAACGACCGAGATGAGCATCTGCAACGTAAGCCCCCAAGATTGGAGTGAGCCAACTAGTCCCAACCCAATTTGTTACATTGTTCGATGACTTGACCGTGCCTTGGTGCAATTTGGTTGTCATGTAAATCACTAGGTTGCTTGATATCCCGTAATAAGCCATCCGTTCAAACACCTCGTACACTTATCAAAAAAATAATATTTTTATGAATTGAAGAGAAAAGATGAATAAGTAGTGAGACCATACAATAAAAACTAAAAAAATATTTAACTAAAAATTAATATGTAAATATTAATAATTTTCCTAGGAATTTATTTGGCTAATATATATATATACTATTTTAATGTCGAAAGAACATTTCAAGTGACAGTATATTTTTCAATTTAATTTGGCAGACTTATCATCTGGAGAATATCATAATTGATATTTTTTTGCAGAATTTTATATGGAAAATAAAATGCGTGGATATATTCTTTTCTTCTTCTTTTTGTTTGGGTCAAGTTCTCAAAAAGTTAGATTTATTACCTCAAGTTAATATATTTTCTTAATTTAGGATAAGATACGTCCCCAACTTTCACTTGCTTTCATAACCATTGAAAAGTTTACCGAGACTCATGGCAGCTTTAATATGTACAATAATCTTTAAAACATCTTTAAAATACTGCGTAATCATCAGTGTGATGAATCAATTTAATTGAAATAAAATAATCTACGAAAAAGACAAATAATAAAAAGGAAAATATCTTCTTTTTTATAAAAAAAAATAAAAATAATTGGAAAATAAATACCGACGACAAAGGAACAAGCTTTCCAACGACCTCTGATGGATCTTCGAACAGGATTGCCTCGAAGATCAACTGTTCCATCTTTTGTATAATCATCTCCTATCTCTTCTACTGTCATTTCTCTCTTTCTCTTTTTTTTTTCTTTCTCTCTGTCTTTTTTTTGGTTTGGTTTGGTAGCTAAAAGTGTGTGGTGAGAGTTGGCACTTTTGTCTCATATATATACAAATTAGTAGATGGTGGGTCACATGTATAATGCAGATCTTTCAACGTACGTAACACACATAATTACTGCCTAAAAACATTATCCTTTAATCGTCCAACAGAGTTTACAAAATTTTAATATATAGCGGCCAGAAGGTTCTCAAAAATTCTTTAGGTGAATTTAGAACCCACGATCTTAATTATGTAACATTTCTCTAATAAATTATTGCATAGCTAAAATATGCAGAAATATTATAAAGAATTTTTTTTAAAAATAAGAAGTTTTAAAATCATTGGATATGACTATCGTAATATATAGAAGAAAAAAAATTATCCGATATACTGATACAAACTAATCCCACCATAAAAAGAGGTTGTTTTTGTTCGTATATCTTTAACCAGTAGAAAAGTTCCACCTAATATTTGGTAGTAGAAAAATTATGATCTCTTTCTTTGTTTGTGATAGTCATTTCAGATTAGATAAGAATAAAGAAATTCTTCTATTTGTTGTGCCAGACCAATTTTCAATTTTCTTTTTACGGCTGGATAAGTTTTCATTGTACCAGGCCAAGTTTTGGTATATTTTTTCTTAATTAGAAAATAGGTTTGTGCTACCTTATCGCCTGATCTAACCTTTTATACACCTCGCCCAATTATATGAAAATTTACATACATTAAGATATTATTTTGGTTCTTTTTACTTATATATCAGAATTCGCACATGATACACGTATAGATCAGAATTAACATGCATTTGGAGATACAACAAAAGTCTCATACAAAATATATAATTTAAGAATTCAAAATCATTTGATTGATAATTAAAAAACAAAGAATTTTCAATTGTGAAATAAGAAAACTTAAGTAGCTAATACCTTTTCCCATATACCTTATCTCTTATACTCCTTTTTGAATTCTCTAACATGATATCTTTTTGAGCTAGAAGGAGGAAAGATACATGTAACGAGAATAAAGAAGCAAGCTATTAACGCATATAAAAAGGACACAGAGAACGAGAACAAGCATAGTAAGTAAACCAAGGAAATGGGATCATACAAGAGGCCTAGTGTGCATGAGCTGAAAATAACTGAACCAGGTGGAGAGATAAGACTTGTGTATTACCATGTTCCGCAAAATATGCAGTTGTATCCAAATAACGAATACTTTAATAATGGTTAGTCACTGTTGGCATTTTAAATGATAATAATATCCAATTATTCCTAGATTTTAAAGATTAATATGAGTTTTAGCATGAATGATGAGATAAGGAGATTGGAAGAATTATATATTATTCTCATAATTATAATGGTTATGAAACACAAGTTTATATAGAGAATGCTAAACCTAATTATTCTAGTTTTCTAATATACAAATACAATAATTATTGACAAATATATTTAAGGATCTTTGATATATTCAATATCCCTCTATACAAACTATCATTTTTTTTTTTTTGAGATATGCATCGAACTATAAAACTGTAACACAATTTTGTTTAGTTTCTCTCAAACTATCATTTCTTTTTGTATAAGACTCACAAACTATCATTTTGTTGACTTTCAAAATTATTCTTCTTGGAAAAATGGTTTTATTTTCGAAAAAACTTCTTTGATTTTTTTTTTTTTTTTTACAGGTCTCAAGGGTGAATGTCTTGGTGAAAATGTAGGCATCGATCGATCTAAAGCATTGACGATTAGTTTCAGATCACGGTTGCTAATGTTCTTCAAATTGCTATTTCTGGTTTATTCCTGAATTATCAGTTTTGTTGTCTTTAGTTTTTTTCTGATTTTTTTTGTATTGTCTTGTTAGAAATCTGAAAAGTGTATAGACTAAAGAAAAAATAACGGATTTAGTGATCTGTAGCGAATAAAGTTTATCTACGGAAAAAATCGCTAATTTCACTTTAAATATTTTTTTAATATATGACACATATATCTGTTTATATATTAATTTGTTTTCCTATTTTGAAACTACGAGGAGGATCACCACCGAGGATACTAGTGATGCTGAATAAAGGTCATTGCGAGCAAAACTTAAATCTTATTAAGAAAACAAATTAAAATTGTCCTAGAAAATTTGAACAAAGTCTTAATAGAGTAATTGATGAATACAATGAAGAAGGATGTCACATTACATATTACAAAAAAGTTCAGATTTCACCTAAACTTTATACTTTTTAGTTTAGGGCCATAATAGGCCCATGAAGATACTTTATTGGGCCTATTATACAATTGTAATTATTCCCTTTAATCGCTGTCTCCCTTTTTCTCTCTTGCGACGGATCTTCTTCTTAGGTCGTCTCTTTTTGTCAATACTTTTTCAAAATCAGTAATTTTAGGAATGAAGTAGAAGAATTTTCAAAAATCGAATTCGAAGAAACCTTGCAATCATGAGGAGGATGTTTAGTAGAGGAGCGAAAGATTCGCCGTCTGATTCGGCTTCTCCGTCACCGAGATCATACCCTTCGACTTCTCCGGCATCTTCATCTGCAGTGACGGGCCCACCAAGACCGATTCGTTTAGTGTATTGTGATGAGAAAGGGAAGTTTCGAATGGACCCTGAAGCTGTTGCTACTTTGCAACTCGTTAAGGAGCCAATTGGTGTTGTTTCGGTTTGTGGTAGGGCTCGTCAAGGAAAGAGCTTTATTTTGAATCAGGTTAGGGTCTTTTCTGCTCTAAGAATTTATATATGGGTTTCCATGGGGGGGGGGATTATTTTTGTTTTTAAAGTTGGTTTCTTTGTACATTGTTTCAAGCCAAGGTATAGGGTTTTGGCAAAGTTAGGGTTCTTATTTTTATTACCTCGAATTTTTTTGGTACGTTTTGCAAGATTCTTGGACTCAGTAATGGGGTTTGTACATTCCTATTAGTATAAACGTAAGAGTTCTGTGTACATTGTTTCGAGGTCTAGGGATTTATGTTTCTCTATTTTCTCGAATTGATTTGTTATGTTTTGTGATTGTAGCTTCTTGGACGGAGTAATGGGTTTCAAGTAGCATCAACACATAAGCCTTGTACTAAGGGGCTTTGGTTGTGGAGTTCTCCTATTAAGAGAACAGCTCTTGATGGAACTGAGTATAATCTTTTGTTATTAGATAGTGAAGGGATTGATGCTTATGACCAAACGGTAAGTAAGATCTGAATTTTATTAACCAACATGCTTGCTATTAATTGCTACTTTCAGATTTGATTTCTTTCTAAGAGTATCAGTTTATAAATATGTTTATGATTCATTTTACTTCCATTTCCGCAGGGTACCTATAGCACTCAGATATTCTCATTAGCTGTTCTTTTGTCAAGTATGTTTGTATACAATCAGGTTGGTTAAATTTCCAGTTTGAACTTTAATTTAGGCGGCAGAAATCTGATTTTATAATGTTTTCTCTCGTGTTGGCTTAGATGTTCTTTTTGTTTCTATGTTTCCAGATGGGAGGTATTGACGAAGCTTCACTTGATCGCCTATCTCTTGTCACTCAAATGACAAAGCATATCCGAGTTAAAGCTTCTGGAGGGTCGAGCTCACGTGCTGAACTTGGGCAGTTTTCTCCCATCTTTGTCTGGCTGTTGAGGGTAATATACTCAGTTATTTTTGTTCGTATACATCATTTTCAAGAGATAAGTATGGACATTGATATATTTTATTGTAGGACTTTTATTTGGATCTAGTGGAAGATAATCGAAAGATTATTCCTCGTGACTACTTAGAAATTGCGTTAAGGCCAGTTCAAGGTACTGGAGGAGATATTGGTGCTAAAAATGAGGTAATCTGTTTTTTCAAGTATGTTTATCTAGATAGTCAGGAATTCTTGAGAAAGCTGGGTGTTGCAATCAAGCGTAATTCTCTTGCTAGAATAATGGAAGTCAGTGTAACTGAAAATAATGTTTCTGCAGATCCGAGATTCAATTCGTGCTCTTTTTCCGGACAGAGAGTGTTTTACTCTTGTAAGGCCTCTGAACAATGAAAAGGACCTCCAGAGGCTTGATCAAATTTCGGTTAGTTTCTTTGGTATACTATTATGATTTAATGGTTTGTTTGTTTGTTTAATGCTTGGTTGCATAATATTCATTGTGTTTATGCAGTTGGACAAATTGAGACCTGAGTTCGGCGCTGGCCTGGATGCATTTACCAAGTTTGTTTTTGAGAAGACGAGGCCCAAGCAATTAGGGGGTACTGTGATGACCGGTCCAATTCTTGTTGGTATTACACAGTCTTATCTGGATGCGTTGAATAATGGTGCCGTGCCAACAATAACATCATCTTGGCAGGTGTGTTATCTATTGCTTCCGTATGGTTTTAAAATCTAAGACTTGAACGGTTTGACTGAATATGGGTAAATATATGGTTTGTCTGATGTGGGCATACATTATATTTGATACATTGTTTCATCAATGGGTAAACATATAGTTGATTATTGGGTTATAACATTTTTGTACTTCAAATCATCATGGGGCTCAGTTCAGATGCATTCTTAAGCCAAATTTACCTCAGATACTTACTTCATAGTGTGATTTTTCTTGACTATGTCCTTGTAGAGTGTTGAAGAAACCGAGTGTCGAAGAGCATATGATTCTGGTGTAGAAACCTACATGGCTGCCTTTGACCAGAAAAAAGCTCCGGAAGAAGTAAGTACTTTGGTATTCTTAGCTCTCGTTATTTGTATCTTATGATTCATGTCAATTTTGTATTTCTGTTATATTTAGGGTGCGCTGAGGGAAGAACATGAAGAAGCAGTCCGAAGAGCCTTGGCTATGTTTAACTCTAATGCTGTGGGGGCTGGTTCAGCAAGAAAAAAATATGAGGATCTTCTTCACAAGGACTTGAAGAAAAGATTTGAGGTAATAGATTCTAAAACAGTTATCGGTTAGTAATAAGCACTTGATTTTGAATTTCCTCAACCTTCACTTGAATTTTCTTCTCTCACTGCCTTATGCTGACACATTCAATATTTTGCTGATTCAGGATTACAAGAAGAATGCATTCATGGAGGCAGATTTGAGATGCGCAAGTACTATTCAGAGTATGGAAAAGCAGCTGAGAGCAGCTTGCCATGCCTCAAATGCAAGTATGGATAATGTTGTAAAGGTTGGTTATCTATGGATATGATTTTTTGCATTGATAGATTAGGGATTAAAGTTCACGTGGTTTCAATTGGTTGCTGATTGTGTTTTTTTTTTTATTTAACGATAAACTGTGTCTCAGGTTTTAGAAGCTCGTTTGTCAGAATATGAGGCATCATGCCATGGCCCTGGGAAATGGCAGAAACTTTCTGTGTTCTTGCAACAAAGGTATTTTAGCACTTTCACTCCCCACTGATTTTCATTTACGCCTAATTTGTTTAGAGGTGCGATCATGTATTTTGTGCAATATGTGATCTATTTCTTTAATCATGTAGCTTGGAAGGACCAATCTATGATCTCACCAAAAGGCTCATAGATAGCATTGCTATAGAGAAGAACTCACTTGCAGTGAAATTTCGTTCTGTTGAAGATGCGATGAAACATCTAAAGCAGCAGTTGGATGATAGTGAGAGATACAAATTGGAATACCAAAAACGTTATGATGAATCCAACAATGACAAGAAGAAGTTGGAAGATATATATAGAGAGCGGATAACTAAATTACAGGGGGAAAACAGTTCGCTGAATGAGCGATGCTCTACTCTGGTCAAAACTGTGGAATCCAAAAAAGAAGAAATCAAAGAATGGAAAAGAAATTATGACCAGATTGTTTTGAAGCAGAAAGCTGTTCAAGATCAGCTTAATTCTGATTTGGAAGTCCTTAGGACACGAAGTACTACTTCTGAAGCTAGACTTGCTGCAGCTAGAGAACAAGCAAAATCAGCTCAAGAGGAGACAGAGGATTGGAAAAGGAAATATGATTATGCTGTAGGGGAGGCTAGATCTGCTCTTCAAAAGGCTGCTTCTGTGCAAGAACGTTCAGGCAAGGAAACACAACTGAGGGAAGATGCTTTTAGGGAGGAATTTAATTTGACTTTAGCTGAGAAGGTATCTTTATTTGTCCAATTCGTTATAGAGACGAATTTAGGTTTGTAATTGTCAGTAATATCATTAATATGTGGTGTTCATCAATTTCAGGATGAAGAAATTAAGGAGAAGGCTACAAAACTTGAGAAGGCGGAGCAGTCTCTAACAGTTCTAAGATCAGATTTGAAGGTGAGCTTTCGAATTAGTAGTATATATCTATGTTGTCTTTTTAATTTATCTTCCTTTGCTGTAAACATTTGTTCAAAGTAGTTTACACATCTTGCATTCTGATAAAAGTTTGCTGTATCAGTTGAACATTGTAAAATGTGGATCTTAGGTTTTGTTGTCTTTTTTTTTTGCAGATGTCTGAGTCAAAAATTAAAAGCTTTGACATGGAGTTGACATCACTGAAATTGAAATTAGGAGAAATGGCTGATAAGTTAGACAGTGCCAACAGAAAGGCCCTAACATATGAAAAGGAGGCTAACAAGTTGGAGCAAGAGAAAATCCTGATGGAGCAAAGGTATCAATCTGAATTTCAAAGTTTTGACGATGTCAAAGAGAGATGTAAGGCAGCTGAAATAGAAGCAAAACGCGCTACTGAACTGGCCGACAGAGCTCGATCTGATGCGGTAACATCTCAAAAGGAGAAAAGTGAGAGTCAGAGGTTGGCAATGGAAAGACTTGCTCAGATCGAACGAGGTGAGAGGCAAGTTGAAAACTTAGAGAGACAGAAGACTGACTTGGAGGATGAATTGCATAGACTTCGTGTCTCTGAGATGGAGGCTGTCTCCAAAGTTACAATCTTAGAGGCAAGAGTCGAAGAACGAGAGAAAGAAATCGAGTCATTGTTAAAGAAAACCAATGAACAGAGGGCTCATAATGTGAAGTCACTTGAAAAGCTGTTGGATGAAGAGCGCAAGGCTCATATAGCTGCAAATCGAAGAGCTGAAGCTCTTTCTCTCGAATTGCAAGTTGCACAAGCAAGCGTTGACAATCTTCAGCAAGATTTAGCTCAAGCTAGGTTAAAAGAAACTGCACTTGAAAACAAAATCAGAGCTGGGAGTTCTACACGTGGGAAGCGGGCCAGAATGGAAGATGTTGTTGAAATGGACATTGGAGAAACAAGTGATAGAATCTTGAGAACTAATAAAAGAATTCGTAAAGGAGATGATCACGGTGCTAATGATGAAGGCGATGAGGAGTTTCTAAGCCAACAAGACAATGGCGAGGAGGAGGAAGAAGATTACAGGAAGCTGACTGTGCAGAATCTAAAGCATGAACTGACGAAGTACGATTGTGGACACTTGCTACTGAACAGAGGCCATCAAAACAAGAAAGAGATTCTTGCTTTGTATGAAACTCATGTTCTTCCGAAGAAAGAGGAAGAGAAAAAGAGTCAGAGAGTAGGCATTTCTTCATAGGACAAGACTCTGTATAGACTCTGTAAAGCCTTGGATTTAGAAAGGCTCTGACTTTGAGCATTGTTTGTCTTTGAATCGGTTTACCAGGTACTGGAGAAAGTAAACCGATTGAACGAGTTATATTGAATGATCTGAGGGATTAGGATTTTATGTGTTCGTATTAATTTTGTGTGGGGTTTGAGTTGGTTTGGTGTTGAACTTTTGATTTCTAGACTTTTATGAATTGGGTTTGAGTTCGACCGTATGCTTTGAATGTTTCTCATTTCGTTGTCAACGGTATTTGACTAATCCGGGTTTAAAGGATTGGTTTAAAGAGTTTTTAATGATGTGATTTGAGTCATTTGACACCGTGAGAAGAAATTTAGTTACAGATAACTATTATTAAATTTTTACATGTGGCCTTTTGCGATAATTTCTACATTTTGTTTGACTAATTGGATTATAAGGAATGATTCTAGATTTTCTTAACTTCAAGACTGTGGGCGTAAATAATATTATTTTTTATTTGACGATAAAGATAAACTATTTTACATGGATATTCTAATATTTACTTAAATTATGAGTACTAAATTCTGTAATTATCTTCAATTACCCAAAATACTGGAATCCAAATCTGACTTTGATATCTTATCTATTGAAAGCTTAGATAGTGAATTTAAATACTCAATTACTTTTTAAAACTATTCAAAACCAGAAATTATATCATTCCGTTTTTTTTTGGATAAACGCAATCTTTTACCCGAATGGCCCAATAAATATAATATAGCCTTAAATGGGTTGGCAAAGCGCGTGGCTTCGTACTCGAAGAATAAGAGAAACTTCTTCGTCCATACCTTTATTTCTGCAGTTGTTGATTTTTCTGCCATTTCATTTTAACATTTTTTTGGCTTCTAGAATAATGTTTTAATTCAAAAATCTCTCCTAACACAATTTGAAATTACGTTTTAAATCAACAATATAACACCTTTGTTTCATAAACTCTGAATCATATATAAAAACATCTCTAATCTTTTTTTTTTTAAGTCTTACGTTATTTTTTTTCCAAAATTACAGTTTACAAATACTATATTAATTTAGCAAAAGTTACACCGTCTTAACGCAAAAATGATTACTTCTTCAACCCTTGGAATAAATAATAAGTCTGGTAATTCGTAACAACTGCTACATTTAATCAAACAATTAAATTTGGTTGCCAACTTACATGAATCAAAACTGAATTTGTTCTGCCATCATGCCAACCTACATGAAACAAAACTGAATCAAACCCAACAAAAATTAAATAAAATATACCAAACATTTTTCACAAAAATAGAAAAAATATGACTTGTTACACAAGATGTAAGATTAGGTACACCGTCCTCAATTTGACAAATCTAGCTTCCAAGTCTCGTCAAGTTTTCAGAATGAGTTAAATATTCTTTATTTAATTATATACCCTCCAAAACTATGATTATTACGGACAGTTCAATTTCAAAATTAAATATTTTAAGGTTTTGTATAGATTATTTGAGTAACATCGTCAATGAAGACATTAATTGAATCATATGAAACCGAATTTTACACCCCAAAATAAAATCGTAAAATTGAATTTACAGTTATATTTAATAACTACATACCCATCTAGTTTCCATATTTATTAGTAAAATTCCCAAAACGTGTATAATCGTTCAAATTGACCCATACAACAGTGGACTGAATGAATCATATAAAACCGAAAGTTTATACACAGCGTCAAACAGCATTTACGGGGGCTGTTTCGTCAATAACTACCCTACACCTTTAATTTAACTTTTCTTCGTAAAACCACCCAAAACTTTTAAAACTATTCAGAATCACCCCACTTCACTCTCCAAACTATTCAAAATCGAAGCCACTTCAGAAATCGACGGTCGGCTCCTCCGTGAATTTCCGACACAAGCCAAAGCAACCTTCGCCAATCTTATTACCAAACACTTAATCTCACTTTGAACAACTATCCTCGGATCTAAAAGCTCACTAAATCTCTGTTCTTTAATCAAAGGCGTTGCCCATTTCACGATCATTCCATGATCACTTCTTCTCCCACTCAAAATCTCAAGCAAAACGACGCCGTAACAATACACGTCACTCTCTTTACAGTAACCTTCTTCAATATACCCAAAAATCCCAGATTTTTCCCGCGGAATCAAAAACGCAAATCCGTAATCGCAAATCTTAGCCGTTGATTTCTCGTCTATTAATATATTCGAAGATGTGAATCGACCGTGGATGATTCTAGGGTTTGTAATTTCGTGTAAATACTCCAATCCTCTCGCTGCTCCTGCCGCGATTTTAAAACGCTTCCGCCAACCAAATTCAACCGCAACCGCTGATTCGTTGTGTAAGTAATCACTTAAACTCTTTGCTTCTCCGATGAATTCTGTTACGATGATTCTTTCTCCTGGAGCTTCTGAGAATCCTAAAATCGAAACGACGTTTTGATGATGTGAAGAAGAAAGAGTTTTGAGAACCGTGGAAAAACCGAAACCCGGTTTACTCAAAACTAAACCGGGATGTATTCTTTTAACCGCGACGAGATTTTTATGTTGTGGAATAACCGCTGCGTAAACCGTTCCTAACTGACCACTACCGATGATTCGTCGCTGGTTAAATCCGTCGGTTGCTGAATCTAATTCGGTTAAGGAATATGCAATACTAGCCGGTTTGTTTTCTGGGAGACGAGTTTCGTTATCGGACCGGATCGGTTTTTTTCTGCATAATAGGAAGAGGAAGATGATGAGAAGAAGAACAGAGAGGGAGAGAAGAGACAAAACTGAAGCATAAGCTATTTTTTCTGATTTGTCCATTTGATTTAAAAAAAAACTCATGAATGTAGATTATGAGCTATGTGTATATATATAAAGAGAAAATTTTAATTAAAAAAGTCAAAAATGACAAAATAATGAAAATTCTTGTCTAGATGGTCAATAAATATTTGTTGTCTTCATGTTAAGAAAAAAATTATTACTTTTCATGAAACATATGAAAATAATACTTTTGTGTTAAACTTACATGGTAAGGTTTTCGGATTTGTTAAAGTTTTAAAAACTCTTAGTTATTTCTAGGGATGTTAAGGTTGAAAACCCGCGGGTTACCCTAAATCTGTACCGCTAAAGGGCGGGTTATGGTTCATGTTTTGATTGTCCAAAAAAAAGCAGGCATTGCGGGTTGACCCGTCATGATCTATGGTCTTTGATGGATAAACCCGCATGGGTTGCGGGTTGATCCGTGGACTGATATAGTTACACGTTGATCCGTGGACTGATAGAGTTACACGTTGAAAACAAAAAAAATAATAGGAAAGCCCTGGTTTTATTTTAGAAATTTTGAAAATACATTTTGTTTTCTTTTGTCTTAATAAGTTGGAGACGTTGACAATGATTAAATCAATTTCATATTTGAATCTTTAAAAATTTATTGATTTAATTATGTATTTTATGACTTTTATTAATATTTTCTTTTTGATTTATGATAGATATAAGATACATTTATTTTATTATCGATAAATTTACATTATAAAATTTTAATTTTTTAGTTGTTAATTTGATTTTAAATTCCGCGGACCAACCCGCTTAACCCGCGGTTATAGTGCGGGGCGGGTTAGGATTATTAGTTTAGAACCCATGGATTATAGCGGGTCAGCCCGCTAAAACCCGCAAATTAACTCAACCCGCAATGGAGCGGGCTAAACGGGGCGGGTTATCCCGTTTTGACATCTCTAGTTATTTCCATTAAATTATAAAAGTCACTCAATGTATAACTGACTAAGATATGTAATTTAGTGGGTTGTGACTTGTGATCAATGTTTTAAAAATCGCTAGGCGCTAGTCGGGCGACGAGGGTAGGTCTAGCGCCTAAAAGATTAATCGGGGAGTAAACGGAAATTAATCGGGGATTAGTTTTAGGTTATTTTAATATTTTTAAAATATATTTATCTATTATATTATACTTTTAAATAATATTGTTTTTAAAATTATAGTAAATACATAAAAACGTAGTATTAATAATTTATTTTATGATTTTTATTTATAATTTTAACATAATTTATTATGAAACATCAGAAACTATCAATATAAATGTTTTAATAACAAAAAAAAAAATTATACTTGAAAATTTAAAAATAATTGGATTATAGATGATTATACCGAAAATAATCGGATTAGGCGAAGATTAATCGGATTAGATGGGGAGTAATCGGTTGACTGACTTTCTCGAGGGATTAATCATTAATCGAAGCGGCGAAGGTAGATCTGACGACTAGACGGGGTGTAATCGGAGATAGGCGGGGATTTTTAGAACAAGGCTTGTGATAGTATTATTGTACATTACTAGAAAAAAGCAAATTCTCATAATACATTTTGTCGACAAAACATGCATTAATTTATCAAACATAGTTATTATAAATAAATTAACACATAAACAATTAAATATAACGTAACATAAACATAAACATATATATGAGAAATTATGTTATGGATAATTTCGCAGAATCTAACCCACACATAGATCGTGCCGAAGACCGACATAAGAATAGTTAAACCACTTTAAAGTTTCAGGAAAATTAACATCATTTGCAATTTGCAAATCCCACTAATCAATGCAGTGTCCGTCACAACATTAGCCTCAGATTCATACTTCTCCATCTCAACCAACACCCTCTTTGCCTTCTCCAATCCAGCGCAATGATTGGATCAAGAACCGTGTAACAATTCGCATTCGGTTCAAACCCTATTCTTCTCATATCTTTCAAAACATTATTATAAGCATCAGCCATTTTACCAGCATTAGAATATCCACTAAGCAAGTTCCTCCAGCTGAACCAAAACATGTTTTAGCTTCCATCATCTTCTTTTCCCTGCACCAACCAAGTAAAATACCGCAAACTCGGCGAGAACCGCAATTTCATCATATCTTCAAAAAGCTTCGTAGCATTCAATGAATAGTCAATGAATATTTATTGACCATCTAGACGAGAATTTTCTTAATTTTGTCATTTATATTTCTCTTTGTATATCTACACATACAAACCTCATAATCCTATATTCATGAGTCTTTATCATTGTTTTCAAAAATCAAATGGAAACATTATTACAAACCCTCTAAATCTGTGATTTTTTAGAACTGTTCAATAATTTACCAAAATTTAATATTTAATGTTTTGTATAGATTTACCAAAATCATAAATTGAATCACTACTATAATCACTTCTTCTTCTTCTTCTTCTTCTTCTTCTTCTTCTTCTTCTTCTTCTTCTTCTTCTTCTTCTTCTTCTTCTTCTTCTTCTTCTTCTTCTTCTTCTTCTTCTTCTTCTTCTTCTTCTTCTTCTTCTTCTTCTTCTTCTTCTTCTTCTTCTTCTTCTTCTTCTTCTTCTTCTTCTTCTTCTTCTTCTTCTTCTTCTTCTTCTTCTTCTTCTTCTTCTTCTTCTTCTTCTTCTTCTTCTTCTTCTTCTTCTTCTTCTTCTTCTTCTTCTTCTTCTTCTTCTTCTTCTTCTTCTTCTTCTTCTTCTTCTTCTTCTTCTTCTTCTTCTTCTTCTTCTTCTTCTTCTTCTTCTTCTTCTTCTTCTTCTTCTTCTTCTTCTTCTTCTTCTTCTTCTTCTTCTTCTTCTTCTTCTTCTTCTTCTTCTTCTTCTTCTTCTTCTTCTTCTTCTTCTTCTTCTTCTTCTTCTTCTTCTTCTTCTTCTTCTTCTTCTTCTTCTTCTTCTTCTTCTTCTTCTTCTTCTTCTTCTTCTTCTTCTTCTTCTTCTTCTTCTTCTTCTTCTTCTTCTTCTTCTTCTTCTTCTTCTCTTCTTCTTCTTCTTCTTCTTCTTCTTCTTCTTCTTCTTCTTCTTCTTCTTCTTCTTCTTCTTCTTCTTCTTCTTCTTCTTCTTCTTCTTCTTCTTCTTCTTCTTCTCTTCTTCTTCTTCTTCTTCTTCTTCTTCTTCTTCTTCTTCTTCTTCTTCTTCTTCTTCTTCTTCTTCTTCTTCTTCTTCTTCTTCTTCTTCTTCTTCTTCTTCTTCTTCTTCTTCTTCTTCTTCTTCTTCTTCTTCTTCTTCTTCTTCTTCTTCTTCTTCTTCTTCTTCTTCTTCTTCTTCTTCTTCTTCTTCTTCTTCTTCTTCTTCTTCTTCTTCTTCTTCTTCTTCTTCTTCTTCTTCTTCTTCTTCTTCTTCTTCTTCTTCTTCTTCTTCTTCTTCTTCTTCTTCTTCTTCTTCTTCTTCTTCTTCTTCTTCTTCTTCTTCTTCTTCTTCTTCTTCTTCTTCTTCTTCTTCTTCTTCTTCTTCTTCTTCTTCTTCTTCTTCTTCTTCTTCTTCTTCTTCTTCTTCTTCTTCTTCTTCTTCTTCTTCTTCTTCTTCTTCTTCTTCTTCTTCTTCTTCTTCTTCTTCTTCTTCTTCTTCTTCTTCTTCTTCTTCTTCTTCTTCTTCTTCTTCTTCTTCTTCTTCTTCTTCTTCTTCTTCTTCTTCTTCTTCTTCTTCTTCTTCTTCTTCTTCTTCTTCTTCTTCTTCTTCTCTTCTTCTTCTTCTTCTTCTTCTTCTTCTTCTTCTTCTTCTTCTTCTTCTTCTTCTTCTTCTTCTTCTTCTTCTTCTTCTTCTTCTTCTTCTTCTTCTTCTTCTTCTTCTTCTTCTTCTTCTTCTTCTTCTTCTTCTTCTTCTTCTTCTTCTTCTTCTTCTTCTTCTTCTTCTTCTTCTTCTTCTTCTTCTTCTTCTTCTTCTTCTTCTTCTTCTTCTTCTTCTTCTTCTTCTTCTTCTTCTTCTTCTTCTTCTTCTTCTTCTTCTTCTTCTTCTTCTTCTTCTTCTTCTTCTTCTTCTTCTTCTTCTTCTTCTTCTTCTTCTTCTTCTTCAGATTCAAACCAAGACTAAGCCCTTCAGATTCAAACCAAGACTAAGCCCTTCACTGTTATTTATTGATTCAATTCTTTCACCGATTTGTCAATTCAATTCTTTATTTTTCAGTGGTTTAATTTTGTGGTAACAGGATATGGCGAAGGACCAGAAAGGAGCGGTGATCAATGGATTACGCCACTGCTGCCGAGGACGTAACCGCAAACGCAACTTCCGATGACGTAAAGAAGAAGCAAAAGAGTTTATTTTTTCTCGTGTTTATGGAATTGGGGTTTTAGGGTTAGAGGCAACGATTTTGAGTAGAGAGTTCGGTAGATTTCAATGGACGAAGCAACTGTTTTATCCAGGATGAATCATAGATCGATTACACGAAGGAAGCTCGTGAGGAATCTCATCGTTTCCTTTGTGTTTTTCGAGGTCAACAAGAACTTGATGTTATAAGATTGTGTGTGCTGAATCAGTTTGCGATGATATGCTATATATGGTAACTTTCAGAAAATTGCTGTGGGTTATGGGATCATTGACAACTAGAATGGAAGATTTGAATCGGAAGGTAAAAAACTACAATGGCGTATCTTGCCATTGTTTCTCCTACCTGCTGTGTCTGCTATTGTTTATTCCTCATCAGTCTTCAGCTTCTCCTAAATCAAGAAGGTAAAAAATCAAACTTTTCAAGTCTGTTCTTGTTTTTTTTCATTTTCCCCAGAATAAGGTTTGTTGTCTTAATTCCTCTTTTTCTGTTTGGTTTTTTTTGAGTTTTGTTTTACACTTTGATTTTGTGTCTCTTTTCTATAGAAGAAACAAGTTTCGTAGTCTACTATGACATATCTCAGAAATCAAGGAACGTTACTTCGTTTCTTACTTCACTGATTTATTTTTTTTTTGTCTGTTTTTTTTATTCGCTTCCTAACATTTTTCCCTACAAACTTCCTATGCCTTGCTTACTTTCTTGTTTTTAGAAACTCGTAAACAGTGACCGAGAGCTTTTGGAAATAATTCAAGGGGCGTACCAAACTTTTTCAAGTCTGTTCTTGCTTTCTTTGTCTTTTTCCCCTGAATAAGGTATGTTATCTTAAATCCTCTTCTTCTGTTTTGTCTTTTGAGTGTGCATTTACTCATTGATGTTGTGTCTGTTTTCTACAGATGCAACAGGTTTCGTACTCTACTGTGACATGTCTCAGAAACCAAGGAATTTTACTTCATTGATTCATTCTTTATCTGTTTTTTTTTTCGGCTTACATTTTATGTTTCCTTACTAATTTACTTTGTAGCTTCTAAATTTCTTGTTTCTTTCTTACATAGTTCCATTTTTTCTTGCTTGGTTACTTACTTCCTTGGTTCCATGTGTGTCTGCTTGTTTGCTTTCTTATTTGTTTCCTTGATTCCTTGGTGTTTGTGTGTTTCCTTGATTGTGTTTTTGCTTTCTTATTTTTTTACTTACTTACTTGCTGAGTTATGTGCTTCCTTGATTCTTTGTTTACTCTCTTGCTTGCTTTCTTATTTTCTTACTTGATTACTTGCTGATTTTCGTGCTTCATTGATTATGTTGCGTGCTTCCTTGGTTGATTCCTTTTTTGACTTGATTCTTTGCTGTGTTGTGTGCTTCCTTGCTAGTTTCCATGATTCATTGTTTACTTTTTTGATTGCCTCCTTCATTACTAGACTTGTTAGCTTTTTTACTTCCTTACACACTTCTTATAACTAGCTGTCTAGCTTGATTTCTCAATTGTATTAGCTAGTTCTAGCACTCCCTGTTTGTGTTTGAAAATCATACAGATCGAGACTCCTGACCATCTATCAATAAAACGTCATCCTCGTTGTCAACGCCTCTGCCACATGGGCCTTCTATTTTATGTTGTTTATAAAGAAGAAAGGCTTCACTGAATCCAGTTTATATCTAAATATTTTATTTATCTATTTTAGATTTTCAGGATTCAAGATCTTGGCGTTTACTGGGAAAAATCTTTTGAACCAAGTGGAGCCTAAGGTATGTATGACTCATTCAGATAGCATCTTCACATCTTCTATGTCTTCATTGACCCCTGAATTTTCATTTCTTTTGCATTACCTTCCTTTAGGTTTGTAATTTGTTGACTTGACCATTAGTCTTAATTGTCAGGATCTTGCTTTTGGTTTTTTCATTTTCCCCTGAATCAGGTTCTTAAATCCTCTTCTTCTGTTTGGTCTTTTGAGTGTGCTTTTACAGTTTGATTTTGTGTTTCTTTCTATATAAGCAACAGGTTTTGTAGTATACTATGACATTTCTCAGAAATCAAGGAACGTTACTTCTTTTCTTACATCAATAATTCCTTTTTCTGTTATTTTTGTTTGGTTTCCTTATATATTTCCTTACAAACTTCCTCTGTACTTTCTTGCTACCTTGTTTTTAGAACATGTAAACAGTGCCCGAGAGCTTTTGGAAATCATTCAAGGGCCATACCAATCTTTTTCAAGTTTGTTCTTGGTTTTGTTTTTTTTTTCATTTCCCCCGAATCAGGTTTGTTATCTTAATTACTCTTCTTCTGTTTGGACTTTTGAGTGTGCTTTTACACTTTGATTTTGTGTCTCTTTTCTATAGAAGCAACAGGTTTCGTAGTCTACTATGACACATCTTAGAAATCAAAGAACATTACCTCTTTTCTTACATCAATGAATTATTTTTTTCTGTTTTTTAGATTGGCTTCCTTATATGTTTCCTTACAAACTTCCTCTGTACTTGCTTGCTTCCTTGTTTTTAGAACTTGTAAACAGTGCCAGAGAGCTTTTGGAAATCATTCAAGGGGCTTACCAAACTTAGTCAAGTGCGTTCTTGCTTTTTTTTTTTTTTTCACTTTCCCCTGAATAAGGTATGTTGTCTTTAATCCACTTCTTCTTTTTTGTCTTTTGAGTGTGCATTTATTCATTGATATTGTGTCTGTTTTCTACAGAAGCAACATGTTTTGTAGTCTACTATGACACATCTCAGAAGTCAAGGAACTTTACTTCTTTTCTTATATCAATAATTCATTTTTTCTGTTATTTTTGTTTGGTTTCTTTATATATTTCCTTACAAACTTCCTCTGTAATTTCTTGCTTCCTTTTTTTAGAACTTGTAAACAGTGCCCGAGAGATTTTGTAAATCATGCAAGGGGCTTACCAAACTTTGTCAAGTATGTTCTTGCTTTTTTTTCCACTTTCCCCTGAATAAGGTATGTTGTCTTTAATCCTCTCTTCTTTTTTGTCTTTTGAGTGTGAACTTACTCATTGATGCTGTGTTTGTTTTCTACAGAAGCAACAGGTTTCGTAGTCTACTATGACACATCTCAGAAGTCAAGGAACGTTGCTTCTTTTCTTATATCAATAATTCAATTTTTCTGTTATTTTTGTTTGGTTTCTTTATAATTTTCCTTACAAACTTCCTCTGTACTTTCTTGCTTCCTTGTTTTTAGAACTTGTAAGCAATGCCCGAGAGATTTTGGAAATCATTCAAGGGGCGTACCAAAATATTTCAAGTATGTTATTGCTTTTTTTTTTTTTCACTTTCCCCTAAATAAGGTATGTTGTCTTTAATCCTCTTCTTCTGTTTTGTCTTTTGAGTGTGCATTTACTCATTAATATTGTGTCTGTTTTCTACAGAAGCAACAGGTTTCGTAGTCTAATGTCTCAGAAACCAAGGAATTTTACTTCATTGGTTCATTCTTTGTTTGTTTTTTTTTGGGTTTATATATATGTTTCCTTACTAATTTCTTTTGTACTTGCTTGCTTCTAAATTTCTTGTTTCTTTCTTCCATAGTTCCATTTTTGCTTGCTTGGTTACTTGGTTACTTACCTCCTTGGTTTCATGTGTGTCTGCTTTCTTATTTGTTTCCTTGATTCCTTGGTGTTTTGTGTGTTTCCTTGATTGTGTTTTTGCTTTCTTATTTTTTTACTTACTTACTAGCTGAGTTATGTGCTTCTTTGATTCTTTGTTTACTCTCTTGCTTGCTTTCTTATTTTCTTACTTACTTGCTGATTTGCGTGCTTCCTTTTTTTACTTGATTTTTTTTTCTGTGTTGTGTGCTTCCTTTCTAGTTTCCATGATTCATTTGTTTACTTTTTTGCTTGCCTCCTTCATTACTTGTTTTTATGCTTAACTTGCTTAGTTACTTTCCTAACCTAATAGACTTGTTAGCTTCTTTACTTCCTTACACACTTCTTATAACTAGCTGTCTATCTTGATTTCTCAATTGTATTAGCTAGTTCTAGCACTCTCTGTTTGTGTTTGAAAATCATACAGATCGAGACTCCTGACCATCTATCAATAAAACGTCATCCTCGTTGTCAATGCCTCTGCCACATGGGCCTTCTATTTTATGTTGTGTATAATGAACAACGGCATCATCCCGTTTATATCTAAATAGTTTATTTGTCTGTTTTAGATTTTCAGGATTCAAGATCTTGTGGTTTAGGATTTTCAGGATTCATACTTAAATATAACACAAGTTACATAACGTTTGAAAATTTTAATTTAATTTCTTAGTTATTAGATTTTTAATAAAAACTTACGTTTTTAGACATATATTATAATTCTTTTTGTCTGAATTTTGGAATGATCGAAATTCTGCAATTAATAGATGAGACCATGGCATTTTTCATATCTGCAAAACACCCTAAAACCTGCATGTTTTTATTACCTATTTATAAAGACCCTATTATAATGTTGGTACGTTCGTTTTACACCATCAAATTTCCTTAAATTCCGAAACTAAAGAAATACCGAACATTTTTATCCAATAAATATATACATCAAACTATATTAGACAAAAAAATATACCTACCAAAATACCAATGACCAACTTATATTGTTTTGTTAGACGATTTCTTCTGGCAGCTTTTGATACCAAATGTTGTGGTTATCTCATTTGGTAATAAATACGCTATATATATATATAATAAACCAAATACACCAAATGTTTTACCAATAACATTTGTAACGCCCCATCTACCTTCTTTTGGATCATAAAAATAATCATTCTTCTCGCAGCTGCTCTCAACGTAAGCTTTTCCATTGGTCACTTTCACTGTTTTAAATAAAAAGAAGCGGAGCTCAGAGCCAGGGTCAGGTAAAGATTCCCAAACTTGAGTGTTCGTGTCGTAAACCTCAGCCAAATTCTTGGATACATCTGTGCTGCAACCACCCATTACGTATATTTTCCCGTCAAGGGTGCCCGCAACAGCGTTCGCTCGAGCCACCTTCATTTCATGCGAGGGGCTTTATGTCAAGCGTACCGATTCCAATTATCACGGACATACATGGATCGATGAGAACGTAGGAACAATATTTTACTGTCTTAATTTGTAGTATTTGGAACCAATCCTACCGGTAGACATATTTGGTACTTTGGGTTTCTCCTTACTGTAAAATTAATATATTTTGTAATTTAACTATTTAATTAAACTTAAACAAAACTAAACCAATAATAAGAAGACAAGTGTGATAAGAGTTTCTCTATGAGAACGATAATCTCACTACATAATCGTTTCTATCTTTCGTCATACTTTTGTTTCTTTGATTAAATCAAAGGTCGTTGCTGAGACCTCAACTCTGGGCCCTTTAATGGATTCACCCAAATTAGGACCTGAAAATGTTGAGGTGTACAAGTTCCTAAACTATGTATATATATATATATATATTTAATATATTCACAGTTTAATATTTTTATGTAAATTTAACATTCTAAATTAAAAAAATTATCGTTGACCAAAAAATTTAATTATAACCCCCAACCCAAAAAAACCACCCCTAAATGTAAAAAATGATTTCCAACCTACAATGTCAAACCCTACAAATATACCTGTTCCCTATTTTTTCCACGGTACTTAGTTAAGTTAATTAGTTCGTTAATTTTTGGAAAAATATGGCGTGCAAGTTTAATTGCATGACACAACCAGGAATGCGTACACTTAAACCGATTTTGACGTTAGTTTACATTTTAACAAAATAACTAATCATTCAACTAAAAAATGGGTTTTTAACGTGTATTATTTAACGTTAAGAAAATATTTACATTAAACATTTGTTTTATCAAATGATTACTTATAGAGTTGACGCTTCTCCTACACGCAAGAACTACTTAAAAGCGTTAGAGAAACTTTTATTAGATTAACATACACAACATGCATATTTTAACAAGAATCTCACAACTATATCATTCTTTCTGTTAATTTAAAAAAAAAAAAAAAAAAAAAATCCAAAACACATGTTCATGGGAAATTTCAAATCAGAATCACATTACCAATCTTTTATAAAAAATCAACATGGTATCAAAAATATTTGAAAACGAAAAAAAAATATATTATCCTTTAATAGACAAGGTCAAAGCTTAATCCTTCACCTAACTAAAGTCTTAGGTTTGGTTTTGAGACTTCTTGCAATGCATAATAAAGTAAGCAGCCAGTGTTGGTTTAAAACACACAACATTTCCTCAAAACAGAGAAAACAACAAAGCACCAGAAAAGGAGATTTGAATCTTGAGTGTTATGGAGATTAAGGTTGATGAAGAAGCTGGGGTCCATGGCGCTCGTCAAATGATAAAAGAAGAGGAAGTTCCACTCCTGGAGGATCAATTTGAAGTTCGAAATCGAGACTTTCCTGATATAGAAAGGAACACTATGATACAAAAGGCAATAGGTCAGACATTTCAGACCACAGCTCATCTAGCTAATCTTTTACCTACAGGGACAGTGCTTGCGTACCAGATCTTATCTCCAATTTTCACAAACTTTGGACGCTGCAGTTCAGCTAGCATGATCATGACTGCATCGCTACTTTCAATCTGCGGATTCTCTTGTCTCATACTTAGCTTCACAGATTCTTACAAGGACTTGAATGGAAACGTCTGCTATGGATTTGCTACAATCCATGGCTTCTGGATCATTGATGGCTCAGCTACTCTGACTCCAGAATGTTCCAAACGCTACAAACTACGGTTTATAGACTTTGCACATGCCATTATGTCGTTTCTGGTGTTTGGAGCTGTGGTTCTGTTTGATCAGAATGCGGTTAAGTGTTTCTTCCCCACACCATCAGCTGAAGAAGTTGAGATTCTCACAGCTTTGCCTATATGCATAGGAGTCATCTGTAGTATGATGTTCGCTACATTTCCTACTACACGACATGGAATCGGTTTTCCTCTATCTGCTAAATAATGTTCTGATTCCAAAGTGTAAAAATCTTAATAAGCCCTTAAGAATCTAAAATTCTCTGTTGTATATTGTGCTTCACCGTTCTTCTAATATGATCTCTTGTATATCTCAATGTTTGTTTAAGCTGTCTTCATCTAATCTTCCTTGCACTAACTTAGATATACAATATACATTTGGTTATTTGAAAATCTATTATTAATTTATAATCCAAGAACCCTTATCTTAAATTATAGTTATTTAATTAATTTTTGGAAATTACAAAAATGTGTAACACAAAAAGTAATATATATATATATATATATCTGCTTCTAGATATCTCATTGCTTCATCAACATTTTTTGATCCGCACAAATCGTGAATCAAAGAAGTATAGGTAACAACAGTTGGTGCACAGTCTTTTTCAACCATCTCCTTAAATAACTTCTTCGCCTCATCTATCCTTCCAAACCGACACAAACCACTAATCAAGGTTCCATAAGTATAGGAATCCGGAACACACCCATGTTTAGGCATTTCAAGAAAAATCTTAATACCAGCATCCACTGTCCCCTCACTTCTGCAGAGAGCTTTGATCAAAACATTGAGAGATGCAACAGTAGGAGGCAAACCAATCTCTCTCATATTCTTGTAAAACTTAAAGGCCAAGTTCAACTGATTCTCTTCCACAAGAATAGCAAGAACAGTGACATAGGACTTCTGGCTAGGATCACAATCAAAATCCTTCATTTTGTGAAAAACCCTCAAAGAATCAAATGGTCTATGAACCCGACCATACCCTCTGCATATCGAAAGCAATATATCTTCACTAACAACACAATTCTCGACCTTCATTCTTACAACTAAATCTTCAGCTGCTTTGAACTTATTAGCAGAGACCAACCTTGAGACCATATAAGCAAAGGTACTCTGATCATGTACGAACCCATTTGCATATTCCGCTGTTGCAGAATCAAAAACTGCAATAGACTTCTCAACATCTTTTTCAGCTCTCAGCAGTTTGATAACCTGTGAAGGAGTGATATTTTTTACCACTTGAACATCTTCGCCATAACTAAAAGTCTAAAACAATGAAAATAATAAAGAATAAACCTTTTCTAGAGAAACGCAAAAAATGGCTAATTGGAGAATCTCAGCTACGCATTACGTCGAGCATTTTGTGCGCATTAACGCTTTAACTAAGCTCACACAAAATCAACGAAACATAAACCAGATAAATCGTTTGATCATAAAACCATACAAATAGAGAGAGAAATCACAGACACAGGCACGATCCCAAAAAACATTTCTCTCGTTTCTCTCTGAAATTTACGCGGGTAAAATCTAACAACTTCTCTGAGTTATAGATCCTTCTCAATAAATCGCCAAGATTATAAGAAGCAACATTGAGACTCTTACGAACTAGAAGGTGAATCAAATCGCCGGCGAAGAATCGATCACCAGTTTGGCGATTTAGGATTAGGGTTTATGAAATGGGAGACTTTAGTTGCAAGAGCTGAGACTCTAGGTGATTTAGAGGTTGTTTCTCGATAATAACTAACCTAAAGTTTTACAAAATAGGTCTCAACCAAAATTTAATTTTGAACTTTAAAAAAAAAACTAAAGAAGTTTCAAAAATTAAATTACAAGTAAATTAAAATTCTCTTAATAATATGTCGGCGTTCTACAATTAACTTGCAAAATCTTTATTTAGCTCGATTATTTTACTATTAAATCACTCTATTTTACAAAACCAATAATTTCCTAAATGAGATTTCTCCTGCTCTTATTAATGGAGTTGGTGAAAATCAACCTAATTCAAAATAGTGAATAGTTACCAAGAACTTATTTTTCATAATTTACTTAACTCAAAAACTTTATTTCCATAAGCACTTAATACATTCAACTAATGATCAAAATACAGTATAACTTGTATAAACTAATACTCATAAATTAATAATTTTTTATATTAATAAATTTCTTTGCTCCGAATTGGATCAGTTCTATATAATTTGATAAACTAATATATATATATATATATATTTAAAAAAACAAAAATCTTATATATCTCATCAAGTATTATAAATTAGTAGTTATATAAAACTATGTAATATAAATAAGATAATTTAGTGAAATATTACTTTCAGTTATTTTATTATTCATAATTTTTTTTGTAGTTCATCTAATTTTGTCATACTTCATCAAAAATATATGATATTATCTCTCTAAAATATCAATAAATTAATATCTTATTTAAATTAATAAAAATCTTCCGATTTCAATATTATTAATTTATAAAAGTTTAAATGTAAATAACAAAAGAAAAACCTACAAGTTTGATTACCACGTCTTTTCTTTCTCAAAAGAGAACTACAGAGCAAAAATAAAAAAATATATATTTTGCATTCTTGAAAAAAAACTCAACACCAAGTTTCTTTTACTATTTTTTTTACGGATTATATTCCTAAGAAGACATAATGTTATGACAAAAATTATAACACCCGAATAGTATTTAACTATTTATCAGTTCTTCAACCAAAATGACTATTTTTTACCTTGAAGAGTTTATGATTCATTAAACAATCATTCCCAAGAAAACAATATTATTTTTATTATTGTCAAGTAACCATTCAGCTAATATTTCCCTAGACAAGCTCTTCTTTATTACTAGTGTCTGTATTAGAATATTATTAAACATATATGTTTTATTTGATAAACAACATATATTTTCTTACCTAAAATGTTTGAAACTAAAAATATACTTATATATATTTATTTTCTTAAAACTTCAATCAATTATTTAAAAAAAATTATTAGAAAGGGCGGACTAATAATTGCTTTCATTAAAAAATTAAAAAATAATGATATCCAATTCACATAATTGTTTGTAGATTTACTCAGGGAATACTAAACACCGTAAATGAACAAAACGAAAATATACATTTGGTTATTTGAAAATTAATAAATCAAGAACCATTATTTTAAGTTTTATTTTATTTTATTTTATTTTTGGAAATTACAAAAATGTATAGCAAATAATGGAAGAATATATTTAAAAATCTAGAATAAAATATGAAGCATTGAAACTGCAAGTAAAATGCTGACAGATATGATATCCAAAATTAAAAAATATATATATTAAATAGAGATATTCATACCATACCTGTAAAACATGTAAATTTCATAAATATCTACTTTCTTGTGACTCTGTCACGTTCAGTAATTTGAAAACCGTTCAATCATAAGGTTAATAAGAAGGAAAAAAATCTACAAATTTTTCCTTTCCATTATTATTAACTCCAAAATCCAAAACAAATAAAAACTATATGAGACAGATATGATGATATGGAGATTCCATTGGCTAAAATTCACTGTGTCTCTTAAACCATCCACTATCAAGATAAGATGGACCCCACAGTCATCCAATCTAAGCCAGTATCTTACAATTCTTATCTAATCACATCATTCCTCACCGTTGGATCATATTCACTATTGACCGTACTATAATACTCTACACCAAGATACAGCAGATTAAACTCGATTCTGATAATCAAAATCATCGTAGCCGTCCGATTAAGAAGTATCAACTCTTGAAATACTCTAAAACCTCTTATTTCGTTTCTTTCCCTCTCACTGTCAGAAAAAACATTCTCACTGAAGAATTTCGAAAAAAATGGAGTCACGCGTTCTGTTACGCGCCACCGCAACAGTCGCCGGAGTACCACAATTGAGACGACCAATCAACCGTCAATTCAACATTACATCGTCGTCGTCTTCGTTCACAGCTTTCGCTAAACCAATCGGAACTATCGGAGAAGGAGGGAATCTAATCTCCGGTCGTCAGCTCCGTCCGATTCTTCTTCTAGATTCTTCATCGTCGGCGATCAACGGTGGAGAGAGAAGAGAGATTCTCAAACCGGTTAAAGCCGCAGCTGCTGAAGGTGGAGATACCGCAGGGTAAGATAAGAATGAGAGGTCCGTTTCTCGCTCAATCGGTGTTGACTCGTTTGACTCGGATGATCTGACTCGTTTTTTTCTCTTCGTAGGCAAAGTAAAGTTGGATTCCTTCAGAAGTATCCATGGCTTGTTACTGGATTCTTCTTCTTCATGTGGTACGTGTCATTCACGCGCTTATCTTAAACTTGCCTGCGCTTGTGTTTTTTTTTATTACCTTAAGATTATATACGGTAAGGGTGAAATTTATTTACGGTTTTACTCTCTTGTGTGTGTTTTTACTTTTTACTAGGTACTTCTTGAACGTGATTTTCAACATCCTTAACAAGAAGATCTATAATTACTTCCCTTACCCCTAGTAAGTTTTAAGTTTCGAATCATATTCTATTAATCCAATTAAGAATCGAATCCATTTTGTTTTTACTATTTTTTTTATATGAATTAAATTTGACTTTGTGACAAAAAAAAACAATGTTTTATTCAGTTTTGTATCGGTCATTCACTTGTTCGTGGGAACTGTATACTGCTTGGCAAGCTGGACCGTGGGCCTTCCTAAACGTGCCGTAAGTTCATTTCTTCATAAGCCAATACAGTTTTATATTTATAACTGAAATTAAATTGAATGAGGAAAAAAAGTAAACAGTGGGGCGTTCCGAGAATCGAACTCGGGACCTCTCGCACCCAAAGCGAGAATCATACCACTAGACCAAACGCCCACTTGTTTAATTTCTCTGTTTTATTCCTTTTTCTTACTCCTCACTTGGTTTATGTGATGGTTGCAGCCAATTGACTCGAACCTCCTCAAGGTATTGATACCAGTTGCAGTGTGTCACGCCTTAGGCCATGTCACTAGCAATGTTTCATTCGCTGCGGTTGCTGTCTCCTTCACTCACACCATCAAAGGTACTCAAATTTTCTATCAATTGCATTTGATACAAATCTAGAAATTTTAAAATTTTCATTTCATTTAATCAAAAATCTTAACCTTTATATTATTTCCTAAACGTAGCGCTCGAGCCATTCTTCAACGCGGCTGCTTCTCAGTTTATTCTCGGACAATCCATCCCCATAACACTATGGTTGTCTCTAGCTCCTGTTGTTCTCGGTAAACTCTTCAATTATACTCTTTTTTTTATTTTTTCTTGTGTCCTAAGTTTCTTTAATTAACCTTTAAGAAAATCGTAGGTGTTTCAATGGCTTCGCTAACCGAGCTATCATTCAACTGGCTCGGTTTCATCAGTGCGATGATTTCAAACATATCTTTCACTTACCGAAGCATCTTCTCCAAGAAAGCCATGGTTCATGATTCTTCTCTCTTCTTCTTTACGCTACTAATTCGGGTCAAGTTTTGACTTCGAAAATCATATTGTGTTTTTGCAGACTGATATGGACAGTACAAATGTCTACGCTTATATCTCCATAATCGCTCTCTTTGTCTGCATTCCTCCTGCCATCATCGTTAAGTCACTTAAAAACCTATTTCTCACTAGTTACGTGTGGGAGAAGTAATGACCTTTTTTTGTTATTAATTAAGGTTTTGGTTTGTTGTTAGGTGGAAGGCCCTCAACTACTGAAACATGGTTTCAGCGACGCGATTGCTAAAGTAGGAATGACTAAATTCGTCTCTGATCTCTTCTGGGTTGGAATGTTTTACCATCTCTACAATCAGGTAATGTAAAATTCAAGTTTTAACTTTTCAATATTTATCCTTAAACCTGCGTTTATAAATAAAACTTAAATTTGAGAAAACCGCGGTTGCAGTTGGCTACTAATACCTTGGAGAGAGTCGCACCACTGACTCACGCTGTTGGAAACGTTCTGAAACGTGTGTTCGTGATTGGTTTCTCCATCGTTATCTTCGGTAAGAGATCACAACTCTATTCATCTGTATTGTTTGCTTTTTTTCCGTAATTAAATCTGTCTCAAACTAAAGTATTAGTTAACAATGTTATATGCAACTTATTAGATATAAAGAATAATTTTAATATTATAAAAAATAAGTAAAGACAATTTATAAATGGGAGATTGAGTTGAAATTCACTAGATATGTGCATTTTAAATAAAGGGTCAGGTTATAACCAAAAAAAAAACATTTCATATATGTTTTACTTCATTACTATTTGCAGGGAACAAGATATCAACACAGACAGGTATAGGAACAGGCGTAGCCATTGCTGGAGTTGCAATGTACTCTATCATTAAGGCCAAGATCGAAGAAGACAAACGGGTCAGTGTCATTGTTCATACCAATTCATTTTATTACAACAAAGCTTAAGAAATATTTTCAAAGTAAATATTATATACTGTTTTGGATCTTGAGAAAAACAAAGATGATTAATATGAGAATTGGATTTTCTTATGCTTCAGAAAGGAAAGACGGCCTAGAGAGCGGCGGCAGATGACGGTCGACGGTTGCATAAACAATTTCTCCGATGAATATTTATATATAATAAATAACCAAAATGCAATAGTATGTTGTATTGTACAATCAACCATTGTTTTCGAGTTTTCACTCTCTTTGTTTTTTCTTCATTTGCTTTCTTGAAAGTTATATATGATTTTTTATTCTGCTTACTTTGTTTTTAATGGAGAACATTTCCATTTCTTCTGATATGCAATTATCTTGATGGATAAATAGCATAATAATGTACTTATTTTATCGCTCTCTTGGCGTATATAATAGAGGTGGTTATCATCATCATAGAATTAAATTTAGTTTTTTTTTGTAATATATGTCTTTCCACCGGCAATTTCTTTTAATTTGGTGATGCATTGTTCTGTATGGAATGTAATAAATTTAATTAAAAATTAATAAAAATATATGCTCAAGTGTCCGTAAGAGATGGTTGAACTCTTAACATGGCTACTAGTAGTAGTGAAGAGGTAAATAAGAGAGAACCTATTTAAGAAACAACCAGAAGGTTAGCAGTTATCAACGTCCTGTAATATTATACAAGGGTGAGTAGATGGGTTGATGTTTGTAAACATCGTGAACGATCATTTTATGTTATGTTTGTTTCGTTTATACACTGGTTTCACATGTTGTTGTAATATTTCATGAATAAATTTTCATTTTCTTTTGAGGGGACATGTCTATACCACTTCACCAAGAGCTACATGGTTTTGCCCGAGTATTTCACCTGTTAAACAAGTAATATATATATATATATATAAGTATCAATTAAACAAATTTATGTCTACAAAGAATTTTCTTCAAAAAGAAAAAAAGTTAAGAAATATATACCAAGATAAGGAATTGTTCACCTCCTCCATCTCGAACAATTCATACTTAGGAAGATGTATTTTCGAACCTCAGCAAACTCGAGTTTATCCTTCTTCTTGAAGTAGAGACAAAAAGAGCACAAGTAATTGCATCAAAGAGTTGGAATGTGGAACCTTTAATCTTTCTCATAATACATGAGACTCGATCGAGTATGAGCTTGTAGACTCATGCGTGGTTTCGATCCACTGTAAGTCTTTATTATATCTATAAAGCTCAACTTAAATCCTGAAAACTTGATAACCACTACCCAATCTTCAATGTTTATTCCAGGAGGAGAGGACATCGCTAGGTTTTTGATTTGAGAAAAAGCCTTTAGGAAGAGGAGGAAATTATATGGCTATAGCATGTGGTATAAAATGTCTTTTGAAGCAATAATGAGCATAAGAGTTTGTGTAATGGAGGGGGGGCTTGAGTTTTAATAAGATGTGTGAAAAGACTTAATGTACTAGGGGTAGTTCATGTGTTTATGGTTTAACTCAACTGAGCATCTAGATGATGTGGTTGGTGGTGATCCCTGTGAAAATGTTTACCAAATTCGGATACAATATACATAAAAATATTCGAACCAGATTATACTCGCAAATTCTTGGATTTGTGTAGATACTATCCAACTATATGGAAATCTCTATATATATATATAAATATCCGAATGTGCAAGCCTAGTTGCGAGCTTGGATTATCTTATCAAACTTTGTGAAAGCCCACAATCAAAAATTACTCGAGCAATGTTTCTATTTTATAAGAACTAGCAAAGCACATAACTTTCTTTAATCTACTTAGGGGTCGACAAGAAAAAGAAAAACTAATTAGATAAAAAAAAAGTATGCTATTGTAAGAAACATAATTCAGTTTTAACTCTCTGTCGACCTAAATTCATATAGAGATTTTGTCAGAAACTTATCCAACATTTTCAGAACATTCTCTTACTTCTCAATAACCAAAAGACAAAAGTCAAAATCAAGAACCTATGATACTCTTGTGCAACACCATGTACATAATCATTGAGAGTACAAGAGGAAGAAATATTACAATCCGCTTTGGCGCCCTAACAGATAGACTATCCACGCAACATCCTTCTTCAAAAATGGTCTCAAGCTTTGGCAAATTTGAGAATTGCTGTTGTTGTTTCTGATGAGATGCAATAAGCCTTGGTGCTACCTCTCCCCATGTTTCAACAAACCTCATTTCTTTGGCCATTTTTTTCCTTTCACCCGGTTTTCTTCCAGACAACAATCCAATGCAGCAGAAGGAAAAAGCGGGTTTAGTTTGAGAAAGAAAGAAAAAACAATTTCTTTCTTACGGGTGAGGAGGGTAGAGGAAGATCGAAAGGTGCTTTTCACTAATGGTTGGATGAGAGATCTTTCAATGGGGAGAACTTAAGAGGTGCATATGATGTGTAGAAAACATATGGGAGAGGTTAAATAGAGAGACTTAAGGTGATAAATATGGAAAATGATGAGTAAACATACGAATTTTTTTGGGATAAGGAAAAAGAGAAATGTGCGGTTTGCAATTCGCCAATGATGCATTCTCTATAATGCTTTTGTTGGATTTGCTAAACTTAGAGGCTCTAAAAACAGACATTAGAGGCTTAAGAGTTAAAAAAAAGGGTCAAACATTTATCTTTTAGTTAAATCTCTAGAACCCGGAAACCAAACACACAAGGGTAATAGAGAAAATGGAGGAACCTTATAAGTTTTTTAGAACTATAGGCTCATAGATAAAGTACAGCTCTTGAGTATGTAAGAATATATATTAACCTGGATTCGGATTTTTTCAGAGAAAAAATGTAACAGCTACTCAACTCGATAGGCTTTTCTTGTTCCAAGAATTGTCTCCATAAGGCCTGAGATTGAGAATGATGCATATAAGCAATTGAACAGAAAAAGAAGAAAAAATAGTTTCTGTAAATGTATCCTTTTTACCTCGGATTTTTCAAATGGAGCAACATGAAGATGATGGATACGATTATGGAAGACGAACCAAAGACAATATAGGTGATGCCGAGAAAATCATTTCTTCCTCCTAACCAACTTGATGTGGAGAGAATAAGCTTCTTCTGCCCATTAAAGCTATAAATGTTATAATTGTTCATTAAATTTACCACAACGATGTTTCCTCGTTCCAAGTCCTCTTCGATTCTTCCATATAACTTTCGGAAGCTTAGTAGAGCAGCTGCTCGCATCCACACGATAAAGTCCTCTTGGTCACTTAGCTACAAAGTAAACAGCATAGCCTAAGCTAAAGTCTATGACTAAGAATTCTATAGTAATGGAATCGAAGTGGTTAAGCATGCTTACTGGAACTTTTGGATCCAAATTTGCTCCACCAATCAAAGTTCCGTTCTGGAAATTAGAAGGATACACATTCTTCCCAAACTTGTGGTCGCGATCACTCTTCCACGAAATGTTATTCCGGTTAACCTTCAGTTTCATACTTTCACGAGCAAACGTAAATGTATCATTGAACATACTCCAAGGTATCAACCCGCAAGGAACAATTGGGAGACCATTAGATGATTCCTCAGGTTCACAAGAACTAGTATGGCTATACTCTAGTCCATGTAAAAATTGCTGATCACTTCTACTCTTTACATACCTGCAAAAGAATCATTAGCTACCAAATGACAGACTTTCTCATCACCAGATTAAAAAATTAAATCAACAAGGATCTAACTATTTTTACCGGCGATGGTTTTGGTAGTAGTTATCAAGCTGGTAGTAGATAAAAATGGGAGCTTTCATATACTTGTGTACCTAAAATAGTACATACAAAATTGAAGATTATTGAAAAGTATAAAAACCCACCAATATGTAACAACAATGAAGAGACGCTTAAGATTTTAGAAAGGAATGAACCTTCAAGTAACGCGTACAATTCTTTGAAATGGATGAATCTGTTATGTAAGAAAGTTTGTTGTTTCTATATTCTTCAGGAATGCATTCAACATCATACCGTTCTATAATTTCAATAGCCTGCCATTAAAAAGATTTAAACTTTTTTCTCCAGAAACTTACAGCTCAAATTCAAAACCACTTTATTCAACTTACATCATGAGAAGCCCGAAGCGTAACGAAACCAATGGGAATGAAAACAAAACCCATTAATAAAAACACTGTTATAACCTGCAAGAACATGTAAAGTGTACATTTTTAAGAATCGAAGCTATTGATTCTTCTCAAACAATAAGAAGAAAAAAAAAACTTAGAACTTTCTTCAATTTTACTAACCGATGTTGGTGTTAAAACTGGCTTACAAGCTGGGAGTTTCTGCTGCTTGAACTGATACAAAGCTGCCAAATTTAACACAACACAATGACTTGAATGTTCATTGATGGCAAATCACAGACTTTTAAACCCTAAATTTCACAGGCCAGAACTTAAAAAACTAGGCTTTGATTGAAATTTCGAAATCTCAGAGAAGAAAGAGTAGTGACCTAACCTTTGGATCGTCTTGATCGTAAGAAGGAAGAATGATTCATTGGAGTGCTCGATCTTTCCACTTCCATTACTATATATCACTCTCCACTACTTCACCAATACATTGGAAGACGAAATTACACTCGCCAAGACAAACTCCGGCGTTTCTCTCACGGTGGATCCAGAGATCGATCTAAAATCGCGTCGTCTCTGATAATTTCACCTGATCTCGATTTTTTATTCTCGCCGGATTTTGTTTTGAAATTGTAAGTGTAATTTTCTTTTGTTCTTTTACATGAAACAAGTGGAAATGAAAAAAGTTTGAATTTGTAAATATAACATTTCTTCAATAAAGCGAAATTATGAAAATAAAAAAACTTAGGGAACATTAATATAAACTAAATATATGTAATAGAGAAAATTGCGTATTTATATTCTCTTAATAAAATTGAACCCACATCAAAATAATAAATCACAATCAACCGTTTTGTAATTTTTTATTTCATGAAAAAGAAAAACTCCAAAGCACAAACCTAAAGCTTAGGGACTTTTATCTCCTTAAAAACACCAAAAAAGTTGTGATCAACGAAAAATCAAAAACTGGTCATTAGTGTCTATTGTATCTCTCAAGCAATGTGTTGAGCCAAAGCAAGAATCTTGAGATGTTTCTTCTTGCGAAGCTCATGCGGAACAGGACCAAAAACTCGAGTACCAATTGGTTGACGATCGGTTTTGGTACTCTTGTCTTTACTATCAACAAGGACAACAGCATTATCATCAAACCTAACTTCACTTCCATCAATACGACCTCTCTGCATCACAGCTCGAACAACCACTCCATATACAACTGCTCCTTTCTTCACTTTACCATTTGGCATTGCTTCTTTAACCGAAGCAACTATAGTATCGCCAAGTCTAGCTCCTTTTTTACCCTTTAGAGCTTGTATACACTTCACTTTCTTCGCTCCCGAATTGTCCACTACTTTGAGAACTGTCCCCATTTGAATAAATGTCCTTCTTTGTTGCTGCTGCTGCTTCCACCAAAATCAACAACAAGAAGAAGCTTAAGACACTAAAATTATCCGTTCAAATATACAAAATAACACAGAAAGACTAACCTGAGAGAGGATAGTCTCATTCATCATTCCATTAAAAGAATTCACCAAACCACCATTGTTAAAACCTCCAAGCAATGAACGTCCTCCTGCATCAAATCAAGACAAACAAAAAAATAAATTTTTGAGCACGAATTGATAAAATCATCAACAACAACAACAAAACAACCAAATGTTTTAATGCCTTTCACAAAATGAATTACAAAGTTCAACATTTTTGAAGCTTTTACATTCTATATTATGTTACAAATGAGAACTTTAACTTCACAAAAAAACTGATTTTTAATCAAACCCATCACACTCTATAAGATTTAAGAACCCAGAAACTAATGATTCAAGAAATAAGATGAGATCAATGCAGGACTTAGGTTGTCTCTTACCTCGTGATAATCTGGATGCTAAAGCTGCCGCCATTTGTGAAACTGTAAATTTCAATCATAGTGCCAGTAATTATATAAAATAGAGAAAAGGATCGATAAGATAAAATTAAAACTTACGATTTTGTTGATTGAGAAGAATAAGCTTCGTCGGACGAGAGTGAGAGTGAGAGTGAGAGTGAGAGTGAGAGTGAGAGTGAGAGTGAGAGTGAGAGTGGTATATAAGGTTTAAGGGTGGCAGAAGATGTAAAATACAAGGTTTAGTTAGGGGTAATAATGGCAATTGTCATCTGAGTTTCTAATTTTGGGCCATACAAATCAATGTTGGGCTTCACTAGTTTCATAGCTATTTTGAGATATATAACACAAAGAATGAGAAAGGATAATCACATGAACCCATATTTTTAAATTCAGTGACATAGTTGCACCAACGAAAAAAAACAGTGACGTCAATTTAATAGACAAGGTTCAAAACTTAAGGTTGGATGATAAAGAAACAAATAAAACAAAATTTTGATGGGAGATTTAAAGTAATCAATAAATTATAGTTTGATAATCAACGGTTATAAACAAAAATATCAAAAAGTTACACATATGTCATTGAACAATCAAGTTAACGTTTTTTAGCATAATGAATCTACCTATTTGTATTTTTTTTGTTATAAATTTTTACAAAATTACTAATCAAAACCAATTGAAAATCCAAAAAAAAAACAGATAATGAAAATTACAAAACAGCAATCTTATTAAATAACTTGTATATAATGACAGGGGAATAAGCAATACCTACAATATTCACATAAAGAGAGGAGATCAAGCAAAGGAGAAGGCTTTTAAGTAACTAACAAAGACATAACTCTTACATGATATCTGTAAATTGTTGATATATGATTGCGAGATCCTGGAAAATCATATGCTACAAAGACAGAAAAAAACAGCTAAAAGATGCAGTAGGCAGCAAAACTGGTCTATTGATTCATCAAACCTTTGATTTTTATTTCATTCTCTGCTTCCCCATTATATGTAACATCCATCTCGCCAACAAGTTTCCCTAACAATCAAGAAACCATAATAATGAGAAAGTTATGTGATTTCTAAAATAGCAAAACAAAGTTTTGAAGACAACAATATCAGATGCAATGTCGCAATGGATAGTGTTACTAATAATTTATAAAATGTAAATATGACAGCTTCAAGTTCCTAGTAAAATGTAAATATGGACCTATGGTAGTAACACCTAAACTCGTAAGCTTTACCAATGCAGAATGGTTAAATCTAATCAGTTTCAAGACAATTCTCGCGCAAAATCACTTCATAAACAGATGATACAGAAAAAGAGCACAACCATACCTCAGATTCTCAGTTTTTAAACATTTCAAGCTAGAACGAGTTCATTTCTAGACAATAAGTCCTTCTCTTAACCAGCATCTTAGCAGCGGTCTCATAAGGCTCCCCAAAAGCTGAAGATACCCAAGAAATATCAGAAACTTCCTTTTTCGACTCACTAGGTCTTATGGCCACCAAAGTCGCGCCTTTTAACACAGTTCCATCAGGCAATTCCAAGGTTGGAGCATACCATAGCCTCATGTTCAAAGCAGGAACAAGAGTCCTCTTCGAAGCGGATGAAGCTGACAACGGCTTCACCCTTAACTCTTCTAGCTGATCTCTATTCATACAAAGCACACCTTGCCCATCAGAATCAGTAAGAACTAAACTCTTAAGAGTCTTATGCTCTGCAATTATAGGCTGTAACAAGTAATGTCGAGCAGATGCAGCAATCAAAGAGCTAATAGTCCATACAACACGAAGCTTTAAACCTCCATTAGTATAAAACGATTCCGGTATACTCCCATTATCGTCAGAGCTAGAAGAAGCTTCAACGATAGCACTAGTATCAACAACACCTTGAGAAATTCTCAAAGGATTTGGTAGAATCACTGAAGAAGCACCAAGAATAACACAATTATCAAGAGTAGAACCAAATTCAGCTCTCCATTTCAACAAAACACCATCATCAATCCCAAGTTCACCACTAGGAAGCTGAATACGTAAAAAACGAATCTCTTCAAAGTTTTTCAAAACCTGCGTAGGTGAATGATGCGTTACTCCACCTTGTTCGATCTCTCCACCATCTTCATCACCACCTCCACTAATAGACAAAGAAGAAGACGATCCAGAACCACGTGATGATGGTGATGATGATGCTCTCTTCGTACCAAGAAATTGACCTATAGCTTGTAAAGGCTTAACAATGCCACCAACAAGGAGACGAAACATAGAAGAGAAAGATCCAGAAGCAAAAGATCTAGATTTAATAGAAGATAAAGAAGAAGAATCATCATCGGAGATAACACAATCAACACGAACAACGACGTTTTCAACTTGAGGAATAAGAGAATGAAACCTCCGAGAAACAACACAGCAACGACCAAGAGCTTTAACATCTCCGATTTTGTTGAAAACTAAAAGAAGGATTGAATCAGGAAGACGATCGAAATGGTCGATTTCTAGGGTTTGTGATGGTAAAGGATGGATCCGTGAAGGTGGATCTGAACGAGGAATAATTACGGCCATTGAAGATTGGAGAATTTGGATCTCACGAATTTTAGGGTTAGGGATTTGAGAATCAGAATCTGATGAATTGGAGAAGATAACAACAACGCATTGAAGATGTTTCAAGAGAGAGAAGATATATAATGATAGGAGGAGGAAATAGATCCACGAGGCTTTGTCTCTACTTTAAGCGCGTGAATGAAATGTAAGCGCGTGAATGAAATGTAAGCGCGTGAATGAAATGTAAGCGCGTGAATGAAATGTAAGCGCGTGTTAAGCTTGTATAGAGGAAGAAAAGGCATATATATTGTGTGTGTGTTTTTTTTTTGTCTTTTCGATCACCAATTTGATCAGACAGTTATTTTTTTGTGTAGAAATTTGATTTTCTCATATTATATATACCTATATATTGCAAGAAATTATTTTTATCATCAGATTGATAAAAAAAACAAATTTGTAGTATAGGAAAAAAGAAACAACCAAATTTATAGTTAGCTGTATCACATGAGGGTTTGTTGTGGAGAATGAATTGGATTTGCCTAATGCTAGACTCATATGAAGAAAAAGAAGATATCTATATATAATAATAATATAGTAGGTTATGTTTTGTTATAAATTGATGAATTACAGAAAACAAATTGAAACTACATTTTCCCTTCTAAATGAGTTATTTTAGAAAGAAATAGATTCAATGTCATTGCTTACAAAAAAAAAAGAATCAAGATGTTTGAACAACACCATTGTAATATGATTAATTATTTTTTTATGAAGTTAATCCTTTTAATATATTATTTGGGGCAGTAAAATCCGATTCATAGTCTACTTTTTTACTGTGAGGGCCGAGGGGTATCGTGATTTGCTGAAATCAAACTCCAATAAAAAATCACAAAAATGGGTTTTTACTATTTGACTAATGCATTTTCTAATTGAACATATACTTAAGATAAGAAATTTAATAATTATTGATATCTAAACGACAGTGTCTAATTATGTCAAGCCGTGTATAATATCTTCCTTATGTAATCGATTACTACCAAACTTACTTTATTCCACCTTTGCATATCCTACCGAACTTCATTATCCTTAGATCATATGTATAAATTGAATAAGATATGCATGATGCACTAGTGACTAGACAAATCATGTGTTGGTTTTGCGATCGATTTATAAATATGAAAGCCACGCCTGCTATATGTGCATGTTGTTTCATGTGTAGCTTACAGCTTAGCACGCCTCGGCGTTTCCCCTAGATTTGCAAAATGATGATTGATACGATACAATAGTGTCACATGTGACTATTAAATGCACATTCATTCACCAATGAAGCATCTATATTTCTTCCCTTTTGTTATATTATATATATAGTTTTATTGCATTTGACCAAAATAAAAGAGTAATATTATTCTTCTTGCATTGCAATTAAAAAACAAAGAAATCGAGATCACGAGGGCATTAGTTTGGTATATAAGATATATGCCTAAGATAGTTATTAAAGTATATATTTTGTTAATTTTAATCAGGTTATGATAACGTAGTTAAAATATTGGAGAGCCAACCAATCATATGGGGTTTCACGCCTTAACATGTTTGGGTTGAGCAATAGAAGACAAGCATATGTTTATTCATGATTTCATGTTCCATATCAATATCTACATATACATGCCAACACGTGTACATACATACATACATTAATGCACACATCTAACTTTTGTTTTTACAACTCATCATGCCATAAACTCCATGTCACCATTACATCTTTAAATTCTGATAATTCTGAAAAAAATACTGGTAGATTCTGTACATTATGTACATTTTAGTGACATGCCAAGGGAAAAATAAAACAAATTATTTATTCGTATTTTAGTTTCTACGAGAAATATAATTACTAACCCGAAATTTGTGTGATAACGTCAAAATCGGGTTAGCTAAAATTATTCAATGCCAAACCAGATTTATTTCTACCGAGTTCGGTACAATCTGGTTCGGCTTATAAGATGCACTCTTTAACAATACAAACTCTAAAATTAAACCAGAACCTAATCAAGTTCCGATCCGGTTCAAGCATAGAGGCTTCTACCGCAGCGATCACATTCGGTTAAATGAGAAACCGGTGTTTTATCAGAATTGATTTTCCTCAAATTCGGAAGATCGAGTTCAAGAACATCATGAAGAGCTTTAGAGCCTTCTCGGAGTTCATCAGAGCTGGCAAACGAAAGAAAACCGATAATTGATTTAACCGAGAAACCGATGATAAACCGCTAGACAAACCAGACCAGTTCTGTTGTTTAAAACAAAATTTACCTTATGGAGAGTGGTGGAGTTAACCGGACAATAGTATTGTGAGTCGGTTTAGCCAAGACTCCTCTCTCCTTCAAGCTCAAGCAAATATCATAAGCTGAAACAGGAGATAAGCTTTCGCTATTGAACTCAACCGCATTGAACAATCCTCTTCCTCGTACTTCCTTTACGTAATTCGGAAACTGTTTCTTGATTTCATTCAATTGAATCCTTAGTTCCTCTCCTAGACTTGCTGATCTTTAGTTTCCAAACAAAACAAGAACTCAGATTATAATCTTAGAACATGAGTCGATTTAGAAAGTTAAATGGTACCTCTCGACGAGTTTTTCTTCCTCGATTACATCTAAAGAAGCCATAGCTACAGCACTAGCTAAAGGGTTCCCACCAAATGTGCTGGTTTAGAAAATCAAGAATACCAAAATGGTTTAGACAATCAAGAGTACAAAAAGGAACAAACTTTATAGCATTAATCAAACCAATATAAGGTTATTTTTGGTTAGTAAGAAGAGCAAAGTAACACTTATGCAAACCTTCCATGTTGACCGGGTTTGATATGAAGCATCACATCTTTATCAGCAAGTACAGCACTTACTGGAATGACTCCTCCCCCTAATGCTTTCCCAAGTATCTTTAAAAAAACAGATTCAAGATTTGATGTGTGATCTATGTAATGGCTTTGCTCAAGGAGGAAACCGTAAAGAAACTGATTCACTATAAGATAACATACCACCATATCAGGACGAATATCTTCCCAGTCACAAGCTAACATCTTTCCGGATCTTGCTAGACCGCTTTGTACTTCATCCGCTATCATCAATATGTTGTATTTTGTGCAGAGTTCTCTAACAGCTTTCAAATAACCATCGGGAGGGATAATAACCTTAAACCAAAGCCATTTTTCAACATTTTAGAAACAAATCCATTGATGATCCATCCTCTAAAATAATAAAAGCAAGAACGAAGGAACTTACTCCAGCTTCACCTTGAATAGGCTCGAAAAGAAATCCCGCTATTTTATCTCCTTTTTCTGGATTTATCATAACCATAAATGATGAACTCAATTAGCTCAAGGTCATTCTTAAATTTGGAAATGGAAGTCTCGGGTGAAAAATTAAAGAATGAAACATTTTGATACCTTTAAAGATTTTCTCTAGTGAATCAGCATCACCAAAATCAACTTTAAGGTTCCCAGGCAACAATGGTCCGAATCCACGAGTAGCATCATTGTCACAACTCATGGAAATAACTGCTAACGTACGACCATGAAAGCAACCACAACAAGATACAATTATAGCCTACAAAAAAAGAAACTCCCTAAACTTTAAAAATGTCTAACGCAAATAACTATTCTCCAAAGAAAGAAACGGGAAAAAAATGAACCTCATCTTTGGAAATATTTTTGTTTTCATAACCCCATTTTCTTGCTAACTTTAAAGCAGTTTCAACACCTTCAGCACCCGTGTTCATAGGAAGAACCATATCATAACCAAACATCTTTGTGAGACGCTCTGCAAATACCGGGAATTTATCATTATAAAACGCTCGTGAACTCAAAGTGAGTTTCTCCACTTGTTCCTGCAACGCCTTCATGATCTTAGGATGACAATGTCCCTGTAACGATATACAAAATCAAACATTGAAACACAAACAATGAATCTAACAAGTATGAAACTTTCCACACATTGTTTCTTAAAGTGAACCAAAGCGGTATATTACCTGATTAACTGCGGAGTAAGCTGCAAGAAAATCAATGTATCTCTTTCCTTCAGGGTCGTATATAGTTGAGCCATTTGCGCGAGAAAACACAACAGGAACAGGATGGTAACTGGATTTTAGACATATACAAAGAGAAATTCACAGACTAAAACTAGTTAGCAGGATTTTTACATCAAGAAGAAGCTAAAGTTCAGAATTTTCAAATTCCACAAGAAAAAACCTCCAAGGATAAAACTGGATACAAATCAAGGGTTAGGAAGTGTTAGAATCAAAGAGTATCAGATGCTTCATCATGAATCGCAAACAATAACTAAAAAAATCGTTTGAGTCATGTTCGACACGCCAAGATAACAAGCTTCAGAATATTTCAAATTCTCAAAAACAAACACAACTCATATTCTCAAATTATTTGAATCATGAGTGTTATTAAATAATCCAGAAACAATAGATTTACAGATAATTCTGATTGAAACAAACAAAACCCAAAAAAAATACGCTAATATTCAAATGAAAACAAAAACTTGAGAAAAAAGAGAGAGACTTTACTTGTGGGCGCTGAATTCGGATTCTAATTCCATCAATCGTTGAGAAGAAGACGGAGGAGCTTTGAAATTCGATTGAGGCAGACTGCCATAGCTCCGCCGTGCTCCGGCGATCTTTGACACGCACTGAAGCAACCGTCTCGTGGTGGCGGCCATTAGAGTCTTTCAGAGGTACAAGCAAACGTTTCTTTTTTGTTTTTGTTTTTTTTTTTTTTTCTATTTGGCTCTTTTGATATAATCTTTAGTTCGTATTCCCAAGAAATAATCGTTTTATTGGGATGCAACTTATATCCCATTATCCGAATAATTGAAAATGTTGGCTAAATGCTAAAAGACAAAAATAATTTAGAGGTGAGATGAGACAGGTGACAATGTCCGACGTTGAGTTTCGGACCCGGGTTCTTGGGTTATTTTGTACTATGAATTTTGTATATTCAATCGGGTAGTTTGTAATTTCGAATTAAATTTGGTTTGAATCATACACAAAATTTCGTTTTTATTTTATTTTATTCAATGCTATAGTTTAAATATTTAAACAGTCTTCTCTGATATGCAATTGATATATTTGATCATTTGAAGAATCGGATTTGGTTAATAGTAGTACTATATATCACATATATTAAAAACAGGTAAAACATTTATAGTTGCGTTACGTGAACTACTACATGACCATTGAGTATCGAAAGCTTCCAAATGATAAAACATAATCTATCTTTCTCAAAAAAAAAAAAAAAAAAAAAAACCATCCTCAAGATGCACAAGAAGCTATACTTTATGACAATTATATAGTTTCTTTTCTTATGCATCATGAAACACAGTTTTCGCGGTAAATGTCAGTCTGGGTTAAGCAGGAAATGAGAAGCTGATAAAGATTAAAAGTCCAGGGATGTGTTTGACAGTTTTCATGCTTGTCAAGCAGAATGATCATTCCCCTTAAGCAGAAACAGAAATAAATGTCGCGGGTTTATCAGATAAATGAGATCAGAACGCAGAAAAGCTTATGATGTTTCAGTTTCTAATGTTAGAATTCTGGAGCTACAACCTAGTATATGAGGGAATGGAGAGGCCAGACCCGCAAAAGCTAAAGCGAAAACCCATAAAAAGCTCAGCATTACGAGTTCTAACGCTAAAATCCTGTACTGGTGTGCTACAACAAGCAGTAAATGATCATGATTCAAGTTAAAAAAAAATGGTATTAGAAATGACCGGGTAGATGATAAGAGCTCCTGGTATCTTATCTGGAATAAAAATAACCAGAAATGGTAATGGAGCCAAAGATAAAGAAAGCTAATCAATTGAGCTTGACCAAACTGTTAAATCGTGGGATAATCAGCAAGAATGAACAAAGTTCTCTACTGATAACCCAGTGGAATTTCAGATAATTAGATCCCAAGATCAAAGCTTTAACAAGGTTAAACTTCTAAGAAGCAGAAACAATTTCAGTCTTAAAGGAGAAGCGATCCAAAGACTACTGGTTGGTTTCAAAGATCACTACGTTATAGTCTATGGGGAGAAATTTCTAGAAAAACATTAAGAACTATGATGTGATGCGATACAAAGAGTATATTTTAGCATCACATATGAAGAAGCTGAGACATGGGATTAGCAGTCTCGGTAGCCTAACACATAACTGATAGGACTGCTTTGGATTAAGCACAAAGCAGACCTGATTCCATATATGGAGAACAAGCAAAGCTTGAATGATATAAGAACGATTTTGTTTTATTGCATAGAGACTAGCATTTATTATACGAACAGCTTGCAAGGAAAGGGAGAAAGAATGGTCCTGAAAGACTATAAGATGTCTAGCACGAGAAACCAGAATTTTTTTTTTTTTTTTTTTTTTGTTGTTAAAGAGCGAGAAACCAAGAGTTACTGAATGAAAATGGAGATACCGAAAAGGTTGATGCGATATGCAACCATATTCAAACATGAGCTTGATGGAAGGAGAAAGCCTGAGAACCCGATCAAAGAAACCCACTGAGAGCTCTAGAGTTGGAACACATCCATGGAAACGGATTTCAGGGAAGAGCAAACTATTCAAGTGGACATGATAAAAGCTTGGAACAAATTCTCTGCAGTACGCTTCTGGTCAGGTGTTCCAGAAATGAGAGCAATGCGACCACCATGGGAAGTTTTGGAATCAGAAATTTCTATCATAGCTCCTGATATCTGAGAGAGCAGAGAGAGAGAGAGGGCACACATCATGTGAAAATGTTATATCGGAAAGAGAGAAGAAGAGACGAATGAAGTTAGAGTTATCAGAGAGCAATGAGGAAGGAAAATCAAATATGTGTAAACAAACCCTTCTTATGTTATCCAAATTGCCTCCTCCTTTGCCCATAACTTTACTGACCGCATTTGCAGGGATTCGAATCTCCATAGCAGTAGATTGAGGCAATCTGTGAATGCACAAGATCATGAACAAGGAAAAGAGTTGAAAATTATATTTAAAAATGAAACTAACTTGCAAACTTACCCTGCATAGAGACTGGACGCGTAAGAAGAGTTGGATCCATAACCATTATTGGCAACCTGTTTGTAGAAAAACTTAAGTTATGAGTATGAGATACAATAAACATAGAAAATGAGATATAATGGTTTGAGAAGAAGAAAGAGATATTACCGGGAAACTTCCATAACCATAGAGTCCAACGTTCGAAGAAAGCATGGCCATGCTACTACCAGTTTCTGGTCTCCTATCAAAATCTACAGAAGCAACTTTCGGAATAGAAGACATGAACGATGGAGAAAGTGCAAGACCAGCATTACTATTACCCGGAGAGAAGAAATTCTTATTCTCAGATCTTGCTGAAGGTTGATTCCTGGAACCACTTTCTCTGTCTCTTAAAACATCATCTCGAAGCCTCAGAACAATCTGAATGAGAGCATTTCTCACATTGTTTACTTCGCCCGATATCTAATTGAAAATAAACAAAAGAATCAAACATTATTAGAGAAACTGAAGAGTTGATTAAAGCAAAGCTGAATGATTCTTAAAGAATCATTACCTCAACGAGCTCATCATTGGGATCAGCAAACTTAGGCTTATTATTCCCTTTTGAGATGTGAATATCGGCATTTGTTCTTTTCCTGATTTCGCTTATGATTGAGCCACTTTTCCCTATAATGCATCCTATTACCTTAGAAGGTACAAGGAGTTGCATTTTTACAGTTTCCTCGTCTGCATCAGTAATTTTCTCTTGAAGAAGAAGAACAGACTCAACAGCCATAGACTTCAAATCATCTGGTGACTCTCTAGCAGTGACAGTAATAACACAATTCTCATCATGATTTTTCCTCGAGTCATTAACCTCGATATGAGACCCTGTTTCTTGTCTTATTCCCTTAATGGTAGACCCTCCTTTCCCGATAACACGGCCGATATTGGAAGAAGAGCACAGAACTTTTATAACCAGATTTTCTGACCTGGAAGACCCGCCAAAACTATGAACCGCAGGAAGAGCAGAAGAAGAAAAAATCGGCATTGGATTTGCAGCATTTTCTCCATAACCCTGAGGTAATGTACCAATAAACGATGGAACATTAGCCCCATGTTGGAAAATAGGATCCTGATTTGGGTATAAACCGGCTTGTGGATAAATAGAAAGATCAGACGGAATTATAATACTAGCAGGAACTTCTTGTTGGATAGTTGTATCCAGCGGAATGTGTTCTCGAGGACTGAATTTGTACATGATCGCAGAAACAGCAAAAAGTGCTTTCTTCACAGCTTCGGCCTCACCGGATATCTAATTGACAACAAGACAATAAACATCGATTAAAACAAGCAAAGAAACAGGCAAATATATGCTTATGGGGTTACCAGAATTCAGAGACTAACCAAAACAATGTTGTCAAAATCCATAGCACAAGTATGTGAAGGATCAGAAACATCTTTAGAAAGAACCTTAACATTAGCTCTAGTTCTACTTCTAATCTTCTTAATAGTCGAACCAGCTTTACCAATAACATTAGAACATTGACTAGACGGAACCAAAACTCGACATTCTCTAATATCATCTCTATCTATCTTAGTATTCTCAGCAGCAGTAGCTAAAGAAGTAACAATAGCATCATGAACTCTAATAAGAGCATCTTGAGCAGAACACAAAGGCACAACCTTCTCAGCGTAACTCGAATCGCTATTCTCTATATCAACAATATCTTTCTTGGCCTTAACCGAGCAAAAAATCGTTATAACTCTTTCACTGCAACCTGGAAAAGGATCCACAACTTTGATTCTTGCTCTAGTTTCTTGCCTAATCAAGTTAATAACTTTGCCACTTTTGCCTATAACACTACCAATAACTCCACTAGGGCATAAGATTCTATAAGCAACAATGATATCTTCTTTGTTATTATTATTATTGAGAATCTTCTCATCTTTTTCATAAGAAACTCGTCTCTTTTGATTCCTGTTGTTGTTGTCATTGTCTCTATTACGATCATGCTTTCTCTTCCCATGTTCCACCATTATACAAAGTGCTAAAAACCTGAAAAAGAATCAAACTTGTGGTTAGTTCTATGTGATAACTAGGATTTAGAACATAAACAAATCGATTAAAAGCAGAAAGTGATTGAATTTGGGGGATTAAGGGTATAAATCGGAGAGAAACCCTAAAAAGAAGTGAAATTAGAAATTGGGTCAATGAGAAAAAACTGAAAGTATCAATTTTTTTTATAGTCAATTTTGAAATCAGAACTGAATTCAATTTGAAGGTAAGAAGAACGTACAAAGGCGATTGAAGATTCCCAGAGATGAGAAGAAGCTTTTTTTTTTTTTGGTAAAGAGAGATTTTGTCTGTTGTAGAAGAGAAGACGGCGAGGAGATTAAGATTAGAGATACTTTGATCATATCTTCGGTTATATTAATATATATATATATATCTATGTATATTCTCGACAAGTCACAAAATATTTTCGGACAGTCTTTAACTTTTTATTAAAAAAAAAGAAGTTTAGTACGTGGTTTTCCGTGTTATAAATATAATTAATGATGACAATATATATATATAATTAATAAATATTTAATTTTGTAAGAAAATTTATATCATTATTTTATTATTCGATTAGAGTTTTATGTCTACTATTAAGTTTATTATACATGGCGAAAGAATAGTCTATTATACATATATTTCGAACATGGGAAAGATTTTTTTTGGACGCGGTTGCAAAGTTTTTAAATATTGGTTATTGTTATTAATTTAAAATATCACTATCATTTAACTCCTTTTAAAAAATATTAACACCTGTTTTGGTGACATAAGAAAAAAAAATTCATTGATATAGAAAGTTAACAAGTAAAAAAGGGACAGCATAAAAGCTATAAAAGCCTCTTAATCTAATGGTTGATCAAGAGATTTAATATTAATATACTAAGTTTGGTTTTGATTCCAATTAAAATTTTATTTTGTATATTATGGATACAATATAAATAGAGATTTCTTCGTATTTAAAAAAAAATCATTTTGTACATATATTATAAGTAATATGAAGTAATATTATCATAAGAACATCAGATAAAAATGTATCAATAGCTAACATTATGTTAGTAACATCTCTAATCATAATTAGAGTATAATTATCTGTGGGTATCTAAATGGGTATATGGTCATTAAAAATTAGAAAATAATAAAATGATGATAGATAAATGAGAGAGAATAAAAGAAACATTCCTAAAATATCTCATTTGAAATACAATATCTCTTGTTTTAATATCACATATCATATTTTTATTTATATAATTTTATACTTTAAAAATTTAACTAAAATAATTATAAATTATTATAAATATTGATATTTTTAATAATTAGAAACTTCCCCATAGAGATGCTCTTCATATATGTTCATTAATTTTTCAGAAAGAAAATGTAATTAAATGGTATGGTTGACACATATCTCACACACACAAAATTGCTGTGAACATACAACAAAATGCTCAATTCCTTTTGTAAAGATAAAACAAATTTTGATATTATAACCCAACCAAAAAGCCACACACACATATCTCAAACAAATTGAAAAAACACAATCTATCAACATTGTCCACCAGGTCCTCCAAATGTAAGAGCCTCTCTGGAATCATAATCTACATACTTAAGAAACATTACACCATAACACTTACGATTATCCACATATTCCTCGACCTCATGGGTATTAATATCCACAAGTGTGTAGTCCGAAAGAACATATTTAAGCTGCTTCATGTAACAAGACCGACTCAAATCTTTTGTCGGAAAATCTCCAGTTCCCATAGGTGGGCTCGTCGTGGGTTGAGACACTGTACTAATTCCAGCAAATCCACCAAAGTAAATTTCAGAAGCTCCTTCTTCCATGTGACTTTGACGTGGCCAATAGCCTATCATTGTTGTTCCTATCGTCAATACCCAATTTTTAGTCACTGGATCCTGCAATTATGTACATAAATGTAGCTTTACATGTTTAGTAACTAGCTTGTATATAAATTTGAAAGAAATTATACAGTTTCCCAATAGCGTTTTAATATTTAAATGTTCGTTTTCATAAAAATGTTGTTTTCTACTTTTAATGCAATCTTTTGATAGACTTTCTAGTTTAACCCCTGTTATTTTATTATATTGACAAATGATTTTTTATAATTTATGAACTTGGATAAAATAAACCAGAAGAAAAGGAGTAAAAATAACATTTAATTATTTTCTAAATGTATGTGAAAAACACATTTAATAAATTAATAATAATATAAGAAGAAAAGTAATATATAAATGCACAGCTAAACAGAAAAAGTAAAAATTAATATAGAACTATTGTATTTCATTTTGACCTTGATAACTTTAATTTTTGTTTAGACTTTCCTAAAAAAAAAATGTTTCAATGTTTTAATCAAACATTTAAGAATACTATCACATGTAACTTATTAGTGGTTTGTGCATTTTGTATTTGTCTTGACATTAGTTTTCTTAACAATTATTTTTGAAGTAAACCAAGAAAAGTAAACATGTAAAGGTAACTAAAATGCAAATGAGATAAAAAAAATTAAGCCTATAATTGTTTCTTAAATAAGGGTTTTAATTTTGTACCTCAGCCACAGAAAGTTGGATAGTGTTGGGTTTTCCTCCAGGGACGTTGACGTGATCATAAAGCAGACCAGGGTATATTGACTTATGAGTTTGTACATATCCTCCTGGACATAACGCATTGTAACATCCATTTGGTTGTTCATCTGACTGTTAACATATAATATATTTTGATTATGCTCACACCAAAATTAACCAAAAATATCTTAAATAATCATACAACTCGTGAATCAAAATATACTAAATCACATTACTTACCATCCAAAATGTGGTTAGTCTCGGACGGTCGTCCAGATATAATTTCGTATGTGCCTATAGAGAGAGAGAGAGGAGTTGTAGGCATTAAAATATAGATAAATTGACAAATATTAATTTTGTTAAATTGTTTTTCAATATCAGGCTTTGGATATATTGATCTTACAATCTGAATCTAAAATCGAAAAATGGAGTTTGTATTAAAATACTTACCGCCCAACCAAACTGTATACTACTCATTTGGTTGTCTTGTATGTAATTAAGCCAAATCCAAGCCTTACTAAACTGATTTTGAATAACTCGAGGCTTGTTGACATTGAATAATGCTTGTGCTCCACGCCATCTTTTGGTTGTGTTTTCAAATGTCCTGACAATTGCATACTGCAAAAAAAAAAAATATGAAAAATTCATATATTACTATTATATGATAATAATAATAATCATATCATAGTTATTCTATATATATATATAGTAACGGCGTTTGCAGCTTAAGGTACTTACATGTAGATGGGTCTCTGTAAATAATGTTGGTCGGCTGCTATGTTTTGTATTTTTATGCAACAACACTGCGGAATTGATAAATCTATGTTTCGTTCTTGTACGTCGATTAATGTTCTTTCTCTTCTTCTTTTTAACCTTGCAAGTTTGTCTCAGAAGACGGCCTAAAAACAGAGAAAATAATTGTGTTTATTTAATATTGTTTATTTACTAAATAATTATGAACTGAGGATAAGAAAAAAAACAATTATTCAATAAAATAAAATATATTTCTTTTAGAATAGAATATGAGTCGTAGCCCGTAGGTTTAACGCTGTATCTATATTTGTTTTTGCGACTACTAGATAAATATAATTTTTGTGGTTAAAAACATGTTGTATATATCTCTTTCTTTTGTCAAATATAAATTGTAAAGATAAATAAAACTACATGATATATATTTTTGAAGTTGAAAACTCTTATCATTCTTTTTTTTTAAAGAATCTATCAACAACGAGTTGTTAAAAGAAAAAAAATAATAACTAAATTGCTACGTAAAACTCAAATTACATTTCCCTCTAAGAAAAAAAAAATCAAAAGAAAAATAAGAATAAAATATTGAAATTCAGTATGTTGCCATCAGAATTGACTAATATTAAGAAGCCAAAGACAATAGCTTTTACCTGCTCTAGTATATTCTTGGGGATGAATAAAATTATTAGTTAGGTTGGTTTTTGGTTTGTGAATGGGTACTTGTCCCTCAGGACATTCTTTTGATCCCTTCAAACCAATCCCATTGTTTCTGCCATCATTGGACCTAGAGAGCATTGATAAAAACTCTCGACTTGGTCTAGTCTACAATAACATTTGGGTTTAGTACAACAAATTTGTTTATAAACCTTGATTAATATGTTTAATGGCAAATGAACAATACCTGTATGCGATGATTATTCAGCTGAGGATGTTGTAATGCAGCTTGTGTGTGCATAGAGACGCATTCGAATTCGGTTTCTTGATGCTGCAATACAATTATAACAATTTTAATATGAGAACATTTTTAAGTTTATTGTTACAAATTTACTTGTTAACTAACATACCGGAGTAGGCTTAGCGATACAAATAAAGCTTATTAGAATTAAGGAGAATAAATTCAACCAAAGAGAAGCCATTACTTCTCTTTTTTTTTAATTGTGAAGGTCGAAGTTTTTTTTTAAGAGTGCTTGTATTTCTTCTATTCTTTTTGGATTAAAAGGCATTGCATTGATTACAAAAATAGGAAATGTCCGTTTTTTTAGCCTAGATACGTGAACAAATTCAAATAGGTAGCAAATATAGCATTATTTTTTTGGTTATTTTTAATTTTGGTTAGCAAGATTGCAAATATAGAACCTTAATTTTGTCTCTTACTGTCAGGATATAGTACTCATCCCCTTCCTGGAGACTTGATTTTTCAGATTTTTTCTTGTTTCGCAAAATTTATTTTTCTACTTTTTACTCTATATTTTTTATTAGAGAACTATATACATTTCAAAAATCATTGATTAAAAATAATTAAACATTACTATTAGTTCATAAATATCTAAAATTATTTACTGTTGGAGAATATTAAAGTTGTCGTTAAACATTTATTTTTGATATGACTGAAGTGAAAATTATGTGGTAACTAAAAACTTGTAGATGTATGTGATAATTAATTTTGTTGAAGATTTATTAGTAACAATTTTTTCATCAAAACAACTTCACTGAAAAATGTTTATGATGTTATTAAGAATAAACTAAATTAAAATTTGTAATAATAATAACAGCTATCACAAATTTAATACTAAAAATAGATCAAATAAAATAATACTAATTTAAACATACAGTGAACTAAAAGTCTAAAATTTTGACTTTATATAATAGTAATAATTTTTATCATTGGAATTGTGTGGTTAAATTAACAAAAAATCATTGTTAAAATCTTACTAATTCAGAAAAAATAAATCCTTGGAATATCTAAAAATGGAATTAACAAAAGAAAATTAAACAAAAACAGGAGGATCGTGGGACTTTTAAGAATATAAAAATACGGATCACATTTTCCATGATTTTGAGTTAAAATTTACAAAAACATAATTTAAAATTGTAAATAACCATAGCACATTATATAATTCAAACTCAAGTTATAAATTGTTTAATCATGATTTGTAACAATATTTACTTAAACATGGGATACATAATCTACATCCACATGCTACTAATCATATATTTTCGGTTATGTACGAGTTTATATTCGAATTTATATGATTATTATTCAACAGAGGATTATCGTGTAAAACAGACTGAATAACACATCTTTAAGTCGTATAAAGAATTTGAAAACAAAAAGCTAAAATGGATGCTAATAGTAACAGGTAACAGAAGAAAACTAGTGAGCCACAAGTTAAATGGCTGTACATAATAAAATTAGACGAAAAGGCGAAAGAATAAATTATCGGTATCTCGAATTCTTTTTTTTTTCATTTTCAAACTGAAGAAGAAAATTTTAGGTCAATGTTTGTCAAACAAAAAATATACAGAGGAAAATACTGAAAAAGGTGTTTACCAGAAAAGATTTGCTAAGCAAGATAATTGTATATCTGAGGGTTGCTCTTGTCCCTCTCCAAGTATTCTCGATCGATCAAGCTTTCAATTCTCTTCTTCAGATCAGCTGGTTTTATTGGGAATTTTAGCTGCAATTCACAAATTCCATATTATAATTTAGTTCGCTGCTGAGAACTCTCATCATCATCATGGAAACAAGAGCCTAGGTTTTGGATAGGACCGAGTTCACGTTTGTTTTTCATAATAAGAACAAAGTTACCTGTTGGAAGAGCTCAGTGATTAAAAGAGTATGGCTCAAGACTTTTCTTGTCTTCATAATTCGAACAATGGCTGCATCAATCTGTAAGAGAAGAGTTGTCATGTGGAAAACCATTTTGTCAAATTCATTCTATGTTTAAAGGGCCAAGTTGTAAGAAAACGAAGCAGAAACAAACCTGGTATTGTCGGTCTTGGAATACTCTCTCTGTTGTACTTGTGTTCTCCTCTACTGTCTCTTTCATCTGGATTGCATTTACCTGTAACCAGACAAAAAAAAAGAAGAAGAATGATTCTTACATTATATGCTAAAACAGAAACCAAAAGAGTATTACAAGATTTTTTGGAAGCTTGAAACGAAGCGAGCTAGAAACAATGATGATGCACCTTAATGCGATACAGCGGAGCTGTAAAGCCGTCATTGAAATCAAATTCATCCCCGTCTTCTACGTCTCTTCCCTTTGGATACTGCGAAATTTTTTACAATATGGTAAATATGAAGCAAACTCGACAGTTGCTGTATTAATTGAAAAGATAGTTATCAGAGCCCAGATTTTTGGTATAACCTTCTGCAGGACACGAACTTTCCCACAAGCAAGTGACTGCAAAGTCCTTCTCAGTTCTTTGTCCTCTATGCCAGTTGAATCTTTAATGTCTTCGAAGCTAAGTTTCATTGCATCGTTAAATAACATTAACACAACAGCCTGAGACATTAAGCGACAAGACCTTTTGTTAGCAATTGATTCACTCCGTAACCTCGAGGAAGAAATAGGAATGACAGGAAAGAGCTTTAAAAGGGTAAAGAGAAAAACTCGACCGACCTGAAACAGGGAAACCGCGAGCTCCTTTCTAGCTTTGGAGAATTCTGCCTTTAAAACACAGTGACCTAATGAATTCTGCCACATTAACCTCCTACCACTGTACTTGCTTAAATAGAACTCTTTGAAGATATCCTACGAAACAAACAGATAACTTAAAATCCATCTTAGAAACAGGACAAAAAAAATATAAGAACTTATGGTAAAACCTGATAGACGTTTAATTCATGAGGAAGTTTAACATCCATAGGTGGATATGTTGGCCAGTACCTGCATTACACATGGAAAGTTAAACAATCTATCGACTAACCGAGCAGTTGAATCCTGGATGAGTTTGATATATAGTATGTACCCTGTTGTTAAAACGTGGACACTCATCTCAATTCCCGATGGCAGTTTTGTTCTGGCCTGGGATGATTGTTTAAATGACTCGTTGATTTCCTTTGACAGTTCAATGTCCTGTCAAAATTTCAAAATAACAGAAAATTCAAGATCAATAGAAGATCCTTAAAAGTACATGTACACAAGTTCCTTAAAAGTAGGTCTTGTCCAGGATCATCCAGCAATCTTATACACGACTGGATTACGTATCAAAATATACATGCAAGTATACTACGATATATTGCAAGTATAAAATCACGTTATGTAAGCTAAAAACAATAGAAGATCCTTTTGTTTCTTTCTTTAGTAAAACTTAAAAGACCAACATCTTTTTCGATGTAGAGAAGGAGAAAGAAATAAGACCTTAAACATCCCCTCTAGCTTGTTTGTAAACTGGCTACCACACTCAGTCTTAAGCTGTAGGAAACACCAACGTTGGGGTTAGCAGGTACAAACTTACCAATAGAGGAAAAAAAATCGATGAGAAAGGAAACATCCAGATAATTAGATCAGTTGTTAACCTTAGAGATCATGGATTTCTCGGCATCAATTGAAGCACTCTTTCCCAAGAGGAGTCTCTTCGCAAGATCCTTTTTGTAGAATGCTTCGAACACATCTTTGCCCTTTGAAAAAAACAATAGATACCATTCAGCAAAACCGATATCAAGATGATCAAATAGCTGGTTTACAAACCATGCACTGGCGTCAAGACAGTAATAGAACAGTGACAAAAACATAATTAGATGTAAAGAATTGGAGATAACCTGGATAAATCTGAACAAAACCAAGACTTTTTCAAGGGTACTCTCCAATTCTTCTTCAGAAGTACCCTTATTCCCAGCACGGAGCTTCTCGTCCAAAAATTTGGCGATAAGCTCAGCTGGACGGTTCTGCAAAACAGATTAGGAGCATAAGATGTATATTGTTTGGGATGCATGCAAACGTGCAAAACTTGAAACTTTTACATATTTAAAACGGTGAATCACTAATGAGCAGAAAGCAAATGAGACTTTTTCTAAGAGACTCTTGATATAGTATAAGATTTTTATTGCTCGGGACTTGAGTGATAGTCAAATACTGGATAAAATTGGGCAGAGTATTAGGTATCAAAGTAATGAAAACTAGCAAACAACATTACTTGTAACTGGGTCTAGTGCCACAAGAAGCTAGATATCAAAATTACGTTTTAAGATTATTTCCACTGCCCACAGATGTCTTCAAATTATAGCAATACAGTACATATCAGCAACGAAACTCTCTATTTTATAATATAACATAAATTCCTCAATTGCAGCGTTGTAGTTTAAGGTTGACATATCCACAATAATCAGCATGTTTCTTTTACGTGAAAGTAAAATCCTTATCAATAGATTAAGGCAATTATCAAGAAAAAACTATTTGATACCTGTCGAAGATTAATTAGATGCTCAAATGAATCTTTGATGGTGTTGCCAAATGATTCGTTCTTGAAAAAACTCTCTTCCCATATTATGTCAAGAGAAGCTTTGAAGTCCAATAGTGATTGTACCATATCTTTATCTTTCTCTTCATCCATAACGATCTTCTGCCCAGTTTTCCGAATGTATGAACTTATTGCCTGCCTCAGAGACTCAAGTGCATTGACCCTAGAAAACAGGTTGTACATCCTCTGAAGGTCCTCAGTACGACGTCCATCCATTAATGCTGTAAAACCCTGGGGATGTTTGTTCGTAGATAATTTAGACTAAAGGAAATTAAGTTTTGCTAACTATGCATGCAACCACAAGGATAAAAGAAGAAAAACCTTATCAAGAACAACAAGTATATGACGGTCGAGAAGTTGCCTTTCAACAGTAGCTATCAATGGCTTCCTGGTTACTGCATCTATGTACAGTATGCATCTTTCATTCTCTTCATGCAACCTTCCCTGCACCAATCACCAATAAAAAACCTCAGAAAGACCAGATCGATTAATAACCAGCTTATCGTAAGAAGAGATTATAAAGTGATGCAAGACACCTCAACATGCTTCAAGTACTCAGGAACGTCAGACTGCTGCATGTATTTCATTCCTTCAGCGGCATAAAACTCAGAAGTCCCTTCAAGGAAAGGTTTCTCAAAGCTTTCCATATATATTCCTAGTGCAGTAAACATCTTCAAAAGATGGCTTAGTAGAGTCCTATTAACAGCTTCGGCTAGTCTGCAGGACCATATCATGTAAGCAAGGTCAGCAGATTCAGCTGAAAACATTATCCAATATATAAATGATTGACACTAGCGCTGATTTGCTGAAATTCTACCTATAACTAATTATGACTACTGTACAGGAATCATTCATAGACGATGAAAAAGTTTGGATGATTCACTCAAAAGCCACAAAAATAAGATACGTTAAAGGTTGCTTTATGAAGACCAAATTTCCAATATAAGAAATTGACCTCGCTTTATTTCTGGAAGAGCAGATGGTAACAGAATTACCTTTCTTTTTCAATCATACTTAAGAGACCTTTAACAGTCCGCTGCTCAACTTCAGGAGCCAGAGAAAGATGCTTCCGGAAAAGCTGCAGACCCATCTCCCATAACGAACGTACATTTGGGTTTTGTATAACATATTTCCTATCCAGAGACAAGGCTATACTACGGATTTTTAGCATCTGGTCACAAAAGTCTTGCCAGCAATTCTCGACAAGTGACAAGAAAACAGTCAGATCAGTGTTCTGCCCAACTAAAGATTGTAAAGCGGCAGAGATGTGTTCTTCACATTCCTTCTCAATCTGTTGGTAAAGATTTCCTTCTAGCTTATGCAAGCATAGGTTATCAACAGCCTGAGAAAACAGTCATCATCTCAACAGCAAGACACTTGCACATGCTAAAAAACCATCTAATAAAGAAAGGAAGCAAGAAGAAAATTCACAAGTAACCTTACCTGGTAAAGCCACTCGAGGTCAAAAGGAAATGGTTTTTTCAGGAATATAGCTCTTATTGCAGACTGTAGCTTCTCCCAGGTAGTTTCCTCAAAGTTGGATGGTAAGGTTGGTTTGGCTTCACATACATATTAAAAATGGTATAATCAGAAAACAGTTTTATCCACTTCCACAGGTTAGTAGCCAGTCACAGTGTCACAGTAACAGTTATAAAACGAAGACAAATTATCACGATGTTTTCAAATTGAAAATTGTACATAACGAAACTTCTGGATCTTAAATTCTCAGATCGATTCGGAAACCTAACCAATCATCCACATCAAAATCCACACTCAAACTCGATTCCCCAAAGAAAAAACCCTAAAATTAAGAACCCTAATCGAAGAGATACTCATTTCCAATCAATCGAAATCATCAATTACACAATAAACTAATGGAAGCCTAACAAATCCTCAGCAAAATATCCAATTACAATTCAAAATCATGAATAAAGAAAATCGCGCGAAAAAACACCTTTATTAAGCTTGATGACAAGCTTCTTAGTAGGTTGAGGAAGAGTAGCTTTCTTCCGAGAGAGATTAGCAGCAGCAGGAGTAGAATCTTCTTCCATGGGAAAGCCAACCTTGTCGGCGGCGTTAGGGTGTTGATGGAGATCGTTTTTAGCCTTTTTCATAGGAGGAGAAGAGTAACAAGAGTCGTCGGAAGCAGAAGCGGCGGAGCAAGTAGAGCGTTTGGTAGGAAGAGACATGAAAATGGGTGAAAATTTTTGAGTCACGAAGAAGAAGACGAAGACATTGCTATAAGAGATTTATTAGAGAAAGAGAGAGAGGCTTTAACCCTTTTCGAATTTAGATCCGACCCGAGTGAGAATTCGAGATTATTTTACAATTTATATTTTTTAGTTTTCAATTATTATATTAAAACGTTAATACATTTCTAAAAATCTCCCCCTAATCCGATTACAGCTCGTCTAGTCGGTTGGTGCATTCTTGTCACCTCAGTTAATAACTAATTCCTTGAAGAAATCAGTCAATCGATTACTTTTCATCTACACCGATTAATCTCCGGCTAATCCGATTATTTTATATCTAGTCATACATAATCAAATTATTTTTAGATTGCAATTATAAAAAAAATTATTTGTATTATTCAGAATTTGTAATGTTTTATAATAAATTATATTAGATTTTTAAATAAAAATTATTAAAAAAATTCTTAATACAATGTTTTTATGTATTTACTATAATTTTGAAAATATTATTATTTAAAAATTTAATATAATAGATAAATATATTTTAAAATATTAAAATAACTTAAAACTAATTCTCAATTAATTTCTGTTTACTTTCCGATTAATCGCTTAAGCGTTAGTCCCACTCCAAACGCCCCACAAATTTTTAGGGGCCCCACAAATTTGTTTTTTATATATTTATATATATTTAATATAATTTAGATCAAAATATGGAATAATTATTATTGTCCAAAAATTGTTATAAATATTTTATGAATTTCAATATTATAATAGTATAAATAAATATTTTTTAAAAAAGTGTTACTAATACTTTTGTTGTAAATTAGTTTTGTACTAATTAATTCTTTTTGTCTTGATTAACTAATTAAAAAAATCAATGTTATAAAATTAAATATTAAAAAAATTTCGTTTGGACCCCAATTTTTTTAAGATCGGCTTTGGGCACATATACAAATATGATTACAAAATTGTGAAGTTGCGTTGATTAATACATAGATATGTATATTTAGTTTAATGAAATCAAATGATGTATAACCTATTGACTGACTAGTAATTGAATTTGTGTAAGTTTTAAACGTTTTTCATGTATTGGTTGATTTTATTGATTTTTGTGGTTGTTGAAGTGTAATTTCGGATAGATTATTATTTTAACAATTGAATTTTGAGGATTTTCCTTGAATTTATATAAGTATGTTACTGTATGTAGTTCAGACCAAAATCTCAATTACTCTATCCCACGAAGGATTTACCGCCGTAAAATGATAGAAAAAAATAATTATATGGAAACGTCAAGTTCATGGCCTAATAATGATGATCATGCTTAATAAAGAAGAAGATTTGGTTAATTCTGTCAAACGGATCAATCCGCGATCCGCTGATCCACTCCGCTGCAGGTTACCAATATTTTTAAATCAAAATTTTTAACCCGCATGACTCGCAAATTTTAAAAAAGTTATCCGCATCCGCTCCACATTAATAAGCGGGTTACCCACTAAAAAAATAAAATAAAAAAACTTAAATTATTTAAAAAAATATATATATATATATATCTAAAATTTATAAAATAACAATAAAAATACATAATATAAAAAACTTAAAAATAAGTAATTTATTTTTTTTTAAAACTTAAAACAACATATTTTTTAACTCATAATAAACCAAAATTTATCAAAAAAAAAATTTAATCCAGGGTAACCCGCTTAATCCGTAAATAAGAATATGATAACATGTACCTGCCCCGCTAATTATTCAATCCACACCTGCAGGCTCGTTCTGTTAGCGGGTTATGCAGAACGAGCCTGCAGGTTATGACCCGCTAACAGAACGAGCCTGCAGGTTATGACCCAAATTGACGGGCCTAGATTTGGTAGACGAACAAAGCCCATGTTATATATCTTCCAGCTTGATTTCCTGAGACTATATGATGCAACTACGTAAATACTAGTAGATATTGGTACCGGGTTTCAATAACCAAAATCTTAATTACTCTGGCCCACGAAAGATTTACCGCCGTAAAATGATAGAAAAAAGAATTACATGGAAACGCCAAGTTCATGATCAGGCATAATAATGATGATCAGGCCGAATAAAGAAGGAGTTTTGGTAGACGAACAAAGCCCATACCCAATAATGATGATCAACCGATTCGAAACTACTATAAACAATGTAACATTTTGGTATAAACCCGAGTTCTTTTTATGTATTTTGCTACTTAATAAAAAAAAACATTATCCGTTTATCATTTCAACCAGAGTGATTAAAATTATTATGATTCTATTGAAACCAAAGATTGCTATAAAAAATTAGAGATCTTGACCCAGAAAAACAAAAGGATCTCTTCAATGGAATATAACAGATTTTTGTTTTTCATACAAAACTTTATTTCTGTGAAAATGCATATGAATTATGTGCAGTTTACCAAAATATTGATCTTTATATATATATATATATATATATATATCTATAATGTTTGAATATTAATCTTCATATTTAGAAAAACAACATTATTCCACATGCCAAGACCTAGTCCAGTATACAACATATCATACAGTTTGCACAAACATCAAGATATGTTTCAAAGAGAAATAACCCAAAAGAAGAAGATATTATTTTCTTATTTTTGGTAATGTAATGATGGGTTAGAATAATTTAGATTTCATTATATTAAAGAAATGGAAACATTACGATTTTGAAAATAAGAAAAAGAAAAAATGGAAAACATCAATTCACTTCTTTTAGCAGGAGAAAAAAACTAATACTAAAAATGAAAAAAAAAAATATGGAAACGGTAACTTTTCGGACCGTTAGAGAAAAAATTAAAAAAAAACGGTAACTTTTTGTATTTTGATTAAAACCAACATCTCAGCCGTCGTAATTTCACTCACAAAAAAACACTCGTCTTTCTCGCTTTTCTCCGACAAAACTTTTTCTTATCTGGGATCATATGTGTTCTGTTCTCTCAATTAGGCCTGTCCAGTTTCGCTGATGAAACTTGGTGGAGCTTGTGTGTGATCTTCTCTTATATAACGGAAAAAAAAAAAAAATCTTTTGGAGGCTGAGAGCTCTTTACCTCTTCTCTGTCAAATCAAGACTCAGCGTCGTGTCACTTCTTCTACGCTGCGGAATTCGAGTGTTGTCCGAGTTTCTTCCCCTAATTTGGCTTCTCGGTCGCTGTCATCTCACTACCGGAGCTTCGTTCGATGGAAGTGTGCGAGGCGTGTGGAGGCTACGGGCCCAGATTCTTCTGAAGCTGAGAGTGGAGATGAGCCAGAGGATGCGCTTTAGGAGACCATTGAGAAGAACAAGAAGGTTCTTGATATGCAAAGGAATCTTCTTCAGCAGGTACATCCATCCTTCTTTTTGCTTCCTCTGTTTCATTATGCGAGAATCTAAAGTTTTTCCACTTCTGCAACTTTAATTGATTTCTTGCGTTTAGTAAATGTACTTTTTACGTAATGAATCAATGTGAGAGTTTTGTTACTCAATTGTTTCCTAGAGATTTTTAGAGTAGAAAGAGTCCAATTTTTTTACACTATGAGCTGGGACAAAGTATGCAATTTAAATATTGTCTGTAATCAGGTGTTATCTTTGCTCCATTTAAGTTGCAGAAGTTAGTTTGGGATGATGAATTTGGTTTTAAATTTAATCCTTATTGGACTAATTGTTCAAACAAAACTTACTTCTTATAGGCTAGAATCGTCAACAGCCTATTGTGAAATCTAGCCTCAAAAGAAGAAGCTTGAAACTGTAAGTGTTTCCCATTCATGTCCATCAAGATTTGTTATGTTTTAGTTTATCACATTATTACTAAGAAACTCAAAAGTTTAATTATTTTAGTTAACCAATTTTCTGTTATGCAGAAAATAGATGGTAGAGAATGGATGAAGCAAACGTCGGGACATATCCAACACAAAAACGCCAACATCGGCCAGGTCAAATTTTCATTTCATTGAAAAAAGTTTTCAAATTTTGTTTTTTTTTTTTTTTATCTTTTGGATACTAAAACTACTAACGGGATTTGGAAACTAACCGAATTTTGAATCCTGTCAATTGGCATAGTCACTTGATCGTTAGAGATTTCACAAATTCAATTTGTTTTCTCATCCTTGAGTAGATTTAGCATTCAACGATTAAATTTTTTTCAATTTGATTACTAAATTTACTAAATGATTTGGAAACTAACCGAACTTTGAATCTTGTCAAATTGTTTGATCGTTAGAGATTTCACAAGTTCAATTTGTTTCCTCATCTTTAAGTAAATTTAGCATTCAAATAAAGTTTTAGAATAGATATTTTTCTTCTTATTGATTTGAATTATTTTTGTTTATTTTTTTAAAAAGGGTTTTTGTCCACATGTAATAATCTAACAATTCTTTTTCAATAAAATGAATGCAAATTTTTACAACAAAAAAAATGTGACTGAAATGGTCATTTATCTTAATATTTTTGTTTTGTTTTAAAAATTATTACAAAATGCTTAATTTTTTTTAATTTACATATTCAGATTATAAAAATAATTCAGACATATATATAAAATCATAAATTAGTAACATAAAGAATATGTTATATATAAGTAAATTTATTACTAACATCAAATTATTAGTATAAAAGTAAAATAAATTTCTTATTATATGATATATATAGATTGGAAAAATATTACTTACATTCTTCTTACATTACTTAAACATTACTTACATTCCTATAATCCATGTGTTTATATTTAAAACAAATATATATATAATCACAACTTTTAATTCAATCTTTTTATAAAAAATTCATGTCAATAAAACTCCAAAACAAATAAGTATTAGAAACAACAAAATCACAAATTTTATATAAATCTTAAGTTAAAATTATGATTTTTAGTTTTCATGTAAAGGATAGAAAAAAGAATTACATGGAAACGCCAACTTCATGGACAGAAGAAGGAGATTAGTAGAAGAACTAACCCATGCCCAATAAGGCAATAATGATGATCAAACAACTCGAAACTACTATAAATAGTAGACCTCACATTTGGAGAGAATAACGACATCAAACAGTCCATAAAATAATAAATACTATTACAGATTATTGGAGTTGATGGTTTACTGAGCAAAACCCAACTTGATTGATTCAGGGTTTGATCTGATCTTGTATCTTCAACTCCTTCTCATAGGTCTAAACAAATTCAATAAGTTCGTTCTTTAAGCTTTATCTTTGTCTCAATTCGATAAGTTAGCTTCCAAACCAACAATTACTACAAAGCAAAACTCAAAACTTTTTTGATAATCATCTTAGTTCCTTTTTTGGGAAGCAAACTATTTCAAAATTCTAATATGCTTTCCCAAAGTATGTATGTAATTAATTTGCGATATTTCTAAGTTATTTATAGAAACCTTGTATGGCTTTGACTATGTAGAAGGAAGTGGAAACTTGTTCCTCTTCTTCAATTATACAGTGGAAAGTTTTCAACTAAAAACAATCTTTTATAACAAAAATAATTTTCTTTCCATGATAAACACATGGGCTTAGATAATGCTTGTTACACATTACATTGGGATTGATTTAACAATCTCATAGAGACCATTCTCAAAATGTAAGCCTTGCCTGATTTACAAAACGGAGATGGCTCTTTGACTTATATGTAGATAGACATATTTACAGTGTTAATTAATCATTGAACTATTATAATAAGCTTCTTATTTAATAAAAAAAAAAACTATAATAAGCTTCCAGTGATGTAATTAGCACATAAGATCCACTACTGCATTGGACAATTGTACATAGAAGAATTAATATCTCATCTTTAGTTTTTTGGTATATATCTTCCTTCGGAAATTTACATCAATAAAAAGAAAATCTTTTTGGTCAATTTTTTTTTTTAAATAGAGTCGTACGCAAATTTATAAATTTAGAAACATGGATTAAATATATAAAGATATTTCTACATTTTTAAATAACAAACAAATATATTTTTTTTAGTAATGCTTTACCATAAAAAGCTGCTAAAGTTTCTAACTTTCAGTTCATTCATCAGCACAAACTCAGATGAAGATCTTCTCTGTATTATTCTTCTTCATCTTCATCTTCATCTTCAACACCAAACCACACTGTCACTAAAATGAATAATAAACCATAAATCTTTCCGATGGGAAAATTCATCAGAACCACTTTATCTCCACCGCTCTATGCCCGATCAAAACTCCTCTGTTTTTCTCTTCTCTATTTATTCACTACAATATTTATATTCCTCTACGTCTCACTCTCAAGAAACCAATGCATCTTTCGATATTCACCATTCGATCCGATTCAAACAAAGCTTTTCTCTTACCCTTCTTCTTATGGTGAACATAAATATGCTCTTCCCACTCATCGATCTTCTTGTTCTTCCCCTCTTTTATTCTCCGGTAATTAACAATTTCTTCATTTTGATATTTCTTGATTCCTTTTAGACTGAACATTTCAATTGTTTACCAAAGTTTCAATTTTTACAAAAAAAAAAAAAAAAAGAACCAATGTATGGTTTTGATTTTGGTTACATTTCCTCAATTTTCTATAAATGATCGGAATTTTACATTATGTAACTTTTTAGTGTAAAGTTCTTGAATTATTAAAAAGAAAAATTCTTGTTTTTATGTGGATCAGATTACTGGACAGTGTTGAACTCAATACAGAGTATATTGAGCGATTCATCATCTCAAGAAAATCTGAGATATATTAATGGAAAAAGTGAAAGTTTTGGTGGAAATTTCAGTACTCAGAAGAGATTTTCTTATTTTAATCATTCCAACATTGACGTCGAAGTTCCATGCGGCTTCTTCAGAGATTTTCCGATCAGCAAATCCGGTAAGATTATCATCACTTTAACCGGTTTAGGAATTATACACTATTTTATTTCGAAGAAATACTATTAAGTCAAAACTTAATACACCGAATAAACCGGAGAAAATCAGGATCATAACGGTATAATTATTGTTTGATCAGGCAAATTAAATAAATCTTTAAGCATTTTATTCAATTTTTAAAAATCTCTACGTAACGGTTGCTCGGTTTTATGGACAGTGATACACATACATACACACACTCATGATACTTCACTAACATCACTTCTTAGTTTTATTAGTATTGAATTTTCTTCAATACTTTATGTATAAAAAAAATCAAAGATTTTTGATTTTTTTTTTCTCTATTGTGTTTTTGTTTTTGATAGATAGAGTTGAGATGGAGAAATGTGGAGTAGTAGTTGCATCAGCTATTTTTAACGACCATGACAAGATTAGACAACCAGTGGGACTCGGAGTTAAAACCTTAGAAACCGTTTGTTTCTACATGTTCATTGACGATAAAACCATAAATTCTCTCTTCTACCACAATGTCCTCCACAAAAACTATCCAAAAGATTATAGAGTTGGCGCATGGAGACTCATCAAAATCTCAAAATCCAATATACTATACCTTAATCCAGCTATGAATGGGGTTATACCAAAGTATCTAATACATAGACTATTTCCAAACTCAAAGTTTAGTGTATGGATTGATGCCAAAATCCAGCTCATGATTGATCCACTACTTCTAATTCATTCCATGTTAGTAGTGCCTAAAGCCGATATCGCCATATCTAAACATCCATTTTTTGTAAATACAATGGAGGAAGCAATGGCTACCGCAAGGTGGAAGAAATGGGGCGATGTCAATGGTTTAAGGTTGCAAATGGAGACTTATTGTGAGCATGGTTTGAAGCCTTGGAGTTCTCATAAGTTTCCATATCCTACAGGTAACAAAATCTTCTGTAAATCATACCGAACAATAGCTTTATTTTTTTAGTGGTTCAAACTTAGTTAATGATATATTAGTTGTCTTTGCTCGTATTTAGGCAGGTTAGGTAAGGCTCAACATATAACAAAATAAAAATCTAGTAGTTTAATATCAAAGTATTAATTGGTAATAGTGCACTTATCTATACATGCATAATAAGATAGTATACTCATACAATTAGGCTAGAATTTTGTTGTGCAAGCTTCTGAAGATAATTGTTTTCAAATTAAAACTATTGTAAACTAAATTAAATAGCTATTGTTATGATAACAAAAAAATGGTGTTATTATAACTGGATAAGAATTTATAATTTTTATCTTAATATATATGTAAATGTTTGGTATAATTTTGATATCTTTTTGTATAATATGTAGTTTGAATCTCTGTTCTTAACAAATGTTTTAGTTAATATTAAGGTAAACACCTTTAGAAAAATATATACCTTTCTTTGTCTAGAATGTTGGTGTGCTCTTCTTATATTACTTGGCAATAAAGACTAAAGAGTCATGTCTTATGCATGAAGATTGGCTTTAGTTGGTTAGGTTATGTTCTTTTTACCCGTGGCTTTTCAAAATTGGATTCACGGGTAATCATGAAAACCTTACTTTCAATGACTCAATTTGTAGACATAACTCGATCCTTTAGCAACTAATAAAGTATTATTAGCTGAAATATAAAGGTAATATTAGGATCTGCCAATTATTTTTATTCATAATGTTCTATATACATATATGGGTACGAATTAGTTCTGTAAATTGATGGATATAGACCTACACAGATATTCTTCAACATTGTTATGTGGCTGGGAATAAAAACTCTGGAAATTATATGTTTCTTGAGTTTCTATTGTTAATTACATAATAATATAGATAACTGTTTTTTTATTACAGTTTACAAACAACGAAATTTCTTCGGATAAAATGACTTCTAAAAACTAGTGTTCTTATTTCATTTCGTGATGTAGTTATGTTTGCTTGTTGGACATATTTGTTTAGAAATGAAAGAAAAAAGCATAGTCGCAATCAAAGAATCACGAGGTGGTCCCATATAAGACTTACACGAATATGAGATAGTGAAATAAATGTTATAAGATCAAGTAAGGGTCCCAAAAGCAAGTGGTTCGATAGCTTTGGTCGGTCCAAAGGGAAGATTGTTACGTCATTTAAAAATGATAGAAATGAAATTGGACTAACTATATTTCCCTTTTATTATATAGGGATGATACCAAACCTCTTTAGAAGTTAATGTTGATTGGATCTTAATGTTCTTAAGAAATCTGATTTGTCAACTCATGTTAACTGTTAATTGTTATAGATGTACCAGATAGTGCATTGATACTGAGAAGACACGAACTAAGAAGCAACCTATTTTCGTGCTTCATGTTCAACGAGTTAGAAGCGTTTAACCCACGAGACCAATTAGCGTTTGCGTTTGTGAGGGATCACACAAACCCTATGGTGAAAATGAACATGTTTGAGGTCGAAGTGTTTGAGCAAGTAGTTGTTGAATATAGACACAATCTCAAGAAGATTGAGACATCTTCGTACGAGGAACAAGAAGAAGAAGATCAGAAACAAGGATCGTTGAAGACAATGCAGAAGAGAAGAAGATGGTTAGACCATGAATCTTGGTCTCTCAATAATAGTAGCTGTAAGAGTTATCTCATGGATATGTGGGGGTGAATTTTTCTTTTCTTTATAATCCGATATAGTAACTGGTTAAATATATATGATTTCAGTTAGACGTTTACCAAGTTAAATTCATATGTATTTAAGGTAATATACGTCAAAATTATAAATTTTAACCACTTACTATTAAAAAAAAAAACTAAATCTGCCAAAACAGATCGATCCACATCTCTAAACCAATTTCGCCACTCGCCAAACAAAACAATAATAGTTTGTGGTTAATCTAAGTTCAGTTAATTAGGTAAATGACTAAATATTGGATTAAAAGTAGCAATAACACATATGTTAAAATTGTAAAATGTGGCGATTTTAACAAATAAAGGAAATAAGGTAAAAATAGCATATAATCTAAAAGAAATAGCGTATAGTTTAAAAAACAGCATGTTAAAAACTAAAGTAACACGAAAAAGAAAACAGAAATTTCAAATTAAAAATAAAAACAAACTGCGCAATATCTTCCCCAACTTGAAGCCATAATCATTTTTGCTAAATTTTGACTAAATTTGTAGTCATCTTATCATCTAATACATATATATATGAACTACATTTAATCATCTTAAATTAATTTTAAATTTTAAATATACAATGAAACTCTAAACTTAACAATTTTTCTGTGGAATTTTGATTCTATTTTAAAAAAATTATAAAAACGACAATTGAAAATTCAAAGAAATAATACATATGTGTTCGAAGAAAAGACAATACATAGAAAATATAAATAAAATAAAGCCGATGACCGTTGACAAATCAGTTGTCTTCTTCGAAAGCAGAGACCGGGAAAGTACGTGACAGCCCCGTAGGATTAGCAAAAGTGATCTTAGTCTTGTCTTGATCATTAACAAAGATCTCAGAAATTGTAACCCAAAGAAGAAGCTCTTTGCTTTTGATTCCTGTGAGCCGACGCATCTTACGATTCTCAACGAACGCAGTAACCTCTGAATCATACGAAACGTTTCTTCCAATAGCATTAAACCGATGTTGAACCTTGTTCTTCATCTTGATCCAAACATAACCGGTTGATTTGTTGAAACCGATCTCTGTCATGTTGTCTAACGGAAGAAGTCCTTTGGGCAAATCCATGTTTGATAAGATCTCGTTTGCTTTTTGTTTGCAGTTTGATCCGCCATTGTAGATCTCTGCTCCTTCTCTTTGATCTGATTTTGTTTCTAGAGACGACATTGGTGTTTTGATTTGTGGTTTTGGTGTTTTTGATGATATTTATAGTGTTTTTAAGGTGAAATGACTAAATTAGGTATGTGAAAGTAAAGGGAGTACAGCGTTATTGTGAGGGTAAAATTGGAATTAAGAAAGCTCAGTAGGTTAAGCAATTCGATGTGTAGACTGAGTAGTTGGGACATGCACTTCGTGTTCGTGGAATATTTTTTTATATTTAATTAGTGTATCTTTTAATTCTCATGGGCCAATGTCCAAAACCTAGTTCTATAACGTGAATGTGCTTGATTTTGTAACACAGAAAAAGTGGTGGTTTAACTTATATTAGCAATGCCGATGCTACATTTTTGTTTTGTTTTTTTCAATTAAAAGTTTTATTTCTTTAAAACTTGCTGGAAATGATCTCTAGTGTGTCTTTATCTCTTATCCATTTTCTTGATTTACCCTATAGAACGAGTTCAAACATCACAACTCTGTAGAATTTTCGCGAGTTGTACTTAAAAAAAAGCAACTCATATTTTAGGAAAAACTATTATGTTTTAATAATATAAAATTTTCATATTTTAAAATTTTCTATAAAACCGGTTAAAAATACATTGCCTGCAGATATACATACTCTATCAAGGAAATCGAGTTTTTAAACTCAACTTGATGAAAAAAACAAATCATCAGCATCTCTAATGACATCTAAATCATCTATCTCAGCGTTCTCCGCATTGGTGATCTTTGTGAAGTTGCACCCTCCAAACTTTTCACCTACATAATTCCAAAATATTACTCATTGTGACTTATATAAGTTTCCTTTTTGGTTTCCTAATTTCAAAGCTTACCAGTAAGTCTTAGAAGCTCTTCTATGGATGATGGTAAGAGAATCAACTTCCCATTCTTGTGTTGTGACTTCATGTGAATGGTAACTCTCTTATCTTCTCGTTTACATGGCTTCTTGATTTGGTTGCTTGAGCTGCAATATGGATCTTTTTTCGACAAATCGTTAGTATAACTTCTTCCAGCTAACTTTTGTTCTTGAAGTATCTTCTTGACCATTTCATTATCTCCCTTGTTAATTGCATCAGTTAGAATATTTTCTCCATTTTCAGAACTCGAATTCGTAATATCTAAACCGTAACAATCCTTTCTTGAATCCCTCCACTCTTCCCATCCCATTCCTCTGAAATCTCTATTTTCTTGTTCATTATTTGAATCATCTATTGCTATTGACTGTTGTCCTCTAAGTTTCTGCAAGAATTTTTATAACCAAAACATGAGTTTATTTTCGTATTAGCTATATAAACACTTTTATTAATTAAAACTCGTATACCATGAAAAGATTGTTCATTATGACTCGTCCATCTTCAGCATGAGCGTGCATCGCGCTCATCAGAGATGTTCTGCTTATGCGTAGTATTTGAGATAGTTCGGTTGTTCTTACTGTGAATGGTTGTGGTCTATAACATAAAACTCCAATCTCTCCAAACGTATCTCCAATAACTGCTTTCTTTTGAATTTGATCATGTCCATCAACACTGCCGCTAAAGTCCTGTGACAATTACACAATGTTACAAGGTACTTTTCTATATTCATACGAGTTTACACGATATAATGCACTCACCACTGCTCCTGAGACTAATATGTAAAGATCAGTAGGAGCTTCGTTTTGTAGAATTATATCTTCGTTAGGTGGGAAATACTCGGCGTCTATATCTGAAACCTTGAACATAAAAAGTTACATGGAGTTAGTAATATAATGATATTAGAATTGTTAAGAAAAGTTAGAGAATAGGTTAATTTTACCAATTGAAAGAGGAAGTTACGAGAGACTCCTTGGAAGAGGTAAAGGTTGTGAACAATGGGGAAGAATAAGAAGTTTGCAATGCTTGATCGAATTGCTTTAGGCAAATTGTTTAAGGTTTCTTGTTGTTTTAAGCCTTCTGTTTTGAACTTTAAGCAAATGTGTGATAACATTTGGTCTTGTATCTCATGTGGGAGTTGATTTCTTGATGCAAACTCTGAAGCAGCTCTCACTGTATCTCTCTGTTGGACATAAAGAATATTAGTTAATTTCCCTGAGTTTCAACATATTATTTTAGATAACATCTGATATTTCATATAAAGTTAAACTATTAACTTTCAGCAGGTCGAACACAAAATAACCTCGTTTGGCCACAAAATAACTTTCATATTTTTTTTCGGAAAAAATTAATAGAAATTATCTTTTTAGATTAATGTAATTTATTAAAGTGCTGGACATAAGTACACCGTTTAATTACCGGTATTTTAATGACTCGTTTGGCCAATTAAAATTTTTAATATTAATTATTTTTTCTGACCAAATATTATAAAATAATCGAGGTAAGATCAGAGTTTCCAAATTATTTTGGATTAAAGTAGTAAAAAATATTTTGTTTCGATCTATATAATTTATTATAGCAACTGATAAAAGTAATGATCGAGTAGGTATTTGTTATCTAAATGAACCGTTTGGGGTTTTTTTTTGGAAAATGATACAAAATAATCTATAGATTTTTCCATCACTCAAAAATATCAAAAAGAAAATATATCTAAAACTGTTTGTAACTACCCAACCCAAATAATGGCAAATGTGACATGATTTTAAGCACCTGAACTACATATACCCTACCTGCTACCCACATTGCCTCTTTAGTGCATAATTTTATGACTCCTTAGTGAATATTTTGGATCGTATTTTCTTATACTTAAATTGCCCTTATCCGATTTGTACCCGCTATTTTCATATATTTTAACCGAAATAAACATGCATAGATGAAAAAGCAAGTGATAGAACTTACAAAGCTTCTGGTTCGGCTAGTCCAGTGAACGACGAGATTGGTCATATTACCAATAAGGTAAGCTGTCAAACCGAGATTAAAGAGCATAAAGAAAATGTCAAAAATCATTTCTCTTGGATTCTCAGCATGCAAATCTCCATATCCAGTGGTGGTTAATGTTGTAATTGACCAGTAAAGAGCAGTCACATATCTATTCCAAAGACTTGCTTCTTTGAAATCTGGATACACTGCACCAATCCATGTCTTTCTTGGATTAGGATATCTATCTGCAATCAGATAGTTGAAACATCCAGCACAATGTACAGCGAACAAAGTCACCTGAGATTAACAAAACCACATGTAAGTGTCTAAATTAGTCAACTAGCTTCTTTCTATAGATAATGGATTACATAATTTATATAATTATCCGAACTCTCATTAACTCTGATTTTTGGAATATTTTTTATACAATATAATATTTTTACTTTAACAAATTTTTATTTTTGAATATTTTGTGAGGTTTTTCGATATTTTAAATAAATTCAAAACCTTATACCACCAATCTCATATCCGACCGATTGGAATAAATTAAATTATCCTAAAATTATTTTAAACTGTCATAAACGAATAATTTTAACGGGTACGGATATGGACAGTCCTAAGCTTAACTATAAATAAAATTCATTTGCTCTGTTCTTGGAACTAACCGAAATGAGTTTTGTGCAACGTATCCAGAAATAGTTGAAACGAATATCTTTCTCAAGCCTGAAGCAAGTGAAAGAGTTAGTTAGAGATGAGTACACACTTTTTCTTAAGTATAACCATAATAAGAATACAATGGTCTCTTAGCATTGAAAACAAACCTTGCAAACAAAGAGCTAACTCGTCTGAGACGCCATAACCTAAGCATGCTGAGAATTCTGAATCCTAATTCACTTCCATTGTAGTTAAACAAGAGACTCAAAGGCTGAAACGGTGCTGTTGAACACACATCGAAAGCGAACCATGTTGAAAGGTACCTGAAAATGTATACATTATCTTGAGAATCTGATTCACTTTTAAAAAGGTTTTGGTTTGTTTTCTTCTTTCTCTCACCTTATTGCTATCTTCTTAGGATTGTCAACAAGAAGATAGGAGTGGCTATCGAGGTAGGCGACAAAGAAGGTAAGAACAATATCGATTGCGAAGAAGCCATTAACAATGTTGTCAATGATGAAAATCGCATCTTTTTTGTAAGTGATGAAGGCAAATTGAAATGGACAAATCCAAGCTGAGTAAATAACTAGAACTACTAGCCACATCTCCCATGCTCTGTTTCAAAACAGAGGATCATTATAACAGAGGATTATAAACATTACATTAAAAGAGTTAAAGAGATGAGAAAGTTACCTATAGTTTGAGTTAAAAGGAGAGATGATGTGTTTACGGAGCTTAGTAGATTGGTTAATTCTTGCTCCAAGAGATGGTAAAAGATCAGCAGAGAGGAAACTACTTTGTTTGATGCTGTCAATATTGTACTCTTCGACGCAAAACCTCTCGAAGAAACTTCGAGTACGCAAAATCGACATCTTTATGATCTCTATAGAAGATAAAATGTTATGTGAAAGGCTTTGATATGAGCAAGGTAGTTATAAATAATGATGAAGCTTGTGACAAACTGACACGGAAATACTTCTTTTCCCCTTCTTCTGTTGGGACCTTTATGGCAACTTGCTCTTACCCATTTGTTATATCTCTTTTTTTTTTCCTTTTGGTTTTTGAGATAATAAAGAATTTGGTTGAGAAAGGTTAACAGCTTTATGCAGATTCAGTGCACCATTAAGGCTGCAAAACCAACATAGTTTCAATGCAAGAAGCAATAATGGTGAACAAAAGGCATAAAATATGGAACAGATAAGTGTGTGAAATCAAAATGAAAAAAAAAACTTCAAAAAATCAAACAGAATTTAAGTGGTAAACATTGAGCTTTTGCAGTAGAAATGATCATAGTTTTTTTTGAAAGGAGGATATAATATTCGAAAGAGTAAGAAGAAGAAGAAGAAGAAGAAGAAGAAGAAGAAGAAGAAGAAGAAGAAGAAGAAGAAGAAGAAGAAGAAGAAGAAGAAGAAGAAGAAGAAGAAGAAGAAGAAGAAGAAGAAGAAGAAGAAGAAGAAGAAGAAGAAGAAGAAGAAGAAGAAGAAGAAGAAGAAGAAGAAGAAGAAGAAGAAGAAGAAGAAGAAGAAGAAGAAGAAGAAGAAGAAGAAGAAGAAGAAGAAGAAGAAGAAGAAGAAGAAGAAGAAGAAGAAGAAGAAGAAGAAGAAGAAGAAGAAGAAGAAGAAGAAGAAGAAGAAGAAGAAGAAGAAGAAGAAGAAGAAGAAGAAGAAGAAGAAGAAGAAGAAGAAGAAGAAGAAGAAGAAGAAGAAGAAGAAGAAGAAGAAGAAGAAGAAGAAGAAGAAGAAGAAGAAGAAGAAGAAGAAGAAGAAGAAGAAGAAGAAGAAGAAGAAGAAGAAGAAGAAGAAGAAGAAGAAGAAGAAGAAGAAGAAGAAGAAGAAGAAGAAGAAGAAGAAGAAGAAGAAGAAGAAGAAGAAGAGACGCAATTTGGTTTTGGAGATTTTCTACTTGATGAGATTTATGACTGTTGTGTGAAATGCACTTTCTCAACATTTGAAGGTGGGAGTGATATATAGACTTACACATAAAAGAGGAAGGTACGTTTGGTGTTTGGTAAGTGATAATGGAAGGACAAAAATGGGCATGAAAAATATGGTGTGTTCATTTCAGGAATCCAGAAATGGACCAAGCAAAATAAATAAAATAAATTGGCATTCCACAGAATATTTAAGGGGCCAGAGTATAATTTTCCTTTTAATGACAATAAATCTATTTAATTTTCTCATACTATTCTTAAAGTTTATGTCTCTTTTTTTCTCCTCCTCCTCAAAAACCAATCATTAGTTTACTGTTGAATTTGCTAAATCACCATATGGTGAAAAGTTTATATTTGCAAAAAATTGAATTTATCGGAAAATCCTGTTGTGGCAATATTGTAAATCATTAGAATGTAATTTTTGCGTGATTTAAATAAAAATATGATACAATGTTAAATAGTTTAAACTATTTTTATGATTAAAACTATAGTATTTGTTTAAACCATGCACGAATTCATATTATTTATCCTTTGTTTACTTTTCATATTATTTATTTAGTTACGTTAAATATCACAATATATATTTTTAATATGCAAATATCACAAAATGTTTATTTAAGATTTTGCTAGTTCGTATATTTTTAACTTTTGGCACTCTTTAATATTTTTTTTCGGCGCAGGAGGTGAGAAACGCAAGATTCTTTTATCTGAAGAGCTTAGACCAGCCACGTGGACCACTTTAAGTTCTCCACCTGATGAAATCGAATCTAGCTAGCTAGTGACCACGACGCTCTCTGGTAAGTGAACAAAACCCAATCCCTCTTGTCCCTCAGGCACACTCGCTGGCTCGCACGCGTTATATATTTGTGATTTGTTGTTTTTTATTTTCTTGGGTTAAATTTGTGATTTGTTGTTGTGTTTTGACTTTGGTTTTTCTTACGAGTTAGGAGAAGACTCGCAGGTCTCCACGTGCTGGGGTTTCCATGTGTGTCTTGACACTTTATTACTCATCCGTGGTCCCAATGGACCCATTCCCCTTCCCCTTCATGTCCTGATCCGGGTTAAATCTTATTTCTTTGTAAATATTTTAAACCAAAGAAATATTAAGCTTAAAATATAGATAAATTTTATGGTCTTTTTAAAAATAATGCATATGTGATAACCTTTTCTAATCCTCAAAACGATACAATCATAGGTTAAACAGTGTTTCTTTTGGTGAATAATGTTATATTCCAACAAAAATGAATTATAATGCACATTTGATAACCCTCTTCTAATATGATTATGATACATTGAGAAAAGACATTGTTTCTACAATAACAACTATAGGAACTAGGAATCGAGAAAAAAAATCATGGCCCTTAGGAAAAATCCTGGTTTATAATAAAACACATTCGTACAAGAATATGAATTTTTTTTGGTAATTCTAATTATTTGACTAAACTTTTATTTTCGTTCGCTAGATTATAATGCGAAGTATAAATTCTTCAAACCTTTTCGCCAAAATCGTATTATTAAATCTTTCCAAACCTTTTTGTGTATGCGTCGATTTAAGCCCGCTCGAATGTATCTATCATGATTCCTTGTTGATATTTTGCTTGGTGCTTTTCTTGAGGTGCTTATTTGAGTTATTTTTTTTTTTGTTATAATCTTATTTGAGTTAAATTACGACCAGTAAGTCGGTAACCCTATAGTATATAGATTAATAAACGTGAAAGATCTCCAGTAGAAATTTTTGTTTTATCAATAAAACTAAGAATTTACATAACTAAGCGGTACTTGGTCTAGTGTCGAGACAGTTTTTACAAAGAGATATTATAAGTTATTATATTCTCACAAAATGATAAACATGTGTAAATAATAAATTTGTTTAAATATCGACCAAGACCGGAAGTGTTCATTATGTAAATATCGAACAAGACCAGAAAATCGTTAACAGCGTAAGTTTGCTACTTGTTGTCTTCCTAGTGGTATGTGGGGTCGTTAATACTAAACACTTCAATTTAAGTTGGTTAAGTTGCCACATGCTAAGAGTAATGTAGGGTCCAAAAACGTGTTAATTATTTTTTTAAGATTTTGTTGTGGGCCAAAAGTCGATTGGACCAAACCGGCTTTATAAGTCTTGAAACTAAACTGGAGGTGATTTTAATTTCTGTCCATGTAAAACATAAGATCTCTACTTACTTGATTTTTGAGGTCTTCAAAATATTATGTACCATATAGGATTTGCGGTTTGAACCAAAAACTATTAAACATTTTTTTTGAATTTTAGATGATTAACCGCGAATTGATCTGCAGAACCATACTATAGTCATATTAGATGTTTTGGATTGTTCTTTTCAGAGACGACCAGATTGAACCATGCTGGTCTATATATTCCACTACAAATATATTAATTTCTTGGTTAAATGTGTTATCTAAAAAATCCAGATTTTTCTGGGGATTTAGTACCCTACATCATACATTGCACATTATTAAAGGGTCCAATACTAGATAACAGATAGAGACATTTTCCAGTAAATCTTCCATTATATTTAAAGTCAACAATTGTATTATAAACATCTTTCATGGTCATTAGAGATTAGACTATAATTAGGAGAGTTAATGGGAGTTTAATTTGAACAGAGTTTGTTGATGTGAATTGTTATTTTCCTCTAGTATCGTTTTGTAACTTAGTTTACTTGTTTATAGATTACCTAAGAAAAAGTTCCACAAATTCAAAAATAATTGTGGATTGTATTTAGTATAGTAAACTTTACTCTATGGATTCAGAAAGAGTCAAAGAGTAGTACATTTTTACATTTTATAGTTTGCCTTAGGTTTTAAAACATGTGATGAATTAGATTTAATAAATTGGTAGGTTTGTGTGTCTAAAATAATTAGGTTAATTTTAGTTAAAGACGGGTAGGGTCAAAACCGCAAGGAAAATCCTCGGGCTTGTCCTACAAAGTGGGAAGCTTTTTTTGTTATAGAGCAAAAATTAAGTCATTCACTAATATTTTGTTTTTTTGTTGGGTAGGTATATATAGCCTGTGAATTATGAATTGTTTTAGCCTTTCTAAAACTCTCTTTTTCTATGAACCACACGACCAAAAATTCGGTTAGTTTTCTCTTTAATTTTCTTCCTCATAATTAGGTGCTTTAATTTCATTCCGACATAAAATTAAAATAGCATTATTACTTTAAAAATAATATCAAATCTTGCAAAAAGAATATCATCACCTATATATATATATATCTTTTATTAAAAAAAATCTATCATGTGTACTTCGCTAATAAGAATCAATAATATTTGCTACTAAATTTGTTTGATAATGGGTGCTAATTTTAAAAATTAGTATACAATATACACATATATGTATATTTTTACTGTGAATATACTATAAAAATTAATATGTGTTAGCATATTAGGAAATGTTAAAATTTTCTAACTATTTCTTAAACTATAGTACTCCCTTGTTACGGTATATATGATGTTTTGGCTAAAAGTACAAGATTTAAGAAACAAAATTAATTATTTATTTTTAATTTTCTCCCCTAAAAACAAAGTGCTTATTCTGATTCAGTCAGTGATAAAATAAACTACATAATATAACTGGTTACAAAAATTAAATACATTAAATTTTTGCATGGAAATGTGAGAAAATCAAATAAATGGAAACACATGTAAATCTATAAAACATCTTATATATTGAAATATAGGGAATATTCTTTAAACCATGAACCGTAGAAAATTATAAATAGTAAGACAGTTTTAAATTTTATTTAGTAAATTAATTGAAGACTTTATAATTTGAAAAGAAACCATAAGAAATTATTCTCCTTTCATTGTACATGAGTTCAATGTCGACACGTTAACCTATTAAGAATAGGAAAATTTGTAAAAGAAATGGACAATTTTGTAAAAAGGTTCCATGGCAGGTCGATTGACTAATTTGGTAGAGTATTGAAACATCGTAGTCCCTTGTATTTTTCTCAGAGTCAAAATATATTATGACCGTATGACTGAGAACCATAAATAATATTCCTTAGTACAGAATCATTAAATTTAGCTGGATTTTTTTCACTAGAAGTGTGAGAACAAAAAGTTGAAAACTATTGATACATAGAAAAATCATTTTTAAATGGTGAACGAAACATCTTACACTAGTGGAACATCTAAATATGATTGGAAAGTTGTTAATTATGATACGTCTTCTAGGACTCTAGGGTGTAAGAAGTAAAAATAAATTTACTTTTAAAATAAATATTAATATGAGTTTAGTTGAAATATTAATTGACTGCTTTTTAGAAAGCGAAAGTCAAATTCACCGTAAGGAAAATAAGATACCATGATTGATAATCAAGCAACCCATGAAAAGTTTTCTTTTGGAAACTTGTAAAAGAATTTACTCTTTTGTTCTTTATGTTAGTAGGGCGTGAATAACATTTTATTTTTTTAGTGATGCTTTTTTCAAAAGAACTTTCTGTTGTACAAAATCCGATAAAATCTGATTATGAATATGACATGGTAACACTATTAGAAAAAATCAGAAGACTAAAAGCTTTTTTTTTACACCATTAACATTTTATATTTGCATGTTTATTTTTATAAAATGAGTGTTAGATTATAGTGACATTTTAATAAACCATAGAATATTTACTGATTTGTTTTAAATCTTATATAGAAAACATATTTGTCTATTATAGATTATAAAGTACAAATAATCAAACGAGTTGGTTCCATTTACCTACGTTGAACCAGAAAATCGGCTTTCCATTTTTTCAGTCAAAAAAAGCATGAGAGTTACTGATTTGTAATATTAATGCAAAAATAGAAGTGGAATTTTACATATATATATATATGCTCCATATTATTTTCCCACAATCCTCCTATTTCTTTTGACGCTGACGACTTTTCTGGCCTCTATTATTTGGCAAATTTTATAACAATGATGGCAATGAAAAATCAAACTGTTATGACCAAGTTCCTAACCTCGTGATGGTGATTTATTTTTTTGTTTTTTTTGTCACCGAATTTTTCGTGACTTTTACGAGAGAGGTATGGGTGTATATATGTTTTGGATATGGTCAACTCTAACCATTTACCAAATTCGAGAACAAAACGAAAGAGCAGATACCGCTAGTTTTGGCTATTGGAGAAGGAGTTCTTAAAAAAAACTCTTATCTAAAGACCAAAACAGTAAAACCCTAATGATTTTCTAAAACCCTTTTGTCGTATATGAACTTTAAAGAAAACATAAATTTAAAGTCTCTTTCGATATTATTAGTAAAAAGACTCTCATTTTTTTGCTATGTCGTAACAAATTATTATTTTTCCAAAACAATTCTCGAGAAGTATCACAAATCGGAATCTGTACTGCATATTTCATATCTACACGAAGAATTGGAATAAGCATTGTTATTCTCTCTTGAAACGTTGTCACAAAATACACAAACAAATATAAATTGTTGGTTCACAGACTAAAAGAAAGGGAAAATTTAACCGATTGTACGAATACGAATCGTATGAATGTTAATTATTCTACGTTATAATTACTGTACCAGTCAAACAAACTTTCAATTTTAATCGAAAATTAATACTTGATGATTATGTCGAATATTATCTATATCAGGATCTATATTGGTCGTGATGATTTGGTGTTGTTACATCAAATATTCTAAATTGGAAAAGAAAACAACATGTGTGTACGATATAAACTTATCGTGTTGTTAAAAGCAATATAAGATGCTATAAAACAAATCCTTTTAGCTAGTTATTATAATAAAATTATCACTTACAATCTTGATCAAACAATGTAATTATCACACGTATATATAGCCAAAAGTATAAGAATTTGTACTTGATATAGACTCCTTACAAATTGTAGAAAGAGAGGATAGAATATAAATGTTCTCATTTATTTGGTGGAGGACCTAATGTGGACCAAAAAAAAGACTAAGCCAATCGCATCTAAAGGCAATTCGAGAAGAGAACTATATATATAAACAGATGAACTTATAACGTTTCATTTACTATGAAAATATCTGGACCAAACAATCAATTCCTTTTTAAGTTATATATATATAAACTCCTTATAAAAAAGAAGTTAGATATATGTACAAGGTTAAAGCCAGGAGTTCACTTTTTTAAAAAATATTAAATTTGACAACTACAAGTAAATCCATAGTTTATCATCGTTTAGTACATATGAAGTCAAATTTGGTGTTATGCTTAATAAATCACTCCTAATTGATCATTGTCAACAGGTGTTAATGATCATTGGGTAAATTATTTTATATCTAATGATATGTTAGTGTATAGATCAGCATTTCTTTAAAGTGGTTAGATAAGAGAGACTATATAAAAAAAATTCAATCTATGATTCATTACTCCAAAGAGTATTCTAAAGATTAGTTTATCTCTCATGTCCAAATCGTGAACGATTTGTCACATCATTTACGATATATATCATCATTTACAACATTTTGTCCATTTTTTGGAATTTTTACTTTTTATTTTGACCAAGTTCTTAACTATAATGAAATACAAATAAACAATGTTAAGATTAACATTCGGCGGATGAAAACCGCAATGCCTACAAATTACCGAATTTATAGAATGAAGATCAACTTGTAGAATTGTACAATGTAATGGAATGAACTATAATTCATTTTTTCCAACAAGTATATAAATAAATAAAAAATTCAAAATTTTGATCATCTATACATATATGTTATCTCCTACAATTTTACACACTTTTTGTTGTTTTGCAATGTATTCTTGATTTCAATAAAAATTTGTATATTTAAAGTATAATTCTAAAATCTGTAGTAATGATATATATATATATATTTTTTTTTTAATAACTAGGAGGTTTCGAACACAAATCCATACATCCCCTAAGCTCGAACTAAGACTTCAACAATTTTATCTGTATCAACTACTATTTGAATTCTGTGATCTTTCGGATTATTCCCATGTAATTTTCCAGTCAAGAAATCAACCTAATTTTTCATCTTCTAAAATATATAAACAAATTTTCATTGTTTCATCTGAATACTTATTTTTCCTACAATTAAACCCAGTCTTCTTGTTTTCTCAATTTCATATTTTATTGTGTAGACTATATAAAAACTATTGGGCTAAGTAGATAAATCTTAAATGGGCTATATATCAAAGCCTTATAACATTAAAGCCAATATCTTTAAATGACGAAACTAACCCTTGACCGATCTGACGAAAAAGTCTTCAACAAACGTATAAACATGGAGAAGCGAGACGACGCGTCGGCTGAGAGGTAAGAACTAAGAGGAAGAGAGACGCGAAGTTTCTTCTTCTCTCTTCTCCGGCGAGTCTTCCGTCTTCTCTTCCTCTTCGCCCCGGGAAATATGGATACCTCTTCCGTTATCTCTGCCGTTACACTTCAGGCACCGGAAGACGCTACCGTGGATAATTCTAAACCGTCACCGCCGCCATCCCTTGAAGTCAATTCATCACCAGTTGCTCCATCTTCCGATGATGTTGTCGTCTCGGATGATGATTTTGACCGCGAGCGAATTAGCGGCGAGGATCGCGATCATGATCATGGCGATAATCTGATTGAGACTGATGTTGTTGTTCCCGTCGATGAGTTGAAGAAGAAGATCATTAGACAGGCAAGATTTTTCTAATTTCGAATTTAGTTGAAGTTTCTATTTCAGTTTTTACGATTTTTGGGTTTATCTCCTAATTTAGTTATGTTGTTGTTGCAGGTTGAGTATTACTTTAGTGATGAGAATTTGCCTACTGACAAATTTCTTCTGAGTGCTATGAAGAGAAACAAAAAAGGCTTTGGTGAGTTTATTTTGACCCTTTTTTTTATGCTACTTTGAGGAATTGATAATGTAGTTATTATATGAACTTTCTGTTACTTGAAAGTATGAAACTTTGTTACCATTGCTTGATATGCAGCTCTGTAGATAAGCACTCTTGAGTAGAGATAATGCAATTGTGGAAAGTAGTATTTAAGTTGGCTAATCTTGAATTACTGAAAAGTTATTTTCTTGTTAATGAGATTAATCTGGTTTTGTGGAACTGTTAAGTACAATGTCAATGGTTTTCTCTTTGTGTTGCAGTTCCTATATCTACCATTGCTACCTTTCATAAAATGAAGAAGCTTACTCGAGATCATGCTTTGATAGTAGCAGCCTTGAAGGAGTCGTCATTTCTTGTAAGCGTTTCCTCTGTTGGTACATGTTGTATCAATTGATAAAGTCGTAGAGGTTGAGTATTTATTTGATCAATCTGTAGGTTGTTAGCCTTGATGGGAAGAAGGTGAAGCGGCTGAGTCCTCTTCCTGAGATTAGGGATCCAAAGGTATTAATTGCCTCAAACATGACTTTCTCTCTGACTATTATGTTGTGTCTTTACTTTCTTTGAGATTTATTCGATCCTAATTAGTGTTCCATAGTTTTTTACTGTTTTGGTAGAAAATTTGCCTGAGGATCATTCAAGTGAGAATATCCGAGAGATATTTGGTCAAGCTGGAAGGTAGGCCATAACTTTATCTATCTTCTTATACTGTTACTATCGTTGCTACATCTTAGTTATATCCATTATACATACGAATTAAAAACTTTCGGCCATTGCAGCATAAAAAGTGTATCCATATGTGATCCAAATGCCATTGAAGAATCAGAGAAGGGTTGTAAGAAGGATAAATTCATCAGAACTAGGGTAAGATATTTGTGGAGAGCTTTTCTATATGGAAGCACAAGCACTTATATGTATGTTTATGTGTAAATAATTATCTTCTTCTTCTTTTGGCTATAGTTACATGCCTTTGTGGAATATGAAACGGTGGAGGCAGCTGAAAAAGCGGTGAATGTGAAAGAGAAATTGTAGGATTAGTATGTTCTTCTCTAAGGAATGGGTGTGGTTAACAACTTTTTACTATTGGGTGCAGGCAGCTACATTGAATAATGAGCAAGACTGGAGAAATGGGTTGCGAGTTAAGCTTCTTGAACAAGCAGTGAGTAATCCATGAAGACTCTTTTAATTTAAAATAATACATATGGAATCAGACTATAGCTTTCTTAATTGGTTGATTGTTCCCCGCAGGGAAAGTTTGTACAGAGAGGACCAGCTAGGAAGGAAGCTGATAAAGAGAAGGACAATACAGGCCGAGGTCATGATCAAACTGTAGGCGAGCAGAACAAAAAGTCGCGTGAACATCAGCATCAGCATCACCATTATTCTGATAATCCTGCTGATGATGTAACTCCAATTTTATTACTATTACCTTTTGATGACTTGCAAGATTTTGGAATTAACACTACCATTAAAACAGGACCCAAAACAGCTGTTTATAATTTCAGATTCTCCTTTAATCATATGCAGGATGGTGGAAATCATCAGAAGGACAAAAATGGAAACAAAGGCAGAGGTGGGGGACGAGGAAGACGACAGAATCATCAAAGCGGCAACGGTATTGGTACAGTTTTAGAGAAAGGCCATATTTTCTTCACTTATTGCAACTAAGCGAAACTGAAATGTTGACAATCTATTTGGAATATTTCAATAGGACATGGGAGCGCACCATCAGCTTCATCATCTTCCCATCATAATCATCATCCGGTTGAGGTCTCAAAGCGTCCTCCAGGCCCTAGAATGCCTGATGGGACCAGAGGGTTCACTATGGGGCGTGGTAAAGCGCTTTCTTCTCCTCCCACATCTGTTCAAACCAATCCCCAAGTTTGATGGGTTTCACATTTCCGGTTGCATCATTGTGTGGTTTGGTTTCGCTTTTAAAAATGTGAAAAATGTATGTAGTCAGTATAATATATAAACTGAGATGTTGTTTTGGATTTAGGCTTTTCAGTTTGGCATCTACAAGTCCTCCAAATCTTCACTTTGGTATTTAGTCTGTGTTGTTGTGTATTGGTAAGTTTTGGTGAATTAAAATATATATATATATATGTATCAATTTGATCGTTTTTAGAAACAAGATTTGAATTTACTTCCTGTTATATTACAGTAATAACTAATATCTTTAGAAGATAATAATGTTCGGAATTTAAAAATTAATTTGTGGAGAATAATTAATTGATGAATATACAAAGATATATTTGTAGATCATATCTAACTTTTTCTTTACAATGATGTTAATTAGAGAATTTAATGGAATACCAGTGAAAATTACATGTATAAAGTTAAATTTTTGATTAATAATATTAGCTATCGAGGATGTTAAGGATATGTAGTTGAAAAATTATGTATGTTTATGTTATGAGAATGGTGACTACAAGCATAAATGTTTGTCTATTGGGATCTGCAATCTGCAATTGTACATTGTTTAGCTGTGTATCATCAATAAATCCCACTACTTTGCAACTGAATGCTTTTTTAAGCATTTGTCAATGGTTTAACTTAATTGATAGATGTAAGCACAAATTCAAAAGTAAGAATAAGTATTTTACAAAATGATATTTTGGTCTCCAAGAGTTTTCTTCTCTTTACTACACTATTTGAAGTTCTAATGGGAAATGATGCAATCAATATGGAATTCTTCGGATCAAATGATATGAACTTTGCCGTCGCTGATCATCACTTTGTTATCATCTTGAAGTTTCTGCATAAAACATCAAAATATAAATAATGAGGAAAATATATAAAACCAAATGAATGAGAACACTTTTTTCTTGATTTGTGATATACCTCTAAGAGAGCTATTATCTCATCTGCAGAGTAACTAGAAGCTCCAACTCCATTATTGTTGACTACAGTCTCTATATCTGCAATAGAAATGTCATCGAGTCTATGTGTCCTCATGTGCTGCCCAAACACTCGCTCAAACGTTTCAATCCTTGCCGCAGAGACCGTGCCACTGAATTGCTCTGCAGGAGGTTCATCTACTTCCATTGGATCTGCTGTTTCACTGAATAAAGAACAATGTATAGGGGTTGAGAAATCTGTGGTTTGGCTATCAATGATGAAAGATCAAAAGCTTATTAGTTACCTTTCGACATTACTCTCATTTCCATTTTCATTACTCCTGCGTTGATTGCCTCTACGACCACTTGGTGTTCTTTCCTGTTCTGTTCCTGCTTGTTCCCTTTGACGCTCTTCTTCTTGCTCACGTTCATCCATCTCTGTGAGTTCTTGATGATATATTGCAAAGTTCATAAGCTTCAAGGCAGCCTCTGCATCGGATTTAGTAACCTTTCCAAATAGAAAATATCACTTTAAGAGTGAAGCTAACTTCACGACCTGGAGGGCAAAACAGAAGATTTGAGTTTTTTTGTTACCTCTTTGCTCAACTTCAATTTGGCATGTGCTGTGGCAAGACGGATTATTGTCTCTAGAGTTCTGGCAGTTATTGGAAGCGTACCTCCAGTCTACAGAAATGTTGATGGTCATGTCAGATACAAGGTTCCTAAGAGGCAAATACAACACTCATTGTCCAAGGTTAAGTTACAAAATGATTTACCTTAGTATCAGAACCTGCATTTCTGAGATCTGCATATGCTTCTGCAATACGTTCAGATGCCTGAAATTTCAATGCTTGAGTTGAAAAGCTTATCAGAAACATAAAAGACTGTATATTAGAGTTCAGTTTCTCACTTCATCAGTGATCTCTGGCAAAATTCGGTTCTTGGCATAGTGAATGTACTTCTTCAGGAACTTAATCGTAAGAGTTTTATCTTTTGTTTGGCCTCTTCTACTCCTCTCCCCATGTAGCATTCGGTTATACTTAACAAACACTTCACTTTCACCATCTTCCTCTCTCCCATATGGCAAGCTCCCATCTGGCCCTGCCTGACCTGTGGTTCGTTTAAAAGCCAGATATGCTTCAAGACCTGGGTTGTAAAATGTTAAGTACACTGGAAAAGCATGATTTGTAACCTACCTCTATCATTTTGGTAACGATGCATGCGCAAGACATGTTCTGATATCAGGCTGTCGATACCAGCATCCATTTGATCCAACACAATAAACAGCAGATCAAAACGAGAAAGCAACGAGTCTGGAAGTCCAATGTTTTTTGTTGGAGTCAGTGATCTGTCATACTGCAGGCAAAAGAGTAGGATATCAGGATAAGGGACACTAGTCAATAGAGTCAACAGATTATGACAAGTTGCATAACTTACAGTTCCGTATATGGGATTTGCTGCTGCAACCACACTGCATCTAGCATTCAGTGATGCATGGATACCGGCTTTGGCAATTGTTACGGTCTGTTGCTCCATCACTTCGTGTATAGCAACACGGTCCTGATCGTTCATCTTATCAAACTCGTCAATGCACACAATACCTTTATCAGCGAGGACCATTGCACCAGCTTCTAGTCTTCGCTCCCCTGTTGAATATGAGTGGATTTCCATGATAATTAGCACTTTGACCTATTTCTAATTTCAAGTTTGGGCATTTGAAGTTTAAGGGAAAACATGTCAAAAGGCTTTTGCCTGTGCTTACCGGTTTCTTGATCAGAAGTCACAGCAGCAGTTAACCCGACACCGGAAGAGCCACGGCCTGTGGTTGATATAGCCAATGGTGCGATATTCATTATTGCTCTCAGAAGTTGAGATTTGGCAACAGATGGATCACCAACCATCATCATGTTGATATCTCTGAAAGCACAAGATTTGTTTTCAAGCGAAGAAAGTCAGACCAGTAAGACAAGAAGGACCCAGTGAACAGAAGTTGGAATAAGATAACAAGCAAGACTAACCCTCTTAAATGGGTTCCATTCTTGAGGTTCTTTTCAAGACCACCAAGCATCAGTAGAATTACTGCTTTCTTTATCCAAGTGTGGCCGTAGATAGAAGGTGCTAAGGAACTAGCAAGGAGATCAAATGCATCATCTCTTTTTGCAATCTTTTTAATGTTCTGTAGGTCTCTTGGGGTGTATATAGGTGCATTTGCTTCTTTGTTGAGCAGAGCAATATTATTGGCTATGAGGATAGTCCTACACAGAAAGAGCTCGATCAAGATGATCACAGTGAAAAGAACATAATGAACTTCGGAGTGAGTAAGGGCACGCACCTAAAGACTCCATTAACACTACCCTTGCTTTTGCCTGGAAGAGCTTTGTAAATACCAAAAACAGCCACTCTATCACCTGGCTTGCATGAGTCAACAAGGTCATCCTCAGCTATGACATCCACACTTCGTGGAAGCTGACCAGGAGCAGCATTTTCAGGTACTTCTTGAATTGACAAGGTCTGATGATCTTTGTATTTGCACAGGCCATACTCAGTCACCAATAAGTTGCCTTTATCATCCTGAAAACAATAAACTCAGTAACAGGAAAATCTTCCAGCAACTAAGGTAGATGAACAAAAACATGTAATTACCCTTGTTGGATAAACAGACCCGGTAGGTAAACCAACATGGGACGTTATATCTCGATATTCTCGATTGGTAAATTCACCAGTTGATGGACAAAAGTGAACACTTTTAACAACTTTTGGCCTCACAAGAGAACCTGCAAACAAATCATGTAATCATAAACAAGAAGAAGGAAACAACGATTTCACAAAATTCAATACAGTAGAGTGAAAATAAAGAGTTACATTTAGTGACAATGCCCTCAACACAGACCATAGAACCAATAAACTCAGAAAGAAGGTCTCTAGGAGTAACACAGCGAGAGACAAAATGACCTTCAAATCCAATAAGGATTTGTTCTCCTTCCTTTAAGTATTTAGGATCAATATTACGAGTAGCTTCAGTAGCTGCGTCACAAAATGATTGCATATACTCAATTGGATTCTTTAGTATCCTAATACACACCCAAAACCAAAAGTAACAAACTTTAAATCAGAAAAACAGAAATAATCGTGAATCCAATGAAACCCTAAAATCTCAAAAACATAAATAAGGAGACAGAGAGATTAAGGAACCTAGAGGAAGAATCACGGAAGTGGTGATGAATGTCAGAGATATTGATGATAAGACGGTGGCGTTTTAGCTGTAACAATGACTTGATTTCATCCATGTACATCTACACTTGCATCAAATCCATTATTCCAATTTCATTACAGAGCTCGATATATCTTCTGAGATATGGAGATAAGAGAGTTTTGACTTACAGTTTCAAGAAATTGGATAAAATCTCGCTTGTGGCGAAGTCTTGTTTCCTCTGGCAAATCCATTTCTTACCGATTCTCTTCGTTAAGCCTTTGGATCTTCGTCTTCTTCGTAAAACCTGATTTAGTGAGTTCGATTTCGAGAGAGGGCATAAAGGGAGGGTCTTGTTATGGCGGGATGACTTGCTGCCTTTTTGGCGGGAAGAGATACAGTTGTTTTGGGCCAATCTGAATTGGGCCTTACTGTTAAGCACTTTTCATTTTACCAATTTTGGGCTGATATTAATTGGGCCTTTATTCACGAGTTATCTGGCGGTGGCGTTTGATTATAGTTTTAAAATGTTAAATCACCAAACCGGTACTTCAATGCATTTGGTTTTGAGAAAACCAGACCATAATTCGTTTTACTATAGCTCTACTGTTTTTTCTGAAAATAATCAAAGAAATTTGATAAAAACCAGACTAAACCCGTGATTTCAGACACTTTGTGTAGATGTGCACAATCTGGACATATTGATCTGCAACTATATAACTGAATTTTCTTCAATAATTGTAATTTCAAGGATTATTCCGAGACTAACACCATTACTACAAAGATTCTCTTAGTTATGTTTTTATAAATTACGAAAATATGAAACGAACTAAGATACAAACATTCCGTGCAAGAGAGAGAACAAGCAAAATCTGAAATCTCAGCAGCTCAGCAACAATTAAGAAAACAGATGAATGATAAATAAAGTAACGAAACTGGCTAGAGAAAGAAGCTCAAATTTGGGAAACAATAAGCAGCCTTCAAGGAAGATGGAGGTGATGGCAATGTAACGGATGTGGCAGAGAATCTAAAGCTTCTGAAGAAATCAAGGCTTGAAGGCAGAGAAGGCGACAACCGAGTTATGTCCACCAAACCCAAACGAGTTTGATATGGCTGCACCAAAAACAGAAAGACATTATCAGAGAAACTATTGTCGGTTTAATTTTAATGAAGAAGGCAGCCTGGCTTTTCTCCTCACTTACCAACATCAACCTCATGCTGCTGCTTCTCGTTTGCGACTGTGTCAAAGTCCACAGCTTGTTCTGGGTTCTACAATGTGAAATAATGTGTAAGAAACTATAACTAACCCACAAGTTCAAATCTTTTGCAACAGTTCAAAGTTGAAACTGAGGTATCTAAATCCACAAAGAGCGAATCAGTGAAGTCTTTTCTTCGATTCTTATTATGGATTATGATGTAAATGATTTTTGTTTTTAGAAAATGAGAGGTTAAACATACAAATTGGTTGATTGAAGGATGCAGCCATCCAGTGTTAATAGCCTTCACGGTGGCAATGGCTTCTAGACCTCCAGCTGCACCAAGGCAGTGACCTATCATAGACTGTAACAAAAACAGTCATTTACAGGAAATGCAAAACAAACAAATTCATGAAATAGAGGAGAATAAGAGCAATCGATCACTGTAGCCTTGGGAACAAACCTTGGTGGCGTTGATTTTGATTCCTGCAGTGCTCTTGAACACCTTTTTAATGGCATTTATCTCAGCAAGATCACCAGCAAGAGTGGAAGTTGCATGCGCATTGATGTAATTTACCTGAAAAAAAATGTGGAGAGGAATCAAAATCTATGAATAAAAGTAGGAAAGTAACAGGAAATTAGCGGGAACCCTTTGTTTCAGATAGCCATAAAACTTCAGAAGCTTGAAAAGTTTTTGATTTTACCTCCTCAGGTGATACACCAGCATCTTCAAGGCATCTCTCAATACATGAAGAGACACCAAGTCCATCAGCTCTTGGATCAGTCATATGATGAGCATCACAATTAACAGCACCTCCAAGATACTCTGCTACAATTGGAGCACCCCGATTCATCGCATGTTCCAAGCTTTCCATCACCTGTTAGACCATACAACAAATAATATAATCAATGGATCTCTCCAAAATAGCAAGTCACATGTATGAGCCAATCTCATGGTGAACTAAACCAAAGTTAGTAGAGTAGTAAGTTTCAACATCTAAAAGTATATATCCTAAGTATAAGATAACTTATAACAAATCCTTCAGTCTCATCAGATTCTTTGAATTTAGATCAAAACAGACACCCAAACACATAAAGCCAAATGAATGTAAATTTATAGAGTCAATGTGAGAGTAAGAATATTCTGAAACATACCAGAACACCAGCTCCTTCACCCATAACGAAACCATCTCTTTCTTTATCCCACGGCCTTGAAGCGGTTTTAGGGTCATCATTTCTCTGTGACAATGCCCTGCAAGCAACAAAACCTCCCAACCCAATAGGAATAATAGCAGCCTCAGTTCCTCCAGCAATCATCATATCAGCTTCACCACGACGAATGTGGTTGGCAGCAGCATAAAAGCAGTAGTTAGAAGTAGCACAAGCAGTCGAAATGGAGTAGTTTGGACCCATAAGTCCAAGATCAATCGCCAACAAAGCAGAACCCATGTTTGTTATAGCATAAGGTATAAAAAATGGACTTATTCTCCTATGACCTTTCTCAATCAAATTTTGAACTCCATCTGAGAATACAGTTAAACCTCCCATTCCAGTCCCAACTAGTACTCCAGCTTTCCGCTTATCAATCTGCAACAAACCCCAAAAACGATTAATTTCAAATCAATGTTAAAAATTAAAACTTGAGATCAATTCGAAGATAATGTGAATGAGAATGTACTGTGTTAAGCTTATCAACACTAAAACTCAAAATTTGAGTTAGTAGAAGTAAAATTTTCAAGAAAATGTTAAAACTTTAACTCTAGATATACCCAGTTCGATCTAAATTCATCAAATCAATATGAAAAAAATTGAAACTTTGGATCAATTGTAAAGAGAATGAGAATGAGAATGTACCGTATTAAGCTTATCACCACCAAGATTAGCACTTTCAAGAGCTTTTTTGCCAGCAACAATGCAATACTTCAAACAATCATCAAGTCTACGCTCATTCTTACCATCAATATAACCTTCAGAGCTAAACCCACGGATCTGACCACCAAATCGAGTAGGAAACTTGGAAGCATCAAAACGATCAATCAAACTAATTCCACTCTCACCAGACAACAATTTCTCATAGTAAGCATCAACATCATTGCCAAAGACAGATACAAGACCCATACCAGTAATCACAATTCGTTTCTTCGGATCTGTTTCACGTTTAGGAGCAGAAACAGTGGTTGAGGCAGAGATGAATGAGCGTCTTCTGATGGGTCTTGCATTGGTAATCTGATGTGATTGTCGATTTGATGGTCTTAGAAGTGGATTTGGTGGAGAAGCACGAAGAGAAGAGGATTGAAGAGCTTGCATGGTGGATCTAAAGAGAGAACGAGAGATAGGCGATAAGTACGATGTTTTGTGAAAATGGTGTGTGATGTGTGTTTTGTGAAACAGCTTCAGTTCTTCAGATTTTAGGAAGTCTTCTTATTTTATTGGGATTGTAACTTTTTTTGTAAGTCCTTTTATATTTTTATGTGTTTTAGTTTTTGCCGTATATTTTATTGTTTTACTATTTCGTCTCTAAAAAAAAAAAAAAAAAATAGGGTTGAGAGATTATTATTTAATATTTATCCGTTTTTGACTTAATTGGTTTCCGAAAAAAGTAAGTGTAATTGGACTAATTTCTTATAATGGATATAATAAAAAAATTGATTTCATTGATATCAAATCGAGATTACATTTGAGAAACAGATGATTACATAAACACCTATAAGCAATATATACAATATATAGGGAAAAAGACACATAAACTTTTTTTTTGTAAGTTCCTATATATTTTAAAAGTGTTTTGTTTTAGCCTTATGTTTTATTAGTCTACATTTTGGTCACCAGAATATATGGTTGGGAAATTATATTGGCTTCAAAAAGGTTTATTTATCGAATAATCGATATTAAAATTCTATCAAATATCAATATTTTCACTTGTTTTCATTTTGGCTCGAATATTATTTCTGTCTTAGGATTGAATTTTTTCCACTAATATTTACTCAATCACATTTTGGATTAAAGTTTTTCGGAACGTGGCGGATTCGATTTTGGTTTTTGAATCTACATAAAATAACATTACTTTATTCAAACTTACATACACACTTTCGATTCGGTCTTAGATGAATTTGACTTCGGCTATTCAAAATTATGGAGAAATCTTAGTAGTTTGATTTTTACGGGTTATATTGATTTGTTGAACATCTTCACAAAACAAATGCTAAATAATCCAATTTCATCTAAATCCGATGATAACACGTAGAGGAAATAGTATAAATTTTTTTTCTTATTAGTATTTACGTTACATCTTTGTATAGTTCTTTTTAACAGAAACATTTCAAATAAGTGTGACCTTTCAATTTATTATATTTTTAAAAGGAACCCACTAGCCCATTTATCTTACTAAAGAAAACTGAAGTCGAGAACTCGTGCTCAATGTAAAGTTGACACAGCCAATTGCCTCAGATTATGTGAACCTAAACGCTTACAATAGTTCAAGGCTTCGTAGTTCTCTATTCCCTCAAAGTTTAGCCTCCCGTAAAATAAGACATTCCAATGTTGTGCATGAACTTTTCAAAAACACTATCATCTTCTTCTTTTTGTTAAGTAATGTTATTATCTTTTGATTCAAGAAATATTTTATGTCCCCTTTTAAATTTCAAAAACATGTAGACGAAATTACCTATAAAGGGAACAAGTAACCGGAAAATATATACTCTTAAATACCCAATGAAATGTAATTAAATAGAGTTGGGTAAGGTGGGTCAACCGTATTCACGTGGGACATTGATCTTAAATACCCAATGAAAGTTGCAAGTAGAAAGCTGGTCTAAGTTGTTCACCACCCAAGTTTTATTCTCATAAAGTATTATTACACTTTATGTTACTTGCTTGAATGATGTACAATTGTCAACTTTCACAAAAGTATCATATATATATATATAAGTCTATTTCAAATGTTAGCGTTTCTCTCTCTCTTTTCTTTTTATTTTTAACATTTTGACATGCAAACTATTTTCCAATCGTTTGCAACAACCTTGGAAACCCTACTTCTATTTGCATTTAAGGTTTGTTAAATGCAGCAACTCATTTGCATTTTAAATGCAACAACTCATTTGCATTTAACATTTAGTTTGCAACAAACGAATTTTAATTGAAATACTTTAAGTTAAGTGATTATTTGGAAAATATAACTCCCCAAATGTCCCATAGATGAAAATTGTAATTTAAAATAAAAAATAATCATCATAGTCAGCAGAAACAAAAATTCTACCAATAAATTTAGATTTTTGTTGTAGAAATCTCTTTGATATTCCAATAGTTTACTTGTGAAAGCAAATAGAGTTTATTATCACTTGCATTAAATACCTTGGATCACTTTCAAAGAGAAAATTTCCCATCCCTAATTATCTAGACAAGAAATGTTTTAGACAAAGGTCAGTTCTCAAGACATTACCACAACCGAGGACATGCTTTAGAGCCAAACAGGACATCTTCTTTAATTAATTCTCATTACATTTCAACATACTTGGTGGAGGAAAGGTCCAGTGGTTACTATGAGATTTTGTCATATAAAGAAGGACGTTCTTGATAGTAAGAAGGTATTATTTCCTGTAAATATAGACAATACAGTCTTGCTTCAAATTTTCCTCACATATAAAGAGCTCCATTTGAAAGTCTCCATCTTCATTCTCTTTTTTGTATTTCAATGTATCCATTGGGATTCGGTTGGATACGGCAGTTCTAATATATACGATTATATTGTTGTGACATGTGTAGATTTGGAAGATATTATTTGCTCCTGATTGATCTTATGAAGATGATATATAAGCGTAAGAGTTTCAAGAGACTTCCCTCAATTTTTTTTTTCTCGCCAAAGACTTACCTTAATTTAACAGTATGTACTCCCAATTAAAACTCCTCCGACAGCTTGTTTTACAAGTCAATATTAACCAGAAAAAAAAAACAAAAAACTCGGCATTACGTTGACTCAAGCTGTACAAACATAAATTGCACGCAAAAAGACTTTTGACTCTTTCTAGACATATATAAACTATTGAGAATTTGATTCTCGATTTCGTTGGAATCATCCGATAATGACTCAAATTGTAATTAATGTTTGGACAGCGGGTAAAAACCTGGATGCCAAAATAAATTTGTTACACTGAAAAATAATAATTAGATAGCCCAAAATAAGTTCTCTAAGATTAAAAAAAAAAAAAAACAATCTCAAAAAAATAAGTTAACGAGTGATCCTCACGTGAGTTACACGTGTTAGGTTTCTTCTTCCTCGGAAACCCTAATTTTCAAGTTCTTCTTCCTCATGTTAATTACACCACCATCTTTGATTACAAAATTTGCATTTTGACTCATGAATTTCACTAAAAGGATATAGAATCATAAAAAAACCAGAAAATAATTAGAAAAATTTCATATTGAATTGAAAGAATAAAGAATCAAATTTTACATATAAACAAAAACAGAGTTGACACAAAAAAAAAGAGAACCTAACTTTTGTTAGAATCTACAACCACAACACAGAAAGAAAAAAGCAAGCCTAGAGACCAAAACCATAGCTTCGATGATAGACATGAATCTGTATTTCAAAGTTTCGAAAAACGACATCTTCAGATTCAATCTCTTCCATTTAATACCTCTAAGTCCTAAAAACTTCAATTGCGTCCTTTCATTCGTCGTCTTGAATATCGAAAACTTCCCCTTTGCCATCTTTCTTAATCTTTGAGCTCCTTCAAAAAATCGAACTGTACAGAGAAAAGAATTTAGAGTAACTAAATGTTGTTGTTTCTGTTGTTTGTTATAAAGTCTTCGCAGGGAAACAGAAGTTTAATACAAGAAGAAATGAGGGTAATCTGGTAATATAGAGTAGTTGACCAGAAGCGTGTTTCTAATTTTCACTTCCAATGATTCAAAGCAGGTGTTCTAACGTTGGAAGCACTCTGTTTCTTGTCTAAAGAAATTTCCTGGATATGTCATCATTATCTATTTTATTTTTAATCGAAACTGTATATCGTTATCGATTCCTAAATAAAGGTATATAAAATATTATATCTGAATTACGTGAGACTAAAAAAAAAGGAAAAATAAGTTATATCGATTGACCGCTGATGTTAGAGAAGTAGAAGTAGGAATTTTTTTTTTTTCTACGAATGTATTATAAGTTATTCATGAATTTTTAACGTCAGATAATTTATTTTAGCCAATTGTTTTTTTTTAGAAAAGAGGTTTAAGGCACAGAATCAGTTGAAGCCCAACACAATATATCTTATTGGGCTCACGTCAGTCAGATTCTGTTGTGTGCCCTTAAATTATTTAGCTTTCCAAGTTATGTGTTTATCTTACATGTCAATATAAGGTCTTTATATTGAACAGATAAACAATTGAAGCCCAATGTAGAAAGTTTAAGGCCCATAACAGTTAAACAAAGATGAATCAAACTGGAATGCGTAAAGACCCAATCCAAAGCTTCACATTTACGTGCTGGTTGTTATTTTTTTTTTTTTTGGGAAGGTATGTGCTGGTTGTTAAGATTAGAGCATTATTATTGGTGATATGGGTAAGAATGTTTTAATAATAAGTTAATATTAAATTTTAAAGATTTTTAGGTTTGAAGGGTCTTAAGTGTCTATCCATATAGACATTTATATCAAAATTTAAAGACATTAATGTCAGGAATGTACATGGTCTAAGAGTTATAAAATTGAAAATATTATTCAAAATTAGGATTTTAAAATTTTAGGGGCGTTTTAATTAATTAATAGTGTTAATATTTTTCCTTTTAATCAAAACCCCAAAAAAATAGCTCAACAATTTTTTTTCACTTGAACTCAGTTTTAATCCAATTTGGAAATTTGGTGTTAGACCGTGAATTTACATAAAACCTTAAATTAAGCCCGTTGCATAAAAACATTCCTTTTCCTTTTTCATAATAGCATACATCACATAGACAATAGATTCAAATATTCGATAAAACTATCTACTAGCAAAAGCGTGTGGAACCGATGGATCTGTTTTAACTTGTAAGTTATAATTAAAATGTGAGTTTTCTTGAAATGTATTTTTAAAGCAATTTTGTAAGGTACTAAAGAGATTGTGGCAATTATATCTCAATGCAAGATGCGTAAACCTTCAATATTATCGATTTTCTCCAAATTAAAATACTTTTTGTATTTCTTTTTCATATACTTAAATCAGTCAAATTCAGGTGTCTCATGGTGACGTATTAGAGTATCATAAGTCATTACTAACTTTAGATTTGTTAGTCCCTTACTATTTTTATATTTTTCAACATTCGTATAAAACAAAAAAAAAATAACGACATTTGTTAATTATTTTCAAATAAAAAAAGTATCAAAGCTCAACACTCTACTACATTTCAACAAAGAAGATTTTAATGAGTTCAAATCGTTTCTCCTTTTCTCTAGAATTTATGTGAGTACAACCAATACTTTGGCACTAGTTAAAAAAAATTCCGTATAACTTTAAATTCAGTCCGTTAAAAAGTTACTTACAAATTACTATGCACTGGAGCTTCCTAATGGGGACATTTTGTAGTATTATTAATTATAGAAACGAAGATAAAAAAAAAATATATAAAAGGGGTAAAATCAAAGACTTTTGTAAAAAACAACATCAACACAAAAAGACATAACTTATGCGTTTGAGTTACAACACAATTTCATGAATGTCATAAATAATTGTATATTAAGTATGTGTGTGTGCGAGCAGAGTGTGTGTTAAATAAACCCTACCTGACACAACACAACTATAAATAGAGGAAATTTTTGCAAGAAACAAAATATAAGAGAGACTTAACTATTAAGCTTTACCTCTCTTTTCTTAATTTCAAAAAAAAAAAAAAAAATCAAGAAATGGATTATGGAGAAATGAACACTGAGGAATCTACGTCTTCGAAACTTGTACCCGGATACGATCTCACGATGGAATTATCGGGAAGAAGAGATGAGATGGAGGTAAGTGTTTCCTTTAAATGATCTTCTTCTATTTCAATTTTTTCTTACAAAATATAAATGTTTCCGTAAAAACTTAGGGTGTGAAGAAGAGGATGAAAGAGTTTACTGGAGAAAAGGAGGTGGAAACGCTAACCTTGAGAGAATTGATCGATCTCGAGAAAAAGCTTGAAACATTACAAGTTAGCGTAAGTTGTGCTAGTTCAATGCTCTCTTTTATTTATTTTTGTTTGTGTTTATTAAAAATCTAACTTCTTGTGTAGGAAAAGATTCTTGTGGGAGATTTTACCAAAAACAAGAAAAAGATTCATGTGGGAGACATGACTTTGGAGATTGAGGATATCATAGTAATGGAGACATATGTAAGGTATTTGATTCAAAATGTGGAGGATGATATTCTGAAGACTCGAGAAGAATCTAATATTGTAATGGAAGCTTTTGGAAAAGAAGATGGGCGTGTGAAGGTGAGATATTAACTATATATATATATTTTAAATTAATCTACACAACATTAATTATAATGTCTTTAAAAATTAGGGTTTGAAGATGAGGATGAAAGTGTTCATTGACGAGAAACAGTCTGAATACATAGACATGGAGGAATTGATTGAAATTAATAAAAAGCTTGAAGCTCTTCAGGCTTATAAGGTTAGTAGCGTTCGTTTAACGTAACTCATTAGATATGTTTTTTCGTTTGGTCTACAAATGGTTTTCTTAATTTTTTCTGAAGAGTATGGAAGAGATGCATATGAAAGACATGACTGAGGGAGCTAAAGATATAATCATTATGAATGAAATTGTGAAGAAAATGATTGCGAAGAAGGAGGGTTCCTCGTCAAAAACAATGATCATCAACAGTTACTATAATTAGAAAAAAGTATAGCATATAAACTCATTATCGTGGATCACATATGATCAATTTATCGCTTGTTTTCCTTCAAAATATTACCTATAGAAAAATTTGGGGCCTTCTTTCTTAATGTTGTTCGTTTAGATTTTCAGTCGGATTCTCATAATTAAAAGATATATTTCTAATATAATAATGTCTATAGCAATCATTTATTTTCATATATATATTTTAAAAGTTTATATGTAAATGATTTCCACTCTTTAGTTCTCTCTCTCGTTCAACTTGTTTTTTGTTTCTTTCCCTAATCCTTATATCGAAAGAAAAAACTTTTGTCGCTTCTGTATTAATTCTATTAAAAATGTTTGGAACAATATAATTACTTTTAGCTTATCTTTTTATTTATTATTTTAAATTAAAAAATTATAATTGATTAAAATTCTGTTATCCTCCTTTATATGAAAACAGTGGACGAATTCTTTTCTAACAAAACAGTAAAACTGTGTGCGGGAGTTTCCTTATTGGAAAATTTGTGATATTAAGAAAAAAGAAATTTAGGAAAAGGTAAATCAAAGAAATTTAAGGGTAAATTAAATATGTTGAATCTGTCTATAAAGGTTTCTTGTAAAGATACATATATATACGAAACAGATGATAAAACATGGTGTAACTTTAAGTGCGTCAAACGTGAATATTATGCATTTATAGAAAGTTTAAAATGCGTATGTATATATGTATACATTTCATAGTGATTTAAAAAAAAATTGAGTCGGTGATTGATCCGAGATGGATAAAAAAAGAATTATACGCACAAATTTAGGAGTAAACACAATAAGCAAGAGTTTGCTAATGCAACAAAAAAAATTAAAAAAAAAATCGTGGTTTTCATCAAAAGAAACAGAAAAGTTAACATTGACATAGAGAGACATTACCTAATAGTAATATATGCCTTTTAACAACAACAAAAAAAAAAGATATTACCTTAATGATTTTACATAGTCAGTACAGTACATCTATAAATAGAAGAAGACATTAACTAGTACTCATCAAAGTACTAGAAAACACAAGATTGTTAAATATTAATTACATAATGAAAGAAATTCAGCATTTAAATTAATATGGATAAATTATTCAAATGTCAAAAGGAAATGATAGATAATCATATTGCAGAGATGGATCTAAATCGATGTTCCCAGCTAATAAGAAAAAAGAGAATTAATATAGATGATGATCATCATTATCATAGATCATATATTGACAAAACAAATGTTGAAAAAGAACATGTATTGACCACAAAACAAAATTGTGTTTATGTTTCTTCTGCATATCTTGCTCTTCGTTACTTTTAATATTTTTTACCGAGTCAAGTTCAAGAGTCTCACGGTGACGTATTAAAGTTTAGCAAGTCACTACGTACCTAGCGATAATTAGATATTGATAGTGATTCTTTATCAAAAAAGATATTGATAGTGATTTCCATTCTAAAGCATTATCAAAAACTCAACAGTTTTCTTCATTTCCGCAAAGAGGATTTTCATGACTTCACATAATTTCTCCCTTTCTCTAAACGTATGCTACTACAACCAATACTTTCGCATTAGACGAAATAAATTAAAACTTTAAATCCAGTCCGTTGAAAAATTAGTTACAAACTGTAGTATGTTGTTTATATAAAAAATAACAAATTACTATGCTGTAGTGGACCTTCCTAATTGGGACATTTGTGGTATTACTAATAATAGAAACGAAGATAAAAAGAGATAAAAATCAAAGACTTTTGTGAAGGACAACATTAACACAAAAGACATTACTTATGCGTTTTAATTACAACATAAGTTCATAAATATTTTTATATTTTGATCACACACTTTTTTAAATATCATATATAATTTTCGGTTTATTTAAATCTTACAACATTCAATTACTACAACAAATTCAAATATAGTCAATTTGATATTTAAGCAAATGTATAGTGAAATATTCTTCTACTGATATCATTTAAGAAAATGATTTACAAACTTCTATCGAATCTATGAATTAGATGCAATAAAATATATTGACTTATTATATATAGTTTTTAATAAGTTAAAAGAGTATGTGTGTGCGCGCGCGAGTGTGTAATAAATAGCTTATCTGACACAGCACATCTATAAAAAGAGGAGAATTTTGCAAGAAACAAAATATAAGAGAGACTTAGACATTGAGCTTTTCCTCTCTTTTCTTAATTCAAAGAAGAAAAAAATGGATCATGGAGAAATGAACACTGAAGAAACTAGGAGAGAAAGATACGATCTGGAGGTAAGTGTTTTCGTTTAATGATCTTCTATATTTCATTTGTTTATTTCTACAAAATATTACGGTTCTAGTAAACACATTAGGCTATGAAGAAAAGGACGAAGGAGTTTATTGGAGAAAAAGAGATAGACAATCTAAACTTGAGAGAATTGATTGACCTCGAGAAAAAACTTGAAACTTTACAAGTTAGAGTAAGTAGTGCTCGTTTTAACAATCTTTATATGTAATTTGTTTATGTTTATAAAAAATCTAAACTTTTTTTTTGTTTAATTGGATTTTGTAGGGAAAGATTCCTGAGGGAGATATGACTCTGGAACCTCTAGATATCATAGTTATGGAATCATATGTTAAGAGAAGGATTCATATAATACAGGAAAAGACTTTCAAGACTCAAAACGAATTTGATATTATAATGGGAGCTTTTGAAAAAAAAAAAGGTCGTGTGAAGGTAAAATGTTTGTTAATCTTTCTAGTTATGTCTACACAACATTAATTATAATGTCTTTAAAAAAATTAGGGTTTGAAGATGAGGATGAAAGTGTTCATTGATGAGAAGGATTGTGAAGACATATACGAGGATGATTTTATTAAGATCTACGAAAAGCTTGAAGCTCTTCAGCCTGATAAGGTTAGTAGCGTTCGTTGAACATATTTTCTATTTATTTTAATTTTGGTCTACAAAGTTTTTTCTTAATTTTAAAAAGAAAAGTTTGGTTGAAGAGCGTGGTAGAGAGGCGTATGAAAGACATGACGGAGGAAGTTAAAGATATAATCATTATGAAAGAGATTGTGAAGAAAATGATTGCGAAGTGGAGGCGTCCTCATCTAAAATGGTGATCATTAAGAATTATTAGAAAAATTAATAGCATATAAATTCATTATATTGTAGATCATATATGATCAATGTATTCGCTTTTTTCTCCCTTCATAATATTCATAGAATAATTTGGGGCCTCTTTTATCAATGGAGGGAATTGAATGTTCGTTTCGATTTTCATAATTAATTGATATATATCTAAAATAATGTCTATTTTCTATTGCATGAATTTCTTTTCATACATTTTAAAATTTTATGTTTGACAACAAGATATACTGGAAAAATCTATCTGACTCCTCATTTGAATGAATTCCAATCTTAGGTTCTCTTTTTCTCGTTCAACTTTGGTTTTTTCTCAAATCCTTTAATCAAAAAAACCTTTGTGTGTTCTCTATTAGTTCTATTAAAAAGGTTTGGAACAATAGAATTATGTTTAGCTTTTCCTTTTTTTTTCTTCTTATTTTAAACTGAAACATTATATTATTGATTTAAATTCTTATATCCTTTATATGATAACAGTGCATGAATTCATTTCTAATAAAACTGTGTGCGGGAGTTTCCTAATTGCAACAGTTGTGATAGTAGGGAAAAATAAAACATTTTGGAAATGTAAATCAAAGAATTTGTGGTGAAATATGTTGAATTTTGATTATATAAGTTTCTTGTAAAGAAATTATAGAATAAAAAAAAGTTTGTATTACTACATTTTAACCCAAAAATGTATATAGTACTACACAGTATTGAGCTTACATGTCACTCACATTCATATATCAACATTTTGGATTAACTGGTTACGGTCATACTGATTTATTTATTGGGCTTTTTTACCAAAATTTCTCATGTCTTGTTATTTACTTTACTTATATATTATACTATTTGTTGTCTAATATTCCGATATGTTCAGTTGGTTTATATCCAAATGTCATGTGTATTATTAAATGCATCAATCAAACGTGAATGTTATGAACATATAGAAAGTTCAATGATGCGTCATAGTGCAATTTCAATAAAGTTTTTTTGTCTGTAAATTCGAACCGGTGATTGATCCGAGATGGATAAAAAACAAATTTAGGAGTTAGCACTTAATAAGCAAGAGTTTGTTAATCTTTTTAAAAGTCTTGGTTTTCACGAAAAATAAACATAGAAATTACTTAATGAATTTCACAAAGTTGACAAAGTACATCTATAAATTGAAGAAAGCATTAACTAAAATTCTGATAGTCTATGGCCTTTTACCCAAAAATATATACACAACTCCGTCACAATAGTTTGGCACTTAGTCCATAGGTTAAATTTAAGATATACCTAATTGTTCCAATTAATTTTTAATTAAGTAACGTTTAATTCATTTAAACATTTGATATTCTTTTTATGAGACTGGTACATCTGGATTTAGCTATGATTAATACTGAACGGAAAAAAGTTTCCAGCATCAACTCGCCACACTCTTGAAGAAACGTACGTCATCACTTGGTTCAGGTTCTTTCAATCATAGAAGATTCACTTGGCTGCTACTTTTGTTTCTTCAATTTCTTGTAAACACCTTATCTCCTTTTCTTCTCACGTTGTAAACTCCAAATGATGGCCACTAACAGAGAAAGAAAAGATCAATGTAAAAAAAAAAATGAACAAGAAGAGTTGATTTCATATACAATATGATGACCGTAATCATTAATTCATTATCATGGATTATATATTAGCAAACGTTTAGAATAGTTTGTATATGACGACCATAAATAATTCAAAACTGACGGTAAGTAATATTAGGTAGTTAAAAAATCCGTAACTAAAACTCTAAAAGCAATAAATTGCAGTGATAAACTTTCTTTTGCTAAAATATATATCTACTTTTTCATCCCGGGCACCTAAATTAATCATCACATTTATTATCTATATGTATCTTAAACTAATCACTTAATACAATATTACAAATGAATCAAAGAACTGGAATAACTTATATACTTATCCATAAAAACAGTGAAGTACCTCCATAGTAGCACTTTCAGAAACAAATAAGGGTTGCATTAGGAAAGTTTTTAAAAAGTGAAAGGATTATTTCCTCTTTAAAAACAATATAATAAATTTATAATCAAGTTAAGCTATAATGACAGTTTGGCCGAGTGGTCTAAGGCGCCAGATTTAGGCTCTGGTCCGAAAGGGCGTGGGTTCAAATCCAACAGCTGTCAAGATTTTTTTTTTGTTTTACTCCTTGATCGTCTTATTTTCAATCAATAGAACGCTTTTTTTGACATCCAGTATAACGCCTTTTGTATTTTCTAAATATGGTTGTTGAATGGCTCAAATATGGAAAAAAAAATAGTAATACTTTTAAATAGTGATGTCAATTAGAGTTGAAAACTTGTGGATTACCCTAAACCTGCACTGATGTGGGGCGGGTTAGAGTTCATGTTTTGATTGTCCAAAAAACGGATATTGCGGGTTGATCCGTCACGGTCTATAGTCTTTGATGGACAAACCCGCATGGGTTGCGGGTTGATCCGCGGACTGATGAGGTTACACGGTGAAGACAAAAATATAGTAGGAAATACCTTTTCAGATTGATTTTATTTTATAAATTTTGAAGAATATATTTTGTTTTCTTTTATTTTAATAAAATGGAGACGTTGACAATGCTCAAATCAATTTTATATTTGAATTTTTGAAAATTTGTTGATTTAATTATGCATTTTATGATTTTTGTTACTATTTTCTTTTTGATTTATGATAGATATTAGATATATTTATTTTATTATCGATAAATTTATATTGTAAAGCTTTAATTTTTTGGTTATTAATTTGATTTTAAATTCCGCGGACAATCCAGTTAAACCGCGGTTATAGTGCAGAGCGGGTTATGGTTATAAGTTTAGAACTCATGGGTTATAGCAGGCCAACCCGCTAATAACCGCAAATTAATTCAATTCGCAATGTACGGGTTAAACAAGGTGGACTAACCCATTTTGACATCCTTACTTTTAAATGGGTCAAGGTCAAGTAAGCATAATACGAATTTAAATAAAAAAAATTAGTGTATTGTTAAATGAAACAAAGTCAAGTAAAGCATAACATTCGGGAAAGTATAATATTAATGGGTGACGATCGAGTGAGCACGGTATCCGGGAAAAGGTTCTCCAAATGAACTTATATCAACGTATGGCCAGACTCCTCAATACAATATGTCAACAATTATTTTTAATATTGTCGAAAAAATTATTAACTCGCCTATATTTTTTCTATCCACTCAGCCAATTTTAAACGCCATAAATCATATATTTAGCAGACGTGAATTGTGAACATAAGATTTTAATACTTCTATCTAAAATGGAGTGTCAAAATAATTGATAATTGAGAAAATAAAAAGCTTCTGACAGAAGAATTTTGTTTTCCCTTTTTTCGGATTGGGAAAAAAAAAAAGAAAAAAAAAATGTTTGGCAGATTGCTTTTACGAAACACAACTTGTTTATAAAAATCACATCAAGACAGCTACTAATAAGCTTTTGATTCCTCTAGTCAGAAGTTTGAAGACGTGTGAATGAATTAAATTCAATAGGCTTAAAACCGAAGATATATTTAGACATTTTTTAAAGATGATAATTGTTTTGTCATTGAGTATTCAATAGTCAATACTATGTTGAGCACAATCGTTTCAATTTCAACGATTGCTACTCTTTGACCAACCAATACCAAAAAGGCTTTCTTTTTCATTTGCCAAACTCGAAAAAAATCCTTTTCAAACACACGCATTTATATCATATAATAATTCAACTATGATAAAAATTACTATATAGAAAATAATATAAATAGGATAAAGAGTACTATAGATATTTATTTGGAAGTGAAACACAAACTACTGTAGTAAAAACTAAAAACATGTCATGGTCATATATGAAATGGCTATATACATTGTGAGATTAACTGAATGTGATATATAGTACAAAGATAGAGACATTGGAGTATTAGTGGAAACACATTATAGTGGCTTTATATGCAACTTGACCGAATCATCAATGATGTGAATTATGGAACTATATACATTGCGTCTTTGGCCTTGTTCACATCCGTGACATGATCCCTCAAATATATCTCGTGCGCATATTCTTATAAATAAACATATGACCGCGTCTATATATATACATATTTTTATATAAAATAGATAGATAGACCATTATCTCATAATAGTTTATCACTAAATTCAACTCTTCTAAACCATGACGTCACTCTCAGTGACCGTTTTGATTTCAACTCTCATCTTCTTTTTCTTCTCTGGCTTTGCATTTGCTAAACAGAGCTTTAAACCAGAGATTGAAGCTTTAAGATCCTTCAAGAATAGCATTTCTAACGACCCTTTTGATGTATTATCGGATTGGACCACCACCGGTTCGGTGCAGCACTGCAATTGGACCGGAATCACCTGTGATCGTACCGGTCACGTTGTCTCAATTTCCCTGCTGGAGAAGCAACTTAGTGGTGTTTTGTCTCCAGCCATAGCAAATCTCACCTATCTCCAGGTTCTTGATCTCACTTCAAATAACTTTACCGGAGAAATACCTGCTGAAATTGGGAAAATAACCGAGTTAAACCAGCTTATTCTTTACTTAAATTATTTCTCTGGTTTGATACCATCTGGGATTTGGGAGCTTAAGAATCTTGTGTATCTAGATCTGAGAAATAATTTGTTGACTGGTGATATTCCTGGAGCAATATGCAACACTAGTTCTTTGGCATTAGTAGGATTTGCTAACAACAACTTAACCGGGAAAATACCAGAATGCTTAGGAGATTTGGTTCATCTCCAAATTTTCTTAGCTAGTGTTAACCGGTTCAGTGGTTCAATTCCGGTATCAATTGGTACTCTGTCTAATCTAACGGATTTTGACCTGAGTGAAAACCAGTTAACCGGTAAAATACCGAGAGAGTTAGGAAATCTCTCGAACTTACAAGCTCTAGCTTTAAGTGATAACTTGCTGGAAGGAGAAATACCGGCTGAAATCGGAAACTGCACGAGCTTAAACGAACTTGAGTTGTATAATAACCAGTTAACCGGGAGTATACCAGCTGAATTAGGAAATTTGGTTCAGCTGGAAGCACTCCGGTTATACGGGAACAAACTCAATTCTTCAATACCAACCTCATTGTTTCGGTTAACGCGATTAACCAATTTGGGATTATCAGAAAACCAATTGGTTGGACCAATACCGGAAGAAATCGGTTATCTTAAGTCGCTTAAAGTCGTTACGTTTCAAATCAACAACTTAACAGGAGAGTTTCCACAGTCAATCACAACCTTGAAGAACTTGACAGTAATAACGATGGGGTTCAATAATATTTCCGGTGAGCTCCCGGCAGATCTAGGGCTTCTTACAAACCTTCGGAACCTTTCCGTGCACGACAATCTTCTTACTGGACCAATACCTTCTAGCATACGTAACTGCACCAATCTTAAAGTCCTGGACTTGTCTCACAACCAGATGACTGGCAAGATTCCGCAGGGATTAGGACGGATGAATCTTACGCTTCTTTCTCTTGGGCCGAATCGGTTTACCGGAGAAATTCCAGATGATATCTTCAACTGTTCAAACCTGGAGATTCTAAATGTGGCAGAGAACAACTTAACAGGAACTCTGAAGCCATTACTTGGGAAGCTTCAGAAACTTAGAATGTTGCAAGTTTCATTTAACTCTCTCAATGGAATGATTCCTCGAGAGATCGGGAATCTGAAAGAGTTGAATCTCTTGTACCTTCAAGCTAACCGTTTCACAGGGAGAATCCCAAAGGAAATATCGAATCTCCCTCTCCTCCAGGGGCTTGTCCTGCATACAAATAATCTCGAAGGTCCAATTCCTGAAGAAATGTTTGATATGGAGAAGCTCTCGCTGCTTGAACTATCCAACAACAAATTCACAGGTCCAATTCCTGTCTTGTTCTCGAAGCTCGAATCGCTTACTTACTTGAGTCTTCAAGGTAACAAGTTCAACGGGTCTATACCTTCAAGCCTCAAGTCACTTTCGCATCTCAACACATTTGATATCTCCGACAATCTTCTTACTGGAACCATCCCTGACGAGCTATTATCTTCGATGAGAAACATTCAGCTTAACCTCAACTTCTCAAACAATTTCTTGACTGGAACCATCCCAAAGGAGCTTGGAAATCTTGAAATGGTTCAAGAAATCGACTTTTCGAACAATCTCTTTGAGGGGTCTATTCCAAGAACTTTACAAGCCTGCAAAAATGTCATCTTACTGGATTTATCTCGGAACAATCTCTCAGGTCAGATCCCAGATGAAGTCTTCAAACAAGGAGGAATGGATATGATCATAAGCTTGAATCTTTCAAGGAACAGTCTCTCTGGTGGAATACCTGAGAGTTTTGGGAACTTGACGCGTTTGGTCTCCTTGGATCTCTCTAGTAACAATATCACAGGTGAAATTCCAGAGAGTCTCGCCAATATTTCGACTTTGAAACATCTCAAACTGGCTTCAAACCACCTCAAAGGCCATGTACCTGAATCCGGTGTGTTCAAAAACATCAATGGCTCTGATTTGATAGGAAACACAGACCTCTGTGGAAACAAGAAGCCTCTCAAGCCATGTATGATCAAGAATAGCTCAAGCCACTTCTCAAAGAGAACCGCGATCATCTTAATCGTTCTTGGATCAGCCGCGGCTCTTCTTCTGTTACTGCTTCTTGTTCTGGTTCTCACCTGTTGCAGAAAAAGGGAAATAAAGAGTGAGAATTCATTAGGGTCTTCATTACCAGATTTGGATTCAGCTCTGAAGCTAAAGAGATTCGACCCAAAAGAGTTGGAAATAGCTACAGATTCTTTCAACAGTGCCAACATCATTGGTTCAAGCAGCTTAAGCACAGTGTACAAAGGTCATTTACAAGATGGTACAGTGATTGCAGTAAAAGTATTGAATCTGAAACAGTTCTCTGCAGAATCAGACAAATGGTTCTACACAGAAGCCAAAACATTGAGCCAGTTAAAGCATCGAAACCTCGTGAAGATCTTAGGGTTTGCTTGGGAAAGTGGCAAAATGAAAGCTTTAGTACTTCCATATATGGAGAATGGAAGCTTGGAGAACAAGATTCACGGCTCTGCTTCACCGATTGGATCGTTCTCTGAAAGACTCGATATTTGTGTTCATATTGCAAGCGGAATCGATTATCTTCATTCTGGATTTGGTTTCCCAATCGTTCACTGCGATCTAAAGCCAGCGAATATACTGCTGAACAGTGAACGTGTTGCTCACGTCAGTGATTTCGGAACTGCTCGGATTCTAGGGCTTCGTGAAGATGGAAGCACTACAGCTTCAACCTCAGCTTTTGAAGGCACAATTGGTTACTTAGCTCCAGGTAAAGTACTCTATAACCCAAATTAAAACCTCTTCTCTTATCTATGGTCTAATTTCACACTCAATTTTTCATGATCAGAGTTTGCTTATATGAGGAAAGTGACAACAAAAGCTGATGTCTTTAGCTTTGGAATCATAATGATGGAGCTAATGACGAAACAGAGACCAACTTCGGTGATTGATGAAGAATCACAAGGCATGAGTTTGCGTGAATTGGTGGAGAAATCGATCGGAGATGGAACACAAACAGGGATAATTAGGGTTCTTGATCCAGAACTAGGGTCTACTATCGTTTCTCGAGAACAAGAAGAGGCCATTGAAGATCTGTTGAAGCTTTGTTTGTTTTGTACAAGCTCAAGACCTGAAGATCGACCTGATATGAACGAGATTCTTACAAATCTGATGAAGCTTAGAGGAAAGATCATTTCAGTTGATGATGATAGAGAAGTTTAGCAGCAAACTTGAGATGGACGAATACGGTTCTGGTTTGTTTATGTTTTCACAGAAATTGAAAGAAAAAAAAATATGTAATTTTCTTTTGGCATAAGGTGTTTAAAAATTCGAACTTGCTTGTTCTGTATAATTTGATCTAGCTTGAATGAAGAAATATGTAACTCTATGGCAAAACCATAATACATATAAACACAAATAACTAATTTCACGTATGACATATATTAGGCTACTCATACATTTTATACACTCTTAATACAGGAAATCTCTTAAGAGATTACTAACTAGTCTTGTGACTCATATCTATTTCTATGCTTTGTTTCTTGTCTCTATCCTCTTTGTCTTGTGATGAAAGAGTTGGAAGATTAGGAACTCCTTCAAGGTTCTTCATGTTTTTGTCATCAAGATAATGTTGATAAGCAAATGAAATGAAACCCCAAATAGCTAAAATGATGGAGATAAATTTAGTGCCATCCATTTTATCATGAAACATTACTACTGCTATCATCGTAACAATTGGTAATCCCACCGCGGAGTAGGTATTCTTCTTTAAAACTTTGCGGAGTATGAGCTGCACTAGAGATAGAAGTAGTCCACTCATAGCAGAGTAGCGACGGTACATCGGAAGCCTATGGCATATTTGGGTTTAGAAACATGTGTTGCTTGTGATTCATTGTTGAACAAAAGTAGAGTAGAGGAAATGATGAGGTGAAACAGAGAATTCACTATGAAAGGAGTGAACTTTTGTGAGTTGAGGATATATGAGAAGAAAGATGTAAAACCTAACTGTGAAGCCCAAATGAAGGAGTAAGTAGAAACCCGTAAGTAGAGCAGACCAAACGAGGAAAGGTAACATTTTGCTGATATGCTGATACTAATAGTCCAATGCCAAACTGGTCCAATGGTAGTGAATGAAGACATATTTCTGAAACTTGTATTTGTTGGTTGTTGTTGTAGTTTCTTCAGGTTGTTGTGTGATGGTTGAAAAGAAACCAAACAGAACAAGAACATGGAAGCCAATGATTGTAACTAAAGATCCCATCCATTTGCTCTTTCCACCGTTTTTATAGTATAATCTACCAAGAATTGTAGCTGTTGCTTGGCAAGAGAGAACAAAGAACGAATAAACGCAGACACGAAGCCATCTCTTATGAATTTTTCAATATAGGTACTGATGATGATGATTCACCATCCATGATGATTATGATAGTCTGTGATCTGCTTAAGCTGAGAAAATTAAAGAGAACACACTTATAAAAGATTTTTACATGTTTTAAGGATGTTTTTAGAAAACTGATGCTTCATACTTGTCACTTGGAGTTAATCAGAAATTTTCCATGGCTGATCTTTACCGACCGGCACATATTCGTAGTGAAAGATATGGTGCATGGTGTTTTAATAAAATTTGGAGATTCTAATTGCGTTAGCTCCAAAATTATTTATATAGATATACATTTTAGATTACAAAGATCCAAAATTGAGAATGTCACCCTTATTAAATCCCTTGGTAAGTAGTTAACTGATGACTAACTAGACTCCACTGGAATATAGCAAATTAGCTGTGTGTGAGTTTCGTATTGATTAAACAACTCTCATTTAATACTTCATCTAGGACTCTTATGTTGTAATGTCATTGGTAACATCTTTCAGTAGGCATTTAGTTATTAAATTGATAAATTCACTAAAGAAACTTTGATGTTGACAATAATATCAATAAGCACCGGTGGGACTGGCAACACATTTGAGAAGAGTGAAGAGATTTCGGATTAGTACTTATGTGCTAAGGTAACATGCATGGAAAGTGAAAACTGGTTGAAAAATTAAGATTGGGACTTTTCAATTTGATTAATACGTTAAAATAACTATACATTTTTGGAGGACACACAGATTGTTTTCTTACTGCTTACAAAACAATATAAAGAAACTATATGGAACAAAAATCGAAAACAATCACTTCGAGTTCATATGGCAGTTCTTGGTGTTGCCTCTGTTGAACGACCACCAAAGCTGAATGTGCACAATAAAATATCCACAAAGCTAACTTGCCTTTCTTCCTATTTAGCTTTGCTTTGATGAAACCCCAATGAAGAAACACAAAAAACAACGCTTCTACCTGCAAATGATAAATGTTCAACAGTTCTAATAAGATTTTTGATGAGGAGTAAATGGCAATGAGACGATTTGGGGACTCACACTTTAGCGATGAATTTGAAGAAGAACGTAAGAAAAGCAATAGAGAGGAAGAGCAATGGCAATCCCAGCTATGAAGTTAGAGAAAAGCCGTTTGTTGTCTGTTGCGGGTACGAAAACCGTTTTGAGTGTGTTGGTTAGTTCAAAGAGACGGTAAGATATCTGGAGAACAAGAAGAACACAGATGTTTCAGAAAGTTAGTAGAAAAGACCTGGGAGAGAAAAAGTTTCAGTTTCTTACGAGGACATATATTGCAGTTGTGAGCATGAAATTGAGCATAGGGTATCCCGGAATAAGAGAGAGAAGCCATTTTGGCTGCCCATCAGGCATGTTTGATCTGAAAATTGGTGTGTTTAGTTCATCAAGTGATCTAATAAGCTTCTAGGAAACAAGATTTAAGTCGCCAAAAAAAAACCTTAGCCATATATGAAATTGGGAAATGTAAGTCTCTAAAGTGATCTTGCCGAGCCACCTGCACAGAAAAATGTTAAGAATATTACATGAAAATGAAGCAAGCATACCAAACCAGACCTTAGCTTAAATATAAGTGTGAGTTGGGCTTACGCGAAGAGAGTCAATGAGACACTTCGAAGCTGGTGAGTGAAATTCCGAAGGCATATGTAAACACTAGAACCCAAAAACCAAATGGCGAGTCATGTTTCAGTTTCAGTTTCAGCAAGTGAAATAAGTGACAGATATAAAGACGAAAGATAGAATTTATGCACACACGTGATGGGGATCCAAGATGTATAAGGATGATACATGTTGTAACTAGTCTTGTCCAGCTTGTAGATACGTTCATACCACACATAGCCAACCTAAAATGTGACCAAACCGAAAAAATATAACAATATGTATATACGGATAGTGCAGTCAATAAGCTAAAAGATGACTAAAATGACTTACAAGCACAGCAATAGTTACGATAGCGGTCTTTATGGATAGTCTTTTCTTCGTTTCACTGTCCTCTAACTTCTCCATCCATCTCTCTACCTAGAGAACGATCCCAAGTTTTGAAGTTCATTACATCGGCAGTACAAAAAATAAAAATAGGAAGTTTGTTTCTGTTTAGAACTTACAGTTGGGTGATAATACGCATAAATCATTCCGATGATCCATATGTAGCGGTCAAGGCCTGATCTGAAGTGCCATTCATGCAGACGATGAAGATCGGGTTTTGCAGGGTCACTGTAACCTGCAGTTGTTCACAAGCAATTTCTAAATATTAGAAAACCCGTTCCATTATCGAGTATATGATCAGATATTGAGAAGTTAACCACCTAGCAAAAATGTTAATGGACCCCAGAATATTTCAAAAGCTCCAGGAATTTCCCACAGCAAAAAGACAACAAGGAAGCATGAAAATATCTTCAGAGCCATCACAGATCCTATCTCATTGTACTTGCTGAAGATACCCAGAGCTCCATAGACCATCAGAGTGAAGAGAGTGTGCATTGGGCAGATGTAATACAACATATAATCGTTGTTGAGAACAATACAACAAAATGCTACAAAGAAGTTCAGCCTCCACATCATCTGTAGGAGAACAAGATTTTAGATGTGGAAGCTAAAGTACAATGACGAGGGTTCATCATGGAGTGAGTAGTATCACCTGTGCAAAACGAGCTACAGAGAAATCCTTTCTGACATAGTAGTACGAGAAGTTTCCAAAACCAGTCATCCAAACATAAGCAGCAATAAAGATACGGATTGCATTGTATATCTCAGCCGCAGCAAAGTAGTGATACAATAAGAACAAAACCTGTTAAAAAGTAAGACATGAGAACGATATCTAGAAAGTGGCAATGAGAGCTGTCATATTGCCAATAAAAGGTCAATACAAGAAAAACTTGCCTGCATCCATCCTTTCCACTCTTCGGTCTGGTGGCGATTAAGGTAAAGAATGGATTTCCCAGTTATAGGTGACTTGTCATTGTGCTTTTTGAGAGATGTCATGGCTGATACTATGATGAGAAGAACGTAGAGAAAAATGAAAAGGTCGCGGTTGTAATTCTGTCAAAGGATACTAAGTCATATGAGCAAAAGCTTTCAAATATTTGAAATAGATATTCTTTCATGGATGGACTTCATATACATAGCGGGTGAAATAATTTGGTACCTTGGTAGAATCTCCAAGAAATTCTGTGCGGTCACAGATATAGAAATATATTAAGATTGCCCCAAACTCCGACCTAGGTATGATTATTAATGTTAATATAAGATACCAAACAAGGAGATTGTTACTTCTTGAGGTAGCTTTGATTTACATTGCCCTCAGGGTTGCTCGATGTTCCAGCAAAAACGAATCTTCCATAGTCAAAAACCTGTGGTTCGATCAATCATAGACACCCTAGCATGAGAACTGCTCAAGAATTATAATAAACAAAATAGAGAACAAATGATGAGCTGGTAACACCAACCTGATTATGTTTGTTCTGATTGATGAATTATGAAACCTTACAGATGTCGATCGGGAAAGACCTCCCTCCAACAAATCAGCTTTGTCATCATCCTTCTCTGCTACACCTCCCAAATCAACCAGATTATTATCCGAGTGACTGCATTATAAGAACATAACTCTTTTCAAGACTAAGTCGAAAGAGAGGAAGTTACTGAGAATATCACATTGCAAAAACTTACGGTTTCAAAGGAAACCAAGTTTTTCTGTACGCAAGTAGCTCCGAGTATATCCAACCAATAAATATTGGGATAACTCCAAGTAGAAAAGATACCTACAAAAATTTCACTACAAAGTTAAATCTTATAAATTGAAGTCAATCAATATCCAGCCAACTCAAAAATGTTTCAAAGCTACTAGAAAGTCACAAACAAAGACTCAACATCAATCTGTATTTGCTACTTGTACTTGCTCTGTCAAAGATGCTAATGAGACTAAAGAATCTGTCCTATGCTTTAGACTGACTTTAAGATTATAAAAATCACTTTTTAAAGTTTCACTCTAACTAAAAATGATGGCTTTAAAAATCACAGTCACAATAGTACCTAGCCATATAAGTCAACCTAAATCGAATGAGCATTGAACCGAAATTACCAACAACAACAACAAAAACAAAAATTTAGTACGAATATGAAGTTTCTCGGGAAATTGAACCTGGCCCGGCGTAATAGGTCCCGGATCCACCATTTTTAACGAACTTTATTCAAAACTTCTGAACTGTAAACAAACCAAAGACGAACAATTTTATGTAAGCGAATTCGAAACTAAAGGAAAATAAATAATTTTGAAATTTGAGAAATAATCTCCAAGATTTGAAATCACCAGAGATTGAGACGAAGATGGTGATACGATAGTGATCTCTAAGAGACTATCATAATAAATATTACAGAGAGAGAGAGAGAGAGGAGAGAGATGTACAAGTGTTTGCTTGAAGAAGAGAGAAAGATGTTCGGCGAAGCGTCGTTTTCAATCGCCGGCGACTTATTTTTTCCGAGCGATTTGTTCTCTGGGTAGAGAAGACAGTGACGAGACAATAAATTTTCGTCTGGTAAAGTTTCATTATAAGGTCCTTATATTTATTTATATTTATAAATTTCAATTATAAATTTGAAAATTTACAAATCTGGATCCATTTACACAGTTTTTTTCTTAATTATTTCAGATGACCGACAATAAAGGTTGGTACAATAGTATTAACCTTTTAAAGTAAATAACGTGATAACAAAAATATTTTCTTTTCTTCTTTTTGGTTGAAAAATTATAATTAATTTCTTCGTAATTTCTCTTTTGATAATTTAGAAAAATGATCGTTGAAATTACATAAATAAAAAAACTGTGGTTAGTGGATCCAACATGTCGTGAACTGAAGATGGAGTTGTCAAGCAACTAACCGGTCATCCCTTACATGATACGCCAAGGGATAATGTTTTCTTTGATATTATTGACAAATTATTGAATTGTATCAAATCTATATAAGATACAACCATATGTACGATCAATTAAATATGACAAAAATCGATATGTTGGTTCCTTAATTCTTACTTGAAAGAATTCAAGGTCCTACTAATTGAAGATTAATTAAATCGAATTATCAATATAACCGGGTCGAGCACATGAAGAGAGACGTATGAAATCAATTGAATTTCGTAGTAAACACCTAATTATTGGTTGAGATGAGTCGGTGAGGTTGTGAGACCCAAAAAAAATCATTTGCTTTTGGTATTCGATTATTTTTTTTAGATATGAAGTTATGTCCTTTTCCTCATTAGTTAAACTGGCTCAATCTTTTTGATAAAATACAAAGGAAGTAATGAACAGAGAGATTCACGAAGGATGTTTTGGTACTATATATTTAACAAAAATATTCAAAGATAAAATTATTGTAATAAATGGAAGAGACTCCATATTATGTTTAACATTACTACATTATAATCCTAAAGCTAGTTACAAAAATATGCATATACATGAAGAAAATAAATAAATAATACCATCACTTATTAAGTTATTATGCATCTGACTTGTTTCTGTATATGTTTTATATGTTATAATTCTTTATCATCAAGGCTCTTGCTTAAAGAAAACTGAAGGAAACATCTCCTTCAAGAGCTCGAACTCATTCTCATTGTGAAACTCTTGGTGTTGTTGATGATAACTAGGGTTTACATTCATGCTAGCGTACGGCGCACGGAAGAGATCATCATGTGAGTAGCTTCTTGGAGTATTGATGATGAGATCGGAAAACATTGGAGACGACGATGGATTGTAATCAGATGCGGCGGTTCCAGAGAACATTGCCGTGCGGCGATTAGTAGGAATCGGGTGGTTGTGTTGACTCTCATAGGTTGTGATCACGACCGTTGGATCTTGGTAAGATCTCTCCACTCTCTTCTTCACGTTGCACTTCTGGGTCGTGCATCTATAGTAACTCCTGTTCTCATAATTGACATATAGTATATTGTTTTAGCATGTGACTTAAAATTTCCGTTACAAAAATAGTTTTTTTTTTTGTTATTATGTTATAACAAACTTGTTGGACTTTATAAAGAATGTAAGAATCCAAAACTTTATGAGAGGTAAAATATACACGCAAAATTTCACAAAGAAGACCAAAATTTCTTTGTCGATCTATTTTTAATGATTAAAAACAAAAATGTTGATAAGAAAAAACAAATTAAATTATAGTTATGAAGTATGCATTTAAATGAGAATGTGAATAAATAATCATCATAATGTTATAGATTTTGATTATCTTAGATTTTCTACTAACATTAAAATGTTTAAATATCAATCAAATTTTTTTTTTAAATAAAAACTAAAATCAATGTTCAATCTTAGGGGAAAAACTAAATTACAATATACATTGAAATCTTAAACCGTAAATGGGTGTAGTACACCGTGTAGATAAGGAAAATAAATAAATAAATTAAGTTGCTTTGATTTTTTTCTAGTGAAAAACAAAACGTTAGAACAAATACAATTTGATTGAAAATTAATAATTTAACTTTTAAAAGCCAAAAGAATAAATTATAAACTGCATTTTTCAAAAATAATTTTGTTTAAGCATTTATTCAAAAGTATGTATTATTTTGTGTATAGTCAATTAAATTACCTCGGATAAGGACTGTGTTTTACAGCCTTTTGGCCGTACTTTCTCCAACGATAGCCGTCTTCGAGATTATCAACTTCGGTCTTAGTCATAAACGAGACTCGTGGCTCTTTTTGCTTCTTCTCCTCTTTCTTCTTTGTTTTAACTCTGAGCCATACATATGTATATGTTACTCAATTTATTAAATTAATGTTTAACTATTTTGGACCATCTGTAATTCATGGCACCGTACCGTACACATGACTTTGATTCTTTGAAATATATTTAATAATGCTAATTGCTCTGCACCAAATGATTGTTAGGACTTAGGACACAATTATAATACTTTATTCTTAGATTATAGTCTGCCGAAAATTGGGACACGTCTTTTTGTTTAAGTGGTTTCTTTAGGGAACAGATTTACAATTATAGGTATCAAAGCGTTAAGAAGTTTTTTTTTTAATTTATTAATACCTATTATTAGAATACAAAATCCTAATATTCTGTATTATTAAATTATGTGTCCCAAACTATGATCGAAATAATTTGATTTAGCATTCTTTCAATTATTAACGTAAAATTCTGCCAAAACATATTTATGTAAAATTACATATTAAGATATACATATAGTATGTTTCATGCAAATCAAATTCCCTCGGTACTCTTGCAGATCTCATTTCATGGTATGCAAGCTTCACATTAAGTTTTTGTCTAAGAAAATTCTAAATTAATATTTTTAGTGAATTTTTTTAAAAATCGTTTTCTTGATCAATCTGTGCCTAAAAGGGACAAAAGGAATTGGTTTGATATTTTCTCATAATTAAGATTTTTGTGTTTAATTAGAGAAATCATAATAACTTTAGGTAAAATAAATAAAAATGGTCAAGTTTAATAAAAAAAGGGTAAGTTTTTAGCATGATTCATGTGAACTCTTCATACTCTATCTTGCTTAACAAAATGAAAGTTTAATTAGTAAAAGCACTTATGAAACTTACACTTTCGGAGAACGTTGATCATCTCCTCCATCACCAGCTTCCTTTTTCCTCAGTTTCTCGCCGGAATCTTCGCCGGGACGACGATCAGCCTCACTCGAAGAAGGGGAAGCAGATACCCTAGTTTCACTCTCAATGGTTGCACCACCACCGACAACGTCAGGACTCTTGTGACTACTATTATAGTTATAAGCATTATACAAACCATTCTCTTGATCGATCGAGGTGTTAAAAAACTCGGAAGAAGATGGTGAGATCTCGAAACCCAACTCACACGCTCCTCGAGGACTAAAGTTCTTCGAGGGTAGATCAAAGCCGAGTTGTGATGCTGAGATCATGTTTGCATTATATGTAGATGGAACGTAAGGGAGATTTGTAATATTTTGGTTGTTGATATTGTAATGATGATACGATGGAGTGAAGTGATAGTTGTAAAGATCTTTGGTTTCATTCGACATGATGAAGAACAAGGAGAGAAACTTTAGTCCAAAAGATAAAAGAAAATGACAAAGAGAGGAGCGTGAAGAAGAAGAAAAAGAAGAAAAAAAAGGAAAGAAGAAGAACTTTTTAAGTTTATGATTTTTTAGTCGGTCTAAATTTGGTGTTAAGACTTTTGGGTCTTCTCATATTTATGCCTTTTGATAAAGATACATTATTTAATATGTCATATTGAATAAGTATACTAAATGGCGTTTTACCGTTTTATTTTTTGAAAAGAGTTGTCTTATATATTTTAAAATCTAAGGTTGATGAAAGAGTATTAGCGTGTGAATGATTCAGAAAAGAGGTTTGGGGTTTGAATGACTTTTTCTATATTAAAAGCATCTTACCTCCTAAATCGAGAGTTGCAATTTACAAAAGTGGCCCCGTGTGAGTAAACATATATTAGTAGTTTAAATAGAAAATAACATATATTTTAATTTGTCATTTTGTTGCTTAAATGCTTAATGTGAACATTAAACATAAAAGAAAAAGGTGCATTATCATGTAAAAACAGTTATTTGAACTCTTTATTCATTTCGTTTATAAAAAAAAAGATAGAGATTCATTGTCTGACGACCACCGAAAAAGTCTATGTTTATGAAATAAATGTAATATTAATTGTTCCAAAATATAGATATCCCATATTTGACAAACATGACGTACACATTCGGATTATGTCAAACAATAAAATAAAAAGGTACAACAAATTTGGGTTCTTTTAGTAACCTACTTTCTTTTGGGGCCTAAAGAGTAAGACCTGAAAAGTTGATATAACCCTTTAAAAGATGTTTGGGGGTTATTTTAGTGTAGTACTTTTCTTTTGGGGCCAAGACCGTAAAAGTTACCTTTTATAGATTTGGAACAAGGTGGGAATTGAACAAGCTCGTGGAGGAAGGCGATGACTAATGATTTAACCGGTAACCGGAAACAGTAAGTCACCGGTCATCTTTGTGTGTAGAAGGAAAAGCCAAGTCAAAAATTAAAAGCTAATTGTGGGGTTATTAGATTGACACGTGTATATATTGGCACCGGCATTTGACCGTAACCGACACATGACCTGGCACGTGGTGGACTATTGCATTTTTGTCCCTCAACCCTAATAAATATCAGACATCATACGTTAGTTTATAAAATTGAATATACAAGTCAAGGGACAAATGCGACAATATTATACATACATACATACATACATACAATACATTAACTATATCCTTTTATAATTTCGACATAACTAGAATTTAGAACCAATTTACATGTTAAATGCATAAGCTTTGTAACAATTTCTAGTTTTTTAGCAGCTTATAACAATTTCCATGAAATTATACGAAAATAAATTTCCCAGCTGGTACTTAAAATCAATCATTTTCATTTGATGAAGTGATACATATGGCCTATGGAATTAAACTAGATTTAAAAAACAAATGTAAAGGTCATTTAAACAGCAAAGTAATTATATGAAGTTATGAACAATTTGATTGTTTATTTTCATTGTGTAAATGTTTAGGTTTTATCTGTTATCACGTTACGAAAAAATATGATGGACATACTGACGATTTACCAACGTCATCATCACTCTGCACTATCTCTTTCATGTTTTCACATTAGAACTTTCCTCAAGCATAAAAATTTTAAATAAAAAAATAATTTAATAAGAAATATGTTCAGATCTATTATTACTTTTGAAATTTAATACATTGTCAATATTACAATATAGTTTTATTTAGCTAAAAAAGAATGGAATTGGTGGAAAACATGTAAAAAAAAAAGAGAGAGACATAATTCCTAACCGAAAATGACAACGAGAATTGACTACTTTACATACGGTCAAAAGAAAATTCATTTTATTTTATACCTATCTAATTTAATAGTGTATAAACCTATAATCTGCTCATGTAAATGGTGGTTTAACTTAAATTATGAACCAAATTATCATCCATGTATCTTATAGTATAGGGAACACTTGATGATAATTCCAACAAAAACTGATGAAATTTTTACCCAAAATTTATTTGACAAAAACGTTTTCGAGACAACTGTCTACAATTATTGTAGATTCTCGATGGCCCAAAAATTGCAATTCAGTCATGATTCCCCGGTGGACAAAGACGTCAACAGTTACTAGTTGTTTTAGGGATTTGTTTTGAATGATTCCATTTACAAAGTAGAACAAAGCGAGTAATAATCTGCTTTCTTTTGTTATTCACAATTATATAATTTATTCCAAACCTTATAAAAAGTAATTTAAAAACTATTTTTAAGATGCAAATATTCGTTCCGCCTGCAACTTGTTTAACGTTTTATATAATTAATTAAATCAAATGTATATAGATTATTCATACGATAAAGTTCAATAGAACTATTAAATATATATAAGCGCGTATGTCATATAGTACGCGGATACACTTGTTTACTACTTTACTGTAACGTTAATAACTTAATTGTGTGACTTTTAGCTTGTGTGCGTCTGTCTAATCTCGTATCTTTATTTATTTTGTATTTTTCTAAATTCTATTAAAATAAAAAATTACAAAAAAATTACAAAACATCTAAATACAAATTATTACATAAACAAATATATTCTTCATATATTGAAAATAAACAATTAGAGAAAATAAAACTAAATGTTGCATTCTTACATTTAATCTTCTTGTTGTTTTTTTTTTGTTGTTGTTTTCTTTTTTTTCAAGTCTTTTCACTTTTGATACGATATGTATATTGTATTAATATTATTTGTTTTTCTTTGCAAATCGTATAATAAAAACTATTGCATCCGGTACATATTTTAAAATATTAATACGATATCAATTAGTCTGTATTCGCGTCTTTTATAATAAAATATACTTTGTAATTTTCTTTCTATGACTTTGGATATCATTGCATTTGTTAAAAACTTCTTTCGATGAAAGTATTAAGATCTTTCCAATATTTAGATAAATTCATGAAAGTTTTTTGGGTTTTCAAAAAAAAAAAGTCAATGCCAATATAAATTTACCATAGAAAATTGTTGGCAGTAAAAAAAAAAAAGACACGGTGATAATATTCACCAGAATAACCCTCTCCCTAATTGAGAGAGAAAACCGTTGAACTCTATAGAATTCAAAATCAAAACCTTCATAATATCAAAATAGATCACTGAATAAATCGCCATAAAATCATCTCCAACAAAACATAGATGCTATTTAATCTCGTATCTTTATATCAAGAGGGTTCAATTTATAATATTTTCTTTAATTGTTCCGTTCAGTAAATTACCAAAGTTAAGATGTCAGCCTCTATTTCTCCAATACAGGAAAAGCATGTACAAAAATAAATGGCATGTTCTCAGTTGAAATTTACGACTAATTTTCGTGGAATATGTACGGATGTCTAAAAGATTTTTTTTTTTTTGTTGAGTTGGAATTTTCTTTCGTACTATCTTTGTTTGAAGAGTTGTCATGATTGAGAAAGCATATTATAGTAAATAAATGAGACTATTAAAATCTACTAAATGCTAACATAAATGATTATGATTCTAAGATGTGAGAAATTGAGAATGAGATTATTGACCTATGCCATAGTTGAACAGGTTTTTTTTTGTTAGGTGAGTGACAACTTAAGAAAAAACATCTCTTACTTATTCTGTTCTAATTTTTTTTTTAAAATTTATGGAAAAATAAACTAATTAAAAACTAAATATAATTTGTTGAGCATAAATAAAAGGACTAACAAACATCAAATCTTTGCGTTAACATTTCACACTCTTTCGAAGTCTGTCAACAGAAGAATATAAACATGAAAGATACCATATAATATTTGATCATAGCCATCAAACCAAAATAAAACATGCCATATACCAAATCGGTATGACATCAAACCGGCCAAGGAAACCAGAAATCAAACTTCTTTATCCTCATCAATATCTTGGATGAGAAGAGAACACTTTCTGCTATCATTGAAAGCCAAAGAAACTGAGATTAAAACCGATTCAAGTAAACTGTGAAATGTTTGATTGTCAACTTGAATCATGTTGTAATGTGGGTTCCTAAAGAGAAGTTGCAGTGGAGAAATCCATGGTGCTGGTTTCCAAAAGATCTAAGAGAGTAATCCTTCCACTATTGGTTCGATCAAGCCTATCAAACTGATTACCGATCGGTTTAATGTCTTTATCGGTTATTTTCTCCATCTTCTTTAGTTTGTATATCACAAACTCTGCTTTACTGCATCAAGAAAAAAAGCTTATTAAGATGAAACCAAGAAGATCATTGGACCAAAGATGTTCAAGGCATCTCAGATAACAGGTCACAAACACGACTAGATAGTAAAGGTATACAAATCTACTATAATCTTAAGCTAATGGAATTGAATCGAACTATAGAAATGCTTCCATATCGAGGAATCAACTAGTTCATTAAGTCAGACAGAATAAAACGGTGCAAACGCAGGAAATTTCAAAACTTTTGTGAAACATAATCTTTGAATATGAGTCCTCATGTTCAAGAAAACACACATAAACCTAAGAATCCAACAGATTCGCGAATCTGAGAAGCTAATGATTTCAAGAACCTGAACAAGAATGAAAACCTGAGGATTACTATCAAAGAACAAAACTTTAGGTGCATGAATCAAACCTTGCAAATCAACAGGCGAAAAGAACGGAAATTGATAAGAGAAAGAGTAAATGAGTACCTCACGCAGCCATTGTGGTCGATATCAGCAGCAAAGAACTGAGAGATAGACAAGTTTTCGCCAAGCACTCTCTTCGCCCGTTCTCTATTCCTCTTATCAACTCTTGCTTCAGCTAAATACAAAAAGGCTCGAGCAACAGCCAAAGTAGAAACAAGCAACCAAATTGCAGCAAGAAGCCTCCCGGGCAATGTCTTAAAAGCCCGATCTCCATACCCAACGGTAGTAACAGACATAACCGAGAAATAAAATGAATCCAACCAACCAATTCTCTCAACAAAATGCATAATCAATACTCCAAATCCAAGACATAACACCACAACACCCAATGCCAATCCAACTTTCAACCTAATCCTCATCCTCCCTTTCTTCACATCGATTATATACGATCTCGCTTTCTCCCGCTCATCCAAACTATCATTCCTCGCAGCCTCTAGCATATAGTTTTCTTGAAGATCAAGAACATAAGTAACCATTCCGCTAAGCAATATATCCATAAAACCAAACCCAACAAGCACAAACAAAACCGAAAACAGCTTTGTTACAACACTATCCGGTGTGATATCTCCATACCCAATTGTACACATTGTAACAATACAAAAGTACAAAGCATCAACAACAGGATGGGTCTCATTCACTACATAGTTATCTCGATTCAACCAATAGATAAGCACACCTAATGAAAGATACACAACAAGCAAAGCAACAGCTTGTCTTATAATGGATTTAGAATCTGATTGCTCTGTTCTCTGATCACTTGGGAGAGTAAGATCATTGATTGCAGCCATAGCAGGAGCCGTTTTAGATCGATGGAAACCATAAGATTTGGGTTTTCTGGTGGGTAAATTAGATTCTTGAGGTGGAAGGAGAAGGTCTTGAGTTGAAGAATCAGAGAATGAAGCTGTAGCTGAAGAAGATGGAGGAGAGAAAGCTTCAGCGAGAAGAGATGAATCTCGTTGAGAACGAGGGAATGGACCAAAGATTAAACTGTTTTTGAATTCCGATGGTGTCATTGGGATCGGAATTGTGACGTCGCTGTTTTCCGGTACAGGTAACAGAGACGGTGGTGTGTTGATTCTAGGGTTTATCAAGTATTGGAGTAAAGGTTCAATGTTGTTATCGCCACCATTACCGTTATTTGCCATCTGGGTTTTCGCCGGGACACCGGAAAGTCGAGGGATTTGAAAACCAGGGTGGTTTTTTCCGATTATGGTGGGGACAAAGAGTTGATAAAGGTTGAAACTTTGACCCACCAAAGATTGAACCTTTTTTTTGGGTTATGATGGATTTTGCTTATTTCAGTTATATTTGAGAAATGTTCATTAGTACTGTGATTTTTGTAAGACGGAGTCTTCGAAAAAGACAGATTCTTTAAACAAAGGAAGAGTTTTAGATAATGATTTTTATGGATTGACAGTTTGACACGATATTTGGATAGATGTGTATGTTTTGTTTTTAGACTTAGGTTTGCTTTTAGTTTATATACCTGGAACTATTTGATGACTGGGACCCTATGTTTCTGGTAAATTATAAATTGACATCATAACTTTCTTATGTATAAAAAGTTTCTTCTTAGTTTATTTTTTAGCAAAAATTGTAACATCTAATCGGCTTCCTAAAGTTCTTTTATTAGTAAGACAACTTTTAAAAGTTTTTTTCTTATCAATTTACTATGGTTATAAATGATTTGATTAATGTACATAATCTACAAAATGACGATGTAGTAGAATGATCTAATGGAAATGATGTAACCATTTAGTTACATACTAAGACGAAACCAAACTTCAAGAGTAATGAATAGAATCTTGAAAAGTCATTTTTTTTTTTGTAACAATTTGATTCAATGGACACCAAGGGAAACAAGTGTAACTACATATATTTTGTAATTAAAGCTCCAGTTCCAAATGGTAAAGTTTTTGTTTTGTTTTGTTTGTCTATTACTCCTATGTTTCCAAATTCATTTTTGTTTTCTTTCATAAATATCATTGCATACCCTTAGAATTTAACAAAGAAGATGCTTATATCCACGATAAATCAATTTAGTCTGCAATACACGATAAATCAATTTTTCAATTTTCTAACGTTATACTTATATCCATATTCAATTGTTATGCTGTGCGGGGTGAAATTAGTTATCTTGTACATTAACGGGTCAAAGCCTATAAACTTTAGAAACACTAGCCAATTTGTGCATAAAAATAAAACAATTGAAGGGGTCAACTTTATTTGTCAACGGCACGACGTGTCGTTTTCGCTGACGCGTGGTTTCGGAAAGTCGGATTTTGATAATTTCTTAAACCTTTTTAAGTTATTTCTTATTTGAATTTTGACACCTTCGGGTTCTGAGAAACAAACAATTGATGAAAAAATAAAACAAATCGAAAGGAACATGACCGCTTAAACACATAATAAAAACAAGTGAATGACAAAAAACGATTGAATTAACACTAATGGCAATATATCAAAATAATTTTATGGATGTCATTATATTAAAATACAAAGAAAAACACAACATATGCAAAATACTATTATTCAAAACCCAATTATCATTTTCTTAAACAAATGAATTTGATCGTTGATTTGAATATTTAATATATATTTTTTGTAGACGAATATTTAATAAATTAATACCGGTTCATAGCATCATTGAATTTTCTTAATATATATATGTGATCATTTTACCACTAACTATTTTTTATTAATATCCTTGTTTCACATTTTCAAAACACGTGTGACGGTGTAAGGAAAACACATTAAGGTATCATTGTAAATACATATCTTTAAGGTTTCATAATTGTAGTTGAGATCAATCATGTATAGCTCATAGAATAAATGATTTGAAATGGTTGAATGTATTTTACTATTTTATTTCCGCGGATAAAACGGATTCATCTACATGCAAACAAAATCATGAGCATATGTAAGTCTAGTAACCAATAATTAACACCCTACAATAGGAATTCAAAAGAAACTACAAACGAATTAGTAACTAAAAGGGATCAAAATATATACATTGAACGTACGTACCAACGACCAAGTTCCCATGTGAATGCTTGTTGATTCTACAACATATGACCAAAATAAGCAAAGAGTTTAAGTCTAAGAGTGTCTCATATTAAGATACATACGAACACAAAATGGAAGTATTGGTTTGATTCAGAGAAATTATTCTTATGAAGCAGAATATTTTGCTTGAGAAGTTGTGAATTAAGATGCAACGAAATAAACAATTAGCAGTTTCTTTTACCATAGCCTTGGGGGGAAGGTATTAAAATTCTGCATCTGAAGACTTGGTTCTGAAGGAGCCATCACAGGATTGAACAGTTGACTATTATCAAATGTGAAATCTGAAGCAGATGAAGACTTGTTCTGATTTTCTTGAGTTGGTTCTGTCTGACCATAGTTTCAGGAGGAATGGAAATTACGAGCAAGATTCATCCTTCCTTGTTGTTCTTCTTCTTATTCAAGAAGCGACAAAGAAGAACGTAAAATATTCAAAATTTGGAAAAATACACTTCCAAAATGTTACTGAACTAATCATCATATTTATGAAGCGCGAGGATCTAATTGTAAATATTTATAAATATAAGCGTATATGTATATGTTTATGTATCTGTTGATTTGAATCTTGGCCGTTAATGAGATGAGGCTCTTACTTCCATTTTCCTCGCCGTTATCCGCCACGTCATCACGGGCGACACCGCAATTTCTCCCGGAATCTCCACCTCCATTTCAAATCAACTACTCTGCTCTATCGAAAGTTCTAAAAAAATCTGTAATCGGGACCTTAACCGGAGCTCTATCATTCACACTTGTTTTCTCATCGCCAATTTCATCCACTGCTGCTACTAATGATCCTTATCTCTCTCTGAATCCCCCTTCATCATCGCTTGATTCTTCTCTGAATCACTTTGATTCGGTTCCTGAAGATTGCCCTAATGAAGAAGTAGCTGATACTGAGATGCAAGATGATGACTTTAAGCCTCAATTAGTAGTAACTAATGAAGGGATTGTTGAAGAAGCTTGGGAGATTGTGAATGACGCTTTCCTTAATACTCGAAGCCATAGCTGGACTCCTGAAACTTGGCAGGTATGTGAAAAAGCTTAATGGGTGGTTAAAAGGAAGAAACTTTTATGTGTTAAGATTGATTTTTTATGGTTTACTTTACAGAAACAGAACTTCAATGTGTAAGGATTCAACCTTTATGGTTTACTTTGCAGAAATAAGACTTTTAATGTGCAAAGATTTAATTTTTATTGTTTACTTTACAGAAACGGAAGGATGATATAATGGCTAGTTCAATTAAGAGTAGATCAAAGGCACATGAAGTGATTAAGAAAATGTTGGCAAGTTTGGGTGATCAATACACTCGATTCCTATCACCAGATGAGGTTTTTGTTCTGAAAATTCAGTACTAGTTGGAATCTATGAATTTGATTGATGAAGGAATCTTAATCACACATCTCTTTGTTTGTGTCACTTGTTTGAAGTTCTCTAGGATGTCGAAGTATGATATCACTGGTATTGGACTAAACCTTAGAGAAGTTTCTGATGGTGATGGAAATGTAAAGTTGAAGGTTATTGGTCTTGTATTGGACAGTCGTGCTGATATTGCTGGCATGAAACAGGTTAAATAGAAAAACCTTTTCTAGTAGTTTTGTTTGCTTCTGGTTTGGCTCAAAGCGTGCAATGTCTTTATCTTGTTAGGGAGATGAAATTCTTGCTGTTAATGGAATGGATGTTAGTGGGAAATCATCATTTGAAGTTTCATCTTTGTTACAAGGCCCTAGTAAAACTTATGTGGTTCTCAAGGTTATTACTCTTAATCATCAGATACAAACTAATATACATGAGTACTTGATTTCAGTTTGCAATTTTTGTAAAGATATATAAATTTATGCATATTGCAGGTGAAGCATGGGAACTGTGGACCTGTTAAATCAATTAAACTCCAAAGACAAGTTAATGCAAAGACGCCAGTCTCTTATCGACTGGAAAAAGTTGACAATGGAAAAATCTCGGTTGGGTATATTCGCCTAAAAGAGTTCAATGCCCTGGCTAGAAAAGATTTGGTGATTGGTAAGCCTTTCATGTTGTTACATAAAAGTTATCAACTTTCTCTGCTATACTTTTGTCTACATGTGTTTATTATGCTACTCATTTTCTTACTACGTTCACAGCTATGAAACGACTCCAAGACAAGGGTGCGTCTTATTTTGTAATGGATCTTAGAGATAACCTTGGTGGACTTGTGCAGGTTAATTTTAAAACTTCAACTTAAGACAATATCTTCTCATAAATTCTTTACCGGCACTTGATTCTTCGCTTAGTCTGCCTTTCTCGGTTTTGGTTATTTCAGGCTGGAATAGAAACTGCTAAGCTTTTCCTAGATGAAGGGGATACGGTAAATCAACAATCATTTAGAACTTTCAAAACATTATCAACCGTTTTCGAGGAACATTAAACAGAAAAGCTTACTTCTAATTACAAGAATAAATTCATAGCGTTTTGCTTAAACTCATGTGGTATGCTACAATTGTGTAACAGGTGATATATACAGCTGGGAGAGACCCGGAGGCTCAAAAAACAGTTCTTGCTGATAGAAAACCGTTGATCACCGCCCCACTTATTGTATGTGATGGATCATGTAAGCCATTTAATCTTTCACACTATTATGTTTTTCTTGAATCATTCACTGATTACAGTCCTTATCATTGTTATAGGTAATGGTAAATAACAGAACCGCAAGTGCTAGTGAAATTGTGAGTAATCTCAATCTATAAACCACGGAAACTCGTCTTCTTTTGGATCATTAAATGAAATAACTTGTTTCATTTTTCTTTCAGGTGGCCTCTGCACTTCATGATAACTGTAAAGCAGTTCTTGTTGGCGAAAGAACTTATGGAAAGGTTATTCCAAACTCTTATTAGTTTTATAACGATTTGTAATGTTTGTCACACCTTCTTGTTGGTTGAATTTATGTGTTTCAGGGTTTGATTCAATCGGTATATGAACTCCGAGATGGTTCAGGAGTTGTTGTGACAGTAGGAAAATATGTCACACCTAACCATATGGATATCAATGGTGGTGGAATTGAACCTGATTTCAGAAAGTTACCAGGTTTAATTAACCTCTTAAATCTTGATTTTTCTTAAAATTATTAAAAAACATTCATTAACGTCAGTTTTGATATATTACAATATGCAGCTTGGGATGAAGTTAAAGAACAGTTGTCTAAGTGCAATATTCTCCAACGAAGTTGACTTGCGATGAAACTCATCAGGCTGGGTTCTTATTGTCACAAAGCAATGTAACACTATAAGATGAACCTGTGATCCAAAAAAGAGAGAAGAGGTCCTAAGATCATTACACAAGTTCTCCATAGCAACAAATAGAACACAGTTTCCAAAATTTCATTCATATTCATTTTCTAGAGAATAATATGTGGCCACGGAATTTGGATCCGATCAAATAATAACTATCTTGCCTTCGGTATTGTTAGTAACAATTCATTGATAAACAATAGTATTATACCTTCATCAGCAACCATATAACGATCTATTCAAGAACGAGTATAGAGTAAACGTTTGGATTTTACTAGTAAACAAATGGATTCTAGTATTTGTTTATCACATTAGAACCAATAGTGAAAGAAGATTCAGAAACCATGATGGTGATGGGAATAGTGAATAGTGATCCAACCTAGTGGCTCACAGTCTCCACAGTTATCAAAACCAAGAATTTCTCAGGCAAGCTGGTCGGAACAGCTACTATATAAAAGATTTAAACTGGACTCATAGAGATTGGAGTCTTGTTCTCACGAGAGACCTCCTTAGCTGTCATATTCTCCAGTCGGAATTGTTAGGGAGATTCACAGTCAGCACATGGGTGTTGCTCCTCGATACAATTGAGCAGAAGCTTAGTCTCTCAGAATCTGAAAAATAAGTGTCAGGAAGCTGCATCTCAGATGCATCCCACGGTTCAAACATCCAAAGCTTATCCTCAAAGGCAGATGTTCCTGGTCAGCATACGAGTTATGACAATCCAGCAACTCTGCAGAACTCAGTCACAGAGAATCCGCAGAACCAATGTTTTGTTTATTTCTTCTTAAACTGTCAACTAAGAATATATGGTACTTGTAGAGACAAATATATCCTCTGACACTTCCATTAGTTCTAACTTCTATATGAGTCTCATGACACAATTAGCAAAAATGTTATAGGAACTTCAAGTTTAATAGTTGATGAATTTTGCAGTTTCGAGGAGATAGAGAGAACTAGGATTGGAAATCCGGTTTACAATTTGGTTTAACGGTTTAGTTGGGGTAGTACCGCATGGTAATTTAAATGGACTAAACAGAAACAATTAAAATATCTAGTATATTTTCGTAATATTTTTTCAGTTTCTGTTTTCCGTAAATCTAGAAAAGAATCTAATTTTGTTTTTAAATTCAAAAAAGCGAGGGGCCTCAACACGCGTCAAATTATGTGGGTGAGTCGTCCAGATGGAATATTATACACGTGTAAGTTTCCAATTGGATTAAAGGCGCCCACCAAAGGAATAAATATGAGCCGTCGATATGATCCAATAAAGAGCCGTCATGAGCTTGTATCATTCTGTCTTGACCGTTCGCCGAAGTTATGTGAGAGAAAGAAGAAACTCAGAGAGAAGAAGAGAGAGAGAGACGAGACGAGACTCACAAAAACACAAAGTAGAGCAACGACGAAACAACAACTCTCTTCTTCTCCTCCTCTCTCTCAGGTCGGTCTTCGTCTTCGTCTTCGTATTTGTCTTCTTCCCCCTAATTTCGATCGCTTTATTCTTCTTCTTTAAGTTCTGTTTGATTTTTTTTTTTTTTACATTTTTTTTTGTGTTCTTCTGTTTTGTTTGACTTTCGATTTCTCAATTATGTGGTTTTTTTTTAACTTATTCCTTCGGGAATTGTAAGAAAAACATCGATTTCATTTGGGGTTTGAAAAAAGTTTCCTTTTTTTTTTGAATTTTTTCATGGAGAAGAGTTTTGATTTTTGATGTTTTGTTTCAATTTTGATTTTGTCAAAATTCAGTTTTTTGTGGGGCTTTGTTTAATCATTCTCGAATTCTATGTTAGTGTATCTTTTATTTAGAGTTGTAATTTTAGTTTTAGTAGAGCATGCTAAAGTTTTTGTTTTTGTTTGTTTGTGCGATTGATTCGTTTTTAGAACTCGAGTGAATTAGGAATCGAGAGACTTGACTAATTTTGGATATTATTAATTAGGTTTTTTTTTGCTCTGTGTTAAGATTCTGGGTTTAGCTATTTTTGATTAAGTTGACTTTTGGTTTGTTTGTCTTCATGATCCCAGATTCCATGTCCATGCTGTGTATATTCCTTTTATTTTTTGGATTTTGGTTTTGATTATTCAAATAATTGATTGTGTTGGGCTCTACTGATTTGGTTGTACTGTACATGTGCTTGATCTAAGGTTATTATAATTTTATATACAGAGCCAATGCCATACATAGAAATGAAGAGCAAGATAAGCAAGGTTCTTGGTGTCTGTAAGAAACATAAACCAACTTCAAGAAGTTCATGCACTTTATCCAAATTATCAGAGCACATGGAAAGCATGCCCACAGCTACTACTCATACTTGCAACGACGATGATAAACAGCAGCTTGGTAAAGATTCAAGAGTCTTCCTTGTTGATTTGGATAATATGAGTTTCTTGTGTTATCAATCGTTTTTGGTTTCTGCTCTCTGATGTTTAGTTTCTTCAGGTTTGGATACTTTTGCTCGAGATACTGAAACCAATGAGCCTGCTGAATTACTTGTTGAAGACACTTCTCAGTCTCAGGCGTTTTCCGTTGATGGTTCTGAATCTGTCAACCAAATGGTAACATTTTGATATGTGTAGCTGACTTTCATTTATTTTTTCTTTCATGGATAGTATACTATATGGTTTTGATATGTGGAAAATACATTCTTGTGCAGGAAATTGCTTCCAATTATATGTCAAACTCAGATACAATATTTTCACCTGTTCTGAATGATGAACTGGATGGAACTGATCGAGGTATATGTTACTGTTTCTGTTTCTGTTTCTGTACAAGTTTTCCCTTTTTCGGTAAATAAAAAGCTAATAGATTTCTTTCCTCAGTATTTACGGGAGAAAACTCTGTGCACTGGGAAATCCCTAGGTGGGGAGCCGATGAAAGCAGCAACATGATTTGCTTTGACAACCAAACTTGCAATGTTTCTGATTTCTATATTTCTGACGTTCTTATTGCGAGCTTACCATTTGATGAGAACGGAATTAATGATGCTTTCACTGAAATAAGTCCCTTGCCTCATTACATCTTTCCTGAGCAGTACATGTTACTACCTTACTTAGAAGATGGATCAGCCAACACAGATAATGTTAAGTCAGATGTTGACAGCAAGATTAATCTCGAGAACCATGACTTGTTTCTGGCATTCAACCGGACAAGACCACACAATATGGAACCAGCAGATCATGCTGAATCTGAACAAGCTGAATTTGACCCTCAGCTTTTTATAAAAAGTCAGCCGGAATTATCGGATGTTGTATCCAGTTATTGGCCCAGGGATACCTTAAGAAAGAAGTCTGTGACCCTTGTCCTTGATTTGGATGGTATGTATCCCTCGTTTAATTATTCATGAGTTTCATTTGTCCTTTTATTATAGTCTCTAATCATGAGCTCACTCGTTATGAAAGTTCTTCCTTTAAATTTATGTAGCACACTGAATCATGTTTAGGAGCTGAATGTGAACCAACTTTTTTCTTCATTTTAGTTGATTGTAAGATGAGGAGTATTATTAAGAATTTTCATGACTGTGTAACTGTTAAATATTTCTGTTTCTCTTACCTCTAATGTAGATGCGCTACTTAACTGACCAAATATATTTTCTTCTCAAATGCAGAAACTTTGGTCCATTCGACTTTGGAATCGTGTAATGTTGCAGATTTTTCCTTCAGAGTCTTTTTCAACATGCAAGAAAATACGGTCTATGTGAAGCAAAGGCCACACCTACACAGGTTCTTAGAGAGGGTTGAAGAACTGTTTCATGTCATGATCTTCACGGCTAGCCACAGCATCTACGCCTCACAGCTTCTAGATATATTGGACCCAGATGGAAAGTTCATTTCGCAGCGTTTTTATCGCGACTCATGCATTCTTTCGGATGGAATTTACACCAAGGATTTAACTGTTCTGGGTCTTGATCTGGCCAAAGTGGCTATAATTGACAACTGTCCGCAGGTACTTTATCTTAAGATCTGTTCATGAATCTTGACATTATTAATTGAAATCTGGTATTTTTTTATGTTTTTAAACTCAGTTTCTGAGAACACTATTAATTTCGTGAAAGGACACAACCATCAACTTCAGTTTGAAGAATCTGTCACATTACAGATTTCAAGCTTTCTTAGTGTGTACATAGACCATCACCGTTTCCGTTTTGGTCATCTAAATCTTGTATTTGTCAATTATTTCAGGTGTACAGATTGCAAATAAATAATGGGATCCCTATCAAAAGTTGGTACGATGATCCAACTGATGATGGTTTGATTTCTATACTTCCTTTCTTAGAGACTTTGGCTGTTGCGGATGATGTTCGGCCTATCATTGGCAGGAGATTTGGTAACAAGGAATAAGAGCTTTCTTCTCTTTTTCTCTTTATACATGAGTGCGGATTCTGATTTCTTTCCTTTTTAATTCTAGTCATAAATTGGCCCTTAATTTTAGTTCCTCATATCTCTTTTAGGATGTTAATTAGGTAACCAAAGAATAAGCTCGTCGAGTCCAGTGAGAGTAAGTTTTCCTTGCTTGCTCGCTTTTTTATAGTCTTCTGAGTAGAAGACCTAGGTGTGTGCTTAAATCCTGTTCTTTTTCTGGTTTTACTCTGCCAAGATAGATCCTAGAAAATCTTGCAGTCTGTTACAAATGTACAGTTGGTTAAGCTGAGATAATGGATGTGTACAAATGAGTTACTATTGCGTGAAATTATTTTGGAAGTTTACACCAGCCGCATGCATGTCTTTTTCGTTGGACTTCTCATACTTAATTGAAAAGGTAAATCCAGAACGTTTTAGCTATGTCTTTGTTAGTGATATAAACACAGAGAAAGCTATTCAAATAATTCAGAAGTTGAGTCTTGAATCTTCTGTCAGCTTCTATGGTGTTTTCTTAAGGTTCTGAGCAAACTTATCCCACATTTTCGCCTCTTTGCTTTGCAACGTTCAAATGAGATATCACACCTCGAGGTGGGAGGAATACCAAATATGCATGATTGGGTCAAGTTCATGGTATTTATATAGTCTATAATCCTCTTAAAGTTTTCATGATTTTGCATGCCTTATGTGCAGATATCATCCAACGAAGAAACGAACCTAAACTATATTATATGCTTTTAAGGAAGTGACAAGAGTAGGTAAGTTTTAAACCCATTTTTGCTTACCATTATTTGGTCTGACAAGCTTCTTCTGGTGATTTATTTCCCTCCTCTCTAACCTTATAAACTTTGTACTGAAAGCTGTTTCACAATGTTGTTTAACCTGGTCCAAAACCTGTTTCTCCCCATTGTTTCATGTAGAGTGAAAAAAGTTATTGTCTTAATATCATACACTTATAGTCACAGATTGTTGCATGTATGTATATCTCAGTAATTGTAATGCTGTTTATCAGTTTTGAGGGTTGTTTGTTTCCTCCTAGGTCTTAACATATGTGTTCTGTGACTGGTTTAAATTAGTGCATTGATCTTTGATATTATCCTTGGTACAATTTTCCAGGAACCAGAGCTCAGTAACCAGTGCTAAGCTCTTTGTTTGCCTATGAAAGTATCCCTTGTTCAGTCCATAGTGACCATTACTCTACAGACTACAGTCAAGATAAACCTACTATACATTACTTAAAAACCATAAAAGTCTTTAGAAACATTTCTATAATCTACCAAGGCTACCAGACAACACCTTTTTTTGGCTCGACATATTCTCCTCTCCATTGAAAATGTAACAAGATTACGCCTACCATTTTTCCCTACCTGGTCACACTCTTGTGGATTAACAGACAATTGAAAAACAGAAAACAATTACCATGAAAAGAGTGTCATGTCGTGTAAGTTCAAAGGCAGTTCATGCCTTGAACCGCTTCTTCCGAATTTGACTTAAACATGACATTTTGATGACCCATTTGGATTGTCTAGAGTCTTTTGACCACATCTTTCTCCTTTTTAGTAAAGTTGGGACTTTTTTTTGGTTGTTGCGACTTTCGTCATATCCTCCCTACACAATTTACTTAGGGAGTAGAAGATAATGCTGAAAGCTTCGCTTCTTTGTTCTTCGACCACAATTACTTTCACACCAAATCAACTATTCAATCACAATGTTTCTCCTCATGTCCAAAGCTTCGAACTATCTCGTCCCGTCTCGGCTTTGTCTTCTACCAAATGTCACTTCAGCCTCGTGAGGGCTCGTGGGAAGTCCAGCTTCCTCGTTCGTAGCACCGGTAATTACGGTTTTTCCTGGGTTTATTTGATAAATTTTGGAAATTATGGATTTTTTTAATAAAAAGTTTTGGCAACTGGATTATTCTGAGTATGTGTAGAAGAAGATGCTTATTTTTTTATACAGTGTTTTGTGGTTTTGGGTTCTCTAAGCTGTGGAAATTTTTAAAAATTGTTTTTTTAAAGCTCTTATCAACGGGATTGTTGAATTGATTGTAATCTTGGTTTTCAATGGCTCTGTGTGTTCTTTGATCTCCAGCTATTCATGAAGCTGTTGAAACCATTAGTAGTAACCGTGGACTGGATTTGGTTGAAGTTGGATTCTTGTCTGGTGTTCATGGCCTACAAGGCGAGATTTGCATCAAACCGAACACTGATTTTCCTGATTTACGTTTCTCTAAGGTAAGAAATTTGTGGAAAGTTTTGTGTATTATTCTTTTCTGGAAGAAACTAAGTTGTTCATATTATTTGACATTGCTTTACTATTGGCATTATTACTTCATTAGCCTGGTAGAAGGTGGTTAAGACAACAATTGATGGGACAAGACAAGATTGATGAGGTTGAATTAGTTGAAGGAAGACCTCATCCAGCGCAGAAGAGTTGGATTCTCAAGTTTAGAGGGTTGGATGGTGTTGACCAGGTGAGAGATCCATGAGATTTAGAAGAAACACTTGAATATGATTTGTTACATTTCAAAATTTGGGGGCTTTTGTTTCCTTCAGGTGAGACAACTCGTTGGTGCAACTCTTCTTGCTGAGGAAGATGATCGTCCTGACCTTGATGAAGGAGAGTTTTACACTCGTGATCTTGTAGGCATGAGAGTTCTTCTCAAGGTATATGTGTGTTTTTGCCTCTTATATAATTTATCGAATAAACGAGAGAAGTCTCTGGTCTAAATCGGTTGTCTTATACAGGAGACCGGTCAACTTGTTGGAACTGTTGCTAATGTTTTTGACAATGGAGGAAATGATCTTCTACACGTTTTGCTTGATTCATCCATGGAGGTCTGCAATGGGAGTGCAAAGACCAATCAGCTTGTGTGGATACCTTTTGTAGACGCAATTGTTCCTGATGTTGACTTCGAAAGAAAAGAGATGTATATAACTCCCCCAAAGGGACTTCTTGAGGTGAATATGCGAGCAGATGATCGATCCAAGAAAGAAAGGCGGCAGCTTGTGAGGCATATTCTTCTTCACTCTTCATATTGATCACTTATCAGTCTTTTATAGACTTTCCATTGATCTTTTTTCTCCTCTTAAACTGCACGTTCTGGTCATTTCAGGAATGGAAAGAAAGAAAAAAACAGCAGAAGCGTCTTATTGCTGCTAAAAAGAAGTTATGTGAATTGGAGCAAAAGCATGTGTTTGATGGATTAAGGTTTGGAGAAAAATCTCAAAGGAATCTGCTTGTTGATCATATCGTTGATGTAAACTGTACACTGCTTCAGAAAGCTTTGCAAAGTATCGAGACCTCATCAAAGAGGTAAATAACTCCCAAGAAATTTCCCAACCACTGCAAGAAGTCTGTTTTCTCATTTTTCATTTGAATCTTGATGAATTAGATGGAATGTAACTGAGGAAATCAACGCGCTGAGAGCTAGAGTATTGGAATGTAATCTGAATTTGTCCCGGGAATGCCTTCGTTTTGATGCAAGCAAAGAGAGAGTGGGCGATAACTTCAGTTTCCTTCAACAAGGTCAAAGTTTATTCTCTGAGGGTAAAGGTTCTATTTGTTTGGTTCTCAATTATGACGAGAACGAACAACCAGAAGGTGAGAATGGTCCAGTCTCATACCTTCATGGGCTACTTGAGGATGAGCTGTGGTTCCCAAAGGTTAGCTGATTCTTAATTACAGAATTATGAATTTTGTGTCATGTATTTATGATTTTACCTGATAATTCTTGAGTTATGCTCAGGGGGAAGATCGCGCTTGCATACCACTTGTCATAGTTTCACCTGAACATACCATCGAAGCTCTGCAGCAGTTATTTCAGGATAATGATCATTTTGGATTTGAATCAGAAAAGGTTATTGCTTTAATTCCTCCTAGAATAGTTTTGCATTTCGGTTATCAGATTATAACAGGATTTTTCTAACAAAATTCATTGTTTTTACTAATATCTAGATCTGGTTTCTCAAAGAAGAAACACTTCCAGTAGTTAGTAGCTCACCAGATGAACCAAAAAAGCACAAGATTTTGATGAAATCTCCATGGGAGATACTTAAGTCCCCGGTTGGCTCTGGCGGAGTCTTGAGCATCCTTGCTTCACATGGAATTACAGAGTCTCTTTCCAACCTAGGAATCGATTATCTTCAGGTAAGGATACCTAAAATCATCGGTTTATCTCTTCGATCTAACTCATATTCAGAAAAGTTTCATCATTTCTGATTTCTCCTTCAAATTTGGTAAAAGGCAATAAGCTTTGAGATGTTGGCATCTTCGTAGGTACACAGCATTGAAACAAAATCACAACCTTCACAACATTACACCAATCCGATGCTCCTTGGATTCGTGAGCGCAAGAGGAGCAGAGATTGGTATTCAGGTGACTGGAGAATCTGATATTAAGAACTACGAAATGACATTTTCAATGAAGTTTCTCAAGAGATTAAAGGGAAAAATCGAGTTTGAAGCTGTTATGAAGATGAATTCACATGTTCAGAAGGTTGAAAAGGAGTGGGTTGAGTCAGTACCAACAGAGCCAAACTCGTATGAGTTTCGATCTGATATTTTCAGAATCTTGAGTGAATGTTATTCATCAGCTAACATTTGTTTGATGAACATCACGGCTTAGAAGTTAAAACATGTACATTTAGTCATTTATGCTACTTCGTTTTTTTTTGTCCTCTCATTTACAACTCATTCAAGAAAGCCCTTGGCCCTAGTCGGGTGGTGACTCTCCGCCTAGTGCTTAGAACGCCTAGTCGGGGTCTACACGATTTTAGGCGGTTTAAGCGGTTTAAATGATTTTATAATAAATATATATATTTAAACATATATATATATTAACATAATAAAATTATAAAATTGAATAATTTAAAGTTTTTTAAATTATAAAAAGGTAAAGAATATCAATGTTTTGTAATTTTAAGTTTTTTTAAATAACATTTTTATTTTTTATTTTTATAAAAACATAGATATTAAATAATTTATTAAATCCGCATATCTCACATAATTCATAACTCATATAATTAGCATTTAATTTATTTAATTATCACATATTTTGCTAAATCTAACTATCCGTATAATATAAACCGATATTTTAAAAATTTAAGTGGTCTAGGCATTAATCGGGCGGCTTAAGGAGACCTAGCATCTAGATGCCGTATGGAAATAAAGTTGAAAACAGTTTAAGACTTTTAAGTATACATAAAAAACCCTTTATCATCAAATGTGAAGATCCAACCGTTGATTGAGCATTTATATTAACTTTAAGATTCAGCCGTTGATTCTATAGACCAATCTCTGATCTTTATCAAAATTACATTTTTGACCTTTATACAGAGAAACCCTAGTTTCTGTTTATATAATAAACTTCAGTATATCAAAATACACCCTTACACATTGCGGCAGAGAAAGCTCGTAATCTCTTATCAGCGTAAGATCTCTTTCTCTGAGTCTCATCTCTGTTCGTATTTATGTCTATATATCAATTGAAATCGGTGCAATATCTCACGATTCGGTGATTTTTTTTTTGTAGAGAAGAAGAGTAAAAATGGCGGTTCCGTTGCTTACGAAGAAGGTGGTGAAGAAGAGGTCTGCCCATTTCATCAGACCCCAGAGTGATCGTAGAATCACCGTCAAGGTATTCACTTTTTCTCGTTTCCCAGTTTTATAGATTCTAGCTTATTCATATCTATTCGTGGATCTTTGTGGTTCATTACTCTCTGTTGTTTAGGCTTTGATTCAGAATGGTGACAAGTTTTGTCTTATGAGTCTTATAAGATGCAACACTGTGATAAAGATTCGTTTTTTTCCTTTCTAAATATAATAGTCTTTGAAGTCTGAAATGTTGATAATGTTATTAGCATGTTTTGTATGTTGCTATACTGCTCAATGATGAGCTATCTAGTCTGTAGATTTTGTTGAATTTATGACAATGTATTTTGTTCTTGTTTAGATGAAAAAAAATTGAGGCTTTCTTAAAATTTTCAATGTCCATTAGTTGTACATGAGATTTTGCATCTATGTAATGCCCTATGGTATCTGGTAGCCAGAATTCTTATTCTGTTTCTGGTTACTTCGTTTTTTACGGGCAGATAGTGAATCTCCTTCAGGTCTTGCGACACAGTTTGCTTTAGTTCAATAAGCTTGCTGTTACTTTTAACCCTGTTGACATTTCTCATATGTTTTCATTCTCTAATGGTTGTTTTGTCATTTGAATTGTTATTGTTCAGGAAAGCTGGAGGAGGCCAAAGGGTATTGACTCCAGAGTTCGAAGAAAGTTCAAAGGTGTCACCTTGATGCCCAATGTTGGTTATGGATCTGATAAGAAAACCCGCCACTATCTTCCCAATGGATTCAAGAAGTTCGTTGTTCACAACACCTCTGAGCTTGAGCTCCTCATGATGCACAACAGGTATATCTACCTATATTATAGTTTGCCTATGGACAACTTTGTTAGAGATTCTCATGGTGTTCTCCTTTCTCTGTAGGACTTACTGTGCAGAGATCGCTCACAATGTCTCAACGAAGAAGAGAAAGGCCATTGTGGAGAGAGCCTCTCAGCTAGACATTGTCGTTACCAACAGGCTTGCTAGGTTACGTAGCCAGGAAGACGAGTGAAAAGCCCTAAATGATATCACCTAGGGTTTACTTTTTTTTAATCTATCGATGACTATTTTGGAATATCTTATTTTTGCGTTTTGAAGTGTGACTGAATGATTTTACAACTTTTGTTTTCGCTCATTTCAGAATCATTTGGAATATCCCCTCCATAGAATTTTCACATTTTTAACATATAATACTGAATTGAATCTCCGACTCTAAATACTAAAATTTCTGATAGAATTTAACCAGTTCATCGTAAAGATGGAAACTTTTTTGACTCTGGAGTTGTAAGCAAGAGCCATTATTGTTGTTATTCACGCATGTGACCCGTTATATGAATGGGACTTCGAGCCATTTTACAACGATTTAGGTTTCAAGCTTTCTCCATTTTGTAGTTGGATTCTCAAGTTTTTAGATGGAAATGTTACAGAAGTTTCTCAGTTGCTATGGAGTTTCAGAATCGCGAAGCTTTGATGTGTAATCACTTGTGGAACCAAAGACTCGACGAGTCTCGAGTGATTTTCAATCAGGTTCCATCTCCTCATGAGAGTCTTTACACCAAGATGATTAGGGGTTACACGAGGACCAATAGATTGGCAGATGCGTTGAATCTGTTTGAAGAAATGCATGTTCGATGGAATGTCTGAGAGATGTGTGGTGAATGGGTGTTTTAGGTCGGGTAAGGTTGATCAAGCTGATAAATTGTTTTATCAAATGCATGTGAGAGATATTGCAGCGTGGAATGCAATGGGTATTTACAGTTTGGTAAAATAATCGATGCTTTGAAGTTGTTTAAGCAAATGCCTCGGAAGAATGTTGGTAAAATCACTGCCTGCGCGAATGCTCCATCGTTTCATATGGGTGTACAAGTTCATGGCTTGGTCATCAAGTTGGGGGTGAAGAATACGTATCTGCTTCGCTCATAACGTTTTATGAAATTGCAAAACGATAGAGGATTTACGTAAGGTGTTAGATGAGAAGGCTCATGAGAATGTTGTTGTGTGGACTGCGCTGTTGTCAGGGTATAGTCTGAACAGATAGCATGAAGGTGCGTTAAGTGTTTTTTTTTCCTGAGATATTAAGAAACAGCATTTTACCAAATCAATCAACATTTTGCAGTGGATAAAACTCTTGCTCTGCTTTGGGAACATTAGATTGGGGTAGAGAGATGCATGGAGTTGCAGTGAAGCAAGAACTTCCTCAGTAACTTTCTCAAGGAGCTTGATCAGAAATCAATAATTGTTTTCAAAGACAATGAGATCGAGAGAGGCCGATCGCTCAATCCCGAGCTTGTAAATGCAATTAGGAACTCGAGGATCGCGGTGGTCTTGTTCTCCAAAAAGTACGCCTCTTCAAGCTGGTGCCTAAACGAGCTGCTCGAGATCGTGAAATGTCAGAAAGAGTTTAATCAGATTGTGATTCCGGTTTTCTACGGTTTGGACCCTTCTGAGGTGAGAAAACAAACCGGTGATTTTGGAAGGTTTTTTGAAGAGACATGCAAGAACAAAACAAAGGAATTGATAAATCAATGGCGGGAAGCGTTGACTGTTGTTTCTAATACCCTCGGATATCATATTCAGAACTGGTACGATCTGTAAATCTTTGTTTGTGCTTTATATATCTTGAATAGTTGATTCTAAATATGACATCATTGATTTTATTTATTTTTTCTCGTTAGGGAAAGCGAAGCTCCAATGATTGAAAAAATCGTTCGTGATATTATGGGTAAATTGATTTCACCTCCGTCAAATGATTTTGAGGACTTTGTTGGCCTTAATGATCATATTACAAGGATGAATTCATTGTTGGATCTGGAATCTGAGGATGTAAAGATGGTTGGGATCTGGGGTGCTTCGGGGATTGGCAAGACTACCATTGCAAGAGCTTTATACAGTCAACTCTCTCGTCAATTTCACGGTAGCATTTTTATAGACAGGCCTTTCATATCTCATTGTATAGGAAGTTACAGTAGTAAAGCCAATCCAGACGACTATAACATGAAGCTGCAGTTGCAAAAAGAATTCCTCTCTAAGTTATTAAATATAAAGGGCCTAAAGGTCGGTCACTTAGGTGCAGTGCAAGAGAGGCTATGGAGCCAGAAAGTTCTCATATTTATTGATGATTTGGATCAAATGGTGGTCTTAGAAAGCTTAGTGGGCCAAGAACAATGGTTTGGAAGTGGGAGCAGAATCATAGTGGTTACAAACGATAAGAGGCTTTTACAACTCCATGGGATTGATTGTATATATGAGGTTGGTCTCCCGTCTGAAGAGCTTGCTATCCAGATGTTATGTCGATCTGCTTTCCGGCAAAATTCTCCACCTACAGGTTTCGAGAAGCTCGTAGTTGAAGTTGTAAGAAGTTTGGGTAGTCTTCCCTTGGCTCTGAAGATTTTGGGTTCGTCTTTGCTGGGGATGGATAAGGAGGATTGGGAGATGATGTTGCCACGTTTACAGGTTGTAGATGGTGATGTTGCGAAGTCTCTACGAGTAAGCTATGATATGTTATCTGGCAAAGAAAAATTGTTATTTCGCCACATTGCATTTCTCTTCAATTTGGAGAAAGTCTGTGACATCCAACTGCTACTAGAAGATAGTAACTTGGATGTTAATTTCGGGCTTAAAACCCTAGTTGATAAGTCCCTCGTCCATGTAAGATTGGAGATTGTGGAGATGCACCCTTTGTTACAAAATCTGGGTAAGGAGATCGTCCTTGCACAGTCCATTGATGATCCTGGAAAACGAGAATTCCTGGTGGATCCAAGGGATATATGCCATGTACTTGAAGATGAGACTGTAAGTATTTTCTTTTCCTTTCGTATAGCTTACTCTGTAAGATTAAAAGCATTTCATTTCATTAAACATATGTTGAAGGTGGTTATAAAGCTAATGATTGTCTCTTTCTTATTGGTATTATAATTTTCAGGGTACTAGAAGGGTTTAAGGTATATCCTTAGATATAGATGAGATCGACGACTTGCATATACATGAGAATGCCTTCAAAGGGATGCTAAATCTCCGTTTCCTAAAATTTTTCTCAAATAAATATATGCTTGAGGAAAAGGTCAGACTGCACTTACCTGATAGCTTCGACCATTTGCCCCCTAAACTCAGATTATTGTGTTGGGACAGATATCCAATGAAAAGGTTGCCTTCTAACTTTAATCCTGAAAAACTCATCAAGCTTAAAATGGAGAATAGCAAGTTAGAACAGTTATGGGAAGGAACTCGGGTAAGTTTTGAGAATAATTGTTATATCATTAGTGGCGAAATTAGAATGCTTAGTTATTTTAATTTTTGGATAACAATCATGTCATGTGATTAGTAACTTCTACCTTGAACTGTGTTTTTTTTTGTTGAGTACAGAGCCTTAAACATCTCAGGGAGATTAATTTGTGGGGATCTGAAAACCTAAAAGAAATCCCATGTCTTTCGATGGCCACCAAGCTCGAGAAATTGTACCTTGGGAATTGCTTGAGTTGGGTGGAGGCGCCTTCCTCTATTCGAAAGTTCAATGAACTGACAGAGTTGGGAATGTTAGAATGCAGATATCCAACTGACATTAATAGTGAATCTCCTAAAGGCCTCAGTCTCAGGGAATCCTCACGTTTGTTTCGGGAGAAGCTTATTGACATTTTTGGGATGGTAACTTTAATGAGTGAGGAACTCCGGCAAGGAATGCAGGTATGTAGCTCCAAATTTAACGTTTATCAACCTGCTTATTATATAGTAAGAGCATCATTTATATGTCAAAATTGTAAAAGAATTAATCTTGCGTTGGATGTTAAATGTATTAAATTTTCAAAAATATAAACTTATATACAAATTTCAATATTTGCAAAAATGTAAAAGAATGATCTTTATAAAACAGAGGAATTAAGTTTATTGGAGGGAAAGGAAATTCATTTGAAGTCATTTCATATAACGTCTCTAACTTTTATCTTTAAAAAATAGGTTCAGCCACTTATTATACGTAAGGTAACGACGCTGCCTGATTCTTTGACCGTGTTGTTACTCTCGGATATCCCAAATATGGTGGAGCTCCCTTTCGCAATTAAGAATCTCAATAAATTGACTGATTTGAGAGTTACACGATGCACAAATCTGGTGGGTCTTCCAATTGGAATCAACCTTGAATCTCTAGAACGCCTCAATCTCAATGGATGCTCACGGTTGAGGATCTTTCCTGATATTTCAAGAAACATCTCATCGCTCTATCTAGAAGAAACAGCAATAGAAGAAGTTCCTCAGTGGATTGAGAACTTTTCTAAACTCAAGTACCTAGTGATGCAAAGATGCAGTAAGTTAGAATATGTATACCTAAACATTTCTAAACTGAAACATCTCGAGTTGGTTAACTTTTCATATTGCGGGGCATTAACTGGAGCTCATTTCACTGCCTATCCAAGTGATGTGGCAATCGAAGCAGACAATATTGACACGGAACTACCAAAAATCGATTTCAGTTTCATAAACTGCTTCAGCTTGGATCAAGAAGCTCTCCTTCAACAACACTCTTTCGAGAAACTCGTCATGTCTGGTCAAGAATTGCCTTCATACTTCACTCACCGGACTACTGGAACCTCTTTGCCCATCTCTCTACTTGATGCCCCTCTCTCTCCACCATTCTTCAAATTCAGGGCTTGCGCACTGGTTGTTTTCAAGTCTAAACCAGCCTATGGTGCCATTGGAGTATCTATGAAGGTAAATTGTCGGTTCAAAGGCAGACTCGGGAGCCAGTTTGATTCCCCTAATCAACAAGAGTACTTCTCGGTATATCAAAAGGGTAGTCATCTCTTTTTATTAGACTGTTGCATCCCCCTAAACGAAGACAATGCTCCTCTAGCTGAAGTACACTACGATCATGTGGATATACAGTGTCATATGAGTAGTGGTAACTCTAAGTTTAAATTAAAAAGTTGGGGTATACAACTCTCTGAGGAGTGTTCACAATCTGAGAACCAACTTGGTAATCCAGTCACTCTTCCACGTCTTTGTGAAGCCAATGGTGACAATAAGAGTAATGAATGAACACAGTGAAGAGTGTGGGGGCAGCGATGTAGAGGCAGAGGGAAGCAGCAAGCAAATGCGGGTAAGTGTTAAGCATGAACTGAACATAATGCACTATATATCTTGCAATTCATTTTCAGGGTCAATTATTTTATTGGTTCTAATGAGTACTTTTGTTGGTTCTAATGAGTATTTTTATTGGTTTTAATATATACAAGGAGAGCATGCAGAGATTCTTTATTGTTTCCCCAGCTGTGCAGACATTTTCAGGTAACACAGAAATTTCATAAACCAGAGATTTATTTTAGTTTCAGATCAATTGTGAGAAAGAGCATATATAGGAGCATCTAATTATAAAGTTGTTCTGTTTCTTCTACACTACAATTGAAACCTATTAATAGATTCTGACATTGACCACAGATGAAGTAGAATCTAGCTCTGTGAATAGAGGTTTGAGTGTGAAGAATTGATTTTTGATGTTCGGGTTTCAAGCTTGTGATCAGCGGGGGATATCTTTGTATATCGAAAATTTGAACTCGCTTATCTATTTTCATCAAAAGAAATAAGAGTTTCGTGTAATGAAATGTATGGGAGACTAAACGTTTTTTTGTTGTTGTTGCAAATAGTTATTAATCATTCAACAGTGTATCAAACCTCAGTTTAGTTATATGCTTTTTTACAACCTTGAACTCTCTGAGCCTATAAGGTTTTATCCACGGATCATCAACTCTTCAAACTTATGTAATCTGTTTCTTGCAGGTTTAATTCCACAAAGATTCTTATAAAAAAATGTTTTTGGTATACTATACAGTATACAGCAGTCAAAAGAAACAGAGTAATTAAACACACTCTATTTTGGTAGGTAGTTGCACACGTTTCTATCTAAACCGAGACAAATCAGTAGTCTAGGTCAAAGCAATTGAATTACTGAAGGAATTTACATGGTTAAAGATATGGGTGTCTCTGTTTTAGACTAGAGGTTTTTCACAAATGCGAAAGCCAGGAGCAAGGGAAAACATGTTCTTTGTTTCGATATCAAATAATTTTTAAATTTGATGGTCGTCATTTGTGTATGACTGATTCAATATGCCTCCACTATAAAATTTATTCTCTTAAATGAAGCTATAATGTGACTTTCGTTGCATAATTAGTATTTGGTCATTTAAACACGACCAAGTTGCTAAGCTTAGAATTTACATAGAAAGTAGGAAGAAACAAGTTATGTAGGTGGTGGGTTATTAAATGTTGTACTTTAAAGGAATGAAATGTATTTTAAATTCATGGTTTTTAGTTGAAAAGTCTAACGATGGAATTGAAGACTGAAGAAGACTCTATCATCATTAAGTCAACTTCAATGAGTAGGAAACATCCGCCAAGTTTCGTCAGAGAAACAATGGTGAAATTAACTGTAATGCTTATATTAAAGTAAAGATAAAGAGATAGGTTGCGACATGTATAGCAATGATCGAGTCAAATAAGCAAGAGAAATGTCCAAGAAACAATGGTGATATTTCTAGTCATCCCTCTGTTGGAAATAAACCTTGAAAATAAAAATAAAACAAAAGGACAGAAACTTGCAGAGCCATGCCATAGAGAATCTACTAATCCCGGTGCAAGATAACTAAGACGGCTCTCTCCAGGCCAGGGTTTACTCTGCTCTCTAATGAATTGTGAACTCAATTCAAAATAAATGAAACACTCAAATTAAAATCAGAAATAAAAAGAGGGAGAAGAGACTAGAAGATAAGATGTTACTTGTTGATAATCAAATCAAGACTCTCTTTGAACAAAAACAAATCTGATCTGGTAGGTAACAATAGCACCTCCATTCATAATATAGAAGGAGGATTCTAACAATTAAAATAATAAAATTTAGTTAGAAAACTTAAAAAACAGGCAGAGCCATATATAGAATAAAATAATTTAGATACAAGTTCTTAACACACTTAAGAATACTAATGGTTGTTTTTTAATTATCAATTAAAATTTAATTTAATAATAAATTAATATTTAAAAGTAATATTTTCTTTTTAAAGATACTGTTAGAGTATCTAGATGATATTGATGCTCTTAAGAGTCCAATTAAAGGCCCAACTTATTTGTGAAAACATAACTATCCCCACACTCTATAATGTTAATGTTTTCTAAATACCAACAAGACGACTTGAGTTGACACCCACGACTCCTCAAGACGACTTTATGGCTACTTCTCACTCGCCAAATTCTTTGTTTGTGACTTCCTCTTCTCTCTGTCTCTCTATGGCTTCTTCTTCTTCTTCTTCTTCTTCTTCTTCTTCTTCTTCTTCTTCTTCATCTTCTCTCAATTGGGAATATGATGTTTTTGTGAGCTTCAGAGGGGAAGACATCCGCAAAACTTTCCTCAGCCACTTTTTCAAGGAGTTTGATCGGAAACTGATCAAAGCTTTCAAAGACTACGAGATAGAGAAAAGCCACTCCCTCTGGCCCGAGATTGAAAAAGCGATTAGGTGTTCGAGGATTGCTGTAGTCATTTTCTCCATAAACTACGCTTCTTCACGCTGGTGTCTTAACGAGTTGCTGGAGATTGTGCATTGCGACCATAACATAGTTATACCAGTTTTCTACCATTTGGATCCTTCTGATGTGAGGAAACAGACAGGAGACTTTGGGAAGATCTTTGAAGAGACTTGCCAGAAAAATACAGATGAAGAGAAAGAACAGTGGAAAAAGGTGTTGAGTGAAGTAGCAACTTTGGTCGGATTTGATTCTGCCAACTGGTATGTTTTTTTTTTTATAACTCACTATTCTATGCTTTGATATATCTTGAATTAATCGTTGTTTCATATGTGTTAAAATATATCTCTCCTTATTAGTAATGACGAGGCAAAAATGGTAGAAGAAATCGCCAATGATGTTTTGGGCAAACTGCCTTCAAATTCATCCAAGGGTTTTGAGAACTTTGTTGGCATAGAAGATCATCTGGCAAAGATGATTGAATTGTTGCAATTGGAATCTAAGGAAGTGAGGATGGTTGGTATACAGGGTTCCTCAGGGATTGGTAAGACTACCATCGCTAGAGCTCTGTTTAACCAACTTTCTCAGGATTTCCAAGTAAGTGAATACTTAGACAAACGTTTCATATCTAAGTGTAAAAAAAATTATAGTAGAGCCAATCCGGACGACCACAACATGAAGTTATATTTAAAACATAACTTCCTCTTGAAAGCTCTGAGGATGAAGGACATGAAGATAGATGATCTAGGAGAATTGGGAGAGAGGTTACATCACCAAAAAGTACTTATGGTCATTGATGATTTGGATGATCTAATGGTGCTACAAGTTTTGGCGGAGAAAACTCAATGGTTTGGAAATGGGAGCAGAATCATCGTGGTTACAAATGATAAGCATTTTTTAAGGGCTCATGGGATTGATCATATTTATAAAGTTACTTTCCCCAGTGAAGTGCGCGCTTTTGTGATGTTCTGTCAGTATGCTTTCAATCAACATAATGCACCCGAAGGTTTTGCAATGCTTGTAGTTGAAGCTGTAAGACATGCAGGTAGTCTTCCTTTGGCTCTTAAGGTTTTGGGTTCGTATTTGAAGGGAAAGGATAAGGAGTACTGGAAGGATATGCTGGAAAGGCTTAATAATGGTCAAGAAGATAAAATTGAGAAAATACTAAGGGCCAGCTATGATGGGTTAGGTAGTGAACAAGACCAAGCGATATTTCGTCATATCGCATGTCTTTTCAATCATATGGAAGTCACATCCATCAAGTCACTGCTAGCAGATAGTAACTTGGGTGTTAATATGGCACTGCAGAACCTAGCTGATAAGTCCCTTATTAATGTCGAACAAGGTTATGTGGTGATGCACAGTTCACTACAAGCAATGGGCAGAAAAATTGTTCGCTCACAGTCCATTGATGAGCCTGGAAAACGAGAATTTCTGGTGGATCAAGAGGATATTTTTAATGTACTCAATGAAGGCACTGTAAGCTTTTCTTTATTCTTGCTCTTTTCATAACTCAGTATATGAAAATGCCATTTGATACACGATGGAATTTATGGATTTTTTCGTTTTTTTTTCAGGGGACTGGAGATATATTAGGTATATCATTCTATCATACAATTGATAGTGGTGGGATGCACTTCAATGAGATGGACTTTAGTGGGATGCATAATCTCCGATTCCTAGAAATTTCCTCACAGCCAAAAAACCATACTTTTGGTGTTGGGTTTTTTCCAAGATCATACTCTTTGCTTGAACTCATTTGGTACTTACTATTTCGGTTTCATTTCCAAATGCATTTCCCTCCTATAAGCTTCGACCCTATAGTTCCTAAACATCTCAAACTATTGAGTTGGGATAGATATCCAATGAGTTGTATGCCTAATAATTTTTCTCCTGAAAGCCTTGTCAAGCTCGAAATGCGGGAAAGCGGGCTAAAGAAACTGTGGAAAGGAGCTGTGGTACGTTTTTTTTGAGAATAATTTCTTATGTTACTAAATAAGAGAGTTTGCAAATGTTATTTTAGTTTTGGATAACAACCATGTCATGTGATGAGTAATATCTACTGAGCATTGTGTTTGCTTTTGTTGACTACAGCCACTTACATATCTAAAGGAAATTAATCTGCGAGGATCTCACAATCTGAAAAAAATTCCAGATCTTTCAATGGCTACTAATCTCGAGAAACTTGACCTTGGTTATTGCTCGAGTTTGGTGGGGCTTCCTTCCTCTATAAAAAATCTCAATCAACTAAAGAAGTTGAAGATTAGTTTTTGCAAAAATCTGAAGACTCTTCCTAGAGGAATCAACCTCGAATCTCTCATTCAGCTTGATCTCAATGGATGTTCACGGTTTAAGAGCTTTCCTGAAATCTCAACCAACATCTCATGTATAGAGCTAAGCCAAACAATTATTGAAGAAGTTCCTAGGTGGATCGAGAACTTCTCTAAACTCGCTAAGCTAAATATGGAAGGTTGCAGCAAGCTACAATGTGTGTCCCTAAACACTTGTAGACTGAAACATCTTAAGGAAGTCAACTTTTCAAACTGTGGGGCATTGACTAGAGTTGATTTAAGTGGCAACCCAAGTGGGGTGCAGATGGAAGCAGACAGTTTTAACACAGTTTTTGAGGGAGCCAAGTTCAGTTTCATGGACTGCTTCAACTTGGATCCGGAAGCTGTCATTCAGCAACAATCAATTACTTTCAACTCCATGGTATTTTCAGGGAAAGAAGTGCCATCATATTTCCATCACCGTACTACTGGATTAGACTACAATCAGACCATCTTTCTACATCACATCCCTCACTCCCAACCATTTTTCAGATTCAAGGCTTGTGCTGTAGTAAATTCTTCCTATGAAGTACCTATCCATGTAAACTGTCAGTTAACAGGAAGATTTGAGAACAGCTTTGATTCCATTGTGAAGCCTCATAGCTTCTCGAAAACTCGGGAGGGGAGTTATCTGTTAATATTTGACTGTTGTATCCCTCTCAACAGAGATAATGCTCCTATACCTCAACTGAACTATGATCACGTGAAAATGAAGATTCATATAAGTGCAGATTGGGAGTCTAGGTTCAAAATAACAAGATGGGGCACGACTCTCTGAAGACAGTTCATCACCGGAGAACCGACTTGATTATCCAAACACCCTTCCACATGTATGTGAAGCCAATGAAGACAATATGGGTTATATGCTTCTTCATAGACTTGTTAACGAGACTGAACACAGTGAAGACTCTGGAGTCAGCAATTTAGAGACAGAGAGAAGCAAGAATGCGGGTAAGCACATAATTTGAACATAATAGACATTTCACTATTCTTTTTGTATAATTGACCACTGGATTATTTTATTCTTTTTGTGCAGCTATACAACTTCATATATATTGTATTAGGGACTCTACGTTAAAGTTTAAAGGATAAAGAAAACACCTCTTCAAGGATGTGATGATGGAGAGAAGCAGTAAACAGAATGTGGGTAAGCATTAACCAAGATTTTAATCAAGAACTGGAAAAAAAAATATTACAGGATTAACTGGAGCTTGATGATCACGAAGATTTTTGACATCAAGTTTAATCTTATTAACAATGTGTTTTATATGCTTCCCTACTGATCAGTGATAACTATATAGTCTGTAGATTTTATTGAATATGTGACAATGTTGAACATAGTTTTGGTCTTATTTATCTGAAAAGGCTTTAAGGCTTTCTTGCTTGTTTCAGTCTCTATTAAGACCATGAGATTTTGCATCTATGTAATGCCCTGTGGTGTCTGGTGCCCAGAATTCTAATTCTGTCTCTGGCTATTTCGTTTTGTACGGACACACAGCGAATCTCCTACATGTCTTGTTACACAGTTTGCTTTGATTTAATAAGCTTACTATTACTTTAACCATGCTAACATTTTTATTCTCTAACATTATGCTGAATTTCATTATCTAGTTGTTGTTTTGTCTCTTAACACATTTTGGTTTTCTTGGTGTTCAGGAAAGCTGGAGGAGGCCTAAGGGTATTGATTCTCGAATGCGAAGAAATTTCGAAGGTGTTTACTTAATGCTCTATGCCACTATATCTCCAATGGATTCAAAAGTTTTGTGGTTCTCAACGCCACTGAGCTCGATTACTCATGATGCACAACAGGTACCTATTTTGATTAGTTAGTATATATATATAACGACAATGTCTATCTGAGAAGCTCTCTCCACAATAGTTATTATAAATCTGAAGAGACTGTTGAGAAATACTCATGGTGCTATGCTTTGGCTTCTTCTCTGAACTTCTTCTGCAGAGATTGCTGACAATGTCTCAACAAAAAAAAGAGGAAAGCGAATTGTGGAGAGAGCTTCTCACTTCTAAGCTTGACATTTTCGTTACCAACACGCTTGACAAGTTACATAGCCAGGAAGAAGAAAGAAAAAAACCCTACAAGATAGCATCACAAGGCTTCACCGCAAGGCAGAAAGTTGTACAATAGACATCAATTGAGTTTTTGATTTATAAATTTTTTTTTCTTTTTTATGAGTAGTTGAAAATTAGTATATATACTATAGACCACTTTTATTGTTTATGGTGCTGATAACTAACTACTGACTTGCTTTGTAGCCCAAACCTGCAAAGTTTTTATGCATCTTTAAAACAGAGGCGTCACAATATGACTTCAAAAAATGCAGAACCCCAAACATGAATTGCGTTAAAAATTCGAGAGTTATTTGTGTGGTTAAAAAAATAGCTGTATGTATTAATTTAAAAGTGATGAACAGAGGATTCTTTAAGCTCATACTCCCAACTATGAATGGATGCAACAATTTACACATTCGATGACTTTTCAAACTCTTGTCAATTGATGTCAGGTTGAGACTTCCAACTATACCATATTTTGAATATAATGTTCTATTTTATTTTTTAAAGTTCTTACTCATAGAATTTTCATGTAGCTCAGTGTCCATTAATCATTGCTCTGCTCTAATCAAAATTTTATATAATAGATATCATTGCATGAAAAAACCTCTGACTTGCCCTGCCTCCGAACCCTCAGGAACTTAGGATGTAACTTTGAAAAGAGACAAAGAAGATTGGTAGAGAGTGTTACTACTCATGAGTCATGATGATGAATCTCTGCTCAGATCTGACAGGAAGAACTGCCACTATCTTTCCAACGGATTCAAGAAATCAGTTGTTCACAACGTTGTAACCTGAACCGCCAAACAAATTGGAGACACCAACCATCGTTTCTTATGTTGTGAAAAAGGGAGTAGAACATGTGGAGTTTTTCACCGTTATTGATGTTATAGTGGTTCCCAAGTCGAATCATAGGCGAACTTGGAGCCATTTTGATACCTCTAATCAGCGACATCGCTTCTTGACATCTAAGAAGGATGGTCATATTATTGTATTTGACTGTTGTTTCTCTCTGAACTCAACTATGTGAGTAAACAGTTTTGTCTCACTGATATGGTATTATACAACTCCTTACGAGGAATGCACTATATTTTAGGCAAATGGATACAATATTTTGGAAAGGATTCAAAGCTAGATCAAGCGAATCAAGACAACAACACTATATGCGTGTGAGGGACAGAAAAGAGCCTGAAGCGGATCAAGATAATTAAGCACAGGTCATTAACTGAAACAGAGTCAATTCTAGACTTTTAGTTATCTCTTAATACTTCAAGATTCAATGAAAAACTATATTTTGTAAAATAACTTTATGCACGTTCAATAATATTTGTTTCCTGATAGCGTGAAAGAATCAATCAAGAAACAAAGACTTTCTTAACAGCCAAACATACATGATGATGATGACCCTTGGAAACTATGACTTTGAATATAAAAATTATGTTCTCTCATTGTCAATTCTTATTATTTCAACCAATTTTTATGTAAATATGTCAGCTTTTCCTATACGCTTTAATTTGAAAAAAACTACGCGTTACCATTAGCACAATGGATCATGTGTGTTACGTTTGGGAAACGACTCGGTCAAATTAGAAAAGTCTAAAGATTTGACTATTATGTAAACAATTGTTGCTACAATGAAAGACAATTGGAAAAAAACAAAACAAAAATAGAACACAAACAAAAATTATTACGATTGATAATAGTTTTTAATTTTGTTTTCTCTCTTCTTTCTCTATCCTAGCTCGATTTGGAACCTTTTCATCTCTTTCTTCTTTCCTAACCTTGACCTCATAAATATATAGACATTCATACCACTCATTATCCTTATAAAACTAAAACGATACAAAAAAAACAGTTTTTTCAAAAAAAAAAAAAAAATTGGATTCAAAATCATAAATACCTGTAATTTGATTTAGCATTTGTAACTGTTATCTTGACCGTTAAATATATGTAATTTGATCGGTTTCTTCTATTATTGGCAAATGCTATTAATATCTTACAAAAACAGATGTCATATTTCAAAGTAAACTATGATAATCGACGTAGTTGTGATAAGTGAATGTAGTTTAGTACTACACAAATATTCTATAAGAGACTTATTCTTTCTTACGTAGGTTATAACAATTTGATTTTTTCCTAAACACAGTATTTTTAAAATAGTATATATAAAATAATATGTACGTTGCCCAATTTTAAAAAGTTGTTGTATCGACCAAATTATATTTGCAGTCGTACCACAAAAAATAATCCAATTGGTACCTAAAAGTCTCGTTTAGACTTGGTGGCTTTACAAACTCATTCTCCTTTCCATTAATATCACTGTAACAAAAAGCCAATTTAGAGTATTTCCACTTAGTTCCCAGCTATTGTTCGTAAGACTGTGAGATCTTTTATCTTTTTAGTCCAATGGCTTCTTCTTCATCCTCTTCAGGCAATTGGGTATATGATGTTTTCCCAAGCTTCAGCGGTAAAGACATCCGTGAAACTTTCCTCAGCCACTTTCTAAAAGAACTTGATCAGAAGTTGATCGTTGCTTTCAAAGATAACGAGATCAAGAAAAGCCAGTCGCTGGATCCTGTGCTTAAACAAGCGATCAAGACTTCAAGAATTGCCATGGTTGTGTTTTCAGAAAAATACTCATCTTCCCGCTGGTGCCTCGACGAGTTGCTTGAGATTGTGAAATGCATGGAAGAATCTGGTCAACTGGTTATACCAGTTTTCTACGGTTTAGATCCATCTCATGTCAGGAAACAAACCGGAAAATTTGGAGAGGCTTTTGCAAAGACTTGTCAGAAAAAAACAAAGGGTAAAATAAAACTTTGGCGGCAATCGTTGACCAAAGTAGCAAATGTTCTCGGCTATCATTCTAAAAACTGGTATAACTTTTATGTACACGTTATATGTGTTTATAGATGTTTTACATGCATGTGACAATTCATACTTCTTTTTGTCGTGGTGTGACATTTGGTCTTTCATCTTGTTAGGCCTAACGAAGCGAAAATGATTGAAGCAATTGCCAATGATGTGTTAGGTAAGCTGAATCTTACTCAATCAAAGGACTTCGAAGACTTTGTTGGAATGGAAGATCATATTACAAAGATGAGTGAATTATTGCATTTAGAATCCGAGGAAGTGAGGATGGTTGGGATTTGGGGTACTTCTGGTATTGGCAAGACTAGTATTGCAAGAGCTCTATATAATCGAATTTCTCATAGGTTCCAAATTAGTGTTTTCATAGACAGGGCTTTCATATCTAAAAGCATGGAGGTTTACAATAGTGCCAACTCGGATGACTATAACATGAAGTTGCATTTGCAAGAAACTTTTTTGTCTGAAATTTTAGATAAAAAGAACATAAAGTTAAGTCATTTAGGTGCAGTGGCACAGAGGCTAAATCATAATAAAGTTCTTATCATTATTGATGATTTGAATGATCAAGTGGTGCTAGATACATTGGTAGGTCAAACTCAATGGTTTGGATGTGGAAGTAGAATCATTGTGATTACAAAAGATAAGCATTTCTTGAGAGCTCATGGGATCAAATATATTTATGACGTCTGTCTCCCATCTAATCACCTTGCTCTTAAGATTTTATGTCGATCAGCTTTCAGGAAAAACTATCCACCTATTGGTTTGATGAAGCTTGCTTCTGAAGTTGCTTTGCGTGCTGGTAATCTTCCTTTGGGTCTTAACGTTTTGGGTTCGTATTTGCGGGGTAGAGACAAAGAGGACTTGATAGATATGTTGCCAAGGCTTCGAAATGGTTTGGATGGAAAAATTGAGAAGACATTACTAGTCAGCTACAATGGATTAGATAACAAAAAGGACAAAGCGATATTTCGACACATTGCATGTCTTTTCAATGGTGAAAAAGTGAATGACATCAAGCTGCTTCTAGCAGAGAGTGACTTGGATGTTGATATCGGGTTGAAGAACCTTGTTGATAAGTCTCTCATACGTATAAGAGATGAAACTGTTGAGATGCACACTTTGCTACAAGAAATGGGGAAGGAGATCGTCCGTGCACAATCCAATGAGCCTGGAGAAAGAGAATTCCTTGTGGATGCAAAAGATATATGTGACTTACTTGAAGATAACACTGTAAGTTTTGCCAAGATAACACTGTATATATATATATATATATCTCACACTATAAGATTAAAATCATGCCATATGTAAAAATATATTCATATTTGTAATCTCAGGGCACTAAAAAGGTTTTAGGTATAGCGTTGGATATGGATGAGATTGATGATCTGCATATACATGAGAATGTATTCAAAGGGATGTGTAATCTCCTTTTTCTAAAAATTTACACTAAGAAACTGGAGCAGAAGAAAGAAGTGAGATGGCACATACCAGAAGGCTTCAACTGTTTGTCCCATAAACTTAGATTATTGAGGTTGGATGGATACCCAATGAGGTATATGCCATTTAACTTTCGTCCTGAAAACCTCGTTAAGCTCCAAATGTGGGGGACCAAACTGGAGAGGTTATGGGAAGGAGTTCATGTAAGTTTCAAACAAAAATTATAACATTATTTATTAGTATTCATATATATATGGGAATGCTTGTTTTAGGTTTTTTTTTATGACAAAGTGATATGTGACTCGCTTATATTTCAGTCACTTAGAGGGCTCAAGGATATAGATTTGAAGGGATCTAGAAGTCTGAAAGAAATACCAAATCTTTCTATGGCTGCCAATCTTGAGAAACTTGATCTATGTGGTTGTTCAAGTTTGGTGGAGCTTCCTTCCTATATTATGCATCTTAATAAATTAGAGACGTTGGAGTTGCGAGATTGCAAAAATCTTGAGACTCTTCCTACCGGAATCAACCTTCAATCTCTTTTTAGACTTGACCTCAGTGGATGCTCAAAGTTGAAAAGATTTCCTGATATCTCAACAAACATATCATGGCTCTTATTAAACGAGACAGGGATTGAAACATTCCCTCCGAACTTGCGTTTCGAAAATCTTTTTCATCTACGCATGCGTACAATGAAGAGTGAGAAACTGTGGGGAAAAGTGCAGGTATCATTTACGTACTTTCGTATTTGTATATTAGTATATATCTTGTCAGTAAGAAACCTGTATTTTACAGCACACAAAACACTAACAAATTATCAGGCTAGAAAAGCCATAGCTTAGGTACACTTTCTTTTCTTTTATTGGAGGAGCCCACTTTAATCCAATTGCATTTAATGGTTAAATTATAATGTGAACCTGACTTTTAATGCTTTCATGATATATATTTTTTGTTTATTACTTTTTGTGTATTTTTAAAAAATATGATAACACGAAAATAGAATTTTTAATTCTATATTTAACAAATAATAATTGTCTCTTGAGATTTTGTGTATTTTTTCGAGGTTGGGTATGTATGTATATAAACCATATTCACTGAATTTATGTATAAGTTGTTTTCCTAACACTTAGTTGTTTTTCTTTACCATGCATTCATAAGTTCTTTTTTCTAAAACATAAATTTAAAATTTTTGCTCACAAATAATTATGGAACCTGATTTTTTATTTTGATAAGTATTATTTCGATATATATTTTTAATATTTAAATATTAAAATATGTAGTAAAAATTAGAAGAACTTTACATTCCGTTTATTTCATCTATAAATTGTCTTTCTTTTTTTTCTTCTTTGGTTCAGCCGCTTACACCTCTCATGACCATGATGCCTCACTCTGTGTATAGTTTGTTTCTCTCCAATATCCCAAGTTTGGTGGAACTTCCTGTCTCTATTCAAAATTTCACTAAACTTGGTCGTTTAGGAATTACAGAATGCATAAATTTGGAAACTCTTCCCAATGGTATCATTTTTTCATTTCTCTGGGACCTTCACCTCAGTGGATGCTCACGGTTGAGGACTTTTCCTCATATCTCAACCAACATTATCCATCTCTATCTAGCTCGAACAGGGATTGAAGAGGTTCCTTGGTGGATCGAGAATTTCTCTAACCTTGGTCGGCTAATTATGAATGGATGCAACAAACTACAATATGTATCCCTACACATTTCTAAACTGAAGCATCTTCATGTTGTTGACTTTTCAAAGTGTGGGGCATTGACTGAAGCTAGCTGGAATGATAGTTCAAGTATTGTACCAATGTCTTCCTCTTCTTTTCCGAACAATTTCATCGACTGCTTCAACTTCAACGTAGATGAAGAACCTATCCTTCATCCACCTGATTCCAAGTTCATGAGGTTGTCAGGTGAAGTAGTGCCATCATATTTCACTCACCGGACAACTGGTATGTCTCTGACCAATATCCCTCTACTTAAGACATCTCTCTTTCAACCGGACTTCAGATTTAAGGCTTGCGTTGCGGTTGACTCCATATCTTCTCTTTATAGTCATTTTGAATTTCGCATCCAAGTATCTTGTCAGTTCAAAGGTAGACATGGTAACAACTTTGATTCTGTTTATCGACCAAATGAGTTTTATAAACGTAAGGGTATCGACCTTACTCTATTCGAATGTTGCTTCCCTCTAAACGAAGAGAATGCTTCTCTACTTGAGCTTAACTACGATCACGTGGATATACAGTTTCATTTAAGTAATTCTAGTTACTCTACCTCCACATTAAAAGAATGGGGTATAAGACTTTCCGATGAATTTTCATCACCGGAGATTCCACTTGGTAATGGAAATATTCTTCCAGACGTCTGTGAAGCTGATGTAGACAAGATGGTTTATTACACTGAACATAGTGAAGAATCTGGAGACAACGATGAAGAGACGGAAAGAAGAAAGAAGCGAATTAGGGTAAGACATAAGCATATACTAAACATAAAACTTTATATCTCAATATTCGCTTTTAAGGTCAATCAGTAACTATTTCTTTTTTCTTTTGCAGATTACTTAGGTAGAACTCAAAATGTAACTTTGAATGTTTGATTGTGAATATTGAAATGAAATTTTTTCCGGCTCTAATGAAAGAACAAAATAAAAGGAGGGCATGCAGCGGTTCTTCTGTGTCTTCCCAGTTGGAAAGACGTTTTCAGGTAACCAAAAATTCTCATAAACCATATTTTACCATAGTAATTGTGACACATATATATATATATATATATACCAATATAGGAGCATCTAATTGAGAACCTATTCAATACACCAACCAATGAGATTGTTTAATTGGTGATTTCTATCATGTTTCTCTTTGTGCTTATAGAGGTTATATTGTCGGTATAGAGACAAGCATGGGAACTACTTTGAGCCTCCTCCACAAAGACGTTTCTCCTTGCACCAAAAATATAATCATCTGATTATATTTGACTGTCGTTTCCCTCTAAACCAAGACTGTGATCAAGTTGATATAGAGTTTATTCTTGCTAGTATTCGACTCAAACTAAAAGGATGCGGTTTACGATTCTTAGATGACTCTACTCCAATTCTGGCTACTCAGAATGAAGCCGATGAAAGCAAAGTAGATGATAATGATGAAGGCTATGAGACACCATTTGATGGAGAAGAGTGTGGAGATAACAGTGATAATGAAGAATCTGGATACCATAATGTAGAGACAAAGACAAGCAGGAAGCGAATGCGGGTAAAGCATTAAGCATGTGCTGGACAAATAACTAAGTATATGTTACATTCTTTTTCAGGATCTTTTATAATATAGATATTTGGATTTGTTATTTTTCTTTTTTTGCAGATCACTTGATTTAGGTGCACATAAAGATGGGTTAGAAGAACTGAAGTTGCTCCGCAAGCAAGGTACCCTCCATCATTGATTTCCTCTAATAACTTCTAATACACGTTTCTTTTTCTTTTCTTAAAATCAATAAAATGTATGTGCATCGAGTTTTATATGGAATTTTATACTTCTATACTTATGAACAGAATATTTTTTTCATGTATAATCAAATAAAAGAAACTCTAACGGCAACATAACATACGAAAAAGGCGAAATAAACTAAGCGAACCAAAGAATCTTTAAGTTTCCAAAGTTGTTTTTTTATTTAACTAATATATGTTACTTTTAAATTATTTAATTATGCCCTGTGAATGAAGCAAAATATGGATTCTTTGGAGAAAATGAAAAAGTGAAACCCCAGCAACTAAGCTTTACAACCTGCAAGAACAAGAACTAAATTACCTTTTAGAATCAAGAAAAACCAAACAGCCTTAACAAAGAAAAGCACCAGTAGCCTAAACCTCTCGTGGATCTATTTATAAACCTTAATCTCTCAAGTCATTTCACATCCAAGAAAAAATGGTGGAACAGCAGATGAAGCCGGTGGCCTCTTTTCTCCTAGTCTTGAATTTCTGCATGTATGCCATAGTTCTTGGAATTGGAGCATGGTCCATGAACAAAGCCATTGACCATGGCTTCCTAATTGGTAGATGATTTATATTTTTTTCTCTTTTTTTTTTACTTCTTGGTATATATGATCAAGTTTACTTGATCGATTTATTGTCGGCTTATATGAATTCTATAATTTAGTGTTTTTTTTTAAAAAGGTATTATTTTGTTGTTGTTATGCAAGTAATTTTAAACATGTTCTAAATTTGCATGATACATATACAAAGCACTCAACTCAATATCTATGCATTACATTTATTAGTAACCTTAACCCTTGCTACAATGTTAATAAAAGTAATTTCTTTTTTACGACAATAAATGTAATTAGCATATAACATTCTCTAAGTCTATGTTTCATGCAATTTAACTGATGAATTTAGAACGTGTTAAAAAATTAGAGAGTGTTATATATAATTCTAATTAGATTGACTAAAGTTATAAAAAGGGTTTATGTTATTTATTTACTATATAACAAGCTTTTAGAAAAGAAAAAAAGAGTTAACAAGCCTTATGTTTTGCCAACGAACAAGTTTTATTTTATTTTGATAAAGAGTTTTATTTATTTTTAATTATCATCCATATCATATAGCCGATATAATTGATGACTAATTTTCATTACTAAATCTATTTAGATTTTAAAAGAAACAGATTATGTTTTGCATTAAGCATCTCACTGTTTTATCCTTGTAAAAAATATTCAAAGGTGCGGATTATAGTCTTCCTGCTCATTTCTCGCCGATATATTTTCCAATGGGTAATGCGGCCACCGGATTCTTCGTTATGTTTGCTTTAATTGCTGGAGTTGCTGGAGCTGCCTCGGTCATGTCCGGCGTTAGTCATCTCCAGTCATGGACTACGACTAGTCGCCCGGCAGCTGTCTCCGCCGCCACAATTGCTTGGTCATTAACACTTTTAGCCATGGGGTATAGACCTTGAAACAACACGTTTGACTTAATATTCAGTCATTTTATTTCATCAGATCCATAAACCTTCCACACCAAAATTAGCATACATCTATAGGTTTCTAAAACCTTTATTTCTTGAATGTTCTTGTGTAGATTTGGCTGCAAGGAAATTGAACTTGGAATGAGAAATGCTCGCCTGGTAAGAATATACAACTGATATATAATATTGTTTTAAATTAAACACTAAAATAAAATAATTTGTTTTAATTAAATACTTTATATTTTTCTCGGCAGAGGACAATGGAGGCATTTCTAATCATACTTTCTGCAACACAACTTCTTTATATTGCTGCTATATACGGAGTTCGAAAATAAATCGAAGAAATTATACGGTTTTTTCTTGTTTCTCTTTGTTTTGTAATTACATTCTTATACAGTTTGTTTGTTGAAAGATGTAATTGTGTGGTTTGTATAATTTGATTGGGTTTCTGCTTGAACTGTTTTATTATTTATATTTTGTGTCTCTCACTACAATATAGACAAGCTAAACGCACCAAAAACAAAAAGATACTAGCCTAGGAGTATTAGACACGACACTAAATGAGGCTCAACGAAAGAGACAAAAACTACCAAAACAAGACCAGAGATAGGAAAATAACAAAAAAAAGGAAAAACAATACTTAAAAATAGAGTTAAATCATTTATAAAAAAAGATTTTTTATTTTTATTTCATTGTGTTACTGTTAATGGTTCTTCAAAATCTTTATTGGTTTCATCGAACTCTTGCCATAAATTTTATAAGGTAATTCTAATCCAAGTGTAAAACATTTACATTTCAACTTTATAAATATACATTAGAAAACATTTTTCATATGTAAACCCAAAAAAAAAACAAAACAAATGGCATTTGAAACAACGGTCGTAGACAAATTAATTACAAAGCGTTAGGACGTCTTTTGGGGAGATCTATTGACTACAAAATTACCGACTGTACATTATTTTATTTCTTCTGAATATTTTCAGAGGAGATGATTATGATACATTTTCAAAGCTATATTTCTTCATCCGCATCAGTAATCGCGTATCTTGAAAACCTCTTCCTCTCCAAGAGTCTTGGCATCGATTGGTGAAATTATGGAAACTTACATGGCCTGGCCAATTTGCCACTATTACTTATCTTTCTTTACTACTCTTTCTATCAATCAATGTAATAAGACTACAACGACCCAAAACAGCTCTATTTCAAGAACCGCTTAAGTTGATACGTTTTGAACTTTAAAAAAAAGAAGGAATTGCTAAATATTTTTCCAGTACATTTGCTTGTTATTAAATACGCCAACATATAAAATATATAAATTGAACGTTCCATTATTTGGCACTTTATCATTTGAGAGCTGTTAGAAATTAGAGTACGTCTAATTTCTGTTGTAAGATGAGTAGTTATGAACCCTGTCAATCATCCCCATAGAGGTGGTGAAGGGTTAAAAGCATTGAATGCCATGGTTCTTGTTATTTTTATTGCATATACAAAATTGATTAACTTAAATTTTAGCAAATCAATAATTATAAAATTATACACATGAAAAAAATACTTAATTTTAAAATGCAAACCATAACATGTTTACATCTGATTTAGTTTTTCTCAGTCAATTTCATCATCATGAATTTTCCTTTATGTAGAATCTGATTGTTAATGTATAAGAGTAAATTAACAAAGGATAAACAAAACAGGAAATAAAATATAAGGATAACATAAGTAAAAATGAATCATTTTTTCCATTATGTGTGTTTATAATATATAAATATATTATTGCCAATTTACCATACATGTCATCTTTTACCTTTTTATTACAAGAGATGCCTTTTATTCAAACTCATTTCAAAACCCACCATTTTTTTAATTTCAAACTCATTTCCCACTGTTATAAATTAATATCTACTCTCATAATATCACATTGTCTTATCCCAGCTGCTGTGGCCGAGTCTTATTATTTTTCCACAACTTTACTTTCCTTTTCGATGGGCCAAGTAAAACCTTCATATTGCATTGTCCACATAGATATTCAATCCTAATTGTCCACTTATATTATTTAGGTTATGAATAAGCACTACCCCATTCGTTTAGACGTTGCGTGTAATAAATCTGCTAATATTATTATACAAAAATGTTAAGTGCTTATTTTTACCCTTTAGTTGGTCACATTTCTTTTTGGTTTACTATTTATTAATTACAAGTAAGACAATTAGTAAATTATGGTGGACAAGAAAATAGTTTTAGAAGTTTAAAACATACCTTATCCCCGAAACTCAACTATTACATACACACATCTTTTCCATTTACACCTTTTTATCAAAAATGTATGTCGTTTATATTTGTCGGACTTTCTTCCCTACTTCTTAACTCATGTTCACTTTGTTTTTAATGTCAAATCATTTTTTTCTTTCCTGTTTTCAACTCATTTTCAAAGTAAAAGCAATTTTGTTATATATTTTCTTTATTACTATTAGAAAATGGTAAAACCTGAAAACCCCTTAAAATAACAATTTTGAAAATCTCTTTGGTTGTGTGGCATTTTGAACAAAATTTCCTAATTATTGATTATTAGTTAATTTACAAAATATTAAGGCACTCAATTTAAATAATTAAAACACACATAAAACTACAAATTCAAAACTCTATGCTCGTATCTGCGTGGATATTATCTACTTTGTATATAAAGTTGACACTGTGAACATAATAAAGTATTAACTATATTTTTACTATATAAAAAAACGTTACTTTGAAACGTAGATTTCTTTCCATGATATTATTTTGCCAAAAAAGGAGAGAATTTGATTTTTCTACCAGCTGACACCTGATGCAATGTATTAGAAAATCTTATATATGGTTAAAGAAAAGAAAAAAAAGGAAACCAGAAACCAAAGAAAGAAAATAATAATATTTATATTTTTTTATCTATAAATACTACAGCTATGCACACATGCTTCTACGATTATCATTGTTTTTAACAACTTGTAGAATTGGGGTTTAGAGCCATTTTCATGGTAGGTTCAATAGTTTTGGGGGAAATGATTTTGGGTCAAAAAAATAGCATAGGATCATCGTGGAGCAGGGAAGATGATATAGCTTTTGAGAGAGCCCTTGCAATATATACTGAAAAAACAGAGAATCGTTGGGAAAAAATTGTTGCAGCTGTTCAAGGAAAAACTTTAGAACAAATTAAAGAGCATTACGAGATCTTAGTTGGTGATGTTATGATGATTGAATCTGGGTGTGTACCTGTTCCTGATTATGATGAAAAACCAAATCACTATATTAGTGATAATGAAGGAAGCATTGCAGAATGTGGTAACAATCAGAAATGTGAATTTAAGCAAAAAAAGCAAAAGGCGTTTGCGTGGTCATTGGATGAACACAGGTTTTTACTATTCAACTGTTTTTCATTGAGAATTTATCTGGTTTCTATGGTTATTTTGTTCTCATATCACAAGTTATATATATTTATGAGCTATTTTTTTGTAATACTAGTATTAATAGTTTTCTAAAATGTTGAATCTTATGTATTTTATTTTCTATATACTTTTATTTTGATATTATGAGCTGAATTTTTTCCAATTATGTGTTGATTCTTGTCCTAATTTATTGCTTTCTCTAAATTCAGAGATTTTCTTCTTGGTCTGGAAAAATATGAAAGGTGACTGGCGTAACATTTCTCGTAATTGTGTGCTGACAAGTACACCAGCTCAAGTTGCAAGTCATGCTCAGAAGTACTTCGCTCGTAACTCAAAGAAAATCAAAAAGAGATCAAGTATTCATGACATCACTAATGCAAACAACCGAAGTATCTCATCAACAAACCAAAGACCAATCACATGGGAAAACAAAAACAACAATGTTGTTGTTTCTTCCAACATTCAAACCCCATCGCAACCATCATTAGATCTTTCTGTCTATGGCACATCCAACATATGCAATGCCCAAGCCACTCAATCCAACGTACAACCATCACTAGACCATCCTACATATGGTGCATCCAGCATTGGAAATACACAAGCCACTCAATTTAGCTTACAACCATCACAAGACCATCCAACATATGATGCATCTAACCTATGGAATACACAAGCCATTCAATCTACCTTACAGCCATCACTAGATCATTCTACATATGGTGCATCAACCTTACGGAATACACAAATTGTTTCCCAACCAACAGTCAATACTCCAAAATATGATACACCAATGAGTAGTCAATCAATAATTGGACCTGTTTTCTCACCTTGTAGTACAGCCATGAATCAATCGTCTCCATCTCAGACTTACGAAGTTCAACACTATTTGGAACCTTACTCCTCAATTCCAAGTGGTTCGCACAACATGGGTTCAGATCCGAGTGCTTCACTCAACATTGGTCTAGTCCCAAGTGTTTCGGTCTACATGGGTTCAGTTCCAAGTACTCCCAGCATCATGAGTTCAGTTCAGAGGGCTTCGCTCAACATGGGTTCAGTTCCAAAGGATTCGCTCAATGTGGGTTCAGTTCCAAGAGGTTCTTTCAACATGGATTCAGTTCCAACAGCTTCATTCAACATGGCTACAGTTCCAAGAACTTCTTTCAACATGGGTTCAGTTCCAACTGATTCGCACAACATGGATTCAGTTCCAAAGGATTCACTCAATATGGGTTCAGTTCCAAGAGTTTCTTTCAACATGGATTCAGTTCCGACAGCTTCATTCAACATGGCTACAGTTCCAAGAACTTCTTTCAACATGGGTTCAGTTCCAACTGATTCGCTCAACATGGATTCAGTTCCAAGTGCTTATCCCAACATAAGCTCAGTTCTAAATCCTCCCCCCAACATGGTTTCAGATCCAAATGCTTCCCCCAATCTGGGTTCCGTCTCAAGAGCTTCCCTCAATATGGGTTCATTCCCAAGTGCTTCCCCTAACATAGGTTCAGATCTAAATGCTTCACTCAACATTGGTTCAGTCCCAAGTGTTCCGGTCTACATGGGTTCAGTTCCAAATACTCCCCTCATCATGAGTTCAATTCAGAGGGCTTCGCTCAACATGGGTTCAATTCCAAGGGCTTCGCTCAATGTAGGTTCAGTTCCAAGAGGTTCGTTCAACATGGGTTCAGTTCCAAGAGCTTCATTCAAAATGGGTTCAGTTCCAAGAGTTTCATTTAACATGGGTTCAGTTCCAACTGATTCTCTCAACATGGGTTCAGTTTCAAGTGCTTCTCCCAACATGGGTTTAGTTCCAAATGATTTCCCCAACATGGTTTCAGTTCCAAGAGCTTCCCCCGACATGGTGCAGTCCCAAATGCTTCCCCTAACGCCCAGTTCAGTTCCAAATGATTTGCTCATGGGTTCAGTTCCAAATGGTTCGGTCAACATGCGGCCAGGTCTGTACAACATGAATTATATACCTGATTTTGGTATATAGATCTTAGTCTTGTGTCGTTTTGCTTGTTTTAAGGTTTTAATGTGCAAAGGATAATTAAATTATCTTGTTATTTGTGGTGGATTTTTTTGGTATTTTGTTGGTTCAGATGTTTAGAGTTAGAGTTAAGACTTAATAATTCTTCTCTATTTATTTTTATCGTGAATATAATTTGCCATAAAAGGACTAAATCTTTCTCGCAATTTAAAACGGTGGGAAGTTTTGAGGGTTATCACTTATCATATCAGCCTCTCCAAGTTTCTTTGTTTCTTTGGTTCACTTAAAGATTCGAAGAAATGGCGCGAAGCAAACTGCAAGGAAATACACTGGTGGAAAAGGCTCAAGGAAGGATCTCGCTACGAAGGTGGTGAGGAAATCATCTGGCAAACGTAATACAATTCCTTATCAACGTGTAAATAGGCCTCACTGTTTGCTCTTCTCGAGATCCACAAATGCCAATTTGGCTGCAGATTTTAATCAACTTGGAGGTCACGAATGGGCCTTCCCCTCTGTTTTTAGCTTGTTGGATAGTTGGCTTTCTATAGAAAGATTAATCGATGTTGTAGGTGAAATAGGAACCTGTGAGCTTGGTTTAAGACGAGAAAGCTATTTTTTTTTTGTAGGCGGTTTCAGGTATTAGGTGATTCTATTGGATCTAAAACCTGCAGCTGTGGTGGTTTCTTGTCAGATCATGGCCTTACCTTTGCCTCAAGGTAATCTGGGAGCAGATGTTGTGTTGTGGTGGCGTGTGATTTTTTCTGCATTTAAAACATGGAAAGAGACTCAAAGTCGAAATGCAGGAGTTGAAATGGATTTGGGTTATCCGGTTCTTACAAGGAGTCCCTTGGTTTCCTTTCCTGTCGTGGTATGCAATAGAAGATCATCTTTATACAATGGCTATAACTCAATAGATATAATGAGCGACCTTTTCGGTATTCCTAGGGACCTGGATTGGCAAGACATTATGCAACGTATTACTACATATCAATATGACAAGCTCACCTACATCTTACAAACAAAAATCTACTATGTTTGTCAACTGTTTCATCTGACAAGCTACCTCATTCAAATCAATGAAAAATTGGTTTGCAATAAAATGGTTTCACTTCACTATCAGAATTATCCGAGGCTCGAAAAGCTAGTCCAGCGGTGGTCTCGAAACAAAAAATCCTATAACTATTGTATTCTTTTGTTTCATCTTTTCCACTTTTGTACGTTTATACAAAAAAAAAAATGTAAAACCATGATATGCAAATTCCTATATAGGCTGGCTTATGATGAATACTTAATAAAACTTATGTCTTTGTTTTATCATGCGATAACACACAACTTTTCAGTTTCATAAATAAACTTAAATTTCAAATCCCATAAACTTATCTCGTGCATTACCCTGGGTCATCACTCATCACCTATTTACTATAGGTCAGTTTCAAAAAATATGGATTGTTTAGAGTTATCATTTGAAAAATAAATATCCCAATAAGTATATGGTTTTTTATTTATGTAAGATTTTTTCTGTGTGTTTTTAATTTCAAAATTCATTTTGTAATGTAAATAGATATCAACTTATTTTTAATGTGTCATTCCGTGGTAGATGGGAAAAGAAAATACTGTTATCTAAAATATTGTTGTGTATTTTTGTTCCAAACATAATGTGTATTATTACTTATTAGTGTGCTGCTTTTCTAATTATGTAGGTATTAGAGCAACACAAACAAAATGAAAAGGTGACAAGAGCACAAGGAACACATAAGAATGTCACTTTATCATCCTTGCCTTCTGCACCCATGCGTAAAAAAAAAATAATAAAAAAAAAATAATACTCAAGCCTATCATTTCATCACATGATCATTTGCTTCATATATACCTAAAGCTTGTCAAGTTCTTCAGCCAAAGGACTTCCCCCAAGATTTGTTCTTTGTGCTATAACCGGGGAAAATGAGATAGGTTAGAAGAGCTTGAACTTCTTAAAGATAGTTCAGCTTGCTAAAATTTAACCTTTTCATTTATACATCAAACTTCCAATTTATATAAACTCCTAAAAAGCTTTCAAATGACAACATTGGTGTGCAAGCTAGACGAGATTAAGCAAGATGAGCGAACTAAGGGAGAAATAAATTTATAATGGTATAATGTAATGCTAACACGTAAAGATACACATAATTACATGCTAAGTCATAGACTCAAAGTGATCATTGAGACAATATATCTAAAACAAGTTAATAGAAGTTTTCCCATGTGAAGCAGTCGGCTTCTAGTGTTAATGACACGGTGGAGTAGTTGTTTACAGAAGGATAAAATGAAACACGAAAGTATATGAATGATTATGCCAATCCAAGAGCAACGAACATTTAAGTTTATATGATATTAACAAGTTTTACATCACAAACATTAGTTCTGGTAAGGAATTACATCTAAAAGGTTTTCTATTACAGAAACTCTAAACGATCTCTCCTTCCTCAACATCGTTGAGTCTCATTGCATCAACAATCTTTGACTCCATCTCCTCCAGTCCTGGCCAATAATCATTTCTTAAAACAAGACCCAACTTTTTAAGCAACAAACGACCTCTTCTAAGAGTAGTGGTGCCACATATGTTAAAGAAATCTTTCTCCAATCTCCAGTGATTGTTCTCATCAAAATCGTAATCTTTTTTCATCTGTAGACATGTTTACGGAAAACATAATCATGGATCTTTCAAAAAATGCACACATAGGTTAATTAAAATTCCCTGAAATTAATACCTTTTCTAGTTCAAGTCGTTGTCTCTCACGTTTTTGTTTCAACTCGGCTTTTGCCCTCATTTGTGCAGCAATCTTAGCAGCTCTTATTCCGGCTTCAATTCTAGCTTTCTCTGCATTTTTAGTGAAAACATGAGGCAACATTAATCCAAATAAATGTAAATTATTTTTTACTTCCATTAGAACATGTAATATTGTACTTTCACGTTGTGTTCTTTCCATCTCTTCCTTCTCTATTTGTAATTTAATTTGATCAGCTTTGTTACCCTTGCTCTGTCAATAAACAAGACATCAACTCTCAGTAAAACAAAAACCTGTTGAAAAGTCACTGTTTTGGTAATTGGAATCAAGAAAGTAATGGAACCTGGTTTAAGACGTTTCTGTTTTTGGCTTTTCGAATGACATCTGCGTATTGGCCTCTGATCATTGCAGCACGAAGATCCTTCTTAGGAGGTAACAACGGCAAATTAGGAATAGATACTTCCAACTCTGTAACAATCAGAGAGTGGTAATCTTTAAAAAAAACAAAAAACAAAAAACAAAAAAGACTCCGGCAAAAATCTGATTGAAAACATAAACGAGATGAATAATAACTTACTATTATCCAATAAAGCAATATGTGAAGGTTTATCAAGTTGAGACCTAACAAAACCGTTGCCATTTGGATATGACACGCTCACCCGTGAACCTGAGATGTTCTTTCCTCGACAATCCTATTTGGACATGAGCATCAAAACATGAGTTCGTATTCTTAAGAGGAAACAATATTTGTCAAAGATCAAGCAATAGTCTTCTTCATATACCGTTAATGCAGAAGTATCACTTCTAGATGAGGTACATGACTTGAAGCATATGCAAATATTTCTACCACATTTACAGGTTGGAGTTCGAGTTGAGCCTGCACGTCATGCAAACGGTAAGCTCCAGTGTTCATAAGCAAAACCTAATTTCTCCAAAGTAATGTACCTTTGCTTGGGATTTGCACAGTTGAACTTAGTCCAAGGCCCTGATCATGTTTCTTCATCCTCAACTGAGATTATCAAATATACGACAATCATATCAGTAACAAAATAATCCACATAACAGCAAACCAAGTCTAGGGTTCTGATCAAATAACGTACCGTCGTAGTAAACGCTTGCGGCATGACAACAGAAGAATCTTTTTTAATGTGCCCTCTCACTGCAGGCTTAGACAGAAGAGACATCTTTTCATACTTCTCTTTTGCTACTTTTGACTCTTCCACATAGAATCTCCTAGATGACGTTGATGCTTCAATGCTGCTCTTAGAACTTTCAGTAACTTCAACCCTAGGTAACTTGGAAACTTTTTTCTTCTTGAGTAATTCCCATCTAACCTCAAAAATCTCCTTAAGCTCCTTTGCGAGTTTATGTACCCAATTGTCCGTAGGGTTATACATCAACGCATTGTTAAAGGTCAGTCGAACATCAACTGCAAACTCATCCACATTGCAATATTTGTTTTTCAAAAGCTTTGACTTGACTGTACCTAAGTCCATTGGGTCTGATATTACCGAGAAGTAATCCGGAACCCTCAGTTTAACAGGATCAACCGGAACGCTAAAGACCCATCCAAGAGGATGCTCCATCAACAATTTTAACAATATTAAACACTGACTAGACAAAATACAGTCTAGCCTTTGTTTCTTCTTTGCATGAATCTCCTCAAATTCATTATATTTACGCTTCTGCCATTGATCTTCTTCACCAACTGAATGTACATGAATTTTCGTCTCATCACCACTATTATTGATATCAGGAAACGTTTGGAAGCTTTGAACAGATCCTTCAGGACAAAAGTTAGTCTTCAGTTTGGTTGTTGGAACCATTACTGCAGAACCGTAAAACCTGTAAACATAATTAAACCAACTGAATTAAACCCATTACACAAGACTCGTAATCAGGGTTTTAATACATCAATAAGATCTTTGACCAAACTGAATTATATATATATATCAATACGATCAAATGTATATAAACTTCTGACTAAATCCTGATAAATCTAGGTTAAAATCCTCTACAGTTAATGAAGAACAATAAGGGTTTTTGTCAAAATTGATACTTTCGCGATCACAGAACCATTGAAAAACGAAGAAACATTACTTTAAGAAAGGAAGAATGCGAAAGAAGTATGATTCTACAACGGAGAAACCGAAGAAGCTTACCTCAAGAAGAATTAAGAGGACAATATCAGCGACTTTGGAGAATGATGAGTGCACTCAGACTCAGAGTATGGAAGGTGAAACGGCCATAGAAATTTGTTTTTTTCTTCTTATATCATTTAACAAAAAGAAAATGTTATTTTTTTTACTCTAGAAGGTTTTTATTGGCTGGGTTAAAGATAAAAGTAAAAGTCTATAATTAAAACTCTACCAAACATAGGAAAAACAATTCAAATTTGACTAGACATAACATACTTAAATATGAATACACATAGAATACTTCCATTGGTCAGTTTTTATTGGGTATCTCAAATTAAAAACATAATAAATATGAGAGAACAAAAAACGTTTTTTTTTTGGAAGACTTTCTCACAGTGTGAAAAACTCTTCCTTCACATGTCTCATTATCATTGGTCAATTCCTTTATTTATATTAAAACATTAACATTTTAATTTTAAGATAGAGACTCGAGTCAAGAGAATATTTTTAAGATGAAATTGTTTAACCAGCTGTTATGATTATAATTTTTAAAACAGTTACAGAATATATATCTCTATAAAAATTTAGACAGAGTTTCTCAACTATTTGAGATATTCTTCTATATTAATATTAATACTTTTTTTATGAGAAACTATATGAGATACCACTATTTTTTGTAGCCTTTCGCTGAATCATAAAATTTCTGAGCTTCTATGCTTATAAGTTTGTATTCTTGTTATATAGAATTAGCCAATTAGGTATACGAACTCTTAAATTCTTAATGTAATAGGAATTGTGAAAACTCTAATCAACAGAGATATTCTCAAAAAAAAAAGTCTAAAAGCTGGCTCGGATTCATAGGGATTAGGGTTTCGTTCCAAATTTCACAATTATTAAGGATGTATGGTTTGACGCACAAAAGGCCTAATAATTTTTTTTGTATCCCATAAGAAGAAGTGGCTCTTAATTGTTTTTTTTCCAAAATAGTCCTTAGAAACAATGTGGAAATAGTTGGATGCTAATTTTAAAATTGCAAGTCAGTGTTACTCGTTTCGGCTGGACGTTTTGGTATCCGATCGGGTTCGGATCAGGTATTTTGGGTGTTCAAGTGTTCGGATGTAAAGATATAGGACCCGATCGGGTATTTTAGAATTTTGGGTCGGGTTAGGGTAAACACCCATCGGGTTCAAGTATTTTCGGGTATACCCGAACTTAAATAATTTTTGAACCAAACTTTAAAAACTGATATATATATATATATTTATATATATTCACTATTTTTTTTTTGAAATCAACCCAAATTCATTAAAACTATATATAAGATGTCAAAATAAATCCAGAAAATTCAAACCACTAAACCAAAACACAAAATTTATTTTTTATTTGTTCTTAAATTTATGAAATATTTAATATTAAATAACACAAAATTTCAAGTAAAAGTTATATAATATAACTAAACTAACATATGAAATTAACATATATGAAAATGAAAAGAAAAAAAATTAAAACATTTAAGTTTTATACAAGTTCGGATTAGTTTGGGTGGAGTTCGGATTGTTCGGCTATACCCGATCGGGTACGGGTATCTGATGAGTAAAAAATATATACCGATCAAATATTTTATTATACCTATATCTAATCCAAACTATTTATTTTGGGTTGGATTCGGATTATCAGTTATTATGCCCGTGCATACGTTTCCTCATTTATTTGTTAAACACAATTTAAAAGCTTAGACTTCTTCACCTTAATGCTCTTCGGAAATAGGCTAAACTTTGAATATTATATGTGGGCCCAAATTGGTCAATAGTAAGCCCATAACTCAACCCTAAAATTACATAATTTTCTCCAATACAATAAAACTTGTCTCTGTTCGAAATTCGAATAAGTTAATATTTTTTCATTTTTCAGTTAATTATTCCGAAAATTCTCATAATGGATTCGAAACCAAGGAAGCGACCCAAATCGGAGACTAGAAACCCAAAACGGAACCCTAAATCTTCTCCTTCTCCGATCATATCATTGCTCGAACCATCGGAAAGCTTCTTCCCTTCAAAAGAAGAGTTCTTGAGACTCCTGACTGTTCTGCTTGTGGCTTGTGTAGTGGCTTTTACCTGCAATTTCATCTCTAAGTATCTGAGCTCAAATCCTAAACCTTTTTGCGATAGTAACTTTGATTCCGTCGATTCAGACTTAGGTAATCAATTCGGTTATTTCATGGTTGAACTGTGTAATTTAGTGGATTAATCAATTTTGTTTGCCTCAGATTTATGTGAACCTTGTCCAATTAATGGAGAATGTTACCAAGGGAAGTTGCAATGTAATCATGGATTCAGAAAGCAAGGAACTTTATGTGTAGAAGATGGAGAAATCAATGAATCAACTAAGAAACTGGTATTGTATTATACTTACCTAGATAATGGAAATTTTGTGTTGTTGATTATTTTGTTTAAAATCTGTTCACTTGGTTGTGTTGCTGATTAGGTTGGGCATTTTGAGAAAAGAGTTTGTGAAGCATATGCTCATAATGAATGTTATGGTACTGGAGAAATTTGGGTATATTTCTGATTTGTATATTGTTTTGAATTTAGTTGTGTGTTCGAGTGCGCATTGCTCTGAGATCTTTTCATTTATATTTTAGGTTCTGGAGAATGATGTTTGGAAAGAACTACGTATCAACGGTTTCTTGAATAACTTAGACGAGCAAGCTTATAATTTTGTGAAAGGAAAGGCTGTAGAAGCTGTCACTGAGCTACTAGAGAAAAGGAGTAATTCTAATGGGTTAGTATTTTAATCACGGATTAGTTATATTGGTTAGGCTTAACTCTTGACCTAAGATTCTTACTTTATCTTTTATTTGTTTGAAGGATTACTGAGTTGAAGTGCCCTGAATCGCTAGTTGAAAGTTACAAACCCTTAACATGTCGGATACATCAATGGTTCTTGAGGCACATCATAATGATATCGTCCTCCTGTGCAATGGTATTACACTCTTAGAAAACATCCAGTCTTTGAGTGGTTTAGTTTACTTGATCAACATTTTCAGGCTTGTTTACAGTATTGAGATGTACAGCTTGTGGGCTGCGCAATATTGTATAGGAAACTTCAGCGAAAGCGTTATTTTTCAAATAGAGTCGAAGAGCTATATGAACAGGTATACCTTTATCTGTACACATCTTAATTAGTCGATTATTCATGTCTTTCTGTACAGATATGTGACGCGGTTTTGTTCTGAATTGATTCTTAAGGTCTGTGACTTCCTGGAAGAGAATGTAGTGGCATCAAATTCTGCAAACACTAGTGACTGCGAGCCTTGGGTAATTGCATCACGGTTGCGTGATCATCTACTTCTGCCTAGAGAAAGAAGAGATCCTCTGTTATGGAGTAAGGTATGCTGTTTTTGCCTATCAACTAGTAACTCTGTTCTTTCTCTAACAATCTGTGGCAGATATTACTATTTTAACTTATTCTCATGTTGTTTGCTTGAGATAGTTCTTAATATTTTGTAGGTTGAGGAGTTAATACAAGAGGATTCACGTATTGATCGATATCCAAAAATTGTAAAGGGTGAACAAAAAGTTGTATGGGAATGGCAAGGTATTAAACTCGAAATAGTTATTTATCCGCTTTCACTCGTCGATGTCTTGTTACAATCCATTGAAGTTGTTTCCCAATCGATGATTCAGTTGAAGGTTCACTAAGTTTATCCAAGTTGAAGAAACGGCGAGAGACACAGAAGAAAGTTAGAAACCTTATTGACTCAAACACAAGCTTGCAAGAAAATTACAACAGAAAAATCGCAGGTAAGTAACCGAAAGAACATTATCTGGTTAATTACTACAATTGAGCCAAATACGCATTGTTTGAAGATTTATGTTTATCTGGTTTTGTTGCAGAGACAAGTTATTAGTACATTTTAAAAAATATCAATATAGAAGCTTCTTGTGAGTCTTCAAGTAATGTTAAAAGATCCAAGAATTCAAGAAGCATTGCCAATTTTTCTGTGTTTTTGTTTGAGTTGATGATGATATTGCTTAAGTTTTGTAATAAATGAAGAATAGTGACTTAGATTTGTTGAAAGTTAGTTGATGGGCTTGTTTTGGATTCGTAGTAGTAATTAGTATTTGTATTCCTGGCAAAACAAAAAGTATAAGCAGTTCATATGTTACAATATAAAATACTAAGTGAATTTCCAGCTAATGATTTTTTCAATGTTTCAAGAAACTCTAATAATTATGGGTTCAAAAACTAATCACCAGTAAAGTAGTAGATTCGTCTATGGCATCCCCTCCACTAACCTCTGCATACTTCTCAACCAATTCATTATAGGATTTAATTTGTGCTATATAGATAAGATCAATGACTGAACTCTGAAGGATCATTAAAAATATTACTTTTAAATTTATTTTATTTATTTAATTATAATTTTATATGATTTAAATTTTTATTGGATAAATTTAGAAGAGGTGAATTGAGGTCACCGAAATGAATCCAAGATATTTTCAAATAAAATACCCAATTTGTTGGCATTACCTTTCGATCTCTTTCTTAATTAATATACAAAGGAATATTTTAATGAAAATTACTACAAAAGAAAATAGTTACTTTCCATCCCCGGAAAAAATACAGGACCTAAAGTCACGTGCCCCATGATAGACTTGTCATGTGATGTGACCTCATTTTTCCTCCCATATATTTTATAAAAATAAATTGTCATAACATAAGTAATAAAAAATAAAACAAACCTCAAACATTTCAATAATTATTTAACAAGAATGAATGAAACAAGCCAAATCGTGTTTGACATTTCATCTCATAGATCAATAATGCTCTCAGTATTAATTTTCTATATAGTTAGGCAAAAAAGAAAAGAAAAGAGAACACCTAGTAGCAATGATTTTCAGTATTATTGGAATCGTGCTATTAATACTGTAATTTTATTCAACTGTATAGATGTAATGACTGAATTAACTCTCTGCCAATCAAAATCTTAAAGCTATATTTTGTCCTATTTGATCATGAATATTCCTTATAGGATTTCTCATGTGGCAAAAAGAAGAGAATATTTCACTCAGATTAGAAAATAATTACAAAATTTATTATATTTTTATCTATATAATATTATTTTCAAGTATTATATATATGTTTTATAATTAATTACAAATTTCAAGGGGTAAAACTATAATTTAATATTAAAATATTCTATTGAAAAGATTTCTATGCAACAAAAATATAAAAATTTGAAGATGACAAATATTCTGAAGTTTGGGAAATAAATAATAAAAACTACAATTTCCATCCAAAATCTGAACGATTTTTTAAAAAAATGTAGGGTACCGAGGATAAGAAAAGAACATATGCAAGCAAAATCTTATAGAGCAGAAAAATTAAGATCTTTAATTCACATGACATTTATTTTTTGTTACCTCTATTTTTTCAACTCTGCACTGCAGCTTTTGAATCTAAAATTTCAGATCTTTCTCTCTCTAGCTACTCTTTTTTTTTTTTTTTTTGTCTTTTAAGTTTTCAAATTTTTATTAAATTTATATATTCTACTGCCTCCTCATCTCCTTACACAGAGTACACATCCAAAGCCCAAATCAAATCCCACCATTGTTTTATTACTTCAAATCACGAAAGAAGACAGAACCAAATCTCTCCTAACCATATATCGATTTCAATCTCTGTTTTCTTATCCAAATTTCTGATCTTTAAGTTCAAACTTTTGATGTGAATCAAATGGGTTGTTTACACTCAAAAACTGCCCATCTTCCTTCTTCTGATGATCCATCAGCTCCAAACAAACCAGAGTCAGGTAATTATAATCTCAACTCGCATTTTGTTTGCTCACATAGTAAATCTGCATATTTTCTTCTCTTCTATTTTATGGGGTTGGTGTAATTTGTGGGGTTAGGGTTTTTTAAGACTTAAAGCAGGATAAAGTTGTAAAGTCTCTTCCTTTATGGAACTAAACTCTTGTCAAAATTAATTTACGTTTTTTGGCTATTTGTTGTTGTGTTGTTAACAGTAAATGGGGACCAAGTGGATCAGGAGATCCAAAATTTCAAAGAATTTGATCTAAGTGAGTTGAGAAAAGCCACAAATGGGTTTAGCCCTAGCTGCATTGTTTCTGAAGGTGGAGAGAAAGCTCCTAATGTTGTTTATAGAGGGAAGCTTGAAGGGAATCATCTTGTAGCTATCAAGAGATTCTCTAGACAATCTTGGCCTGATGCTCAACAGTTTGTGGTAAGAAATCTGAGAAAACTCAATGCATGGTTTGTTGTTTGGTCCCTTGTTTATTGATTCGTTGACTCACATTTTAGACCCTGAGTGAATCTATTGGACTATTTTTTATCACTGTTTAGGTTAAGCTCATTGATGACTTAGTCAAAAGAATGGTGATTGAGGTGTAATTTTTAGTTACGTAAAAGGAAAAATACATAAATCTGAGTTTAGTTAGTGCTGAAATGCAGAAAAGTCAGCAACTTTGGGTTTAATTCTGCTTTTAGATTCTATGATCTAACTAATGTCATGCCAGTTAGATACAAAAAGAGATGCTAAAAAGGAGAGCTTTGATCTGGTGTTGACTTTAATTGACTTGTGAAATCAGGTGGAAGCCACTGGTGTTGGGAAGCTTAGAAACAAGAGATTAGTTAGTTTGATTGGTTGCTGTGCTGAGGGAGACGAGAGACTGTTGGTAGCAGAGTATATGCCCAATGATACTCTCTCAAAGCATCTCTTTCACTGTAATAGTCTCTTGTCTTTCTTTTGTTATAAGCGCTGTTTATAATCTTCTTTAGATGTTTTACTCTCTTCTTTATGTGTTTGTTTGCAGGGGAAAAGCAGCCACTTCCATGGGAGATGCGTGTTCGAATTGCAGACTATATTGCACAAGCACTTGATCACTGCAACATTGAGAACCGTAAAATCTATCATGACCTAAATGCATACAGAATTCTCTTCGACGAGGAAGGTGATCCTCGTCTATCTACTTTTGGTCTTATGAAGAACAGTAGAGATGGAAAAAGCTATAGCACCAACTTAGCTTATACTCCACCTGAGTTTTTACGGACAGGTAACATTCTTGATCTTGTGAATCTTATTTGAAGACAAACCAATTTTTTATTGACAACTGATAAGTAATGGTGTCTGCTTTGTTTGCAGGTAGAGTGATTCCTGAAAGTGTGATCTTCAGTTATGGAACAATTCTTCTAGATCTCTTAAGCGGAAAACACATTCCACCTAGCCATGTATGTGCCGCAGTTTTTGTTAATTCGCTGAAATTTTTTCCTGTGGTCATCTCATCTGAACTAGTGGTGATTTTTTATATTAGGCTCTTGATATTATTAGAGGGAAAAACCTTTTGCTTCTTATGGATTCATCTCTCGAAGGTCAATATGCGAATGAAGATGCGACTGAATTAGTTGAGCTTGCTTCTAAATGCCTTCAGTCAGAGGCAAAAGATCGACCTGATACCAAGTTTCTTCTCTCTGCAGTAGCACCATTGCAAAAGCAAGAAGAGGTTTAAAAGCATCTATCCTGAAATTGAAATCTCGAATTTCATATCCAAATTGTTTATTTTGGTTTCGGTTTTGTTGCTCAGGTTGCTTCTCATGTCTTAATGGGCTTACCAATGAACACAGTCATATTACCAACCATACTTTCTCCTCTTGGAAAAGCCTGTTCAAAGATGGACCTCGTGACATTTCACGACATATTGGTTAAAACCGGTTACAGAGACGAGGAAGGTGCCGAAAATGAGCTTTCATTTCAAGAATGGACACAACAAGTGCAGGAGATGCTCAACACAAAAAAGTTCGGGGACATAGCTTTCAGAGAAAAGGATTTCAAGAACTCAATTGAATACTACTCAAAGGTGAGAAACAAAACAAATTCATAACTTCCAGTATTCGACTAGAATCTCTAACTAGTGTAACTATTGTTTCTAGTTGGTGGGGATGATGCCGGTTCCTTCTGCAACAGTTTTCGCTAGACGGGCTTTCTCCTACTTAATGACAGACCAACAGGAGCTTGCACTGAGAGATGCAATGCAGGCTCAGGTGTGCATTCCGGAATGGCCAACAGCTTTTTACTTGCAGGCTTTAGCACTCTCGAAGCTCGGAATGGAGACTGATGCTCAAGATATGCTCAACGATGGCGCAGCATATGATGCAAAGCGACAGAATAGCTGGCGCTGCTAAGCTATAAGAGGAAGTCCCAAATATTTATGGGTCTTTTCAGACTGTAACTGCAAGGTGTTTATGCATGTAAGAGAGAGCTGAGAGAGATTGAAATGTGTTGTTTACTTTTGTGAAATGGGAGCTTTTTGTATGAATCTTTGAGAAAAGGTTAATCTTTTGGGGAAAGAGTAGAATTAAGACTGCAAATAACTAGTTTGATTCCTTCTTCTTTGTGGTAATACAAAATTGAAACTTCATCAGAAAATTTAATATGCTATTACAATTATAAACAACTTTACTGGTAAAAATAATGTTGCTTTTAGTTTAGGATAACGGATGATGATGTTTCATGCTTGAGAAGTAACTAAAGGTGGAAACTTTGATTCCAACCATGTCACCAAATCCTCCTTTGTAGCCACAAAGATACCTGCCCTATCGCTCGGTCTGAAAGGTGCAGAGAGTTGTTGCAAATGCAAGGCGAAAGAGTTTGCTAATCCCTGTGAGAATCTATGAGTTCCTGTCCCAGTTTGAGCCAAGAATAGCTCCGGAAGATCCTCTTGGCGTCTTATGATGTTGGCAAGTGTTCTCATCCACTCTTCGAGGGCGGTTTCAGCTGCACCAACAGATAATGATCTCACGTCTAGGCTCCATTCCTTTATGGTCTTGTTGTGTAACCCAGGGTATAGACCAAAAAGTGTTCCTAAATAGAGAAGCTCATGCGCTCTCTCATGCCGCTTCTTGCTTCTGCATATATCTATCAAACAGTTGCAGAAGGGCCTTCTTGCCTCTACTTGGGTTTCGCTGATTACTAACTTAAACTCGTCTTTCACAGTCTCAAACTTGGTTTTCTCATCTACGATCAGGTTCACAAATGTCACCAGCTTCTGATTAGCTCGCTCTAAACAAGCCATTACCTTTTTGGCATCTTCACTACTCTCACACAAAGCCATTACCGAAAGAAGACACCCACAGAGCCTATCATCAGACTTAACTCCCCTTTGAAGCGACAAATCAAACACACTAACCATATCATCGATCCTTTTAGCTTTCCCTAAGCACTGGACTAAACAAGTACAACCCATTACATTAACCTGGACCCCAGCTTCTAACATCTCTTCAAACAATTTCATTGCCTTTTCGGCTTTTCCACCACTCCCGTATATATTCAGCATAGCTGTGTAACTAAAACTATCAGGTTTACATTGCCCAGACTCCTTCATATCATCAAACAGCCTCTCTGCTTCTTCCTCCAATCCAATATCAGCACACATATTCAACAATGTATTATACAAAATGAAATCCATCGGCCAATTCTTCGCCTTCATTTCCTCCCACAATTGAATTGCATCTTTCGCCCACCTTGCTTTCCCGTAAATCTTCACAAGAGCTGTCAAAGTTTTCTCATTTGGAGTTAAACCCGACTCGAGCATCTCATTAAACAAACTCCGTGCCAAACCCGGTTTCCCAGCTCTCCCCATAGCTTCCAACAAAGTATTATACACAACCACATTAGGCTTCACATCCATAGATTTCATCTCTTGCAAAACATACCTAATCCCATCATAATCCCCAGCTTCACCAAACATTTTCCCCAACACAGAGAATGCTATAGCATCCGGTTTCCAACCCGTAGCCACCGCTCTTTCGTACAAACTAAGAACCTCCTCAACTTTTCCAGACTTTGAATAAACATCAAGAATTGCTGAATAAGTGACTTCATCAGGCATCAAACCAGTTTTATACATTCTCTCAAACCATTCAATAGCTTTGTCGTAAAGATTACACCTTTTCGCACAAGTAATGATAGTCGAATAAGTAATGTTATCAAGCTCAACACCATCATTCACCATTTCAAGTGCCATCTCTTCTATAAGCTGAAATTGCCTCCCAAATCTCAGAGATTTCATTGTAACATTATAAAAAATTGTTTCCATTGGAAACAAATTCTTGGTTTTGACCCAATGAAAAAACATATGAGTCTTTTTCCATTCTCTTAAGCTGTTTAGCACAAGCAATGCATTATCTCTGTTTGGTGGATGAGGAATTTCATCGAGAAGAGATAAAAACTCAGACTTTTCAGTGAAATCAGAACTATTGAGCTTCTGAGCAAAAGCCCGAAGATCCTTGATTTGAGGGTTGTAAGAATACGCGGAGCGTTTCTGTCTCTGAAGTGAAAGAACTGGCCTTTTGGGTCTTGTTGGATTGACCCACACAGATTTTGGTTTAGACAAGATTTGGGTTTGTTCTTGTCTGAGTGTTGTTGCGGAGAGAGGCTTGAGTTGCTCAGAGAGAGATGGAGTTTTTGCGGTGGTGGTGATTGGTTCTTCTTCTAGGGTTTTAGGTTGTTTCAAGGACTTGCAAGATATGTTGAGCTTTCTAAAACGAGATTGTCTTAAAGCAGAAGACTTTAAGAATAGATTTTGTTTCTTTGTGTCTGAATTTTGCGGATTGAAGCAGACATCAATGGCTGTAGTAAGAACAGTTGCCATTAGAAACAGAGATAGAGAGGTTTTTGCGTGAAGATGGCTTTGTGTCTCTGAAACATAAGGGAGGTTTATCAGAACATCTTATCTTGAATTTGAAATGACGCTCAAAGGTCAAAAGTACAATCTTCTTATGGGCTTATATGCGCCTATAAAGATTGGCCCATACGTCATGGGCCTCTTAAGGCTTTAAAACCTTCCACAATTGTATGTCGTGTTGTAGTTCTGTTGTCATAACCAAACCCATGTTCGAAAAAATTAACAAATCAAAACCATGGGTATGAAGATGTTGTTGGGAAATGAGAGATTTTGTTACAGTAACAGAGCTTGATAACATTATAGTCGATCGTAAAATAGATAAATATAATTGTGGTTGTGAGATAAGTTGTAGAATACTTTTTAAGGATGTGTCAAATTTTATGTCACTACCAAAGTGACTCTTTTTCAACGGTCGTGAAGATTCCTCTCGTCGTCACTCACCAACGTATTAGTTGTCTTCGTCAATGTTTTTTTCGTATTTGAAAGTAGTCGCAACGACTGTGCACCGTACATAATTTTATTGAATTCTATTGACTCCAAATTTTAGCTCATGTATGAAAAAGATGTTTTAGCTTTAGTGTTTTATCTTCTTTGCTACGTTCACACTTCACGATATATGATACTCAATTAGTAAACACAAAATTAACATTGTGAACAACAACGAAACAAATGCAGCCAATGTACTAGTCAAATCAAAGAAAATCGTAATGTTTTGGTCAAATCACTAATCGATTTTCACATTGTTCTGTCATTGTAGTTTCACACAGAAATTACAAATATAAAAATTTAGTTAAAGTTTCTGTTGATAATGTCATGCTAAAAACACGACAAAATGAAATTTACAAAGCAACTATATCACATTCAAATCTACATAACATATGAAAATACTAGAATAGTAAAACTTAGCAAGCAAATAGATTTTTAATAAATACACTTTTTTATTAAGGATTATTACAAACAATCTTTACAAGATATGTTTGATTAGACGATTGACTCAAAGACTTTTGATATTGATTAGAACCCTAACTATCCACTCTCACTAGCAACAAGTTTACACTCAAACAATTGCCGAGAACCCTCGAATTACTTACCAATAAACCTAATTAGCTAATTAATCACCACTTATTTCTTGCAGATTCGTTTTATTCCTTCTCCTTGTATAGCATTTTCCACCTTAAAGAACTATGTTTTCAATATTTAGATCAGCACTTCCTTTTTTTTTACTCGCGAATATGTTTTCAATTAGTTCGACTCGTCCAATAATATGCTCATTATCTTCATTGCTTAATTTGGAAACTTTCAATGCTCCTATGATTGCTCGCATCTTCCCACGTTGAGCTCATTTGTGATACATATCTCCATCATGTTAATTGTTAAGCTGACATTTTTGGAACTAACAACATTGTGATATCAGCCTAATTTATATATAAAACAAACTGCTCTATTTAAAAAATATATATATCTGAAAAAAGAAGAGAAAATTCTAACGTTGACGCGTAGACTTAAATTATAGTTATGGCATCCTTACATGATACATTAAAATAATTCTCCGTTACTTAAATCGTTGATAGTTGGTTATGAAAGATGAAGAGGCAAAAAAAAATGAAACGAAACGAAAGAAGAAATAAAGTAAAGAAATAAAAGAATGGGGCCGAAAGCAAAAAGAAGAAAATGTGAGACAAAGTGTGATTAAGTGATAAGATGAGTCCTTTCTTTGTCACCACTTTCAAGTTTCCAATTTATGAATCTAGCTTTTTTTTTTTTTTTTTTTTTTTTGAAGGATTTTATGAATCTAGCTTCCAATTTTTGAATATAATTAACTTCAGATTCAAACTCAGAGTTAACTCTAGAACGATTTTTTTCTTTCTGAAACAAATATTTAAACGGAGGGAGTAATTAATAATTATCTAACCATAATTAGCAAAGTACTTTCCATTATCTTTAAACCCAAACTAGGTATAATGTAGTTACGTAGTTATAAAAAATTAAGAAGAGAACTTTAAATAATATATGAAAACATTTATATATTTTAGTCATCCCTAAATCTCACACACATTTTATCACTATTAAACTCTTATACTACAAATCTTAATCTATCACATTGTCATATTGATTAAATTAAAATTGATGTAATTTCATACAAATAGATCCTAAACCCCTAAATAAAAAGCTCTACTCACATTATATATACATGATTACGATATAAGATTCATCATAAAAAAAAAAAAAAAAACTGGTATCAATAATCTGCAAAAGAAACTCACATGTTCTAGAGTTCCAATTACATCCTTAGTTTGTTGGCTAACAACAAACTAGACCAATAACGATTTCACCAGGTAAAAGACATCATTAGCTACAAAATTAATATTGTTGTTTTGAAATGTAAGTATCCGTTTGAGGGTGGTCATTGATAGATCCGTTATTCGTATATATACAATCATTTAATTCGAGTATATTTTCCTACCATATGATGCATTTATTTATGTTTTTTGGCTTTCTTTTGTTAATAACTTATCTTTTTTTCCTCTAGTGTTCCCCTTAACGTCACCATGGGTTAAAGTACTGTAAAAGCATGTAAAGTAGTGTGAACATATTTTCACTCCACCAAATTAAATGATGAAGGTTCATTTTTATAGAACAAAAGTAAACCTCTCTTAAGTAGTCACTAAAACATGGTGGATTTGTGTGGAATTTCCAATGGACGATCAGAAAACAGTGAAATAATGTTTGTCGATAAATCGTTTAGATTTTTTCAACGAATTGGATTTCTACGGATCTTCGACAGTCAAATAACGAGGCATAACCATTATATTTTATAAATCTCAAGCTTTTGTGATACATCTTGCTAAGAACACTAGTTTTAGGTCAACTAAAACCGTGTCAAACCAAATATACTAATTGGTCTACGTACGGTCCCACCAATATGGATGTTGGAACATAAAATACCCTCTCCTTCTGCATTTGGTATGTTTTCACATTTCTTTTTATGGAAAGATTAAGAACTAGATGAGATTCTATTTAGGTATTTATTTTTAAAAAAAAAATATGAAAACTTGGTTTCAAAAGGGTCTATTATATTTATTCTATGCGCTAATTTTTATTATATTTTGAAAAATAAATAATTACAAAGAGGACATAGCATCATCGAATTCCTGTGTTTAGCAACCCAGATTTTAAGCAACAAAAATAATACAATTACCTAGTGAAGGAGTTTCGGAACCACAAAGATAATAAATCAACAAATCGAGGTAGGTGACGTCTCGTGGAGAAATTGTTACATATTACTCGATCAACCTGTCTAATAAAACCTTCAATTGGAGTGTGTGTAGCCACTAAAAATTTGGTTGTTTCGTTCTAGCCATAATGCATAAATAACGGCCTGGACAGCTGGGCTTCGATAATTTAGACTGAATGATCGATGGGTTCTTGGTTTTCTTGTAGAGAAGACTCGAGTCATGTTAGAAGTACCGGCCACTTTGAGAATCCCATGAAGTTACATCTCAATCTTGATGTGCACCATCATCATAAGTCATAGGGACAACGTAGAAACAATTGGTGATATACACTTTCAAGTTGTCATGATGGTTTCCCAGTCATCGTGTCTAAGCATACCTTTTCCAAATGCTATGAGAAACAAAAAAAATCTTAAAAAGGGTCCAATTAGATGGGAAACCATATGCACGTAGGTCAACTTTATATAATTTAGGCTAAATAAAACAGTAATCTCATTAATATAAAGTTAGTATGTAAATTTTATCCAAAAGAAAAGTTATGTAACTCTCAAATGGCTAAAGATGAAACTTTATATTAAGTACAACTATATATGCTGAACCTTTTTTTTTGTTTACACCAAATACTCAAAATGGCTCTTTGGTCGATCTTAAAGACATAAACAAATAAACTAATTAGAAAATTAAATATATTTTGATCCGATTAAAGCAGCCGCAGGTCCACCGGTTCTTCCGACTTAAACGTGTATCCTGGGAAATTTTTTGGGTAGATTCAACTCGACACCGAATATAAAAATTTGAATATTTATGAAATTTCTAAACAAAACAAATAACAAAATATAATAATCGTAAAAAAATGAAATAAATAATAAATATCATTTTAGAAGAAATCGAATATTCGCTTTGATTTGTATATTTAATTAATAATATATATATATATATATATATTATTAATTAGTTTTTTTATAAAGAGAAATATATTAAATACTTGTACAAATATTTATTTTATTTTTATATATTATATTGTTGTATTTGTTTTCGTGAATATATTATTTTAAACAATGTAATAACAATCATTTTGAGTTTTTAAACTTAATTTAAATATTAAAAATTATTTATTTTATCTTAATATTATTATTTTTAATGAATTAAAGCGAATCAAATAATTCGCGAATATCACAAAAATTTTCGAATATTCGAAATTTTTCGAATCAATCATAAAACTAAATATTCGGCTGATATGAATCGAAACATGAATACTGAAAATTTTCTAAATATTTGATTTGTAACCGGACCAATTTCTCTTTATCACTTTCTTCCTTTTCTTTTACTATGACATAAAAGTAATTACTTACACTAAAAAGTTATTTTGTCCTACGCATGGTGACGTGTAACATGATATTAAAACTCAATATCACAGTAATATATGACTCGGAAAGTTACAATCTTAAGGTGTAAAAGTTGTTCACATTATAATATATATCTAGCTATAGCATTTAATTGTTGGTTTGAGAAAATATAGCAAATCACCTGATACAAAATATTACATGTTTTACTAGTAAAATTATTCCATATAAATATATATTATTTGGTCCATCAAATATTAATCGTATGGTTAAAGATTGAAATGATAAGTCTATCAAAGAAAATAAATTAATGATAAATCAAAAAGAAAACTTTGAAAGACATATACGTATAAAACAGTAGGAATGAGTTGTTGATTACTTGTGCCTAAGTGTGAACATGTACATATCTTTTTGAGTGTAGGTGGGTCCACTTACTTTGGAATTTTTTATAGGACATTTCAGACAAGTTATGTCTTAATCACTTTATTGGTCTTCCATAATTTTGTAAAAAATAAAAGCCACATTCTAACAAACTTTTATAAATCCATTTAACATTTATATAAATATCAATATTCTTCTACGTACAAACATTGTGCTATAAATATTCAGCACTCCACAACCATTCAACACTCTACCAACCTTCTAATATCACAATCACTCTTATCATTCGTCAATCACTTTTGGAGCTTTGACACCATTATTTCCTTCTTACTAAATCTCTTAATTTACAGATTTTGGTGAAATTTTGGTGATTAGATTACGAAGAAATTGCTTTTTTGGACAATGTTCTTGCCACACAAAGAATGTAATAGACTTGAGTTGCAATATTTTCCTAACAACAAATCGAGTGTCGAGAAAAGTTTCTATTTTTGGATTTTCCAAATATTAACAGTTATAGCTTCGTAACTTAAATAAAAACATTGATTTCAAGATTTTTAACCTTTTATAGTGTAGCAAATCACTGAGTGTGAGCTTTATTGCAAATGGGAAGTTCATGTTTACCTCCAGGGTTCCGGTTTCACCCTACCGATGAAGAACTCATAGACTATTACTTGAGAAGAAAAGTCGAAGGTCTCGAGATCGAGCTTGAAGTCATCCCCGTCATCGATCTTTATAAATTCGATCCTTGGGAATTACCAGGTAATAATATTGTATTAACTTTCAAAAATATTTTAAAACATTCTCGTAAAATTTTCTTATTTTTTTATTAAAATAAATTTTTGTAATTGTTACTTTTAGACAAGTCATATCTTCCAAACCGGGACATGGAATGGTTCTTCTTCTGTTCAAGAGACAAAAAGTATCCAAATGGTTTTCGTACAAACCGAGGAACAAAGTCCGGTTATTGGAAAGCAACCGGAAAAGACAGGAAAATTACATGTCGTTCATCTCCTGTAATTGGTTATAGAAAGACACTAGTTTTCTACGAAGGTCGTGCTCCATTAGGCGATAGAACCACTTGGATAATGCATGAGTATCGACTCTGCGATGATGAGTCATCACAAGGATCACCAAATTTCAAGGTAAGCACTCTATATTTGATCATATATTCTATTTTTTTTTTTGTTAATGTTTCTTTTGATGAAAACAATATCAAGAATTGAGTGTGTTTAATTATAGGGTGCATTTGTGTTATGTCGTGTGGCTAAAAAGAATGAGATCAAGACTAATTCGAAGATTCGGAAAAATCTAATTGAACAAACACTTGCCTCAGGAGATGGTTCCAGTTATTCAAGCCAAGTGACTTCACCCACTCGCGAAGAAACGACGCCGTTTATCTCCTTTGTCAATCCAGTTCCTACTGAAACTTACTCTTCCAACATTTGGATTTCACCTGATTTCATTCTTGATTCTTCAAAAGTATGTATAATTAATACCAAATTGACAAATAACTAAACCGGAACCGGTTTTTGTTTATCTAATATCGGTTTGAATTTTTTTTTTTTTTTGTAGGACTATCCTCAAATCCAAGATGTTGCATCTGAGTACTTTCACGACTTTGATTTTCCGATCATCGGTAACCAAAACGTGGAGTATCCAGCGAGTACAAACGTACATCAGAACATGGATGAGTCTATGCAAATCGGTTCTTGGACAAATTATGGATACGATCAAAACGGTTTATTCGGTTCCTCAGATTTTTCCTAGGCAGAGTGTTTTGGTCTCTCTTTACGACAAAACTTCTTTTATCGTTTTGAGTCTTGGAAGACTTTTAGCATTGGTGTATGAATGAGTTTTTAGTTATTCTGTTTTCTTTTTTTGAACTTTTTGTTTAGAATTTTATATTTTATGTGAAAATGTTTGCCATTCGAATCTGAAGCCGAATTTAAAATACTATATGGGATTCTTTTAAAAGTCTCAAATATCTCTCATTTCTATCACAATGATTAATTGGACCACAATATTAGAACATTTTTCTTCATGTCATTATATGATCTTTAATACAACTTTTATTGAAGTGATAAGTTGATAACAATGATTCTGTATAAAACAATATTTTTAACAAAAGGAATGATGGTGGACCAAATATATTAAACACTTTTAAGCTACATAATTTGTTTGATATAGAAAGAACACAAATAGGATGAAAATACTTGAATTTATATATTGAAAAAGAACCAGAACTGAAATTACAAGATATCAAAATTAAATTATGAAAGAAAATTCCCAAAAGTTTGCATCTTTCATTTTCTAATTTGAAGGAACGTATGGTGCCTTTAACGAAAATGTATTGTAGTTTTAATATTTTAATAATACATGTTTTGTCTATTTAACAAATTGGGTCCATAGCTCAGTGGTAGAGTAATTGACTGCAGATCAATAGGTCACCGGTTCGAACCCGGTTGGGCCCTAATTCTTAGTTTTTTTTTTACTATTCCAACTCCTGTTTAGTTTATGCCAAAAGTAACAAACAATCAACAAAATGCAGAAAGTGATCTGTGATTTTTTCTCCAACGTAACTCTTCAAAATTACCAAATTCGGAAAATAAAAACGCAAAAGAGAATACAAACCGAGACAAAACAAATTAAGCACTATCGTACCAAACAAAAACGTATCGTACCAGTCCATTCAATCTCCAACCACTAAATCCAACGGCTTCTCAATACGCACCTCCACAGTCTTATCGTACTCCTTGAAACATGCGACTGTTCCCAGTTCCTCAACCTCATCAATCACATTATCAAGCCTTGCAACCATCTCCACAAGAAGCGACGCAAACGCAGCAAACGGTAACGCTTCTGAAAACTCCAAACTCTTCATCACAGCGACTTTACTTAGCTGTTTCCTCATTCTTCTCCGATCTCCGGTCACTGCCGATGTTTTCACCGATATTTGGTCTGACGTAAAGCTTGAGAGTGAAACACTATTGTCTAAACGAAGTGGTGATACAGTGTCGTTCTGTTCTGTACTTTGCACTAAAACGCAGCCGTTTGAATTATTATCGTTGTAATATGAAACGCTGCCGTTTAGGTGTTTGTTGGTGATGTCACCGTGAAGGTTAGAGCCTAAGAAGAGCTTAGGTTGTGATTTAATTGTAGAGTTTAGATCTTTTAATGCAACTTCGAGATTGTCGGAAAGAATCTCCGGCGAGCAATGACGTCGGTCTCTAATGCTTTCGGAGAGCTCTGACAAAACTTTGCAGATTTCACCGGCTAGTCTAACACAAGGATCTTTGAAGAGGATACGAATAGACCTTGGAGTCTAGAAAATGTAACATAAAACAAAATTATGTAAAAGTATAACTTTATAAATTATTTTTACAAAAAAAAAAAAAACCAATTTGTGGATAAAATTTACTTGAATCTCGGTTTGTAAGCAACCGTGAAGAGCAACAACAGAGTAACCAAATTTACGAAGAACGGATCCAACTTTAATATAATGTTGGGATGGAAATTTATGGCAACGCCTTGTGTGTCTTGGCTCCCAACGTGCATACATTGCCTATATATATATGTCAATATTTTTTTACTATTTGAATTCCATGTATAAATTATAACAATGTATTCATATTATTCAAAATATCTACACTAATCCACATAATTAACATTGAAGTGGGATGATTCAAATTATTATCTCTGAACTTTATAAAATGAAACCATTCAACAAGTCGAACACTATAAATTAGTTTTTGTTTTAAGATTTAATTATTTAGACTACCATTTTTGTCTTTGTATAGATTGGTAATATAGATATTTTTTAGTAAAATGTTATAAATATATATAACTTTATGCTTATAGAAAAACTGTACAAAAATGTACTATGGTTTTAGATGTATGTTCGTCAACTCCGCTCTATCCAACATAACCCAGAGCCTAATAAGGCGATGTCAATCAAGAATATCATCGAAATATATATTTAGTTTTAGATGACTTACAAGTGCTTCGTCGGTGGATTTAGAATCCAAAACAGTCTTATACCCTTTGTAGATTACTTCTTCATCATCAGATTCAGAATCTGAAGTTTCTTTATCTTTCTCCTTCTCGTCAAAATACTCACTCACACATGCTACATATAGAATTAAAACCAATATTTATATAATATACGTACTTTAGTGGCTTTACATTATGTTTATGTATACTTATAGAGTTAATTCATGTTTCTTGGTTTAAGGTAAAGGTACCTTCAATACAGCGAGAGAGGCCTTGGAGCTTATTAACGGTGGATTTGTGAAGATCATCACCAGACCATATCGGAAAAACCAAAAGGCTCATAAAAAGACAAATGCCGATACCCATACCAATGGTATATAATCTCTCATGTGCAATCTTAATTACAGTATCAACTCTGTAACTTGATACTGTGATTAGATTAAACGTTAAAAGAAAAACAAGCATACCGTAATCGTAATTTTTCTTTATGTATGGAATAAATCTCATGTATGTTATTGTCGATCCTGTTACACATATGAATATACAATGTGATTGGTAATTTAATTATAATTATGGACATTAATTCATTCTAAAAAAGCTTTAGAAGCTTTTTCTTGGATGACTTTGCAAACAAACACACAAAAGTTAGATGTAAGGGAAAGAAGATAACAAACAAAAAATGAGAGGTTCAAATATTATAACTAGATCATGTCTATGGAATTTTAGAGCAATGTCTATGTGTCTGTCATAACTCATAAATTAACGATAAGTCTATAATTACATAAACACATTAATTATTTGAGAAACTATAAATGTAGAACAAAATTAATTAAATACCATATGAAAAATGCGTACCAATGATGAAAACAGCAGTGCCAATGAAGATACCTCCGAGAATTTTACCGGAATGAAGAGCAACAAACTCAATGAAAAATGCCAAAGATCCTGCTACTAGTGTCCCTAATCCTCTATTTAATCCCTTGCGTAATGTTGCACCTGCATATACATACATATATATATATATATATAACCAATGGATTTTATCATATACCTGTAAAGAATTAAGCCACTTACAATGGGCTATATGGCTGGATATTTTGCAAAATGTAAGTAACTAAAAAAATATCATCTAATCATTCAATTACAAAATTCCGCCAAAATGTTTTTTTTGTTCTTTTCTCCAACTCCGCTTAATTATTCGATTATTGTGCAAAACTTTCAATCAGAAATTATTAATAGAAAGAAAAAGTAAGGGACTCTTCCAATTAACAATAAAGCATGCTACATTCTGAATTCATAATTTTTGTTTGTTAGATAAAATGAATATAAGTAAAATTAAGATATGATCATAAATAAATAAATAAAAATGCAAATGACTACTGATATACTTACCGGCAGAGAACTCAAGAACAACAACGACGGTCATGACTGCCCAAAGTGCATTTTTGCCGACACCTCTGAAGAAAGGTTCCATGAGATACAATAATGATACAAATGTTAAGGAAACTCCTACTTTCAGAGCATGTATCACTCTCCTTGGATCTTCTTTTCCAAAATTCCATAAATTCTTTAGAGTCTTCTTCATCTTCTTCGGAAGTTCTAAAACCTTCTTCTTCTTCTTCTTCTTCTTTCTAGAATCTTCATCCTCCATGGAAATTTCCATGCTTCGTTCTTCGACCTTGTTCCACATTGGATTTTCTTCTTCGATCGTCTATCTTTGGTTGCTTACTACTTCAATGTGATATAAATGTATACACTATATATATACATATAAGTTTTATGTACTCTAGCAAAAACAATCTGACTGTAAAAGGGTTTTGGTTTTACAGTCTCTAGCTCTATGTATCTAAAATATATAGTGGGTGAACTAAGAGAGACTCGACCCATCAATTTAAAAAATATATATATAATACTTGTCAAAAACAATTATAAACCGGAAATATGGGGTCATAAAACAATAATCCCCAGACCTACGAAGCGCCACATTTTTGTACTTAACACTGATTAACCATAATTGAAATGCAGTACCAAAATTAGAACATGGTGGCCCAACCTTCGAACAAGACATTACACGCCTTAACCTAGTTAGTCTCAAAATATGGTTTCTAGTAAATATGTAATAAGTCATTGGTATTATATATTCATAGTCAACATACATAATAATACGATCATTGTTGAGTTTTACAACTTTCAAAGTTCATCTTAAAAGTAAATAGAAATTAGTCAATGTCTTTTAAAGACGATGAATATAATTACATCTCCAACTGAATCTCACTCTAACACCGACAATAAACCATATTTCTTCAAATAACAAACTGAATTCTAATACTCTAACTCAAAATTGGTAATAAGTCAATTTTGACACTACTTTAGAACTTTAGTTTTTTTTCATATCTGCGACATGGGGTTCCTAACAATATTGCTTGATTTTAATTATTGTTATTACACAACTTAGATTTATACATTGTGAGTTTTAAGCAATGATCATGAGTACACAAGTTATAAATCCATCAAATTTCATCTTTGTATAACTTCTTTTTTACGATCGTGTGATTCACATAGTTAACTTGATGTAAACATATGAAAATCTAAGTGCATTTTTCAGAGGTAAGAAAAAATATGGTTAGGAGCTTAAAAAAATAACATAGTCTAATAAGATGTGGAAGTTAATAAACCATAGATAGAATCAAGCTCTGAAAAAATTATAACAAATGACCGACATACCAGATACTTTATTTCCACCCTTAATCTTCTAAGATCAATGGATATTTTTTATTTACCTTATTCTTATATATCTTATGGCTGTATCTCTAAAGAGAAATTAATATCTATCTGTCTTTGTTTTATCTATATGTCTACAAATATATGTAACGAGTTCCAGCTAAATCCCAAACCTTCATGCTTTTAGAGTCGAACTTTCATATCTTATTAAGTTTAGAGTATTTTTCATACTTTTAAGATTTGGACGGTGTCTCAGTTAGTAAAAAATATATATTTTAATGGTTATTTTGGTGGATTTGTTGTTTAATTGATGAAAAAGCAGTCGACATGGAAACAGATTTAATGGACGTCAATTTGCCCCAAAATGAATGGACATTAATAATGCTTTCATTTATATAATACAATGATTAATTGGACAACATAACTAACCTTATTTTGATGTTATTATATTATTTTAACCTCACTTTTATGAGACTAATAATAATAAATTTGTTAAACAATTTTAAGAAAATTCAAATGTACACCTTATACATCTAAAGTAACAACCGAATTAACTGTCGTTCACGTTTTGATTCTTTTACAAACTACTCAGAACCGTCGTCAAGTTTTACATTTTTATGACTTTGAAACATTGATTATTACATATATATATATATATACTATGATGAGCTATACTTATAAATTTACAGCTAAAATAGAAGCAATAGCCCAGTAAACTTAAATTTTGATTTTTTTTTTTTTGTCAAATCAATAATTCACTTATAATACAATTGGGGACCATATAGCATGATATATATTTTGTCGTTATAAAATGGAATTATGTAGACAGAGCAAATGAGAAACAGAAACTTGCTAAAATATCTAAGAAACCACCAAAAAGGTAACATCTTTTTCATTAGTTGAATCATAAGCTTATAGATTTATGATATCTATCTTCTCTCTCTCTCGAATCTTTTTATACAAAAAATCTATATTGTTAATAAATCAAGTGGTGATATCTAATTTGGTTCAAGGATTCTTTCCTAGGAAAGATTTGAGTGTTTATTTCCATTACCATGCATTTGACATATATGCATGGGTCGGATGATAAGAGTAGCCGCTCAATCAAAATATCAAGAAAATCATCACCGTCAACTCCCACCATCGGTCACATCTCCTATGCATATATCAAATGTTCATTTGGCTTTAAACTTACTGTCTTAGGTTTTTGGCTAATATATATCCAATTTTATTTATCTCTTGTAAAACGAAACGATCCTTTGAATGTTAATGTAGTTAACATTTAACCGAAAAATGAACATAGAATTGATTTTAAAGCTCTTCGCCGGCACAAGAAGCGGGAGCATGTAACACTCACATATGTATCTCCCATTTACACACGCTGAATTAGAATGTTTTATATGGGTCATTGTGAACACACTAAAAAAAAAATAGAAGTAACATTCTTCATAGATTTCTCCGAGTTGGTGAAGATGGTTTCTCGACATACCTATATGATTTTGTCAGGATTAATAATAGTTTTGCATTTTCCTTGTTTTCTTTCATTTCTTTCGTTTCTTGTACTTTAAGTTTAAAAACGGATAATTTAGTATATAGTGTCATATGTTATCCACAATTTTTATGTATATAAACTCTATGCCATCAGTTTGGATTCTGAATCGTTTTAAGTACAAAAATCATAAACCCCGCAAAAATTGTTACCAGAGAGCAAACCTGGTTCAACCAAAAAACACAATATTTTTCTTACCAACACCAAAATTAGAAGAAAAAAACACCACAAGCCATTTTTAAACTCACAAATATTATGTAGTCAACACAAGATCATTATTTCAAGAAACAGAGCAAGACGATGAGTAGAATTAAACCCTTGCCGAGAGAGATCTTAATTCACTCAATTGACTAAGCTCAGGACCTAAAGTTCTTCCCAGTGAACAACCACTAAGATATCATCAGAAATTGCAACAATATATACAAAGACTTACACCAAACTAAGAACACAAATGCTCATCAGAAACATTCCAATTGTCAACAACAAGAGAAAGTGATATTAAACCAAGATCGAAAATCAAGGAAAATAAATAGGCTTATAAATACATATCCTACTCCAACTCAGCACCATATAGTAGAAGATTTGTTTGGTCATCTTCCTGTTCCATCAAACAGTAGCAGCAAGAACCTTCTCGAAATAACAATCCGCAGAGACGGTAAGCACATGATTAACCCACACAACTTTCCCCTATATTTCACAACTCGGCACAACAAATCATATTCCTATAAAAGACATGAGCACCAGAAGTCACCGACCACAAAACCATCATCTTTCCACCATAATCAGCCAATCCAACCCAAACACCAAGACCGAACTCGGGTAATCCTACCAAACCATTCAAAATTCTCCATTCTCTTACCTCAGAGTCATACCATCTCAACGCTCCGTCAGAAAAAAAAAAAAAGTACAAAACATTCGCTATGTCACAATGAATACATGTAACGATATACATCCCTGATTTAACAAAGAGGTCCCATCTACCTTCCTTGGCGTCGTAAGCAGCCACTACATGGAACTTTCCATCAATACATGCACTTTTGGAGAAGTACACGTGGTCTCGTTATGCCAAGCTGCAAGAGATGGGTTCAGGATCCCAAACTTGTGTTTGCTTATGTCAAACACCTGGAACGTGTACTAACAAAAGAAAAACACCTGGAACGTGTTCTTCAAGGGAACGAAAATTATAGCCATCTGCGTACCTGTACCTTCCTCAAACATATATCTTTCGGTCAAGAACGCTAGCAGAAAGTCTCAATAGCTCCACAGCATGCTTGGAATCATGAAGGGAGACGGTCGAGGAGGACGCTTTGTAGATAGATTGGCGTACGCCAAATGTTATAGATATTAGAAACAACCGACACAAGACTCAAAAAGTTAGAAGCCAAACCATAACCATTTGACTTCTTCTCATCATCATTGGTTATAGTTTGATCTGGTTTCAGGCAGAGTGTGAACCAGCTAGGGCCACCCTTACAAATATTAGGAAAAATATAGTCAACTTTTAACAATCTTCCCTTGGTGTTTTTATTCATAACAAGAATTAGGAAAAACAAAACAAAACAAAACATAATAATAATTAGCGAAAAATGGAGGTTTTGTGTAAGAAAAGGATCATATTTACGCACACAAATAACTTGTAAGACACTTCCAAATTCCAACAATTGCACATACGATTTAACAGAATTCCAAAGAGAATCATTGTCTATTATCAAAAACAAAATGCTTAGTTAAATATAACACTTAAAGTTCTGAACAATAAAGTTAAGAATCTAATCGATTGATCATGAGATTAAAATTTGCTAATGAAACACATGTTCTAACTTTTCTCTGATCCAAATCACAGTATTCAGCAAATCTTTCTCCTTTGGTGTACATTGTTTAATGCATTAATGGTTGAAGTTTCCCATCAGAAGATAACACTAAACCTCTCACTTTTGCAGCTTTTGTTTTGTATTTTCTTGGCAAACTCTTACAGTTCTGATCTTCTAAGAACTCGTCCGCAATATCTCCGTCTTCATCAATTTTCAGCCGCATTGAGTACCAACGCAGTCCCTGGCCCAAAAAAAGGAGGTATGATATTAAAATTTCCAGTTAAACTATAAGTTGAGTCAGTGATGTTAAAATGTTAGCTAATAGCCTAATGCCATCAACAAGAACTCAGTGAACAGATACATATCATCTGACTAATCTTGGCTGATACAAATCCTCTTGCTCCTTAAAGACTAAAAATTACCGTCTTTCTCTACCAATATTACTACATAAGAATCAACTCTCTATCTTAGCCTTGTGTGTCAGGGTGAATAATCAACCATCAAGACATGAGACTATGCTCTGTTATATTATACTTTCCGTAGTAGAGTGATACTGAATCTACTTGCTTCCAAAAACTTTCTTTTACCGCAACTAATCAAGCTAAAACATATATCCGTGGCTTGACATAATCTTCAGGGACTATTCACTAATTTGACATACAACAATGAATGAATAGAGAGTTAAAAATGACAGTGAGGAGTCGATTACAAAGCAACCAAATTCAATAAGCTCATTCGGGGAATTGGGAAAACCATACAGAAATGTAAAACCATCTACATGAAACATATCGAAGCCAGTTACAATCCATACTAGAGTAAAAAACCAAAGCAAGGCATTTGCATAGAACAGGAAATGATGTTTATCAACATTCATCAATGTTAAGCTAGAGACTCATGTTCATGCTGATATTCATCAATCTTAAGAACTTAAGCTACAGACTCATGTTCATTGTTTGAGCCATACTAATATTCATAAATCTTAAGCTACTAAATACTCACAAACCAATTCATCATCCATCCAACTTAGTATGATCCAAACCAAAGACAAACATCAACGTCCTGCTACAGAACAACCCTTAAACTGGAATATGTAATACCACATTACACTTCTTCATAAAGCTTAACCATAAATCATTAAGTAACATTTCAAATATCCTCAAATGAACTTGATCAATCCCTAAACTACCATACAGTACCAAACTAAAAACCAACCAATCATCAATAAAACACAAGAACTAACCTGAATACCACCATCTGAAGCAGCACAAGGCTGAAGAATAGGACCAGGATTAGACCGTTCAACAGCAACTTGAACCGGAACTCCAAAACCTTTCCTTGGAAGTCCAGTTTCACGGAATCTAGGTTGATTCTCTTCTCGATGTTTATCTCCTTCACCGGAGACAGTTCCAATGTTATCTCCACCATCACCATCTTCTTCTTTTACAGCTCCATGTCCACCACCATCGTTATGCCCAAAACCCAAAATCCCCGTTAACTTCTTCAAAAAACCCATTAACCCCACAAATCAAATTCGATCCAAAGCTCTCAACTTTACAAAAGTTTCTCAAAATTGATCCTTTCCCAGAAATTGAGGATACAAATTGAAATTAGGGTTTTCGAATATTCCCTTTTCTTCCGATTTCTACTTTCTCCGATCGCGTCTCAATCTAAGAATATACATTACTGTGGACAAAACTCAGAAATTTCTGTAATTTATCGTTGTTGTGAGCACTGTTTCTCTTCTTCTGCAACAAAATATAATAAAAACTGAAACTTTTTGGATCAAAGATGAATCGAGCAAGATCTTCTTCTTGCTTTTACCCATTGTATATCATTAACGGCGCGGTATATAATGATTAAAATATTTCACATTATTTTATGATAAAAAAGGACTTTAGCGATCCATTACACATTATAAAGTTCGTGTTAATGTTTTTTTTTTGTTTTGTTAAAAAGTTCCGTGTTAAAGTTAATTAATTGAAAAATAAGAACTTTTATTATTGTACGTTGTAGTGATAAATTTTTTAAAAAGACAAAAAATACACAAATTAAAGCAGTTTTAGATAAGAGGAATGGTGTAATTAAATTTGTCAACATTTGTGAAGATAAGAAAACAATTACTGACTAAATCATATTCTTTTATAGTTGTCACTAATTAGCAATCTACGAAGTGTTGCAACAATTAAAAAAATAAATGCTGCAAATGGTTGCATTTTTGAAAAGAAAAAAAAAATCTTTAAAAAACATATACACATGTCTTACCATTTTTGTTAAATGTAAACATTCATCCCATTTAGCTTTAGAAAAAAATAAGGAACATTATTATTATTATTTTGGTATTATTTGAATCAACATTCATAGCCAAATCTATATTTTGCACAGAAAATCAATTAAGTCGAACTCCGATTATAAAAAAAAAAATCGTGAAAGCACAATCTATTGCGGTAAAATTTCCATAGAAAAACTTTGAGAGAAGCGGTTAATTATTTGATTAAATGCACTTCTATATTCATCTGTATTTATTTCACTCATGTATTATCCATCAATAACTATTTGCACCCTAAGAGCATGGGTAGATACTCATTTGAGTATTCCAAATTTTTAAAAATAATATTTTAATTAATTAAAAAAAACTATAACCAATCATAAATTGACAACTAATATTTGAGTTGAATTTTTCAAATGAGAAATTTTTACACTCTTTTTCTTCAAGAGAAATTTCTCATCTAGAAACCACCCCCCCCCCCCCCAATTAAAATGCTCTAACCTTACGAAATAACTTCCTGTGCGGGAACAAAAAAAAAGCAATTAAGATGCAACGGCCCATAATAGAATAGAACAGGCCCATACTTTTCTCAGCCCATTCAAATACAACGACTAATATCAATATTTTTCTTTCTATTTCTTTTGTTTTGATGAAAGATTAATAATATCGCACTTCAGTTGTTCAATTTCGTCGTCGTCTTCTTCTTCTTCTTCCTTCCTTCCTCCGTCGCCGAGATCTCGTCAAAACTCCGATCCGAAATCTCTAATCCCTTTGAAACCAGATCGTCTGATTATTCGATCTGCGCTTCGAATTCCTTAGATCGAAGATGCCGGTGGCTGCTTCTGCCATCTACTTCCTCAATCTCCGTGGCGATGTACTCATAAATCGCACATACAGAGATGACGTCGGGTGAGAGATACCTTCTTCGTTCTGTTTATAGTTTTCCGATTTCGTTACATTTTCAGCTGCGTGTTTGTGTGCTTATAGTCTACTTCGTAGGATTTTAGCTGTGAGATTTGAGATTTTTGGATTTGAATTGATTTAAGAGTTATTCTAAATGATTAGGGGAAACATGGTGGATGCATTTCGAACGCATATAATGCAAACGAAGGAGTTAGGGAATTGTCCAGTGCGTCAGATTGGTGGCTGCTCTTTTGTTTATATGCGAATCAGCAATGTCTACATTGTTATTGTTGTAAGTAGCAATGCTAATGTTGCTTGTGGATTCAAATTCGTTGTTGAGGTAAACTTTTTTTTTTTTAGTTTCATCTTGCATTTTCCAAATTGTGTTGGTTCTTATCTTAGTTACTACTGATTTTGATTTGTATTCAGGCTGTCGCTTTGTTCAAATCATACTTTGGTGGAGCTTTTGATGAAGATGCTATTAGAAATAACTTTGTTCTGATTTATGAATTGTTGGATGGTAAGTTAGCCTTATAGTGTTTTTTTCAAATATGTTCTGGTTCTATTACTCGTTTAGTTGTTATTATATTTTGTGGCATCACGAAGTAATGATATTTGGTATGGAACTGCAGAGATTATGGACTTTGGCTATCCACAAAATCTCTCACCTGAAATTTTGAAACTTTATATCACTCAGGAAGGTGTACGGTCACCATTTTCATCAAAAGTAAGGGCATCAGTTCATTTGTGTGTACAACAGATTTTGAATTGTGTTAGTGTATGATTATTGCAAGTGCAGTAGTTTTCCCCTCAGTAGATTGAGATTTTGTTGCTTCTTACGTCATATGTTTCCACTCATAAGCTTCTTTTCATTACAGCCTAAGGACAAGCCTGTTCCAAATGCAACATTACAAGTTACGGGTGCTGTTGGTTGGAGAAGAGAGGGCCTTTCTTATAAAAAGAATGAGGTAAGAGTTTGAGTTTCTTTCTGTGTGTATTTCATTTGCTAGATTGTGCAAAAGTGTTGATATGATGCACTCTCACTACTGCAGGTGTTTTTAGATATTGTGGAAAGCGTAAACCTTCTTATGTCTTCTAAAGGTATGTGATTGGCTTTTCTTATGGTTTCTTCTTCCTAATTATTTTTATGACTGTTTTTGCTCATTATGAAAACTGTTAGGCAACGTTCTTCGTTGTGATGTGACGGGGAAAGTTTTGATGAAATGTTTCCTTTCGGGAATGCCTGATTTGAAGTTGGGGTTGAATGATAAAATTGGTCTTGAGAAGGAATCAGAAATGAAATCTCGCCCGGCTAAAAGGTAGGCTTTGTTGAAACAGTGATCCGCACTAGCCAACTGACTTTTCTATATGCTCACTGACTCACTCTTTTTGTGCAGTGGTAAAACCATTGAGCTTGATGATGTCACATTTCACCAGTGTGTCAACCTGACAAGATTCAACTCCGAGAAGACCGTTAGCTTTGTACCACCAGATGGTGAATTTGAACTGATGAAGTAAGTTCTGAAATGTTCACAGTTGCATATTGTTCTGTTACCAAATGCTTACTAACTTGATGATGTCTCAGGTACCGAATAACAGAGGGTGTAAATCTGCCTTTTCGCGTATTACCAACAATCAAAGAACTTGGTCGTACACGCATGGAAGTAAATGTCAAGGTACATAGCTTTCCTTCTCAGTGATTTAAGGAATAAACAAGCAGCTTGATCTTTGCTCTCATACAAATATGCTCTTGTGTTTTGTCTTTCAGGTCAAAAGTGTGTTTGGTGCTAAAATGTTTGCCCTTGGGGTCGTCGTTAAAATTCCAGTGCCAAAACAAACAGCAAAAACCAATTTCCAAGTGACAACTGGTCGCGCTAAGTACAATCCATCAATTGATTGTTTGGTCTGGAAGTGAGTTAACGCTCTTTTAAGAAATTTCCATCAGATTCATCTCTATAGTTCTATTGGTTAGCGTTTCATCTAACCATTTGGCATCTCTCTTTAACTCTTTTAGGATAAGAAAATTCCCAGGACAAACAGAGTCCACACTAAGTGCAGAAATTGAGTTGATCTCAACAATGGGAGAGAAGAAATCTTGGACTAGACCACCAATTCAAATGGAATTTCAGGTCAATCGTCTTCTCTTGTTGGCAATATTAAATAGAACCAGAATAGTTTAAAGCAGTTATTAACCGTCTCAGCGTCGTTCTATTCTTCTCAGGTGCCAATGTTCACAGCATCTGGTTTGCGGGTTCGCTTTCTCAAGGTATGCTTTGATTTCTATGCTTTTGAAATTAGCATTCTTCCAAAATTGTGATGCTAAGTATTATCTTCGGTCCAAATCTTTGATGTGATTTGGGTTTTGCTTTACCTGCTTCTCGTCTTGAAAGAATTGATTGATTAGCTATAAAAAGTTACAACTACGTTGGACCTGGCTTATGGTTAACCGGAATGATTGACAGGTATGGGAGAAGAGTGGTTACAACACGGTCGAGTGGGTTCGATACATAACAAAAGCCGGATCATATGAGATCAGATGCTGAACTTAAAACACAGTTCAGGTTCAGTGATATCAGACTTAAATTTTATGGCTTCTAGATTTTGTTCCTTATGCAAAAAAACAAAAAAAGAGTTAAATATTTTTTTACGTTTGTTTTTGTCCATTAGAGATATCTGCTAGTGTTAATATGGTTTCTTATGTCGTAATTTGGTATTGAGATTTTTATATTTTGTTCGTCTTTTTCTGTGTAATAGGACGCGAGTATTTGTGATAGCAGTCGGATTTTTTTGTGATACGTAAAATAATTCTTTTTGATGTTAACTTGTTTCTTCTGGATAAATTAAATTAAACAGATTATAACTGGTTTATGAAAACAAGTTTTACTTAAGAATAGGTCAAAGCTTGTTACAATAGAAAGAATGTAAGTCAAAAGTTTTTTATTCTTCTTCTTTTTCTCCTTAGATGTTCTGTCTCAGTCTGAAAGTCGTTACTCTCGGCTCGTTGGTCCAAACAACGTGTGTGTTAACACGCCACCAGAGTTCGAGTAGAATCGACTGCATTTGAAGGCAAATGATGATGAAATGCTTGAAAAGAGATATAAAGACTAAAATCGTTTTCCAATATTTGAGGTACGTGGGTTTAAAAAAATGTTACGTGGCAACTTAACAACGGTAGATCACGCCTACTGAGTACTGAGAAACATTCATACGTGTCATCATCTTTTCATAACACATCGGACGGCTGAGCTTTGTCTTTCGAACTTCTAAGAATATAAAACATTTAAATAGTAATTATTACGACCCTAATTTTTAACAATGAAGATACATAAAAATATTTGTAGAAAATAAAGAGACTTTTTTTATCACTAATTCAACATCACAGCAAAAGAAATAAATGCCACAGAGATTAAAATGACCAAGAATTAAGCAACTAAACAGTTGTCACTAAATAGAAGTATAATATAACAAAAAAAAAAACTGAAAGGAACCTAATAACCACCAAAAGGCAAAAACCTACAAAGAACCATCAAGCTTGAATCTTCTTGAGATTGCGTAGACAACAACAAGATATCAAAACCCACCCAACAGAATCAAAGATCAAATCCACCCTAACCATAACCATAACCATAACCAAAGCAAAACCGGAACAAATTTTCATTTTATTGACCATGGTTAGTAGGCCAAAGATGATACATTTGCATCTGATGAGGATGAATATCTTGCTGTTGTTGTTGTTGTTGTTGTTGTTGAGCTCCATAAATCCCATTATTATTCTCACGGTGCATTGAAGGAGAACCGCTCTCATTCTCTTCTGATGATTCGCTCGATGGCCCATGAGAGACTGATCCAAAGTTCAACATGTTAGCTGGTGCTGAAGCTGGTTCAGGATTCTGACCCCGAACATTGTTACCCCTACTTGGTTTTGGTTTCTTTGGTTCTGCAACAAAGCTTCCCACTATGACCTATATCACATTATTAGGCAAATGAACATATAAGAAACCGATTGTGATGATGTTTTCACTTAACCTACTGAACCAAGATGACAAGCGAACCGTTTTAACCTGAAATTTTGATTCCAAACAGCCAACCCATCTTCTTAACCCGAAAACCATTTAAAAAATACTAAAGTAACAAGAGTTCACAATCTATACCTGGACTTGTGTAGCAGCTACTAGCGGACCAACTACACTGCCACCTACAATCTTGCCATCATGTGCAGCCAAAGCCACACTCAAGCTACCACTTCTGTCAGTTGAACCATTTACCTCATCATTCAAGAAGGAGCCTGAGAGAGTAATGATCTCAAATCGTCCCTACACAAAAACACACAAATCTCAACACTAAAACACAGACACAAACACTACAAACAGAGAAAGAACACATATTTAACCTCGTAAGTTACGGCTCTATTAGGATGAGATTCTTGACGAATCGTCACACGACACACAGCTCCACTTGCAGACAGAATACAAATCGTTCGTGGCCCTTGATCCGAAAAAGCCATCACCTTCGACGCTATGTCCTGAAACAAAAGTTCATAAAGATTTACCATAACAACAACATCAAAAACTCATTCTTTCCATATAAATTCACTGGAAACTATCAAATTACCAATCTTGAAAGCATGGAACAGAGTCACATTATGAAATTTAGATCTAAGAATAACTAAAACAAAAAGAAACAACATTTTACCTCTCCTGTCTTCACTTCAATGACATGAGGTGTAAACCCAACTCCTGCAGTTCCACCTAACAAAACAAACACATCAAATCAAATCAAATCAAATCGATTCCATGTAATCACAAACAAAATGTATTAAAAAAATTCAAACTTTATTCGTAATTTAACCTAAAGCATCAAGCTGTTTCTTGCTAGAACCAGGGGGTCTTCCTCTGTTACGTTTAGCAGGTGGATCAGCAGAGTTTACAATTCCTCCACCACTATCTCCAAGACCACTTTCACCACCACCACCATATGAATTAGAGAGAAGTGGAGACGTCGGAGTTAATCCTAAAGCAATGCCACCCGGAGCATACTTCCTTGGCCTTCCTCGTTTCTTCTTCAATTGTTGCTGATTCTGACTCTGATTCGAATTCTGATCAATGCCAAATCTCATCGGTTGAGAAGAAGGAGATGACCCATCACCAAATCCAAGCGATTCAAGGGTCTTCTGATCCATTTGTTGTTGTTGTTGTTGATGATGCTGATGATGAAGCGTTTGAGATTGAGGAGTGAGGAAACGATGATGGATCGAATGAGAAGTAGAAGTGGGACCCATTAATGAAACGGCGTTAGGGTTAAGGTAATGATTCATTAACATTCCAGGTGGTTGTTGAAGCGAAGGAGGTTGTGGTGGGATATCTCTTGAATCCATTAGATTGGAATGAATCAACCAATCTTCAAAGATTATTTCTTTCGGCCTAATTTTAGTAAAGACTGAAACTTTTTGTGAAGTCCGAGAAAGTAGAAAAATATAAGCATGTGAAGCTGAAAGCGTGAGAGTTAGCTAACAACTCTCCCTCTCTATTCTCACACACACACACACAGAGTCTCGAGAGTTGAGAAAGAGAGAGTGGGAGATGAAGTGTGGCGGAAATGGTAATTTAATAGGGAAATATATAATGAGGAATAATGAAATCTTTTCTTATTTAGGGTTTTCAGGAGATTTTATTTGGGGTTGTTTAATTGAAGTTGATAATAGATATATTTGATGTGTTATAGAGTAGAGATAGTATAGTAGTTGGAATCTTTTGTTTTGATTTGGTTACACTGCGAAAATATTTAGGAATCCTTTGTTACATTGTAGTTTGATTTTTATTATCATCAGATATATAGCTTTACCATATTTGTAGTCATCTATTATAGTTAGAAGTTTATTCAATGCTTGAATTAGGTTAGTTTGAATACTCCGAGTTAAGCAAAAACTTGAGTTTGATATAAATCGTTAAAACCGTCAGAAAACCGGTTGAAATTAGTGACCGTATTAATAACGATATTCGGTACAAAATATTTAAATTATTCATTTTGTAATATGAAAAATTAATTCTATTTTGAACATTAGTAGAGAATTTTAGTTTGTTAGCATTGAGTTTTAGAAAACAAATCATATTTAATCTCTTGCCATTTTTTTATAGATTTAAATGTTTATATATTGTTTTATTATTTTGTTGAGACTTGAGAGAGACATTAATATAGAAAACAATCAACTTCAATTAAAAATTAACAAAAATAAATCCAAATAAAATTATCTGAAAACCCTAAATAAAAACTTAATTATTTTTCTATTAAATAGTAAGCCACCCTCCATCTCTTTCAACACGCCTCCTTTGGATGTATAGCCAGAGTGATTCTGGTAGCATATAAATTCTTTAGAATATATGTTTTCTGTTTTCAAAATGTTTCAAAACCTCTTAAAAATTTAATGAAAATGTGGTGGAAACATATTTTTAAAAAGTAAAATATAGAAACGCAATAGAAACATCTGTTTACGTTTCAAAAACTCATTGAAAACTTAATTTTTAGCTTCAAATCTTATCAAGTATTTTCTCTGTTTCATATTATATGTTGTTTTAGCTTTTAAAAATTGTTTAATAATAGTGTTGTTTTGCAATGTATTTTTTAAGATACAAATTTATACTTTTACGCTTATTATTTAATGTAATAACTAATTAAACATTGTTTAATTTATTAATGAGGATAAGGAGATACTTTTATTGTTTTTCTTAATTTGTGTATAGGAAAGTTAAACTACAATTATAATAAAACACATTGAGTAAATAGTTTGGAAACATGAAATATATGTGATATTTATTATTTTTAACAAAAAAATCTTAACAATTTTTAAAAATATTAAATATCATATATTTTCTTCAAAATTAATCATAACTTAAAAAGTTAGAAATTTAAAACTATGAAAAATCTAAAAATGTTTTCCAAATATATTTATGTTTTTTTTTAAAGATACTCTTTCTGTCTAATAAATATTGATTTTTAGATGTTTGCTGTTTTAAAATATTTTTAGTTAATGTTACTAAATTACATACTTAAAAAATATTAATTGAAAATATATTAACTGTTGAGTTATTATTGGCTTATAAAATATAGGAAAAAGTTAAAGTATTTACTACTGAATATTAATTAATTTATATCTATGAGAAGTCAGATGGTTTGGCAATTCCTCAGGGGCAGATGAATCAAGAAGATTTTGAACTAAAGTTCTAGAGTTTTGACAACTGAGGTAGGTTCATTAACAATTCACAGATTCAAAATGGCAAAAAAGAAGGGATCTAGAAATTTTTTGTGATGAACGTACAGGAAAACCTTCTTTGGATTTGCCCAAGATTTTTGGAATTCATGAAAATTACAAAAACGAAACCATTCTTTTTGAGCAACAAAGAACAATTAATCACCAAGATTTTCTTTATCCGGTATCAAACGCGAGCTACGAGCAAATAGAACACCTTTGATTAGAAAATTATTTTTTTTGTAACATAGAGAATGTATGGTTTTAAACCTGTAGTGTTTTACTATATATATATGTTCACATACCCTTTTATGTGCTAATAAGTAATCTGAGTCTCAACTAAAGAGACTCTCTGTATGTGTCTGTCTGAGAAAAAAGAGAGGAAGTGGTTAGCTAGCTCACACGCTTTCACCTTCACACTCTCTTCTCGGACTTCACAAAAAGTTTCAGTCTTTACTAAAATTAGGCCGAAAGAAATAATCTTTGAAGATTGGTTGATTCATTCCAATCTAATGGATTCAAGAGATATCCCACCACAACCTCCTTCGCTTCAACAACCACCTGGAATGTTAATGAATCATTACCTGAACCCCAACGCCGTTTCATTAATGGGTCCCTCTTCTACTTCTCAGTCGATCCATCATCGTTTCCTTACTCCTCAATCTCAAACGCTTCATCATCAGCATCATCAACAACAACAACAACAAATGGATCAGAAGACGCTTGAATCTCTTGGATTTGGTGATGGGTCATCTCCTTCTTCTCAACCAATGAGATTTGGGATTGATCAGAATTCGAATCAGAGTCAGAATCAACAACAAGTGAAGAAGAAACGAGGAAGGCCAAGGAAGTATACTCCTGATGGTGGCATTGCTTTAGGTTTAACTCCGACGACTCCACTTCTCCCTAATTCATATGGTGGTGGTGGTGGTGAAAGTGGTCTTGGAGATAGTGGTGGGGGAATTGTAAACTCTGCTGATCCACCTGCTAAACGTAACAGAGGAAGACCTCCTGGTTCTAGCAAGAAACAGCTTGATGCTTTAGGTTAAATTACGAATAAAGTTTGAATTTTTTTAATACATTTTGTTTGTGATTACATGGAATCGATTTGATTTGATTTGATTTGATGTGTTTGTTTTGTTAGGTGGAACTGCAGGAGTTGGGTTTACACCTCATGTCATTGAAGTGAAGACAGGAGAGGTAAAATGTTGTTTCTTTTTGTTTTAGTTATTCTTAGATCTAAATTTCATAATGTGACTCTGTTCCATGCTTTCAAGATTGGTAATTTGATAGTTTCCAGTGAATTTATATGGAAAGAATGAGTTTTTGATGTTGTTGTTATGGTAAATCTTTATGAACTTTTGTTTCAGGACATAGCGTCGAAGGTGATGGCTTTTTCGGATCAAGGGCCACGAACGATTTGTATTCTGTCTGCAAGTGGAGCTGTGTGTCGTGTAACGATTCGTCAAGAATCTCATCCTAATAGAGCCGTTACTTACGAGGTTTAAAAATGTGTTCTTTCTCTGTTTGTAGTGTTAAATCTTTAGTGTTGAGATTTTTGTATTTTGTGTAGGGACGATTTGAGATCATTACTCTCTCAGGCTCGTTCTTGAATGATGAGGTAAATGGTTCCACTAACAGAAGTGGTAGCTTGAGTGTGGCTTTGGCAGCACACGATGGTAAGATTGTAGGTGGCAGTGTAGTTGGTCCGTTGGTAGCTGCAACACAAGTCCAGGTATAGATTGTGAACTCTTGTTACTGTTGCATTTTTTTTTTTTTTTTTTTTTTTTTATGGTTTTTGGGTTAAGAAGATGGGTTGGCTGTTTGGAATCAAAATTTCAGGTTAAAACGGTTCGCTTGTCATCTTGGTTCAGTAGGTTAAGTGAAAACATCATCACAATCGGTTTCTTATATGTTCATTTGCCTAATAATGTGATATAGGTCATAGTGGGAAGCTTTGTTGCAGAACCAAAGAAACCAAAACCAAGTAGGGGTAACAATGTTCGGGGTCAGAATCCTGAACCAGCTTCAGTACCAGCTAACATGTTGGACTTTGGATCAGTCTCTCATGGGCCATCGAGCGAATCATCAGAAGAGAATGAGAGCGGTTCTCCTTCAATGCACCGTGAGAATAATAATGGGATTTATGGAGCTCAACAACAACAACAACAACAACAACAGCAAGATATTCATCCTCATCAGATGCAAATGTATCATCTTTGGCCTACTAACCATGGTCAATAAAATGAAAATTTGTTCCGGTTTTGCTTTGGTTATGGTTATGGTTATGGTTATGGTTAGGGTGGATTTGATCTTTGATTCTGTTGGGTGGGTTTTGATATCTTGTTGTTGTCTACGCAATCTCAAGAAGATTCAAGCTTGATGGTTCTTTGTAGGTTTTTGGGTGTTAATAGATAAATCATAGAGAATCTTGAAATTAGGTTTCTTTCAGTTTTTTTTTTCGGTTTTTGTTTAACTATATTGCTTAGTGACAACCTTTAGTTTTTGGTAATTTTAATCTCTCTGACATTTTATTTCTTTGGTTGTGATGTTGAATTAGTGATGAAAAGTCTCTTTATTTTGGATTAAAAATATGACTGGTGTTTAAAATCCAATTCGTTGCTATGGGATGCAATCATGCAATTACTCTAAAAGAATGACCAAACAGACCTTAAAATGGGGGAAACTGATAATTCATGAAGTTTGACTTGAGTAATTTATAACCTCTACTATTAAAATTTGAAAGAAAGTAAAAAACACCTAGAAAAGCTAACCTAAATTTTTACATGAAACTTAATAACTAAACTATACAAAAAGGTCTTTTACAATACCTCGTTTGTGCCCTAATCAGTATATAGACCAAGTAGATTAGATGGTTTAATTGTCAAAACAATGTCACTAAGGACTCGTTCAATAAAAGTTAAAGCAATCACACACATATGACACAACTAACAAAACCTCTTTTCTAAATTAAGTAAACAAATCCTAAACACACACATAGTCACATTCTCACCATCCACAAAATTTCAACACAACAAAAATAAAAATGAAAACAAAAACATATAGTTTATCTCCGACACTCTTTATCTTCAATGGCGATAGCTAAACCGGTCAATCCAAACTCTACACATCCATATCAACCTCAACATTACAATAAACCGCCTCTGGCCATAGTCCTAACCGTGATCCTCCTCCTCGTCTTCTTCATCGGTTTCTTCGCTCTATATTTCTGCAAATGTTTCTATCACATTTTCACATCAGCTTGGAATAACCATTACCACAATGGATCACCTGAAAATCAAAACCAATCACAAGAAGATAATAATCCCGGTTTACCACCGGTTAATCCCGGTTTAGAGCCCCACATCATCCAATCCTTCCCTACGTTTCCATTCTCATCCGTTAAAGATCTTCGGGAAGATAAATGTGGTCTCGAATGCGCGATTTGTCTTCTTGAATTCGAAGAAGAACACATTCTCCTAAGACTCTTAACAACTTGTTACCATGTTTTTCATCAAGAATGCATCGATCGATGGCTTGAGTCTAACAAAACATGTCCTGTTTGTCGTCGGAACTTAGATCCAAACGCACCCGAAAACATCAAAGAGTTGATTATTGAAGTCATTCAAGAAAATGGACACGAAAAACACGAGCAAGCGACAACATCTAACGAAGTTTTGTTACCGAGACAGAGTAGTAGGAACAACGAGAGAAAGGTTGAGAGTTTACCGGATAAGTTCTCGAGATCGAAAACGACAGGTCATTCAATTGTGAGGAATAAACCGGAGGAAGAAGATAGGTATACTTTGAGATTACCGGATCATGTTAAGATTAAGGTTAAGAGAAGACATAATAATAATAATAATAATAATAATAATAATCAAACAGAGAGTTGTATTTCGTTTGGTGAGCTTATGAGAAACAGAGGAGGACGGTTTGGTGAAGTTTCTGGTCAATCACTTGTACCGGAATCATGAAGTTTAAGAGGATTTACAAATTATTTTATTTTTCTCAATTTTTATTAGTTCATTTTGTAGTTAGGTAGAATTTAGAGATATTCATATGATTAAGAAAAGTTAAATAGTTCCTGTCACTTAGTTTTACTCAAATAAAATTTATTCAGTTTGTAAATGATAAGCCTCTAAAGCTTTCTAACATGCTTTATTTTTATTTTGGGTCTTAAATGCTTAAGACCTTCCCCAACTCCAAAAATTAAGAAATTTTTTTTACATTCTTTTATTTATTGTCAAATGAACTTTGAAATTGATTATTTATATTGCGTTGTGTGAACAAGAAATAAACAAAAGATTTTAACGTTTAAAAATTAAAATGATACTTTAAACACTAGTAGTCAAATTTCTTTACAAGATTATGAAATTCAAATTTTGAGAGCAGTTAAATAATTCCGGTAAAACAAATATATTTTCAGCTAAATTTATTATTTTGTTGGTAAAATCATCAAGATATGTCATCTCTTGGAAACATAGCTGAAGAAACGAAGAATAAGCTAAGAACATTTGCATCTACTATATTCAATGATCTTGTGGATATAATGCAGTGACAGCTTTAGTCTCCTCGTGTGCCCCATGAGGCTTCTTGAGATGCATGTCAAGCTTCTCGTATTAAATTTTTGATTTGTTGGACCGAATATGATCTCAAATTTTCATTAGATTTACACATTTCATCATTTATTTCATCATTCTCCAAATTCTGTAGTTGAGATAATCAAGAAGTTGATGATGGTTATAACGAGACGACGTCGTTTCTTATCAATAACAGTTACCGAGGATGGCTGAAAAATTAAAACGGCAACGTTTACGCATAAAATTTGATGACGACGTCGTTTGGTGTCAAATGCTTTTGAAACATGACCGACGTCGTTTTGAAATTTCATATTTTTTTTTCTTCTTCGTCAAGCTCTGCTTCTGCTGAATCCTCGAGTTTTTTTTTTTCTCCTGCTTCTTCCATATATGACAAAAACCGTGATCCTCACGTTTCGATACCCTAAAAATTCTACAATCCTTTTATTTTATATGGATTCGATTTAGTAAAAATCTCTTGAAGAATGGTTCGTGGACTGATGAAATTCGCAGGAATCTCAACGAAGCTATTAAACATAAGCATTGATTCTCTCTGCAAATGTGGAAACTTGGAGAAAGCAGAATCATTAATCATCGACGGAATCAGATTAAGTGTTCTTCCTAATGTTATTACGTACAACACTCTAATCAAAGGTTACTCTCGTTTCATTGGAATCGATGAAGCTTATGCTGTCACTCGTCGTATGAGAGAAGCTGGAATCAACCCTAATGTTGCTACGTATAATTCATTGATCTCTGGAGCTTCGAGAAACTTGATGTTGAATCGTGTACTCCAACTGTTCGACGAAATGCTTCACTCAGGTTTATCTCCTGATATTTGGAGTTATAATACTTTAATGTCTTGTTACTTCAAATTAGGTAAACATGGAGAAGCGTTTCGGATTCTTCATCAAGATATTCATTTAGCTGGGCTTTGTCCGGGTCTTGATACTTACAATATTCTTCTTGATGCGCTTTGTAAAAGCGGTCATATGGATAATGCCATTGAGCTTTTTAAGGATTTGAAGAGTCGGGTTAAACCCGAGCTTATGACGTTCAACATTCTTATCAATGGTCTTTGTAAATCAAGAAGAGTTAATTCCGTGAATTGGATGTTGCGAGAGCTCAAGAAATCGGGGCATACTCCGAATGCAGTTACATATACTACAATGCTTAAGTTGTATTTGAAGACCAAGAGGGTTGAGAAAGGTCTTCGACTGTTTTGGAAGATGAAGGAGGAAGGGTATACTATTGATGGGTATGCGAATTGTGCGGTTGTTAGTGCTTTGGTTAAAACAGGAAGAGCAGAGGAGGCGTACGAATGTATGCAAGAGCTTGTGAGAAGCGGTAGGCGTAGTCAAGACATTGTCTCGTACAACACATTGTTGAATCTTTATTTTAAAGATGGGAACTTGGATGCAGTAGATGATTTATTAGATGAGATAGATCGAAAGGGATTGAAACCTGATGATTACACGCACACTATCATAGTTCATGGTTTGCTAAGCGTAGGTCATACGGGAGGAGCTGAGAAGCATTTAGCATATATGGGAGACATGGGAATGAAGCCAAGTGTTGTTACTTGTAACTGTTTGATTGATGGGTTGTGTAAAGCGGGTCATGTAGATCGTGCGATGAGGTTGTTTGCTTCAATGGAGGTTAGAGATGAGTTCACTTATACTTCTGTTGTGCATAATCTATGCAAAGATGAGCGGCTCATGTGTGCTTCGAAGCTGCTCTTGTCTTGTTACAATAAAGGAATGAAGATTCCATCATCCGCGAGACGAGCAGTGTTATCTGGTTTACGGATGACGGTTTCTTACCAGGCAGCAAGGAAGACGCATCACAAAATCAAAGCTGCTATTGAATGCAATTCACTAATGTATCCTTAAGACTATCTTAGAGAAAAAATAGTCTTAATGAGTTGAATAGCAGATCATAGATTGAATATGTATCATTAACTCTATTTTTTTCTCTTGAATCTATGTAATACTTCTTGAAAAAATATTCAAATGTATAGTATGATCTTATTGAGTAATACATAGATTCAAGAAGTCTCATCCTAAGAGATACAAGATCATAGCATAAATTAAAGAGGGTATTTTTGTAATCTTTTTTTGTCATACTATACATTTGTAGTCTACCGTCAAGCTTTCCTATAGATATAATGAGTTGTAATGATGAATATTTTGAGAATATTAGCCAAGCTTTCTTCAACATTATTACTGACTTGAGATCAGTTTTAATATTCGTTTCAGTGTTGAACAACAAGCTCTTTGAAATGTAGCTAAATTTGTGACATTAACCCCAAAAAAATTAGTGTCGCTATATTTGATAATATTTCAGGCTAAGTTGTATCTACTTGGTGTTAGATTAGTCATTTGATTAGTTTTTTTAACGGTCCAAAGTAACTTCAGACAAATGACCAAAGACGCAACTTTTGGCACCACTGGTCCCAAAACGAAGACATGTTATCATGTGCTGCTTCTGCATACAGTTAAAAGCTAATCTTTGAAGTTTGAACCTTTTAACTATTTGGGTTTCTTTGTTTTTAACCTAAAACAGTAAGAATTTTTTGTTTGCAGAGGACTAAAAGATAAGACTGAGTTTACTCTCTTGCCGCGGACAAATCTGACGAGAACAGTACTCTGCTTTTCGTCCTCATTGTTGTTCTTGTCTCTCTTTTTCTTGGACTTTGTAAATCGATACACTCTTCTCTTAGTTAATCTCTCTATAAAGATACGTAAGTACAAAGATCTATTGCATGTTAGAGATAATGTTTTTCAGAGATTTTTACAGACATGAACACGTGTTTGTTTTGTTGATGTAACGAATCAGATTATAGTAGACACGTTTTCTGTGTTATAAAACATACACAGGAATCTTAGGATAGATTCTTGCAATAAGATAGAGACGTTGGAACTTGGAAGCAAACTGGTCATTGTCAAAGAAAGCAAGGGATTTGGTTCAATTTTGGTTTAAAAACCTTTGGGTCGGATAATGTTTGTGAAATAAACCGATTTTTAACCTTAATCGAATTCGAATTTAGTGCAATCAAACCCGAAATATATATATTTTTTTTCAAACCACATTGAATTTTGTACAAATGAAAACTCTTACTTTTAATTAGATATACACAAAATCATAATTCCAAGCCAAACCGAAAATGCCCATACTGTACCTGTTGGACTTTCGTTTGCTATTGTGAAATTCTTGAGAGTTATCATTTCTTCTTTTGGATATTGGAGCAATGGTCATTGTTTATTGTTTAAGCGAATAAACAAAGTCTAAGTACTTTTTGTCTAATTATTGGTCGTTAATTTGGTTTTGGACACTTTATCAATTCTAGAATTTTGCATGGTGGGTTTTGTTTCTGTTACCAAAATTATTTGATAGATTTTTTGTCCGGAGCTGCTGTCTAAGTCGTGAAAGTTAACGTTTTTTGTTTTTGTTTTTGAGAGATCTGAAAATCTGTATCAGAAGAAAACAGACAATACCGATGGTTAAACTCAAAAGTAATTTTAAATAAACATATAAATAATTTAATCACGGGTTGTGTTGTGTTTTTACCTTCTTCTGGTCCTTCTAATGTGCAAACAATGAAATGGTGACAGTTCTTTTTTTTAATTATAAGCATACATACAATTGCAATTAATTATTACTCACTTTTCCCAAAATCATTACAAAGAAAAAATCTTATGGATATGACATATTTTATACATATAAATATATTTAAAGAAAAATATCTTGACAGAATAAATACTTTTGGCCGATATATATATAGGAAGTTATAACTATTAATTTTTTAGCTAGCTTTTGAATTAAATTATATCATTATGCGAATCCAATAAGAAAATAAATAGCAAAAATATTTAGAGGTGAAGTTTTGCTTTCTTCCAGCAATCATTTGTCCTCTATATATGTGTGTCATTGTCCGGTCCCCATGGTCCATCATGCCAATTACCGAACCGGTTTGGTCCCATTTGGTGGTCTTCTTCAAACGAATACATTATTTGGAATTTGGTCTCCCTTTAGATGATTGAGTTTATCGAATATCACTCAACATATTTTATTTTTTTTGCATCTGCATTGATCAAATTAGAAAGAAAAGACAAAAATTTATGAAAACATGGAATATAAACAGTTAAAAAGAAAAGGTAAATCTCAAAAGTACCACGTTTTATGTTTTGTTTCTAAAGTTTTACTATCTTTGAAAATTAAGTGTTTCTAAATATTTTGTTTCTTATTTACAATCAATGCTTGATTCGAAGAAAATATATACTATGTTTTATTTACATCAGAATATAAAAGTTTAACCCATAATTTTAGTTCAAACGCAAAAACAAAACTCTATTATGAAAAAAATTTGAGTTGGCATTTCTATAAAGAAATTTCAGTTTTGCAACTAACCAGAATCATGTATGAATTATGATACATAGGGATGCTTTTGAATTCAAGTTATATTGCAAAGAGTTCTTTAAAATTCGGAAAATGTAAAAAAGTTTAGAGGCTTTTTTAGACTGGACGTTAAAAGGGTAAGTAAGTGAAAAAGAAGGAATGGTCCATAGTTTCGAGAAAAGAACAAGACCTTAGACTCTCTGACCATCTCACGTGCCACCACCACTCCATTTCCTTTGTTCTCTCTATTTCTCTTTCTAATCCTTTTGTGATCTATTCAAATATATACATATATGCACATGTACACAATACACATTACTTTTTATACACTGATTTTGGAAGATGATTACAATTTACATAGTTTGTATCAATTTAAATACTGACAGAAACGTACATATACATATCTTTGCAACGAGAACCATAATCTATATATCTTCTCCGCAACAGATATTGGAACTTAAAATCTTGCATAATTCTTCTAAAACTTGATTTCGGGGTCAATCTCTTGAGTAGTTTTAACTTCGAATTCTTGTGTTATTTTCATTATCAAATAAACATTAGAACTTAGGTTTTTGATAAACTAGACCTGAAATTACGTTAGAACATAAAATGATCATTTATGCATGTTAATTACTTTATCAGTAGTCTACCTTTTACAAAATTTACGGAAAACTATGTTATTAAGCAAATTTCATTATTAAGTATTTATTATTCAGAAATACACTTCCATGATAGTACCGATCACGATCAAACAATGTCTCACATGTGCACACTCAGATTACCAGAGCCTCAACATTTGTCATTTTTTTCTTTAAGTCATTTCCTTTTATTTTTACTAAAATGTCATTTTCGCCCACACAAAAAAAAAAAAGGCTTGGAAGGTTGCTATATAAAATCAATGGTACTTAGTACTTCAATAAGGAAGAAACGTCTTGAAGAGAAATGGCACTAGAAGCTCTATCATCAAACGGTCTTTTAAACTTTTTTCTCTCCGAAACTCTTTCACCAACCCCATTCAAGTCTCTCCTTGATCTCGAGCCATCACCGCAAAATGACGTTCTCATCAACAAGAATACTATTGCCACGATTTCTCATCAAGAACCGCCGTCGCGACCGCCACCACCACCGGCTAGCCGAGGGAAGAAGCGTAAAAGGAGGAAGCCTAGGGTTTGCAAAAACGAAAAAGAAGCTGAGAATCAACGAATGACTCACATTACCGTTGAAAGAAACCGAAGAAGACAAATGAATCAACATCTCTCTGTCTTACGATCTCTCATGCCTCAACCTTTTGCTCAAAAGGTTCAAATTTTGTTTTGGATAATTCTTGAATAAATGTTTATAATCTCTACTAGGGTTTCAATTTTTTTATGAAAAATAAAAATAAAAATTAAAGGTCATTTCGATTTGATTTTCATTTTATGGAATATTCTTTAGTAGGATTTTCATTTTGAATTTCAATTTTTATGGCCACATTTGTAAAAAAAAGGTATAGTTCTTTTTTGTGTGTAGATATCTATTTATCGAAATAAAAATAATTACTATTTTGGGGGTTTTTAATCTGTTTTCTTATATGTTCATTATTATTATTTATGAAAGGGTGATCAAGCTTCAATAGTTGGTGGAGCCATAGATTTCATCAAAGAACTTGAACATCAATTATTATGGCTTGAAGCTCAAAAGCTTCAAAAGGGTGAAGTAAACCAAACGGTTACTTCTTCGACAAGTCAAGACTCAAATAGTGAACAAGAGAAGCCTCATCAACCGCCTTCTCTATCGCTATCGCAGTTCTTTCTTCACTCCCATGATCCAAACCAAGAGACTAGGAATGGCTCAACAAGCTCGGTCAAAACCGCTATGGAAGATCTCGAGGTGACTCTAATCGAAACACATGCTAACATAAGAATCTTTTCGAGGAGAAGAAGTTTCCAGTGGAGCACGGTTGCCACTACCGGACCACCGCAGCTTTCAAAGCTTGTGGCTGCTCTACAATCTCTTTCCCTCTCGGTTCTTCACCTTAGTGTCACAGCATTGGACACTTTTGCAATTTACACCATCAGCACTAAGGTAATAAAATACAACCCTATCATCTTAACCACACTAAACCGGATTATTTCAAAAACATATTTAGGCATTGGACATTTGCGCTGTTTTTTAAGGGTGATACAACTCGCTAACCATCATAATTGACTCAAAACGGAGCTAAACCTGACTAAGCCGGGTTTGTTCAAATACAATTTTAAGAGGGATATTTTGTGAATATATGTTACGAATTTATCTATATAATAGATTATATGCGGTCCAAGTAACAGAGCATATGAAAGGAATGTCTATGAACTCTTTAACTAGTTTTGGCCCAACATTTATTACCATACTTGGTGGAGTCATTTTTAATTGTTTTTTCACCAATTTCTTGAAAATAAGTTCAATTATTGCCACACCAATCATAACTATTCAAATGACTTTTTTGCGATTTTTAAAGGTGGAAGAGACTTGCCAGCTAAATTCAGGAGATGACATTGCAGGAGCAGTTCAGCACATGCTTAGTATCATTGAAGAGGAGCATTTGTGTTGCTCCTCAATGTCAGCATTACCTTTCAATGTTCCTCTAAATCACACTAATGCCTCTTATTCTCTCTGATGAATCTCTTTTTTAGTTTTTTTGTTCCTTCTTTTATTTTTTTAATCCATTTGATTACATACCATATCTTTAATCTTTTGATTTCTTAGGCTTTTTCTGACTGTGTCAAGGCTAGATGTGATTATGTGGATTATAAAGGCATATAACATTAGTTGTTTTACTCTTCTTCTTCTCCATTTTTTTTGTTTTAATATAATGGCAGCTTATAAAATTAGCATACATTTAAGGATTTGGATAAGTGATGGAGTCTCGTAGTTGGATAAGGAGATGGACGAGGAGAGTCTGAAATATAGTAAATCTTCAGATAAAAGAGTTTGTAAAAGTGAGAATTGAAGGGGTGATCATTTGTTACAGGTTCAGCCAACAATTCTGTCAATCGAACATTATATTTACTTTGTTCAATATAAAGTGGTTTTAGGCTAAAAGAGTACATATATTGATATATCAATATACACAAGAATTTTTTTTCTTCCATTCTATAACGAACCCTCATTTTTCGTGTGATATTTACAAACGAATGATTATTTATAGGAGGATCCAATACTTGATGTTTTTATCTTTCTTTACTTTGCTTGTCGTTTTCAACTCCACTCGCAACCCGATGATCCTCAGAAAGAAGTCGATCTTGACTTTTCTCAAGTAATAAAGATTCTCCACAGTTATCTCCTATTATTATTTGAACAATTTACAATAATTTTTTTCTTTTGTCATGTTTCTTTTGGATTATATGTGAATTTGGTCAACATGTTCACATTTTCCTCACATCTGGTTCCTTCTATCCAACTGATTATAAGATTATATCGGTTAATTTATTGTTGTTTGTTTTAAGTGTAAACAAATGTATTTTGTTTCTTTTGGCTTGTATACATGATATATATAATATAAGAGACTAAGATATGAATTTTTTTTTTGTCAATATGTGTCTTTATAATTAATAGGATGATTTTTGAGAATAAAAAAATATATTGGTGACACTAAAAATAGTTATCTGGTCTTATTTTGTCAAGAACATACAAAATGCATGTTTCACAATTTAATCATTATAAAATATTCATAACTTAATAAAAGAAAAACTCTAATCAAAATGTCAAAACTATATTTAATGAAAAGAACTGGATTTTTTATAAGCAAATGTGTCTCTTACCTAAAAACAAATAATTAAAATTTCAGAAAAATTAATTTAACTTGTTTAATTCATCAAAAAGAAGATTATCATTTACTCACCTTAAATAAAGTAATGATAAGAGCATAAGAAAAACTAGACACATTGCATATTATCAATTTGTGTGACAATGTACTTATCTTCTCAAAACTTTCTTGTGATTAATTCATTAAAACCAAAATTATCTTGAACCACCTCTTGCAGTAAAAAAAGAAGGTGTTAAATCTATACACTAGTTTTGACAACATATTTTCAAAAAAATAGTAAATAGTTTTGATGTTTTCCTCTTTTTAAGAAAGATAAGTCAAAATACAAATTTAAGAAATGATGATAGAGCTACCCTTTTTTCTTCCTTTTGATTTTTGAAATAGTTACTTCCATTTTAATATAAAATGAATCTCTTCTTCCTCGCTTGGCCTATGATATTACCATTATCTTAAAACCTTCAAACATACATTTTTTTTAATATCATTATTCACTTTTCACGCATGTGATTATTTTTTAACTTTCTCTTTTTCTTTTTCTCACCGTCTCTCTAAAAACCCCATTTCAAAGTTCAAACCAAACATATTTCAAGAACACAAAAGGGTTAAGTCCTCTCTAAAAAGATGCCTTTAAGCAACAATGTAATCGGTTGCATTAACTTCATCTCCGTCCTTCTATCAATTCCGGTCATCGGCGCCGGAATCTGGCTGGCTATTGGCACAGTAAACTCATGCGTGAAGCTCCTACAATGGCCAGTAATAATCCTAGGAATCTTAATCCTCTTAGTGGGTCTTGCTGGTTTCATTGGAGGGTTTTGGAGAATCACTTGGCTTCTAGTTATTTATTTAATTGCTATGCTTGTTCTTATCGTACTTTTAGCTGTTCTTGTTGGATTTATTTACATGGTTACCATTAGAGGCTCAGGTCATCCAGAACCAAGTAGAGCTTATCTTGAGTATAGTCTTCAAGATTTCTCTGGTTGGTTACGTCGAAGAGTTCAAAGATCTTATAAATGGGAACGGATCCGTACATGTTTGAGTACTACTACTATTTGCCCTGAATTAAATCAGAGATTCACTTTGGCTCAAGATTTCTTCAATGCTCATCTTAGTCCTATTCAAGTAAGTATCTTTTTCTGTTTACATTCAAATTCAAATTCATTGTAATTTGTGACTTTTTTTAATAAAACATGGTAGAAATTTTAAAAATTTCATGGGTTTAAAAGTTTTTTTGATGATTTTTGGTCCTTCAAGTTTTAGATGATTCTTAGTTCTTACTTCGTGCTGCAATCCATGCATATTTGGATTTCAACAACAACAAAATATCATATATTTATTTTGATTTGTTTTCTTGGTTTCTTGGAGACTTGGAGTTATTTAGTTTTGCAAGTTTGTTTTTTTTGTGTTCATGAATGAAGAAAATTAGGGTGTAAATGGACTAGAAAAAAGTATGGGGGTGAAAGTCGAATTGCCATGAAAAGAACAGGCTTGGTAATGACTCATGAGTAATGACAGATAGAATTGGTACTTTGCTTGTTAGGTTTTGTTTGATAAGACTGAAAAATAGATCCTTTTGATTAAAGCTGAAATTCATATGAAGATATCATATTTCTCTTTTGTTTATGGAAATTCAAATTCAGGGTGTAAAATGAATAGAAAAAAGTGCAGGCTGAAATCGAATGGCCAGGAAAATAACAGGTGGATTGGTAGTGAATTTTTTTTTCTTTTTTCAACATAGTGAAATTATATAATATAAATGATTCTTAGCTTGTAGTCTTGTCGGAACAAACCCTGGAAAAGTTTTAACCTTTTAATAAAAAAACGATAAACTCCCCCAACTTTTCTAGATTCTTCCACTATGTGCACTTAATGAGTCACGCGGAAACACTTTATAACCCCACATTTTGCTTTTATTAAAATTTAACCTCATTTCTTTATTTTCAGTCTGGTTGCTGCAAGCCCCCAACAAAATGTGGTTTCACATTCGTAAACCCTACTTACTGGATAAGCCCCATAGATATGTCTGCAGATATGGACTGTCTTCAATGGAGCAACGATCAAAACACTTTGTGTTACAATTGTGATTCTTGTAAAGCCGGTTTGCTCGCAAACCTTAAGGTAGATTGGTTAAAAGCCGATATTTTTCTCCTCTTGGCGCTTATCGGATTGATAATCGTTTATATAATCGGGTGCTGCGCATTCCGAAATGCGGAAACTGAGGACATTTTCAGGAAGTACAAACAGGGTTATACATGATCAAGGTGAGAAGTTAGCGGCAAAACTGCAAGGAGTTTTTTAAATTATTGGACACCTACATTTTAGTTTCTTTACGCTTTGGCCCCTGTAGTTTTTATTTTTGTATGAGCACCAAAAAACATTTGCTGTTACTGGAAGAATATTTTGTATATCTCTTTGGTTTCGGTTTGTGAAACTTTTCATGTCTAATTAACATCATCATAGATATAATTATCATATCTGTTATTGTTATGCATTCTATGAAAAGTTCAAAACCCAAATTTACAACAAGTTCATAGCCAAAAGAACAAACTTTCTATTACTTAAAACCCCTCAAAATCTTGTCTTATTCCACATTAAACCCCCTAAAAACACCAGATATCACTCCCTGTCTGGTCTCATTGCATCACTGATCACACTTAAACTACACAAGAAGATATTCTATATAGACAATTACTAGTTATTTGACTAATCCATAATCCCATATCACTATCTTAAGGCCTTTCTTTGGTGTCTTGTATGAAGCTATGTAACCTTTTTGGAGTATGTCTCTGTATATATTAATAAGTAATACATGCTTGTTGATTCATCTTCTTCTTGATCCAATCTCATCAACTTAATGGAGCTCGGTGAGGGATTCCTTTTCTTCGCCGCTTACGACCAGAAGTGGTAAGTTGAGGTGGTGATGGGCTTGAATTCTGGAAGTTTGAACTGCTATTCTCCACTCCACTTACACCTGAACTGTTGCTCGAATCCTCTGATTCATGCTTCACTTTCTTCTTGAAGCTTTTAGATGTTCCTACAACCTTTTATGAGAAAGAAGATTATCAGAAGAAAGATTCATAGCTCAGAATGATAGAAATGTGCAAGAAAATGAAGACCAAATTCAAAAGTTTCAATCTTTTTTTCTGTGATTAAGCCTAAGTAACCGAAATAGAAGGATAAATTTGGTAATAGATGCTTAAAGTGTGAAGAATTTGTTCTTTTTTCATGTCATAAAACAAGCAAGAGTGAATGGTTAATTAATAAGTAATTTAAGTAATGTACCTTGCAGCCAATAGAGCAGAAGCAGAAGCAATTATCTTGTAGACTACGATAACAGACCTCGCAGGTATTAGTAACTCCTTTACCAGGCTTAGGCGGAGGTCTCTCATTCAAAAACACAATCTTTGCACCATTGATCACAAAAGTCTGAATGCTCGATATGTCTAAATACTTCTGAATCTCATTGACCCTTATCACATCATGATAAGATGATCTCCTTATCTGCATCAAACCAAGAACATACAACATTCAAAAATCTAAATTCACCAAAATATCAATACAAGAACTTCGGATTGCAAAATGTAACACACCTGAATGGTTTGATGACCCTGGTGATGATCAAGACAGAAAGAACAAAGCGAATGATTAGTACAGTCTAAGCAATACATATTGCATTCGCTTTTCGAAGAGTGTCCATGATGAAACTGGCATTGACCAAAAAAGTGTTCTTTCAGTAAAGGTTTCAACCATGAAGGCCATTGATTCTCTTCTTCCTTTAGTTCACCAGCTCCCTACCAAACACCATTAACAAACATCACTCATTTAGCCATTATCCCCAAAAAAAACACTCAAAAACACAGTCTCAATTTATCTACCAGAAACACCATTGACTTCTTCTACATATTAAAACTCTCCTCCTTTATATAATAAGACTTAGAGAAGACTCTTGACTCGGTTAAATCTTTTTAAATCTTTGCAACTTGAGATAATAAAGAAATCCCCAAATTAGTTAGAATATGATTCTGTACACAAAAGCAATTTGAACGGCGATAAGTACGGAATCAAATATTAAGCCGTGAATCTAGTTCAAAGAAGATCTTATTATTAAACTCAAGATTCTTCATTTTCTTCTTCTACGTTTTTCCCTAATTTAAAACTTAATCTACCAACTACATTATCATTACACAGTAAATAAGAAATCAATAATGACGAAAGATTAAAACTTCCAACGAACATTGTTTGAATTCTTCAAAGAAAAAAAAATCGAAAGCATTGATCTTTACACACAAAACAGAGCATTTTCGATTTGAACATCTGAAAACAAAAACTAGAGAAAAACACACAACTTTTTCTTATTTTCCATTACAAAATCCAAATTCAATCAAAACCCAAATCTTAGAATTGAGCATTTAAGAGTATAAATCGAGCAAAACAAAACCTCGATTCGCATGAACAAAAATGAGTAATGTGGTAATCTAAGGAAAGGGTTCAATTGTTAGACATACCATGATTCTTCTGTTCCTGGGTTTGATTTCATGGTTTGGATTCTCCTGATCTCCAATCGCCATTGTATGAAATGCAGCAAAAGACAGAACCTTTTTTGAGTGATACTTTAAGATAAAAGTTGGGTCTTTTAGAGAAGAGAAAGGGTTTAAGAAAATGAGAGAGAGACAGAGAGATTTGTTGCAGAGAAGGGTTTAGAGAGTTTAGTAGAGAGAAGAAGAAGCGAAAAACAAAGAGAAAAGTTCTTCTTATCCTCACAATATGTCGACTAATTAAACTCTCGAACCTAATTCCGAACCTAAACTTCCGAACCTAAGAAGCGTTGGGTTCAAGGAACCATCCTTACCTTGGATTTTTTTGTTTGATTATTTCCTTATTATATTTTAAAAATATCTTTCTGTCCTTCTTTGGTCTTATCTCTTACCCAATTATATAACTTTTTCCTTCAAATATATTAATAAATCTTGTCAAAAACTTTATTCCTTTTTTGGTGTTTCTAAAAAATATATATAGTTATAACATTCATTGGTTGTTAAGAGTTTGATAACTATTTCCATTGTATAAAAGTTGTGATATTTTATTATATATATTTTTTTGAAAAAGTTGGTGTATATTGTGTTGAGAAAGTTATTGCTCCACTATTGCAATTTGACATGTTTCATTGTTCCTTCATCAGGTGCTTTTCTATTTTTTTTTAAAATTGTATTTTCTGAATCATCAAAAAAAGATTTATGATATTCAGCAAATATTCATGGTTTTATGTTGCTAAACAAATTATGTTAAAATTTGATGCACACTTTTTAATTCATTAATCTATAAACTAAATTTTAGCAGTATTGATTAATTTTTTCATATTATCAATCTTTTTATTAAACTGCATTAATGGTCTATGTTTTATAATTTTGATTTCGCACTTGGCTGGCAAACACGTATCAAAATTGATATATTAATTAATTATAACATATGAAAAATCATTACAATTAGATGTGCAAGTATGTGTTATTATATTATTTGCTGATTTAGTTATTGTATAATCCATTCTTATTATACCTTTTTGTTATAATTTCGGTATTACATTATTTTGAGCAAAAAAATACATAGCAGAGAAAGGAAAAATAAGATTTCATTCTTATTATATAGTTGGTTGATTACATTCTATAATCCAATCTCATTATAACAACTTATTATCCAGTAATATACCCGCTTACACAATGTGACAGTGATGCAAAGCTAGCTTTACAACAACAAAAGAAAGTAAATTACTATTACATCATACATCATACATCATTTATGTTTTTATATGTGAAAAATGTTTTTTCAATTATATCTTTAATCAGAGGTATGAGTTGGAAAGAGTGTGAAATGCGCTTTATAATTAACGTATTATTACTTGGTTTATACAGAATGAAAACAAGTTACAATTAATCAAAAGATGGGTGATGTAAATAAGGGACTGATGGTGTATGCATAGTAGAGTTAAAATTAATCCATAAATGGTGTTCATTATCGTAATAAAATATGAAAATTAGGAGGAGATTAATGCACAAATTTAGGTTTAAACATGAGTGATAGACAATGTCCTTTTGTGTGTTTAGTGTTTGATTTTGGTTGATGTTTCAATCTAATTCGTTAATTTGATAAATTAAACTGCAAAGTCAATACTAACTACCCCAACATGCATCATCTGAAAGGGAAGTTCGGTTTAAACTAATACAGTCATTGATGGAATATATTTTTCTTTAATAATAAATTTTGTAGGTTGGGCAATTTAATATTATTGCTAAGAAAAACTAATTTTGTAGGTTGCAACCAAAACAATCCAAACTGAAAAACATTTTTTTAAGAAAAGGGAGATATATTATGTTTCAGGTAATTATGTTAATCAGACTGAAAACATTGATCAACCAAAACAAATCTAGTATATAAATGTTTAATCGGATACAACAACCTGGTACGATCCAGGAAAAAATTATTTCAAAACCGAAGCAAGCATTGGTTTGGTTAATTTATTTAACATTTTAATAAGATGCAAAAAAAAAAACAAATTGAATTAAGAAAACGAAAATCCAAATTAAAATTCAATGAATTTTCTTTACAACTTTAAGAAAATGTTTGGTTAATAATAGTTATCAAAACCTTACTAATCTGATATAACATAAACTCTCTTCTGTTTGTATCTCTATAATTCTCTTTGGTTACTGATTAAAAACATAACAAAAACAAAACAAAATCGAACCATACGTAGACAAAATCCAAAGTGAGCAATACTTATTCTCATTATATCAAGTTCTTTATTAATTGATGGATAACTACATTTCAGACAAATTCATCTACTTAATTGGTTTGTACATAGTTATAGTGGTGTTCTTCATTACTCGAATTCAATCCCGTAGTGCATGTTACTGGAAATACAAATCACATTAACTTCGTAGTTAGTTTATCATGCATGAAACATGCATTTAAACATTTATTGGTCCGAAGACAAGTAAGCGTCTTATGAATCACACCACAAAATTTGTCATAATTTAGATTTAAAAGCCATACACATGTCATATGACTGGCATCTGCACCAAGAAAAAATATTAAAAAAATATTATTCTGCAGGAAGAATATATTTATGTGCATTTTTGAAAGAACAACATATCTTTATTTAAAACCAGTTTAAAAAAACATGTTTATTTATGCAATTCTTTTGTTGGTCGTCAGAGTTTTTTTGACCAGAGTCTAAGTTATATTTCGGACCAAAATATATGATATATATTTAAAAGGCGAATTGACTAAACATATAAATTTATATAATATATGACTAAGCAGAATTGAAATTGTAAATATTGAAGAAGCCGAATCTTGAAAAATAATCCACAAACAAGACAAAGGTTATATAGATCATCAAGAATTGTTCTGCCATGATATACAGTACATAACGTATGTTAAGTAACATATGGAGACTTATGTCTCTGGTTGTTGTTTTTTCGTCTCGTAAAACAGTTGAAAGATATTAAATGTCCTTATAAGCAACTTTTTTTTTTTTGTATCTTATCTTAAAGCGAACAGAAATATCATCTAAAAACAAAACAAAAATATCACTGAGAATGGACTGGCCTTTAGGAAAAAAATCTAGATATCGTGTATAGTAATAAGAATATATATTTGAAATAAAGTGAAACAGAAGGACACGGCACGCCATATCTGACTCAGAAATATCCATTCTTTTCCCACGGAACCTAGCATACTATTCTGATATATTCTTTTATTAATACATATTGTACCGAGCCAAAAAAATTGTGATTTCAAGGCGAATGTAACTATACAATGTATCGAATGGTGTGGACTGAGACTAGGGTAAAGACCATGAAATATTAAACCGCAAGAATCAATTCATGAAACTTGTTTTCCAGATCTATGGTTAATGATGGGGGGTGGGGTAATGATATGAAGCAAACCAACCGGATCAGTGAACCGGCATTGTGTATGGTTGTTGCTATTTGCGACTTTTAATGCTTTGACCATTGACTTACCCTTTTTTGGGGTCAGTCATTGACTTACCATTCATTTCTGAAGTCTTCTGTACGGTTTACTTTTTTTGGCAATATTTTTTAAAACAGTGTTAGTTTTCATGCGTTCAATTCAAAACTGCAAATTCACCTAAACGCTTCAGTGTCATCATTCAAAAAGTGTTCAGACGCAACTCATCTTTGGTGGTGCCACTATATATGAACGCATTTTAATGGTACCGCCCCATTTTTGGGGATGTTTGGTATGTTTATGGACATCGCGGGCCAAATTTTTAATACTAAATTTATATATATATATATATTTCATCTAAATAAAATCCATTATTAACGTTACAACTGTAAAAGTTTAGATAAAATAACTTAATCTCATACCAACAATTATATATTTTTAACCTTGCCACACAATTCGTCTAAGTTCTAATGCACCACTGAAAGTTGGATGACTCTCTACTTGCCAGACGTAAAAGTACAACAATGGTTTATGGTAGGTCTCTATTAGATACTAATATTCTGCATTTTTAATATATCTTTATTTGTATCTGTATCCATATCGATTAGATTTATAGTTCTGATATTCGAAAATCCTTCGGAAACTTCAAATATATGGATTACTGATATATAAAAAAAGTTTGGAATATCCGTTTAAAAAATAATTTAAAATTTATTATTATATAAATCTGAATAAACATAATTAAAATATTTAATAATAATTAAAAATAATCATATTATTATTATTATAATAATTCAAAATTTAAGAAAATATTAAATATATAAAATATATATTCACATTCTGTCTGATTTTTCTATATTTTATAAAAAGGCTTACGTTTTCTTAAAAATATTTGTCCTAACACTGTATTAAATATGCTATTGTCTTTACGAAAACAAAAATCAGTGGAAAATATTTATTTTGTAAAAAGTTAAGACAATTGGAAATTTCAGTGGAATATTTTTGCTCATTTGTTTTCTTATATTATTATAATTTCATATGAAATTTAGTATAAAACCCAATAGATATGTATGTTTGGATTGCTTGAGAACAAATATAATATATAGTATATAGTGCTTCTATATGTAAAGAAGTTTAAGAAAACAAACACGGGTATGACTTATGAGAATGATATAAAATGAAAAAAAATGCTGCGACTATTAAACAGACACTCAATAAAAATAAATGTATATCTATTTATTATCAAAATTCCAAGAAAATTCGGCCGACCTCTTCACTTTTCTATTAGGATCCAAAAGGTTACATGCTCTCATTGGTGGAGTAGTGTGTCACAGACTCAGAAATTAAAACCACATTTATCTAACAAATATTGTTATTAACTAGAAGACAATGATACAAAAACAAAAGTGGTCAAGTGACGATCATTACTATTTTTTTGGGATCGCGTTTTTGTTTACTTTTGTTACCACTTGTTCAATTTGTCATAACTGTTCGATAAATCAGTTCTTTTTCTTTATTTGGGGTCCGTCAAATTCGATCAACTAACTAAAATGGTTCCTTTTAGGTTTATCAATATATTAGAATCTTGATTTTAAAAGCTTTACTCTACAAACATGAAACTCAATGATAATTTTGGAATTGAAGAAAAGTAAAATTATCTCCATTGATGGCTCTTATAAGTTTAACACGAATGTCAGATTTAAGATTGTTTTGTGGTTAAGACTTAAGAACATATTCGTTCTAAAGATTCACCACCGTTCTTTAACAAACAAAAAAACTCTACACCGTTTAAAATCAAGATTCTAGACACTTATGTAAGAAAATTTTATATAATAAGAAAAGCTAAACAATACAATAAAGAAAAGGACCTAATATATATATATATATATGTGTGTTTAATCGCTGTATACAAAAAATAATAAAGAACATATAATTTCTTATTTTCTTATCAAATAACCAAAAGGCCAAATACATTTGTGTAGTTTGGATTTAGAACGAGAAGACTGAGAGTCAGACCAAAAAAAATCCAAACAAATGAAAAGACTAGTTTCGGCCCATTTATTTGTAAATCGAATTCTAAATGTATAGGCCTAAAAGCCCAAAATAAGTTATTAAAAGCCCATTATAACCGACGAAGATAAAATATAGATATTTTCCCAAGTCACCAATAAACTTGAAAAACAGTCATCGTCGTCGCCATGGGAGAAGCACACAAGAACCTCATTTTCGTATACGGAACATTAAAAAGAAGCCATCAAAACCATTTCCTCTTAGCAGATCTGATCTCATCAAACGACGCCGTTTTCATCGGTCAACGTACGACCCGGTTACAATACCCGCTCGTTACAGGACTATACGGGATTCCTTACTTAATCAACAAATCCGGGTCGGGTCAAAAGATCCGAGGCGAGCTTTATTCGGTTTCAAAACATGGGCTTGGGCGTCTTGATGAATTGGAAGGGATCAAAGTTGAGCATTACGAGAGATTACCAATAGAGGTTATTGAAGAAGAAGAAGTAGAAGAAGAATCAAACGGTGTCGTTTTAGCTGAGGCTTATTTTGCTCATTTTAGATTTGGTGAGAGATTGTGGGAGAAGAAAGGTAAATGTGGGATGTATGAATTTGGTGAAAACGATGGCGTTTTGTATGTTAGAGTTAAGGATAGGCCAAGGTTTAGCTCTGTTCTGGATGAACTTGAAGCTTTTGTGTCTTCTTCTACTACTGATTGATTCAATGGGCATATGTAACTCAATATTGTATATTTGCTTGGAATAAAGATGTCTATTAGTAGTGTAATGATCGATTGGTTTTATGATTATGGTATAATAATTGTAAAGATGTCAATGTAGCAATAAATCAAATTATAAACCTAAACCCTTATTAGTTTGCAATTATTTTGTATTTGAATGTAAGGTTGGGGATACTAAGCATTGTCCATTTCATAGCTTCAGCTTTTGTCTCCAATGCAGAGCCTAGTCTGAAAATGGCACAATCTTTCAACCCATTTAACCACACCTTTACGACTGATCATTTAAAGTAGGGATGTTGCGATGGGTTTTTTTACCCGGCCCGGTCCGAGTCCGTTTTGAATCTGCCCATATTAAACCCGTTTTTAAAAACCCGTATAAACTTAATAGCCGAACAGTATAGTCCGAATAAAGCCCGTAAGTTCTGGGTATACCCGCATGTACCCGAATTGATTTTTTTTGTTTTTGATGGTTTTACTTTAGTTTACTTTTAAAAACTAGAAAACTGGAAATTAAATCTATGAATCAAATTTAATTCTTGTTTAATTTTACAATTCATGTTTTATAATATTTTTCTTTTATGTGTGTTTTAAAAATATTGATAAAATTATTTTCATAAGTATTGATATAATTATTCGCTAGCCACAATTATAAAATAAACTAAATATATCATTTTGATTTTCCAATTTGAGGGGTTGGTAAAAATTTATAGGTTTTGCGCAAAAACATAATTTCGTGATTTTATATTTTTGGCGTGAAAATATAACTTCATGATTTCTGGCCAAATTTGCAATTTGATGGGTTTGACCAAAAAAAATCCAAATTCTAAATTTTATAATTTTGGCCCAAAACTTAATCTTGCAATTTTGCATTTTGGCAGAAAAATATCATTTTCTGTTTTTCGCCAAATTTGCGTTTTGATATGTTTGAAGACAAAATAATCAAATTTTAGCAAAAAATGTAACTATGTAATTTTATGTCTTTAGCGGAAAATATAGTTTCACATTTTTTTGCTAAAATTTTGATTTTACGATATTGAAAATATTATCAGTTAAAAAAAATTTATTATTTTGGCACAAAAATAAATTTTCACAATTTTGTGTATTTATACTAAAATATTATTTTACTATATATATCTCATGAAAATAACCCAGTGAGTACACATTACCTAGTAGGGTAAACCCGAATAAAGTCCGGGGTAAATAGAGTTTGCCCGCTTTAAGCCCGTATTTTTAAATAGAAACGGGCAGACTTACCGATTTGATATTAAATCTAGGTTTCGGATACCCATTGGGTAAAAACCCATAATTAACATCCCTAACTTAAGGTCACACCAACACCACATAAACCCCTATCTTTAAACCATGCTCCATCCAACTTTACATTTTAACTAGTCCATTAAAGAAGTTTTCCATCCACATACATGGATCACTTGCAGTTATGACTTCTTTGTATTGTCCAACAATCAAACTATTTTCTCTTCATTCTTGATTATCAATGTTCCACTTGAAGCAAACAATAACGCGGGCCATGCACATGACCCGTCTCGCTAGAATTATGTTAGATCTTTTTTGTTTATTGGTTATTCTATTCCAGTGTGACTTGCCACACCACATCAACTCTGAGTAATAGAATAGTTGTTTGTCGGGAAAAAAAAATCTTCCATGACTTCAAGAAGTTGAGCAGACTATTCTCTTGTAATATTCGTTGAGTCTTCTAAATTTTCACGTTTAAAAAGATATTTAACTATAAAATTGATTAATTTAAGTATATACAGTTAGAAAATTGTCATTAACCTATTACAGCCATGTTTTAAAAGTATTTTGTGATTATCTTATGAAAAAAGTTCTTCATAAAAACATTAATGAAAACTTTATTCAGATAAAAATGTTACTGATTTTGGACTATTCGGCTATTTAAACTACTCATTTGACATACTAGTCAAATTCAGGGTTCTAAAAAATTATATAAATTACAGTTTGATGAGTGGTGCTGTAACTACTGTTTTTGAAGTGGTGGTAGGAGAAGTAGGCAAAGGAGACTCTTTTGCGCTTCACTATAATTAATGCCTAACCTATACGCACTTTGTTTTTTTCCTATTATTTTTTTTTTTTGTGAAAACAACTTCAATCTTTTATTGAATGGTGTCATGTGTGAGAGAAACAAAAATTCTACTAGTGGACTTTTTTCTTGTTGTTGTTGTCAGGCTATGCGATCTCCATTGTCAGTGAGGGACCTAAATGTTTTGTCTGAGTGCAAATCTCAATGAGTTCTTTTAAGTACAAAACCGCAATATTCCAAATACCCAATCGAGATATGATTTAGCAACAGCGAGAGTCAGAAATCCGATAATTAGCGATCAATGTAGAGATGTTAGTGAACTAAGCTCCTATGGTCTGATCTTTCTAGAGTTAATGTAAAGTTCTTTCAGAATTAGGGTTTAGGCCCTTATCTTTTTTATTTTCTTATTCTCATCTGAAAATTATTGAAATGTTGATAATACAAAACCGGTGGAGCTAATTAAAGTCTCCGGATACAAAGCCTACAGAACACAATTGTTCTCCAATAGGAAAACCCTACGGAAAGGATTTAAAAGAAAGTACAAAAGCAAAACAAACTAAGAGCCATACAAGATTAAATTTCATACACCGGACAGACCAACAACCAAATTGAATCCGAGGCAGCCAAACCAAAACCTTCAAGCATTCTAAACAAACGGTGATCCTTGAATACCAACAAACCGAGGAAACACTTGAATGCGACAAAACGGTAGAAGAATCCTCTTATAGTATATGTCTATTTCTTTCCTTTTTTTTCATTTTAAAAGTTAATTGGAGACAATATAGATCGGACTAACTTGTACTTTACCCGGCCCATCACAATATTTCTAACCTCATGGTTCGTTCATGAAGAACAAGTCAATGACATAAGTGTCATGTTTAGGTATAATAACTTAATCCAAACTATTATGTGTTAGACAGTTGATAATGTCTTTTAAACTGTTCTCATTGTCCTAATCGCGCGGACCTTCTCTTATGAATTGAACCTGCGAAATTCTTAATCATCAAGATCAATAGGACATTGTGTGGCCGGACTTATAATTCGATTGATAAAAGAACTAAGTGATTGAGCTTTTTTTTGGGGACGCGTGGAAGATAAGTGAAAGAAGAAGGGCACTAAGATACTAGTAATGGTCCTACTACTACTTCTTCTTCACGCCATTCTTCAACAACGACGGTGTTTGCTTTATTGCATGTGATCTCCAACTGTATGTTGTGTATGAAACTGTACATACACCTATTAGTATCTATATGTTTGTACATATATGGATCATCATTACCTTCCTCTATCTCTATCTCTCGATGGACAAAATCTGTATTTTGCTGGAACCAATTATTATGGGTAAATTGGGTGCTTATCTTTTTGAAAATGCCAAATGCTTGAGCTCTTCATTTGTCAATGTGTCTGCACTCTTTTTCTTCAAAGGTTTATTTGTTATTTTTGTACGCACGATATTTAATTACACCTCCATGTGCATTATCAAATTAATTAACCAAAAGTGAGTTTAGTCTATCGATATTTTCGTATATATTTGGTTGGATAAAATGATATACATTCCGAATAACATTGAACTTTTATATATAAAACATTATTTACAAATATCGAATATGATGTAAAATGCATAATTTATAATCAACTTTTTATATGTTTATGCGACTATGCAAATTGTTACAAATCACAAACAAACAAAAAAATCATGAGATCTTATGAAAATTAGTCAAAAACAGTTTTCATTTATTATTTTTATATTCCGCGTTTCTGCTATGTTGCCAATTATAGTTTTTGTTACTATGAAACTATATATCCTTGAACTTGCAAATACATAACTACACTATTCAAACAAGAATCGTTTTTTTCTTTCTTGGATGTTATTTTGAAATAGTGCATAATGTATATAAGTATTAAGTCCTTTTCGTATTTTTTTTATTTCAGTGTACTTTCTACGGCATAATCAGCAGAGAAGTGATCGTTGGCTGGACAGCACCAAAGTCCTCAAAATTTTGATAGGTCTTCTTAGTGGCAATGCTAAGACGCAAGACACGCATTAATAATTGTTTTCTTTGTTAGTAGTTTTTTACCAAAATATTTTGTTTCTAATTTCTATTCATATATTGTTTTGGTACCAAAGTTTCGTGGATTAAAATAATGATGATTTGATTTCAACTTTCTATAGTTATCTTCTAGAAGTAGGCTCTCATCTGGAAATATTTTGCTCTATTTTGTTTACATGAGTCTATGCATTTTCTATATGTTGGTGCTCTTGAAACTATTCTTAGAGTTTTCTAGTAAACTTAGTTTCCTCAACGCTTTGATTTATTTGCCTATGTGCGACAATCTATTTAAAAGTAGTTAAATTACTAAAAATTCCATATCTTGATTAGTCATGTGATATATTTCGTGTAAAACAAAATAAGAGCTTAGCTGTATAACAATGCAATCAAGTCTTAGGTAAAAGTTACTGATTAAAAGAATAAAGAACAAAATAATTTGGTTTGAAATATATAATTGGGTTGTTTGAAGATTTGGTGAAGAATGGAGGATAGTAGAATATAGTGAGGACTACTAAATTCCCTAATTCATGATATAACCGATAATTGAATATAAATATAAACTTTTTTTTTGGATTAAATCACTAAATACAGAAACTATATTTTTTGCATAAGTTAAGACAGTCAATACAAACTATTTTATTCAGGACTTCGGTTCTGTAATTTACTTTGCCATATTTATCTTTAAAGTTAATTATATCCACGTACATTGTGCCAATTAATAAAAACTACAAGCAATGCATCTCCATAAATGTCAAATATTTCATGCAAAAGGAGTAAGAGTTTAATTATATAACAATGCTAAGAGTTCAGTGGGTTTGGTTTGTAAAAGGTTGTTAGAAGTTTATAACCTGAGTAATGGAGGATACAAGTCAAAAAGATTACTCAACACTATACTTCACTAAATCAATATAAAAACTTCTTATTGATATTCTAACTACTTTGCTCTCCATTTTAACAACACAAAACAATGTGTCTATCAATGACATTATTTATTTTAATATATTCGTAGTGCTATAAACCAAACTAATTATTGCTAATTTGTATAAGATTTACAAAGGGTTACTAAAAGTAAAAAAAAAGGACTCTACATGTATCGTTCATACCACGGCGTAATTTAGAAGAAGTTCTTACATGTGCATTAACTCGCACAGTATCCGTAATAGAACAAACAAAATAAATCATTTTTGTTAAAAGTATTTATATACAAAAATTTGTGAGCAGGCTTATTCCTAAAATCATTAACCGCATCTTAATCTTAAATTCATAACTAGAATCTTGTAGTTTCGGATTTGTTCTTCTGTAGTAGATTCAATGGAGTTTGGAGAAACTCTATGCCTCTTATCTACTATTTACTCTCATTCACCAAATCTCGAGAAAAGAAAAAAAAAGATTTACATGTAAGCAAGAAATGCTCGTCACAAGAACATTTTTTCTATTTAGCATTTCTGTTCTTGTCGGTTTAGTGATGAAGAGAATCTATTTATCTTCTAAACCAATAATGAATCTAACATGAAAACCCAGAAATAAAAACAAAATTCAATAATGAATCGTGTTTTTGTTAAGAAAGAAAATTAAACTAGGGTCTTGTTTTTTTCGATTTAGATTGATGTCTGAGTCAATGGTAATTGACTTAGAAGAATATAATATACAATTAGAGAAAAAATAAATGAATTTAACCAAAATTAGGAGTAATGGTAGGGACAGTAAATCTACACTTTTTGTCCTAACCATGTGCTTCAACTACTCTTTTATTTTTTAACAGTGGACACCAAACTAGTCCAACTACTATAAATACTTCATTGAGCTATCCATTTTAGTTCATCAAATTCAAAATCCAAAACAATGGTTTCTCTCAAAGCTCTCTCAACTCTCTTTTTTCTTATACTCGGTGTTGGCATTTGCTACGCCACTAGCCGGACTCTTCTGAACTATGGCGAAGCTGCTGGTCACGGTGGTGGCGGTGGTGGAGGACATGGTGGTGCTGGTGGTTATGGAGTGATTGGTGGTGGTTATGGTGGTGGTAGTGGAGAAGGAGGTGGTGGTGGTTACGGAGGTGTTGGAGGGTATGGTGCTGCTGCTGGTGGTGGTGGTCATGGTGGTGGTGGAGGTGAAGCTTCTTCTTCCGGTGGATATGCTAGTGGAGGAGGAGAAGGAGGAGGTAGTGGTTATGGTGGAGCAGCTGGTGGTTATGGTGGTCATGCTGGTGGTGGTGGTGGAGGTAGTGGCGGTGGTGGTGGAAGTGCTTATGGCGGTGGAGGAGGAGCTAGTGGTTATGGAAGTGGTGGAGGCGAAGGAGGTGGTGGTGTAATTGGTGGTCATGCTGGTGGTGGAGGTGGTGGTAGTGGAGGCGGTGGAGGATCAGCTTACGGTGGTGGAGGAGAGCATGCTAGTGGCTATGGAAGTGGTGCTGGTGAAGGTGGCGGCGCCGGTGGAAGTGAGTATGGAAGTGGAGCTTATGGAGGCGGTGGTGGTCATGGAGGAGGAGGTGGTGGAGGATCAGCAGGTGGAGGAGGTGCTTATGGAAGCGGTGAAGGAGGAGGAGCTGGTGGTGGAGGCTCTCATGGTGGTGCTGGAGGCGGTGGCGGTGGAGGAAGTGGAGGAGGTGGAGCTTATGCTGGAGGAGCACATGGAGGTGGTTATGGAAGTGGTGGAGGTGAAGGTGGAGGTTATGGAGGGGCAGCAGGTGGGTATGGTGGTGGTGGTGGAGGAGGTTCAGGTGGAGGCGGTGCTTATGGTGGAGGAGGTTCCGGCGGTGGTTCAGGCGGTGGTCACGGCGGTGGAGGCTATGCTCCATGAAGAAACAAAACTTAAAATAAACCAAAAAAGTTTAAAATAAAGATAATCTGTGGAGGGGTATACAAATTAATATGCCTATTTCAAAACATTTTGTATCCATTATTGTTGAACGTTGTTTGTATTTCCTAATAACTGAAAAATATAGTCATATTATTGTTACTACATTAAAACCATTATATATAGTCTGAAGATTTTTGGTTGGAACTCCAAAATTTGATCAAAGTTATTTGTATTCACACAAAAAAAAACCCCAAACACAAAAAAATATATCAAAATGTGTTCACTATCTCTAGCTAACTCTTCTAGTTTTGTACCCAAATATGATATCACTGCCCGGAGATGCTAAAGAAGACCCACCGTTCTTCTTTGTTTAGAGAGTTTCTTCTTCTTGATCGGAGAACCACCCAAAAATTTGGCGAGCTTTCGAGAGCGCCTTGTTGGAAATCTGTTGAGATATGAAAGAGCAAACTTTGTATCCCCAGGATCTGCGGTAGGGCTAGTATAATGGCTTCTAATCGCCGATGGCTTTCTTCGACGAGGTTCTTCTTCCTTCTTAGTTTGCAAATGTGCACGTTCAATCTGAAAGCTTCCTGTTTCTGGTTCACATATTCAGAATTAGAATTTTTTTCATATTCACAACACTCAAAACTCTTCCACATGGTTTTTTATAGTTGAGACTAAAGATATCAAAAACACATACTACCTTGGAGTTTGGTATGGGAGTCTTGTTTTTGAATCTTGACCTTATGTCCATAAGCATCACCAAGCGTAGCTCTCTCAACAGCTGATATATAGAGTCACACACAAACACAGCATATGAGCATTGTTGACAGATTGTTACTTTCTTGTTAGTTCTGTATTATATTTCAGTTTTGATCATTGAAGCTTCTAGGATTAGTAAAGGAGAACACTTTATCTAAATATATCAGAATCTATGATCTACCATTCTATCATTCACGGGTAAGTTATTGAAAACACATAGTAAAAGATAGTACCTTTGCGTTTCAGAGACAAGTCTTTGGATTTCGAAGACAAGTCTTTGCGTTTTGGAGACTTGAGCTGCACAGGTACATGAGCTTCACTGATCATAGCTCTGTAGTCAGAAGACCATAAGTCAGGTTCTCTCTGTTGGGAGATCTCAGCAAATGGTATTTCAGATTCATCAGCCACATGAGGATCAATCATGGAAGATTCCTCATCGCTGCTACATTCAACCGAGTGAAACACGTCTTCTTGTGGCTCATGACAACGAAAATCTGAATAATTTACTTCCGAGGTAGATACTCCTCCCACCGAGTCGTTAAAGGCTTTGCTGGATTTAGCATCATTCTCGTAATTGTGATCAGATAAACACTCCTGTCTGCATGTAGACTCAAGCACTGACTTTGGTGAAAAATTTAACGGAGTAGCTTCAAAGATCGCCTTCAATTCTTCATAAGCACTAGAAAACCAAAGAATTCCTTCTCTTGCATAAAACAACATATACGCATCCTGCGATAGAACATACTCTTCGCTGACTCTTCTAACCTACAAGAATTTGAAGAAACACAGAAAGTTACATATATTGAAAACCTCAGAGAGCTAAACCAACCCAAATCAAATGAAATCACTCACTATATTAATATTACCTTAGAGTCATCAAAACTATGCCATGTCTCAGGAGCTGATCTCACATAAGAGGAGTAATGACCAAATGTAAATCCATTCCCAATATGCTCCACAAATGCATAAAGATGATATTTTGTAGAAACCTGAAGAAGCAAAAATAAGAACTTGGAAAATCTAAGATTTAAAAAACAAAAGTGATTTGTAACTGTTTCACTTACTTCAGGATTATGGTTACAACTCATATAAGGAGACAAATCCAACTCCAAAGGGAATTGAACATGCTTGTCAATCTTCTCCATAGTTACTCCATCATTCTTGAATCTCTTAAGATGAAAGGTAGCAACGGGCGGTAACATGTCAAGCTTAAGTTGCTTCTCTTTTGAAACCTTCTCCTTACAGTTATCACATGTAAACTGGTCCTCTAGTTTTTCAACACATGTAAATGATTCTAAAGCACTCCAAAGATTATCAACATCTTCAATTTCCAAACTCCATCCAAGGGAAGGTTCAAATGTGTCAGACGATGACTTGCAATTGCAGCAATGAAGCTGAAATGAAAGAAGATCAAAACACAATTATGGAAACTGCTTTAACAAAATCAACACTAGATTAATAGTATGGTAGAATTGAATTAAACACTTTCTTACCGTACTCATGAGACGCCCACCAAAGACATGATCAACAATGTTAACATCTTGGTTCGAGATAGAACCAGGACTCTTCTTAGGATCTAAACAACATCTCTCAAACTTTTCTAAAAACGATTGTAGAAACTCATGAGCATCTTCTTGGTGGTTTATCTGAAAGTCAGATGAAAAATCTGTAATAGATTTAAGGATTAAACCATTTATACACAAAAATATGCATACGCCACAAACAAACAAATAAACAAAAAGCCAAAATCTTAAAAAGGATACGATTTAGATTATCTCGAAACCCCTCAATGTTTAAACTATGTCCTGAAGATCTCAAAGCAAGCTCAATATGGTCTCTGAGAGCTTGCATAACACAAAACTTCTCACTCCCACCTGAAGCAAAAACCAAAGAAACTTAAGATTAAGACAATGCACAAAACAAGGAACCACACTAAAATCAAATAAGGCATAAAGCAATCATCTTACAGTTGCAAGGGTTTTGGTATTTGTATGAACGAAGACTCTCAATAAGAGGAACAGTATGAGTAAAGCATTGTAACACTGAAGCAATGAAACAAGTGTTGCCTGAGTTATATAATCCAGCACCCTGAAGAAATTGTATATAAAAGAAACATTCAAAATCAATAAACTAAAATTGAAACCAAACAAAAAAACAAAAATTAAATTTAAGGAAGAGGAAAGAGATACATACAACACCGGTTGGTTCAATTTTTGGATAAGACAACGAGATCTCAAAATTCGATGTGTATCTCTTTGGTGGACGATTCTCTGAACGGGAATACAGATACGAATCTGAGCTATTCGTGAGCTGACAAAGATGATTGTTGTTGTTTGCAGATGAGATCTGAGGTACGGTTTGAATCTCTGTTGAGGTTTCGGTTAAGGATTTAACCGGAGAAGAGCGAATTGGTGAGGAAAGAGCAAGCGAGTGAGCAACAAGGTTACGGATTGGCGCGGTAGGTGAAGATTCATCTAGGGTTTTAACAGGGCTAACTATTTTAGGAGAAGATGAGAGATTTGATGGAGGTGGGTCACTCGATTCCGCCATTAAAGACATAACCCAGATCGGATTTGTTGAATAATTGAAGGAAAGAGAGAGGAAGAAGATGGAGCTAGGGTTTAGGTTTTGGGAAAAGTTTGCAAATTTCCTAGGTTGAATTGGAGTTTCGCTCCAAATAAATTTGTGAAATATTGGGAATTTTCAAGAGGTAGATTTCGAAAAGGAGAAGAATTTTGGGAATCGATTTGGACGGAAGCTGATGATTGGGTGAAGAAGAAGAGGAAGGTTTAAATTAGGAGGGAAAGTCATGCCGCCATTTTTTTTTGGGGATTTAGGTTTTTTTTAATCTTTTTCAAGAAAAAAATTGAAGAGTGAATTGTAAACTGTAAACTGTTAGGTTATGAATTATGATGTGGTCAGGTCAACAATGGTTTGTAACTTTTATATTGGAGTTGACTGGATTCTTTGGTCAATTATTTTTCTTTTTGTAATCTACTTTAATTTATACAAGATTTAATTTATACTTTAATTATCATTTATTTTGTCAATTGGTCAACCATTTATTTTGTCAATTGGTCAACCATTTATTTTGTCAATTTTTTTATGACATGTATATTAAATGATTATTTTCTATATTTCAAAAATGATGGAAATAAACTTTTCAAATGATTCTATTATCTTTTTATAATATTATCCAAATTGGATGTTTTCATTATGGCTATCCAAAATTTATATTTTTGATATTGTTTCCCAAGTTTAGCTTTCCTATATCTTTTTTTAGATTTGTTCATTGCTCAATTTTTCTTAACTTTCTAAAAAAATGTATTAGATTCTCATATAATTTATTTTAATTTAATATTTTAAAACTCGGATCAAACCCAGAAACTAAATGCAGAAAATAGAATCGATCAATTGGTTAAATTCAAGTTTTTGCAAAATCTGGATTTGAGTTAAACTGGTAAAACTAATAAAACAGTAAAATTAGTGGTCATAATTTATACAAAATCTGGTTCATAAATTTTAATCATAATTTTGATTAATTAAATGTTTCAGTTGAAATTTAAACAATCATTCAACATCATCATTTTTACTTTTTAAATTATTTATATATTTACTTTAATAGAGAAAATTGTTTTCAGTTCTTGTAATACATATTTATATACTTTTTTCATGATGTTGAGAGTTATTTGTTGTGTTGACTTTTAGAGAAACAAATCATATTTACTTTTTTACCATTTATTTTTTCTATAGATTTAAACGATCAGCATAGTTATTATTCTTTTTAGTGTCACAACAAGAAAAAAATTATAATTTAAAATATTTTTATGTTTCTTTTAGTTTTATATTGTCCAAATTTCTTGTTAAAATATATAATTAACGTAAAAGTTTTCAAAAACTGGATTGGATCGGTGAACAGAGTCTTACATACTAAATATATTTTGTTGAAAATATATTTTTAAATGGAAAAAACAACATAGTCAATTTTTAAGAGTTATTTATCATTGGAAATTCCAATAAAATATCATACAAGTTATTGATAGAAACAGCAATCTGCTCACTATTCCAATAGTTATTGAATATTTCGACATAATTAGTGTTAACTGTAAAAGTAAAACTTTTCCACTTTCCAAGAGATTAATGTTTATATTCAATATCACAATTAAACATGCTACTACAATATCCAAATTCCATAAGAAATGCTCCAAATTTCCACATCAACATCTCAGCTCCAAATCCTTCTTTTAACTACAAAAAAAACAAAAAACAAAAAGCTTATACTTATTATAATCCGACAATGTGTACATCAAAAGGCAAGATCTTTGTATGTGCCTTACAGCATTCTATCCTGAAGATCACTGAATATAGTAGAGGCAAATGATCCGAGCTTATTCTTCGTTTCTTCAGCTATGTTCACAAGAGAGGACATATCTTGCTGTGCCTGTAAATAAACAAAGTCAAATCAGAAAATTTTATAAACAGAGTATAGAGAAAAGCTGAAGAATTTGATTCTACTCGGAACTTTACCTGGAAAGAAAGTCGGTTGATGAGATCGCTAGCAGTGATATCGATGTTGGAATCATCTTGTCCATGGCCAAAAAGATCAGAACTTGAAATAGCTGCTGATCCCTATTAGTTTTAAATGGCGTTGATATGTAAGAACAATGAGACTTGAGACAAGTTAATATATATTTTGATTGTTTTAGGACATACTGAGAACTTCTGAAGGGTAGCTTTTGAATCCAAATCAGCATCTCTGTTCTGATTTCCGAAAAATTGAGCCGAGGATATCGATTTTGCATTTGAAAACTTCTTTCTTGCTTCATCTGTCTCTTCAACCTACGTAAACAAAAATAAGTTAAGCAGAGAGGAACTGTAGATTGATATCTCTTTTTCTTGGGTTCAGTTAAAAGAATGTAAATTTCTTTACTTGAGCTTTGGATGAGGTTGAGCTTGATTTCTTGGGAAAGGCAGTTTCCATTCCATATTCACTAAAGAAATTCGAAGACTTTGGTGGAGCAACATGGTTAAGCACTTGTGTGCCACTTTTCCCACCAGACTGCTCCTCATCAAAGTACTCAAATCGAGACGCAAACGATGATCCAGCTGACGATGTGTTATTAGTTGAAGAAGCAACAGGAATCACAGGTACAGGTTCTTCAGGCTTCTGCTCATAGAGGTTATCTTTTGGCTACATAAACAAAAGAAACAAATCCAATCAAAACCAAAAGAAGAAAGGCACGCTTAAATTCACTTTTTTAAAACCTTAATACTGTATTTACCTTGGTAGTAAGCTTACGAGCACCAAGACCACCAGTCTTCCCTGTCTTTCTCTGGACAAGAGGTTTCTTAAGCGTACTAGCCACAACTTTCTGAGAAGCTTTTGGTGATGAAGAGGAGACAACAGTTTCTTCTTGTTTAACCAAAGGACTCTCTTTTGCTATATGTCGAGAAGAAACTCCATTATCAGACACTGGCTGAGAAGTAGCAACAGAAGACACCGTCAATAAACCAGTTTCTTCGGCCATGGCTTTAGCAACTTCTTTAGCAAGAACTTGTCTATACAAATCTGCAGCTCTTGAAGTATATTTAGCTTCAATTTTTCCACCATCATTCCATCCATGTTGCTTAAAAAACACCTGAGCTCGATTGTTCCCACCAAACATCATTGTTCTTAGTTGCTCAGGACTCCACGAGTCTAAGTTCGTTGACCTTCACAAAAACACAATTTTTTTTGAATCAATCTGATCTAAGGGTTCATAAAATTCAAAGCAAAAATATGATCTTTTTAATCAACAACAAAGTAGAAATGCTATAAATAGGAATGTCAAAAAGGGGAAACAAAATTCAACGTCGTCTTACTATAATCAAAAGCTTAAACCCTAGCTAGAATTAAGCCCAGAGACTTCAAACTAAACTGAAATATATGTTCCTTAGAATTCAAATTTTACCTTACGAAGCTAATATGAACACCGAGACTTCGATGAACAGCTGAACAATCGATACATAGAAATATACCATAAGGAACTGAAGCCCAAGTTGGATTCTTCGCACTACAATCGAAACATACCTAAAACAAAAAAAAATCAGAAATCAATCTGAGATTATTACGTTATATAATCTCCAGATCTGATTGAAACTACACAAATTTCAAAAAAACAATTGGAGAGAAAAAAAACCCTAACCTTGTTCTCGGATTTTGATTTTAGTTTTCTGAAAACAACATTCTTATCGGTTAAATTCTCAGTCGCCATCGTTGATTTACGAATCTAAAGGAACTATTTAGAGATTTATGAATAATTTTTCCACAAAATCTGGAAATTTGAAAGTGGTGATGAATGATGATGGATCGATGAAGAAGGCACAGAGATTTTTTTTGTTTTATTCCCAAATCTGTAAAGCTAATTATTATTTAATTATTACGTTTCTCATTCGTTGTTATGTGACATAATATCTTAAAAGGCCTAATATTAGATTACTGGATCAAAACTAAACTAGATGGGCTTGTTTTGTTCAAGACTTGTATAGCAGCCCATTTTTAATTACTCTTTTGTAGTTTGAACAAAATGGCCCAGCTAGTTCTTAATGGAAAAAAAAAACATTTGGTGATATTGTGTATAATGTGTCTGTAGTTTTCACTTTTCAATTTAATTTTCGAATCGCATAAATTTAATCGTTATTTAAGCTTCATTAAAAGTCGCATATTTAATCAAAATATCTAAATTATACTTTAGTCATCATTTAATACCTAGTCAAACTTAACACTGCTTAAATTTATTTTGCTTTTAAAAAAAAAATCTTTTTACAAGCGCAAATATATGATCGTTTGGAGGTTAGATCAACCAGAGACAAAATATGTTATGTCAATTCAATAACAAAAGAAAAACAAAAGAATATTATTTAGATCTAAAAAGAATATACTCTGGAAGTTTTAAAACATATTTTCCTCATTTTAAAACATTTTTCTCATTTTTAAAACATTTTGGAAACTTCACACTTTTTACCAATATATATACTCTGGACGCATTTTATGGAAACATCTTAGGTTAAAAACTAGTTAAGCTACACTAGTTCCTCTAAACCTTTTACATTATTTCAGTGAGATTTATTATTATTTGTTTAGCAAAAGTGGCTAGAACCTAAACGATACCATTATTTTTTGTATAGCATTATTATATTATGTACTAATGTCTATAATCATGTGTTAGTGCAAGATTAATGGGTGAAGTCTTTCTAATTACATCATCCACGAGAATCACGTGAACTGGCGCATTTGGGCCATCGTGATTAACCATTGAATATTGTACATATTGTCTTTTTATTTTATTTTTTATAAATCAGGGGTAATTTCTAGGTTCGAGAGGCTCAAACCAATATTTTGGGAGGTGCAATTTAAAAATATGTCTTCTGACCATAAGTAATATGTCTTCTGACCATGTAATCAAGCCAAATAATCAAAAGACAAATTCTTCCACAAATGAAAACCACTGACCAAAAAATGACCAAAAGAACTAGATTTAAGTTTTAATGAGTTTTGAGATAATTTAGTTAAATTTTGTTGATTTATGAATTTTATTATTAAATTTTATGAAATCTCACCTAAAACCATGAAATTTGATTCTTTGTATTTTTAACAAAGAAATCTCTTAAAATCTCAACTGAAATTATTAAATCAAATTCTAATACTATTTTCAATAACATTAGATTTAAATAAACATTTTAAAATTACTAATTCAATAACACTGGATTTTAAATGATATTTTAAAATTCATGTTTCAATAACATGTAATTTTTTATTTTAAATTAAATCTCACAAAATACTCATTTCCATACATCCCCTAAGTTTTATTGTCATTCACATAATAATACTTTTCTTCTTATTGTGGATTTTTATTTATTTATTAATAGTTTTTTCGAAAAAGTTTATTTATTAATAGTTGGCATTATCAGTGTCATTTTTGTCCATATTATGTGTAGTTTCTTTTTTGTGCCTAAAAAAAGAGTAAAATGATATTTTAGTTGGTGATGAAAGTTTTTCACATAGTAATACTTGTTTTTTTTTTTTTTTTTAGGTGAAAAAAAAGTTGGTGATGAAAGTTTTGAGAGAACGATAAAATGTGCTTGAAAAGGGTAAAATACAATAATGAATCAAAATAATTCTTTAACTATATAAATGTCTATATGCCATTAAATTCGTCTCAAAGGAAAAAAAAATATTTGTTATGACTAAAATGTCAATATATAGTGGTGAGATATGGAAACTTGGAAAGCAGACAGGACTAGGCCTGGACAGAGGAGGACCCAAACAATTAAAGTGGGCTACACAAGAATAATTCCAATATCTTTTTATAAAATAAATTTAATAGAGAGAAATATCATTTTCATTCATTAGTTTTTAGTTTATATTTCTAACCATATGATTGTAACTAAGAATCTCATACTAACCGTCTAAAGATGAACGCAATTAAATGGAATTGAAAAAGATAACTAATAAAATAAAAGAGAAAGGGCTAATTTAATATGTATTCTTGTTGTTTTATGAAAGGTTTTTTGTAGGGATTAGTTTTCGCCTCCAAATAATATAAAACCAGCTGCATATTTACGTTTTCCATTTCATTGGTAAAGAAATACTGATTAATATTTGATTTTTATCCTAAAATGCAACCATTTATTCGCTTTAAGTTTTTTTAATCTTTTGCAGAATAAAAAAAATATACCATTAGTGCACACACATACAGTAAACTCTCAATCATTATATTACCACCATAAATCAGCTATTCTTTTTTCAAAATTTATTTTAAAATAAATTAAGTGGTTTGTGGTGGCTCATAAACCATTTCAGTAATAATGTTCTGAGGACAAAAAAATGTGGTCCAAACCAAAAACTATCACACCATGTTCTAAATATATATATATATATCAAATATAATAATATGTTTCCACTCTCATATTTATAACATTTATTTTTCTTTAAGAAAATTCAACTTGTTAAAAAAAACATTAATTACGTAAAATTAAGATTGCTTTTATATAAATAAAATAATATATTTGTACAGAATCATCGTCATCTCCAAACAATCACTAAATGCCATTTGCTTTAGCTTTTCCCCTCTTTTGATTTTTCTCCAACACGTCACCTCTCTCTCTTTCTCACCGGAAAAGTCTTCACCTTTCACCTTTCTCCGGCGGCTAATTTCACATGAACGGCGCAACATCATCAATCAACTTCTTAGCAACCGACGATGAAACGTCGGCGATGGAAGCTTTCATCGGAACAAATCACACATCTATCTTCCCTCCACCACCACAACAACAACAATCTCTGCATCCTCAATTCAACGAAGACACACTTCAACAACGTCTTCAAGCTTTAATCGAATCCGCTGGCGAAAACTGGACTTACGCTATCTTTTGGCAGATCTCACACGATTTCGATTCATCAACTGGAGATAACACAGTGATTCTAGGTTGGGGAGATGGATACTACAAAGGAGAAGAAGATAAAGAGAAGAAGAAGAACAATAACAATTCGAATTCAGCTGAACAAGAACATCGGAAAAGAGTAATTCGTGAGCTTAATTCATTAATCTCCGGTGGACTTGGAGTTTCCGATGAAGCTAATGATGAAGAAGTTACAGATACTGAATGGTTCTTTTTAGTTTCGATGACTCAAAGCTTTGTTAACGGAGTTGGACTTCCCGGTGAATCGTATTTAAATTCTCGGGTTATTTGGTTATCTGGGTCGGGTGCTTTAACCGGGTCGGGTTGTGAAAGAGCTGGTCAAGGTCAGATTTATGGATTACAAACTATGGTATGCATAGCTGCTCTAAACGGTGTCGTTGAGCTTGGTTCATCGGAAGTTATAAATCAAAGTTCAGATCTGATGGATAAAGTTAATAGCTTGTTTAATTTCAATGGTGGTGGTGGTGGTGAAGCTTGTTCTTGGGGTTTTAATTTGAATCCAGATCAAGGTGAGAATGATCCAGCTTTATGGATTAGTGAACCGACGAATAACATCACCGGAACTGAATCTCCGGTGAGGATTAACGGTAATTCGAATTCTTACTCTAAGTCTGATTCTCATCTTGAGAGGAATGAAAGCTCTGTTGGAAATCAAAAGGTTGAAAATTTGAAGTTTTCGAGTTCTGGGTTGAATCAAAATGGCAACTTTAATAAATCTAATGAAACCTTAAGTTTTTGTGGTCTTACGGCGGAGGAGAGTAATAAGAAGAGATCTCCAGTTTCTAAAGGGAGTAATAATGATGAAGGGATGCTTTCTTTTAGTACTGTGGTTAGATCTGCTGCAAAGTCTGTTGATTCAGATCATTCAGATCTTGAAGCATCTGTTGTTAAGGAAGCTATTGTTGTTGAACCACCGGAGAAGAAACCGAGGAAACGAGGGAGGAAACCTGCGAATGGAAGAGAAGAGCCGTTGAATCATGTTGAAGCAGAGAGACAGAGAAGGGAGAAGTTGAATCAGAGATTCTACTCTTTGAGAGCTGTGGTTCCTAATGTTTCGAAGATGGATAAAGCTTCCCTTTTGGGAGATGCTATTTCGTATATTAACGAGCTTAAGTCGAAGCTGCAACAAGCAGAGTTGGATAAAGAAGAGATGCAGAAGCAGATAGATGGGATGAGTAAGGAAGGAAATGGGAAAAGTGGTGGTGGGACGAGGGCTAAAGAACGAAGAAGTTCAAATCAAGATTCTTCGGCAAGTTCTATAGAAATGGAGATTGATGTAAAGATCATTGGTTGGGATGTGATGATACGTGTACAATGTAGCAAGAAGAATCATCCTGGCTCTAGATTTATGGATGCGCTTAAGGAATTGGATTTGGAAGTGAATCATGCGAGTTTATCCGTTGTGAATGATTTGATGATTCAACAAGCTACTGTGAAGATGGGGAGCCAGTTTTTCAATCATGACCAGCTCAAGGTTGCTTTAATGGCGAAAGTCGGAGAAAACTATTGAACAAAAACAACGATCGTCGATGTAAAGAGATCGAAATTAGCCGGTAATGTATGATCTTTTTCGTAAGTAGGTCTCTTTGTAAGTAGTAAGTACTCATTTGGCATCATGTTGTTAATGTTGTTGTTCGCTAGGAGAACTTGTTTTAGTTCTTACTTCTTAGTTTAGTGTCTTCAAAAGGCTTAAGTGAGAACTAAGTTGGAGGAGACCAGAGAATTAGTAAAATAAGAAATCTTTGGTTGTACATGTATGTATATATATGTATGAAGTAAGATTAAGTAAGATCCTAAATCTATTGAAGTTTTCATTTGGTTCTATGAAAGAAATTTTGTGTACACTAAGTCAAAGAGTTCTTAACTTATATACCACAAAGGTCCAAATTTATGAATAGTAATGTACCAATAGGTAGATGGAAATAAGTGGTGGTAAATGGGTTTTGGTGTGGAAATCTTTTTTAGGGGCTAAGACGGAAATGTTTATAAGGCCAAAAATGTAGAGACATTGTAATTTGTTTGTAAATGTTTGTATATACTATATAACAAAAAAAAAAAATTGCGGTTAGTTAAGTTATTTTTAGTGTCTTATCTTATCTGTGAGTTTGAGTATCATTATGTTTAGAGAGCCGTGTGATCTATCTATGAAGTATGAAATATAAAGACTTGTTTAGAATTCAATGAACTGTACAAGGCAAAAGTCAAGATTTTTCAAAAATAAATGTAAGACCAAGGATTGTAGGTATATAGTTTTGCATTAGTAATGATACCATGTGATAATCCGAATTTTAATCCGGAAGTATGTTGGAAGGTTTTAATCTCTAAATTTTGTTTAAACCCAAAAATGTCAAAGACATCTGATTTTCCACAAATACGAAGAGCATTTATTGCATATATATATATAGTAATAAACAAAGAGAGTGGCAACTTAAAAACAACACCAACTTAAGTTTTTATTTTACTTTTCGTCAGTTAATAAAATATATTTTTCGTGTAGAACCATAAAGTTGACTCTTTTCCACGTATCGTAATAGCCATCTTTCATCTATCTTATGTATATTAAATAATTCACTCATTCGTTCACATTATATATAATTGTCAAATGTCTACAACTACATTTAATTCGTACAGTGTCTTTAGTTAACCCATGACCAAAGGCATAACCTCTCATTTCTATTAAGTTTAATAGTTGTTAATTAACGTGTGAGGTGATGCCTACTTACACAACAACGTATGCTACCCAAAAGGCCAAAATCGAGTTTACAAATATACATTTTCCTCCAAAATTAGAATAGTTTTAGTTAGTCTTTACTAAAATAAAACAAAAACATATTGCCAACTAAATAAAACCAAACTCTCTCTTTTTTCTTCTTGATCTCTCTTTCTCTTTACCAATCTCCTCCATTATCTTTAGGAGATCGTAAAAAAAAGAAGAGCCATGAGCCTAAATTGTCTAACATGTCAAGCCCTTCCACGTACAGATTCCGTAAAAGAGTTTGATCTCTCCGGTCCTGGACCACCAATGGTCGAGATTAACCATGTTCTAGGTAAAACAAATTGTAAAGATCATGTTGGTGGGAGAAATTTGTCAGGCAATTTAAGCCCTAGGATCTATGAGAAGATTGGACGGACAGGATCTTCTTTAGCACAAAAGATGAAGAAGGTGAAAAAGATTCATCATATTAGGCTAAGTGGTCCTATCGGTTCTAGCTCTAGCAATGGAACGACCCGACTTGAACAACCAATGCTTGTAAGGAGCAGTGGGATGCGAAGGGACTGGAGTTTTGAGAATTTGAGAGATCAAGGATTGATAGAAGAGAAAAAGAAGATTAATAAATAATCACCAATGATTTGATCATGATTCTGAGATTTTATATAAGTTTTGAAGATGAAATGTATCTTCTATTGGAAGAGAAAATTGATGAAGATGATTTACATAATAGTTTCAAATCCAGATTCGTGATAATATAATTGTGATAGAATATGTGAGATTATAATAGTATTATTTGGATGAAAACATATATATTTGTTTATTTATTATTTGTCACGTTTGTTCTCTTTGAATTATGGTTCTTTTGTGTCTTCGAATGAAAACTTATCTTCATTTTAATGTGTTTTGCTTCTTCAGTTAAAATCTATTTTCATATTTGTTTTCGTTCCCTTACACGAGATATCATCCTTATTCATGTTATGCTACTCAAGAACTAATTTTTAATTATCTATTTACAAATGCAATAAGAGTTTTGAGCTTTTGATCATTTACGTTTTGATTAGTAGCATAGAGCGGTACCAGCCAGGGGCGGATGTATATGTTGATTGAGGGGGGCAATTGCCCCGATAAATTTTTCAAAACTAGTGTAATTTTATACTTAATTTTAATTATGCTTCTATTGGTTAATTATTTTATACTCTTTGCTCTTTCTGCCACCAATAGGTGATATCAAAATAATAAAAATGATAAAAGTATAGTTGTAACCCATGTTCTAAAAATTACCGCTTATCTCCGATTACATCCCGTCTAGTCGTTAAGCCCACCCTCGCCGCCTCGATTAATAACTAATCTCTCGAAAAAGTCAGTCAACCGATTACTCCCCGCATAATCCGATTAATTTCCGCATAATCCGATTAATCTCCGCCTAATCCGATTATCTTCCGCCTAATCCGATTATCTTCCGCCTAATCCGATTATCTTCCGCATAATCATGTATAATCCAATTATTTTTAAATTTTCAAATATATTTAGATATTTATATTGAGAATTTGTGATATTTTATAATAAATTAGGTTAAAATTATAAATAAAAATTATAAAATAAATTATTAATATTACATTTTCATGTATTTACTATAATTTTAAAAATAATATTATTTAAAACTTTAATATAATAGATAAATATATTTTTAAAATATTAAAATAACCTAAAACTAATCCCCGATTAATCTCTGTTTACTCCTTGATTAATCTTTTAGGCGCTAGACCCACCCTTCCCACCCGAATAGGGCCTAACAATTTTAAAACATTGGTTGTAATTGGTTGTAACTTGTAAGAGATAAAGATACAAAAAGAGAGTTAATTCGTTTTTATGATTGGGTGCAACGAATGTGGTACGAGGTTACCAATCAATTCAAAACCGATGGTGATTATCTTCTCTATGACTTACAACAAAGTTACAATCCATCTTCTAAAAATCCCTAGGTATATATGATTATATCCCGCCTACTCGCTAAACCCACCATCGCCACTTCGATTGATGATTAATTTCCGATTACTTCTCGTTTAATCCGATTAATTCCCACATAATCTAATTATTTTTTGCATAATCATCTATAATTAAATTATTTTTAAATTTTCAAGTATAAAATAATTTATTTTTATTATTCAAATATTTATACTGAATGTTTGTGATGTTTTATAATAAATTATATTAAAATTATAAATAAAAATCATAAAATAAATTATTAATAATATATTTTCATTTATTTACTATAATTTTAAAACAATATTATTTAAAAATTTAATATAATGAATAAATATATTTTTAAAATATTAAAATAACATAAAACTAATTCTCGATTAATCTCTGTTTACTTCCCGATTAATGCTCTAGACAATAAATTCATGCTCGCTCCCCGACTATTGCTATAAATTTTAAAACATGGTTTACAATCATGTGAGAAACTGAGGATGCTTATCTCTAAGTCTATAAATATTATTAACCCTTTAAAAAAAATCTCTATGAATATCAATAAACCTAAAGCAACAAAAAATACAGAGAAAATGACAATGCTTATCTCTAATTCTCTATGCTTATACTCACTTAAAAGCCAAGAAAATCATCATTATAATTGGGCCTACTAGTCTCTTCGCACTGCGTATTTTCGGAAAAATAATGTTTGGCAGATTTTGTTTTTAACCGTTGTATCATATGACTGCGACTCGTCAATGATACAAAACGATAAACTATTATTTTATTTTCAAAGTATAAAAATGATGATAAAATAGCAATGAAATAAAACGGTAGTAATGTTTTCAATATCATTAATTTTTCTGCGCTTAAAAAAAACAAAATTCTGCGCTTGCGCTTATGATCTGTAAGTAAGACGATAACAATAAACAAATGGTGATAAGGAATCAAAGATACAAGATTAATGAATCAAAGTATCAAACACACTACTGTTTCGTATTAGATTTAAAATGTCAATGTATAACTTATTAACGACAACAAGCGGCAACCATAAATTCATATACGAATATTAAAAAAAAAAAAAAAACTACTATTGCCAACTCTTGTCACTATTATAAATTTAAAGCTAAGACACCAAACACATGTTGTCATCTAAATTAACTGTAACGTGTAAATCAAGCTATATAAAATACGAATCGTATACAAACAACTTTAGAAACACTTTAATCAAAAAAAAAAAAAGTATAAACATAAATAATCCGCTAGTTGTTTGTATTTATCATAAACTTGTTTAAAATTAGGATTATAACCTACAGAGAAAGAGAGAGAGAGAGAGAGAGAGAGAGAGAGAGAGCAAGATAGTCAAAAAGTCAAACGTTACTTTAAAGCCTCTTGTTTTGTTTCTTCTTCGTCTCTTCTCTTCTTTTTCCAATCTTCATTTTTTCCGGTCAAATTCAGAAAACGCGTAAGCTATCTTTACCGTTAAAAGGAGTTAAAACCCCTCTTTTAGTTTTCACTTTGTTTTAGAGTTTTTTTTTATTGGTTTTAAATCAAATTCCAAAAAACTATAATTACCTATAAGATTAATTAAGTCTCTTGTGTTTTCTTTGCTAACTAGATTTGGAATTTCTGTGTTTTTGTTTGTTTTCAGGTTTAATAATGGATGATCAGAGAAATCATTATAATAATTATAATGATAATCATCATCTTGGTGTTAATAAGATGGGGAAAAACATCCGTAAAGATCAATCAAATCAGCAAAACCAACAACAAAATCCTCAAGCTTTGGTTTACAACATCAATAAAACCGATTTCAGATCCATAGTTCAAGAGTTAACCGGACGTGGTTCAACTTCTTCAGTCAATCCTCCGCAAACAACAAACTCAAACCCACCAAAACCTCCAAATTCACGGTTGGTCAAAGTTAGACCGGCTCCTTTGACCCAAGTCAACCGCCCTCCACCATCACCTCCGGTTCAATCGGATTCAATTGCCTCTGAACAGGTTCAGCCTGGTAACCAACTTTCGGTTAACCCAGCGGAATCTCCCATCTCGGCTTATATGCGTTATCTAATCGAATCAAGTCCCGTTGGAAACCGGTCTCAGCCACAAAACCAAAACCCGGTTCAGCCATCAACCGGTTTAATTCCTGCAAATCAAACCAGTCCTAATCCAATGTTTTTTCAGTCTCCGGCTTCACAGTTTGTTTTGTCACCAACGCCAAGATCGCCGTTTCCGTTGTTGTCACCTAATTTCGCGTTTTCGCCGCGGTTTCTGGGCGGTAGCGAACAGCTACCACCTCCATCACCGGGCTTTTTCTTCCCGTTGCTCAGTCCATTATGGAGAAATCAATAGCTTAATTAGTTGTGTATTAAACTATTAAGAGTCTTTAGTTAATGTGTTAAAGGTCCCAACTTGTAATCTAAACAAAATTGTTCATTTAATAAATATAAATAAAGCAATGTTCATTTCGTTACCGTATTTGAATGTTGATATATATATTTCTAGTTTCTAAATTACATGATGAGTTTAGATGCACACATGTTTGGTTTTTAGCTTGTAAAGTAATGTGTCTTTTCCATAATATGTAGAGTCTTTTACTTATGTTAATAAATTTATAATCATTCAAAAAAATTAATGACTAGAACGAATTTTAGATGAATTTATACTATATGATGAATTGACTTCCAAGTTCCAAGCATCAACAAGTGACTTGGTCGATTAAGAAAAAAATAGATTTAGGAGTCTAAAGCTTAAGTTGTGACATGGGTAAATATGACATGTTCCATTTCAAAATGGTAAATATGACATGTTATGTTCTCCAATCTGAAATGATATATTAGTGCAGGCTCAGAACTTTTTAGTCAAAGGTTAATAACAAATTAAGCGTTGTTGGAATGTTATTCATCGATGATTTTAATTTTTAACTGTTTATTTACATTGTGTGTATTTATTATTTACTTATTCCATTTTTAGGGACGGACCCATAATTTTTTTTAATCGGAGTTAAGACATAAGAAAAAATAACAATACAATTAAAGGTAAAAAAAACATATATAGATTTGTGAGAGAGTTTAGAGGTGCAAAGACAAACTTAGTGGTGTCAAAATGTGGATTTTATCAATTTTCTCATATATTTAGCTTAAATACACTAGAAGTTTTAATTTTATGGGGCGTCAATTGATGCTCCATATTACTTATTGGATCCCTCAATTCTATTCCATAGTCACTAATTTCTTGACATCGAAATTTTATAAGGATATGATTTTAAAAAAAAATTCTACACGAACAACTATAACTTTAGTAGTAAATTTTACCTAATTTAAGCATACGGAAGAAAGAAGAAGCAAATGAAAGACGAAACAACATATTCAGATGTGGTAAACATATTCCAAAACTTTAGTAAACATATTCAATAAAAAAATGACTATGTGATTCGATTCGGTAACCAAATTTTGGAATTATTTCAACTGTGGTAAAAAATTATAATCGGATAGTTTAATTTAAATAATCAACTAGTATACAACTAAAAAACAATAGTAATTAATATGAAAAACTTTAATTATTTAATGAAAATGTATCAAAAAAAACGAAAATATAAATAGTGAGATTAAGGAAAACAACAACATCAATCAGAATCATGAATTATATTTAGGAGCTCTTTAATATAGTAATGTTGATAATTGTTTATCAACTAAAAAACTTGAGGACAACTAGGCTATTTATCAAATGCTTATCGAAATTTATACATACAAGACTTTTTGCTAGGGGGAAATTATTGTTTTTTTGTTCTTTTTGGTTAAAGCAACCATTATTGTTCTTTTCTTATTACAAAATTCTTATAGGACTTTTGAGCCCTATGGCAAATCTATTTGTATTTAGAAACTTCTATAGGATAATCGTCTGGTAGTGTTACACACAAATTACAATTTGTATAATTTGCCGTATACATTGTTTATTAGTGCCAATTACATATAATATAAGTTACACGACCCTTTACAAAACTACGTTAGAAAGTTTGTAAATTGAGATCAAATAATTTAAAATTTTAGTGGATATTAGCTAGATTTACAAACTACTGTATAGGCATCACATTCTCATAATTAAACAAAAAGAAGTTTAATGTTAAATCATTAAAAGTCGTGGTGCTGAAAAATCTTATCTTCTAACTATTTAACCAACGTTAAAGTCTGGACCTTTCTGACTTTTTAATCAACCAAGTTGGAACCTTGCAGTACCCACCACTAGATTTGTCCCCTTTCCCGAATGGAATAAAACGAGAAGCATCTTCCGTTTCTCCTAACTTTTGCTTCAATTACTAAATAAATACAATCAGCTACTTTATAGAAACAAATAAAATGAAAATAACCATTAAATAAAACTATTACCACAACCCATAAATTATTAGTGTATCAGACTCTATTTACGTGTTTTTCTTATACATGTTTTCATATATTGATAACAAATTGCACAACTGCCTATATAGTATTGCATATTCTACCTGTAGTAGCTAAATTCGAGAGAGGAATATGATCGGGGAAAATATATTTCCTTCCTTAGTTGAACTGAAATTAACAAAAGTACAGATTTTAAAATACCAAACCTTTGTCTCCACCAATATATATACCAAACCATATCTAAGAAGGGTGTATTGAAGTAATAATTTGAGTTTAATTAAAATTTGAAAGAATTTGATTAAATTTTAGTAAATTAATTTTTGCTATAAATTATATCTATCACTCATCTCAAACCATGAGATTTTGTTTTGTTTTTTTTTTGTATTTTTAACTAAGAAATTCCATGGAATCTTAGCAGAAAAAAATAAAACTAATAAAATATTTTTTAATAATAGTGAATTTGATTGTAACTTTAAAATTCATTAATCCAATAACACTATATTTTAAAAAATATTTTAAAATCAATATTTCTATAACACATGATTTATCATTTTAACTAAAAAAATTCCAAATGTCCAGTTCAATAGGCTCCTTTAAATCATTAACCTAACAAGAGTATATGTATTTTACAATAATTTCTGAATATCATATTTGGTCATTTATTTCTCAGATGTTACTGATTTTTTTTCTTTTGGGTGTAATTTTTAAACTCTCATAAAATAACCAGACAAGTTATTCGAAATCAACTAAATAAATTCACGCAACAAGCAAAATAAAAATGAAATATCATATACAAAAAAAATAGTACTAGACAACTATTGTACTACGACTTGTCGACTTTAGGTGGCTCTCATAGTTGCAAACAAAAAAAAAGGACAAAAGCTTTGGCTCCCACACAGTGTCTACTTCCAATCATATTCGACAAAAAATAGATTGATCATTTATGTAACAAAAGATTTCTCATAAGTCATGATGGATCATCCACTTAGATTCTCTATTTTTTTTTTATAACATCCATCCACTTAGATTCTCTAATGATCCGGAAAAAAAGAAAGCAAAGTCCGAACAAAATGAGTATCATCAGAAATTTAAAAAAATCAAAATATAACATAATTAGGTTAACATTTAAAAATGTTTAAAGCTCCCCTCGAATTTAAGAATGTCCAATTTGTACTATCTATCACTAATGGGCTTTTTCGTCTCTCAAAGCCTTTCTCTCCTTTAAATGCCCAACTCTTTTTCGTACTAACAGTAATTATAAATATTTTGTTATTTATCGCGATAAAATTAAGACAGAGTCACAATTTATTCATGTATTGGTCGGAAAACATTTTTTTTTTGGGATAACGAATCAGCAATAATGTTGCCATTTTCACTTTTTCAGTGGTGAATTTATGCCATTTTACAGATTTCCAGCTTCTATTCGTTCATGAAAAGTTATTACACTATGATTTTTTATTTATTTTAAAATTATCAGATTCTAGCATATAATATTTGTGTACATCTGACTTTCAAATCTAACCTATTCAATAGCTCATTTAAAATATAACAAACTGAATAGAATAAGAAAATAAAATTCCCAAAAAGTCAAAATCCAACAAAAAATAACATTTAAAGAAAACTAATTTAATTTGATATTTTTAATCAATTTATAGTCAAACCATTTCTAAATTCGTTATATAATTGTACTTAACTAATGGAACAATCCAAATTTCCAGGAGAAGCAAAAATAAACAACAACAACAATAAGGTTAAAAAACAGAATATAACCATAATTAAACGTGGAAATTACAATTCATAAAAAGAAGAAAAAAAAAGGAAAATAAAATTTAAAATCCCCTGACCTGAGAATTTCCACCGTCGCCGGAATCACGATTCTTCATACCTTCAGTGATCGTCGCAAGTTTTTGAAGATTCAATTTAATAACTGTATCAGCAAACAAACGTGTATCTTCCTCCGTATTACCTTCCGGCACATCTACGACGTACGATTCAAGAACAACGGTCCAGATCTGTTCATCTTTTTCAAATCTATGAACAGTCGTAACAGATTTATAGTTCCTCAACCTATGTTCACCTCCGGTGATACTAAACCCAGTCACTTTCCGATCATCATCAAGTAGATCAAGTCTTTCTCTAGATGTATTCGCCGGAAGTCCACTAATCACGTTCACATCGCGCGTGCATCCCACTCGCATCTCGAATCCTTCGTTAACGAAACATGATTTGATAAAGTGTTTGTAAATCTGAGGTCGATCGAATCTTCTCACCACGGACCAAACTGTTTCAGGCGGCGCGTTGATTCGTTGAGCTAAGAGAGATGAGCAACGACCTGGACCGAGTTGGTAAGTGTGGAACTCAGAGATTGATTGAGATAACTCGGTGAATTCGTCTTGAGTTAACTCGGAAGGCATCGTTTGGTGATGAAGAGTTGAGATGATTTGATTGTTGTTGTTGTTGTCTTCTTCAGTAAGTGATGATGATGATTCTGAATTCGCCATTGATGTGGAATTTGAAATCTCTGTGTGATTTTTTCCGATTTGAAAGAGAGAAGATGAATTTTTTTTTGAGGGAGGAGAGTAAAGGGTAGATGTGGAATTTAATACAGTTGAGGGTTTTAAAAAAAAAAAATATTTTTATTTATATAAATGAATGGTTACCATATAAAATGTCATTACCCACTGAATCTTTTTATACTTTTAGTTGATTATTATTATAGAAAAGTAAATGATATTTAATCAACTTATAATTTATAATTTGGCATAAACTTTTGCAAGAATATTGTATATTGTTTATAGATTTCTAAAAGAAGACAAAAGTTCATATTTTCTTTCATTGTAATTTGTAATAGATAGGTTGTTTATAATTTATTGACGTTGAGATATCCGATTGAACAAACAATAACCAAATTTAAACTTGTCATTAATTTTTTTTTATAGTCTCATTAAAATGTATAAAATATGATTTTAAAGCCAGTATGTGATATATATTATATATTCTATGTTAATAAAAATTAAAATTAGTGTATCGCGTATTCAATATTTTTAATATGTTATACATCACTCATATATGGGATCATTAAATATTCGAATGCAATTAAAAAGTGAGCCATTAGCCTTTGTTAGTGAAGCTAGTATAAACTATAAAGTTATAAACCCATTACTCTAAAAATGTAACCCCCTCTTTTTTTTTCTCTAGCTGTAATATTTTATTTGATAACTAAATCTCTAGAAAAATAAAACATTTTCTTCACTAATATTTTGTTCTCCACATATTTTAGAGAATTTTTATTAAGTGATGACAACATATTATTTATTTTAATACCTTGACTTTTCGGGCATGTTCTATTTGTTAGAGTAATTATAGATTAGAAATAATTAAGTTTCTTCTTAAAAAATAAAGTTAAAATCATCTAGTTTTAACCAACCAAACTGATGCGGAAATGCTTTCCAACCTAACTACACTACAATGGGGGAAAATATGCAAACAAAATTATTCATCTATTTTTAAGAATTAATAATTACCGTTCAAAAATTTCTATATTTTCTTTATAAATTTTGTTTGCCACCCTTTTACTCTATTTATCAGCACCCTTTATGATTGAAATGGTTTTTTTTTTTTATGCAAGAGTCATTATAGTAAGTATTTTGTTTTGCATTTTGTGTTACAAAGATTATCAGAAAATATATTGCTAGGGTAGAAAAACCAAAATAACAAGTTAGAATTAAATAATTGGTACGTAACAAGTTGAACCGAAGGAGATACGTTAGTCTGTAGCTACAAGTTATAACCATAAAGAGCGCCATCTACAGCTGTTTTATTGGCATCTTGTGGACATTTAATTTGAGTCTGTATACAATATACATATATCACATTTACATAGTATACATAAATTAATTTTGATGATTATTATTACATTTAATTTCAACTATTTTCTTTTAATTACCCTTGATCGATTCCATGTCTTTTTTTTTAATTTACTTTTTTCTTTTGGGAAAAGTAAATAAAGTAATCAACATTTCAAATTTGCGGATAGTCCATTTAGCTTAGAATATTAAGACAGCGTTTTCTCTTAATTTATTTCAAGCTGAATTTTTCGTTAAGAAAGCAACCCAAGAAATTAACTTATTTCGATCTTTGAAATATTTTTTATTTCATACTGATATACTTAAAATAAATGATTTATATATCAAGAGTGCATATAATCACATTAATCGTTCGACTCAGTCTGGTGAACACTATACCCAAAAGGATTCCTCTATATATTTCAAAAATGTTTTCTATAAAAATCTTCGTGTGTTAAAAAATATTCATGGAAAGGAGAACATATATTGTAATATTGGTAGACAACGAAATGGAGCTGACTCAAACTGTCATGCTTAAATTAATTGATATTTGACCTTTCCCTAATGTTAAAGTTAGAAAATAATTTATATATTTATGAACTTATTCTATATATATATTCTCTTACCATTATAGAGAATTAACAAAAGTATCAGAAAGTCCATTTTGTGGAGTGATATTGATTCTGATCAGTGCGATTTTTTTTTCTAAAATCTAGCTTGTAAGATTTTCCAAATATAATTTTTTATAGATAATCCACTAACCAAGTTATAATGGGATAAACAGTTATAGTTTTACATATACACATACATCTACATCCATATCCACACATTTGTATATTTTGGAGGGTAGTTGCTTTAGAGTACATCCTAAAAGCTAACACGACACCAATTTTTTTTTTTTTAATCATTCTATAGTACAATTTTGGCTTACATTGTAACATTGGTGGAGTTATGATAAATAGAACATATCTGCGTAATATATAATATAGTTTATGTCAATACCTAAAATTCCTACTAATAGTTTTGTCGTTAAACATAGATATATTTTCAGAAAACTATTTTATACTGAATCAAAAGTGATTAACCCATCTGTTTGCTGCGGTCATATCAATCCTAAGTTCGACGGGTAAATTATTGGGGGTTCGGTTTTTATCCAAAAAAAAAAAAAGATGCTGGTTTGGTTGGAGGAAAAAACATGGATAAACAAATTAATGCAAAGTCCAAACAATTAAAAAGAAAATAAATTAGCAACCTAATAAGCTAAAGCGAGACCATTTCTTGGTAATTTTTGTTTTCTTCTTCTTCTTTGGTTTGCAAGTTTCATTAACATTATTCTTCTTCTTAGTCTTCTTCAGTAATGACTTCTCTATATTTGTCTCTTCCTCTTCCTCTTCTTCAATCTTCTCATCCATTTCCTACATATTACAATAACATACTTAATCACCATTTCAAAAGTAACTAATTTTTTAACTGATATCATTACACGAAGCACACAATAGGCCAAAAAAAACCCTTACAAAATCTGATGGATAACTTTTTCAAAACACTTTTCATTGTTAGTCTAAAAGTGAGAGATCCAGTCTACTAAAATCCTACCCAAAAAAAAACAACAACAGAAACAATATGTTACAAAAGAAAGTAACAAATTAGATAATCGATATAGGTAGTAATGATTGTTTCTTCTTGTAATATGTGATTTTTTTTTACAATCTTATATATAAATACACGTACTTGTAACACTGCAGCAGAAAAATATACATACCCGAGGGCCTTGTGGATGTTGCAAGGGAACATGAAAAGGATTAATGTTGCTAGTGAAAATGGGTAATGTCTTTGTCAAATCTTTCTTAATCCCTTGGCTTGATGTTTCACCTGACCCTCCAGTTGATGTAGAAGATCCACTGCTCGATTCCAACTCCAAACATATCTTTTAAACATGATACACAAACCCTTTAAACAATATACAAAAACCCTTAAAACATTTACAGAATTTTTTTTGTCTGAAAATCTACAAATACTAATAAAATCATACCTGAAAGAGTCTGGTCTCTAGAGCCGCGATTCGATCTAGTAATGATCCTTTAAAATACGCTTCTCGAACCGCGGTGCCTCTATCGATTAATCCGCGTGTGGTGGATGCATTTTCATCTTTCCATTTCGAAAGGTTTTGTTGTCTTTCTAGATTTTTTAACTACATGCATGAGAAACAAAACAAACACTCAAAGTAAATTCATCATTTAGTAATTTAACTATGTTTCCTTTTAACTTGAAAATCAAAGATAAAATAAATATTTACAACGAAATCCAAGTGTTCAAGCCTAGAGAGCATAGGCAAAGAAGAGAGTGAATGTCTTTGTTGTTCAATCGTCTCCATAAGATTTCTTATTTTTGGCTAACTGTGATATTATGTTTTTGTTTTTATAGTGGAAAAAGTTATATAAATAATAAAAAAATGTAAGAGGTAAAAGATAAATGTAGTTATGAGTTCCCTCCTTTTTTTCCTGGTAACACTCTTACTGAGCAACGCTAGTCATGCGTTAGTTAGGTGTTCCGTTATTTTATTTAAGATCTATTTCTCTCCATTACAAAAAAACCCAACGATTCTAATAGAAAAAATCAACATAATAAAATAAAATAAAATACGGGTGATTACTTAAATTGGATTTTTCTGTTCAAAACTAGAATGTTAAAAACTTGAAAAATAATGAAACAAAATTTTGGAAATAATCAATCATTTGTTGTTAGATTTTTTGGTATAGTTAAGAAAATTATAAATAAAATCTTCAAACTAATTAACCAGTTAAATGGGTTTCAATAAACAATTTCGAGTCTCAGAACAAACATTGTAAGAGATATATAAATAAACTGTGTAAGGGAAATATCAATTTTGCTGAAATTTTAAAAGAATCATCTAAAAACCGAAAGGTTAATTTCAGTGGAACATCCACAAATCGGACCAACAATTAAACCAAGCCGAACCGGTTTATCCCAAGCTTGACCTTGTCATCTCATAAGCCAAGAAGCAAGCAGCATTAGCAGGAACACTCCTACCCATGGCTGGACCAAACCCTTTATACAAACCTTTAACTCCTTCAGCTTTCAGAATCTTTCGAAAAGCATCCATGGAGCCTGAGTATTTCGGGTTTTTATAATCATCAACTTGAAGAACACTCTTCACAACATCAGTTGGATATACAATTCCCCAAAAGGAAGCACCAGCAATTCCACCAGCCATGATCAATGATCCTTGTCCTAAGCTTGAAGTATCTGAACCACCGGCTAAGAATCGCTTAAAAGCTTCATAAACTGCAAACATTGTTGCGTTTCCAGGGACTTCACGGGCTAATGTTGGGAATAAGCCTTTGAATAGACCTCTTGCTCCACCTTCTGATCTAAGGACATGACGAGCTACGTCCATTGGTCCACCATATTTCACAGCTGCAACAACTGAGCTTGTGGTAGAGGCGCCGGCTAACGCACCTTGTGCTTGCAACCTGATAGTGAAACAAGATTGAATACACACAAAAAGAGACATGCTTTAGTTCTTTGCACAATCTCTAGATTCGTTCAATCTTTTACTGAAAGAAACTAAATTTCAAGTCTTCATATCCACAAGATGCAGTCTATAGCTAGAGCAATATGCACAAGTATATATAGGTTCTAATTGTTATCATTACCATATAAAAATAACTCAAAGCAAAACGTAAAAAGAATCTTAACCTGCATTTGATCAACTCGGTAGGACAAGCAAGGAACGAAACAGCGAAACCAGCGGCTGCACCGCACACAAACTGTTGACTAATAGTCAAAGCAGCTCCAGGTTCAGACCTAAGTAATCCTTCAACTTGACCTCTAACGGTGAACAAAACCGCATTGAAGGCAGCAACAGTTGCAAGCGGAGCTCCCATACCTTTGTACAAACCTTTAGGTCCTTCAGCAGCAACAGTCTGTTTAACCGCATCGATTGCACCAGTGTACCTTGGAGGCTGGCCTGGTGTAGGAGCCGGTTGGCTCTGAAGTTTGACCTTGATTGTGTCAAATGGATGACCTACAACTAGCTGAGCTGCTCCTCCAACAGTCCCTGAAGCTAAATCCTTCGCCGCATCAGCCATCTTCTAGAGACACAAATCAACCAAACTCAAAACTTTAGTTAACAAAGAAGAATCCCTGAGACTAGGTATGGACCTTAACCACTTAAATCAATCATAATATCTCAAAATCAACCAAAAATAAAAACTTTAGAATCTCTTCAAGTTAATTTTTTGATCTAGCTACACAACAAAATATCTCAGAACCAACCAAAGATCAAAACTTTAAATGAAGAATCCTTCAAGATTAACTTTTGACCAATCAACCACATTTCTCAGGATCAACAAAAAATCAATACTTTGTAACGTTTCTAAGAGTATTCCTCAGAAAGTTGGAATCTTATGATACTCAAAACTCTAATACAATCGACTCATTCCCAAATCGGAAGATTCAGAACACAATGAGGAAAACAGCTAACCATTAAAAAAACCAAAAACAAATCTTAGAAAGTTTGATCTAGCTAAGTTAACTCAATCAAAATGTAGTCAATTCAGTGAAAACCCAAACGGAAAGTGATCAGATATTTTTTTGCTTACCAGAGATTGTGATTAGAGAAGGCAACGAATGGATCCGAGAAAGGTAAGCCGTTAAAATAATTATATATATATACAAAGAAAAAAATCGAGATGTGAATTCACGAGATAGAGAGAGAGAGATTCAGAGACACAAACAAGTGATCAGATACAACCCAAAAAGGTACAAAAAAAATATTCAAGTGGACATAAAAGTTTTTAATCACTCAAAAGCTTTGCAGAGACACACAAGTTTTATTTTTATTTTTATGAAGTGGTTGGTTGGTGAGAAGTGAAGAGATTATTGTTTTGTCTATCGAATCTCCACTCATTAAAACATGCCAAATTAGCTGATTAGAAGTTCTCATTGGCTTAATTCGATCATATATTGTAAGGGTAGGTAAAATATGTGTCGATTTTTGAGATGGTTTAGGATTTAAGTATTCGGTTTAAGGATTGAGCTTGTTTTGGAGCTAATTGTGTTTTGTGTTTAGATGGACCGGGAAGTCCTGGATAAGCCCAAAAAAACTCGATGACGCAGATTTGTTTTTTTGAGTTCTTCTATCTCAACGTTTACATATTATGAAAGACCCAAAAGGACATATATATATATATAGGCCTATTAATATTGTATTTAATGGGCTGGCTATTTCTGACAATTTAAAAACCCGATCAAATAACTAATGGGCTGATTTGAAATCAGTTTAAACCGACCCGGTTTAGTCAATCTATGGCGCTTTCTGTTAACAAACAAACAACACAATACAAATCAATTACCCAAAGTTTTCAACTTTAGGGTTTCGTCAATCTCTCTCGACCTCTCTTCCTCTCTTCTCATTGAAATCAAACGAAGATGGGAAAGAAGAAAACCAAGGAAACAGAGTCTCAATCTCAACCTCAATCAGGAATATTCTCTACTCTCTTCTCCGGCGATGTTGTTGAAGGCGAAAGCTCTGCTTTTTCGAGTCTCTTCTCCGATGATAACCCTTTCCGGCGTAAACAACAACCGGAAATAGAAGATAACGAAGTTTCGAACGACAAGAAACGAAATGTTGAAGAAGAAGAAACAGTTTTGCCCGTGAAGACGAAGAAATCTAAGAAGGAGAAAAAACTGAAATGTTCAGTTTCAGATTCTGACGTTGATGGTGTTGAGAAAGATACGAACTTGGAGATTGGGTTGAATTCAAAGAGGAAGAAAAGGAAGAGAGATGAGATTGAGAATGAATACGAGACGAAGAAATATGGAAGCGTTGAGAAGAAGGAGAGGAAGGTTGGTGAGAAGAGGAAGAAGTCTGATGAAGTAGCTGATACAATGGTTTCAAAGGAAGGTTTTGATGATGAGAGTAAGCTTCTTAGGACTGTTTTCGTTGGGAATTTGCCATTGAAGGTTAAGAAAAAAGTTATCTTGAAGGAGTTTAGTAAATTTGGTGTGGTTGAATCTGTGAGGATACGCTCTGTGCCAATTGTCGATGTGAGCTTATTACATGTTTCTTAAGCTATAGATTTTGGATTACAGAATGAGAAAATGGTTTCTGATTTGTTGATTTTGACTGTTTAGTCGAAGAAGTCGAGGAAAGGAGCTGTTTTGCTGAAGCAGTTTAATGAGAAAGCTTCAAGGTATGTGCTATATAATGTAACCTTATTATGGATTCTGATTTTGAAGTGAAAAGAAAAAGTCTAATGTCAATGTTTTTTTTTTGAATTACAGTGTTCATGCTTATGTTGTGTTTGAAACAGAGCAATCTGCTGAAGCTTCTCTAGCACATAACATGTCTCTGGTAATATAACTTTTTCTGCTTTTGTTTCTCTGTGGTTGAATTTGAAGGAGTTGTGTGTAGATTTGATTAGTGGGTTTATGTTTATATTCAGATTGATGGGAATCATATCCGTGTTGATAGAGCCTGTCCGCCTCGTAAGAAACTGAAAGTTCAAGATGCTGCTACTCATTTGTATGATCCTAAGAGGACAGTCTTTATGGGTAATCTCCCTTTCGATGTGAAGGTTAGTAGTAATAGTCTCAAGGCTCTTTTGTTCAATTGCGATTTTTGAACATAATCTCAGACTACCAGTTTTGTTTACTTTTAATCTAATGTAGGACGAGGAGGTATATCAACTGTTCACTGGTAAGAGTAATATGGAGAACGGTATAGAAGCTGTTCGTGTCATTAGAGATCCTCATTTAAACATTGGAAAAGGAATAGCTTACGTCTTGTTTAAAACACGGGTATGTTGCTATAAACTTCAATCTTTTTAAGTTTTGAGTAATACCTAATTCGATCTGATGAGTCCTTTTATTTGTTTTAACTGTAGGAAGCTGCGAATCTAGTACTCAAGAAAGGATATTTGAAGCTAAGAGACAGAGAATTACGCATTTCTCGAGTCAAGCCTGATGCAACTCCATCAAAGAGAAAGAGCAATCCTTCTGAAGCTTACTCACCAGCCCATAAAAGACTTCAAAAGGACAAAGTGATCTCACCAACTGCAACGGGGAAGGCTAATCTTTCGTATCAGGGTGTACGAGCTTCAAAATCCGGTGATGATAAGAAGAAGCCTTATCAGAAAAGCCCTGCACAATCAACGATGAGACCTAGAGGAAGTAGCAGCAGTGGTGAGAGCAACAAAGCTGGAAATAATAGTACTTTGAAGCAGCGAAGTAATAAGCGGCCAGCGGTTGCAGCAAGAAAGGCGAAAGCAAATGCAAAAGGTTCTAAAGAGAGCGGTGGTAAGCGATTTGCAGGGACTAAGCGTAAACAAGAAAACCGGACGCCTGAAAGCTTCTCTAAGAAGAAGAAACCTAAGCGATTTTGATGAACCTCCTTAGTTTTGATACTAGTCGCTTTTTGTATTGTCTTTACATAAAAACATGATATAACTCACTGTAATGTTTCAACAGTTGTGTTTCTCTTGCAAGTTTAAAGAAACGCTCTTTTGATGATTATTCAACATATTTATTCACATATAACAGAATTTGAATAGTTTCTGTGCTTACACGACTTCTTATGGATAAATTCTCTTTTGATGATTATTCAACAGTAGTTTCAAAGAAATGAACTTTCATAAGGTTCGAAACTTACTGTTACAATGACTTGTTTCAACGTTTGATTTGAAATTGTAAAGGTAATGTCCAGAGAGGCTTGACTGGTTTAGTTGTTTCATCTTTTAGCAAGAAGTTTCTGTTTGAATGGAGAATTTGCCCAAGGAAAAAAACGATCTGTACGCCGAGATGTACTAAACACGTGAATGTTAAGACCCCTCTAGTTGATTTGGAGGCTTTCGATTACGTTTAAGACATACATAAGAGTTGTGGAACAGATGGGATAAACATCCAAACCGTATCCCAATTTCCTAATCATAATTGTTAAAATTTGATGAATAAAAATAAGTTAAAAACAACAACATAAAAGTATATACTATACGTACCTGAATATTTGATTTCATAAGACTTTTTTTTGTTTTCTAAAAAGTTGATTTTCTAGGTTTTTAAATATATTTTAGTTAAGGTTAATAAATGGTAAATTTCAAGATATATATTAAATTGAGAGTGTTTAAATTATTGAATTACTAATTGGATCAGCTAGTTAGATTGTTTTTCTCGTGTGAAAGTGTATTATTCTTGGGTTTAAAAACCGTTAGACGCAATTATTTTCTCTTCATGCAGAATTAGATTCTCTTCATACAAAGATGTAGTTTATTAATACAGATTACAAAGATTTTATCACTAGAACATATGCTTCGTAAGATTGATCATCATTTGCTTCAGAACTTGACGACTTTTGTCTTTTTTTTTTTAATTCTTATCAACTTATATTCCTCGCAATTTGAATGTTCGTACCGATTTTCTTGATTATAGAGCTCAAGTACGAGGAGTTGTGTTTTTCCATATGAATTCTCACTCTCCATATTATTTTTCTTCCGAGAAAAATCGTATCTTGAAAGTCCAATGGAAGTTAGTTTATGCCGTAAAAACAATTATAAGATTACTATATATTCATAATTATGGGAAAAAAATTCATGTAATAGCTTTATATTTATAACTAAACATTAAATATATATTTTTAATATAAGCGAAAATTCCCAAAAATCAACTATTCACAAAGGGAGTAATAATATGTTTCCTTGTTTACATGCCCTAGTTTCCATCGATATGTCTTTATTAAATGACCATAACGAGAATACAATTTAGTCATTCATGGCAATGATTCAAACACTAAAAAATTATAATGTTTCTGTAATCTGGAGGGCTTTCTAAGTGATTCAAATTTGAAAGACCTTAATTAACGCCTAAATTCTGTAATTTCTTTTGTCAGAAATCAACTAGGAAGTCGACAAAATACTATGATTGATTGGCATGATTACACTATCTATCACCCAAAAAGAACTCAAACATTGTTTTTTCCAAGAATTCAGTTTTGACTGCCACAACTAATATTCAAACAAAATGATACAAGTTGGGTGCATCTTACAAAAATCAAATAATAGACAAAAATTTAATATTGAAGAACTTTACGGTAAAACTACTGAACATAGACCAAATGCTTACCCTAAGACTTTGGGGGGTTATAACGACTGTCCGCAATTCATACAAAATGAACACAATCCTTACATAAAATATCAATCTAAATCTAAAATATAAACAAGTGTACAAACCAAATCAATCTGATAATGAGTAAACTTAAAATAATTCGATCCAAAATCCGCATAGTCTTATTTAAATTGATATATAAGAAACCTGAAACAAAGTGGAACCAAATCGATTAAAAAAAACGAGCCAACTTCCTTTTTAAAACTAATGCTTGATTTTCGAAAACTGAATCTACACTTCTGACTACGTTATTTGTTTTCGGTGATAAAAACCCCCAGAACACTAGATCCAAAAATCCAGATAAAACATTATACATAACACAAAAGATATATATATATATGTAGATGCAAATGATTTACCAATATATACTAATGGTCATGCTTAACTCCTTATACGCCACCGGCAGCCCGATTTTTCAACCAAAACCGGAATCCACTTGTGGCATACAGGGAGCCAGGCATAATAAAGAACTAATAAAGTTGTATAAACCTCTTAAGCATGAACGTTGGGCATCTTTATACGTTGATTTTGGCTTGAGCCGAATCAGAATCTTTGTTTATTACTTTTGGGAAGAGAAAATGAAGAGAGAAATATTGGAGATTTTTGGTTGAAGAGGAATTTGTGGTACAAGTATATAAAGGAGAAAGAGAGAAGAGGACTAATTATGTCATTACCAAATTAAAATTATTCAAAAGCATATGAACAAAGTTAGGTTTCCATTAAAAAATTTTGAATGTGAATATTGTTGAATAAAATAGTTTTAAAAGAACCCATTTACTCACTTTCCTTAAAGGTTTCTCTTTTTCCACATAATGTAGTTTTATTTATTCAGAATTTAATCATGCAAATAATTTAGCTTTTTAATCAATAATTAGAATGAAAAAAAAAAGACAAAGATAATGGATACTGTAATGACACATCCTAACTCAAATTCTAAAGTATTATATTTTTTTTTTCTCAAACTCCTTTTGTTTTGTGCGACAACTTTTGTTAAACTCCTATACAAATTTGTGTACTGTCAGATGGAATCAAAATATGGATTCTTCTTGTTAAAGTAATAAACATTTACACAGCGTGCAAACCTGCTCGGTTGCTTATAACTGATTAAATAGTTTTTTTTTTTTTGGAGATTTTATCACGATCTTTCGTATTGTAAAGGATATTTTATCAAAAAGAAAGAGTGAATGGGGCATTGATCAATCATGTTCATGACCATAAAGGACCTACATTTTCATCCCAATCCAGAACTTTAGCGTTGGACTAATCAAAATCATTAGGTCTTAGCTTCTTCTTCTTCTTTTTTTTCTCTGTAGTTTATGTATGCATTTATATTGATGTTTACAAGTTAAGATAATGTGTTTATTTTCAAATAAAACTACAAGATTTTAGTGTAGTATTCAATTTTTTTTGAAAAGTTGTAAGTTTCAACGTGAAACGCAAATGAAAGTAGCTCTTTTCGTATATGTTTTGAATTATATTATATTCTTAGACATTGTAATTAACATATATACAAATGCAATCATTAATATTTAGATTTGAAATAACCAAAATTATAATCTTCATAACTTTGGATATAATATTAATCTACCTGCGGACACACACTGTAATCTGTAAACTCATTCATGAGTGTATATACGTAAGTATGTTTTGTAGTGAAGATAATTCGATTTCAAAGTCTCTTAAGCTTAAAATCGATTCGTCTTTTGTAAAATAGATTTCTGTGCTTTTTCATTATAGCTTCATGGGTCGTTGGCTCTTTCGCTGTCGCTTATGTTATTTTTTACAAGTAAAGAAGCTTTCTTTTTAGTATGATTCTAATATTTTTCTTTTCTTTTTTATTTCGTTTTCCCTTTGTTTTGTTTTTAAATATTAGTTCTTGGCACTGAAAATTCATATCTCGATCTTTAGACTAATCCTTCAAGTCAAGACAAAAAAATTGTCTAACCTCGTTTGAGTTCTTTGTTAACTTTTGGTAGAGATAGACAATCAAGTAACTGTTTAAAATTTTCATTTTACTTTAGTTTTTATGGTTTTGATATTATCGGGTTAACAAAAACTGAAACTACACAAAACTATTTGTAAATCGGTTTGGTTATTTTTCGGTTTCATTTGAGATATGATTAAAGCTTCTCGAAATAAATTATATCCGTTGGCGAAAACATGAAAAAAATCTCCTAAAAATTATATCCAAATATGGAGTCAAACGCTAAAAAAATAAAAACAAGTCCATAAAAGGAAGAATAAAACTAATAAACAACTAAAAAACTAAATAGTAATTTGTATGATGTTTAGTTACGGTATATTATTAAAAATAACCTTAGTTGAAATTAATACTAATAACATGTATTAAATTTTAAATATATTAGATCAACAGTAGATTTAATATATAGAAAATAAAAGCAAAATATTGTGTATATTGTCAACGAATAGTAAAAATATTAGAAATAAATTTGTGTACATTATATTTTAAAAACAATTAATTATGACATAAAATTAACAATTAAAATAATAAGAATATTTTTTTTTGATTTATATGAATCATTAAGTATATCATTAAGAAAAATTCTTGTCTTATTGTAAATATTAGAAATGAGTTAGGTAAAAAAATCAAAATCATAAAATCAACTCTACCACATAAAAAATTTCATGATGTTGAGTTTTCAATTTTACAAAGGATATACCTCAAAATTTTAAATCACTCATATCACATTCATAACTCAAATTTACCTTCAAAAATTCTAAAACCTCATGTTGATGATATATTTGGGTTATCATTGAGATATGAGCATACACTAACACAAGGAATGTGAATTAATCGCTTAAGTGTTTGTCATGTATGTTTCAGTTATCTTTTTGATTTACAAACAACAAACAACAAATTAGAGGGTTATTCATGTTATGGTTATAATGTAGAAAATGCATTACTACATATATAATGTTGTGTTATTCCACCAGAAGAGAATCATAAGTTTGATTGCGAAAAACTTCCAGCTGTGTTCACTACTCTCGAGTTTCTTTTAATAATTTTAGATTTTTATTATTATTTGTAGTTGTTTAATTTACTAAAAATTGTATTGTTTTTTTTTTTGAAAAGTGACTTGGATGGTATTAAAAAGTTGAAAATTCTAAGGTTTTAAATGCCAATGGTTTTTGGTTTTAGATTTTCCATAAATCTAATTTATTGTAATTGATTTCATAAACAATGGATTCTCAAAAACTAGGTAATCTTGATTTTGAAGAGAATCCATAATTTAAATTTCTTGACTTCACTTTTTGATGTGATTTGTTTTTTTTAAAAATTTTTATGAAAAATAACATAAAATCTAAAAACCATAAATTAAAATCTAAAATCAAAAAACCAAAAATTATAATTTTCAAACATTAAACACTTGTAAAGAGTCAAAATTCTAATAGATTGGATCGGCCCATCTCCAACCAACAAGACCTATTTCAAACCAACATAATGGGCCCAAATAATCGCCGGCAAGTAAGCTTCACCGGAACTAGCAAAAACAATGATCAGATCGTTAATCAGAGCGAGCTACGAAATCAAATCGAATCGAGAGTGTATCAGTTCTTGAAATTTCGCGAAACTAAATCGAAACTTTCGATCTAATAAATCGATGGCTAGCCAAGGACGGAGCTCTGTAATATCTCTGATTTTCATCTGTTGCGCCATTTCTTCTACTTCTTCTGCTCAGGTTAGTGATAATTTCAATTCAATTTTCAATTTTTAATTGATTTCGACATACGAAATCTTCAATTCGTGTTATTCTTGAGTGATATTATTGTTATAGGTTGGAAAAAATTACAAAGATTCTGATGAAGTTTCCAATTCCGATCACAATGCTTCGTTTTGTATCTCCGATCAATACATTATGCAATCTTATTTCACTACACACACTTGCTTAAACGACTCAGAGTTTCGAAATTTTTTGCTTCTTCAAAAATGTTCTGAAAAAACTCCTTCTGAAGATCCAAACTTTGTTCCTGCTACTTCATTGCTACAACATAGAAACATTACAGGTGAAGGTTCACATCGTAATCTCATCACATCTATCAAGCTTCTTCTTCAATCAAAGTCTCAGCTTAACGACCTTGTGATTGTTGAACGATTGCCTTTGGGAGTTTTTGCTGATCCTTTTGAACTTCAGAGTCTTCAGCAACGTAAAGGTTGAATCTTTACATTCAAAAGCTTAAAGCTTTTCTCTTTTTGAATCTTATCGAGTGTTGTTGACTCTTTTTTCAGTTTTTAGTGATGTATCTGTGTTTGGAGATACGAATCTTGAACTGCCTTCGTTTAGATCAAATAGGTCTGTTGTTGAGATTCATGTTGATATCAGTTCTAGAGATTATGAAAATGGTGAAATCAGCTTAAAGCTTCCTTTACATGCTCGTTATCAGGTAAATTATCAATTGATCTTAGTTCTTGCTTTAGTCGATATCGAGAAGATTGGATCTTTATTTCTCTATCAATATCTACAGCCTTTGGATGACAGTGGATACTCTAGAGTGGAGTTTGGAGAGCCAGACTTATTCTTGTGCTCGAGCCACAGAAATGAACAGAGAAGATGTTTGGTTTTGTCTATTGGCAGATCGAAGACTGAAGCAAGATCTGTTTTCTGGGACATCCCTGCTGGAATCAGGGATCATACAGAGTATGTTTCTGCTATTACATTTGCAGCAGCCGTTTTGTCGGCGTTTGCGATTCTTATGGCATCGGTTTCGAGCTCAAAGGTTTAATCTTGTAAAAACACAAAGCAGTCATGATTGAGCTTTTAGTTTCAAACATCTTTGTATCATTCATGAGCAAATTGTTTTTGTTTCCTCTCAAGTCTCAACACAGATTGCGCAGTTTTAAACCGGTCTAAAACCAAAATCTTGCATGATAATTCCGGTTTATCAAACTGAAATTTAGGAGGAAGAAACACAAACAAAACAGACTTTCTCTCATCTCAAACAAAAGATTTGCACAACAAAAGAGCCACACATACACTCTCTTATATCAACCAATAGACCTCAAGCCAAACCAAACAAAACCATAACAAACCGGACTTCTAAATGTTGCCTTCAAATTATGATATATACCAAGTAGTTCCACCCATTGATGATTTGAGTTCGATGAACACACCCAAAAGACTTGTCCTTTTCGAAATCAAGCTGCGAGTATGAAAATCACGATCAGGAGCACAATGCCGAATATCACCAAGAGCAAGCATGTCTGCATGTAGACAAGATCAAGACATTAGCCAAATGCTTCATAGAGACCATTCATTCAAAGATTTATCGTGTTGTTACCAGAGATGAGTTAGATCTTTGTGTTTTCGCGGCTTGCGCCAGCTGAGATTTTCCTTGTGATGTTGCAGCACTGGAATTGTCAATGTGAGTACCAATATCATCTGTGGAAAAAAAAGAAAGTGAGTTCTATAACTGACGATTTGAGGACATGTTCTTATTCAAGTTTATATAGATTTTATTTACCTATCATGACTCCTTGATCATTAACCAGAACTGCAAGATCTTTGAATATTTCATTAACCTCGCCAATTTGATGATGGATTTCTTGTATTCCTTGCTCTCTTTCCTCAATAACAGCCTCGTTGAATGCAATCTCATTGTCTAACAATACAAGTTCCTGTCTGCAAATATCAAACATAAGTTGCATCACAAAACAAAGAGAGATATGTAGAAGCATATAATTTTCGCTATCACCAACCTTCTTGACTCCAAGAGCTGTGCCCGTTGTTCCGGGACCTTATCTACCTCACTCACCGTGTAGCTATATACAGAACAAAACCAGATAAACAATAGAAAAAATGAAGCTTTTTGCTATTAATCATCACACTTCTAATTCGAATTCGAGCTTAGAGTAAAACAATCGTTACCTAGACGGGATCGTGGACTGAGTCACGAAAGGAGTATAAGTAGTTTCTCTTTCAGCAGCAGTTTGCTGAGCTTTCTGAAACTCTTTTAACACAGCTTGAAAGTCCTTAGCAAGCTTAGCATCTGCAATCTTCTTACTTGGCTAAACACAAAACAACAACAAATTCTCATCATCAAACACACAAAAATAGAAAACATAAAAGATTCACATAAAGATTAACACTTTACATTAACACCACTTTGATGATCAGTTTCACTAGCTTCTTTAAGTTTAGCTGATGTATCCTTCACAAGCTGTCCAACATGTAATCTTGTCTTATGCCTACACAATAATTTAATTCTCAATTCCAAAAATCAATCAAACAATTCTGAATTTTGACATTTTTATATTGCAAATTCTAACTTACAGCTTATCACGAAGCTCAGGCGTATCTTTGGGAGTACCAAGAGTGTTAACAAGTCTTTGAAAGGTAGAAACTCCGGTATTGATCTGGAAGATTCCAGAAGCTACGGCTTGTGTTGAATCTTGTCTACCACCATTGATCTTCCTCGTTGATCTTCCTGTTCCAGATTCTAAATCCTGAAAACTCATTTTCTTCGTGGGAATCTTCTCTCTCGTTGAAACCCTCCAAAAAGATTGAATCTTTCTCGTTTATTTTTTGGGAATTGATTGCAGAGGTCAAGGCGTGAAAAGTGGAGACAGAGAGACAGAAATTGAAAACCTTTTTTAAAAAAATAAAATATCAGTAATAAGTTAATAACTAATAACTGATTAAAGAGTGAAGAAAGAAAAGCTATAACAAGCTTTTGATCCTTCAAGTTCCAAATATTTAAAGAATCTGTCATTTCTGGTTTTATTTGATTTGATTTGATTTTAGGGAATTTCAGGTGGTTAACGATTGATTTCTTCGTTTTTAATCGAATTTTAAATTCAGTAGATAAATGTTTTGCCGCTAATTATAAATGTTTCCAGAATTAATAAAATTTATTGTGAATGATCACTAATCACTAATCAATGGCAGAAACGGTTCCAACACGTGGACGACAAATATTGGTGGTTAAAGTGATTATATCACGTCTAATTAAGAGCTTTTTTTCTCCTTTCGTACATGTTAAGTCGCCTTGTTTTTTAACTGAATCCTCTTTTATTTTCCTCACATCAAATCCAAAACCCAAAGTGTTTTCCTTATTCTTTTTTTCGCCTTAAATTCTTCTGGTAAGTATACATAACCAATTCTTCGTTCTCGTCTAGAGTTTTGTATGCTGTGAGTATAAATTTGCTAAGTTGGTGTTCAAAGTTGCTAGTGTTGGGACTGCCTTTACTATTTTGAAGGAAAAAAACGTAATTATGTGATTATGCGGTTTTTTTTTTATGGAATAAACGTCATTTTAGATTTGTCACTCTGTGTTTTTAATCCATGGAGTTACTTATTTGATACATGTGGTTAGTGTCAATGTTACTAACCACATTGGTTTAACCGGTGTCACATGGGTTTCTGGCTGGTGCGTTTAACAAATTAAGTGAGAAAAGCTGCTGAAGAAGTTGGACAAAAGGCTAAAGAGAAAGTTGGTAAGGCTGAGGAAGAAGAAGAAGAGGATAAGAAAAAGAAATTGGTTGATGTTGTTGCTAGTGTTCATTTGTCTGAATCACCAAAAGATTCAAAACTCTCTGAATCGCAATAGCAAAAGCAACCATAGAAGGAGGTTACTCCAAGTGTGGCCTCAGCTCAAATTTGAGATACATGTGTAACAGTGTAAGTAACTTTCTCCAAACGTTTTAGAACTTAGAAACTGAATTTTTAGGACAAGGCTTATATGTTCCAAACACATTGGATTGAAAACCTTATTCTTTTGTTGTTGTTGTTTGTTTCTTGTTTCTTGGCCGCTTACAAGAAAATGATGAAGAATACTTTAAACCTTTTTGTAGTTTTGTCTTATCCCTATTTTCATTTGGATGCATGGTAACATATATCTTGAGATGAATTTACTGATAGAAAGCTATTATGATATTTCATGAATTCTTGATTTGATTAACCAAGTGGGTGGTAGCATACTTGTCTTGAGAATTGAAAAATATATATACAATTTAAATCAACCTCAAATTATATCTTGCAATTTCCAAAAGTTAAAATCGTGAAACCCATCTCAAAATTTAGAATAAATATGGTATTTGACGAATGTCCCTTGATAAGGTTGACGATGATGATGATTCCGATAAGTGAAAATGATGCATACAATGACATACAGAAATAAATCCCTTTAAATGTGTACTGATTCCAACGTTGACTATAAGTTAAATTCTATATAATATTCGAATGAAATTATGGACATCAAGTTATTATGAATAATATATATATATATATTCGAATTAATTATAAAGTTTATCAACTCTGGATAATATACATATTCTAATGAAGAATGTAAATTTAACGAATAATAATAAATAATTTCCAATAGCCAACGTTTCTTACTTTATGTATAGGTTATAAAGATAGATTCAACGAATATTAAAGTTTCCATGAAAAGCATCAATGTTTTTGTACTATATATAAATTAGTGAACGATCTTTGATTCACCCATAACTCAAAACAAGCTTTTGGTATAAACGTTTCATAAAACCAAACAGGAGAGAAAAAAAAAGGAACCATGAAGGCCTCAATTTTCTTCGTTGCTCTATTGCTAGTTCTATCATGTAAGTAATAACTAATTAATCTTTTATATTTATATGAAGCTTCTATTCAGCATGTGAAGGTATATATTTGATTAATTTATATATATGAATAGGTTCGTTATCCATGATAATGGGAGTTGACTATCATGAGGACCATTGCCATGACGAGAAAGATTGTGAAATATATTGCAAACAATATGTTCCTGAACCAAAATGTATTAACCACATTTGCGATTGTAAACCACAACCTCCACCGATCAAGGAAGGAGTTCCTACATCGGCTGCTTTCGATTTTAAAAACTGAATCATGATTATAGAATTATGTAATCCATATGCCATTATCCTCTTCTCAAACTTCAATGTGAAAAGTAGTATAACTTTTCATTAATAAAGTAACAATTTCTATGTGGAAAAGCTAATCCGTGACAAAACAATCAAAATGTTGCGACGATTTTTTTTTTTGTTTGTTTTGTCGTTACATCATTGCTGAACTGAGACTTTACTTGATCCAAAACCTTGCTTGATGATTTATCTAAAGTTTTTTTTTTTGTTAGATTCTGTTTCGATTCAATCGGCGTTTGTTTCAAGCAGACTTATAATTGACAACATTCTTACTGTCCACGAGGTAATATGCATTTTACGAACTCACAATCAAATTTCAAAATACTATATGGTCCAGTCCACAAAAGCAAATTCTTTTTTTTTTCTCTATAAAAACCAATTCAAAAATTATGCCAGTTGAGATTATACAGAATCTTCTACATACATCGTCTAGAGTTAATTATGAAGTGATTTCTAGATAAGTATAATCTTGCTCAAATTAACTTTTTCTATTTCGTACGACTTTCTTCTCTACTATCGATTGAACTGAGGATAAACAACATATCAACAAAAATAATCAAATGAGTATGATAATATTGTTGAAGTCAAAAAATAACAACCATTCTTTTTATTGTATTATTAGGTGTTATCAACGTTATCAAACTCCGAATAACAACAAACGATTTCTTTTTTCTTCTTTACCTATTGTGTCACAAAGGTTTTGTCGCAACGTAGTAATATAAAAACACGGTTTTTGTTGCATAACGTTTGAAAACGTCGTAATTTTATTTTAAATATATATGTTTTAAATAATAAGATATCTACACATGGACTAATTTTTTTAAAATTAAAAATCATTTACTATCTACCTAACAAATAATTCATTCAATAATAAAAATAAATCCTTATAAAGATCACAAAAAACAAATAAATAAAATAAAAATTGTTTCTTAAATCATCTTTAAATTATTATTATTTTGGACAAAATCATATTTTAAAATAAAACGGAAAAGGTAATACTTAAGAGAACAAATCTGATAGCTATGAATGGTGCCTCAAATTATTATTATTTAAATATTAAAAAGATTTTTGTTAAATTGAATCTAAAATGAACAAGTGATGTAATCTTACTTACGAAAAAAATCTAATACAAACAAACTATAGTACATGAAACATGAATTACGTTTTCTACAAACACTTCTTAAGCGAAAATAGAATAATGCATGTAGACCACACGCACGCGGTTAACGCGTGGTGAATATAATTTTGACTTAAAGTAAAAAAAGCTTTGACTTATGGAGGGCTCGCTTGTCTCGATGTAGCGTACGGAATTCCCAGTTATATAGCTCCACGTGGTGACACGGAGCATTTGACGGAATAGTTTAGAACGAACGTTTTTTTCTTATGCGTTACACTCCGTCAATTAACGCCGTTAATACTGAAGTCTACCGTTTACCCTTCTAGTCCGGTAAGTATTTAATGAGAGATTTACTCCTCCATTTATTGCCAAGGGAAAGAAACTCAGAAGAAGAAAAAAAGTTGAGAGAGTGAGAAAAAAAAACTCCTCAATCTCTTTGAGATTAGTGAGAAAATCATTCTTGGGAATTTTCTTTTCTTTCATTTTCTCGGAAGCTAAACAAAGGTATGAAAATGAGAGGAAACAATAGAAAGTGAAAGAAAAAAAAATCAAAAGTAAACAGTGTGGTTTTATTTAGATTGTTTTGTGTTCTTGTTGATATATTTTCTTTTTACTGTTTTTCATAGCACGCATAAATTACACAAACCCTAATTTATATGTTTTCTGATGAATGTTTTTTAAAAAAAAATTCTCTTCAATCCTATTTTTTTCTCATGAATGGTCAGATAGTGTCTTAATTATTTTTATTTGTTGGATAAATTTTTCTTAAAAAAATCGGAAAGATTTCATGGGCAATAAATGTTTTTTATCAGTTACGTTTTTGTGTATTTAATTTTCAATATTTTCTGAACTATGAATCGATCCAGCTGTCGTCTCTGGTAATTAAATCTACTCTTCCATGCTTTTCTTCTCTTGTTTTTTTTTTTTTTTTTTTTTGCATTTGAGATTAATTTTAAGATTTCATAAAATATTTCTGCATTTCCATGCACTTCTTTTGAATCTTGACTTCCTCCAGATTTTCTAACAGTGATTTTGTGACCATTATAGGGTCTTTTATGATCCCAAGTGATGCTGACAATCGGAGAAGGAAATGTGATGACTTCAGACAACAGATTTGCTTCCCCATCACTGCCGTCTTCTTCTTCTTCTCTTGCAACAATGCAAAACCCTAATTTTAATTTTATCCCTTTCAACTCATTTTCTTCCATTATCCCGGTTTGTTAAAGCTTTCCACATTTATCTTATAATTTTTTTTCCTTATTCTTTCTTGTTGATATCTAAAATCTTGCATTTACTATTCTTTTTTTTATATTGACTTTATTTAGAAGGAGGAGCATGGGATGATGAGTATGATGATGATGCTGGGAGATGGAACAGTTGAGGAAATTATGGAAAACGGGTCGGTGGGTGGGTCATTCGGCTCGGGCAGTGAGCAAGCTGAAGATCTCAAGTCCGGAAATGAATTTGATGTTAATGAACTTCAAGACGATGAACAACATCCTCCTGCGAAGAAGAAACGTTATCATAGGCACACTAATCGTCAGATCCAAGAAATGGAAGCGTATGTTTTTGCCCTTTTCATTTTATTTTATTTTTGTTTACTTGAGTGTGTTCAATCTGGTTTTTGGTTCAGCCTTGTAAGTTTTTGAAAATTTTGGTTTGAACAAAATATATTAACTAAATTGAAGTGAAAATGGTTGGCTTAGTTTTGAAAAGTTTTGGTTTTAGTATTTATAATCGGAGTTTTTTTTTTATTATTATTATTTTGAGATTTCCAGCGTGTATATGGGGTTTTAGTTTTGGTTTGTATATATTCTCATTGGTTCTGTATGGTTTTGTTTACGGTTTAGGATTTAATTTGATTTCCCTTGTAATGTTATTAGTTCGTTTTTACAAATTTGAATACGATCTCTAGAAGTTTTCTGTTTATAGATCTCATGATTGGAGATAGACTTTTGATATTAATTAAGTAGTGATTGAAATTTAATCTTTGTAGGCTGTTTAAAGAAAACCCTCATCCAGACGACAAACAAAGAAAAAGATTAAGCGAGGAACTTGGTCTCAAGCCTCGACAAGTCAAGTTCTGGTTCCAAAATAGGCGTACCCAAATGAAGGTAATTAAAATTCGTTCTAATTCTACCACTTTTTATTCATTCTTTTAAAGTATAATATAAGCTATGTGACGTTTATTAGATAATGTTATCTTAAGACCTATAAAATTATATATAAAAGATTACCTGTTATGACAAAATGATTAACATATCTTTAATATGATGAATCAACATATTTAGGCACAACAAGACAGAGCAGAGAATGTGATGTTAAGGGCAGAAAATGATAATCTCAAGGCTGAGAATTGCCATCTTCAAGCGGAGCTTAGGTGCCTCTCTTGTCCTTCTTGCGGTGGCCCTACCGTCCTCGGCGAGATCCCTTTCAACGAACTCCACATCGAAAATTGTCGCCTCCGTGAAGAGGTACACACTAACTTATTATAGCCTTTTGATATTTTGCTTTCCATATCGTTTCAAATGCAAGAAATATGAGAAAAGGATATAGCATTTCTAATATATATATATATATAACATTTTAGTTTTTAACAAATATCAAACGTAAATGCTATAATAATTCAGTTTGCAATTGGCGTTTAACGCTTAAATTTGATACAAAAAAAATGTTGTATAGAATGTTCTAGAGTTATTGGTTCATTTTTAAAGTAATAGAAACAGTTAAGAACTTCTAGTAAGTAGTCTCAATATCATAATGATATTTCCAATTCTTTAATTAAAGTATGTTCTAAAATTAATATTGGTATTCGATCAGATCAGATCCAAAAAAGGGTAACTGGTTTCGGGGGAAATTATTGTAGCAAACAATTTACTAAAAAAATTTATATGGGTTCCTTTTGTTTAACTTTGGTTCTGCTCGATATGATTGTTCAGTTCTAACACGTTAGTTTATCTATTCTACAGCTTGATCGTGTATGCAGCATTGCTTCGAGATATACTGGCCGTCCGATGCAACCCATGTCATCATCTCAGCAGTTGATCGACCCTTCTCCAACACTTCCACATCATCAACCTTCATTGGAGCTAGACATGAGCGTATACGCTGCAGGGAACTTTCAAGAACATCATTGTTCAGACATGATGCTGCTTCCTCCACAAGACACAGCTTGTTTCTTACCAGATCAAACTAACAACAACAACATGTTGCTTGCGGATGAAGAAAAGGTTATGGCTATGGAACTCGCTATCTCTTGCGTCCAAGAACTGACTAAAATGTGTAACACAGAAGAGCCTTTGTGGATTAAGAAGAAATTCGACAAGATAGGTGGCCAGATTTTGTGTCTGGATGAGGAAGAGTACTTGAGGTTGTTCCCATGGCCAATGGAGAATCATAACAAAGGAAATTTTCGTAGAGAAGCTTCAAAGGCAAACGCAGTTGTTATCATGAACAGCATAACGCTAGTTGACGCGTTTCTAAACGCTGTAAGTAGTAATTAAACCTTACAAAAACTTATCTGATATTATTACTATGATTATCAATTAATTTCGTTTTTTTTAAATTGAAAGGATAAATGGTCAGAAATGTTCTGTTCAATCGTGGCTAGGGCAAAAACGCTTCAAATCATTTCGTCTGGAGTTTCTGGAGCTAGTGGTTCCCTTCTTCTGGTAATTTATAAGTGATTTCGATTCGGAAAAAGCGAAACAAACGATACTACAAACGCTGATAACTTCTATGTTGTTATGTTTTACAAGATGTATGCAGAGTTTCAAGTACTATCACCATTGGTACCAACTCGAGAAGCTTATTTTCTTCGGTATGTGGAACAAAACCCGGAAACCGGGAACTGGGCGATCGTAGATTTCCCAATAGATAGCTTCCATAACCAAATCCAGCCACTAAATGCTAACATTCCTCATGAGTATAAGAGAAAACCTTCAGGCTGCATCATCCAAGACATGCCTAATGGATACTCACAAGTCAAATGGGTAGAGAATGTTGAAGTAAACGAGAAGCATGTCAATGAGATATTCGCAGACTATGTGAAAACCGGAATGGCTTTTGGAGCTAACCGTTGGCTCGATGTGTTGCAAAGACAATGCGAGAGGATGGCTAGTCTAATGGCTAGAAACATAACTGATCTTGGAGGCTAGTAGTCTCATATATAAAAACCATAAACCCTTAAAACCCTAAACTGTAAAAATTACTTAATCTCTATGTTTTGTATTTGCAGTGATTCGTTCTGCTGAAGCGAGAAGGAACATTATGAGGTTATCACAGAGGATGGTAAAAACATTCTGTGTTAATACAAGTACTGCTTATGGACAATCTTGGACTGCTTTGTCTGAGACAACTAAGGACACAGTGAGAATCACTACAAGGAAAATGTGTGAACCTGGTCAACCTACTGGAGTTGTTCTTTGTGCTGTTTCAACTACTTGGCTTCCATTTTCTCATCAACAAGTCTTTGATCTTCTTCGTGATCAACATCATCAATCTCTGGTAACAAACCAACCCCTAATCACATCATCAAGTTAACTTAATTACGGATTAAAACCTAAACCATGATTAGGACGTCATTGAATTATTAACTTAATTAGATCGATTTGTTCTACGTAGCTGGAGGTTTTGTTCAATGGAAACTCACCTCATGAAGTTGCTCATATTGCAAATGGTTCACATCCTGGAAATTGCATCTCTCTTCTTCGTATCAATGTAAGTTCACAGCCCTAATTTATCGATTAACTAAATCCCTAATATAAGAATTTTTGGATTTTGTGTGTGTTTTATTTACAGGTATCGAGCAATTCATGGCATAACGTTGAGCTGATGCTTCAAGAAAGCTGTATTGATAACTCCGGTAGCTTAATCGTCTACTCCTCCGTCGAGGTTGATTCAATCCAGCTCGCGATGAACGGTGAAGATTCTTCTATAATTCCGATTTTGCCCCTCGGATTCTCCATCGTTCCTGTGAATGCTCCTCCTCCTGTTGATGTCGAGGGTATTTCCGTCAATTCGATTATTCCGCCGTCGTGTCTTCTCACCGTCGGGATTCAAGTTTTGGCGAGCAATGTTCCAACGGCGAAACCAAATCTCTCCTCCGTCACTACTATCAACAACCACCTTTGCTCCATCGTTAATCAGATCACTTCCGTTTTGAGCAGCACTGTTACGCCGGCGATTGAATCTTCCGACGCCGTGTCTAAAGAAGAGGTCAACTAGTGACCTGACCGAATTACCCTTAAACCTCTTCGCTCTTTTAGCTTTTTAATCTCTTCGAGTCAGGGGTAACTTGGTAACTTAGGTGTTAAAAGAGGGAGGTTCGGAGGTAATTCGGTTTAGCCTTGAGGGTCTTTTGGTAAATAACGTAGCACCTAATGGATAAGCCTTTTAGGTACTTTTCGGTTTATGTTTATGGTCAGGGTAAAAGGGGATTTTCAAGTTTTATGTTTTGGGAGAGTCAAACTTGTCAACTAGAGGAAGTCAAGAACGCACCAGGGTTGACATGTTGACTTTTTTTGTTAACCGAATTATCGGTCTAACCGCTTTTTCGGTTTAATTAAAAAAGCGTAGCTGGTTCGGGTATTGACTTTTTGACTTGGTTTGACTCCTTTGAAATATTTGACTTCTTCAGTTATTTACAATTAATATTCTACCTTCTTTCCAAGTGTTTTGCTTTTCGTATTTAATGTTTCTGCCCTTTTAATACTATATAAATATCCAAATGGGATGACTTAGATTACCATTTTTAGATAAAGGTTATACTTCTTGTGCGATTTAGATATTTTCCAGGAGGCTTTTACTACATATGGGCGTATAGCTAATGATTTCAGTAGAGAAAATGGGCCGATTAGGCTTAAAACTGATGTTTTTAATTTGGGCTTTATCTCAAATGTCTTTTACTAAATATATAACTTGAAAGAAAAAGTTGGGATACAAACATGTCACCCTAAATTTGCGCATTTGTTCATTCTTGAGACGTAAGAAAAAAGAATTTAAATTATATTTCTCTTTTCTTTTTCTGTTTACTTTGCGGCAAAGTGGCAATTGAAAAGGTTTGGTTTGTCTTTAGCCTAACAAGTAGAGATGTGTGGCCATCCAAGTGTCGTTTGTCAATTTTTAGCCTTTGACAATAAAAGATTATCGTAATTTCCTTATAACAGTTTTCTCATATAATATATAAAGACACGATAGGAACACTTTGTATGTTGATTCACATATCATGGATTCAAAGTTTGTAATAATGAATTTGCTTTTGCTAAAATATGTGTGAGCTCAGTGTTTCTGATTGTCATTAACGTAATTAGCATCTGAGTTCAATATTAAGTTTGGAAGAAGAAACTTAGGATTTGTAATTGGCATAGTATTAGCACAAATAGCACAAACAAAATTTCTTATTTAAAAAGGATCCCTCAGATTTTTTTAAATCACCAAACAACATATATATATATATACATACATACATACATACGTCTTTACTTCTATTATCTGCCTAACAAATTTTTGCAATAAAGCAATTAAAATTCTTTTTAACTGAATTCATTTTTCCTTCAAATATATGGAGTCCAATTTGTTGGATACATTAACAATCTTTTAGTAAATATATTAAATATAATGTAGGACAAAAACTGGTTGCCTTAGGAGTTAGGAAAGAAAAACCTAGCGCATAAAATATGATATTAAGAATCTTAATTGTGAATAAATATGTTAATATTTTGACGAAAAAGTAACATTAAACTTCAGTAGCTAATTTGTTCTGAAACTGTATAGATTTTTAATAAATAATAAGAATAAGAATATGGTCGGTGGTGCGGCCGTCATGCACACAGTAGTATTTTTGTGACCTCTAGAGTAGAGTCTAGATCCTCTCATTTTCTATTGTCTAATATTATTATTAACCATGTATTTCATATGTTATTAAATTATTAATATTATCTTTTTTCACATTCATTTTGGCTAGAATTAATGTGAAAGCGCGGGAAATTGACGGCAGTTGAACATTAGCATTATTCGACGTCGGCTGCTCTTTTTTTCACGTCAAAACGTAAAGCATAAGAATAGAATCTACTTGATAGTTTCTAACTACAACTCATGATTTATTTAATAGATATTGGATTCGATTTTAGTCGAATCATTTTTAGCAAGATGAGAATCTTAGTTCAAAATTCATACTGTTTCCTTTTAAAAAAAAAATTCAGTCGTGACCCTTGGGAATCGATACCATTTTCCGAAATATACAATTTTTTGTTTAAGAGTTCACACCTGAAAACTTATTTCAAATGTTACTGGAAGATCGAGAAGATCGATCTAAAACCGAAATAAAATTTTTTTAAGAAAATTGTGATTGTCGTCAATATGTTAGATAAATTTTTTTATCTTTATTTCTAAATATATTATTTATAATTATGTTTAACTTAATTTATAAAACTTAAATTACTTACATCTCTGCATAAAATATATATAGTATAATTTTTTCATGAGAGTGTAATATAATTCATCAAATTTATCAAATATGCTAGAAAATGTAGTCTTCCCCTCTTCGGCGAAATCATACAAGATACTATGTGTTCTAATTTTACATGTAGAAGTTAAATTCTACATCAGATTTTAGAACAACGTGATGTAAAACTTTAACAAAAATCATGATGAAAATAGTTGAGTAAATTTGGGTAAATGAATTTTAACCAATTTGGTCAAACAAATGTTTTTAGGAGAAAAGTTGGTCAACTAAATTATGAAAAGATACGTCGGTCGTTGTCTCTTTAAATCCCGAAAGCAACAGACAAAAATGCGGAAAGATATACAAACACTTGTAATTACCATGTTTGGTTTTTTTCTTAGTAAGAACTAAGAAGTTTATACACTTTTGACCCGTTATTTTCTTTTGAATCTTCAAAGCATGTTAAAATTGAATGCCGCCATTCTCTAACTGTTACTTAATTAGTTTAGTCGAAAAAGTATCTAAAGAAGACATCTGTTACAGTTACATTACACCATGATCACACTGTTTCATGTATTTCAGTTTTTGAATTGAAATGGCTACAGTTAAACTGGAGTAAATGAGTAGTCTTCAGATTCACCATCGTCAATGTTTTATTTAATCAGATACACTTGTTTTTCTTAAGAATTTTTACTACTTTTTGATTAGTCTACCACCAAAATAATTATTGGATATAATAATAGTTCTGAACATTTAAGGAATTCCAACCAGACAAAACTTTTTGCCTCACTAATTATTAAAGTATAAAAATATCTAAAAACGTTCGCCTCGGAATCGAGCCTATAACATTATAATTACGGGCATAGGTAGAACTATTAGCGTTTTGATTAAAATTTTGGCTTTTATAATTACTAAACACATCGGCGGTTTCAAGCAGTGCTTGAACAGTTTCTACTCAGAGCCGACTCTCGATGTGATTATTAATACACTCCTAATAGTAATACGCATATATAAACAACATAAGCAGTATTAGTTGAACAAACTATGATCACTAATGCTCACAAGAAACTAAACTAATCTCTTGATTGCTTCCTCATAAATTAACTGTTAGGCAATGCATGAAAATGGCATTGTGATCGACGACAAAGAAAATTTCAGGATGCTTAAAAGCCAATCTATGAAAGCTTTCCTCTGTGGCATGATACTCTGTTAGATCAGCTAAGTGGTGTATAAAAAAAAAGATGTGAGGGATTGTGTGTAGCACAAAAGTGTTGCATATGGTTTTCACGAAGCATTTCGTGCGTTTACCAATCATGTAGTTTCGCTATGTGAATTAAAACCAAAAGGTGCTATATATATATGTGTTTGCTTCAATGGTGAGAAATAATGAAAACTTCCTAAACTTGTGATTTGTATCAAAACATATACTATGAAAATAAATTTGATTATCCTGTTTCATCCTCTTAACTATTATGTCTAAATCAAGACCAAATCAACTTTTGGTTCATTTTAATTCTCGGTTTAACCGTGATTCAATCTTAATTAACTTTACCAGATCAACAAATTTTCTAAAATAATATTAGTATGTTGTACCACCAAAACGTATCATTTATAAAAAAGGACAATAATGAGTCAACCATTTCAAATTATATAAAAATTATGTACAAAATTTATATCATAAATTCCATGTTGCAAGATCAAATAAAGGGCTTAATTCATATACATCATAATTATAAACAGACTAATTTTGGATAGACAATTATATGCATATATATTATACCTTTTTGTATGTGCGAATGATGATACTGAAATAAGACTAGCTAATCTTGGTTGCAGAAAAATAAAGAATAACAGTAATGCAAAAACAAGTAGACTAAAAGTCTCCAAGATTGGAAATATACATATGTAGTTTGTAGATGTGTCTTATATGATTATAGCATATCTATCAAAGAATATAGTCAAAAATAAAATATTTTTTATTCTTCTGATGACTTGGTCGTTTAGTACTCATTTAACAAAAAATAATGTTGGTCGTTGCCTCGTTGCTACCACTCTCTCCAATCTCTATCAGCGTATGATTTTTATTTTGTTAATATTAACAGTGTATGTTGGTCCCGTTTGTACACAAGAGACAATAAATTACATTTAAACTATACGTAAGTTCAATTGCATGCCATATATTGTTTTCGTTACTAGACAAGTGATTGTTTTGCATGAATAAGTGTAGAAACTAGAAAGTCATATATTTAGGAATAATGTTTTCAAAATTATCTACATAATTGCAGGGTGTGAATGGTCAAGGTTGACTTGAGTCAGAATATGCATTTATCAGGTAGCTATTAATTGGATGTTTCTTACGCCTGAAGTCATCATTAGATCATGATATTCGTTAATTGCATATAAACATGACACATGGAAATACCTATAAACTATAACAAACCTATATAATATATAGTTTATGGTCCGTCTTTTGGTCCAATTGAGGCATTGACTTATTCACAACTTATTTGATGAGGCATATTTTATACGCATGCATATATGCATGTCAGAACCCATATCACAAAGATTCCGAAACACAAACTATTTTATTCTTATAAATAATATTATCTAACTTACCACTTCCTAACTGGATGATGTATATGCACTTGACAGGGAAACAATACATATCAGAAGCTTAATAATACAAAGGTGGCTTATTCCTTGGTGGATTGGTAAAACAACATGAAATTTAATTTGCTAGTAAAAAATTGCCATAGGTTTAAACTTTATGTCATATGCACTATTTAAAACAATATTTTAGTGATTTATGGTAGTATATACTAGTCCTCCTGTGTCTGTCTGATCTTCAAATCAAGGTAGGATAATTCACAAAGATTTTGAAGAGAATGGCATACAATTTTAAAAATTTTAATCTATGATATAGAAAGAAAACCATCACAGAAGTTTTGAAAAAAAATTGTAGTGATATGGACATCTGGTAGAAAAATAAAATACCAAATAGTCTCTCATATAATATAAAATGGTATTGATGAATGATGACAAAACCAATGGTTAAAAAAAGGAAATTGAATGATACCATTTTACATTCTATGAAGGACAATTTTGCTCCATGGGATATGAACAGTATAACATTAAATAAATTAATAGGAGAAAAAGTCTGGATCATTCAAATAGGTTTTAACGCATAGCAACAAGTGTATATTTTTCTGGTGGGTCTAGTCGAATATACTTCAGCATAGTCATAGATTTGAAAAGCTAAATAAAAGTCTCGTAAAGATAACAAGATAAGAAAGGGTAGAGCCGGTCATAGAGTATCTAAACCGATGATTGAAAACGGTTTAACCGGTTAATGTAGCCAAGCCATTATAGTACAGCTTTCGTTTTCGCTGACTTGACAAAATTAATCATTACCCAACCAAAACTCATACCAGTTATTTAAAAACAAAACGAAATTAACAATGGACCAATGGGTTTCGGTTGGGATACTAGCTTTAACCGGGAACCGGAAATTCCGGTGACTTCACCAACCCACAGTAACCAAGAAAAACAATTGTCTTCCCAATGCATCTGCCACGTGTAGAGACAGTACAGAAGTGCCACCACGTTTCAACTTTCTGCTGTTGAAAATGACTTTAATACCCTCCGTAATGACATTGATTTACTGTTCAAGGTAAACGCAGAATAGATAAAACGCCGTTTTAAAGGGTTGGCAGCGTTTGGTTGAACCACCTAACAACTACCACTTTCCTTCACACTTATAGTTGCCTTTTTTTTTGGGAATCTATTTCTTTTATTTATTAGGCATTTGGGTTTTAAATAATATAAATTTAAAGCTAATTGGTATAAAAAAAAAAAATATAAAGCTGACCGATAATGGAGTTGATTGTTTGCAAAGATATGTCCGTAGCTGTAGATTTTTACTTTAAATGTTTGATTGGTTACACAATAATGGAGTGGTTTCTTAAAAAGTAAAAATCACGTATTACTGATTTTAGGAAAAAACCAATTAAAAGGTACGTAGGTTGTTTTAGGATTTTAAAATTTTAAATTTTGATTAGATAAATACAGGTTTAAACACTTAAATAAAAGTAAAATTTCTGTTTTTTTATTATATACGTTAAGTCAACCGGCTTTAATATTACACTTTGTATAAAATTACGAATGTGTTTAAGAACAGTAAAAACAAGCAATGTTAGAAAAATGAAAGTGATATATAAGTACAAAATAAATATATAAGAGAAAAAACAAACAAAATAAACATAGTACAGAAAGATCATTATCCTAATCAAATTTCAATTATGATCACTTTAAACATTATGAATGACTTATTGGCTTAAACTTTTCACTAAAATATTCGTACGAAATCCTCAATTTTCTACATATATATATTTTTTAAAAACGTACAAGTAAAAATAGTACCTTTTTCCCATTAAAATTGATACCGAATCTTTTAAAATTTTGTTTCATTAAATGAAGCGTATAACTTCTTAAAAACAGTGATTTAAAATTCGAACCCAACCGCAACAATCGCAGCAAAAACGTTAAGAGCGGTTATTAAATACCTCATATACTACATATACGAAGTTGAGAAGAATTTGGGAAACTTCCCTATTTTTATGGAATTATAATTTTTTTTTATTATTATTATTAAGAAATGGCTTTTGTTATTTTAAAATTACGGTGGCCACTAAAGTATACACGTTTGGAGTATAAAACTATATATTATACTTTCCTAACAAATTTTTTTATTTTTCCGGTTTTCCAAGTTTCTTCCTCTCTTTGGATCCTCTTTTAGTATCTCTACAGTTTCTCTTTCCTCTCACGCCGGAAATATAACTGATTTCTCCGGCGAGTTTCCGTAGTTTTTCTCCGTTCCGTTTTGTAGCTTTCGTTCTCCGTTTACCCGTATCTTCCTCTGGTGGATAGTGTATGGTTGATTTTGAATGTTCGTTTTTTGACTCGGTTACGCGGCGATTCGGATCTCCGCGTTTGACTCGGTCCTTGGCTTGTTTCGTGGTGTTTTTGTAGAATGTGGTTTGATTTGTTTGCATGCCAAGCTTTGTATTGAATTCATTGTTCAAGATCGTGATCTAGGGTTTCGTTTTTGTTCGTTGCGTGTTGGTTGAGGAAGACGAAGAGGAACAGTATATAGATTACGGAATGCTATGGTGAGATGATTTTCCACCTTTGATTTCTTAGTTTCTGATCAATTTTGTTTCGTTGTAGAATTTTGTTGTTAACGATTTTGATGGATCAGATCTCTTACATTACTCGAATTTTATTGAGATTCCGCCGTTATTTTTCATTCAATTGGTTCTTCTATCTCATTTTTGCTTTGGAGTTTTATCGTCAATGGATGATAATCTCAATTACGACTTCTTAATATTTTTTTAATCGAACATGTGAGATTGAGATTTGAGGTTTGTCTACTGTTGAAATGGCGACGAATCTTAAGCGTAGAGGTCAAATGGTTTTGTGTTGTATAGGAAGCTGTTGATGGTTTCTGACTCGCGTTCTTCGAGGGTATTGAAATTAGAGAAGTTGTCATATTCTTTGACTTTGTAGGGTATTGGTCAAAGAGAGAAGGCCGTACCTGGAAGTGAAAATGCCTTTTGAAACTTCTTGGTGTTGACTGTTTCCATTTTCTATGTTCACTTTTATGGTTCTTAGCTTTTTGTGGAGTTAAAAATATTTTTGGAGTTAAAAATATTTTTGGAGTTATAAGTGTGAATGCTAGACCTATTGTGTATCTATGACTTTGGATATTTATATGCTACTATGTATACTTTTGTGTATGTTTAAGGAATGTTTGCTGACACTCGGCTTTGTCAGGCGGAAAGGAGGATCTATTTGTCCAAAGAAGCTAAGGATGGTTTAGAATATCTGAAACGTAAAAGGCTTCAAAAAATGAGATCAGATTCTGTCAATGAAACAGTAGGCTTTAGCACAATGGCTAGGAGTGGAGGTGATGCTTTGAGACCATCTTCAGCGTCATGTGGAATGAGATTAAGGGTTGCTAGTTCTAGTGACACAGTATTGAAAGTGAATGGTGCATCTACTGGTAATGGTAGCTTGTTAAAAGAAAAAGTGGAGAAGTTTGAGACAGATGATCTTAAATGGACCGAGAGGCTTCCAGAATGTCCTGTTTACAGACCAACAAAGGAGGAGTTTGATGATCCTTTGACTTATTTGCAGAAGATTTTCCCAGAAGCTTCAAAATATGGTAAAAAAAAAATCTCAATATGCTGTTAGAGTAGACCTGTTCTCCATAATTCATTGGCTGCATATGTTAGTTGAAGCCACTGATTGGTATTATGTTCAGTATTAGCTAACAAATGCATTAAATAGAAAGTTCATGTGAATTACAGTAGACCTATATCCCTTCATTGACGTTTAGTGTAATCAATCTCATTATCTATTTTTTGTCCAGTCTCTTATTCTGCCTCTGTATTTTGTAGGTATTTGCAAGATCATATCTCCTTTGACAGCAACAGTTCCTGCAGGGGCTGTGTTGATGAAAGAGAAATCAAATTTTAAGTTCACTACCAGAGTACAACCTCTTCGACTTGCTGAGTGGGATTCTGATGACAAAGTTACATTCTTCATGAGTGGAAGGTTTGTATTCAACCCTCCGGCACATAGCACTACATCTTTTCCTTAGAGTTTGTATTTGATTATTTGTAAACTATTCAGGACCTATACTTTTCGCGATTATGAGAAAATGGCGAACAAGGTATTTGCACGTAGATATTGCAGTGGTGGCTTTTTGCCCGACTCATTCATGGAGAAAGAATTCTGGAAGGAAATTGCATCTGGCAAGACTGAAACAGTTGAGTATGCGTGTGATGTAGATGGAAGCGCATTTTCATCTGCACCAGGTGACCCGCTAGGATGCAGCAAATGGAACTTGAATGTATTTATTTACTACAGTTTTTTTTTGGGTTAATCACATACTTGGTTATTTAAATTTGGTAGTTACATGTTTTTTTCCGTCTCTACTTTCAGAAAGTTTCAAGGTTACCAAAGTCTACCTTGCGCCTTCTTGAAACTACCATTCCAGTATGTGACTAATAGCACAGTTAAATATTGTCTTAAGATCACACAAGAAGTTTCTGTTCATCATCTGATAACTTGGATTTGCTTGTTTCAGGGGGTCACTGAACCCATGCTTTACATTGGAATGCTGTTTAGTATGTTTGCCTGGCATGTTGAGGACCACTATCTGTACAGGTAACAACAGTTAAACGAATTTTGGTTCAATATACCGTTACTATTTGTACAGGTAACAATAGTTAAACGAAGTAACTTAACTTCTTCTTTTTTTTTTTTCTTGCCTTCTTTCTCAAAACAGCATTAACTATCAACATTGTGGAGCATCAAAAACTTGGTATGGAATTCCAGGTTCTGCAGCTCTAAATTTTGAAAAGGTGGTTAGAGAGCGTGTATACAATGATGATATTCTGTCAACGAATGGCGAAGATGGAGCTTTTGATGTGCTTCTAGGGAAGACAACTATATTCCCACCAAAGATTCTGTTGGATCAAAATGTGCCCGTGTACAAGGCAGTACAAAAACCTGGAGAGTTTGTTGTCACATTCCCTAGGGCTTATCATGCTGGTTTCAGCCACGGTAAAAACATATATTTTTTTTTTCCTGAATCTATATTTTAATTGGTCAAGAGTTTTGATATTGCATTTTACTGAAAATGTGGTTTGTGTTTGAAATTTTTTGTAGGTTTTAATTGTGGTGAGGCAGTGAACTTTGCGATGGGTGAATGGTTTCCTTTTGGTGCTATTGCCAGTTGCCGGTATGCTCATCTTAACAGAGTGCCAGTACTTCCTCATGAAGAATTGATTTGTAAAGAAGCAATGCTTTTAAACTCAAGTCCCAAATCCGAGAATTTGGATCTTACACCTACGGAATTGTCAGGACAACGAAGCATCAAGACTGCATTTGTGCACTTGATTCGTTTTCTTCATCTGGCTCGATGGTCTCTAATGAAGTCAAGATTATGCACTGGAATCGTTTCAAATACATATGGAACCATTGTCTGCAGTATGTGTAAGCGGGATTGCTATTTGGCATTTATAAATTGCGATTGTTACTCGCATCCTGTCTGTCTCCGTCATGGTAAACCTCTTTTTCTGTTATTTCCATCTTATACATATCCTTCATTTTTGTTTTCTAATTGAAGGTGTTATCATTGTCTAGATATTAAAAAGCTTGACCTTCCATGCGGGTCAACACGTACTCTTTTCTTGAGGGATAACATTGAAGTTCTGGAAGCTGCTGCAAATAAGTTTGAGAAAGAAGATGGAATATCAGATTTGACTACAGCTGATGAAGATTTATATACGTATCCATCGTCAATCACACTTCCAGCTTGGAGAGAAGACGGATATACACCGTATTCCACTATATACTTTGAATTCAATACCGAGTTAGAGATGACATCTGACGACCCGTTGCAATCTGGAAACCCCGTCATGAGCTGTGAAGCAAATGCTTCATGTATCTCCTCAGTTGCTGATGATTATGAATGCTCTGATTACGTAAGTTTCTTCTTACCGCAAGAAACTTTCATCAACCGTCTCTTTATCCTAATAGTCGGTTTATGTTATCTTGAAAAACAGGTAAATAGACGAGTTAACTGTAGCAGCAGTAGTGATTCCAAAGTCTCAGAAGAAGTAGGATGCAGCCGTAACAAAAAAACTCGATTTTTCCCTGCGGTTCAAGATGAACAATTAGTCACAGATCAGGAAAGTGACGGTTCTGATTCCGAAAGTTTCAGAGTCAAACGCCGTTCTTCGTTGAAGTTTGAGAACCGAACAATTGTTCTCGACACAAGAGATTCAGATCATCATCAGGTATACTGTTCAAGCCACATAAGTGTTCACTCTCTTATTTTACGGACTATATTCATATTATATTATTCAACCTTGAGATTTTTATCTGTGTTATTAGGAATATAAAAGGCTGAAGAAATCGCATCATCACGAAGGAAGATATAATAGTAGCAGTAGTATAATTAGTAAGCAAGAAGAAGAAGAAGAGGAAGAAGAAGAAGAAGAAGTGTTAGTAAATTTAAAAACTGATGAGCAAAGTGGTGTGAAGAAGTTGAAGATTGAGAATCATTTTGGTGGCTTTAAACGTCTGAAAGTGAAAGGGCTAATAAAGCCGTAACGTGACAGCTTCATTCAAATTTCCTCCTAACTACAATTCTTTTTATAAAATGGCTGATCTAACAATACAGGGCAAAAAGTATCTGATTTGATTATTATGATTTTTTAAAATCATGGGAGAAAGAAGAAGCAACAGACAAAAGAAGGGAAAAAGCAATTAACCAGCCAAGCCGAACCAACACTATTTGTTTCTTTTTAGGATTTTACCAAATCTTTGATTCTTTTGTGTACAACTTTGTACACACAACTTTAACCTGTTCTTGTTTCTTCTTCTTTTGCTCTTATGATGTAAATCTCTGAGTTTTCTTCTTCTATTACTATGTCAAAAAAAAAAAAAAAAGTTTATTTATTTTTTTTCTAAAGGCTGCTTTTGTTGATGATGATTCATTAGGAAATTGCTTAGAGATCTCTGTAAATCGGATTGAGGAGATAAAGAACGACATCAACCGTTTTGGATTAATATTTAATAGTGTTGCCAAACGTCTCATCACGAGTTATTCGCAATAATGTTTTTTCTAGGAGAAAATAATTGAGATATAATGTAAAATTAACTAATTGATTACATGTATAAATTTTTGGTTGTTCTTTTTTCAACAATATTACAACGAAAAGGATTGCGTATTTTCATTTATTTTTATTTCACACATTTTATAACAATATAAGCATTATATAAATAAAAGAAATTTAAAAAAATTAAGATGAAAGAGTGGACAGAAACATATTGATTATGAATGTATGCAAGTTTCCTTATTTTTATTTTCTAATTAAATGGATAAAAATAGAGTTAAAAAAAAAAAAAACTATTGTAAAAATACTAAAACCTACTTGCCATTCAAAGGTATTATCTTTCACATGGTTGCATTTTTGGTATTCAAGATCCTATCTATACAATAAAATCTTATGTGGGCTTTGTCTTCACAATTTTAAATGTATTTAGGCTGGGCCGAAAATAGACTCTTAACTTAAGAGAAGGGAGAAAAGAAGTTAATATGCATTTCAAGTTTTCCTATTACCTATTGTATTTTGGGCCTATAGTTAAAGGCCCAATTATTTGGTTAGTCCAATTCAGAGTTTCTTCATCGATTTCTCACAAAACCAAAAACCACACAAAGGTTTGGGGTTTAACATAGGTTACACAGTTTCCACCATTTCTCTGAAGAAGACGAAGCTTCCTTCACTCACTTCATCTCTGTAAGTTACTCTTTGAAATCTCCAGAACTCATTTCTCCAATCACCAAAATGCGTCGAAGCTTCTCTATTTTGAATCTACACAAATGGCTCAAACCTTCTTCAGCTTTAACCAACGTTTACTACTTCACTCCTAACCCTAACGGCTCTACAAATCTCCGATATCTCTCATACTTGTCTCCTCAACGACGACAACAACAACAACAATCATCATCAGATCCAGATGATCCATCAAATCTTTTAAAAGAAGATGGAGTTTCACTTTGTTCTCAGATGTGGCTTGAGAATTTCAAAGAACCTGACAAAACTGCAACAAATCTAACTTCATACCTTAGAAGATTCGAGCTTTGGGTATTAGCTTATCAAAAAGTTTGTTGTGATGAATTAGGTGCTTATGTTCCTCGTAGCTCAATTCAAAGATCAGCTTTAGAGAATTTATTAGCTTTAAGAAACTCTGTTCTTGATGATCGTTTTAAATGGGGAGCTCGTTTGGATTTTTATATCAAATCTCCTAGAGATAAAACTGAGTATGAGTCTTTATCAAAGAGGAAGATTAAAGCTATTTTGACTACTACTCAACCTACTCCATTTCAAGATAGGATTGTTCAAGAGGTTTTGTTGATGATTTTGGAACCTATTTATGAATCTCGGTTTTCTCACAAGTCTTTTGCCTTTAGGCCTGGGAGAACCGCGCATACGGTTTTGAGAGTTATTCGGAGAAATTTCGCGGGCTATTTGTGGTATGTTAAAGGTGATTTGAGTGTTGTTTTGGATGGAATGAAAGTTGGTTTTGTGATTAGTTCTTTAATGAGAGATGTTAGAGATAAGAAAGTTATTGATTTGATTAAGTCTGCTTTGGTTACGCCTGTTGTTACGAGTAAGGTTGAAGATGAGGGTAAGAAGAAGACTACAAAGAGAAAATATCAGAAGAAACGGGTTTTGGCTGATGATGAGCCTAAGCCTGATCCTTATTGGTTAGAGACGTTCTTCGGTTTTGCTCCTGAAGAAGCTGGGAAGTCTCCTCAATGGGGACATTGCGGGATTCTTAGTCCTCTTTTGGTTAATGTATGTCTTGATGAGCTCGATCGTTGGATGGAATCGAAAGTGAAAGATTTTTACCGTCCTTCTAAAAGCGATGTTATATGGAATAACCCAGAAGGAGAAGCGGATCAAGGAAACACTTCCTGGCCAGAATTTGTTCCTACGAGTGGTCCTGATAAAACGAGGAAAATGGATTATGTGAGATATGGAGGTCATATCTTGATTGGAGTCCGTGGACCTCGAGCTGATGCTGCAACGTTAAGGAAAGAGCTAATTGAGTTTGTTGATCAGAAGTATATGCTTAGACTCGACAACGAGAATCTCCCCATTGAACATATAACCAAAGGTATAATGTTTCTTGATCATGTTTTGTGTCGCCGAGTTGTTTATCCGACTTTGAGGTATACTGCAACCGGCGGAAAGATTATAAGCGAAAAAGGTGTGGGAACGCTTTTGTCCGTTACAGCGAGTTTGAAACAATGCATCAAACAGTTTCGAAAGCTGAACTTTATAAAAGGAGATCGGGATCCGGATCCACAACCTTGTTTTAGAATGTTCCATGCGACTCAAGCTCATACGAACAATCAGATGAATAAGTTTTTGACTACAGTTGCTGAGTGGTATCGGTTTGCAGATAACCGGAAAAAGATTGTGAATTTTTGCTCTTATATTATCCGTGGTTCTCTGGCTAAGCTTTATGCTGCAAAATATAAGCTTAGATCACGAGCGAAAGTGTACAAGATTGGTGCCCGGAATCTGAGTCGTCCTTTGAAGGAGAAGAAAGGTCAATCACCAGAGTATCACAATCTCTTGAGTATGGGTCTTGCTGAATCGGTTGATGGTCTTGTTTATACAAGAATGTCTCTGGTCCCAGAAACCGATTACTCGCCATTTCCGGGTAATTGGAGGCCCGAGCACGAGAAGTTTTTGATTGAGTACTTAACTCTCGATGAACCAAAAACCTTAGAAGAGCAAAAGAGGTTTATTAGAGAGAAGGGACTTGTTTCGCCTCAAGATTACACATCAATGTTGGTTTGGAACTATAAGAGAAATGCAATTCCAATGGATCAGGTTTCAATTCTAAAGGATCAACCTTTCTTGTTGGGATCTTCAAGTAACTACAACCGCAACAATCATGATGATGAGAAGAATAAGGAAGAAGATGAAGATAGTGAAGATGGGATTCACATTGCACGCATGTAAGAAAACTTAAACTGTTTAACTCTACTCGTCACATCGAGCTTGGACAATGTCGTATTAGCTATGTTCTATCCTCTTTGTTTCGGTTTTGTTTGGTGTCAGTTTCAGAAAGATTTCGGTTTATGTAAAGCTTCTGTAATCTGTAATTATGCAGATAACTCTTAATTCAAGGTTTTGAAAAGGCTTAAGACCGCTGCTTCTACAGTGAGCAAGCCGATTACTCTTAAGGTAACAACATTAATATTATTTATCGTTTAATCCAATGTGTTAATACACTTGTAGTAATCTCATATCAACATAATTGTAAAAGCTAAATGAACCTGAACCATCTGAAACAAAAGCATTTTGTTTTTGTAAATGGAGATTTCTGAGGCTTTTTTTTTCTTTAATGTGAATCCAGTTTTGCAAGTGAGCGTGCATCCATTGCAGCACTCATAAGCATGGTAGTCACGCGATTTAACTCAACCTAAAGATTGGTTTAAGGGATGAGTAGCATCTGTTTAAAGCTCGAGGCAATCGCCATATTCATTCTCCTTGGGAATCTTGTCGTTTTCATTGCAGCGTTTTTCGTGGATGCAACAACCAATCCTTCGAGACTTTTTGTGGTTTGGCTCTGTGGATTCACTTGACACAGGAATCGTAATTGAATTTCGTTTTTTTTTTTAGCTGCAGCTTTATTGCAAGATTCTTGAATCAGAGATTGTGCAGTTGCGAAACCCTCTAAAAGGAGAAAGAACATAACAAGGTAAAGCAAGAATTTCATGTTTGTTCCTCTTAACGTTGTCTTTGGTGGAAGCAGAGGATTAATGAGAATCAATCAATGAAGAGTTTGAAAATTTTGTGATCCAATTTATAGTGAAATGAAATGAGAATGAGAGTGATAGCAAATACAACGGCATTTTTTTGAGGGCTCATGTCACACTTGACCACTCCGCTGTTGCTTCTTTTTTTTTTTTTTTTCGTTTTCAACTTCTAGTTTACATCACTTTCCATACCTCAAAGGCTCAAACACGTAAAAAAGTAGATATTCTCTGGATGAAATACAGAAAAAAAGAATAATTGTACTTAGATGATATATAGACGATTAAATCAACTTTTAAAAAGCAAAAATGTCATTAATAGTGTAAAACGTGTCGATTGAACAAAGAATTCAAAAATATGTCAGACTTTTTTTTAAAAAAGTGATATTATGCTCAAATTTCTCAAATCCCACCCCCCTAACTTTTTATATCTTCAAAGATTTAAGTTTTCTAATCATTACTCATATTTATACTTTCAAATTCAATAAAAAATAAAAACATGTGATAACAAACTGGTAAATAATTCATTACTAAAGTAAACTATACTAATCTTTAATTATTAAATAAATAATCTCTCCAGAATTTTCTCATATTTTTATTGATGATTCATATTTCTAAACAGTTTTATATGAAGCATAATTATTTATTATATATATATATAATCTTTGAATATTTATTTCTGAAATACATTTTTGGGTTTCTAATTCATATATGTAAATGTTGCTAGGAAAACAAAACCATATATGTAAAGTAAATATTTATTTCGATAATGATAAATGACTCTTTACATTACAATACATGTTTAAATAAAAATCAAACCATGTTAGTAAAAGCCAAAGGAATCAAAATCTTATGAAACAACAAATCGCTCTCGTTTGCAATCGGATTTGGTTGCTTTATATCTTTGAATCCCTTATCGCAAGTGACCGATGCATCCAAAGCAGCACTTAGATAAATGTTAGCACTACTGTAATCTCTCGATTTAACACTTGATAATGTTTCGTTAAAATCATCTACTGCATCGGTAAATACCTCGACGCAATCACGTAAGGCTGCTTCAATAGGTTTGGTTAATTTCTTGACCTTAAGCATCTGTTGAGCAATTCCTACCACCTTTGTATTTTTCCACGCAGCAGTTTTTGTTGATGCTATAAGCAAACCTACGAGAGTTGTCGCAGATTTGCTCTCTGGATCTTGTTCAAGAGATTGGACGCAAAAATCGTATTTTAAATTTGGGTCACTAGCTGCAGCTTTCTTACAAGAATTTTGAATGAGAGTTTGTGCTGTTGCAAAACTGGTTAAGAAAAGAGAGAAGATAACAAATGAAATGAAGAACTTCATTTTTTTTTCTTTCTTTGGGAAGAGTTAGAGAGAAGGAGAATTCAATTGATGAAGAAAATATTCACTTTGTGATTCAATTTATAGTAGAAATAATGAAAAAAAAACGGATTTTAGAGTAAGAGTATTTCCTTACATAACGTAACGGCTTTGTCATAGTTACCTAATTGTTCGATTTAAGAGTTTACCATTGAATCTTGGGGTCTTTTTTACAAAGGAAAATAATATATTTCAGTATTAATAATCGTAACATGTAAATTTGTAAGGTTTATATCTTAAATTATCAGTTTATTTGTTTGACATTGGTCAACATGCGGTATTTACTTTCCATAAACGCACGCAATATTTAGTCAACTTGTTTTAATGTGTTTCCAAATTCCAAATCAAAGATATTATCTTTATGTCATTTTCATCAACATTTTCTTTAAAAATCAAAGATATATATCTTTTACCATTTATTTCTTAAATCATCTACTTAATTTTGTTTTTATTGGTCAACATGCAATATTTCTTTCCCATATTTGCAACGTTAAACTTAGTCGACCTTTTTTAGTGTTTCCAAATGCCATTTTCATTAACATTTCTAAATTTATATTTGTGGCCAACAATTTATCTTAATAAATAAAATAACCCTATATTTGGTTAATTGTGTTGTTTGGTTTTGTAATATGGGAAGATAGATAGTTAGATAACAATGTCAATGCATCATATTTGTAAAATCTGTTGGGATTAAAATCATCAGAAACAAAACATCGTTAACTTTTTTAAACGGAGATTAATTTGAGACATTATATTTTTTCTTTGAACCCCTGTTGGCAATTGATTGGTGCAATCTCTTCAGCACTTTTTGTCGTTTACATTTATTACTTTATTACAAATTATGAGAATTATCACAAAGATTAATCTTCCACGAACAATTTTTTCCGATCCTTATTAGATTCAGATCCACTGCAGATAATATTTTGTTCTCCATGATCTTGATAGATATCACTTTCTTCTCTGCGTAGAATCACGGCGAACGACGCTAATTATACATTATTCAAAATCTCCTGTAAATTTGTTTCCATTAATCTGCAAATTTGTTAATAAATCGCAATACTGGGACTCGAACTCCAGATTTTATAAAGACGTTTGATCAAACCACTGGGCACTTAAAACCACATTAGCTATTTTGTAAATTTGTAATCACGCGACTTAGAACCACATTAGCTATTTTGTAATCACGCGACTTAATAATCCTTAGAGCTTTGGTTATATTATAACATCCCAACTATATTTCAGTCATTCAGTGTAAGAAGTAAAATAATGCGTTTCTATAATATTCTTTATCGAATTGTATTTTTTTTGTTCATCTTCCTCTTTGGATGAGGCTCCGAGCCGAGAACATCATCATCAAAAAAAAAAAAGACTCTTTAAGGTCTCTCAATAACATAATATTAATATTTGCAGTTTAATTTAATTATATAGTTAGATTTTAAATACACAAAAATATAAACCAATCACAAAAAAAAAGCAGAACGATCTACTGTATAAAGAAGTTTTTCATGAAGAATCGGATTCTTACTTTGAATCGATCACCAAATGCGAACTTCACCGCTTCATATTTTACTTTCTAGTGAACCCACGACTGCTTGGTATAAGTATCGAATGCTTTCGTTTCTGATGTTTGAGCTTCTCTTAGTCTTTGGGAGAAGCTGAGGCGATGGTGTTTGGATCATTTCTTCAAAGAAGCGTTTTTCTAGAAGAAGACACGTGTCACTCTCTCCATTACTGACGTGTCACTCCAACTAGGTACCGAATGAGCTCTCCTATATCTATAGTATATACTTTTTGGGAAATTCTATGTTACCGAAATTTTCATTCTTATATAAAACTAAAATAATGAACTCATTTCAAAGAAAAATATTTCGTTAGTAAATTGGGGAGAAGTTTAAATTTCATTTTCTATTAGATCATTAGTCTCTAAAAATATTGTTTGGAGCCTTAATCGTATAATTTAGCAGAATCACAATTTTTGTATTTGATTTCTATCATTTTAATAGATTTTTTTTTTTTTGCGGATCCTAATTAAATATGATATTCCTGGCAACATTATCAAATATAAAAATTAAGTACTATGTTATTTTTTTTGTTGGTCAACAAAAAAGTATGTTAAATACAATTGTTTTTTGTATAATGTTTTCTTCTATCTGTATATACTTTCTTGTAATATCAAAAAAATATATATATTATGCTTTGTTGTGATCTATTCTGGTGTGTTATGGTGTGCCTTAACACATCTATATATAATTTATACATAACAATTTGATTTTTAATGAAAAAATTACACATCCCATATTGAATATACCAACCTATAACACATAGTTTTACTTATAACACACAGCTTTTAAAACACACATATACACCAACCAAACATTTGTTCTTCTTAATTTCTCATTTCTCCTCGCAAATAGAAAACAGAAAATATCGTTACTTTGTTTTTCTTTCTTACACATCAAGATTATTGAAGTGGTCGCACCTACGTCTCACTTCTCCTTCTTTATCACCCTTAACACCAACCGTACCAAGTTTCTCCATAGCACGTGCGAAATCCTTAAAGAATGCTGTCTCATTAGTTGCATATAGATCCACAAATGGTTTCGTGCTATTGTCTTTAATAAGGATATGGTCAGAAGCTAAAAGCCCTAGTCCTCTCTTTAGGTTCTTGAAGTACATGTTGTCAAATTTGCCTGGAGTCATAACATCGTTAAACGCCGCAATTGTGTCATCCACTGTGTGGTTTTTGCAAAGATCTCTGAGAGCCGATGCGAATCTCGGGTTGATTTCTTTATCAGCTCGTGATCCATAGAGTCTGTCAGAAAACTCTTTACAATGAGAGAATCCAATTGTGTGAGCTCCGCTTAATGCTACCATCTCACGAAGACTAAATCCATTTTTCTTGAAGATTCCATGAATGTCATGAACTGATTGGTTTGCCATCGGGACATTTCCTCTGACTTTATGAGCTTTGGATTCTAATCCATCTTTACGACCAAGTTTTACGTCGAAGTAAGGTCCTCCTACCATTGTGACAAGGTCACGTGTAGCTTGTGCTAAGATATCAGCACAAGAGACTACACCAGGACATGACAACTCAAGAGCTGTCTTGATCCGAGTGACAATGTCAAAAGCATCTCCTGGAAGAGAATCATTGAGATCATCATCACGTTCTGCTTTGTTAAACGAGTTGGTCGCTATCAAGACAGATCCATCACAACCTTCGAGGAAACAATCATGGAAGAAGAGACGAAGTGTTCCGGCCGCAGTTGTTGGTTGTTGAAGCTGTTTGGCTGTAACGGTTTCACGTACGATTTTGTTGAAATCAGGACATGTTTTTTGGTAATAGTCCGTTCTCAAGATAGCAACATCAGCTGATGCAACAACTACGAGAAAGAAAAGGAGAATGAAGGGTTTAGGATCGCAAGAGAATCGCATATTCGACATCGAATAACAAACAATGGGGATTGGATTTAGAAGAGATGTCTACAAGGTAGACTTCTCTAGGTTTTTATCGTCGTCGAAAGCTATAAGAAACAAAGAAAAAGAAAAGGTTGCGACTATTTCATGGCTTAGGAGGTTACTAAGAAGAGGCTACGCAAAAGATGGTTTTTATGTATGTGTGGTTGTTTTCCGTTTATTATTTTCTATTTTTGGAACTTATCTATTTTTTTGTATGGTTTTGGTTGCTTCAAACTTGTTTCTTATTTTTTTTTTTTTTGGTATATATAAATACTGGTGTAAAAAAGGAATAAAGGAAAATTTTGGCTGTTTATTATAGATCCTATATAATATATATTATAATTTCACAACTTAGATTTCCCTTTTATAAAATAAAATTGTGAAAAAATTCATTTCAAAGTTGTCCCTTGTTTTATTGCCTAGTACCCTTAGCAGATAATGTGAAACATGTAATTAGATCAATGTGAAGTACAATGTTAATCAAGAACATTCCCTTAACAACATCGAACTTCTAACATGCTCTAAGTAGTTCATATTATCCTAGAGAAGTTCTTCAGCAAATGGTCGATTAGCACAGACTAAATGGAGACGAGTTTTTTTTTTTTTTTTTTTTTTTGGTATAGAGAAATAGGTGTTGTTGACCTTGTTCAGTAGAGACGAGTTATTTTTTTTTAATCTCAAACACACAAAGCTCTTCTAAACCTAGAAAAATAATTCCACATGAAGAATCACGCAAGCTCATGAACCGATTCAATATTATTGGTGATTTGGTCGACTTTAATATTTTCTGCGCAGTCACGTCAACTTCAATTGTGTTTTGAGTTTTCTTAAACTCCTAATATTCTATAATTTGTGAGTGTTTCAGACTTCTTTTGGCATAGTGTATCTCTGTTTTGCCTGTTTTTTTCCTTTGTAACCTACATTTTCGTTTAATGCGTATTTTTGGTCAATTTTTTTTTTTAAAAAATATTTTTGTCTGTCCTAAAAATTTAACCATTTTCTATTTTTAAAAGTACTACAACCAGAACGCTGTCTTCCGTAATTGTGATTAATATTTTAAATCTGGTTTAGTTGATATGTGATTTTTTGTAACGCAGAAATTGAGATTAAAATTCTATATTAATTTTAAATTTCGAAAATGCTATATTTGGTCATTTTAAACATTAACAATAAGAACTGATGTTATTGAATCAAAAAGTTTAGACTAAACTGTTCAGTGTTATTGAACCAAATCAGGACTAGTTGTATGTAATAGGTTTTAGGGGTGAGAAAGAATAAAATACTGCCAAAAGTGTAAAGATTGAAATTGAAGACACCCAAAAAATTAATACAAGCGACAAGAGGGCATGGATGAGTAAATAGATAAAACTAAAGTAGACAACAAAATAAATTGATTATTTGTTTATTTATTTATTTTACATTTAAAGATAAAATAAAAAGATTTGTTATTTCTGATTTTATTTTCCAACGAGTGTGTTTATATGAGATTATAAACATCCTTTTCGTAACAACTATCGCATAACCCTAACCCTAACTCTCTCTTACTGCAGAATTGAAGAAGAGCGATACGATCGTAACCAGGGAGCTCGATTTCTCCCCTCTGATTTCAATGGATTCTGAAGAGAACGATCTCTTTGAGACGGCATCGCAGCCGGATACGGTTGCCGACGCATATACCTTTTTGGAATTCAATACTGAAGGTGATTCGGAGTTCGATTACCCAGAGTTTCGATCACCAACGGCATGGCCAACACCGTCTGATTCTATCTCTATCGCTGACGAATCCGATCGTGGTGGTGGAGGAGCTGCCGCGGATCATCATTCCGAGGCTTCATCACCTTCTTCCCTTTCTGCTGGTGCCGGGAATGGTGCTAAAGTGGGACGTGGTGGAGTTGGTGTAAGTAGTACTAGTCAGGTTGATTCATTGGCTGCTGGTATTGAGAATTTGAACTTTGAGGAGACTGGTGATGATAATGATGGTTTTGATTATGGTAAGAATGATTTCACTGAGCATGCTTGTAAGTATTGTGGTATCTCGAATCCAGCTTGTGTGGTTAGGTGTAATGTGGCTTCCTGTAGAAAGTGGTTCTGCAATTCAAGGGGAAACACCTCTGGCTCGCATATCGTGAATCACTTGGTTAGTAAATCGTCACTGTTATCTGTTTTTTTTTTTTGGTTTACCATTGTTATGCTATAGTATTGGTTTTCTAAATCTTGGGTTATGAGGAATTGCACCTCTTTAAGATTCTAAATGGGTTTTCTTCTGTTGGTTGCTTTTTAGGTTCGAGCAAAGCACAAGGAAGTTTGTCTTCACAGAGACAGTCCGCTAGGGGAAACTATTTTGGAATGCTATAACTGTGGATGCCGAAATGTCTTTCTTCTCGGTTTCATCTCAGCAAAGACAGACAGTGTTGTAGTTCTGCTCTGTAGAGATCCTTGTTTAAATGTAAACGCCCTGAAGGATATGAACTGGGACCTAAGTCAGTGGTGTCCCTTGATTGACGATAGGTGTTTCCTCCCCTGGCTTGTTAAGGTTATTTTCTATCTTTGCCTTTTCTTTTCTTACAAAGACATTTTTATGGGAAAGCTATTATTAATTCTTGTTTTACAGGTCCCATCAGAGCAGGAACAGCTGAGGGCGCGCCAAATAAGTGCACAGCAAATAAATAAGATAGAGGAATTATGGAAGACAAATCCGGATGCTACTCTTGAAGACCTTGAAAAACCTGGTGTAGATGATGAACCTCAGCCTGTTCAACCTAAGTATGAAGATGCCTATCAGGTATAGATTTTTTCAGCCTTTTATGAAATAAAAACAAGAAATTCTCTGTTCAATCTGTTAACTCATCATGCCAGTTTACTGGACGAGGTCACTGGTAGTATTATGTATTTACACTTATTCTGATTGGCAGTATCAAAATGTGTTTGCACCGCTAATTAAGCTTGAAGCAGACTATGACAAGGTGTGTATTTAGTAATTCATTTTTATGATTATTTTTTACGTCCCTTTTACACTTGTTCAGTTTTGGCTTATTATCTTGATTGTGCTGTAGATGATGAAAGAGTCTCAAAGCAAGGAAAATCTCACAGTTCGGTGGGATATTGGTCTTAACAAGAAGCGCGTTGCATACTTCATCTTCCCGAAGGTGGTTGAAACGTAGTGGTTGCTAATAAGACTTGATTAGAACATTGCCCGATTTAAACTTTTGATGCAGGAGGAAAATGAAATACGATTGGTACCGGGTGATGAATTGCATCTGCGCTACTCGGGAGATGCTGCTCATCCAGCCTGGCAATCAGTTGGACATGTGGTATACCTCTTTCTTGGTTGTAATATGATTTCACAATATTTGTTCTGTTAGCAGGGTGAATCCTGTTGTTGAGAATGTTTAGGTCCTTACCTAAATTTTCAAAAAAATATCTCCAGATCAAGCTAACTGCACAAGAGGAGGTTGCTCTTGAACTCCGAGCTAATCAGGTGAGTTTAATTTCATTGTTAGCCTTGCTTTTGACATTGAATTGTGGAGATATGTTAAACCTTACGTAATTGTGTGTAGGGAGTTCCAATTGACGTGAACCATGGATTCAGTGTTGATTTTGTTTGGAAAAGTACAAGTTTTGATCGAATGCAGGGAGCAATGAAGAATTTTGCTGTGGATGAAACAAGTGTGAGTGGGTAAGTCAGTCAACGGAAAGCCTAGTTCCTTCTTTGTGCATTTATCTTTGTTACTGCATGCTAATTAGCCACTGAGTTACTATGTTTCTATTCTTTGAAGTTATATTTACCATCAGTTATTGGGACATGAAGTTGAGGCCCAGATGGTTCGTAACACACTACCTCGACGTTTTGGGGTACCTGGTCTTCCAGAACTGAATGCATCTCAGGTAATAGCTTTCAGCTTATCAAGTTCACAAAGAATGTTTGTTGTAACTTCTTGGAAGAATTTTTTTGTTCCCATATGCCTTGTTAATATAGTGACAAATTATTCTTTATCTATAGAACGGATTTCTAACAGGTTATCCTTGAGCAGGTTAATGCAGTGAAGAGTGTTCTTCAGAGGCCCATCAGCTTGATCCAAGGTCCACCTGGCACAGGGAAAACTGTGACATCTGCAGCAATTGTGTATCACATGGCAAAACAGGGCCAGGGACAGGTAAAGCTGATTGTTATTGATCCCCTCAAGATGCTTTTTGTGAGTTGACTACCAGAGTTTTTATTATTATTGCCCGACAGGTTCTCGTTTGTGCCCCAAGTAATGTTGCTGTAGACCAACTAGCTGAAAAAATTAGTGCTACTGGTTTAAAGGTAAACATTTGAACCTCTAGTGTCTAGTATTTCTTTTAATTTTTTTTCCGCTAGACCGCTGTACACCTATTTAATATTCATTTTAGAGATTTTACCCATCAAGTTTAGTTTATTGCTTCTTTTAAAACTTTCTCCTACTCTGATGCCAGGTTGTTCGCCTTTGTGCAAAATCAAGGGAGGCTGTAAGTTCTCCTATAGAGCATTTGACCCTTCACTACCAGGTTTGTTGACAGAGTCGCACGCATTTAACTTTCTGATTCAGTCTCTCCCCTTTGTTTTTCCTTCTTTGAAGATATATCATATGAATGGTTGCTTTCAGGTACGACATCTTGACACATCTGAGAAGAGCGAACTGCATAAGCTACAGCAGTTGAAAGATGAACAAGGTCCCACATTTACAGCTAGTTATCTGTAGTTGACATTTTTTAATCTTCATTTACATTTTTACTTCCAATTTCTTGTAACTGATCTGTTGAAGTTTCTGTTTGCATCCCGTGACAGTTGAAGTGTCCATATCTTTTACTCTCTTTGCTTTTTGGTTTTTGTTGTCATTAGGTGAGCTGTCTAGCAGTGATGAAAAGAAATACAAAAATTTGAAGAGAGCAACAGAACGTGAGATAACCCAGAGTGCTGATGTCATCTGCTGCACGTGTGTTGGTGCTGCTGATCTTCGGTTGTCAAACTTTAGATTTAGACAGGTTAACATGATTTACTTGATTTGGAGCATCTCTAAATGTACGAAAGCTTATATGCCATTCCTCTCTGATAGGTACTTATTGATGAGTCTACTCAAGCAACAGAACCTGAGTGTCTTATCCCTCTGGTCCTTGGGGTAAAACAGGTATTAGAGTTCTCAGTGAACTGACTTTTTTTTTTTTTTTTTTTGCTATTGATTGCTTACAATAGTGTTTTTCTCTAGGTTGTTCTTGTTGGTGATCATTGTCAGCTTGGCCCTGTCATTATGTGCAAGAAAGCAGCTCGTGCTGGCTTGGCACAGTCTCTCTTTGAACGCCTTGTGCTTCTTGGTATTAAACCAATCAGATTGCAGGTACTATTTTAACCACTCTGCTCTAGCGTAGCAGATTTCACCACTAAAATGAAAATTTGTTTGATAACATTCTCATTTTCTTAAAGAAATTTATGTAAAATTTTCTGATCATTATTCTTTATTCTGGTTCTGCTTCACAAGGAATAAGGAAGATAGTTCCTTATACCTCCCCTTTCACTATGTATAGGACTATCGACTTAATGCTGTTATATCATATTCTTGATTTCAGGTTCAATATCGTATGCATCCAGCTTTGTCCGAGTTTCCATCCAACAGCTTCTATGAAGGAACACTACAGAATGGAGTCACAATTATTGAAAGGCAGACAACAGGGATTGATTTCCCGTGGCCGGTACCTAACCGGCCCATGTTTTTCCATGTCCAGGTATCAAACTTCACTATGGAATTAGTTTATTACATTTATGATTTATCAGATCCCTTGGCCTAGCAACCACCGTCATATACCCACTCAAAGCAAGTTCAATCTTAGTTTTCTTGTCTCTCGTCTTTTAATTTGTAGCTGGGACAAGAGGAGATCAGTGCTAGTGGAACATCATATCTTAATAGAACCGAGGCTGCTAATGTGGAGAAACTTGTGACCGCTTTCTTAAAAAGTGGAGTTGTTCCTAGTCAGGTGAGTATACTGGGACTCTTAACTAATGTCTAGTAAATTCTTTTGATTTCTGTTGAAGTTATTAAATTGTGCTCATGATTATCAGATTGGAGTAATAACTCCATATGAGGGACAGAGGGCATACATAGTTAATTACATGGCAAGAAATGGTTCTCTTCGGCAGCAACTATACAAGGAAATTGAGGTAGTATTTTCAACGTCTATTTTAAAAAGGTTTGTTTGATTCTGTCATGCATATATTTATCAAGCTCTCCAATCTGCAGGTTGCCAGTGTTGATTCTTTTCAAGGAAGGGAAAAAGATTACATCATATTGTCCTGTGTAAGAAGTAATGAGCATCAGGTATGTGCAGTGCTTTTTCTTCTAGAAAAAAATTAAAATCTAGAGTCCATAGTCTGTTTAATGGTTTTCCTTTTCAATGTGGTGCTGTGTGTTATAGTACTTCGGAGAAACATTGTTGAGAATGTAACTTCTGGTTATATGGTTTTCAGGGAATCGGATTCCTTAATGATCCACGGAGGCTCAATGTTGCACTTACGCGTGCTCGTTATGGAATTGTTATTGTCGGAAACCCAAAGGTTCTTAGTAAACAGCCTCTGTGGAATGGTTTGTTGACACATTACAAGGTACATATTGGGAATGAGGCCTTTACTGGATCTTTATCGTCACTTTCTATTTCCATTCAATTGTTACAATCTTTCCTTGTAAATTTTTTGGGATGTTATCCTTTTGAGTCCAGAATCGATTTGAGTATTATGAATGATTGTATATTCCTAAATTGAGCACTTTTTTCCCTTTAACTGACAGGACAATGAGTGCTTGGTCGAGGGACCTCTTAATAATTTAAAGCAGAGCATGGTACAATTTCAGAAACCAAGAAAGGTACCAAATGAACCTCGATGTCTGTCAACATAGATTACAAAGATAGACAATATGAACATTAATCCTCTTACTTGTTAGATTTACAATGATCGGAGACCATTTTATGGTGGTGGCACTGGCATGATTGGGAATGATAATTTTGGTTCGGGTAACTCTAATGCTGATAGAAGAGGGAATCGTGGAAGGGGTTTGTGTCCAGACTTTTTTTCTGTGGTTTGTGTTGTTATGAGTGTGCTATAGTCATTCATATTTATACCTTTTCTCCTATTGATTCAGCTGGTGGTTCGTATCTTCCTTCTGGCCCACCTAATGGTGCTAGACCCGGACTACACCCAGCTGGCTACCCGGGACCTAGGGTTCCACTTTCACCCTTTCCGGGTGGTCCTCCTTCTCAGCCATATACTATTCCAACTCGTGGACCTGTTGGTGCTGTTCCTCATGTTCCCCAACCTGGAAACCACGGTTTTGGAGCTGGTCGTGGAACTTCAGTTGGGGGCCACCTTCCACACCAACAAGCCACTCAACATAATGTTGGAACTATTGGCCCTAGTTTAAACTTTCCCCTTGATAGTCCTAATAGCCAGCCTTCACCTGGTGGTCCTCTATCGCAACCTGGATATGTAAACACTACCCGCAGCTCTTGCAAGCTTTTTTCTTTTCATCTAATTTTGAAGTATTAGAGCTTGGTTACTTTGTTTTAATCCTGACCCGGTAGTTGCCTTTACAGGGTAGCCAAGCTTTCAGGGATGGATTTTCTATGGGTGGCATATCTCAGGTTGTCTTTTCGTATAATGTTACTTGTTGATTTGGTAGCAGTGTTTACTACTCTTTGTCTGTACTCGGTAATGTAATCTCCTATTGCCAATGCGACCAGGATTTCTTGGGTGACGATTTTAAGAGCCAGGGATCTCATGATCCTTACAAAATGGCCGACTTTTCGACACAGGTGTAGTTTCTATTCCTAGCTGTTTGAAATGTTGTATACTTGGATTGGATAATAGGATAAGCATGTCTTGTAAACTCAAAATCTGTCCTACATTCATATAGGAGGCTGGGAAAAGGCTTTAACTATTTGTTGCAAAGTTGATACATTTTAGTGTTTAATCTAGGAATCACTACCCCTTTTTCTCTTTCGTTCTCATTGGCTTTATTTGATGAGTTTTGGGCCATTAGGCCTCACATGGTGGATATGCTGTTGATTATCCCACACAAGGAGCACATGAGGCGTTTCCTGGAAACTTTATGAACCAGAATTCTCAAGGCGGTTATTCTCGTTTCGGTGACAGTAATGATTTCATGTCTCAGGTGTGTTTCCTGGTACTTTCCTGTTAATGCAGTTTTTGTTATTACACCTTCATCTGAACCTACTTCTTTTGCATATGCAGGAGTACATGGCACATGGAGGACAAGGTCTTTTCGCCCAGGCTGGTTTTATCGACTCATCTCAGGATGATGGACAATATAGTCCTTTTGGTGTGAACAATCCTAATCTTCAGTCTCAGGTTTGTCCAATCCTAATCCTTGAATATTTATTTGCGTCTACGTTTACAAAAAAAAAATATAGTTAGTGTTTCACCATATATATTTATATAACTATGTTATTGGTCAAAAAGTGCTAAAATGACTCTTTGACTAAAACTCGACTCAGGGTCTCCCAAATTCACTCTACTCGCAGCCTTTCACACACTACAACCCACAGCCACTAAACCTTTCAGGCCCTCATCAATCTCAACCCAACCAGAGCTCACAAAACCCAAAACTTCCTTACAATGGCTGAGGGTAAGGAAGGCAAAACTTTTTGATGCAATGGATTTAGAAACTCTTTTGCAAACTCAACAGCTTGCTTTCTTGCTGTCACGGCTCCAAACATACATATGGTGGCTTCCGGGTGCTTGCAAGGTACGTGTGCCTCTCTGGCTCGCTCGCTTATCGCAGCAACATGTAAATGATAATGCAGAGAAACAGGTGCCTAAGTAACTTGGGGGGAAAGTCTTAGGTTCGTAAAATCCTTTGGGCTTATATGTTTTTTTGATTATGCTGTGTAATATTATTATTATATGCACTCGTATGCTCTTTTATTGTAGCCAGTTAATTTGAAGCTACCATAGTTAAAACTGGTGGTGGTGTTTGCCTGTTTGGTTATGATATTGATATAATTCTATGGTCTTGGTTTATTTTGGTTTTCGAATTTCGTGTTTGTATGAAGTCGGTTTATATCTAGATATGTGCAAGATATGGTTTAAGATCGGCCCAATCCAAATTTGCTTTGGATTAACCATTAGTACTGATTTAGATCAGTTTAATAGGGTTTGGTTTTGAATTCCAAAAAAGGGAATTTTGAAATCATATGTCTAGTATTAATGTGGTTTGATTTGTCTTGACTCTTGACTTGGTTTTGTTTGTCTTCTTTGGATCGCCAATTTGATGTATTGTGATTGAATTTCAAGAGATTAACCGGTTTTGGTTAAGATTGTTTGGATAAATAAGATATCCGATTTTATTTTTCTGTCCTTTGGCTTGAACGGATACAAATGCATCGAGTAGCATTGGCTAATGATCAGGAAAACGTTAAATTTTATATGGAGGGAGTGTCAATAGGAAATAGTGTCTTAGATGGCTTCCTCGTGATTCTTGAAGACGTGTCATAGCCAGATGAGAGATAGTGTTGAAGGAGACTCTTCGTTTGGTCCCCAAAAGCTCAAATATCGTTTATGAAACATCACAAAACGCTCTATCTGTTCATTGTTTGACCTAAAACTTACAAACAACTATCTCATATTTTGGCTAATGGAATTTATAAACAGTAATAATATACATATGCCGTGAACTTTATACCTGCTCACTAGATTCATGATCTATTTGGGCCTTCAGTATCAATCTTTTAACTATTTATCCTAAAATATAGGCTTTGGACACCCCTCGGATTTATTCTTTTTAAATTGCTGTTAGATATATCAATATTTTTCAAGTTTCTTATATGATGCATTATCCAGGTCGGAGGAGAAGAAACTGAAACAATTGCCTCGAACTTCACAAAACAGAGTTTCTATTTTATATATATATATATTTTATTATTTTTATTTTGTTAATATTATTCTTCTCTTCTTTACTTTTTTTATTTGTTATTCTTTTTTACCTTTTCTGTGAATTGTTTTGAATTAGAACTCATGTTTATTTGTACCCTACTGTGCTAGTATCTTACGTTTGCCAGATTTCATTTTTCCTTTCTTTTGTTATATATAATTATTTTGTTGTATATAATAGAAGGCTTAGAAGCTCCACGTCAAAAATTTGAAACGAAAATGAACGCTTAAAACTCCTATAACTTAGATATTATTTCTAATATATTCTTTCCTGAGATTACCTTGACCCGTCTCAAATATCTTCTTAGGTATAAAGAATACGACCAAAAAAAAAAGTAACGGTTGCACCACACCTGCAAACTCAGAAGGGCAATCTCGTAATAATGTATATAGACAAAATAAATGACACTGTGGTAAACTATGACAATAAAAACGATTATGAAAGCAAAACAATATTTTTGCTACTGAAAAATTGTGATTTATATTAATAACTCCTTTTTATTAACATGAAAACAAATTACATAGGCGCATTTCCTTTTTATAAATGATAAAGCAAGATTTGGAAGAAAAAAAGAGTATTTATTTTAGATAGAGAGGACAGCTGTACATTTGATTTAAGCGTAGCTTCAACTCCATAACAGTCTCTCTTTCTCTCTCTTTCTCAAAACGCTGAAGAAAAAGAAAAAGAAAAAAAAAAGGAAAGCGAAGTAAAACAGAAAGAGACCTTCTCTGACTCACTCCGGAAGATCCAAAGCTTCTTCATAGTGAAAAATCCAGATTTTTTGTCTTTCTTTTTCTCGATTTCTTAATCAGGTTTTAGCATTTTTCTACTCTCTTCTTTTCGCTTTTGTGATGACGTATTGTGGAACTCTCTTCGCGCAGTGACTCATTGTTTTTTCCGCTTTTTTAGGTTTTTCAAAAAAATAAAAATTATGCGCTTTCTTTGTTGTTGCAGATGAAGAATCTCTTCAGATTTTGTATACGAGACTGTTTAGGGAGGAGATAATTGTGAATTCAGATTAGTTTCGAACTTAAACGACTGAGAATTGCGACTTTTTCCCTTAGATGTCTTCTAGTGTTTTTTTGGAGTTCTCTGGGATAGTGTGTGACTGATTTTGCTTTCCTTGATGATGCTTGGAGTTGTGTTCTTGTGTGTTCTTTTGGTGTCCACGCCATATTTTAGCTTACCACAGTCTCAGGGCACTGAGTTAGAGAGCCCTGTGAGATTGTTTTCAAATGAAGACTCTGGGAATTCTACTTCTGTGACTTGTCAAGACCTAGATGGTGTTGGATCGTTGAATACTACTTGCACATTGAACTCTAATTTGCGTTTTGATTCTCATGTTTATGTTTATGGTACTGGTAGTCTGAATATACTTGCTCATGTTTTAGTTGATTGTCCCATTCAAGGATGTGTCATTACCTTCAATGTATCTGGAAATATTCATGTGGGTCAATCAGCAAAAATCGTTGCTGGTTCTGTGGTTCTTTCTGCTATCAATTTAACTATGGATAGCAATTCTTCTATCTACACGACAGCATTGGCTGGACCACCACCTTCTCAGACTAGTGGAACGCCTTTTGGTACTGATGGTGCTGGTGGAGGGCATGGTGGGAGAGGTGCTTCGTGTGTGAAGAGTAATATAACTACCTATTGGGGTGGTGATGTTTATGCTTGGTCGTCTTTGCATGAACCGTGGAGCTATGGGAGCGAGGGGGGCGTTAAGTTATCCACAAAAAATATCAGAGGCAAAGGTGGAGGTCGTGTTAAACTCCTAGTGAACGACACCATACAGATAAATGGAACTGTTTCCGCAGATGGTGGTGATGGTGGACAAGATGGGGGTGGAGGATCTGGAGGAAGTATATGTATTCGTTCAGTAAAGTTGTAAGTCCATGCTTTGACTCAATCATTTACATATTTCAGGGTATACTTTGAAATTGATCTGACTATCTATTTAGAGCTGCAACCTGACTGTAACAGCGTACTTTGATATTATCTTACTTATAGTTTTTGTCATGGGAACGTGGTAAATCAAGAGTTTGGATGGTAATTTGGTAATTTTGTTTCAGTTCAATCTTTCTCATTTATCATTTTAACATGTAGGAAAGGGTACGGTAAAATATCTGCGTCGGGTGGGAGGGGATGGGGTGGAGGTGGAGGAGGAAGGATCTCCCTTGACTGTTACAGCATACAAGAAGATGTCAAAGTTTTTGTGCATGGTTCGTATATATATTATGCTACCTTTAGCACGTATTCAAGTGGCATTGGTCTTTTACAGTTGTATCTACCATCCGCATGAATGCCATTAGTTGTTCTTTCAAGTAGTCTTAAACTTTGAAAATATTTTTCTGTATTCCCTGTTATTTTGGGATGTAGTTTTCCATTTTAGGCTGTTTTGAATATTTCAGCAGTTCATTTATGCTAAACTATTTGGTTCTAATGTCTTTTCACTATAGGTGGCGCAAGTATTGGGTGCCCCAAAAATGCTGGAGCAGCTGGAACGTACTTTAATGCCGAATTAGTGAGTTTAAGAGTTGGAAATGATAATATGACTACAGAAACAGAAACCCCATTGCTCGATTTTCCTACAAGGCCTCTATGGTCAAACATCTATGTAGATAATAATGCAAAAGTTTTGGTTCCGTTGCTGTGGACCAGAATGCAGGTCAGTTAATTACCTAAATGTTTTTACTTTCTGATAAAGTCGCCTTCTTTGCCCTGATTCTTTTGTTATCCTGTACACCTTTTTATTCCGAGGTATTTTCTATATTTTGTTTTCTTTTAACAGTTGACCTTGCAATATTCAATTCTTTTTCTTAGTAAGGGTTGCTTGAATAGAAGCTCCTTGGTCTCTCTTTCTTTAAATTCTTTATGTGTTGGGATACCCCCTTAATGATTTTATTTTATATTTTCTGATTCTGAAGGTCAGAGGTCAAATCAGTCTTTACCGAGGAAGCAGCATTGTCTTTGGGTTATCAAATTATCCAATTTCAGAATTTGAGCTTGTTGCAGAAGAGCTTTTAATGAGTAACTCCGTTATAAAGGCAGGTTATTGTTCCTAGCCATTCAGTAACAACCTTGTCTCTCCCTAGCTTCTTGCATTACCTATATATTTTGGTATGTTAACTTATTTTGTCCTTAAATGAAGGTTTATGGTGCATTAAGACTTGTTACTAAGATGCTGCTCATGTTGAATTCTGTAATTCAAATTGATGGTGAAGGAAACCCTGCAGTGCCTTCCTCTGTCCTTGAAGTTCGCAACCTTGCAGTACTAACGGTATACATGTAAATTGTATCATGTTTCTTTTTCTTCCATTGGTTGGATTGGAAGACAGATTTTGACTTCTTGTTGTTGTAGGAAAATTCCATCATTACTTCTAATACGAACCTGGGTGTATATGGTCAAGGAATGTTGACGTTAACTGGTCGTGGGGATGCAATTAAAGGACAGAGACTTTCGTTATCTCAGTTTTACAACATAACTGTAAGAAGTTATTGGTTTAAATTATAACTTCTAACTTCTGTTGACTTGTGTATCACTATGTTATTACGAAATCATGTTTCTTTGTGTCATTTACTTAGACATAGTCATTGGTGGAGTATGCAAAGTTATTTTTTAACAGTTCCTCAATTTTTCAGGTTGGACCAGGTTCTATACTTCAAGCGCCACTTGACGATGACGAAAGCAAAAACGCGTGAGTATGACTTCCTATATGTTTACATTAATTGAATGCGGGTTATTACTGCTAGACTTAATAATTGAAATTCTTGTGCTAAAAAATCTCTATTTCTTTTTGACAGGGTTACTAAGACCCTTTGTGAGAGCAAGACATGCCCAATAGACTTGATAAGTCCGCCGGATGATTGCCATGTTAATTATACACTATCCTTTTCCCTTCAGGTAAGTTAGATAAAGAAGTATCTTGGTGATTCAAAATTATTTTTGTGGCACGAATTAAATTTTGTGATGGATAGACTTTGTACTACATACTAGATACACATATAAAGAGTACTATTAATAAATTATTAGCCTGATCGAAATTTTCTGCCAATATAAACCAAACAATTTTGAGTTCCATTATCTTGTAACACCTCTAGTTGTTTATGGTAATCCTTTCTGTGTTACTCTCTTGAAGTAAATTCAGTCTTTACTGCTACTTGATAATTAATTTTCTCTTATTCCTAGCGTTGAACTTTTCATAATTCTTTTTAACTTTTTAAAATTTTCTAGATATGTCGAGTTGAGGACATTCTTGTGAGTGGACTTGTGAAAGGAAGCATAATTCAAATCCACCGGGCGAGAACCGTAGTAGTTACTGATGATGGCTTGATCACTGCATCTGGATTTGGTACATACACTATGAAAAATTCACCCTTCTATTCCCTTTTCAGAAAATTTCTATACCTTTTCACTTCAGCGGGATACTTTTCTGCGTCTTCAAGATGATAAATGTGGTTTCTGATTCTATACATATATTCTTATGGCAGGTTGCAGTGGTGGCCTGGGGAAAGGACTTTATTCAAATGGGGCTGGTAGTGGTGCTGGGCACGGAGGAAGAGGGGGATCAGGCATTTTCAATGGGAGAGTATGCAACGGAGGTCATACATACGGTGATCCTGATTTTCCTTGTGAGTTAGGGAGCGGAGCTGAAAGTCCAGATAGATCATATGGGAGTGTGATTGGTGGAGGGATGATAGGTCAGTACTATTATAGTTCACTTTTCTGCTTATTTATTTTTCTTTATTCTAAGAAAGGTGGTATCCAATAGTACACTCTGAATGATCTTTTTACTCATCTGGCATTGTCAAGTGACATATACATTTGTTTTCCACCATTTCAGTAATTGGTTCCATCCAGTTTCCTCTTTTGACACTTAATCTGCGTGGATCTCTGAGCTCTGATGGTCAAAGCCTTGGGAAGCCAATAGTGACTGGTAATAGTTCTTTGGTCGGTGGAGTTGGTGGAGGATCTGGCGGGACGATTCTTCTTTTCCTTCAGATGCTTGAACTCTCAAAGAATTCATGTCTATCAGTTCGAGGGGGCCGGGGTGGCCCACTTGGAGGTGGTGGGGGTGGAGGTGGGAGACTTCACTTTCACTGGGACATGTTACACACTGGTGACGAGTATTTTCCTGTTGCAAATGTAAAGGGGTCCATTACTAATAGGTATGCACCATTATCATGATAAGTGTAGCATTCTCTCTTGCTTGCTTGCTGAATATTTCAGTCATTTGTAGATACCGGTGTGAGGCATGCCTATATATGTTGGTTTTAGTACTATGCATTGATAGGATATGAGAGGATAACGATAACGTAGTGTTTTATGTTTGAGACTCTGCCTATACTATTTTCTTTATGGAAAATTTGGAACATATCATGGAATCTGTAGAATCCGGTAGAAACTTTTTTTTGCAAAATGGATCTTCATGAAATTTGAACACATGCCTTGAATTGTTTTCTTTCCGGTGTCTTCAGAGGAGGTGCAGGGGACAATGGAGGTCGTTTCGGGGAAGAGGGAACAATGACTGGGAAAAAGTGTCCAAAGGGGCTCTATGGTACATTTTGCTTGGTAAGTCTTATGGTTTGTTAGGTTATAGTTATTTTGACTGGGGCAATTTATCTCTTATTTTTGCCAACTTTGCTTATCCCTTATTCTAGCAAATAAATGGGCATAACAAATCATGAAATTAGACAGTCCCAGTAGTGTAGCATAGTTGCAAATTTCTGCCTTGTTTGCTTGTGCCTGATACTACTCGATATTTCTGATTCATGTGTTGTTTCAGGAATGCCCCATTGGCACTTACAAGAATGTTGAAGGCTCTGACAAAAGTCTTTGTACACCCTGCCCACCTGAGCATCTTCCAAGTCGTGCAAAATTTGTGTATGTACGAGGTATTTTATCTTATTGTTCTCTTGCTATTCCATCCCCAGACCTTGTGCTTCTTCTTAGTTGTGATGTTTTCTAATGGAAGGAGCTTTGCATCTGCAGGAGGAGTTAGCGAACCTGTTTGTCCCTATAAATGTGTATCTGACAAGTACAGAATGCCAAACTGCTATACACCTCTAGAAGAGCTTGTCTATGCATTTGGAGGGCCCGTGCCCTTTGCTCTTCTTCTAACTTGTGTGGTAGTAGTTCTGGGTCTGTTGCTAAGCACATTAAGTATCAAATTGCTCAGATTGAGTGTTTATGGTTCCAATTCTATCGAAAATCAGAGTTCTCATTGTTTACCACATCTTCTGTCACTCTGTGAGGTATTGTGTGGCGAAAACTGGCTTGTCCCAATTCTTCCCTTTTCTTTGTAAGACATATGGATCTAATATCTGTCAACCAAACTCTCATGCCTTTTTCTTGTCATTCCAGGTTCAAGGCGCAAAATCTGATGATACACAAAACCATGCTTACCGGATGTACTTCATGGGTCCAAACACTTTCAGGGAACCTTGGCATCTGCCCTACTCTCCTCCTGATGCAATCATAGAGATAGTGTAAGTATACTACTTCATTAGTAATAATAAGAAAGTTCAAGTTACAATCTACTTGGTCTACTTACTGAAAGGTATTTTCTTCAAAAGTGAGAGTATGTATATCATTAATCCAGAGTCAATTCTGTTCGTTTCTACTCTTTGCTTACTAATTTGACATTAGCCTTTGGCTCAATTTATTTCAAGGCATTTCCACTCGTAGTTATGTACGTTTCTGATTTGCAGGTATGAAGATGCTTTTAATAGATTTATTGACGAGATCAACTCTACCGCAGCATATGATTGGTGGGAAGGGTCTGTGCACAGCATTCTATCAGTTCTAGCAAATCCTTGTTCCTGGTCTTGGAAACAGTGGCGTCGCAGGAGAAAAATTCATCGCCTTCAGGAATATGTCAAATCTCAATATGACCACTCTTGCCTCCGCTCATGCAGATCCAGAGCTCTCTACAAAGGGATGAAGGTTCGGATTCTTATTAGTTAATATTATCCTTGTTGCTTCACCATCAGGTAGTTTTTACTTCTCATTTTGACCTTCTGTGTCCAACGTCGAAGCAGGTTGGAGCCACTCCGGATCTGATGGTTGCATACATAGATTTCTTTCTTGGCGGTGATGAGAAGCGTGTAGATATGGTCTCTATTATACAGAAACGATTCCCAATGTGCATACTTTTTGGTGGAGATGGAAGTTATATGTCACCCTACAGTCTCCATAGTGATACACTGTTAACAAATCTTCTTGGCCAGGTTAGCTCATCTCTCTGTGTTTTTGGTTGTCCGAAATCTTCACACTTAAAATCTCCTAAAGGCTCCAAATTAATATTACAGCACATCCCACCAAGTGTTTGGCACCGGTTCGTTGCCGGTTTAAATGCCCAGATTAGGACTGTGAGGCACGGATCAATTCGTTCAGCATTACTTCCTGTCATTAGGTGGATAAATAGCCATGGAAATCCTCAACTCGAATTCCATGGAGTTAGAATTGAACTTGGATGGTTTCAAGCTACAGCTTCGGGATATTACCAACTTGGTATCTTGGTTTTTGTTGGCGATTTTCCTCTGAGCACTGTAAACCAATCAATTTCATTCAGTAGAAGTGATGAAGAGTCCCCTCGGTGAGCTAATGATATATTGTGCTTCTTTTTGATCCAACCTAATAGTAGACCTAAAGACACTTAGCCTGCTCAATCATTACTCCATTTTCTAGGATCAGCTCTACATGTCCCAGCAAATCTCTTGTTGAGTTGCAACAAAACTTGATCCAACCAGGACACGGATTAGCTCGGAAGAGGATCAACGGTGGAATCAATGGAGGCCTCATTAATGAGATTTCACTAGAATCTCTGGAGTACAGGAGAGATATACTTTTTCCATTTTCTCTCTTATTGAACAATACCCGACCAGTCGGTCGTCAGGTTACATTTTCTTCTCTCCTGCATAACTCTTTCTTTTGTCTTTTGTTTGTTTTTACTTTTGCGTTAACATAAGCAAAATCTTTATGTGGTCGATGCAGGATACTCTTCTACGTTTGATCTCCATACTTCTTCTTGCGGATCTTTCAGTTACGCTTCTTGCATTGCTTCAATTCTATTGGCTTGCCCTTGCAGCCTTTCTCGCTATCCTCCTGATCCTCCCTCTCTCTCTGCTTTGCCCATTCCCCGCTGGCCTTAACGCCTTGTTAAGTAAAGAAATGAGAAGAGCCTCTCTTACGCGTATCTACGGCCTTTGGAACGCTACATCTCTAACAAACGTCGTAAGTCAATACAAACGGTGTTCAAAACAACTGACCTCGTTTTTTCGCTATTGTAGCTTATTCACAAGTATTCTGCAGATTGTTGCTTTCGTTTGCGGTGTAGTTCATTCCGGCTTTTTTACTGACGAGCTACCAAACATCTGGAACGCCATAAGGTAATAAATAGTGTTTTTTGGTTCTCTTCTTGTGTCTTTTAATCATCCACAAATATCGATGTTGCATTTTTTTCTCACATGAAACTAATCTCTAGCATCCCTACTATAACCATTCTTAATCTTAATCATTTAGAGATCTTTGCCCTTTGATGATTGCGTTTGTTTAACATCAAACTTCTTAATTCGTGCCCCATACATATTCACTACAACTAAAATTGTTTAATGTTTTTGGCAGAGATGATGATAAATGGTGGCTATTACCAACAGTCCTCTTGTTACTCAAGTCAATACAGGCTCGGTTCCTAGATTGGCATGTCGCAAATCTCGAAGTACCAGATTTTTCTCTTCTTTGTCCTGATCCAGATACTTTCTGGGCATATGAATCTGGAGCTTGAACATCCAAAGATAATCAACCAAGCAAAAGCTTTATGTCATGTAAATCTTTTAAAAAGTACAAAGTTCTTCTCAGTGATAGTTGTTGCTATAGTTCTCTTGAACATCTGGTTATATTTCTGGTGTTGAATTAGGGTTTTGCCAGATGAATGGTAGTTTTAGAAACTAGAGAGAGCTAGCAAGATTGTAATTTATGTGATGCTTTAAGTTTTTTGTTTTGCAACAGTGTACAAACTTTAGAACACATTGGAGACTGTTCCTAAAATTTAACCCATTGTTAATGAACTTAATGTAGCTAAATTTCTTTTGTTTTTATACATAAAAAACCTCTAAACCTAACTTAAATATAGAAAATAACAGATCCGAGTTGTGTTTCTTCGAGTTTATGTTTAATTTTTAGTTTTTAATAAATTTGCCCTACCCAAAAAAAAATCGTATAGACACTGTTACACTCAGTTTTATTATGGTTACAATACAATTTTATAATTTTCTCTGGACCGAACAATTTAACTTTACACTAAACCTGAACAGAACCGGATTCAAGACACCTGATTCAGATTTAAAGGTAAAGATAGTAAGGTGGGCCATAAATGGGCTTATATATCTAAGTTAACAAATTAGATGAGCCACAAATGGGCTAAATAGTTTTGAAGTTTAGGCCTTGCCCAGTTTAGTTGGGCCGAAACTAAAAAAAAAACAAAGAAGAAGCTTCACCTCAGAGTCGGAAAAAAGAGTTAAGCATCTATAAGAAGAGTTAATCAGATTCTCTCTCTATCAGCGGAGGTATAGTATCAATACATTTCCCAATTTCTGGAGACTCAAATCGCCGCCATGTTCAAACAAGCTTCTCGTCTTCTCTCCCGATCTGTCACCGCCGCATCTTCTAAATCGGCGACGTGTCGTGCCTTTTCATCGGAAGTTCCATCGACGCTTGATTCGACTTTTATAGAGTCATGGAAGAAAGTCGCACCAAATATGGACCCACCACAGACTCCTTCTTCCTTCATGAAACCTCGTCCTTCGACTCCTTCTTCTCTCCCGACGAAGCTCACCGTCAATTTTGTCCTCCCTTATACATCTGAGCTTTCCGGGAAAGAGGTTTTGGTTTTTCCATCTTTATTCCCATTTTATTTATATATGCTATATATTAGGGTTTGATCGATGATTTTTTTTGTTCATTGGTGATTTCCGTGTGGATGCCTCTGGATATTAGATTTTGGTTAGTGATTTTATTTTCGGATTTTTGGAAAACCTCGAATAGCATTTCGGATTATTAGTTCAATAGTTTGCTTAGGCTGGTGTTTTGATTCATGATAAGGTATGAAAATGTGGCTGATTAGGTCTTAGGATCTTCAATTTTGGTTAGATCTGACGGCGCTAAGTTTTAGGGTTTTCATGGCTAAGTGATAACTATTAAGGATTATTTACAGTGAAGATTTGTGAAAAAAAAATTGCACCAAGAAAAATTCTTCTTTGAATCTCAGATTAACCATGTGTTAAGTATCTGAAATGTTGTTTGTTAGATTCTTCACTGAAAATGATAGATTCTTCTTTGTTGAACAATCATTAAATTGGGATATTTGGATTGCAACTCTTGAAAAGAGTTTTTTTTCTATTCATATAAGTGATCCCAATTTTAGTGTATCTTCTGTCTTTTGTTGTTCCAATACAGTGGTATTTGACAAACAAGGTCTGTTTCATACATGGTCTACTAGATTTCTTGAAACCGAGAGGTTCATGGCCAATGCTGATCCTAGATGATGTTGTAAGGACCTACTTGGTGGCTGTTAATATATGTGAATTGGTTTATGGATGTGTAAATCTTTTCTCTTCTAATGATATATGATGTGGTAAACATGTAGACTGAATGGCAGTTAGAATGTCTTAGTTTTCATGAGTTCATCTTTATGACCAGTAATAATTTATTCATTGTTGTATCATATAGTATTCAGATCCTCATAGTGTTTTTCTCTTTTTTTGACATTCAGATTCTAATAGTTTACAGTTGAATATAAGTACGGCATATATTATGCATTCACGTCATGTCCCAGAAATACTTCATGATGCATTACATATCATCTTCTTATTCTATTCATACGAAACCAAGACTAACCTCTACATTTTGAGTTTCATTTCTTGTATCTTTAATCATAACTCAAAGCTGATTGGTATCTCTTCATCTACTTCAAGGTCGACATGGTGATTATTCCTGCAACAACAGGACAAATGGGAGTTTTGCCTGGACACGTTCCAACAATCGCTGAGCTGAAACCAGGTATCATGTCAGTCCACGAAGGCACTGATGTGAAGAAATACTTCCTGAGCAGTGGTTTCGCATTCCTCCATGCAAATTCTGTGGCTGACATAATTGCTGTTGAAGCCGTGCCGCTTGACCAAATTGACCCTAGCCAAGTCCAAAAGGGATTAGCTGACTTCACACAGAAACTTGCTTCAGCCACAACTGATCTTGAGAAAGCAGAGGCACAGATCGGTATTGAGGTGCACAGTGCTATGAACGCAGCTCTCTCGGGCTAAAATAAGGTAACATGTCTTTCATTCTTACTTGTTTATTTCTTCGAAGCAAAAAAACCTAAATCATTTGGCTTTCAAGTGATTAGTGAAGTCCTTTTACTACAAAGGATGGAATAAACTAGAAATTGTTTTTGCTTGTTTAATTTGTGTTGGACTTTTGTTTGAATAAATGATTTTGTTTTAAGGTGCAGAAACTCACAAAGAGATTATTATGTTCATATCTCTCTGCACCTTAGTTTTTTCTGGTATGAACTTTGTTGTGTTGAGAAACCGAGTTTGGAATTAATTTAAGATTCCATTTCCTAATATCTTCATAAAACCTGTGTGCACTTGATTCTGCTTTTTTTTACATTAAAAAAAAATTAAGCAATCAGGTTTTATGTGCATTTTCCTAACTAAATGCCTCTTCGGCTCTTCCTATGAAAAAAAAAAGAAGAAAAATTACGGTTTCAACAATGCAAAGTGGGGAAAATGAAAAAAAGTATTCATTAAGAAAGATTGAAAATAAACGAATGGAACTAACTAGTATTGGTCCTATTGGTGTTACTATAGATCACTAAAATTTAATTGTAAATGGGCCGCTAATTAAAAAGTAATATGGGCTTCTACAAAATTATAAAGGAAATAAACCGAGGCCCAAAACATTTAAAAGTCAGCGATCATTGACCTGCACTTCCCCACTCTCATAGATAACGCGTGTAAATAACTCGCTTAAATTATCTCATTTTCCGTGGTCTATAGTAAGGCAAATCGGCTAATTTTCTAAATTTGCATTATTTCAGCGCGTGGAAGAAGTCCTTCTACCTTTTTTTTACTTGTATAAATTTGCCCCCTTTTCTTTTTAATTATTTCGTATCACCCCTAAAGTACAATATCTTGTTTTATTATAGCAGTTGTTTCTATGTTAAATTTCAACATTTTCTACTGACCTTTTAGAAAATTTGGCAATTACTGCCCCAAGAATAAATAAAAACAGTCAACGCCAATTTAACAAAATATGTTGCATAACTTTTTTATCCAAATTTATAATTTTGGCTGGTTAAATTACTGCATAATATAATATTAAAACATCAGTAATCCCAATTTGAGGCCGAATTTATGTAAATAAGAGAATTTGACGTTTCATTGGATAATAAACTAACATACACAAAGAATCATATTAAATTAAGGTACATTTTGGATAGATGAAATACAATAAAATTGTTTCATTTAATAATTTTAAAATACTAGTTGAACTTGGGTTTAGTGATTTAACTTTAAAATATTGTTTGAAAGTATTTTCAGATTAAAAAATATTAATCCGACGCTCAATGTAGGATGGTTCAACGTGGCTGAAGGAAAATGGTGGTAATATGTTCAAATCTCGATTAGAAAAGAAATTATATTTCTAGAATAAAATTTAATTTTGAGTTGCGCAAATTTCAAAAAGATACGAAATATCTCTGATAAGATTTTCGAAAATGTTAGAATCCAGAATTTTAGATATTATGTTATTCTGTTCAAATAATATTATATATGATTTTAAAAATTAATTTATGGAAATAATCCACTCTATAAATTACTAGTCTTTTGCTGAAGCTATTTTAGTTAATTGTTTTTATTTTATTTTTAAAAATATATATTTTAAATATGTTTGTGATTTCCTAAAACTTCAAAATTGCTTAAATAAACGCCTAAGACCCGAAGTTCAAAAGCCCAAGGTTAAAGGAAAGGCATAAAGCCCAACATCTAAAGTCTTAGGCCCAATATTTAAATTCAAAGGGCCAAGTTCTTCGGTCCAAAGTATGAGGCCCAAGTTCTTCGGTCCAAAGTATGAGGCCCATGTTCTTCGGTCCAAAGTAATTAGAGGCCCAAGTTCTTCGTTCCAAAGTATGAGGCCCAAATTATTCGGTCCAAAGTGGAGACCCATGTTCTACGGTCCAAAGTATTAGGCCCAAGTTATTCGGTTCAAAGTGAGAGGCCCTAGTTCTTCGGTCCAAAGTGTGAGGCCCAAGGTTTTTAGTCCAAAGTATGAGGCCCAAGTTATTCGGTCCAAAGTATGAGGCCCAAGTTATTCGGTCCAAAGTATGAGGCCCAAGTTATTCGGTCTAAAGTATGAGGCTCAAGTTCCTAAACGTGAGGTTGAAGGCCCAAGCTCCTAAATGCCACAGTGCTTCAACTGATTTGCGCGGTAAAAGATTCGGTTAGCGCTAGGCAGTCACAGGCTGACAGCGGAATTTGTTGAAATTCACATCATTTAATAACGTGCCCGACTTTTTATTTTAAACCCCGGTCTTGGGCCCGAGCTCTATGAGGTTTCTGACTCCTGCAAATCAACTATTTCTTTTCTTGACAACTTATTTGTCCCTTTATATCACTAGGAAGATCGGAATCTTTACAGGTTAACAAAGCAAATTTCGGAGGGTATTGACAATCGAGTTTGTGAGAGATGATGTAAATTTAATTAGATGATAATTTTTATCCCATTACATATACAAACATACAATACAGGATTATAATGAGGTGAGTGAAGAAAAACAGTGAGAAGCAAAGATTACGATTCCTTACCAAACGAGCCAACATAGTCTGAGTCTGACTCGGTGGTCTTGACGACAGACTGAGCTTTGCGTGTCTCATAATTTAGAGTAGTTGTTGCGCCATGGACAACCTTCTTCGAATGCATTTTCCAGAACGTCTTCCATTCTCTTTGCCAATATCACCTGTTTCCACCATTCATACCAACTTTATTACTATTCAAAAAACTAGCGGATTAACCCGAACCAGCTCTGCCAGAATCGTTTTTTTGCTTTTTGAAAGAAAATAATTCGAAGTCTGGACTCTGGACCGGACCAGACCAAACCAACCGATAATTCTTTTCTTTTGTTTGGTGGTTAACCGCGGATTAATCCACAGGAGGAAACCAGGGTCAAATCAAAACTGGACCTCATATGGACAATACTGGACTTCAACTTACTTCCAGATTGGCAAGTACAGCGGCGGGTACTTCAGCTAAGTCTTTCGAGTTCCTCTGCGGTAGAATCACTCTCTTGATACCATACCGATGTGCAGCCAATATCTGTTCATAAAGTTAACCGGCATTCTTAATATAAAATTCAGGTACTTAAAATGTCTAAAAAACCATGAAGATTGTATCCAATTTCAGTTTTTTTCTTTTTTTAACCAAATGTGAAGCTCCGGGATGTTAGAACTAGAAGCAACTTACCTTATCTTTGATGCCACCAACGGGTAGGACGAGGCCTCTGAGTGTCATTTCTCCTGTCATGGCTGTGTCTGCTCTCACACGTTTTTGACTGAATAAAGAAACCAGAGCCGTCACCAAAGTCACTCCCGCTGAAGGTCCGTCTTTCGGCACTGCACCAGCAGGAAAGTGAATGTGGATGTCTCGCCCATTTAGAATATTCATGTCACCTGAAAACGCCAACTTGAAATCCAACGCACGGGCTCTTACCTATAAAACATCATTAGATGATCAACTATAGAGTTCTGAAGTTTATGTCTACGTTCTGAATTGTATATGCAGTCGAATGGGAAATGTTTACCCATGTGAGAGCTAACTGAGCAGATTCTTTAATAACATCTCCGAGTTGGCCGGTCAAATGCATTTCGCCTTTTCCCACCATAGATGTAGCCTCCACGAACTGGACCTCTCCACCAAAAGTAGTCCAGACTAGACCCACAGAAACACCAGCCGACGCCACTCGATCAGCCGCTTCACTGTCATCAAACCTTGGAGGCTGCAATGCACCCACAAAACAGCCATGTGGTCAAGTTCCAAAAACGTCACGGTTGTATCACAATCTAAAACAACCTCCATAGACTTGCGAGCCAAAAATAAAATTCTGCTATACAAATATTTAGAAGCGAACTGAAAAGTGTTTTACCCCGAGGATTTTTTCAAGCATGGTCTCATCCACCACCAAAGCTGAGGGACTCTGGAAGTTACCTCCAATCTCATGATCATTCACACCCATCGGAATAACTTCCATTTCCACTTCGCCTCCCTCAGCCATTCTACCATCAAGCAAAGGAGAGGCAAGTTTCTGTACCTCTTTGCTCAATGGAAGAGTTTGTTCATGTTCTGCAACCATCACAGCAGCTGCACGAGCTACAGCAGCCAAGTTTCTCTCTAGACTACGAACACCGGCTTCCCTTGTGTACCTCTGAATTATATTTTTTACCATAGCCTGTGGCACGTATACAAAGAAACTGCATAAGCGCAGATGAGGGAAAATTATTGGCAACACATCAAAATTTTCAAAACAACAAGATACCTCTGGAATCTTGAGGAACTCGGAACTAAGCCCATGCTGATCTAGAACTCGAGGAATCAGATGGCGCATTGCTATCTTAAGCTTTTCCTCTTGCGTATAACCTGGCAACTCAATTAGCTCCATCCTGTCTAGAAGAGGAGCTGGAATAGGCTGAACCCTATTCGCAGTCGCAACAAAAACTACCTTTGATAAGTCATATGGAACATTCAGATAGCTATTTCTTCAGTTAAGGGTAACTGTTGAGTCCATAAATAGAGTGACGAACTAAACCAAGCATCATTTGTGCATCTATGCAAGAAAATGTTTATTGCCTAAAAGTAAGTGAAAATTTTCAGGATTTAAAACTCATGCAAGAAACTTTCAATAAACCTAACAAAGTTTGGACGCTGTTACTAATGCATTACTGAATAAAGAAACATAATAGGATACTGATCACTGAAAGATTTGTTCTGCTCTGGATCCAAAACCTCCAGCAGCGCCGAAGCTGGATCACCCCGAACATCCGAGCCTGTTTTGTCAATCTCATCCAACAGCATAACTGGATTGCATACACCAACCCTCTAAAATCCAAAACATAGAGAAAAATTCTCAGTGATTTCATATAACAACCATCCAACATCATTGTAAATCAAACAGGACATTCACATATTAGAAGAGCATATACACCGCAATTTCGCCAATATAATGCCCGTTCAGAAGAGTTAAATAGTGGTCGTTTTTATCATCTATAATACTTTATTTCGCTTACAATTTTCAAGATCAGACAGACAGAGAGCGATCAAACTTAGTCTCTTTTCAAAAAAAAATCCCCAAGTTTCTTTCAGAGTCCTTAGAAAACAAAATACTCACCTTTAACCCATCAATGAGGCGCCCTGGCATGCTTCCTATATAAGTCCTTCTGTGTCCTCTAATGTCAGCTTCATCTTTCACACCACCCAAAGATAAGCGAACAAATTTTCTACCCAATGCAGCTGCAATAGATGATGCTAAAGATGTCTTGCCCACTCCTGGTGGGCCAACAAAACACAAAACTGGGCCTCTCGCATCTGGTTTAAGCTGTGTATAAGTCTCAATCAAGATTAAAAACTAGAAGACCAGAAACTGAAGATGGGTCATCTCAAAAATAGAAAGAGAAAGACAAACAAACGACCTTTCGAACTGCCAGATACTCAATGATCCGTTGTTTGACCTTGGCTAAACCATAGTGATCACTATCAAGACGTTCTTTTGCTGCTTTTAGATCCAACTCATGTTCTTCGCTTGCCTTTTCCCAAGGAAGATCAGCCAACAACTCAAGGTAAACTCGTGAACTGTTATAACCAGGTTGCTGAGGTTGCATCTTTTTTAGTCTCCTGCATTAAGAAATAATAAAGAAAATTACTAATAAAAATTATAAATTCAAGTTGGTCAGCAATTGTCCTCTAGCACAGCATACCTCAATTCCCTTTGAGCATGCTTCCATATGTTTGACGGCATTCCAGCAGCTTGCATCTTTCTTTCAAGTGCAGCTACATCATCTTCATCGTCATCGTTGTCACCAAGCTCCTCTTTAATAGCTCTCATCTACAAAAACCAGTTTCATTGCTCTGTCCTACCACTGAAGAACAATAACTTCTTAGCTTGAAAACAAGCAACAGAAGAAACCAACCTGCTGGCGCAAGAGATACTCCTTCTGTGACTTTGACAACTGGCCCTCAACCTTCTGAGTGATCTTCTCTGCCACACGAATTGACTGCCACAAGTAAACATCAACGTAATCTCCTAATGCCGAACACAATATATATGAAAAAGATCATAACTATGTGAATATCAACAGCTAACCTGCAAATGGCGATCAACTAGTTCAGTAGCCTTTGAAAGTCTTACTTTAAGGTCAACTGAATCCAGCATAGATAGTTGCTCTTCAAAACTCATCTCAAAGCTAGCGACAAATATGTCGGCTAGTTTATGAATAGGAACTGTCTCCAAAAGAACTTTTGTCCTTCCACCCGTTTTCTGTTTCTGAAACAAGAATCAATGCATGATCATCCATATTTCATCATATTGAAATAAACAATTGATCCCATGGATAGAACCAAAAAATCCCCCCAAGAAGAATCATTTTCATGAAAACAGATACCTATAACTACAGTGTTGTCAAGCACAGAAACTTGAGAAAGGAAGAACCAAAAACAGAAAGTCATTTCAGTTTCACCTAAGTTACCTGCTCGAGCACAGAAACCAGCTCCATAGCGGTGGTCTTAAACTGGCGTGACAATGCTACAAAATCTGGGTCCTGTTTCACTTGCTCCAACTCTGCAGATGGCCAGAAAGGAAACAAACGAAAGACATCAATGGACTAACACGTAGCCAAATGCAATAGAAAGATAAAAGATAACAGAACCTGAAATAATCAGGAAAAACAACCATTAAACAAGCTCGAACTCAACTATTATCTTTGAGAATCTCAAACCTCAGATAATTTTGAAAAGCACAAACGTTTCTAAATATCATGAGCTTACATCTAAGGAAATTAAAGCCCTGGTGAACTAATAAGAGGCAGGAAACTCAATCAGTAAAACAAATCTCAGTTATAGGTCCTTATAATAAAATATAAGACAAACGAATTGCTTGGACAGAAGAACGATTTGACACCAGTATCAATAAAAACCTGAAAGTGAAAATAATATATCTTACCTGCCTTTGTCATCTCAAGCGATGTAATCCGTGCAACTGAATATGGTCCTCTTTTTCCAAGCTCCTGAACATTAAATCGGCTCAAACCTTCAAGGACAACCACATATGTCACTCTTCCACTTGGTTTCTCTACCCCTCTTGAAAGATGAAGAGCACGAGCTGCCACTCCCCTGAATATTAGAAAACAAGAGCATCACGAACCTTTCTTTCCAGAGGCATCCGTCCACCGTAGTCGCACGTTTGAAACCGTTACAATTTTTTTTTGTTTCTTTTCTTCTAACTGATTTGTCTTATTTCTTTTGGCTGATTATAGTAATATAGTGTTAAATTTTATATATGTATATCTATATATTCACACATGAACATATATTTCTTTATTCAGATCACTACATTTAAAATCATTATTTTAATCTATAATCACAAAAAAAATTCTAGGTTCGTTTGAGAAATAAAAAATAGTATGCTATCACTGATCTTTTAAATACCATTGAGAAATGTCAGAAGACTCGTAGTTCAGAATACGTACATACAATGCATGCATGTTGTTGAACTTAGAAAAATATATCATGAAATCACAGAATAACAGGTGCAAAGATAAAACAAACCTGCCATGCCATTGAACTTCCTGCTGATCTTTAGCATCAGACTTCTGAGCATCTGTTGTACCAACTAGAAATTTCAAGCTTCGTTCTCCAGAATCACTTCCAGCACCTAAGCAAAAGAAACCAAATCAACACAACATACATTATCGAATCAAATTCATCAGGTAACAAATATCAACTTCCCAGCACCTGGATTAATCATTGTACCAATTGAAGAACCCTCAGCATCATCTCGAACAGGCAAAATGCCAATTACACCCTTCTCTTCTTTCTGCCATAGCTCTTGCTCCACTAATGTGACACTAAATTTGAGAAAGGAAAAAAGTAACCAAACCAGAAACGTCAATTGAAAATCCATAGTAGCAAATCTAAATAACGATTGTATAGTAACTCTTAATCCGATTCAATTAGACTTGTCTATATAAACATGCAACCTATTACGACACGAAATCAAAACCCTAACTCAAGAATTTTGGCTTCGTCTTGGCACAATTCAATTAGAGTTGTCTATATTAACATGCAACCTACTACGATTAATACTACACAAAATTAAACCCTAACTCATAATTTTGGCTTCGTATTGACACAGTTTGACTCTTGGAAAATAACAAAAGACAGTACAGAGGAAGAAGTAGAAGAAGAAAATGATGGAACGATAAGAGCTAATACCTGCTATGAGAAGTACAACGGATTCGAATAATGGCGCCAGGTAAGAGAACCTTGTTCCGAAATGGAAGAATCGCTAACCTACTGGGTAACTCCACATTTTCCTCCATTAACGTCTTCTTCTTCTTCTTGGAGAATTGGGATTGAATTGATCCTCTTACTTCTCTATTTACACCGATGCGTTTTCTTCGGTTTTCACTATTGTGGATAAATTTATATTTAGTCCTTATATTTTTATTTTTATTGATCACATTCCCTTACTATTTTTGATTCAAAGATAAACGATATTTACTTTTTTTTAAAATCAGTTTTGCTTTTCTCTCTCAAATAGGTTGAATTAGGTTTTTTTAGGAAAAAAATAAATTGAAAATAAGATGGTTCAGTTTAATATTTCCATAGATATTGTCAAATGAAAAGAATATGGATCGATTTGGTATTTTATGGAAATACCGACACTATTTGAAAATTCTCTTTGATGAATTCAAAGCCGTTGGATCTTTCTGATAAGATGGGTGGGATATAACGCGTGGCATCAGGCAGACAGAGAGAGAGCAGAGTTTGGGGCCCAGGCAAATTTAATTCCACGTGTCAGATAGGGATAAGGTAAAAGCTGGTGCTTAAATGTCTACGTGTTATATCCACAGATACTCGATATTATCTATGCGGTTTTCCGAATACATACATAAATGTTTACATTTGTTTTTGTTATTTTCTGTATGTTTGTTTACAAATTTATTTTAATTTTTTATTCGAATCTAACTGTATTTTATATTATAACTATATTACTTTCATTCAGATCACAATCATATAAAATAATTTCAAAAAATTAATAACTATTAACCTAAAAATATATTAATTATAATAATCATATATTATGAATAATAATTGTTAATTAATTATAACTATATAAAAATTATTGGTTAATTGTTTATTTAAAATTATAATCGTACTTATTTTAAAATAGAATAATTGCTTTTATCGTAAACTTATATTTCAAAAAAGTTATTTACATTCTTGTAATTATATAATTTCTAGAAAATGCATCAACTAAATTAATAAATTGTCTACTTGATAACTTTTACTATTTTAGTATTTTCTCAAAAAAATAATATTAAAACTAGAAATTTGTTTCACTATACTCCTAATCAATTTTAATGAAAAAGTCAGGTGTCTAACTAGAGATGTCAAAAATGGGATAACTCGTCCCGTTTAACCCGCTCTATTGCAGGTTGAGTTAATTTGCGGGTTTTGGCAGATTAACCCGCTATAACCCATGGATTCTAAACTAATAACCCTAACCCGCCCCGTACTATAACGCGGGTTAAGCGGGTTGGTCCGCAGAATTTAAAATCAAATTAACAATTAAAGCTTTATAATGTAAATTTATCGATAATAAAATAAATGTATCTCTATCATAAATCAAAAAGAAAATAGTAATAAAAGTCATAAAATGCATAATTAAATCAATAAATTTTCAAAGATTCAAATATGAAATTGATTTAATCATTGTCAACGTCTCCAACTTATTAAGACAAAAAAAAAACAAAATGTATTTTTCAAAATTTCTAAAATAAAACCAATATGAAAAAGGCTTTCCTACTATTTTTTGTTTTCAACGTGTAACTCTATTAGTCTGCGGATCAACCCGCAACCAATGCGGGTTTGTCCATCAAAGACTATAGACCATAACGGATCAACCCGCAATGCCCGCTTTTTTGGGGCAATCAAAACATGAACCCTAACCCGCCCCTTAGCGGTACGGGTTAGGGTAATCCGTGAGTTTTCAACCCTAATTGACATCCATATGTCTAACCAAATAACACATTTTATTCACTCAAGTCTCATGTTATATGTTTTAAAATTGAAAGATTTTCAAAAGTATTATTCATAAGATTTTATAACTAAATAAAATATATGATATCTAGAAATCTATGTAATTCACTCTATAAATATTTGAATCAAATAATCATATTAATTTTATATTATAAAATTTATAATTTATAGTAACAAATAATAAATATTTGTTAATATATCATCATCTATTTTCAATAGAGGTTAAAGAACATTTATAATATCATCATTGATATCAATTTTTATTCTAGTAATTTAATACAGTAAAAATTCTATAATTTAATAATATTGAAACCATAAAAATTTATTAATTTATCAAATTATTAATTGATAGAGATGGTATTTTGATAAAAAAAATATATCATTTTGACCACTTTGAGACTAAGAAAACTATTACTATTAAAGTTATTGATTTATCAAGTATTAATTTATAATGGTTTATATATAATCGTAACTGTTTATCCTCATGTCAAATGATTAAAATTATAATAATCGTAATCATGATGATGTCTAACCATAATAAAACAAATTTGTGGCAATAATGATAATGATATGACAGAAAAAAAAATTGCGATGAAAACTTAATTTATGTGTAAGCCTTTTATCAAACAAAAAAGAGAGAGAGAGGTTAATTTATGTGTGTTTTAGTGGCACTCTCGACCACAATCGAAAAATAGAAATAAAATAGTTTATTGGACCTCTCTGGACTAACGAATAAAATATTTTACATTTATACAAAAGCCTAATTAAATTTTAGGCCCAATATTGCCTTATGTGCGACTCACCTCACGAGTTACAATGACATTTAATGAGTATTTTTTTTTTTTTTTTTGGTAAAAACCAGTGTTTTAAAAAGCGGTTTAGCGGCCGTTTAAGCGGCGTTTAGGTGCTAGGCCCCATACCCCCTTAAGCCGTCTGATTAACGTTTAGACCATTTAAATTTTTAAAATATCGGTTTATATTATACAGATAGTTAGATTTAGGAAAATATGCGATAATTAAATAAATTAAACGTTAATTATATGAGTTATGAATTATGTGGGATATGCAAATTTAATAAATTATTTAATATCTATATTTTTATAAAAATAAAAAATAAAAATGTTATTTAAAAAAACTTAAAATTACAAAACATTGATAATCTTCACGTTCTTATAATTTAAAAAATTTAAACTATTCAATTTTATAATTTTATTATGTTATATTATATTATGTTAATATATATGTATTTAAATATATATATATATATATATTATAAAATTACTTAAACCGTTTAAACCGCCTAAAATCGTCTAGACACTGACTAGGCGTTCTAGACGATAGGCGGCGGGTCACCGCCTCACTAGCGCCTAGCGCTTTCTTGAGCATTGGTAAAAACTGATGGAAACTAATTTTTTAAAAAAACAATTTATTCTTAGTGAGTGTTTCTTTTCTCTTCTAATGTAATTTATTATTAAGATCCCGATGTATTGGTTTCAACCAGAGAAAATAGTTTACAAAACATTTTATGATTTTTTGGTCGATATTCACAAATATCACACTATTTTTTGTCAACAACATGCATAGGGTAACACTATTTTGTCACACTACTTTTTTTTTAGGCATGGGGCTTGAATCTGAATGGTAACATAAATACATAATGTAACATCACTTATAAAAAAATGTAACATCTTCAATCCATTTAGACACAGTCAGAAACAATTCATCATCACGTCACTTCTCTTAGAGACATAATCAGAAACACTAACTCATCGATCAATTGTAAAAGATTTGACTAACCGTTGGTATATGAGCCATGACAAAACTATAGTTTGTACGTATATTGTAACTGAATACATAGATTGTGTATAAATTGACTCTTTCCCTTAGGTATAGGTTAAAGCGTCGTATGCATTATATGTAAGGGATTTGGTAGCTGCGCTTGAAAGATATGGGCCTCTATGTTTCAAAACGCGACCATAATAATGTGTCGGTCTAATCTTTAACCCACGAGTTTGAGTTATTTTGTCGGGCCAATCGTAAAAAATCCTCCGCCCAAAGTGATGGACGTGGCAATTCAAGTTAAGTTTCTAATTTTTGAAGTCGAGAAAATTAATAATTAGTTATTAAAAATGCATAGGAACAACTTGTTCCGAAAGACTCAAAACTACTTCTACTTAATGTTTATGATTGTCACGAATACGATTCCCTTTTGGCATGGACAATGAGCAACGAAATTTAATGGCATTTACCAAAATTTATATGACTAAAGTCACATTGCAGAAAGAGGAGGTTCTACGAATGTGCAAGGTATGCTATTGCACAAGATGCATACTAATTTTTTTTTTAAGTACATTTTAGAGTCTAAAATAATAAATAAAATCGTTTTACATAAAATAAAGTTCATATTTAAATATTAAATGGGACCTAAATTTTTATTTCTTATTATTGAGCCGCCCCTGATTGCAGGTATAACTAATTGATGAACATATAAATCACACAGGTATAATCTAGAAATTCAATTCTCCAAATCTGACTAATTGGCAACTACATTTAATTTTAATATGTATCTACGTCTAGTTGTCTAACACCCGAAATTTTGGGAGACTTTTTGTTTTGATATTGAGAATTGTTGCAGACGACTTTGTTTCTCGATTCGATATTTGCTACTGCTCCGTGTGGATCCATGATTTCTTGGCGTATGTTCATTCATTTTCCAAATTTCAGATTCTCATATATTTTCCAAATAATTTGGATGTCCATTGGCATAATTTTTTTTTGAAAATTTCCACGAATATCCATAATGATAAATATATAGCACGTTTTATCAATATTTTCTTAGAATAAAACAAACGTTTGATTTTAAAAGATATGAATTATAATGTTATACAAAACACGTAGAGTTCTATCTAAAAATAGCGTTTTATAAGAAAATATAGAATTTTATGACATCAATATAACAAATATAATTAGAAATATTGAATATAACTATATGTGATAAGATTATTCACTTTTTGCTACACACTATATTATCCTTTTTATCTTTTAGATTTCTTCATGCAGTTGATTTTTCTTATTTTTCCATAAGTTACTTACACTTGTACTTATATCATTTTTTTTGTTTTCACATACAAGTGACACATAACATTGATTGTTATAATTAAGCTGATTTATAGAAAAAAAAAATAATAGCTACATCGCCAATATCGGAGCCTAAAGAGCAATAACTAATTATTTTAAATGATCACATAAACCAATGTAAATTCGATATCTGGTAGTTTTCTCATGTAAGTAAACTATGATAGTTTTTGATGATTTTAACATAAAACCAAAAAAAGATAAGATTACAAAAAATTTCATTATTTTTGGTCTAGATTTTTTTGAGATGTACAGATAACTGTCGATATTCGAACTTGTGACATTGAAGAACTTTTTATTTAGGCGATCCCAGTTGAGCTACTTGAGGGTTAATGAGTAATGACCCTGATGTCTCTTAACCCATTTTTTTTTTTGTTAAAGCTTGTTGGATTTAAATTATTTGGACATACCCTAAAATATGGTTGGTACTTGGTCCCCCTCATAAAGGGTTACAAGAATTTAAAGAGAAGTAGAGTATGGATTGATGGTTGAGAGAATCTAACAATAACAACAACAAATAGTATTCTTATTTAATGGTTTTCCTTCTTTTCCTTATCAAACCCCATCTTCAAACTTCTCCTTTTATTTTTCCACCATTATCACTTTTCTTTTCTTTTTTTTTTTGTTGAAGATATTTCAAATCTTACATTATACTTTTTATATGGTACATAACAAAGTATATATGTATTCTAGTGGTTTTATTGGGTTTATTGAGATGGATGAGCAATTTTCAGTGGACATGTTAGTTAAAGATACTTTTCATTTTTCGTTTTCTTTGGTCAGATATGATAATACAAAATATGAGATTTTGTATTTCTAGTTTTGTTGTTAAACTATAGAATTAAATGAAGGACCATATTTACCCTTCGAAAGAAACCAGAATTTAATGAAAAAAATGATGAATAAACCATTCCAGACCAAATAAATTGGTTACTGATATTTATAGTTTATATTTATATCGCTATAATAAAGGGTAATATGTTTGTTTCAGATCCGAGCATTTAAACTTTTTATTGCATCTACATATATGAAAGACTTGGATGTTTTAAACGCGAAGTGGATCAAAATGGTTCTTAGATTAAAAGTCAAATTATCTAGATATATTGAACGTGTGATTATAGTTCTGCTATTGCTCGGGTTTTGATTATATATTTTAAGAGAAAAAAATATGATATTGGCATTGTCTTTCAAGTTCCACCAAATATGTACCTTTGTCTGTCTCGTTACCTTGTCTGTCTCGTTTCTGACCTTCTGCAAGGAATCATTAGTCTTGGAGATTTAAAAAAGTGGGTCCAATATATATAACATTATCAAATTAATTGACCTTCATATACACTCCAACATATTTAAGTTCATACTCTCGTGAATCCATATAATAGAGAAACATAAAAATAACCAAGCTTATCGGATCCCTTTGATGATAATGATGATGAGTAAGAATCCATATATATATATGCAACTGACTTGACGGTGATGATGATGAATACAAGAATCCCTAGTCATTCATTTATATAAAGATGAGACACAATTTGAGAAAGAGAATTGATTGATTAGTTTGGTTTTTCTTGAAAGCTACAATTTGGCTAACTTCCGAAACCTTTTGATTATAAAAATGTAAAGAGAAATATTGAAGGAACTAAAAACGCTAATTTGTTTTTCACAACAATAGAAAACTAAATTTTATTTTGTTTAACAAACAATTTGTGTATGATAAACACCATATATATATATAATCTTTATTTTGGCTAAGTGAACAAATTGAAATTGGTTTTTTTGATCTGATCTTCGTGTAAATGTCCAAAAGAAGCTTTAATTGTCATCAATAAATCAACCACTGATAAAGAACCCAAATGCTAACCTTTGCATTCACATGTTACCACTCACATGTCACCATTATGCATTAAATTGGACCGTTAATTTATCTTTAAGTATTGTAATATTTCAGTATTTAGAATTTAGTTAATTTCTTACGTGAGGCCATGACCCAAGGCATCAAGCCACACCTTTTGGAGGAAAAAAGAAACAAACAGCCAAATAAAATTATAAAAACAATAATACACGATTGAAAATTGACTCTTCTTTTGTACTACTACTCATATCTTCAACAAACAAGGATGGGCTCATTAAACAGTAACCAAAAAATGAAAATAATGAGTTGATAGGCTCAATGTCCAAAGCAAAGTTCATGGTATAATGCCTTTTGGTAAACAAAATAAAAATAAAACAAATCATAATTAGTTTCATCAATCCAGAAGGAAATTTTACTTAGACCAAATCATGTATTGGCTCAAGAGATGCCATTACTTACAACAATGTGTTTGCCTGCCTGTCTAGCTCTTGCCACCACATTTCTACTTCTACACCATTTGTTATACACACACAAATATATATATATATATATATATATATATATATATATATATATATATATATTGTCAGCATGGTCAATTCTCATCTTATTATATATATATATATATATGCTAATTACAATAAAATAAAACGAATTCTATTTATGTATTATTCGATATTTTGATTTTGATGTTAACTCGCATATAACATATATGGTATGGACTGTTGTCTGTTGCTATGACCAGATGATATACACGTATATGCATATATTTCCTTCGTTTTGAAGAAGACGGAAACGACTTTTTGGTTGAGAATGTGAAATTGAATAGTGTGAAGCATTATTATTGTTACTCATGAGGAAACGTGAAGGTGGCCAAAAGGGATAATTTTTAAAAACCCTAATTAGAGAAAAATAATGATGTCCAATTGTGTATTTTGCATCTAATCAAATCTACGCCTTTGAATATTGACTCTTCTTCTTTCCACTTTTTCCTTTAATTTCTTAAAATAAGTTCCATCTTACTATTCTCAAATAATTCACCATTTTTCATCATGGCCAACACACAAATCCAACTAATTAAGGCTAAAGTTGTACCTACATATTTAGATATGTATGTAGAAGATAAATATTAAATAGAAAGTCTTCTAAGTAACGAAATACATCTCTTAGCATACACATATATTACTTGTTGTGTTCACCAAATTACTCTCACCCTAGATATACACTCAGTGTTATTGAAGATTCCTTGTCACATGCACCACCCAACAAAGATATAAAATTTCCTTTAAAACAAGAAATTTGACATCATATAAGTTTCGCTAAAACGTCCGACTACATCTAGGTATATGCATGTCTCCTGGTAAAGAATATCTGAAAAGTTCACCATAAATAAAACATAGGAATCGAAATTCAAACAATCAAGTGGCACATATATGCATATTTGTTATATATGTGTATAAATATAGTTTAGTATTTGTTTATTTATATATAATTAAATAATTTTGCTATATATGTATATGTATATTTAAAAAGAATATGAAGGTAGTATGAAAAATGAGATTATTGGGTGAGGAGTAAGAGAGATCGAAAAGTGAGGATATCATGTTTTAGGAAGAGAAGAATTGAATGTTCAAGAAGTTTTTGCCCGAAGAATTCACAATTTGGTGTGGTGGGCTCCTCTAAAGGGCAAAGAACAAAAGTGTGTTATGTCTCCATGACCATTACTATTTTAATTGATATTTAGTTTTATATCAATCACTACTATTACTCTGTTTTGGTCAAGTCATAGATCATTATAAGTGTCAATGGTCAACGTTCTACATTAACCCGTAATTGACGTTCATTTTTCATTAACCAATTTTTTATCAGCATCACAAATTTAATTTGGCAAAATTAGTTTGAACCTTTATTTGGTAATTAAGTTAGTTTGAATTTGAAAACAAATTTCTCCTATCATCATATTTTACATCATATATATGTTTCTTCCTGGCCTAATGTTCAAAACTAAGGAACACTTTGGAATTCATTAGGTTAAGCAAGAGCAGCGAGCCACCTAATACCTCTATAATATTATAAGCTGGTTATTTTGATAATTGGTGTATCATTAATTTATACTGATGTATATATCTATAAATCAAAAATAATTCAAAATTATCACTAATCACAAAAAAAAAATTTTAATTTGAGTTATGAATGTACTATGATTATGATTGATTTATAAATTTGAGTTATGTTATTTTTAAAATGGATAAATCAAAAAAAATCTCATGTGGTATACTGATTGGTAATTTGATGTACATTTGATTTAAGTTGATGTATGTCCATAAATCAAGTATAACCCAAAAATATCACCAACAATCTCATGTGGTAGAATGTGCTAGAGTGATATTATGATTTTGACTCTTTTTTTTTATTAACCACGTAAATCTACTACAATTTAAGTTTGATACTACATAATTTTTACTGCAACTTATATCAAATAATAATAAATACTGCAACTCAAATTTAATAATACATCAACCATAATGATGTTATGATTTTGATTTTTGTTTTTTCTAATCACATAAATTTATTGTAACTCATATCTGATACTATATAATTTTTATTACAACTTATATAAAATAATAATATATGCTGTAATTTAAATTTAATAATATATTGTTACCCATCTACCCTTTCTTTAGTTGTTAGATTTCTATTGGTGCTTTACTGAACCCAATAAATATTATATATGGTTATGTGTTCACGCGCATATATATATATATATATATAATTCTATATCGTGTCTTTAATTCTTTATCATGGACAAAGTCAGTTACCGGCAATACCATAATTTTTAAACTTCAATCAGGTAACAATAAACTTAATCTGAATCTCTCTATTTTATAATGTTGAATAAAATAAAGAGTATTTGGTAAAAATAATTGAAATGCTGAGAAGAAAAAATATTGTTTTTTTCACAAATACAAAAAAATCATGGTTAATAGGGCATTGAGTAATAAATTTAGACTAAAAATCTGTTCGAACAATTTCATAGTAGTTTTTTTCATCACACTGGATTGAAACAAATCTTAACATGGTGAGTTTTGAAATAAGTAATCTGAAGGAAAATGAATTTTTTCTTTAAGAAAAAAAAGAGAGAAAAGGTTCCAACTTACAAGACTGTGTCGTTTGATAACATCAAAGCAGCAATGGGCAAATCACAGAGAGTCTTCTCGAGAGAAAAAGCAAGAAATTAACACCAAAAGGAGAAAAGCTTGAGAAGAGTTTCAAATTTTATTATTTTAAATCACTATTACGATAAACAAAAAGTTTTATAACCCTGATTATAAGTATTACGTTTGTAATTATAGTTAAGTTTTATATGTTAGAAGAAAATATTAAGTATTATTAGAAGAGTATAATATTTTTTTTGGTATGAAGAAGAGTATAATATAATCCTGATTCTAAGTACAGTATTCAGTTTTATATGTAATAAGTTATAATTTTCTAATATAATTAAGTGTAATTATAATCTTAATTATTAAGTATTAAGTTTTATAATTAACAAAAAAAAGTTTGTAATTATAAACAACAAAGTATTAAGTTTCTTTACGATAGAAGAAAATATGTTCCTTTAACAAAAAAAACCGATAAAAATTAGAATTTATGCTCTAGGCATGCATATGTAATAATTAAGGACTATGCTTATTATATTTTAAGAAGATACGACCAAAAAAAGGAAGAAAAATGCCGAAATTAACTTTCGAGTTTCAATGGTACTATTAAATATCTCATATAAGTCCCCGAATATGTCAAGATTTAAAATCACATAAAATATCTCCTTTAAAGGTTACTCATTTTTCTAGAGAAAAAAACCAACGTTACAATTACTTCCATTTAAATTTTGTGATTTTTTTCTATTCGATACTGGAAAAATTACTTACATGACCAAGTTTAGGATTTAACTGAAAATATATTACAAAGTAAACTAAAAATCATGTTTATGCAAATTTAATTGTAAATTTTCTATTTTTCCAACATATATGAAGTTACCTTTCATATTTTCATAAAACAGGAAAAACAAATTCTAAGAAACTGCTAATATTGACGAATCTATACGAGTGTAATTAATAAGATATTCAAAAAAATACGTTTCCATTTAAAAAGTAAATAAATAAAAATCTAGATGCGATTCAAGCATTCAACTTTGAGGTTTTTATAATAAATGAGAATCATGCTTACTATGTGCAATATTAGAATAGAGACTTAAAAGCCTCTCCCTTATAAACTCCAATTTCATTCCTCTTCTTCATCTTCAGTCTTCACCATTTTTTCTCACAATTTTGTAACATTTCTCAAAAAAAAAAAAAAAAACGAATCCGGAAGCAAAGTTTCAATCTTTCATTTCATCACCATGTCCCAATACATACATATCTTTTGTGTAATTTAGACAACATATTAAAGATTCTTATCAAGAAGAAGATTTCTTCTTTATTTCATCTTCTCCTCAGTTCATGGCGGTTCAAACTCATCACCATCCTTCTACTCTCTTCTTCCTCAACAGGTCCGCTCTCTTTCTCCATATTTATCTTTCATTATATCGATGTATATGTATTCATATATGTGATGTTTCGATTTCTCAGAAACGGTCAAGAAGGGAATGATACTAAATTCATCAACGCCGGTTTGTTTTACTAAATTTTGAATCGATTTAAGATTTTTAATCGGTTTATTATCTTACCGGTGAATCTGTTATCTTTTTGGACGGCAAAAAAAAAACAGGGGTTGATTCAAGAAAGCGAGCTAGAGAAGTTTCGTCGGTGACTGATTTAGAAATCACGGCGGTTCCGATGAATCCTCCGCCGCAAGTTATTGGTCGTCGACAAAATACGAATGTGGTATCTACTGGTCTTCGTTTGTCTCATGGGCAGAGCTCGAATCAAGAATCGTCTTTTACGATGATAAATAGAGATCTCGCCGGAGAATTTAAACGCCAGTCAGATGAATTAGACAGAGTTCTTCATATCCAGGTGACTATTTTTTATTAAACTTTTAATTCTAATATTACGAATTCCAATAATTCGTAAAAAAAAATTTGGAAAGTTAATTACTCATATGGTTTAGTGGCGTTTTTTTTTTATTGATTTTATTTTTTTTTTGCATAGGGAGAGCATTTGAGGCGCATGTTAGAGGAAAATAGTGAGAGGCACTATCATGAGCTTCTAAGAACGGCGGAAGAATCAGTTAGGCGGAGATTAAGAGAGAAAGAAGCTGAAATTGAGAAAGCCACGCGTCGTCACGCCGAGCTAGAAGCACGTGCGGCGCAGATCGAAACAGAGGCACGTGCCTGGCAAGTAAGAGCTTCAGCGAGAGAAGCCGAAGCGACGTCGTTACAAGCTCGATTACAGCAAGCTGTAGCTCACAGCGGCGGAGTTATGGCGGCGGAACAAAATTCGGGAAGCATAGACGGTGTTGATGAAGCTGAAGACGCCGAATCGGCTTACGTTGATCCCGATAGGATCGAAATGATCGGACTGGGATGTAGGATATGCCGGCAGAGAACGGCGACGGTGTTGGCTTTGCCGTGTCGTCATTTGGTTCTGTGTAAAGGATGCGACGGCTCCGTACGAGTTTGTCCGCTTTGCCTTAGCTCGAAGAATTCAAGCGTGGAGGTTTTCTTTTCTTGATAGACCATACTTTATTGGGCTTTTCAGGCCCATTTTATAAATTACAAACTAAATATTTATATCGGTTATATATAATACTACATTTATCTCATATAAAATATACTGTTGAGTCTTGAGCTTAATGAAAAAGCTTGAGAGGTTTGATACTTTGATGTACATATCCTTGATTTTATTTTTCTTTAGAGATTCTTTTCTTTTCGTAGAGAATCGTAATAAATATAAACCGTGACCATGTGATTCAATTTATTATTTTACATATAAGACATTTGGCATTATATAATAAATGTTTTTGTATATTGATCAATGTGTTGTACATGTAATGTAATCATTTCCACTAGATTGGAGTTTAGAATTGGTAAAATATATATATATATATATATATATATATATATATGTAAAGCATCTTTAGACGTAAACTTGTACTATACTATTTAGAAATTCTTAAACCAAGCGAAATAGTGTTACGATTCATTTATATTTTGATATTTTTATAGGATTCTAGCCCATCATGATAATCTTATGCTTTTTCAATTTGTTGCTATAAACTATTTTCATAGAAAAAGAGGGAGAGTCTATAATAGAATTATATAAACCTATGGGAATAAATGGTAATTATGATTAAAAATTCTCAATTCCTTTATGGAAAACCACCACTTAGTATATGCTCCTTTAGTCCTTTTCATGAGATGAAAATTCAATATGGAAGAAAAGGAATAATAATAGTGAGAAACTCGTGACTTAGTGCCATAGCCAAATTAGCCATACATATATATATATATATATACCTACAAGGCTATACGCTCATCTCATGCCTTTTTCAAACCAATAATAGTCCATCCAGCCCATTATTCACCTTTGTTTGAAAGTGTTATTACAAGTAAGAAAACAAAACAAAACAAAATTTTTTAATACAAGTTCTCGTATGATTTTCTAGATTTTTCCCATATTTTTGCTTATGTTCCTCTTCTTTGATATAGATATAGTTACACAATCGCAGTTGGAAAAAAACAACAACGAGGTATTGAACCTGATCACTGATTGAAATTAAATATTGATAAATATGCGTAGTTTTTAATATAAATATGCGTAGTTAGATTGTCGACATATATAGACTTCAGCGAACAAAAGTAGATTTTGTCCACATTTTTAAATAGTAAAACGAAGGGGTCATTAAGTCAGTAAGCCTGAAAGAGCTTTTGTCTTAAATCAAGGAAAGTGCAAAACCAACTCATACCTGCAGAAATTTCTCTCTCTTTTTTTAAAAAGATATGTTATATTATTCAATTCCATAGCATGTTAATTACTTGAATGAGTTATATAAATATATATGTTGGCCACAAAAAAAATATATGCATATGCATGTAACTTAAATATTATGCTTTAAAATCAAGTTGTGGCTTTGTTTCGCAAAAAAAAAAAAAAAAAAAAAAAACATCTACGAAACTAAGGAAGAAATTTTCCTCATGAGAAAGTTAGTCTTACAGTTTAAAGCTCATATGGAAAAGGTCATTTCAAATTACAATTCGTTTGAAAACAACATTAGCCTGCAGGAAGGCCGAGGAAATGCACTTCATCACTCAGAGTAAGAATTCTAATTATTCTGTATTGAAGTGGAAAGGACATCATCGAGATCCTTTTAAACCATGATGACTTAACTTATCATTTGACAAAGCGTTTTATCGTGTCCACGAAGGGTTTCCGAGCTATGCCAAGATCCATCAACAAATAAAGTTGTGACCATTTGTAAGTTTGTATTATCCCTTTACATCTATTTATGAGTTAAAACACTTTTTCTCATACATATCAAATTATATATAATCTTCTTCTTTTTACATGTGTTTATCTCGAACTTGAATCTACGTTTTGTTAATGATTCGGTGATGTCTATCTTTGTTTTTCTACATTAGGAAGATTTTGTATTCATAATCTCTATAAGTTTGAGACCCGGCTTTAATAAATATATGTTTGATCCATATATAACCATTAACCATTAATTCTCTTGAGACGTATCACTGGGCACGAAAATTTAATTGATTAAATTCTAAAACAGCACATCTTTAAACAGTCGAGCAGCTCAACCTGAGCTAACCACGTTTTGGTAGTGAATCAGTACAATTATAGTTTTTATGTAAATGCAAGAATCAAATAACCTAGATTTTTTTAAAAGACTAGAAATTTACGAACGTATTATTCTAAAAATGCTTGCTATCTAACTGTCTCAGTTTATTCGGATTAATATTTTCGATTATCGCATCACAAAATGTTGGACCATACTTAGTTGTCATATTTCAAATGTATAAACCGTATATTTTTGTCAATAATGACAGCGTGGAATATAAGTGACCCAAAACCAAAGATAAAAGAAATATTAAATTAAAAGATAAAAAATAATGTTGTAATATGGAACACTATAAATTAGAGGGTCCATGAGGATGTGATGAGGCATCGCATAGACAATGATGTGAAGACATGAAGGAACGGTTCAAGCTAAAATTCGTAATTTAATCATAAATAAAACTAACTAATTCAGAAGAAGAATTAAAAAGGAACTAATCCAACGCTTCGATATATTCCAAGTTTGGTGAGACAACTTTCTTTATGAGTTGCGCCAATAGACTTTTAAATTTCACGTGACAATAATGCAATCGAACTGTTTATGTGAAAAAAAAACAATATACAATATGATGTGGCGTTTGAGTGCATTAATTATTCGTATGCATCTCACAGGACAATAACATTATATATATGATTTGCCCCAAAAAAAAAAACTGAAAATATACGCATTATTTATAAGCTTAAACTTTCGAACTGAACAGTACCACAATCAGAAAAATGATTTTGAACCAATTGATAAGTTTCTGGCTGGGTTCATAAAATAAAATTGACCCATATATAAATAGTGTTGGATAGAATGAAATTACTAACCCGTTTATTACCGGTGTTGTTTTCTTTTAAAAAATTAAGGGGAAATGAAAAGAAATTAGAGGAAGACGTGCAAGTTGCAACTATAAATAGGGAGGCTTATGTGAAACACAATGCTTAATGAAACCCGCAAAGTAAATTCAAAAATGTTAAGAAATCTTTACAAATAATACTTGTCTTCTTTCATACCACGAAACACACACACACACAATACACAAATTTAACATAATCCACCCAATATTATAAAGTAGAGTTTTGTAAGAAGTGAAGACCGAAGCCAATCAAGCAAGATGTAATAGAGTTGTATCAACAACAACAAAAAAAGCACATAGAGTATACAAAAACCCAGGAACCGATATAAAATTGTCAAAGTATTGCAATATAGCAACGCCCCAAAATTGCCCAAAAAAAAGCAACGCCCCAATAATCCAATATAATATTTACAATTTTGTAATGTTATTTCATTTATTGAACAAACCAAACCCAAAAAAAAAACAAGAGAGAATAGATATTAAAAAATATTGCAAAATTAGCGACGGCCCATAAAAGCCCAACAGTTATTAAGTATGTGTGTTCTTCCTTTAACCGTAGTCTAGATCGTGAAACCCCTAAACTATTGTCTGAAACCCCTAAATTGTTGTCTGAAACCCCTAAATCGAATTTGTATTCTGCGTGAAAGAAGTGGAGGTGTTGATCAATGGCTGCAATTTCGCATCTGAAGACGAAGAAGAAGAAGCTATAGAAAACGTCGTGGATTTTGTGATTCTGTTCTTAGTTTGGTGTAAGGTCTTTGTGATTCTTTTTGCAATCTCTGATGATATCTTAGAGGTGGTTGTTCATTGGGAGGAACTTTAGCTCATGAGCTTAGTCAATTGTGTCAATTAAGATCTTGCATTTTCTGTTGATTTTCTAACGCTCAAACTATAGATAATCCAAAAAATGTTACAAAATATAGCATACATATTCAATGTTATGCGAATGCGTTTGTATTTACGTGTTTACTATTGTTTCTCACTTTATAAAGTAATGTGAATGACCTCATATTATATTAGAATTAGGTTCTAGGGAAGGGAAGATTGTGATATAAATGATATTTATACTAGTATTTAGTATTTACAATACAATATTTCGACGAAATTCAAATAGCAAATGTTTAAAATATATGTTGTATGAGTTATATATCTATTGATCTACCCCAATGGCCACATCTCGAATATATTCGGCATACTAGCCTTATTATAACATGTCACTAGAACATATGCGTTAGTAGATTGCACAATGATAAGTATCCTATTTTATCTTCGAGAGACAATTTTTTTTTTTTTTTTTTTTTTGAGAGAGAATTATCTTTTCATGTCTTGTCACCCATTATCTAAATAAAACTTATAATCTCAATATGCGTGGTAATTTAAGTAATACTTAATAGTTATAACCATATTATTATCTAAGTGTAAAACGTCATGGTTCATGGTTGTTCCAAAAGTTGTTGAATAGGTATTGCCTTACTGCTAGGGAATCTTCAGTAGAGCAAGCGTGTTCTTGGATTTATCATCAATTGTGACAAAAATTTACTAATTTTAAAGATCTGTATTACGTTCATTTTTATTCTGATGTATTTGTTACATATACCTCAATATACACACCAATAATGGCCCATGGTGCGCTACAATTGTTTAACTTCTTTTATAAAACACACCACATGTAACGAACTCAGCAATTGGGTAAATCAATTATAATTGAATTATGTTTCATTTTATAGAAAAAAAAAATCTAAAATATATCATATGAAAACATGTGCCTAGACTTTTGTAGAGATAGTCTCGTCATATTCTTAATATATATTAAATGTTTCAACTATGGTCTGGTCGTAATTATATGAATTTAATCTGCCTAAAAATTTTTAAAAAAACTTCTATAATTATCATCACTTCAACCGGGATTTACAAAATTAAATTTTTGTAACTTCTATAAATATTATATATATTTTTAAAATAACGTCTATTTAGTTATTGACACTTTAATTAAAATTTATAAAATTACATAAGACCATTCATATATATACATTATTTATAAAGCTAAAAATTATATAAAATAATAAAAGTGAATCAAATTTATTTGACCTTTTTCTTGGTTACCATCCGCATTTTATATGAAAAGCCAAATTAACGTGAGTTCTTTTCAAAACATCATAACTGATTATTATTTCCGTTTCTTATTTATGTGAGATTATAATTTTTTTAAAAGAAAAAAAAAAGTTTCTGTTGGCGAAATCCATACCATTGGAGAATTTAAACGGGCCTGACTCGATGAGTGTGCCAATGTGGGGTAGGAATATGGACGGTCCAAAAATTGATCAAAATTTTAAAACACTTTTAGCCGTTCGATTATAAAAACAAAATATGATACTACTAGATTCATTGTTGAAGCAGACAATTCTTGATCGGTTAGCTCATCACACGTGTCATGAGTATTCAAGCCTTTGATCTACACGTGCACTTTCCACTGTTTCTACTTTCTAGAGGTCCAGTATCTGAGGACAACGCATGTAAAATAAATATTGAACAAGTTTTTTCAAAAATATATCAGTAACTTATAAGTTATAACTAAGAACATATAAATTCTTTGGTGGACTATTCTGTAAAAGCAAACAAAAAAAGTTCAGTTAAGAACATAGATATTTCTCATATATATGTCGTATAATATACATAGTACATACATATATATTACTGTATATGCCCAAAATAACCAATAATAGTTGGAACAGCTGAAAAAAGTAGGTTCAAATAGTGATGATGTTTTTCTTCTTGTTAAAAGTCTTGCACACTTTCTAATATTTAATATGCAATCAAAGAAGACAATTTCATAAATGACAACTGAGTCTACAGCTCTAGGGGCGATGGATTCCCGGGAATGCCTGGCAAAGAGGAGTGGTTGATCAAATAAACAACACATAGCACTTTTGATATTAAAATACAATTGTACTATTATATTATATATAATATAGTTCCTTCTTTTAGGTCTCTAAGGTTAAATAGATTCAAACCTTTTTCTTCTAATAAAACACTATTTGTAAATGACATCACCATGTTGACAGACTGCTACATAAAGTTACTCACATATTCGTTTTAAAGCTGTATATTTTTTAAAAAGTTAAAAAGAAGAAGGAAAACAACAATCCCATAACTCTTAACTAAAACCGAAATATTTATTTATTTGGTTTGGCTACATACACAAAGAACTTATTATTTTCATTATTATTTGAAAGCATTTAACTTTTTCTAGTTACGAGAAGCACCCATTAAATTAGGTTATATGAATGTATAATGGAGTAAGCGAGAGTGTCAAGATTTGAACAATTCAAATTCAGGTAAAACGTTTAAGTGTACACACATAGGAGTATTTCTCTTTCGTTCTTACTTATATATCAGATAGTAATTACTGGACTCTTTAATATCACTAAGTAATGACTTATTATACTACTAATCTTCAATAAAATACGGTACTTCATGAGTGGCCCCATACCTATGGGCTTGGGCGGTGAGTCCACGTCATGCAGTGAAAAGATTTTGACTATTTGTACCACCAAAGTTTTAAAAAAGAAAAGTGGGAAAAGACAAAAGAGAAGAGAATAACTTAAAACGAATTTGTAGAAAAGGAAAACGACATATAAAGTCTGACGTAAGGGAAGGGATATGCCAATATTTTATTTATTAGTAATCGAACTATACAATTAGTACTTAAACGCTTAAACTATATATATGTGATTAATTCATATTTTAGACTAGTTTCTTTATTTTTCTTAATTTTATTAATATTTCTAGTTTTAAATACTACCTTCTGTATATTTTCTTTCTGATAGCCCTAAAGATTTATCTAGCTAAGTATCATAATCATAATTGAACTATCATTACTACCATACACATTATTACTGTTTTAAACTATATATGTTTTTTTTTATTCTAGAATAATTTTTATCGATAATGGGTTATATCGTTTCTTCATATAAATCATATTTATACAATGAGATATGATTCAAAATAAAATATGTAACTCTACTTTGAAACTAGATATTATACTTATATAAGTATGTAGGTTTTAGTTCAGAGATAATCACAAAACAAGTGGGTTTCGGTAACATCGGAGCCTTGCGCAAGTGTGCGAAGTTAACTAATTAAAATATTTGCTTGCACGTATTCCTTAGCGCGTGTAAGGATTGCATCACACTCCACAAAGACCAAGACTTATTTTCTTCCCATTAATAAATTATTATATTATATTATGTTGAATAGTTCAAAGAATTTGAACACAGGTACCGAGAAACTCTTAGCAATTGCTAGTTACACAGGTACCGAGAAACTCTTAGCAATTGCTAGTTTACTGATACTTACTGTATAAAATGTACTCATTCATTTTTAAATATGTGACTTCTTTGTTTCATTCCTTTGTTTCTACATCAAGATCTGACCGAATTCTGGTTAGTTCATGACTTCTAATGAGTTGTTTCAATTCATGATTTGCATCTTTGCCGTTTCCGAATGATTGGCGGGATCTTGTCTGTGTCTCGCGTCTTCTTATCAGAATAGAAGTTTAGGTTCAATTCATTTGAGAAATATCCTGGATTCGCTATAGGGAGGTTTCGTTAAATATAAGGTAGATCCATGTTGTATTTTGTGGTTAGCTTTGTTTTTTTTGCTATAAGAGTAAGTTCGTTTTTATTCGAGTATTTATAAGTTATTGACCTTTGTTTTGTTTTTAATGGTTTATATTATGTTTTAGCTAGTCTCCCTATAATGAGAGTTTTCGCTTCCCTTTTTTGAGCTGTTTGGTTCTGGAGTATTTAATGTTTCCGTCAGCATTTATAATACAACAATATATTTTTCTATATTTTATTATTATTAATAAACAGACGATAAAAAAACATATGAATAACAGAATCTCATAACAAAGAGCTTCAACTAGAAACCAAAATAGTTTTTTTTTATGTTGGTAAGGTCATCAAAGAGTAGAACATTGGCAAAATGCTACTACAAGCGACCAAAATCGGAATCTGATCCTCAAAACCTCATATTGAGAGTCACCCAGAGTGTCTCAATGAAACTGTATTTATTCAGAAATTCATTTTTTGCATTGATACAAATATTATAAGTAAAGAGCATCAATCATTAACTAAAATTATGATGTAATCTTTTGAGAGTATCTTGTACAAACACAATAAAATTTAGTGTTTTCTACATATATAGGATTCCATTGATATAAAATAATATAACTGAGTGTTATCCATAGCCAAAACAAACCAAATAGTATAAAAGATACTATCCTACCACTCTACATCTAACATACCATTGATAATCAACAAATGTTACAACGATTAGATTGATTCCTTCTTTTATTTTTGTTTTCAGTTCTACTATTCAGTGAATTTGACAAGTTCCAAACTATTGTTAGAGGTCCAAACTATTGTTTTATTTGCTATGAATATACCTATCAATCAGAAAACTAGTCACACACATATCCTACGTTAAAAACACGCCGACCTCTCATGGCACCACGACTATTTGTGTACCTCACAAAAACTCCTCAAAAGTCTTCGTACCACCACGGAAATTCATAAAGCAGACAAAGCGACAATGAAATTTATTTATGAATTTAATATAAAAGAGTAAAAAAAAAAAATACATTTACCATTTTTGTCGAGGGAAGAAGCAAGACAAACAACACTGGCTAGTTTCCAAACCCCACGCGCGCGGGGTCCACCTCCCTCCGAATCCCCATGATTTACTTAACGTCTCCCAAGTGCTGGTGGGACCCATGTTTTATGGAACCGCGATGGAGTTTCAACTATTTATACTTATGTTCCTTATATTTTCTTTCTATTTACAATATTGCCGCTATTTTGTTCTTTCCTTTTGTTTTGTTACCTTAAAACTTTCATTCGAATACCTTAAAAACATTTTTTTTCACTTGGACGGATGTGATCAATTCACTGTACCATCACTGTTACTAACATTATGGGTTATTGAGAAATGAATCCAATGTGGTTGGAGTTATGGCTGTGTAATGATTGATATAAAAAAAAAATTACTAGTGGAAATTAATATGTATTCGTAGGATCCACCTACTATTTTAAGAATCTGATAAATAAGAAATATATATTTGATAAAAATGAGAAAATTTGCTAGATAGGCAAATTATTTTATTTTATTTGGGAAATTTATAGACAAACTTGTAAATAAAAATATATATAGACAAACATATTCATAGAAAATATCATATTTAAAATATGCATAGAAAATATTTTTTTTATTTATGGTTCTATCATTGTATTATTATATAGATAATATATATAGTTTGTTATTTAATTCATATATCCATTAAAGTATTCTAAATTGTAGAGTTTTTACATAATATACTAACTCCCTTCGAACTTATGTAACTTTTTCAAGTATTCTTGTGGAATGGAAAAATCAAATTGAGCAACATACTTTAGTAATGTTGTCTACGTGCAAAAAAATAAAACTAAAAAGTAATAACTGAATCAAAAAGCTAATTTTCATAGAGTAGTTTGTTTTTTCACTTAAGCTCTATAGAAAGTTTCCTCTAAAACAGAGGGATGATGAATAAGTCATGAAAAAGTATAATTTTCTAAAGCCTCTTTCATTTATTCCTTAAGTGTCAATAAAGTATTTCTAGAAAATAACAAAAGTGGTTTTCGATTTCTTCTACTTTCAGAAATAACAAAGAAAGGTTACAAAAGCCAATAGATTCTCTTCTCTCAAAATTCGCCCCTTGTTTCTTATTTTATTTCTATTAAATCCCAAAAAACAAAGTATATTTTGCTATAAAATCCCCAACTCATACTTTCCTCACATCAAAAAACCATTTCTCTCTCAATTTTCTCTCAAAACAAGGACAAAAAATGGAGGTTTTATCGAGAAAGCCTTATTTCATTGAAGAAGAAGATGATGATTCTTTGGATTCTTCTTTATCAGAGATGGAAGCTGGGTTCTCTGGTAATAATGAAAATTCCCAAAACGGCATCGTTTCGAGTCGTTTCTCTTACAAAAGAATGAACAGTCTGAGGAACACAAACTATGGTTATAATAACTATCCTCAAAGTAATTATTACAACCAATACTCAGTTTCGTCTCCGAGATCTGTTATTTCTGGAAGATTTCATGATTTCAGATTCGATCATCAACAACCTCATTTCTTGGATTCGTGTTTCCTTTGTAAGAAACCACTTGGTGATAACAGAGACATCTTTATGTACAGGTAATTTTTTTCTTCTTCTTAAGATCTACATAAAAAATTCAGATCTGATTTTTTCACTTTCTTTCTTTTGAAATCAGAATTGTGAAGAAGGATTGATTTTTTTGAATACCCATTTATTCAGTTAAACGAATCATGGGTTAAAATTTTACAAATCTGATTATGATCTCTCTTTAGTCGAAATTATGAAAACCTAATTAAAGGATAGATTTTTATAGTATTCAATTCTTCAATTTTGTTGATTAAAACTTATGATTTTGCAGAGGAGACACACCGTTTTGCAGTGAAGAGTGTAGAGAAGAACAGATAGAAAGAGATGAAGCAAAAGAGAAGAAACAGAATCTGTCATATTCTGTGAAATCAGCTATGAGGAGGAAAGAACAAAGAAGCTCTTCATCTTCTTCTTCACCAACTAGATCTCGTGATTATGCTTTCCACAATGGAACTGTTGCTGCTGCTTAAACTATGGGAATTATTATTATTAATATAAGTAATTAGGTTAAGAAATTAATAAGTGATATATATGTCTTAACGTTTCGAAGCTGGTTTTTGAAATCTCTTTCTCGATCTTTTTACTTAAGCGTGAAGTCTCGAAGAAAAGAGGAAGCTAAAGAATCCTTTAATTTATTTTCTTTCTTTTTTTTGTGGGGAAAAAAGTTTCTTGACTTAAAATTTTGTGAGTATGAGAAAAGAAATTGTAAATGCCTGTGTGAAGTAAAAGTCCAAGGCATGGTTTGAGTAAATTTTCGTTTTTTTTCAACTTTGGTTAATCATCTCGAGGAAAATAGTGAAAATACAGTTGTAATATCAAGTTATATGTTGAACTGTTAATGATCTATGATAATATATTTCCGGGCAATATATATGCTTGTGTTTACTTTTTATTTTTATTTTGCCGACCTAAGTTTATGTTAACTAAACGAAGGTTTTGTGATTTGATATATGGTTGAGTAATACAGTATCATATATGAAACTTTTTGTGGTAAGTTTCGTGACTTGCGAAAAGTGGAAAAATAAAGGTATAAATACATTTTTTTTTTTACTTTAAATGCTTTTTGATAGTACAATTTTCTTTTTTCCTTCGATGAAATGATAGTACAAAAATATTGAAGAAGTTATTTCCTTTTGACATGAGCAGTTGGCCGAGAAATCATTTAAGTACTATGCTTTAAATGTGTATTTTTGTAAACGAGTTATGCAAATATTTCTCAAACCGGCGAAACTATTACCAGAGAGTTCATACTATTTTGGCAATCACAACAGCTATTTTTTTTGATAAAATCATCACAACAGCTACTACCAACATAAAAGATTCATGATGAATTCCAAAGAACATCATTGCATTTGCATATTTTCATCGTACAAAAAGTAGTGACTCTACCATAATAGTTGATCACGGAACAAAAGTTCGATGAAACGTAAAAATTGTAGAAAATAATTTGCAAATATTATCCTATTTTTGTTGATGCAAATCATCATACATCCGATTAATACTAATTCTTGTTCAGAATTTTTGTTATGAATCAAATACCGGTAGTATAGAACCGATGAATCTTCGAAACACACACTCAAAAGTCAAAACTAATAAATTAGTCGCTTTCAATCGGATTTTGATTTGAATGGAATGTACAAGTGAGAAAACAAACCGAACACAAGAACATTCAAGGGTTCAACTTGACCGGTTTGATCAAGTCCACGCCTCAGCCAGACTAAAATCAAACCGGTCTCAGCTACTAAATCAACTCCAATCAACACCACAACCAAGTGGACATCAAGTCAATGGTCAACCAGAATTAGATCATATACACATCAATTTTTATCAAGTACCTTAAGAGTTTTTTTTTGTTTGGGTTCATTTTTAAAGGTTAAAAAACAACTTTAAAAACGATTCTCTGCATTCAATTACATTTATAATCACACAATAAGCTACCAACAAATTGCATAAACCATTAACTTATTTATATATAAACCTGCAAACAAAAAAAATTCAAAACTCAAAATCACCCTCTAACACTAACTCCTCTCAAACTTCGTTTTCCAGGTTCTACAACTTCTCTCCTCCTTACTTGAACTTGACTACTATCCTTAGTCATAGAAATCGAACAATCTTCATTATCGGATTCTGCGATAATCTTCTTCAAACTTTCCACTACAATTTGCATCGTGGGTCGCTCTTTATCGTTCTTTTTCAGACAAAGATCAGCCAGTTTAGCCAAACTTCTAGCTCCAGCAGGTGGATAATTATTGCGTAGACGAGAATCAACGATCATGCTGAATCGATGACTATCAGCAGGATACTCTTTGACCCAATCCAATAGCCTTTGTTCAGCCATTGGCTTGTTCCTCTCAATGGTTCTGCGTCCGGTTATGATCTCGTAAAGTACAACACCAAAACTATACACATCGCTCTTTAACCGAAGATACCCGGTTTGTACATATTCAGGAGCTGCATAGCCGTGTGTTCCAACTCTCTAATACAATGAACGAAAAAGAAGAACTGTTAAACCAAACCGAAACAACCGTATAGACAACCTAGAAGATTTCAATACTTACTGCGGTTGTGACATGAGTATTGTCACCTTGAGGTCCTTCTCTGGCAAGTCCAAAGTCGGATAATTTCGGACAGAATTCATCATTTAAGAGCACATTCGAGGATTTGAAATCTCGATATATCACCTACCAACCAAATAAACCAAACATTATCATCCAATCTAAACACACATGGCACAATTTCATCCCCAAAAGATTCTTGAATCTCTCAATCTTAACCTACTGATCATGGCTCTTATAATCAGATAGAATGTGTCTGTCCTACAATATCAATTATCAAGAGAATTCAAAAGGTTTGGTTTGGTTTTGCTTTCGTTTAGACATTTAATTTTTTACCTTAACTTCATGTAAATAAGCCAATCCTTCAGCTGCACCAAGCATGATCTCGAGTCTTTTTTTCCACGACAATGTATGCAATCCAGGGGTGAAGAGATGATCCTCTAAGCTTCGATTCGACATCAACTCATAAACCAAAAGCCTTTCCATCCCCCTTTCACCATCTTCCGAGCAATAACCTATGAGCTTTACAACGTTCTGGTGGTTTACTACTCCTAGAAACTGAACCTCTGCTAGCCATTGCTTGTGACCCTAAAACACCATTTAAGACACACAGAAGAAATATATAAAGATCAAAACTTATGAGGAAATTTTCAGAATTGACACTAAAGACACAAAAGTGACATTTTTAATCTACTTTTTGAAGAATCTCTAAGCTTTTATTTAACGGTTTTGAAAATTCAACAAGTGTACATAAGAACAATGTACACATTTCGAATCTGCTTCATAATTGAATCCATTGACAAATATCTAAAGTTCTATCTTGAAGCAAAATCAATAAGTGACATATTTTCCACATTTTAAAACTAAAATAAGTGATAAAGATTGAAAATGCATCCACTGAATAATCTCTGAACTTCTATTTTACGTAACTAAACCGTTATTTCACGATTCTGAATGTTCTTCATGTTTACTTTTAAAACAAAAGGCAAAGTTCGAATTTGCTTCATAATTGCATCCATTGAAGAATACCAGAAGCTTAAATTTCACTAATTTAAACTTCTGTTTCTTAAGTTCAGATTAGCTTCATAATTAACCAATTTCTTGTTTGATTATCTCTTAATGATTAGATTAACCAAAAAACAGAGTAAAATAAGAAAGTGGTCAAATTTAAACCTGTAATCCTTGTCGATTAAGTTTCTTAATGGCGACAACAAGTGAAGAATCAGAATCTCCAGTGATGAGAATCTTTCCTTTATAAACACTACCAAATCCACCTTCACCGATCTTAAGCTTTCTGCTAAACCCACAAGTAGCTTCACTGAGTTCTTCATAAGTGAAAACCCTAAGATTTTGTTCTCTCTCTGTATATAAATCTTTGATACTTCTTAAAGAAGGCAAAGACCTTGGCGTTTGGAGATTAAACGACGAGGCTTCACTTCGATTCGTCAGTTCTGGAGCTGAATTTGTTGACAATTCTTTTCCTTTTCCTTTTCTTCTATTCTTTTTCTTGTTGTTGCTGCTCTTGTTGTTGTTGTTCCTGCTGTCTTCTTGTTGATTTCTGGGTTTGGGTTTATTTGATTTGAACAAGAATAGACAATTCATGTCTTAAGGAGTAAGAAGATCGAAACTTTCTGAAGAAAATAAACAATGATAAAACCCAAAAAAATGTACTTAAAAAAGCTTGGGATTCTCAACTTCTAATGAAAAAAAACTAAAATTTGAGAAGATGAAATATGTGAACAAAGAAATCTGAAGAGAGTAATGAATTGTGGAGTAGGGATATGAACACAGATCTATTTAACTACTCCAGGAGAAATAGTTTTTTTTTTTCCTGGAAATTTAAGGGAAGAGACAACAAAATTGTGTAAAAAAAAAGACTCTTTCTCGCTGTCTTCTGTTGTTGGTCGAGAAAAACATGAACTTTTTTAAAAATATCAAAATGTTTCGCTATTCCTTAAAAGATAAGGAGAAGGCACAAACGCAATCACGTTTTAAAAAAACAAGAAAGAGAAAGAAAGAAATCTCGTCCGTACAGATAACACGTAGAAAAGTAAGTGTGAAAGAAGAAAATATGACTAAATCGTGTAAATGTAAAATGGACAAGACTTTGTCATATAGTTCTAGTCTCTGTATTAATTGTGGGTATATCTAAACTTACTTGTGGACTTCTTTTTGGTGTTTTGTATAAATGTGATAGACTTAAAAGTTGTGAGTCTTGTGACTTGTCGAATTTTGAATAGAATGAATTAAAGAGCCTAATAGAAATTTCAAATTCGTTGTATGTCTACTAGTAGTCTAAATTCTTTACCAATGATTATATATAATGGATTTGATGTGTTTTTATTGGTAAAGTCCCCGAAGAGACTTAAGGACAGTGCCCTCGTGAAAGCAGCCTTGCTGGCACTGGAAATGCCCGGCCGAGAAGCTTGGTGAGATAGTGGTCAGGCCCGGGCATGTCACGGCGAGAGGTGGTATAGAAGACGAGGTGAGTAGTTATCTTGGACTTGGGCTGACCCCACGGCCGACACTGCCCCTTCTTTATTTAGCTTATATGCCTCAATATTTATTGAGATGAATCAAATACTGATTTTGACAACATTAGTAAACCAAAAATACACAAAACACAATTAATTAATACACTACTTTTGTAGGAGTTCTTCATTCTTTCTTTACCACCGTTTTTGAAGGCCTTGGTCTACATTTTCTTATGCTCTGTAATGAGTTCACGTAAACTCTTTGTAACAACTTTCAGTTACTTACTTTCTGTAGTTTGGTTTCATATCTTTGTAAAATTATAAGGGATTGCAAGAATTGTTTATCTATTTATTATAATCTTTGTTTGTTTTATTGTACTTTATAATGATTATAGAATTAAAAAAGAAAATTTGAAAAGAAAATTCAAGAAATGCAATGAAAATTGCAGAGACATATTAAGCTTCCATCAGTTGTTGGAACACATTTGGCAGTTCCTCTCCATAATTGTAGGCACAAAGCGGTACACGAGCCACCAGCACCACAATCTGTTTCTGTTAAAATCTTGTGACACATTTTCTGGTGTCCTTGGATCTCTGTCATCATCAATCCTATGCAAATTTTTTTTTTAAACATTAAATTATCAAATTTTATGGCAGCAAAAATGATTTATAAGAGATTTAGAAATGATTAATATATAACAAACCTAGAATAAGGATGATGAAGACAACAGAAAAAGTAGATTTAGTCATTTTTATGATAAAATGAGTTTCAAAATATAAAATCAATTCGAGAATTGGTAGTACATATGCACACATATATACATAGATACATGCAGTATACATTATTATCAATTGATATTTTTCCCCTTACATATATATTTTATGAACACACACGCACATAAATATATACAATATATACATGTGAGTGTGTGTCATATATACATGCAATTAAAGTTTAATACACATAAATTAAATGTAGGTTATTTGAGATTCTTTTATTATTAATATATACGAATACCAAATATAAAATTATTAATTTTTTAAAATAATCTAGTCACGTATAATTGGCAGCTAGCAGTATACCTCATGAAAAGTTATTTTCATAAGAGTTTATAAAAAAGTGATGTCCAGTTTCTCCTCGATATTTCAAAAAAATTTTAGAATCACTGATATTTTATAAGAAATTTTAAATCTGAAATAAATATGTATAAAACTGACTCACAGTTTTAGAAACAATAGAAATACTATATTGGAAACAAAGGATGATAATATGGTGTAGACAAACAAGACATGATTTATCGTATAATATATCAAACGTATTAACTATTACAACTTCGAAGAAGACACAAGTAAAGTAGTTTTAATTATTACAAGTACTTGGAAGAAGAGTAAAAAGAGAGTTTTAATTATTACAACTTGATAGAACATAAACAGAAGAAAACACTATCTGATTCGGTGGATTCTTCTCAATGTGGTAGAGCTGGATGGAAGCAAACCTTGAGAAGGTTTGATTCCAGCACGAAGAAGCTGGTCTTCAGCTTGAGCAATATTAATCCTCAATTCACGTTCAATAGAACTCGATTTATCCAAATCTGATTTTGTTATCCTAAGTCGGATCAAAGCAGCTCGAAGCTTATCAACATTGACTGGAACTGTGGCTTCTTGCATGCGACGCAGAGACTGATCAACTTGGACTATAAAGATATCTCTATCAAGATGAGGTTGAGGAGAAGTTTCTCTGAACGGAAGGAAGCTGGCTATTAACTTGTTCGAAACGAATCATAGCTTTACGCTCCTCAAGAATCATACTATCCAGTAATGCTTGTACCACCCTATATTCAGCCCAAGCTGCTTCGATCTCCTCAATTCCGACTGCAACGTATCGACGGTCGCATACAATGATCGGGTCCACTCTCGCTCTCCCTCTATGGGCATGAGGCCGAGGCTCCACAGCTCCGACTGTAGCTAAACAAACAATTATATTCATTTGATCACATATATATATATATATATATATATACAAATACAATAAATAAGTGTGCGTTCTACAAAATACGTCTAATGTATACTACTTTAAAGCCAAACAACACTTTTATCAAAACGAAATGAAACGGAGGTAGTATATAACTAAAACTCTTTATCAAAAACAATATAAACAAATATATTAATCTACTAAATAGAGTAAAAATGAATAAATTGTAATACTGTTTTCAGATGAGCCTCCACGGACACGGTCACGGTCACGGCGGTGATTCTGGTTCATATTTTGTTGAAGCTACAATCTCTACAGAGAAGGTTTATTATATATATCCTCAAAAGTGGGTAGGTACTTATGGACGAAGTTTCACTCTTGGACCCATTCATTTATTTTCAACAATACACGCAATCAATTTGATTTTTGATTATGAATCTACTCATTTATATTTATGATTTATATAAACTATTCAATTACAACCACACATGTATCATTTATCTCCGTTTGCTCTTTTTCTTCTACTTCGTTTTCGTCATTTTTTCCACACAAAAATCATAAAATTTCCATTAATGGATCATCAGTCATTCTCAAACGTTTCTTCGTTGAAATTTAAATCCTAAAATATCTATCAATTGGAGTCTCGATTCTTCTATTTCTTTTCTTTTTTCATTCTCCATTTAATTCTATTGGTTATATACCTGTCACATAATTTAATTTTTGTTTGCTGTTAGCTCATTAAACAAGAATTTACATTTTTAAGTTTCCATAAAAGTATATAATAAAATTAGTACGAACATCTTAGTTCTTATTATATATGTATATGTGAATTTCCAGAGCTATAATTGACTATTTATATATAAGATGGTAGTAGTCTAGTAAAGCTAAAGAAATCATTTATATGATATGTGATTAAACGCCCTTAGATCAGTCTGACATAGAGACAAAAAATGAAAAGATAACATAACTTTAGGAAAACACAGGCTTCACAAACTCATCAAAAGGTTTTCGTTTTTTTCTTCATCTAATCATGCTTTTTCATAGCTTCTAATCTCTATATACCTGAAGACAAAATAGAGACATGAATGCTCTCTTCACCTACACTGCTTTTTTTTTTGTTTTTTTTGTCTGTTTACACACACGTCTGTCTCTTCTTTTCTCTTTTCCAATCCAAAGCCATGATTTTGATTCCTGTGTTTTGTCATAAAACTCCTTCACGGCTTGTGCAATTTGAACCCAAACACTCTTTGAACATAGTTTTGTGTTGCCTTTGGTTGCTTGAGATGCCCATATGTCATCAAGAACAGATGTGGAAATGTTGTCCCAAAGTAAGCTCCATCAGTATCTGTTCATTATACTAAGGAAAAACCCAACGGAGGCAACAGCTGCAAAATCTAAAGATACTCGAAACGATAACACTGCAAGACGAGAGAAAAAGGATACCACCTTGGTATTTGGATCGCGGGTAATAAATGTCTTCGCATAGAGGACAAAATATTTTCACCGTGCTAGATCGTGGTAAATCCGATTGACTAACTGGAAGACAAGGTTGGCCAGAGCAATAAACTCTTGGACATCTTCCAAAGTCATAGTTTTTGTATTTATCTAACTGCAAAAAAAGAAAAGAAAACAGAATCATCAGCCAGTGCATATTTTATTGGATTTTCAAGATATGCAACAAATGAATAGAAAAGATTATTTTACCATTGCAGCCAATCCTTTGCTAGTCAAAATGTAACGAGCATGAATAAGTCCATAAAGCATCTCTGCTGCTGACTCGATCAATTCATTCTGTTCCTCTGTAAACATCTCTCCTGTTAACGTACCGCCCAAATAAAACATTCAAGTAACATGATCGTAAAAGGGGAAACATATTGGTCTCACTACAATCCCTGAATCCAAAAAAACTAAAATGACCCAATCCAAATCAAACATTCAAGAGACATAATCATAAAATGGAACCATAACAATTTCAATGCTATCCCCAAAAAAAAAAACAATGCAGATTCTTTCCCTAGGTAGAGCACAAAACTAAAATGGATAAAATAGAATATAAAAATAAGAACGTACCGTGAGAAGATTCAACATCCAAAATCAAATCAAGAGCGTATTCGTAGTAGGGAACAAGATTGCTGAGTCCACACAAGTTAAAATCATCTTGAATGTAATCATCATCAACTTCACAAAAGAACTCGTTTCCTCTTAAACTACAGTACCAAGATATCCATGAAGTATCTTCTTCTCCATCAGAACCACTAACATCTGATTCTTCACTATCTGTATCTGATTCATCTATATTGCCATTAAAAAAAAATCACATTTTTATCAGTTACATAAATAAAAATTTCATCGGACTTCTTAATGCTGACACAGAAGCTAAACATTTTGTAAATATATATAAGATTAAACTCCAATACCTATTACAAATATTGGAAACCCTAATTCCCAAATCAGTAAAACCTAATTGAATCCAACAAAATTAGAAATGTTCCAAAATGCAAAAATACGATTTTGAAGAAGAGGAAAAAAACGAAACTAACCGTCAGAAACATCGTTCTTAGAGATAGAAGCAGAATGGTCACGTGACGATGGCTTTGTAACGGTTCCTTTACCTTTACCGTTAAGTAAACGAGACGTTGACGGAGAAGGACGTTGAAGAGCATCGTTGATCCGTTTACGATCTACAACCTCAGGTCTCGAATTCACAATTCCTCTTTCTCTATACATATTTCTCTAAAAAACAATACCTAATTAAAATCTATTTGTTTACAGCTTCTATTGTACACCTTTCACCGGCGAGTGAGAGATAATAAGAGATTGACGACGGATGTGACCTTTGAGCTCGCTCTTCTAGGGTTTTGCTTATTTTATTTTTGCGTGTAGATGGAATCGAATCTTGTTCTCGCGAAATTATAGTTTGTTTCGTTACAGAGGAGAGATTTGGTTGGTTTATTAGTTTTGTTATGAAAATAAAAGAAGAAAAGAAGAGAGGGGTAAAATAGGAAATAGAGAAATAAAGGTTAAAAATAGATTTTCCTTGGAGCCGAGGGAGTGGAGCGGTGAATCGGGTAGAAGTGGAGAGATGGGTCGAACCAACTAACCAACTTCTGGTTCGACACGTGGCAAGTAGTACACTACACATGAACATATACATAAAACAAAATTGAAGATATGGGCGTATGTTTAATTTTTAATCCCGAAATATTATTCAACAAAACCATCGTATATCATTATTTTACAACGGTCACTAGATATGGAAAATAGTTTTAGTTTGTAAAAAATAAAAAATAAAAAATGGTAAAAAGATATGGAATCGATTAGTTTGAATAAAACGTTTTGCTTCAATAAAGAGACGTTAAAAAATAGTAAAAAGAAACCTAAAACGAAAAATATGGGCCGATGTTTAATTTAAAGCCCAAATATACAATTTTGTCTCTCTCTTTTTTTTTATACAACGGTCATGTCATGAGATACAACAACAATATAATAAGCTTTACGCTTTGTGGCTGCTTCTCTCATAATATCAAATTCTCTGGAGCAGTACTGATTTCTCCGAAGGCCATCTTCATCACCATAGTCAGGACTCAGGTATTATTTGTTTATTTTGTTCTTTTAGTTTCGTATGTTTCTTGGATTTAGGGAGGTGTTTTGTTTTTGTTTCTTCGATTTGAACCTCCCTTTTCCAGATTCATAACTTCGATTTTGATTTCTTTTTAATCAAGCAAATCCAAAAGCTTTTTTTTTTTTTTTTAAATTTCAAAGTTACGATTTCTCTTTTATAATTTAAAATTTTGAGGATTAAAGAAAAATCTCTTTTGGATTTGTGTTTAGGGTTTATCTTTTTATGATTTTAAATTTGTTGTTTTTGCAAATTAAAAGAAAAAGGAAACCTCTTTTGGATTTCTGTTTTCTGATTTTTGAAAGGTTTTTCTTGTAAATCAAAAACTTTTGTTTCAATTTCAAAGTTTCAGACTAAATTTTAATTCGCAAAACCAAAACCCCTCTTTTATCGTTAGGGTTTTGAATTTCAACGTTGTATTTTATCTTAAAAGATTTTAGCTTTACTGTTACAAATTACGGATTTCTATCTATTAAATCAATTTCGAATCAAAGCCCTCTTTTAGATTTTGGTTTTGGGTTTTGGTTTGTTTTTAAAGTTTTCAGTTTTCTTTAAACCCAAAAGAAAGGGACGACACATTATATGATTGTGTTCTGTTCGGTTTCTAAATTGGGAAAATTGGGTCCGATGTTGCCTAAGTAAGACTTGTCAATTTAAGGTTGGATAATTGAATCTTTGATGATTAACTTGTTCATCTTGCTGGCTGGGCAGCTTGATTTATATACTTCAAATATCTGCTTAGATTTGCCACTTTATTTAGGGCTTATCTACTAATGTCCCAAGATGATAATTTCTCCTCTCCCCTTTAAAATCTCTAATATCTTTGGGGGGCATAATGATTAAAAAAAGAATTCAATATTCTGCATGTTGATGGAGGGAAAAGTTATATAAACTTCAGTTCTCTGCTGTATTAAGGCTTGTCTCTAGATTGATAAATTCAAAATACTCTGCTTAAGAAATTATGTATCTGAAACATAATGATAAAAAAATTCAGTATTCTGCTTATTGAAAGGAGATAAATGGCTTGTAATAAGGTCTGTTTAAGGATGTTGGATGTTGCCTAAGGAAGACTTGTCAGATTAAGGTTGGATAATTTGTTCTTTGTGATTAACTTATTTATCTTGCTGCTGGGCAGCTTGATTTATAAACTTCAAATATCTGCTTAGATTTGCCTTTATTATTAATGAGAAATCAAGTTCTCTGCATTTGCCTATAATAAGGTTCATCAAATGATGTTCCAGGGTAAAGAAAAATTCATAATTCTGCATAAGCTATGTCTCTTACTAAGCTTGGACAAGAAAGTTCAAGTTTCTGCATGATATATTTACAATTATCTGCGTAGATCTTCCATTGAAAAGGCTGTTAAAATGATGTCCCAACATAGAAAAAAAAAACCAAAAGGGGGCTGGCTTTATGAATAATGTAGTTAATCCACATTTTCTAGCTCTTGTAGCTCATCTTTCTAGCGAAGGCACGTCAATGTGCAACGCTTGATTGGTCCGAGGCTCGAGCAAGATACTAAAGAGAGAGATGAACGAATTTAATCCTCTGTTTTGCTGTGTCTGGACAACACATATATACTATTCATATATTAGCATAATACAAGAATATGACTTCTTGGTGAGACGGTATATATCTCATCTCCAACTAGATTGTAATTTTCTGTGTAGTTTCTTATTACCTTATGTTATATCAAACCAGTGCAATGTTGGTTTTTGGCATGAGTCTAAGAGTAATGGGAAGATTTGTTCTTCTTCTTAATGTACATTTCTTAAAGTATAAATCAATATTTGCTTGCCTCACTGTATGTTCTAACCAAATGTTACTCGTTCTTAACATGGATACTGTAGAAAATTCGCTAACCGGATAATATCTTTCCCGCTTGGTTCAGGTGAATGTCCATTTTCTCTTTCAAAGCCTATTTATGATCTTCACAAGAGTTTCCCCTTGATGATGGAGTTTGTGTTCTCGTGAATGAATCCATCATTTGATCAAGTAAGTCTTTTATTATTAACTATGAGTTATTTTTTAGCATATCTTGGGGTTGATTGGTTGGAGACTTTGAAGGCTTTAGAACAATTTAAAGTCCTTAAAGTAAATTTTCATCCAAACAGACTTTAAATTTTTTTTTTTTGTTTTTAAAGTCTTAAAAGTCTAACTGACATTTCTAAAGTTTTTTAAAAAGTTTTAGTTTAATTTTTTAAAGTCTTAAAAATGAGACTTTCAAGGCTCTAAAAAAAATTACGTAAGTTTTATATATTTTTAGTTTATTTGTTAATTCAGAAAAGACAATTAAAATTAAAATAAACAATAGAAATTAATATCTTAACTAGTAATAATAATACATCTAATTCTTATATTGGTACCAATTGTTTAAATAAGTTTTTTTCTGCCAATCATTAAATAATTGAAAATAAATAATAATTACAAATAATTAATAAGTTTATATGGAAGATCTAATTAAAATCATACATATAAATAATAAATAAAATCATATATTAAAATCAATTTATTATTTAATATTCAAAATAATTTATTGTTCATCATTTAAACTCATATTTTTTTATTAATATTTAAAATAATTTAATCTTATTATTCAAAATAATATATTTTGAATCAAAATTATTTAAACTAATATATTTTTAATATATTTAGAATAAAATCTAGATGAATAATTTAAATGATTTTTTAAAAATATATAAATACTATTAATTAATAGTTTCTAATAAAATATTATATTAAATATATTTTATTAGTTACTTACATCAAAATCCTTTTAGTAATTAATAAATAAAATCTAGTATTATTGTAGTTAGCAATTAATTTATCGTGTTAATAAAATTGATTGATATATATATTATGAATTTTTATTTTAGTTTTTAAACAAAGTTTATTTATGTAATTACTTTTATTTAAATATGGTATAATAAAAATTATTTATATAAAATTACAGTTTTAATAGTTAGACTTTGAAAAATATTTAAAGTCACAGCTTTTAAAGTTAAAGCTTTTACAGTCAAAGTATTTACAGCCAAAAGTGTAAAGCGAAAGTATAAAGTAATAGTGATAACCAATCGGCCCCCTTGTCAGCTTTAGAAAACAAAAAATTGGGTGTAAAAATGATCTATCTCAGGTTGGACTTCTCTCACTCTCTAACGGTTTCTAATATTATAGTGTTATTGGTTGCGTCTGAATTTTCATACTGGTAGGAAACTGTCTGATTCTTTACAGGGAAAATTCTTGCATTTTGGTGACTTTCTGGTTCACAACATGATTAGGTGAATGAGTAAGTATGTATATTATAATTCTTGTAACTTTTATACATGCCATGACTTATGATCATAAATCTTATGTTTCTCAGATCATGAAATCTTTGGTGGCAGTTATATTTGCTTGCGTTTTAATGCATCCATTTTCAGAAAAGCTAAGGTTTGGTTTCTTTCTGAGGTATACACTTTTCTCTTTCCAAAGTTCGAGTTAGACGTGTTTTTTTCTAAGTTGATTGTTTGATTAGGATTATAGAAAAACCTCAATTTAGCTAACACATCTTCAATGCTAAGTGCTAACACTAATACAAACATAAACGCATATACACGAACACGAAGGTGAACACAAACAAAAGTGAACACTAACAAATTTAAATGCAAACAAGAATGTAAACACTTACAAAAACAAAAAGGCAGCACAAAGGCAAATGTTTACAAATGGGAATTTTTAACGCAACCGTAAAATTCAAAGCGAAACGCAAGCATAATGTTTTTTTCTAACGAAGCAAACATAAAATGTTCAATGCAAATACTAACGTGAATATGAACACAAAATTTAAAATTAAAGCGTAATCACAAATATAAGTTTGAAGGCAAAATAATAATGTTATATTATTGTTTATACAGACTATAATCATTTGATCAAACTAACTAATTCTAAGTGTACATAAGAGTTAATATAAGAAGATTGTGTTGGTGTTACGACTTTTAATAAGGCTAAACCACTCTCTTTATCATAAGATATATCATCAATGATCAGTATTGTTGCAAGTAAAGAGAGAGACCAGGATTGGTATTTGACTATGTCCATTTAGTCTTCACCAAAGTACTTTTCTTCAGCGTCAAGGCCAATCTCTCGAAGCCAATGATCATCAAGTGTCTCATCGTTGTCTATCTTTGTGTAATCCAAATGTCGATGATCTTCTCCCGACAAGAACTTCTGTTGCATGATTGATGTGAACTGATCCATCAAATCTTGCATCTCCTCTGGCGGTAAGACTGTTGCCTTAGCGTTCTCTTCTCCTATATTATTCGTAGTTCGGTTGCTACCAGTGAATCTTGTAGCCTGAAAATGTTCGAGAAACTAAGATTTTAATGATGGTTTTGCAAAAACATAAGTAAGCATATCTAAAACGAGACATTCATGCTCTTGAAACCAACACACAACGAAAAACAAGTTTACCTCTTCAAGGCTCGAGGTAGCTTCTGTAGGATCTTTCGAGTCTTCATCTTCTTCTTCTGATTCCTCCTTCTTCTCATTACCAATCCAATCGCTCTCTGCAACACCTAACCTCTGCTGCTCCTCTCTAATCCGAGAAACCAACGTTGCTTCTTCAGCCCGTCTCATCAACGTCTCAGACCAACGCTCTCCAGGCCTAGCCATATTCCTTCCCATCAAATCCTGAAATTTGCCGACATATTCGTGGTGTAGATACGGCTCTCTATCTCTCATAGCATCCTCAGAGAAATACAGTCCTTCTAAAACAAGCTTATTCAAGTAAGCCAATCTTCTATTCCTCACAGCTACAGACCTCGATTTCAGCTCTTCAGAGGTCGGACTTATCTTCTTCCGCAGGTTTTTCAAGTGCCAATCAACCTCGTAGTCATGTTTCAAAGCATTAAACTCAACCAATTCGTCTAAACTAAGCTCTGATCCATATCGTTCTGAATCAAAAGCAAAAAAAAAACTAAAGTTTCAGTTCCACATTCAACACTTAGACGACTCATCTATTTTATAAATTTTGGTATCTATATGACGAAATTGGTTATAGAATCCAGAAAGTTCACCAGGATTGAAGTAAATACCGAGAAAAACGGCGGGATCACGACGGAGGAGGTCGAGGAGGATGTATTTGCGTTGGTCGGAAGAAGCGGCGGTAGATTGGACGGCGCGTGGGAAGTAGAGGTTTTCGAGCGAAGAAAGCCTCGCCGTAATTGATTCAGCCGCCGCGTCATTCATCATCTTCTTCTTCTTCTTCTTCTTCTTCTTTTTCTTCTTCTTCTCTCCCATTGCTCTCTCCTCAACTGACCAGAGAGATTGCTGTAAAAGTAAAACGTCGGGTTCACGTGCTGGTCACGTGAGAGAAGACTTTGGCTGTGTTAGTTAGGCCCGTTAGGCTTTCTCGGGCCTTTCCCGTTGCATTACATATATTTTTGTTTCGTGAATCGGGCATATTAAGAAATTAATATAAGTTGATTAATGGGTATTAAAATATACATTATTCTATAAAACGTATACAAGGCGAATGACAAAATAATTTTATCTAAAATATAATGAAAAGGTAATGTTTTAAGAAAAGAGCTTTTAGTTTGTACTTTACTGCATCATGGTTAGTTCAATTCTGTTATACTAAATTTACTTAGATTTTTTTTTTCTTCTCTTTTAAGATGTTAGCTAATTAATAGATCGGTTTATAAACAAATATCGGTTCTTCCTTTTAAGCATTCCGATTTTAGTTATTGCTACATAAATCAAATTTTAATCAGAAATGATATTTTGTATTAATATTTTCGTAGAACTACAACTTAATATTCAAAACTGTTAAAAAAATAACCAAAAGTAATCCATTACACCGAAATTGAAACCCCAAAAACAACAAATCATTCCAAGGAAATAAAGTTGGATCCGGCTACATAACATTGTTGGAATCAGTGTTGTTCTTGGTTCAACCAACGACTTTGGTCTCTATAAACCAGTTGTTTCTTCACGTAGCAATTTCGTCTACCTCCGAGTTAAAGACAAAACTTGGAAACGTCGTCGTTATGTCCCTAAAATTGAATTGTAAGTGCAAGTCCTGAAACTTGGAAAACTGCATCTAAGGAAACATACCTGAGATACGGAAGAGTCATGATTTTAAGCAAAGATGGGTTTTTGATAACGAAATTGTTCCATTCTGTCTTATCAATCTTTCCATCCCGATCCACGTCTGCGTCCTCAAATGTCTGCTCACAGACAATAAATGACTTTATTTTTATAAACCAGTCTCGCTCTGATAGAAATATTTATAAGGTTTAATAGAGAAGAAGTAAACCTGATCGAGTATCATATCTATTGTTTCATCAGCCAGTTTCATTTCAGATTCGCACAGAAGTGCAATCAGCATTTGCTTCACCTGCCAAAATCGTATACATGAATACGATTTCCTATAAACACATTGAAACATATATCGATTTGGAATGAGATGTGGAGATACAAGACAATTTTTCACCTCTTGACGCTCAATGAAGCCGGTGCAGTCCATGTCGTAAAGTCTAAAGGTGACTGAAATAGCAAATACAGATCAACGTGTATCAAACTAACGAGAATGTCTTAGAGAGAAAACGATAGTTATAAACTCGTTTTGCGGGTCCACTTACAGTCTGTTTTCTCCTCTAGAGAAGCGTTAGGATGGAAAACATTGAGTGATCTCACAAAATCTCCAAAATCAATTACACCTTTTCGTTTAACATCAAACAAATCAAAGATCTGTAAAGAGGACATTACCACTTAGTACTTCTGTAAAACCAATCTTTAAGATTAACATATAAATGTTTGAGAAACTTAAGATTACCCTATTGGCAAACAAATTTTCTTTCTTTCTGTTCTTGAACAAAGCAAGTTGAAACTCTTCCTGCGATACAAGTTGGTCATATCCAAAAGTGGGCCAAGAAAAATTCAATTTTCAAAAACCAAACCAATATAAAAAGGAGAATTAAAATTCAAGTCAACTATCAAGACACAAACTTGGTGAGCAATAAGGAGCCCACAGATCAACATGGAGATCCAACTATAACTGAATAATAAATTGGTGAAAGTCAAGTACGTTGACAAAAATAGTATGGACTATAGTGTAATGAATATTATGTCACTATACATCAAAGCTTTCAAGATTCTCCCATAAGTTGCATAAGAATAATTTTTTTTTATAGATTATCAATACCTTGTTTATCAAGCCATCATCAACAACCGAGCTGCTTATGCTCTTGAATAATTCATACAATGCTTCAACTTCACTCACACTAACTAGAAACAATAAGAAATCAAAGATCATATCAATTCGGAAAGGAGAAAATAAAGTCTTCTTGAAAAGTTTCTCTAATCAAGATTCGATACGAAAGTGAAAGTAAACTAGACTAATCATCCAAGTAACTATTGAACAAAGATTATGCAGATCAAATAGATAACTAATAAAACACCATTTTTCAGATTTTCCTGATGCAATGAATGGTGAAAACAGATTCAAATATCACAGAGTCAGCTCTTGGAGATTAAAGCAAAGAATAAAATGAAACGTATTGAGCAAGTAAACTTACAAGCAGTCTCAGAAGCTAACTCTACAGGGTTCTCGTGACCTGGAAATTCTCTAGCAGCCGTGGAATGGAAACAGCCCATTTACAATTAAAACGAAGAAACCAACCAAGAAGAAGAAGATTTATAGAGTAGCTAATTCTACAATTTCTGAAATCGATTTCTCATATTGTTTCCCATCTTTAGAATCTACACATATTCAAAAAAAAAAAAAATCCCAAAAAATTTGAATTAATAAAACGAACACGATCAAATGAATTAGTATAAACCCTAGAAAAATAGTAGCAGCGATGCGAGGATCGAATTTTACAGAATTATTTAAATTTCTTCAAATGAGAAACAGAAAATTTCATCAGATTTAACGAAATTAATCGAAAATTAAACGGGTAATGTAGGCGCGGTTTGAGAATCTTCGAATCAATAAAAATTGAATGGGGGAATGGAAATTTAAGATAAACAAAATAACCTGACGGAGCACTTACCACCGAGAGAACGGCTCGCCGGCTCTGTGAAAGAGAGACGGAGGGATTTTGAGACAACGATGAAAGAAGACGAAGATCTGTGAAGATGATGGCAGAGGAAATTATCGGACGGCTGAGATTAACTGTGCGTATTTGTGAATTTGCTGGGCTTTTTTCTTTTTAAGGCCGATTAAGAAATTATGAGAACGTTTCTAAGATGAGCTCGTACGTGTGAAACACCGTCCTTGTGATTTTTTACCTCTCTCTTTTTCTACCAACTTTTTTTATTAATTTACTTTTTACCTTAGCTGTTTTCAAAAACATTTTTCGTTTTCAGAGGTTCTCTCTTACATTTTTTTGTAATGATTTTAATTTTTTATGTTTTGAATATTCACATGGAAATCAAGTACGCCAACAAAAATCCAGTAATGTTAATTACTAGAAGAAATTAAACACTTACACGAATATGTGTGTGAATTAATTATATAGACTCTCGAGTCTCGACCTTGTTTTTAATCAAAGGAACAGTTAGTGAAGAAGGAGATGACGATTTTCATTGTATTATTAATTAGAGTACAATTTCAATTGGAAAACTTTGGTAAATTCGATTTCTCAATTTCTATTTTCCCCAAAACATTTAAAAGTAAAAAAAAAAAATATTCTACAAAAAAGTACATATAAATATACACATCAATTCAAATAAATAAAAACAAACAACTTCTTTAAACATCTTGTCATCTCTATTCTTTACACCGTCTTTCTCATTCTCCTCCATGGTACATGAAAAAAAAAATCTTAGTTAGTCTAAATCAAATGATTACTTAAAAACTTATTTTAATTCATTTTGATTAAAAACTATTGAAAATATATGTTTTAAAAAAATTAAGTTATAAATCCCAAAATTAAAAATTAAAATAGTTTATATTAGAAAAATAATCGAAAAAAAGTAGTAAATTTATCTAACGTATCAACATGTTGAACTTAAAACACCTCCAACGAACCAAATTTTTTTTGGATAGGATGTCAAGCTCGATTTGTTTTTACCGTTATGAAATTTAACACTCATTTTTCGATTATCTTTTAAATAAAAATGTTTAAAATATTGTTTTAAAAATATTTCTTAAATTTTATAAAATAATTTTTTTATTTAAAAATTTGTAAGTGTTAAATCTATATATCGTAAAAACATGTTGAACTTGGAACATCGCTAACGGATCAAAGAAATTCTAAGAACGGGATGCCAAATTCGGTTAGTTATTACAATTTTAAAATTTAACACTTATATTTAATTAAAACGAAAATAATTAATTAAATAGATATTATTAACTTAAAATATTGTTTTTTAGTTTAAAACTTTTTGAAAATCAAAACAAACAAGTAAATGAATTGAAGAAATGATTTTAATGACCTAAATATTGGTAAGAGGTAAGCGTGTGTTGATTTGATTAGCTTCTTCTCCATCTCCAATGTGGTCATTGTTTTTGTTCTGGTCAGTTACCGACAACGACTGATGCTAACGCCATGACTCTTCCAACTGAAATCAGAGATCCAAAACTCAATTCTCATAACATCAAATATAATTTCGATCAAATAAAAATGTTGAGGCGGAATATCTATAGTGTAGTAATAAGAAAGAAACTTACTTTGAAGAAGAACAGCGTCGCCTTCCACTGCTATCACCTTCAACTATCAGATCTTTGAGGCCAAAATAGAAGAATCAAATCATCTGTGATTCTGAAACTGCATAGAGATTAGTAGGTATGATGAGGACAATCATCTCCACTTGTTCCTAGCGAATCTCAACTAACAGAAGAATGAAAGCTATCGGAAGAAGAAGAATAAGGATTGAAGATTGATAATTGAAGAAAGAAGAAGAAGACTGAACATAAGATTGAAGAAGAAAGATTGAAGATTAAAGATTAAAGAAAGAAGAAGTATGATTGAAGAGATAGAAACAGAGGTCGAAGGTAAAAACTGAAGCAAAAGCAAAGACTGGTCCTTTATTTATTGAGGAAAAAATTAAACGGTAATAAAATGTTACCGTTGTATAACACAACGGTCGATTGTTGTTCCGTATCTCCTTGTATAGTCCAATCACTTGAGTCAGAGAATTTTCAAGCCCGTTTGAAATTCATTAATTAATGGCTTTATATATATATATATAACTTAATTAATGGTTTGAAATATTTTGCCTAACATGACCCTCCGCAAGATATTAACTTTCAAAAGTTATGCATGACTTCTCTGTGACGCACAACAATTATGAAAACGCTATGAATTGAAAATATATTAACAGTAGAATGCAAAAGAATCTCCCATTGATCAACTTATATGTCTGCTTTACAAGTCAAAGAAACTTTCCTTAGTTATTTCGATACATTTTCTTTGGGACTACTTCACAGAGATTTTTTAAAAGCAGATAGATTACACAAATCTGAAGATCAGTAATTGCAATACAGAAATCAATGACTTTCGATCACAAAACATCACATAAGAAGACTGAAAAATAAAAACTTGTTCATTTCTTTGAAGCAACAGTTGATGATTCCGGCTCTTTCCATGCTGCTTGCCATTGCTTGTCATACAAAGTAGTCTCATCAAACAAAACCTTAAGTTTGTCCAAATCTTCGTTCTTGCGAATGAAAAGAACTCCAGCTACAGCCACAAACAAGAGTGTTTTGCAAAAGATATTTCCCATTTGATCAACAAGTCCTACTCCGGTAAGACTATCAACAAAGTAAGCCATGAAGAATCCTATCATCGCAGCACGACCTACACCAACAAAACCATAATATCACTACTGTAAATATCTTTGAGCTTAAACATTAATGTAATGGAAATTACCATTGAGAAGCTCGGCTTCGGGTAGATGATATCTCTTCATCCAAGCCCACCATGGAATAATGGAAGTATCAAAGAGTACAGGCTCGTCATTAGTGGTTGTTTCCGGATTATCTTCCAGCCATTTTCTCCTCTTAGCCTCTAAAACAGAACAGAGCATAAAACAAAGATTTCTATATATCCTACGATTTGTAAGTTAATTAGGACCACTTAACTTATATATTTGCTATAGCAAAATGAATTAAATTCTAAGATTATGTATCATATGATTCATGTCTATAGTCATTCTAAATTCAAACATTTATATATATATATATATCCCTAAATCAAATTAATGTATTTATTAATTTCTTCATAAGTTTGAAAGAAACTAACCAGCAACAATTACAGAGTCCCAATCCATCTTCCCATCTTTCTCAAACTGTTTGAGATCCCAAGTTCCATTAACCCACTTCGAATCCTCATATTTGATTACCGTCGTCGTAATGCTCGAATCACTTGCTTCAACTCCAACTGATGAGCTTACCAATGAAGATTTTTCCGGAACTTCAGCGACAACAACCGAATCAGGCTTCGGGATCTCCACTGTGGTGGTGGAGACTGAAGTAGCTGCTTGTGAAGTTGTACCATTGTCAGATGAAGCTCGAGGAATGGAGATAAGAGAGAAACGTTTAGTGGAGAGAAGAGATAATGAGATCTTGGGGATGAGATTAGGGTTTTGAAGTGAAGAAGAGATCGGCGGTGAAAATAGCGCCATGGATATTGACATTTGTAGCTCTCTCTCTCTCTCTCTCTCTCTCTCTTCTCTGCTGAGCTTTTTGAGAGTTAGTTTGAATGTGTGGTTTCAAATGAGCTTTGAAAAAAGTGAAAGAGATGTTGTTATCGTTAGAAATATGGAATGTATGTTGTTTTTTTTGTTTTAATATTCACTAAGAGAAACTACGTGCTGTTTTATATTGACATAAACGAGACTATTAATGGGCTTTCATGTATAGAAGCCTATTTCAAAATTTAGTCTCCCTTCAAACCCGACTTAAACCACACGTCAACACATGATTTACGTCGAATGACTTAACGATGTGAAAAATGTCTTTTTGAATATTTTCTTCAGTAGCTTCTCTGCACGTTTACCAAGTTCAAGAGAAAAAAAAAATAGGAAATAGACCAGGAAAAGTCTTTGAAAATAAATTAAATCCAAAATGCTTTTAGCCTTTTATCGTTAAAGTGAAATAGAAAGATTTGAAAGCTTGAAAAGTAGTGAGTCTTGATGTACCTAGAAATTTTCTAAATTTAAATGAGGCCGGTCCGATGAATTATGTGGCTCTAACCGAGTTAAATATTTTTATGCCCATTATTTACAGTTTTCATTTTTTAAAAAAATATTTGTTTACTATATAATCTAATTTAATCACATTTTTAATAAATTTGAAGTGAGCCCTAAGCGACCGTGCCTATGCTCAAAGCCGAGGCTGGTTACATATGATATATTTTGTAGAAATTTTGTTTATTAACATTAAAAGAGTCTAATATTTATACAAGGTAGAAAGTCTTGATAAAAGAGATTATGATTAAAAATTATTTAGAGATAGAGATCAGAATCTTACAGAACTTATATATTATTTTATTTTAAGTAGAATTTATCTCATTACATATATTAATATAGCGAAATTTGGAGTTTTTGTTTGTTTATATAATTGTTTCATATGAATTTGAAGATATTATGGTAATTAGTAAATCAAATACTATTTGTAGCATTTAAAAAAAAAAAATCATAAATACAATAATCAACAGCGTAAACTGTTAACTGGACGTTGAATAAACCCACTTCCTCATTTTTTTATTTTTTTTTATTTTGTCTATTGGCCAAAATCAAATTTTGGATTTAGAACATAAAACAAGAAGAAGAAGTCCATGTGGAGTCTTATTGGTTCTATTCCATATTCTAAAAATCCTAGTTTAGTTCCAATTACACTCTGTTTACTCGGTAGTTTCATTTTCGCCACCTCTATTAATGACTAATCATTCGAAAAAGTCAGTTAACCGATTACTCACCGCCTAATCCGATTATCTTTCGTATAATCATGTATAATCCAATTATTTTTAAAATTTCAAGTATATTCAAATATTTATATTGAGAATTTGTGATGTTTTATAATAAATTAGGTTAGAATTATAAATAAAAATCATAAAATAAATTATTAATACTATATTTACTATAATTTAAAAAATAATATTATTTAAAAGTTTAATATAATGAATAAATATATTTTTAAAATATTAAAATAACCTAAAACTAATTCCCGATTATTTCTCGTTTACTCATTGATTAATCTTCTAGGCGTTAGATCCATCCTCACGAATAACATCTAACAATTTTTAAAACATTGGTTCTATGAGGATGGTCCATGGATAAACCTGGTTCCTTCGCGGCAGTGTTTCAATTGGTTCTATGAGGATGGTCCATGGATAAACCTGGTTCCTTCGCGGCAGTGTTTCAATGTTTCAAGAACTAACCTTTCCCGTATTGCTGACCGTACACGGTAATTAAACATACGCATTGAGGGTATTATCGTCCAATTGTCACCCAGTCATAAGATTCTATAAATACCAAAAGTCTTTCTTTTCTTTTCAGCAATATCTTCATTAAAGAATAAATCTAAGTCTAGCCAAGAAAAAAAAATTCAAAAAATCAAAAGAATGGATGCGTTCTCTTCCTTCTTCGATTCTCAACCTGGTAGCAGAAGCTGGAGCTATGATTCTCTTAAAAACTTCCGTCAGATTTCTCCGGCCGTTCAGAATCATCTTAAACGGGTAATTTCTTCGTCTCCAATTCTATTCGCACTGTCTTCTTAATCGGAGATTATTGTTATACGATATTCGTTTCGTTTTAGTGCGATTTATCGCTTTAGATTTTTCAGTTTCATCTGGATTTGTAGGTTTGGGTTTCGGTTGAACGAATCGTTGCGATCGTACTCCTAAATTAGAAGTTTTAATAGATTTCTAGGGTTTCGAATTGAATATTTCTGTTTTTCCTCTGGGAATTGAAATTGGAGCATATATTTACTTCATTACGCGTTTGACTTACTTTACCCGCTGCTTATTGTGTATCTTGTGGAATTTGTAGGTTTATCTCACTTTATGCTGTGCTCTTGTTGCGTCTGCGTTTGGAGCTTACCTCCATGTGATATGGAATATTGGTGGTCTTCTTACTACTATTGGATGTGTTGGAACTATGATTTGGCTGCTCTCATGTCCTCCTTATGAACATGTACGTCCGTCGCCTTTATTAAGTTTACTCTCGTTTCTTTTTTTCTCTTGAAGTTTCGTTTTTGTTGAGATTCTTATTTGTTTTGAAACAGCAAAAGAGGCTTTCACTTCTGTTTGCGTCTGCTGTTCTTGAAGGTGCTTCTGTTGGCCCCTTGATCAAAGTGGCAGTTGATTTTGACCCAAGGCACTTTATATCTCTTATTCATCGTTGTGGGTGATTATTGTTCATGTGTCTAGGAGCTGACATGTATATATTTTTTGTTTTATTTCTCCAGCATCCTTGTCACTGCATTTGTTGGAACTGCGTTAGCGTTTGTCTGTTTCTCAGGAGCAGCAATGCTAGCAAGGCGCAGGGAGTATCTCTACCTTGGAGGACTGCTTTCATCTGCCTTGTCCATGCTAATGTGGCTTCAGTTTGCCTCTTCCATCTTCGGTGGCTCTGCATCCATCTTTAAGTTTGAGGTAAAGCAAGCGTTTCTGTCATAGAAACATCTGTTCTTTATGTTGTTATCATGCTTTCTCAGACATCTAAGCATTACTATGAATTCGTTTCTGTTTTCCAGTTGTACTTTGGACTCTTGATCTTTGTAGGATACATGGTTGTGGACACACAGGAGATTATAGAGAAGGCACACCTTGGTGATATGGACTACGTGAAACATTCATTGACCCTCTTCACCGACTTTGTGGCTGTGTTCGTCAGAATTCTCATCATAATGGTAAGTTCATTTATATTCTTTTTTGCAAAAGTTAACAAAATGTTAGTAAAACCTCCATTGATGGGTCTTGGTCCTTCTATTTTGCAGTTGAAGAACTCAGCAGATAAAGAAGAGAAGAAGAAGAAGAAAAGAAGAAACTGAAATTAAAAGTGGAGGCAATGAAAATAAATAGAGCGAGTGGTGCTTTACATAGCCATCTTGTTATTAGGTCATTTTGGTGTTTTTATTTTTGTTAGAACACTTGATTTGTGACAATACATGTTTCTCTACTTAAAATCTCGCTTCTGCGTAGTTGTCGGATTGTAAATGGCTCAAGTGGTATAGTAACTTTTGTTCATTACCCTCTCTTAAACCTTTCAGAATGTAATAGGAGTTTATGTTTTTATTTTGGCTACTTAACATAGCATTAAGCCTGGTGGGCATAACAAGTAGACAAGTGAATATACTTTAACTTCATTAAAGAGTTAGTAGCTGAAATGAAATCACTTTGGTTTGATAGTTGTAAAGTAAATGAAATGTGAAGATGAAACGAATCTAATCACGATTGGTAACAAGCTTACACTAAAATCACTGAGGTTTGAGAGTTGTGAAGTAAATTAATTGTGAAGATAAAATGAGCTTTCTATTGTTTCTGAAAACATTATTCGGATAAATTAAGAGGATGAACCTATTATTATTTAAGTTGGAAATTTCTATTTTGTGGTTGTCATTTTGTGCTGTAGTGGTTGTGTTTTTATTAGCATGTCTATGTGAATTATAAGCAGATCATCATACGACTGCGACATACTTTGTTTTAATTTAAGCACTACTCGTCATTACCTTTTTGTTTTTTTTTAATCTTATCCCATTCTTTAGTTCCATCGCTTTGTCTCCACCGTCCGATTCTGTCATCATTACACTATTCCATCGAAATTTTCGTAAACGAAATAACACGCAGTCCAATTAGAGTCACATCTTTCTTACCGTTTGGGTTACTTTTCACTCTGTAATTGCGACATGGATGTCCACAGGATCTTTATCTAGAAATGATGATAACTTTGAGTTAGAGATGATGGTAAATTTACTCTATTAATCAAAAGTAACTTACAATACGTTTTGGACATTTTGGTTCCGAGGGCCAAAGCTTAATATTGTGATTAAAAATTTATTTGACGTTGCACTTGTAAATAATATTATATGTGATATTGTTTTCATATCTCTCTCTTGCGAAAGTATTGTTATTTGATTGAGACTCCACATTATTTTTGGAGTTACGTAACAATAATCACCATTTTCCACAATTTGCTTTTTCCTCGAAACGAAAAACCTAATTCTTTTGATACATCTCATCGTAACATGTTATAATTTCACCAAACCTCAAAATTATGTGGATCTTGATCATGGATGATTGCATATTTTAATACCAAAGTCATATCTACAGTTAATAACATTTGGAATATTAAATTACACGTAGACACCTAGTAATGTATACCCAATTAGTTCACTAATCACATTCACAAACCCCAAACGTGGGACCCATCATTACAAATACTTTAACCAAATCAAAAGGTGAACAAAAGAGTTGTGTCCATGATCGTCGTCATTACGGCCGGTGACTTCACAGCCCATTTATTTTGATTGTTTCTGTTTGATATACAAAAATATATTGATTTACCAACGTCATGCCTTAACATACTTTACAATAAGTTAAACCTAATCTTATTAACCTACTCTTATCTTTATTAAAGAGACTGTCAATACTTTTCAAACTTAACAAAACGAAGAAAAAAAAACTAAATTTAGCTAATATCCTTTCCATTATGGCCTATTTCTTGGTTAAACCTTTAAAATTACATTTAACTTTATAAGAAATTTCTTGTGATACAGCATATACTAGCAAAATATATTTACCTAATTTAAAATGAGATTTGACAAATGGAACAATTTGTAATTTAATTGGTAATTAACAGAAGTTAGAACTATATCTTAGTATATTGTTGCAAATATTCAACTATAACACAAAGATTATCCGTGATAAAGTACAAGTTACGGTTGTTAGTTTGTTACCTATAGAAATTTAAAATTACAGGCATAAGTATTGCAGTTATTGCTATTTTATTCTACTATTCCAATATCTGATCATTTTCTACATTTATTGTCTTATATCTATTATTATTAATTTGCATTATTGTTATTATCAATATTAAATATTATTTATCTACTTTGGAATATTAAAAGAAAAACAAACAAGAAGAAAAGTCTATAGTCAACAGGAAGGAACCTAAGGCACAAGCAATGATATTCCTCCAACCCTCATCCTCACTTTCTTACCATTATAAGTTTTTTTTCTTAATTATTGACATTATCACTTAATTTAATTCAAAAAACTTAATATAAATGATATATATATATATATATTTCTTTCACAATTAAACAAATAAACTAACATTAGTCAACTTTTCTATGTCATTTTAATTTATTATATTATTGTATTTTAACAACATAATTCAAATAAAAGTATCATTTTAGGAGATTAAGTAATTGAGAAAAAAAAATCTATGAGTAACTAAGTAACATTAAAAGTTATAATATAAAAAAGCTAAGTAAGGAGTGGAAGATGAAACATTAACTTCATTATTTACAAAAATAAACAAAAAAAAAGTCATTTTACATTACACAATCACTATTTCTCTCTAACCTCACCATTTTCTCTCTCTCTATTCCTTTTTTCACAGCCATTTGTTAGATTCCTCTCTCAATGGTTTCTTCTCTTTTATATTGGATTTTGCATTAGACTGATTAGCTCAGAAAACCCAAAAGAGAAAACAAAACAAAAACTTTTATCTTCTCTTGATTCGGGTTTTTCTTTATTTCTGCTGTTCTTGTTTTAATTTCTCGAATTTTCTAGGTGAAGGTTTTTCACTTTTTATTTTCTTGGTTTTTATTGGCTTAAAGGAAGAAAAAAAACTTTTTCTGGGGTTTTCTTCATAAAGAAGCTTCCCAAAAACCCAGTCTTTGTATAGCTCTCAATTAGTAAACAATAGCAATAAACTCTATTTCACAAAAGCTTTGATTTTTGTGAAATTCAGAATTTATAAGTTATCTTTACATTAGTTTTTGAAAACAAATAGATGGGAAAGCAAGGACCTTGCTATCACTGTGGAGTTACAAGTGAGTTCTTATTTCTTGATTTGATTTTTGAGAAATTTAGTCCAACTTTGAGCTCTATATACAGGTTGTTTATAAACTATTGAAGAACTGTCTCGATTGATAATGCAAAAACGTGTCTTTGGAGACATGAACAATATTGAGTGTTTGAAAATTATTTGATTCGGTTTGTGTCTGTGTTTATGACATTAAGAAACACGTTTTAGGTACCTTTACTGTTTTGATCACTCTTATTGAGCTTTGAATTGTTTTGGCAAATCAAGATCTTAGTTTATATCTAAAATGCTCAGTTATTTTGAATCAGAACTCAAATTTCAGCTCTGTTTTGATGTTAAGACTTAAGAGATCATTGGTCATCTTGCTTAGGAGGCCTTACTTGATAGTGAAATGCTTGAATGTGCCGTGTAAATCTATGAGGAGATTGTGACATTTGTTGTTGTTGTTGATACTGAGTGTTTAATCATTGGGAAAATTTTGACAACAGGCACTCCTCTATGGCGAAACGGGCCACCAGAGAAGCCTGTATTGTGCAATGCGTGTGGTTCGAGGTGGAGAACAAAAGGAACATTACTAAACTATACACCGCTTCATGCGCGTGCTGAAGGTGATGAGAATGAGATTGAAGATCATAGAGCTCAAAGGTTCTTAATTAAGGGAATGTCTGTGAACAAAAGGATTCCTAAGAGGAAATCATATCAAGAAAATTTCGTAGTTAAAAGAGCTAACTTGGAATTCAATGACGGTTTCAAGAAGAAGACTTTTGATGAAGAAGCTAGCAATAGATCAAGTTCAGGATCGGTTGTATCAAACTCTGAGAGCTGTGAACAATCTAATGCTTGGGAAACGACTTTTCCTTGTAAGAAGAGGACATGTGTGGGACGTCCGAAGGCGGCTTCTTCTGTTGAAAAGCTTACAAAGGATCTTTATACTATTCTACAAGAACAGCAATCTTCTTGTCTCTCTGGTTCGTCAGAGGAAGATTTGCTTTTTGAGAATGAAACATCGATGTTGATTGGGCATGGGAGTGTTCTTATGAGAGATCCTCACTCAAGTGTTCGAGAAGAAGAATCTGAAGCTAGCTCGTTCTTAGTTGAGAGCAGTAAGTCCTCATCAATACAGTCTGTTAAATTTGGTGGAAAAGCAATAAAGCATATGCAACTAAAGAGGTAAATAAAGTTTGAAGGTTGCTTTGGGAGATTCTTATTTCTGTAAGCATAAATGATTATTTTTTTTTTGTTGCAGGAGCAAATCTCAAGTCTTGGGAAGACATAGCTCACCACTCTGTAGCATAGATTTGAAGGTAAATCCATTTACATTTCTCAGTGTTTCACTAATAAATCAATTCAATGCCTTAAGTTGACTTGGCATAATCTCTCTGCAGGATCTTTTCAACTTTGATGAGTTCATAGAAAAATTCACTGAGGAAGAACAGTTAAAACTGATGAAATTACTTCCTCAAGTTGACTCTGTTGAACGTCCTGATAGGTTTTTAACTCAATGAAACTTTAGTATTTACAGATTTCAGCGGCTTCTTTGAGTTCTTATACTTCCTGTTTTTTTTTTTCTTTTGCCAGCCTCAGAAGCATGTTTGAGAGTTCTCAATTCAAAGAGAACTTCTCCTTGTTTCAGCAACTTGTGGCAGATGATGTTTTTGAGAAATCTTCATCTTCTTCATCTGAATCAAAACTTGAAGATATTAAGACACTTGCAAAGCTTGCTTTATCCGATCCTAACAAATCCCATTTGTTGGAAAGCTATTACATGCTCAAGGTTTTTTACTTATACTCTTACTGAAGCAAATACTTTTTGGCTTTTGTTCACTTTAAATATTTGCTTCAGAAACAGAGAAAAGGGATTGAAGAATCTGTTGCTACAACATCAAGGGTCTCAAACATGAGTCCATCAAATAATTATAGTTTCAAAACCATTGAAAGACCTTGTGAAAGCTTAAACCAAAACTTCTCAGGTCAGTCTAGATTCTTGAACCATGTCAATCCAATATCTCTGATGAAGTCTGTCTGTTTCTGATTATGTTGAGTTTTGCATTCTCCAGAGACAAGGGTTGTGATGAGAAGCCCCCAAAAAGTGATGAAGATTAGATCAAACCACATTGAAACAGAAGATATTTTAGAGAACAGGGTCTCTTCCTTTAAACCTATGAGCTGTGGTGGGTCTCTGGTGTTTAGCTATGAAGATTATGATATATCTGATCAGGATCTTCTTCTTGATGTGCCATCAAACGGATCATTCCCTCAAGCAGAGCTTCTTCACATGATATGAAAGAAACTCATTGGTCTTTCTCAGAACAAAGACTTAAGACTTTTTAAGATCTCTGTCTCTCTATTGAAGAGAAAAAAACTATTTTACTCTTATGGCTTTTATGAGAAAATGTGACCAAATGAGAGTTTTTCTGCACTATATATAAATTACAATTTGCTGGTATAAAAAAGGAAGAATTCTTATGTTTTGGTGAATTTTTATATTATCAACATGTCCTCTTGTTCTTACTAAACTCGAAGAACATGAAAGTTTCGGTTTTAAGAAAAAAAAAAAAATCTTGGAAGTTTATTTTTGTGTGCTTTCATCTTACAGGATGAGAAAATATTTAGTAGCATTTTGATATCAAATGTAGAAATGAAGCAATGAATTCTACGTATATAGTTTTGCTTTTAAATGGTAGGTAACTTATTGGTCCCGATTGATACATTTTTATAGCATTTTCACATTTTCATGTGCATAAATTTCTTATTGTTTAATAATAAAAATTTAAAAATGAAAAGATATATATATATATATATTCAATAAATCATTGTTTGTTTATCCATTTAAGTTATTAAAAATGGAAAAATATCCAATACAAATTATATGAAACTGAGTGGAGACAAATTAATATGGTAGCCAATTTCCACAATCCCAAAAATGCCAAAAATATATGAAGATAAATCAAATAATAAGATTATTCTTTATCGGACTTCCAATACAAGACAAAAAGTAATATGATTGACATGAAAATTGCTGTTAAAAGAAGAAAAGAAAAAGGATCATAAATCAAACTAGAAAATAATAAAAGCCTAAAGAAGACAATTGGTAAGCTGAGAAATTAAAGAAAAATTCAAAAATATACTAAAGCGTGACAAATGCTAATTTTCTTTCTTGGAACTCATAACTTCAAAACTTATTTTTATGAAAAAATATTTTATAACCTGAGACTTACACTTTTTTAAACGACAAGTAAAAGAAGCTAATATATTTCGTAATCGGAGGCTTGTTTGCTAGTTGCTACTTAATCAATCTCGTCAGTTAGAAGAAGATGTTTCGTTGTTAGAAATAAGTTTTTTAATATACAAAAAAAAAAGTTAGTTATGAACCATGTTCTAAAAAATCGGCCAATTTGCCTAATAACCGGCCGGTTAAACACCGAATAGATATAAAATTGTCAGTTGATTATGTTTTAATTAAATTATGTTGCAAGTAATCTTAAAGAGAACTAGATGGCTCCTGTAAGGTCTCATGTCTTTGTCGTAGAGACGATACTCTAGCATGAACCACTTGCTCTTCTCCATCCTACTAGCTTTATCGTTCTTGTTCCTGAAGTAATATCTGAATCTCATCTATGCCCCAATTACTTCACCTGACTCTCCAGACATGATCAACCAATTCCTTTTTCCGAAGTAGAACAACTCGCGAGGGTTTAGAATGGGATCTGTTGGTAGTGGAAGCAGCCACGGCTCTCGAGTGTACAACCCATAATCCATGTTGTCCACGATGAATCTTGGGGTTGCATGAAATACGACATCTAACCTCTCCTCGCCCTATATGTTGGAAACTTCAGGCCTTTGCGTACCATTTGAGTTTATATGTCCAAAGTATATAAAACTAAAGGCATATAAGGCTAATTACGCCCGTTATAATATATATAACTATAATGGGTTTCTAACGGTACCTACACAAATGTAAATTAATTTGGGAAATCTTATTTATTCATATATATTCAATGAGTTTATATGCAACTCTATGATCGATCTAAATCGACTTTGAACTTATCTAAACATAAACATGAATATTCTCTAACTTAGTCTAGAACCTTCCTTAACAACAAAAATTCATGGCTTACACATTCATGTCCTCTCGAAATTCATGGTTTTTACACATTCGGGCAGTGATGACAAAGCGAGCATGCGTTGGAAGACAACTATAACTAGTAAGTAGGCTGTGAAATTAAAGAAATTTTCAAAAAGATACTAAAGCATGAAAAATGCTCTTGGAATCCATTTCCAAACTTACTTTTATTTAAATATATCTTATAACCAGAGACTTAGAGCATACACAGTAGTATCGAACTATCGTTTCCGTCTCAGTCATTGAGAAAGCTTTATTCATGTTTGGTGTTTAATCCCAGTTCTTTCGGGTTTTTTTTTTTAATTTTTTTCAATCTTGTAAACCATGCCAATTCATGGGTTGGAATGATTTGATATGTAATATTGAAAAGAAAATAAAAACACCCCCGGTTGTAGATAAATTGATAGGTTCAAATTCAAACCAGTGAGCAAAATTAAAATTGGGTCAAATTTGGTTATAAGAATTTACATACTTGCATGTGAAATGAAAATTTCGTAATTTTACTTTCTCTAAAATTTAGTGCGAAAACAACTTTTTTTTATTAATGGCAATTACTTTTAAATTTAATAATAAAAATTTGATATCATTTTCAACTTTTAATAGTAAGACATTCTTTAAGAAACTCTAGCGATGTGTACGTATTTATGGTAATATGTATTAATGGTAACATGTAATACTTTTTCATATTTATTGTTCGATGAAACCAGCAAAGCATCAGCGTGGCATGCATTATTGATTTACTAATTTTAGGTTTTCTACTATTTTTTGTACTTTCCTTAATCAATTTTATTTCTTATAAAAATACTTGTAACAATCACACTACTTAATGATGTGGGCCCTTATTTGACTTATTCATCAGTTCAATTTTTATTTTTAAAAATTACAGTTTCTCAAAGTCTTCATTAATTCTTTTTTCGCCGGAGCTGAATAACTAACTGTTTGATTCGCCGGAGCTGAATAAAAACGTATGCGAACTTCAAGAAGATCGATCATTCACTACTCATAGCCGTTCTATGGTAAATACATTGAATATTCTTCAATCTCGTTTTCTAATTTTCCTTTGTCATCATCTTCTTCACTCTGTATTCTGGTAAAGATTGAGTTGATTCGTCTTTTGCTTGGATTAGTTCACTGTTTGTGCGAATTTTCTCAGATCGTGTGATAATTTCGAACTCAGCTCTTTGAATCTTAAATCAATCTGGAGGCTTTTTTATTTAGTTGGATCTCTGTTTTAGGCATTTTTCTTGAAATCGGAAACAAAGTTTCTTCATTTTGCTATTGAGGTATTGGGTTTCATTAGTTTTAGAAATCGAAATCACAAAACTTTTGGTGATTTGATTGCTAAAGGAATCGACTTTTGTGTTTGTTTGTAATGTTTCTTCCAGGAAGATGAATCGTTCTCATAAGCGACCAATCGTTTTCGCAGTTCGAGATTTTCCATTAGGCTGTGGAACTATGACTGATGGCTCGTCAAACCAAGCCTTCAAGAATCCAAGAACAAGTGATTGTTCTGTCAAGAATCATCTTCCTCAAGATCGTAAACCTCAAGGAAGTAGTGTTAAACAAGAATCAGCTGATCATCATCATCATGACGTTGCAGTTCCTGAAGAACCTAATGAAATTTCAAATCTCAGAAAAGAAGGAGAAATTAGAAAAACTCGTCATGATCATGATGTTACAGTTGCTGAAGAATCTAAGGGAGTTTTAACCCTCAGAGAAGAAGGAAAGGTTAGAAACAGTGATCATGATGATCATCCTAGTCCTCGTGAGAAAGTTCTTGAAGTATTGCGTCTTTTCAAACAAGTATTCAAAAAGTTAGAACGAGAGAAAGAAGCAAGACGAGGTGGAGATTCATTCGAAGCTACGAGCAGAATCGACATCAAAACACTAGATGTCATTGAGAAAATGGGGAAGCAAGTGAACTCAGAGAAAAGAATTGGAGCAGTTCCTGGAATCGAAGTTGGAGATGATTTTCAGTACAAAACCGAACTTCGTGTTGTAGGGCTTCATTTCAAGACAATGTGTGGGATCGATTACATGAAAATGGGAGATCTGAGGCTCGCGACAAGCATCGTGGCATCAGAAGGGTATGGATACAACGATAAGTTTGAGTCTGGTGTTATGGTTTATACAGGTGAAGGAGGTAACGTGATAAGCAAGGAAAAGAAGAAGACTGAGGATCAGAAATTGACAAAAGGGAATTTAGCGTTGGCTAATAGTATGAAGCAAAAGAGAGCAGTGAGAGTGATACGTGGCCAAGAAAGATGGGATCGAAAAGGTAAACGATATGTGTACGATGGTTTGTATATGGTTGAAGCTTATTGGGTAGAGAAAGATGTTAGAGGTAAGACCGTATACAAGTTTAAGCTTTGTAAAATTCCTAGTTTGACTTGATATTAGTATTGTCAAATAAATGAAGTAAATCTAAGAAGAGAAAGGTTATTTTACAAATGTATAGATTTATTTCAACTTTTAGTAAAATTAAAATAGAGAATTACAAATCAACCTAAAGCAGCATGGAACATGAAATAAACAACAAAACCGGATACCTAAAGATAGAGTTAATAAAGCAGTCAAGAATCAACCTAACTCCAAGCTTATAAACATGATGAAAGTAAAACCTATTCAAGCTTATAAATTGCTGATTATGAGTTGTGGAGCAAAAAAGGAGCAATCTTGGGCATTTCTATCTTCTTCTTATTATGTGTGTTTATAATTATCAGCAAATCCCAAGACAGAGACATAATATTGTAGAAAAATGGAGAATGGTAAAGTAAGGCCATTTCAATTTTGGGGATTCTGATATCATCTCATTCTCTCCCTATCAGCTTTCTCAAGAAGCATTACATTCGAATATGATTATTTATGTGGTTTTGAGGATCTTCCTTTGCATGAGAAATCTAGCAATTGGAGGAGTCAACGCCATAGTTATCGTATGATGGCCATGTAGAATCCGCTAATCGATACGCCGGAGACCGTAAATGGACTCCCAACGCCACTTTAATGATTGTTGTATGTATATCGGACCTGAAAGGTCAGTTGTATATCTAAGTATAGTGATTGTTGGGCCTTTAATGGGCTCTATTTGATTATTATTTGATGACATCTCTGATACATGAAGCCTTAACGATTAGTAGTGTAGTGTTTGTTTAACTGTGTGGGCTTGTTTGTTAATTGCCCATCGAGTAACGTTGAAAGAATTTTATTCACGCGCTGAAATTTTGAAAATTTCGAAAATCAGCTGATTTGGTGGACTATAGACCACAGAAATTTACGGGAATCAAGCGAGTTATTAGCACGCGTTATCTTTGCGACTGAATTGTTTTTTAACGCGCTACTTAATTACCAACCGGGTTCAGTTAACTTTTCAAATGTTTGGGCCTCAGGCCTTTCGCTATATCTCTTTAATTCTTTTATACTAGCCCATATTATTATTTTTTATCCACGGGCCCATTTTTAATTTAGTTTTACTGGTTCACTGTTACTTTTTGGCCATTAGAGTTCATATGACCAATTTGTAAAATTCTTAGTGTTAGTAACATAGCAACACGATATGATATTAGAAATAACATATCCTCAATGTTTAGTAAAAAGGTAAAATACAAAAACAACAACAAAGGGAGGTCAGTTTGACCTATATGATATTAGAAATAACATATCCTCAATGTTTAGTAAAAAGGTAAAATACAAAATAACAACAAAGGGAGGTCAGTTTGACCTATATGATCCAACGATGTTGGTAACAGTTTGTGCAAAGGTTCGTGAGGTTAACTTTTTGCCAGGGACATGATAAGGGTTTGAGACTGCATCCACGTAAGCAGCATGGAACTTCCTAAAGAATTGTAGATATCAATAATACACAAAGAATGAAACTAAGAAGTAACACAAACAAGTTAGAAGAACCATATGTTAAGTAAGCATATCAAATGTTAACTTACACTTGTCAGATTGGTGTCTCTAACATCCAAATCAGTTGTGAGTAATATAAATTTCACTTTCGTATTAGTCAAGTAAATAACCATACCTAAAGAAGAAGAATGAGTAGCCATTAAATAAGTATCCCAACAACAAAAGCTAATCAGAGAGTGAATTGAGATTACACTTTGTAGGATATAGTAAGCCAAGAAAAGCCTCATTCAGAGCAGTACCAGGATTTTCGGAGTGTTCACTGAATTTTGGAAATTTTAACAAAAGAGAATAAGAACATCGCTCTTTGATGACATCTTGGGACTGGGAGCAATGAACGATGAGGTAGAGCTTGAGAGCATCATCAGCATCCATGAAGCTCTTAATGTAAAGCGGGATTGTTCTGTTTTCTAGATCCAAGTTAGAAACCGTAAGATTCATTCAAGATAAAAAAAAAAAAAAAAAAAAATCAAAAATCGAAATGTAAAGCCGGTCACAGAACCTATAAAAGAACATAACATAATAAATCATAATCTTCAAGAAATAAATAAATAAACAATAATTATTAATGAGATAATTGGATGATCCAACAATAGACTTACCTAAAGAAATAGTCTTAAAGAGATAAAAACTTTACCTCTCATTAATGCAAACATTTCATATCTGACATAGGGTTTTATTAATTAATTAATTTATTGCACAAAAAAAAACTTTGACCATAGAAAAAAAACCTTTGACCAGAATAAAACTTAGGAAACAAATTAGTTAGTTGCATGAAAGGTAAATGGGTACCCTTAAGTAAAGTATTTAATATCTTTTACTGAAGTTTTCTTGCTCCTCTATATATATATATAAAGAGGGTTCGAATGTATTATCCTTTCCTATTAAATTTTAAAGTCTGATTTTCTTCAGTAAATACTATAAAAGTATCATTGAGTAATTTTCTCAAAATCAGGTGTGGTATCCAATATTCATCTCCTTCTTTTCAGTTGTTCTTTTATTTTATGATTTTTTTGTTTTAAGAATAATTAAAGCCCTTTGTGGGAGATGATGAGTTTTGTCTTAGCCATATTCGTTGTTTTTATTTTTCTTTTTGCCATATTCGTTTTGTAGTCGATCACTAATTATATTTAGTATCGACTACTATCTATTTGTTACTCGATAGTAACATGAACAATCGTATTTGTTTGGTAGTTGATGATGATTATCACAATGATTGATTGCTGATTTAAAATACACTAGGATCAAACGATCAATTATCAAAATATAATTTTGTAATTTTAACCTTTTATTACTGTTTATATTTGTATTTAATATATATATATAATTATATATATAACTGTATTGTATATAATATATTTAAAGAATCATATTTTTATTCTCATTAAAAAATTTGAATCTCCTTTGTATTAAAATTTTCATGTTTATTTGTAATTAAAATCAATTTTATTATATATCTCAGATAATTAAAATTTTCGTGTTTGTATGAACATGTCTACATGAGATAATATTTTAAGTATTTTACGTGTTTTTAATAATAATCAGAAATTAGTTTTAAGTGTTTTGAACATTAATATTTAAAATAGTCAATTTTAGTAGTTATATTTATTGTTTACCAACATTATTTTAAAACCTCTCATAGCCCATTTAGCACATCTCTCAAGTAAAGAGTCTCGTCTCGTTGATAGATCCAGTTACCACCAAACACATTTAGCTTAATCAGTTACCACCATAAACATTTAGATTAAGTAAATTATTTGCTAGAATATATCTCTATTATAGACCAATATAAACTGTTAGATCACCATTTGGTTTACTTATTGGTTTAATGGAATTTAATTTTGTTTATTAAAATGTTTAGATGTCATTGATTTAAAAAGTTGAGAAAAAGGCTTGTCATTACTTTTATTTGCTGATGTATTGTTATAACTGAAAATTTTACTAACCTAATTAGTTAGTGACTTCATGTTAAAACATATTTAAAACTCCACAATTGCTTTTTAAGATGTCTCCGAGTTTGGAATCACAAAATGCTTTAATAGTTATAACTAAAATGTTGATTTTGTGCATATTTTATGTATGCAGGAAGATGAATCAAAAGACCTCACCTTATGATACGCAAGGAAATGTTTATGCTTCCAGTGATTTTAGACATGAATATGAAATTCATACTACTATCAAGAAATCCAGAAGTGAGGTTCGTGGTGATGTTGTTGCAGTCACAAATGGGAAAGGAAAAAATCTGATTGGTTCTGAAGTTGTTGGTGTTGCTGATGACAGTAACCATAAGCCTAAGGAAGCTGAATCGGTTGATTTGGTTATGAAGAGAGTTGGCGTCATAGGTCATGCTGAGAGTGGAAGATGTGATCTAGCTAAGAGGAAATATAATCCAACTCATGAAAGTAAAGTTAAAATGCTAAGCTCAGAGGAGTCTCAGAAATTATTAGCGTCTCAAAGCACAAGAAGACCTGCTTTTGTTAACATTAAGAAGAAACGTGTGCGAGTCCAAGCTGAGATGAAGGAGTGATAGTAATGGTGTACAAGTTCAAACTCCTATTTTCCGATCAGAGAATGTAAATGTGTGATTGCATAATAAGGTTTGTATCGAATGTTTTGTTTTAGTATGGGAAAGAGACTGTATTAGTAGTTGAGGAGGTGGTGGTGTATTTGAATTTTCTAAATGTTGGCATGTGTTTCAATTGTTTTAGTAAAAACAAAAGTAGAGGACTAAAGGATCTTGTGCTTCTTTTTCATATGTGTTTCATTGTGTAATTTGTGGAGGAACATGTCCTCTTGTGTTTTGTGGTTTCTTTGTGTAGGCTATAAGTTTGTTTGGGATTTGAATGTTTTCTCGACAGCTTTGGTTTCAAAGGATCATTATACAGCTTTGGTTTCAAACTTATATTTGAATGTTTTCTCGACACCTATCATTATCAGGAAAGGATCATTATACAATCGATCGTAGAAGAAGATGAATGTTCTGCAATCATACACGACCGTCTCTAGTCTAGCAAATGTTTAGTGTTCATTTCATTTAGAAAACAAAATCACGCTATTTTCTATTATGTAATTTCATGATACAATAAAGATAATAGGAAACATTTGTTTATTATTTCTCAACTTGTACAGAAAATAAAAATCTCCATACTAAGGAAACTTGAAACCCATTGACTTCAACATGTCAACACAGCTTTGACTTTGACCCTTTTCTTTGTCTTCTTCTTTACTCTTCTCGCCGGAATTTCGAAGCAGCGATTCAATTATTTCCTTAAACGGGATAACAATCTCTTCCTCTTTATTCTTCTTCTTATTTCTTCCGTCCTCTTTCCATTTCCCACCACCCCATTCGTTCGACGTCTCCATCCACTGTGGCAACACTCTTCTCGCCGCCTCTTCTTTCCCTTCTCCGGCGACTCTTGATGTCGAAACCCTAGTTTCCATCTCTTTAGGTGGATTCGATCTTGAAATGGAATCTTCAGATTCTTGTGAAATGGGAACAGAACCCATAATGATTCCTTGGGGATCCACCGGAAGAGATATATCCCAATCGCCCAAAATCTCTGAACTCTCTGTGTCTGAACTTTTCTCCATTGCCGATGCTTCGGGAAATTAAGAATCGCCGGATACTTTTTTTTAATACTGGACTTTTTTGGGCTCTTAAGTTTTTATCTTTTGGGCCCACTTTGGATTTAATTGGGCTTTTTAACTTTTACCATGATTTCATGCATTTCAAAGAGAGAGAGAGAGAAAATAAATATAGAGAAATTTACACCTTCCTATTTTATAAATTTTTGAATTTATGATTCCTAAAAATTAGTTAAGAGAATTAAAATTTTAAGTTTATCGCCTTTCACATTCTTGTAAAATTATAATGGGTTGCTAGTAAATATTTATTTATTTTATCAACATTAATGATAACTTTTAAAATATAAATGGCAAAACAGAAAGAAAAAAAAAACAAATTAACGACGTTATTTAAGAAAATGGGCCAATAGACTGCTGCATATATAATAGATATTTAAGGTGGGAGACTTGGAGACCAAAACGGACTTTATATAAGTATTTTTTTTTGGAAACAGAGTTCCTTCACAATGCAGTGAAGAATACAAAGGATTAGGCATTTTCCATGTAGAAAAATCGAATGATGAAAGGGTCTGTTGGGTCAAAAATGTACATCCAATGTAACTGGAAAAAGATTCAAGTAGAAAAGATCATTGAGAAAGCCTGAGAGGGATAGAGATAGTGAAGAAAGTTAAAAGAGTAAAATACTGGAAACTGTGTGAAAACCGTTTTGATTCCGCGGTTACATATGTTGAGATGGTAGACAATGCGGAGAATCTGATAGTGTTTATGTAGGTGGAGAAGCTAAGGTGAGTTTTAGGATAAAACCGATGATGAGTCCAATGAGTGCAACCATAGCTGCCAACTTTAAGGATAACCCATTTCCACTCTTCCTCTGGCTTCTCCGTCTCTTCACCATGTCCTGCAATGTCATTCAAACATGTTTATCAATATCCTTTGTTACATGTTGTCTGAATGGCAATGATTACAAGGATTAACCAATGTTTATGGAGGCATACCAATTCACGTTGCAGCTGTTCTGTTTGCTTAACAGCTGCATCTCGCTCTTCCTTCAGCCGCTGTATAGTCTGATCATACATATTGAGGGTAGAAACGTTAGAGCAAAGATTAAAACAAGGTATGGTGAGTTATGAGATATGTATTTATAAAAGAGACAAGAAATCAAATAAACACATTGGAAATTGACCTGTGTATAACTGTCCTAACAAATTTAACTCAACCCTTCATTACAAATTCTAATGTCTGAACACTACAAGTGTGATACTGGAAAGTCTGATCTAAATGAGATTTAGTACAAATCCCTCAAATAACTTTGTTCAGTAAATATTGCATTAAGTATCACAAAAGAGGGAGACTGATCATAAGGTATCTGTCTATGTGATACATGAAGAATCATCCTACTATAAGGGTTTTGCTATGATCTTTATAGGTTAGCAAAATAAATCAGACAAGGAAATAATGCATTAGTCAAATAATGCAGTTAAGATCATTTGCAGGAAGTCAATACCACATGCAGATTAGATTCTATTAGGTGGATGTAGATGTTACTCACAGAGATGGTTTCAGAGCCACTTCCATCGCCATTGGTTGCTCCAGATTCAGAGGATCTTTGGGTTGTAGACGGAGAGATATACGAGACCTTGAGCTTACATTCTGTTAAGGTTTTCCCACTGTCCTTGGTGAACTAGACACAAGCATTACAAGTTTATTGTGGATTTCATTTCCCAAAAACGCGAAAATCATGATTCTGAATGAAAAAAGGTTTAAAATCTGGGATTACTTACTGTGTCTTGCGGAAGTTCATCGACGTCAGTGTGTGGAGGTACAATGGTACTTTGCAGGAGAAATTTGTCTTTGCACTGCATATCTGGAGGATATTCCCGTTGTGCTTGTAGAGTAACTAGAATTTAGAAGATCTCAATCATCTCCATGTTGAGGTTTTAAGACAGACAATGAATGAAAGAGATTTCAAGAGTCAGTGTACCTCTAATAATGCAAGAGTCCCATGGCTGAATGACACCAGTGTTGGGTCTTACAAAATACTTCTTTGGAGATGTCGTTTTCACCTGATTTGGTAAAGAAGGATAACACAAAAAGAAGAAGTCATTTTTTTTTGGAGAAGAAACATTCATAAATTGATCATAAACAAAAGGCTATAAAGTCTGGTGGTATGAAGTAGAATTACCTTGAAAGCAACATAGTGCTCTGTTTTATTGACAACTTTAAGATCACAGTAGCTTTGCTTCTCAAGTTCAACTGAAACAATATATCAATATTTACATGTCACTACAAAAGGAAGACCTCCAGAAAAGTCTCAATATGTCATAGAACGAACAAGGCGAATCACAGAGACAACCATTTCCTTAATGTCCAAGAGAATCAAATCAACCCCAAGATTTACATTTTCTAAAGACACAGTACCTCATCTACACAAACTTGAGAAAACTTGAAGGTTTGGTGTAACCAGAAGAAAGAAATGATTGTGATTCACAATTTCTCATGTACATATCAACATTTCAGAAACAAATAAAAGTATAGATTTCATATTATCAAAGAAGAGAAGAGATGAGATGATGCATGCTTCAAGAGTTGAAATTCTTACAAGTGAATTTGAGTTCATCAGGTTGAATAGAGATAAGCTGATTCTCGCCAACGCCTGTCATATTTTTTTTGCTTTAGCTATCCACAATCAAAAGATCAACAAATCAATCTTTAGAATTCAATACACATACACATCGAAATCGAAGCCCTAATTCAAACAACTCCGATTTTTATTTTTATTTTGCTCCGAAAATTTTCCCAGAAAGCTAGAAAAAAAAGTAAGTAACAGAGGGAAAAAATAATAATAATACGAAGCAAAAAAAATCGGATCAAACCTGAAAGAAAGAAAGAAAGAAAGAAAAAAAAACAAAATTCAAGGTCCAAGGATGAGGAATAAGCTGCTTATTTTTTTCTCTGGTTCTCCCGAGAGACGCTCTCCACCAGAATTAAAAAAAATTCAACTCTCTTCTCTCTCTCTTTCCTCACTAAGGAACTTTTCTAATAGAGAAGATTACCAAAGGCGCTTCGTGAAGTCGAAGCAAAGTTTCCGTACGATTTCCTCCGCCGTCGTCTCCGGGAAGTCCGGGGAAGAGGAAACAGAACAAGGGAGGGAAGTTGTGACACGTGTCAATATAGTTGTGCGTTTGAGGTGAAGAAAAAGGGTATAGCGACAGCCTGGAAAAAGTATTCTCTGACGTGGCAGATTTTAATTGGCGGAATTTTATTTAGGCTAAAAAAATGCTATAATGCGCTTTCTTCTGGAGTTCTGGTGGTAGGCCATTTTCATCTCTTCTCTCACGTTGGAAATTTATTTCAACGCCGTGGCCATTGAATCATTGATGTTCAAATAATTATATATCAGACATCAAATATTTATTAAATCGAGATAGTAAGATAACTGAAACAGTTGTTATAACCATGGAGATGAGGAAACAGACAAGAAAATACACAATCATTGCCACTGAGCTGGAATTATATTTTATTCAAATAAGAACATGAACTTAACTGGAAAATAATCATTTATTCAAATAAGACACACAAAAAAAAAACTAACCTCAAATGAGTTTAAATAGTTACGCTTCAAAATGCAGTCACTGTGATAATTCAAATACATATGAATGCAGTAATAACAACTCAGCCAAAATGTTGGATAAACATTCAGATTAGTGTCAAACTAACACTAATTACCACTCAAACCAAAATTTAAGCAATTTAGATGATTCAGAAGGGTTTTTATAACAGTTAAATCAGTCATACTCGTGAAACAGATTACTAAATGGTCAACATTATTACTCAAGATCATAACAATTAACATGGAGCTTACAAAACATTGATTTACTTTTCTCATATAAATGTCACTGTAAATTACATGAAAAGAAATGAGAAATCCAACTGATAAAACAAACAAAAAAATTGTTACAAGAGAATTAATGAGAGTATGTAAATGGAAGAGATTAGCTACCTTTGGGGGTTGAAGACAAGACAAGACAAGACAAGACTGTATTAGGTTTGATGTTCATTTAAAAGTAGAGAGACGAGGAAGTTTGTCCCTCAGATAGTAAAGTCTTGCTCTTCTCACTTTCCTGTGACTTACCACTTTTATATCCTTACTGTTTGGAGAGTAACTGTTAAAATAAAATAAAAATCACATCAGATACATTTACCAAAAGCAACTTCATTGTAGATTCAACTAAAGCCGGTGCATATTCAATAAGATTCAGAATTAAAACTATCTCTAATTCTTAACAAAACGAAGAGCACGATGACCATATTCAACTATCAAGGGTCAAGTAACTGTTAAGGGTTTGCTTTAGAGTCTCAAATCACTCCCAAATCCAAAAAGCTCTAAAACAACCAACTGTTCAAAGACCCTTAACGCTTACCCCACCCACATCTATTTTACAATGCTTAATAATATACCAAAGCAAGTGTGTAACAATTGGCGAGGTAAGGAAGAATTGAAACTTACATAGGAATGACAATTTCAACACCATTGCAATCACACTACCTCCATATAAAAAAAAAAAATTCTTTCAAAAACATAAATTTTGGACCCAAAAGCCAGATATATTTGCTGTCTAAAAACATCTAACACTATCAAACTATGTTAAAATCGTTGCAGAATAGTCCACCATGAGTTATTTCTTCCCAAAAATTTTGATTATATGTTTTTTTTTTATCACATTATAAACTAAAAATAAATTTCGGTTGGTTGGAGTTGACAATATGATTTTATGTTGTATATTCCAGGACCAGTCGTTTACATGTTCACGTTATCATTATTGACTTACACCGCAAGGGATGCAAAGCTAAATCTATTTAATTTAATTAATCATAATACCAACTAGCATATAATCATTTACAAAAAGAAAGCAATTATCATTGATTAATATCTTAAAGTTAAAACTAATTAGATTCGAAAATTAATCTACTAAACTTCGATGGTATAGAATCAAAAAGAATAAAATGAGAAAGGAGAAGAAAGGTAAGGTTGATTGATCGATTCTTTGTTCCTCCAGGCATCTCTGAAATTGGGATTTGCCACGTCAGCATTCAAACAACAAAACCAAAAAGAGTGGGACCCTCTCTTATTTCTTGACAAGCATTACTAATAAATAAGACAAAAGGCAAATTGGAAAATTAAATCACGCCGCCTCCGTTTATACGTCTTTCTCTCTCGTTTTTTTTTTTGTTTTATTTTACCGACGACGACGATCGCTGAAATTTATCGCCGGAGCTTCCTTTTTATCGCCAGATTCTCGTTAGGAGATCGATCTTTATAAGTTAACAAACAATGAATCCTGAATAGTAAGAACCTTCTCTGATGTATCTATTGCTTCGGATCGATCCGTTAATTCCGTTTTTTTGAATTTTGTTTTCTGATGTTGTTCGATGATTTGGTTTTTGTATTATTTTGCTTTGGATCTTTGTTGATTTTTAATTTGAATCTGCTCAATTTAAGGTCTTTGTTATTATATTTTTGTCTAATCGAATCAGTTCTAGATTTGAATTTTCCTTCCATGGATCTTGGATCCAGAAATTTTTGATCGAGATCTGAAATTTCGATTGATGATCGTAATTGAAATTCACGGATATGACACACAGTAGTCTCTTTGATCTAAGTCTCATATAGAATTCATAATTTTGTTTTGGGAACTTTTTTATTAACGTATCTTTCAGATGTTTTTTGCATTTTTAATTCGTGACACAGAGGCAAAAGTCAAGATTTGATATTTACTGTTTTATCGTCTTGTTGCAGTGACTATCTCTTCAAGCTTCTGCTTATTGGGGATTCTGGTGTTGGAAAATCGTGTTTGCTTCTAAGATTTGCTGTAAGTAAATTTGCCCAACTCTAGTATATATCTTTTTCTCATCTAAAAATTTTATTGATTTATAATCTTTGGTAGTTGTTCTTTGACATTGAACATTCTATGGGTCCTTGAAGATCATCTTAGAGTTCAATATTTGTTGTCATTGGGCTCTTTGTGTTCTTATTATCTTCAATCTTATGTGTACAGGATGATTCTTACCTGGATAGCTACATAAGCACCATTGGTGTTGACTTTGTAAGCATATTCTTGGCATATCACCCATTTATATACGAGGAAACAAAAAATTATTGATTTTTACTTATGATGTGATGCAGAAAATCCGCACAGTTGAACAAGACGGAAAGACCATCAAACTCCAGATTGTAAGTGTTCTTGAGCTGAACATGCAACGTAATTGGTTCAAATTTTGTAAATAGCACATTAATCACTCTCGTTTTGGTGCCTTTTTGTGTATGCAGTGGGACACAGCAGGCCAAGAACGTTTCAGGACAATCACTAGCAGCTACTACAGAGGAGCTCATGGAATCATTGTATGTACTCTTCTCTCTCACCAACCAGATAATTTTCTTGTTAATACATCTATCTTTTGTTTATCCCTAACAATTGACTATCTTGGCAGGTCACTTATGATGTCACGGACCAAGAGAGCTTCAACAACGTCAAACAATGGCTGAATGAAATTGACCGTTACGCTAGTGAGAATGTGAATAAGCTACTGGTTGGAAACAAAAACGATCTCACATCACAGAAAGTTGTATCCACTGAGACAGCTAAGGTAATGTAAATAAACCAACTGAGCTCTCTGTGTATGTCAAACCTTGTTTAAACAATAATGACATTGTTGTCTCCTCTTCTTGTCGCACAGGCTTTTGCAGATGAACTTGGGATCCCATTCTTGGAAACAAGTGCTAAAAATGCAACCAATGTGGAAGAAGCTTTCATGGCTATGACTGCTGCAATCAAGACAAGGTTAGAACTAGATTTTACTTGTGAACGAACTCCTTAAATCATGTATTTCCATACTTGACCAGTTTTTGCTGTTTTTCGTTTTGCAGAATGGCTAGCCAACCAGCTGGAGGTGCCAAGCCACCAACGGTCCAGATCCGCGGACAGCCAGTGAACCAGCAATCAGGCTGTTGTTCTTCTTGATTCCAAATTAGTCACCAATTCTCTTTGAATCATCTCACCATTTATAATCATTTATTTGCATTGCATGTAAGACTTCTTCTCCAAATTAACAACTCTTTGGATCTCTCTTCGTTGTTTTTCATTTGGTTTTAATAGCTTGGAAAATTCTTTTTCTGATGTATTTCGAAAGTATGATACTCATATTTCATTAGTATAAGTCCTTTTATGCAAATAAAGCATAGAATCACTTTTTAACATCTACCTATCAACTGAAAGTTTGAAATAATTTTGCTGTAAGTAATTCTTTTAATGGGAAGATATGGCAATTGTGCAAGGATTGGATCAAATAATATGTAATCAGAAAAATGAAGGATTATAATTTTTTCCATAACTTAAAACAATCCCACGAACTGGTCTTGCAGAAAAGATCTTCAGAGAAAAGAGTACCAAAAATAATAAAATAAAGAACAAAACTAAAACCAAAGAGAGATGCGAGGCCGAAGAACTAAAGAAGGGTCTTTACTTGCCCAGCGATGGGAACTGAGCAGGGTCACCAATCGCCGGAGCAGCACCACCTCCATACCTTCGGTTTCCTCCTCCGTTGTCTCCTCCACCTCTCTGTCCCCGACCACCACGTCCTCCTCTTCCACGGTATCCACCTCTTGGGTTGAAGCTTTCTCCATCAGCCGGCTTCAAGAACTCATTAATGGTCAAGGACTACAAAACACCAAACAAACATTGATTCAGCATACAAATTGTGTTTAAATCAATTTAAAACAAACTGAAGTAATTTATGCAGTGTTTTGGTAGAGTGAGAACCTTTTTGGCCTTCTCAGCAGCATCTTTGCGTTTGTCCTTATCAGATCCCTGAAACAATCACATACTTTGGATTAACTAATACTCCATTAAAGTAAGGAGAATAGAGAAACTGATCAAAAGTTTTCTGACCAGCTTGACGAAGATTTCTTCTTCGGTATTCTTCTTGTTAGAGAGCTGTTGCATGGACTCAAACACTTTGGTGTCAACCTTCCTTTCCTCAATCTTTGTGGCTTGCAGAGCCTTCTTCTTCTCTTCCAGAATTTTCTCATACTCTTCCAGTGTCATCTCCTATACCAAAACCATACCACTTTCAAATTCAGCAAACATTCTCCTTCTTAAAATGTTTCAAGAGCAGTAGATGATTAGTACCTTGTCTTCAGCTTCTTTCTTCTCTTGCTCTTCAGCAGAGAGCTCTTTGCTTGCATCAGCAACTTCATCCTCACCACCTTTCTTCTCAGCAACAGGACTCTTCTCAACCTCAGTCGTAGGTTCCTCAGTCACACTAATGTAAGACAAAACATTAGTTTATAAACAGCATAGAGTACAATACATCAACAAAACAAAACATGGAATGTTAAGGATACTTACGCAGGGATATCATCTTCAGTGGTACCCCAGTTTCCACGACCACCACCCTCACGTTTCAGATCATTACTACCAAAACAGCAAGTTACAAAAATGAATCACAAACATCACAAGTCAAACAAAGATTAAACCCAAACATAGTCTAAGCTTACCCACGACCTGTCCCACTGCGACGCTCATAGGTCCTCCGTGGGCGTTCAACATCACCTGATTCTCCATTGGGAAAACCACGGCGACCTCCTCCACGACCAGCACCACGGAATCCACCAACAACAGTACCACGCCTAGCCCCATCAGCATCTTCAGAAGGCCTGTATCCTCCTCCTCCTCCACCACCAGAATATCCATTCTCATTCCTAGGAGCATCATTGTTCCTGAAATCCTGGTTAAATCCACCACCACCCCTACCACCACGCGAATATCCACGTCCACCACCACCACGACCTCCTGAAGAAGCATTCTTTGACTCCCTCACTACATATGCATACATCAAAGAGACAAAGTCACATTTCATTCAACAAATACAATGGATTTTATGCTTATGAAAACATTATTTTATATTGAAAAAAAATTTATAACTTCACGCATTTGATTGAGTAAAACTGCTTTTAAATTTTTTATTCTCTGAATTTAATAAAGATCCAACTTAACCTTATCTCTAACCAAAAGCAAACATTTTTCTCAGTGTTAACAAACTTCACATACAACACAACAGAGCTGACTCTAAATCTGCTGAATCTGTACATATTGAGCGAAATTTGAATTGAATAGAATTAAGGAAGGAACTTTATACCGGCTTCAGAAGGAGGAAGCGGCTTAGTTGGCATCTTAGCGGCTTTAGCAGACTGAACAGGAGCTGCTTTCTCAACCTTTTTAGGCAAAGCTGCAGCGAGCTGGCTTGGATCTTCAACGTCATCTCCTAAGAGATCAAAAGGGTTCATAGATGCCATTTCCGGTCTGGTAAGATCAAATCAAAGACAGAGTCACCGGAGAAATTGATAGGTTCGATGGATTTATAAAGAAGGTAAATCAGTAATTCATGATGATATACTGAATCAGAAATTAATGGAAAAGATTGATTCAGACAGAACTTAGAATAACTCAAATGATAATAGAAAAAACCCTAAGAGTTGCGGCAGAGATATGAATATTTTAGATGCTTAAAACCTAATCTTTAAAACCCTGAGTTATTGTCTGTGGACAGTAATATTATAATTTTATTTTGTTTCTTTTTCTTATTATCCTAGGATTAATGAGTCCACAGATCTAATGGTTGTAATTAGTTCAGCCCATTAGCAGCCATAAAATCAAAAAGTTTCTATTGGTCAGGCCCATTAATAGTATGTATTTTAGTTTTGTCAGACCATTAAACTAGTTTTATATATTTCATAGATAGATTTTATATATTTCTTATATCTAAGATATGGGAGCAGAGAGATATGCGACTTTAGTTATATATGTCAATGTTATATATTAGTTTTCAGTTAGTACATTAGTTGGATATATATATTGTAGTAATACCGACAGTATTTTTGATTGTAAAAACTTTCGCCATAAAAAATTTTTTGTTATATTGTAAGAACTTCTATTGTAAAGATTTTAACAATATGAAGAACTTTCATCGTAAAGAGTATGTACCAGATTGGTAAATATTATGATTGTATAATCATAAATTTGAATTGGACAAATGTCAAAACGACAAATTTCGTACAAAATACCATATTTTATAATCAAAATTAATTATTAATTAAAAAGTTTTAAATAATGCGATAACATATAATTTGTTCCATAAATTTTTTTATTGATCTAATGATTGAATTTAGTCTCACAAGTATACATATTCATATAGGTAAAAAAATATAATTGTTGTTGATTTTTTAAACTAAAAAAATAAAAGTTGGATAATATTAGTACTGTTATTTTTTTATAAATGTTAGTACTATTTCTTTTTAAAGGCTTTAGAGGGAGAATGTGAGAGGAGGAATTCAACTTGATTGGAAAACATTTGGCTGCTAAATTTTAGAAAATAAAAGGGAAAAATTGAACTCCATTACCCATTAATTGAATTCTATATCAGAGATTCAAAGACAGAATTTTGATATAAGTTAAACCCCTAATAGCAACCACATCTGTTGAATAAAGTGTCTTTACAATTGATTTGTATTAAATTTAATAACTTTATTTTCTTAAAAATATTATTAAGTGTCTTGGTAGAGACAGTACAACCACTATTCATACAAAATTATTTTTAATTTTATTAATTATTATAGGTAAAAACACACATAAAAACTGTCTGATGGAGTTGATCTAACATTCATAACAATATTTTCATAGCCATAAACAAAACTTTTTATTTTATGCAAAAAAATAGTGTTGATTATTATCCTAAATAACTTTCATAATTAAATCAACCAAAATCAAATATGGTCAAAAACAAACTAATTGAATTGAATAAAAATTTTGAAATCGTTTAAGGATTTAACTGCTAAATTAAAAGTCATAAATTGAATTTAAACCAATAAGTTGTATCCTAGTTATGATAAAGCAAAGGATTTTCGAATAATAAAATAAATAAGATCATTTGAAATAATCACATCCATTCATATAAAATATAATCTTCTGGTAATTTGATATGGTATTCAATTTGATGAGATGTATTGTTATGTTATTTAATGGTATAGTTTGAGATATTATGAAGTTGTAGTTTAACACAATAAATATATATCTAATCCATTTTGTTGAGTATAACATGTTTTCTAAGTTTTATTAGTTCTATGGCAAATGAATTATGGACTAGTTGTTTAACTGATTAGTTCGGTATATTAGGAACCAAATTTGGTGATACACAACTCATCAAATTTTGATAGTTGGAGAAACATATGTTCGTTGTAAACTTTTTATTTTTTACAAGATATATAAAATTTGAGGTAATTTATTGTATTTTTAGAAATTTATTTATTAGTAAATTTTATAATATAAATCAATAAATCATTTTTATTTTTAACTGTTAAAAATTATAATCTTTATTGTCTTATTGATTTTTTTCTTTTGTTTTATTAAAACATATTTTTAATTCAATTCAGAAGGAAAATATTGTACCACATATAAAAGAATATATTTCTGAAAGGATAAAATTGGTATTTTTAAATTATAAAACATAAATAGGGTATTTTCAAAAAAAAAATCCCATTAAAATATGAACCGAGTGCAAACTCCAAACTTTTAATTGAGTCACTAATCCCGCCTTATCCAACTTATCCAAGTTAGAGTAATCGACATGTATTTCTCTCGTCTTCTTGACAAAGACTTTGTTTGGAGGAGTGGGTTTGTGGGGTTTGGTTGGATTCTCACAAGGGTTGTTATGTACTTAAAAACGACGTCATTTTGATTTAATAAAAACTGTTAACAAAATCTAACTCCAGTAAAAAAAGCTCTATTAGTCGATTTAACCCTGGATCTCCACTGGAAAAAAAATCAAAATTTATTAAGGTTAAATTTGGCTAGTCAACATCGTTTGTTTCACAATATAGAAAATTTAGATTCATAAGTACAGTCACGTTTGTTATGGAATTATAGAATGGCTTATCCCAAATATCTTTTGGTTATCCCCATTAATTCATTCTTAATTCTTCCATCAAATTTTGATTACTTTTCAATAGATATATTTGTAAGAAGTTGAAGATATATATTTTTCTTCGAAACTATCGTATAACACTATATAAAACTCAAAAATCAAAAATATTGTTTTGCTTTTGATAGTTATCCGGACAAAATAGAACTCCAAATGAAAAGTTTTGTAGATACCCTCCAAATCTCATGGACATGAATTTATGTTGGTTTAATTGTGTTTGAAATTATGTCTGAACCAATTAAAACTATTTGTAAACCCGAATGACCCAATTACAACAAGATTATAAAACAATTAGTCAGGCCTTTTTCTTAAAGTGTATATTGAGAATGGCTCTGTTTTGTAAAAAAAAACAAATAAAATTCATAATCAAATAATTTACATAAGGGGAACACTTTGGTTTCTGTCTCGACATTTAAGAGCAAAACTTTTCAATTAACAACAACAAAAAAATCAAAGCAATATATTCTCGACACGTGTCTCTTCACAAACCTCGCGCTTCACCTGCAACAACTCCGACGGCAGATTCTCTGCTTTCCTCCTCCGTTTCGCCTTCCCACTTTCAGACGAAGATGAAGAAGAGGATGACGACGAAGAAGAAGAAGATGACCTCTTTGATGTGATCCGAACCGGGTCGGGTTCACCAGAATTAACTCTCAACGGAAAATTCAATAAAGCGCGGGAACCACGCATCCTAAAAGCAGCTCTATCATAAGCCAAAGCCGCATCTTCCGCCGTCTCAAACGTCCCTAACCAAACTCTAGCTCCATTTTTCGCCGGATCACGAATCTCCGCCGCGAATTTCCCCCACGGCCTTTGTCTCACTCCTCTATAATGCTTCCCTTTCGCCGGAGCAGCCTTCGCCACCGCAACTTTCGGTTTCTCCGCCACCACCGTTACGACGCTCTCCGTGGGCTCGATTTTAACCGCCGGGAAATCGTAAAGACAGCTCAAGTCAGATGACGTGCCACAGTGAAAGGCGTCGTTGAGAAGACCGTACACTAACATGTCTTCAGAATCATTCTCTTTCAACGGCAAATCTCCCGAACTTTCTGTGAAATACGAACTGGGTAATGACTCACTGAGTCGGAACTCGTTTTCTCCTCCTCCTAGCAAATGAAGTCGAATCGACTCTAACAAAGCGTAATCGGATTCTACAGCGCTCTGTCCGTACATTCTTCGATAACTTAAAAAGTGTTTTTTTATTTTGTTAGATTGATTTGTCAAATATCTAATTTTTTTTCTAAGTAGAAGAAGGTGAAGAGGTTTATATAGTGGAAAGTAGAGAACACGAGTTGATGAATCTGTAAAAGAAAAGTAAGTTGTTTCAATTTTATAATAATATAGTGGCAATTTTTTAAAACTGAAAAAAAAAATATGAAAGTTGTGGAATTTTCGTTACTACGAAGTTTCGTGAATTAAAACACGTGCGCTTTATCCATAGAAATCACAATTAACGTTTATGGAATCAAATAAAGTTTCTGATTGGTGGTCCTTTCTCTCTCAACTTGTTCTTTGTTTTGTCGTTCGGTTTTGAATTTTTTATATTCCGGTTTTGTTATTTCAGTTGAATTCTGGTTTTGTTATTTCAGTTGAATTCTGGTTTTATAAAAACAACTCTTCATTAGTTTGTTATTATTAGAACCAATGTATTAATTCATTATTCTTTGTTGTGTTAATATAGTTTCTCAACCAAAACTAGATTTCAACTGAAAGAAGTCGACTCCATTTAAGCACAATTTTTTTTTATTCCTATGGTATATGGGATAAAATATCAAATATACAGAACAAAATCATATTAAATCACAAATTTGTACTTAATTAGATATGTAGTTAATTATCATGAATCTAACTTAGAATTTGCTTTGGTAGTGAAACAAAAGTATAACAAGGTGGGCCATGGTTATATGAATGTGGGACATTTGAAAATGTCTGCGATACATTTCTCCTAGACGCAAATTAATGTCGATATTTCGTTTTCCCTTTTGTCCTTTCGTTTTACTAATCTTATAATTTCTAACATCATGTTTATTTTAAACTTTTATAAAGTAACTCATGTTGTTTCAAAGAATACAATTAAGAAATAACCAGTAGCTCTACTGACCTCTCTCTGATCAATGAATATGCAATACTCAAATTTTAATGATAATATTTTCATGCAAAACTCTATTCAGAAAATCATATTTTAATTCTTACTATTTGTTACATTTTTCCAAATTTTGTTTATTAAAAAAGCCTTATACCTTTTGTCTACCAATATATAATTTGGAATTTTGGAAAATTATTAATTCCGTCTTTTTCTTTCTATTGGCTAAACTTCAATTACAATCGAAAGCAAATAAATGGTGGGTCAATCACGTCTTCCACTTGCAAAAGAGACATTCACGGAAGCATAGTTAGTCAATAGCCACTCAAACTCTCTTGCAAATAATATAGTATTCTTTCCAATTTCTAGTCGATTCCAATAATAGTTTTGGTTCAATGTCACATCACTTTCGGGTTTGATGGGCTATATACTAAAGTTGAGTATCAATATGAATATGATGGTACTGGTTGTGAATTCAATTGTTGAGTTCATGACAATAGTAAAAGCAACACCGATTATGTCTCGCTAGATATTGCATGATGTTTTTTTTTTTTTTATAGAAGGATACTGCATGATGTTAACAACAATAGATATCATTCGTGTTAAAAAAAATTAAAACAGGGGGAGGATTAAGTAACAGTACATGAATCCAATCAGGTTAAGTTCCCTTTTGCTACTCAATATTACTTTGATTATTTAAATATCAAATGCGTAGAATGTATCAATATAGTAGTTGAACTTTCGTTTTCATGTTTTGAACTCTACAGCTCAATCCTGAAAAAATCACTTACACGTTTCACATACTTATTCGGTTCTTTTGTTATATGGCATGAATATCTGTTCTCTTTTTTTTTTTGTCAAACGAATATTTGTTATCTATTTCATGTTTTTAATATATAAAATGATTTGAGTTAGAAAGATATTATCAAAAGAATATTTAAATAATACATTGAAAGATATTTGTAAGATGTAAGCTATTTTCATATATTACGCAACAACGTATTTAAATATTCTAACCAAAACGTTGTCACATCTTTTCAAAAATATGTATCTACTATAATAACATTAGAATATCTATTTGTTACATATTGTTGTGTGGAAACTAGAAAGTATCAAAATTAAAGCTCTCTTTGATCGATCACATATTTTAGACAATATAACAATTATATTTAACAAAAAAAAATTGCAAAAACATTATTCGATGTGGTTGACAAAAAAAATCACCGATGTGATTTATCACACCATATTTTTGTTTAATATATAATAACACTACATCTCAACCATTAAATTCCATAAGTTTAGTAAGAACCCTACAATCCAGATGCTTCTCATTTACAAGCTACAGTAATAAAATGATCTTGCATTTTTAACAAATATATGTCATCTCTTTCTTATCATGACCTAAACTTTAATCGACTTAAACCAAAATAAATCCACTTTTGATTTTTTTTTTCTTTTTATATAGTTGATTAGCTTTCGCTAATTTTTAGTTTACGATTCCATGTAATTAGTTATTTCAAACCGATTCCTAATTCACTTTAGCCCATACATATGAGTAAATAAGAATTATTACTTTATCACAAACTTAGAATAAAATAATTGAAATAAGCCGATTGGTGAGAGTATACAATAAAAACAATTACAAATTTAAGCCAATGAAAAAATTGGAAAAATATTTAAAGGATAAAAGCAAATGTTACACAATAGTACAATACAAATTTACAATGCGAGGAGGAAGGATCGACGAAGGAAAGGGCTGGGGCATATGACCCGTCAGCAATTCAAAAGTTTGAAGTTGACTAAATCCAGTCATTTTGACTTTGACGACTGACTTTTCAAACCTTTTTTCTTCTTAATTAGTAGTTAGAGCATCTCCAACCAGAGTATGAGTTTCTTACCATATTTATACTATTAATTTTAGTTTATTTTGTTATTTAATTAAATTTTAAACTCAAAAAAAATTTAATTGAATTATAAAAGGACTTCTTAAACAAACAAATTAAGAACATCTCTCATCTTTAATTTTTTACTTTTAATTAATTTTAATTATTTTTTGTTTAGAAACCCTGCAGTTGGTCTTAATAGTTGGCTAGTAGCTAGCAAACTCAAATCGGCACGTGCAAACAACTCCGCACGTGCGTTCCTACAGCAATGTTTGAGTTTACTTCAAGAGAAGACAATTTTTTTTTAATAAACTATGTATATAACGCTAGATGAGAATTCAAAGATTATATACAAATGAATAATAAGCTTCTTTTTGTAAGACAAATTATTAATTTCAGGTATATTGTTTTATAATGCTGTGTAGTTGTCACTTTGCAGATTGGTTGGTGAAAATAATTGTTTATCATTTATCAATTAAAATGCATCGTGTATTTTCCTGATCTTTGAATTTCGTAGTTATATTTATATGAAGAAGTGGTTAATCATTTTATGTGACGCTACATATGTTGTTTCATGACGACAGAAGAGTAAAACAAAATGTTTGGCATCAGAATTAGAAATTTAGAACAACAACTACAAATGGAGGCCAGGCAGATTGGTTGAAAACGACACGCAGTTCATGACTTCATGTTGTCATAATTAGGATTCTAGCAAAGCTTTGTTACCATGTATATTATTTTACGGTTTACTGATATTTTAACCTTATAAATGGTAAAAAAAAATTTATCTTTTGAAAGAACCAAATAATCGGATTGCATTACATCTTTGGGAAAATACTGGCTAGAAGTTTTGTAATAAAAACTATATTTATTGAATGATTAACGTAAAGAACTGAACACTTTTATTTCGTTTCCACGTAATAAGACAACATGGCTTTCTAAAATTAAGTGACTCGTTGATTCATTCTACAAACGACAAACCAATTAATGCACCGCGTAAATGATCTCACAATGCCATATTTTGTAGACAAAAATGTCTATATGTTACAATTTATTGGAGCAGGTGGTGCAGTGCATGGGGGATCCAGTAAATTAAAGACTGAACCAAACATAAATCAGTATCATCTTTTTAAAATTGTAATACTATGTCAATAAAAGACCTCATGTATTGACTTGACTATTTCAGTTTTTTTTTCTGCTTACTAAACCCGAGTCGTAGTTGGTTAGACATCAATGCTTTACTATCATCTTTGTTGTGTTTGTGTTTAACAGGGATTAATCTTCTAGAAGGTAATAAATACAATTTTGGATTAGTACATGTGTCTATGAAAATATATAACCTTCTAGAATGTAATACATTAATGTTGACATAGTACATGCTAGCTATGTATGAATATCAGAGGAGCAAGATGTATTATAATTGTAGATTATTTTTACTTTTCAGCTTGGGATTCAGTTGTCTGATGTTTCATTTCATAAACTATTTTTAGTGATCCATAATAATTGATTAGAAAAATATGCACATTGTTCCTCTAATGAATACATTTGTTGATATATGTGAAATTGGTGTTGATTGTTTGTTTTGTCAATCGATTTTGTTTACGGGTATATTTGTGTTTGCGTTTTTTTTTGAGTTAAAATTTATTTGTAATATTGGCATTTGGCATTGGACTCGTTGTTATAAAAATAAAATGAACAGGTTAGTTTAAAAAACTACGTAACCAACTTTGAATGTCGCGTGAATACAAACAAATTACAGAGGAGAGGAGAGACCATATCAAGGTTAGATAACATGTCATTAATTAGTCTTAGTTAAAGTACGTACAAAAGAATGATTAAGTGAAGTGAGATGACGAAAATGGAGGTTAATTACTCATTCAGATTGGATCGGTTATGGTAAATTGTCAAAGAACCAGTAATTATTCGAATACCACAAACCAATACTAAACCAATACAAAATAACCTAATTATATATCTTATACATAATTTTTGGCTACTTCGAGTATCAAATATGTATTATCCGAAACTAATGCGAACCCGAAATAAATCAAACTTTAATCCCATTCATTCAGATATTCCTAAAAACTAAATCAAGTTTGGTTCATGATAGTTTCGGGTGAGCTCTGATCAAATTTTCAGGTCCGGTAACTTATGCCCAGAATTTCCTATCTATAACCAATTCTGGAAAGTGTAAAACTTGATTAGGTAGTAGAAATCACATTCAGCAAAAAAAAAAAAAAAAAAAAACCTCTGTCCGCGGATGAATTAGCAAAATCTGTCTATGTTTTATATTTTTAATCTGCTTATGGTAGAATGTTATGGTTTCAGTCATTTATAATTGATCCTTTAAGGTAATGAAATCATTTACAATTTGAGTTGGTGAAGTCTAATTAAATGAATATGTATTTGTGAAAAGTAGACAAAAATATAAAGGGAACTCGTTTTTGTTATTTAGTATGTGGATGCTATGCATACAACAGATTCAAACTTTAGAAAACTTAAAAAAGGTTAAAACTCGGGGTTATTCAACTATAGGAGACTATTATAAAATATTGACATCTTACCCATCTACGAAAATGATCTCAGTAATTGACAAAAAAAAAAGGTATGCCGATTAATTTTGATCTCAATATTTCATAATCATTTGAAAAAAATTCGAGCCTGTGGTGAAAAACTTTAGAGATGAACATAAACATAATATAGTAGTCAATTACAAAAATAGGAAACGATCAGAATGTCGACTAGATGATCTAACGGATGAAAGTCCACGAAACACACAATCAAGTGGTGTTTTGATTTACACCTTGTCGTATTATAAAAATAACAATAGAGGATGTTTCTTTTGTTTGGTTTAAAAAAAAAAAAAAAGGAAAAAAAAAAGAATTGAAATGAAATAAAGAACAAGCATTGAATAAGTCACATCTTCGTGACAAAGTCCCACTTATGATTATTTTTGCAAGTATATATAAATAACATCTTTCCACTCTTCTTCTCTACTCCAAACACACAATCAAATCAAATCAAACAATCTTCTTCTTCCTCCTTCACCATTCTAATTTTGAAACCCTCTTCTATGGCCACTCCTAGCCAAGTATCTTCTGCACTTTGGTTCATCGAGAAACATCTACTTGACGAATCTTCTCCTGTGGCTACAGATCGATGCATGAAGAACGAATCATCATCATCGGAATCTAGTTCTGATTCTTCTTCTATGATCTTCACATCTTTTTCTCCTGTTGATTTCATTGAATCTAAGAGCAAACCTGAAATTATTGATCTCTCTACTCCGAGATTCATGGATTTAGTACTTACTCCATTCGAATTCGAATCTGATTTCGATTTCAAATCTTCCGATCAAAATCAATTTCATTCGGGACTTAAATCTGAGATTTCATCTCCGTCTGATGATTTCTTCACGTTTGAATCTGAATCTAATCGAAAACCGCCATTAGAGGTCTCGGTTCCAACCAAAACCGAGTGGATCCAATTCACCGCCGAGAAGACTAAACCGGAAGTATCTAAACCGGTTTCGGATGAGAAGAGGCATTACAGAGGAGTAAGACAAAGACCTTGGGGAAAATTCGCGGCGGAGATTAGAGATCCGAATAAACGTGGATCTCGTGTTTGGCTTGGAACCTTTGATACAGCGATTGAAGCGGCTAGAGCTTACGATGAAGCTGCGTTTAGACTTAGAGGATCTAAAGCGATTTTGAATTTCCCTCTCGAAGTTGGAAACTGGAAACCACGCGCCGCTGAAGGTGAGAAGAAACGGAAGAGAGACGATGACGACAAAGTGACAGTCATCGAGAAAGTGTCGAAGACGGAACAGAACGTTCACGTTAACGGTGGAGAGACGTTTCCGTTATGCGACTGGGATTTAACGGGTTTTCTTAACTTTCCGCTTCTATCGCCGTTATCTCCTCATCCATCCTTTGGCTATTCGCAGTTGACCGCTGTTTGATTTATTTAAGTGTTCACGGTGTATGCTGACGTGGACTCATTTGTTTGTGTACGTGCACTACACGCGATGAAAAAGAAACATGTTTTCTTTTTTTGTTCATATTTTTACTTGTCTATATTTCTTCATTCTTTTTCTCAATACAATATTTCATTTAATTATTACTGAGAATCGATTTTTTTACTTTAATTTATGAGTACTAGAAGAAATCGAAAACAGAAACCCGGATAATTTACGAGAAAATATTATTAAATTTTTTAAAAAGAAATCTAAAGAATAAACCGGAATTGACATTAAAGAATGGTAATATATTAGAACCTACGAAAAAAAAGAATAATAATAATTCAAACTTGTGAAATTGACCGGCGTATATAGACATAATAAATGCATTATCGTGATCATGTCTGAACAGTTTATCAAATAAGTGAGACGATTCAGTTTCTTTTAAATAAAATAATGTAATATGGATAAGCTGGTCAAAACGTCGTCGCACGTGGGTAGACTTCTGCGTAAAAATTACTAAAGAGTACATGACGAATGTGAAAGCAATATGTATCCAGAAGAGTATTTCTCTATAGTAGTTCATAATTAGCGAAGATCTTTTGGAACAGAAGACTAACTATAAACCGAAGAATTTAGTTGGGTCTTGTATGTATGAGTACGCTATCTCATCAATTTCACTAATGGGCCTTATGGTCTGAATTTGGAATCTGTTATATGACTTATCTTAGCTAATGTCTTTCTCTAACGAAATAAATCTAGCAGTTCTGGATAGAGAGGTTCTAGACCAACCAATCGAATACATCGAAACACAAAAGATACTTGAAATTACAAATAACTATAATGTTGTCAATGAATCAAAACAGTCATAGACAAGACCTACTCAAGGTTGGTTAAAATGTCACTATAATGCTTCATTTAATTCCAATCTGCTAATCAAGCATTGGGAGGATGAATAGTACAAGAAAGTAATGGGATCTCAAATTTCTGGAGAGCGAAAAATCTTGGTTTAACATCAACGCCTCTTGAGGCCAAGTGTAAAACACTTCTAACAGCATTACAAATAGTTTGGTGTAAAGGCTGTTCGAAGATATATTTGAATATGATATATTGTGAAATTTTAGTAAATACTATCCAAGGCAAGTAGGAAGACATTTTAATCTCAAATCTCTGTAAGGACATCAAGACATGGGAAATGAATTAAGTTTCCGAATATACTCTTCACACACGTATCTCGTACTTACAATGAAACTGCACATTTTCTTTCAATACATGATCATCCCAATAATATTTTTTCCAATTTGATTAATAAATTGTTTGTATCGTAACTATATATATATATATGTATACATAATTATTTGCCGTAAAAACACTATAGTAATTAGTTTCATTTGTAATCCGTAGGTGAAATTAATTAGGGTCTATAACAAGTTTTCAAAGATGAATCACATAATCAATGAAAATGTGACAATAGTTAAAAAAACACAAATATAGATATCTTTAGTAGTCGTTGTCAACTTGTCTATTAAATAAAATTGTGCTCTAGAAATCAAAGTTCGAACCTTGAATTTGATTGGAAAGAGCTTCCGTCATAACGGAAAAATCATGTGGTTCTGCTTTGGCCACTATGTAAATTACAAATTAACTTTTAGTTTAGTATGCTAATATTCTACCAATGCTCAGTAGAATACCAAATTACCAATCAGGTATATAACAATGGCTTGTCATCCGACGACTGTTAATATTATTTTTTTAAGAAAATCCGCAATTATAGGTTGCTTTGCATCATTATCCAAACATACTAAAATTGTTAAATGTAATAACGTTCGATGGAAGACACAATGTAATCATGAATGTGAATCATCATGCACATCAGGTTACGACCTAATTATCCAACGTGGATATACACCTAATCTTCCATAACCTCCTATTATTGCATTTCATCTTTCCAAATGTCATCATTTTATTCATAAACAATGCTATTTGCTCTCAACGCAAACCTAACTAAAACGATCCCACTTAATTTACATGCATAATGATAAGGTAAAAGTCTGATTAGAAGATAAGTAAAACTTTACATATATAGCAAAATAATCGAGAGCAATGCTATCCGATGTAAAAAAAGGAAAATTATACACGTGATAACGAATTTTGTTAATCATATTGTTTCCCCTTGGCATGTTCCTAGGTACAAAACTCCAAATTAAATACTGTAAAATATTTTCTTATTATTAATTTACTTAATATTAAACAGAAAGGACAAGGACTCAAGGGCCCGTGTCTACAGAAAGGACAAGGAACCTATGCAACTAAGGCCCCATGTCCACGTAGCTTCAGCAACAACCGGATGCTTTATTATGCCACCCTCGTCGATTATCGCATGAGATACACGCTCTCAGAAATCAACGTACAAGATTGTAAGTTGTGTGCGGAGGAGAGACCCACTTCCTGAGGTAGAGGGTTTTAGATCAGTAACATATATCCGTTTATCCATATCTTTGGAATTCCTGAAGATTCCTTCGTACAGACAACTCTCTTCAAATTGCTAAAGATTCTCTGAGACCTAAAACTAAACTATTGATTGATTCCTTTTTACTGCATTTTCTTGATTATTACTATAATTTTGTTGATTAAAATCATGGCTCTAGTGCGTAGTTTATATCCCATAGCTTTGGAATATTTGTGGAGTTCTTTTTTTTTTTGTTTTCTTTTGGCAAAAATAATATTTATGGTTTAAGATAGGTTAATTTTTGTTTTTAACCGCCAAATTAAAATCAATTAAACCGGGTTTGCAGATAATTTTGTAATTTTTCAACTCTATGGCAAAGGTTTCCTTTAAAGATAAGCGTTTAAACTTGATAGACGACAATTTATTTGGAAACTGAATAAAAATTCCACCAAGTATGTTAGACTAGTAGGTGATACTAATATTTACTAAACATACCGATAAGTCTGTAGTTTAACAGTTTTATTGAGAAATCAATTAATAGTATCACCTAATAGTCTAACATACGAATGAATATTTTTTTTTAGTTATCTATATTTATTTACACAAAATTAATAAATAAAAGTATCTAAGGTATATAATATTGTTAGTTGTAAGACTAAGAGATAGACACAACACGTAGCTACATGTCATTAACAGAAAGAAAAAAAAAACAAGTAGCTAATTATAAGAAAATGTACATACATTACATTAAGGCTTAAAAATATCTTTGGTCGGTTGAAATCGTAGCTCAAAGAAATCACATGTATTTTGTCTTTGATGTAAGATACTAAAACTGCTCTTGTCATTTCTTTCCTCATTTCTCACTTAACCACTCGATTTGACACCACACATTATAAGTGTGCCTTAAAAAAATATAATTACTCTCAACACATTTCTCTATTTTCTTCATTTCCTTCTTCTTTTGGTTCTTATTTAAGTTTTTTAATCTGCTCAATAACCTAAACAAAATCTGAGTTCTTTTTCTAGAAAAAAATCTTCTTGATCTCCAATGTACTCTGTATCTCTTTCTGAGGTTACTGTTATAAGAAGAACACATTTGGGATTTATGCACAGTTTCAGACAACCATTTTCTGGTGTTGCAATATCTCCAAAGTTCTGTTCCTCCAAAGGTAATAGTAACATCTTTATAGCATTTCCTATTCGTTTAAAAAAAGATAGAAATCCTTTGCATTTGGATGATTAGTTGAAGGATCTATGTCAATATCATCAAGTGTTTCCAACACGAAGAGCCAATTTGTTTATGGAGAAAGCATGACTGCAACTTCAGACTCATGTTATAAGATGAATGGAGTAAACCTAAAAAGCAGAACATTGTCCAGTGCTGTTAAAGAAAGGTTATTACTCGATGTTTGTGATGATGAGTATGGTGGAGTAATAGTTGATCATAAAAAATTACCATCAAATCCTTACACTTTCACTTCTATGCTTCGAGCTTCTCTTTTAGATTGGAGAATAAAGGTAAACTAAAAGCACAGAAAATCTAAAACCCTTCATCTTAAAAAGTCATTATCTTTGATCAAAATTTTCAATTTGGGGTAAATGTTTTTGGCAGGGAAAGAAAGGAGTTTGGTTGAAGTTACCTGTGGAACAATCAGAATTAGTACCAATTGCTATCAAGGTAAACACTAAGTAATTTGGATATTTCTTGTGAGTGATTAACCAAATTAAAAGATATATGTTTATGTAAGTTAATGATGGACTTGAGGATTTTGCAGGAAGGATTTGAGTATCATCATGCAGAGAAAGGATATGTAATGTTAACTTATTGGATACCAGAGAAGGAACCTTGTATGCTTCCTGCAAATGCTTCACATCAAGTTGGTGTTGGAGGTTTTGTACTAAATCAGCATAAAGAGGTATAAACAAAACCAAAATCAAACCATGAACCGGACCATCCACCCATATTGTTTTACTACAATAAAAAGAGTTACTTATTATTTTCTGATGTCATTAGGTGCTTGTGGTACAAGAAAAGTATTGTTCTCCATCGATTACAGGTTTATGGAAATTACCAACTGGATTTATTAATGAATCAGAAGAGATATTCTCTGGTGCTGTAAGAGAAGTCAAGGAAGAAACTGGGGTAATTAAAATCAAATAACATTAGTATAATTAAATCTTGATTTTGATTTATAAATCCTCAAGACCATATTTGGCTTTGTATTGTGTTCTTTAGGTAGATACTGAGTTCTCAGAGGTTATAGCTTTCAGACATGCTCACAACGTTGCGTTTGAGAAATCTGATTTGTTCTTCATCTGCATGTTGAAGCCACTCTCTGATAAGATCATCGTCGACGATCTTGAGATCAAAGCCGCAAAGGTAAATGTAATGAATTTTGTTTCTGTGAGTAGTAGAAGAAACGGTCCTGATTACAAGAATTGTTGTGTTTTTCTTTTCAGTGGATGGCATTGGTGGAATTTGTGGAGCAACCAATGATAAGAGAAGATAAAATGTTTAAGAGAGTAATTGAAATATGTGAGATGAGATTAAGACATCGTTACTGTGGTTTATCTCCTCATCGACTTGTCTCTACTTTTGATGGCAAACCTTCTTCTCTTTATTACAACGTTGTTGATGACAATGATGATCCTTCCCACTCCAATTGTATTTCTAATTTTTTATAAATAGCCGAATAAATCAAGTTAATGTATATTCTGTATATACTTATTATTCCCATGTTAATGTATTATTTGATACTCTTTTCAGTATAGTAAATAGTAATAGTTCATATGCAAAATCCAATGCTGAAAATCTCGAGTCTCTAAGCATCAAAATATCACCTAAGTTGAAAAAATTAATATCCGCAATTTCTCTGACAGCCATTAATTCTTGAACCTTCATTTTCAAATCACGTCTTCCCTTTTTCCCATTAGGGTCTGAAAAAGGGGTTTAAATTTAAATTAGGAACAATGGGAATGATAAGAAAGTAATTAATACTTTGGGGGTAATTCGAAAGAATCAAAGAAAAAGAAGGACGCAAATTGTCTAACGTTGTTGGAGTTTTTTCACGCGCTGAAATTTTGAAAATTGACGGAAATCAAGCGAGTTATTATCACGCGCTTCTTTGCGAGTGGAGATATTTTTCAGGCGCGGGTCAATTAACAACCGGGTTCAGCTGACCTTTAAGTAAGTTTGGGCCTCGAGTATTCGGTATAAATGTTTGTATTCTAGCCCATAATGGTTTATTCACCGGCTCATTTACTTACTGGGCCACTAGAATTCGATTCGATCATTCTCACTGGGCGTGTTTGTGTACATGTTTAGACCAATTTTGTAGTATTTTATTCTTAGTGGTCATAATGAACTAAGTCAACTAAACCCAGTTGAACAAAGAAAAATGTATGTAGTTTCAAAGTTAACACGATATATGATATTTGAATCTCATTGTTGATATTAGCAGCATATGATAATAAAGAAATAAAACAACAAATAAAAGTCAATTTGAACTAAATGATCCAACGATGTCTCTAACAGTTCGTGCAAAGGTTCTTGAAATTATCTTTTTGCCAGGGATATGGAAAGGGTTTGAGACTGCATCCACGTAAGGAGCTTGGAACTTCCTGAAGATAAACTATAGAAATAAAATCTCTAAAAACATTAACACAAAAGAATGAAACTCTTCTTCATAGATTAGTGCTAAGAAGAACAAAGAAACACAAGTTAAAAGAATCGAATATTAACTAGTAAACAAATGAAAGATACTTACATTTCTCAAATCGGTATGTCTAACATACATATCAGCAGTAACTAGTAACCAATATAAATTTCACTTTCGTATTAGTCAAGTAACCAGATCGAAAGAAGAAAAATAACACATTAAATAAGAAATTAATCAGAGAATTAGAGAGAGTGAATTGTGATTACACTTTGTAGTTGAGTGTAGGACAGAGCAAGCCAAGAAAAGCCTCATTCAGGATATAAACATTGAAACCCAAACTAATTATTAGTAACTACTGAAAAGAGCAAGCCCAATAAGAATACAAATATTTAAGGACTTCTACCAAATGCTCGAAGCCCAAACTTACTTAAAGTGTAAACATATGTCTTGCATCTCATAATTCAAGAATTTAAATAATATATAAACTTGTCAGCTGTTACAAAAACATTGAAACCAACAGTAATCAGCATGGCTCTGATGGAAGAGTTGGTCAATTCATCGTGAAGTTTTACCATGTGTTAATTTTATATTTGAATTATAATCTGTACGAATTAATTCTTGTACTTCGAATTCATTATCTAATGTATTATATTAAAGTTATGCGAATTTACACATCCGTTAAATTATTCTGATTGTTCATCCACGTGACTAAGTAATAATCTACATAATTAAAAATTAAAAAATAATATGTTTGTTTAGTAAAAGACGCGTTTTGGTCCAACAATATAATTAAAATTACTTCAAAACGACAAGAAGATAATTTTGAAAAACCTCCAAAATTTTCTCCACCTTCAACGAATCCCAACCAGATGACGTTATCATTGACACTCACAATTGAGTTAGCTCTGAGGATCCTAAAACGACGTCATTGTTGTGAAGCACCAGCTGGATCTATGATCCGATCCGAAAAAGATGATATCTGAGGGATCCGGATCAATCCGGATTTAGATATTTTATTTTGAGACCTCGGATATCCAGATCCGATCCAGATCCATGTTTATGTATAATTTTTATTTAAAATATATGTATAATAGTTAAATATATATTATTTAATACATTAGAAATTACTTAAAATATAATAAATTTTACATTAAAATTTTAGATATTTTTAAAATTTTACAAAGTAAAAATGTTTTAAATATTTTCTAAAATTATTTTAATGTTATTTTTAATTTATTTTTTTAATAATTTTATATTATTATTTTATGAATTTTACTTATTTCTCACGGATCCGGATATCTGCGGATATTGACGGATTCGGATTAGATCCATAATTCTTCGGATCCGATGGATTCGAATCCAAATTTGAATACCTTGAAAATCTCATATATTCGGAGCTTGTACATCCCTAATAGCAAGTCGTTGGGAAATGAAATGAATTACAGTTAAACTAAGTAGGTAATTAAAAAAAATAATTAACAAGTTAATAACTTTTTGGTTAAATCTTCGTATAACACTTACAATGGCGATCTAATCAAGAACGCATATTTCCCCCACTTTTGTCTTTCTCTTTCGTATCAGCCGCAGAAAGAAGAAAAAAAACGTTTTTTCTCCAATCTTTCTCTCCCCAATTCCCAGATTCTCATGTAAGCTCTCTTATTCTTGTCTCCACGGATTTGATTTCAGTGTAATATTTGAAAGTATGAGCTCTCTCGATTTTGATTTTGTTCTTCTGTATCCTATGCGTTAGGGTACTTTTTATAGGACAATTCTCGTATGATTTTGCTTTCGATTTGTTACTTTTCTCTAAATTTGGGGTTTTGATTGATGGGTTTCTTGATTTAACAATTTTTCACTTAGAAAGTTTCGTAATTTTGTTCTGAATCTGATTATTGAATCTATTCTCACAAGCCACCAAAGAAGTTACCTTTTTGGATCCCTAATGTTCTGAAAGAATAGAGTGTTTACTGTGTTTTCTCTTTCTGTTCAATTTAGTTTTGCAGAGATTTAGGAGGAGCATGATAATTTGAATTGGGAGAGACAGTTCCTTCGTGTACAATGCGGGTGCTTGGTTTGACCTCAAGCTTATGCTCAGGTGAAGATAGGGAAGAAGAGATTACTGGAGAAGGCGTTCTCACTCCTGTTTATCTCAATGTCTATGATCTAACTCCTGTCAACAATTATCTCTATTGGTTTGGGCTTGGCATTTTTCACTCTGGAATTGAAGGTAATATAGCTTCTTCTCTTTAAATGCTGCTCTTTTCTTGATTGACTTAATCAAAATTTTCTCAAAAAATGTGTCTGTATTAGTCTATGTACTCTAGTCTTGAATAGGAACCATGATACTCCTCAATTGTTCTCCACAAGTTGTGAATTATTATTCATTAGGCGACAATGCTTGGTTCTTCAGACGATGTTGGTTATCAGTAGTTATAGAATACGGGATTTGATTGAAAAAGTTTAAACCATTTCAAATCCTAGTTTACTCCTGCCCGGTTGTCTATGACGTCCTCATTCAACAATTATAACTTACATGATGAGTTATAATTTCTTGCTGTAGCTAGACCTGTTATTGTGACTAAATGTTTAACTAAAATGAGTTGTTTTCACATTGCTTTGTCTACCTACTAGCTCATGGTTTCGAATATGGATATGGTGCTCATGAGTATTCGAGCAGCGGTGTATTTGAGGTTGAACCTAAGAACTGTCCAGGTTTCATCTTTAGGCGGTCAGTTTTGTTGGGAACAACCAGTATGTCTCGCTCAGATTTCCGCTCTTTCATGGAGAAGCTTTCGAGAAAGTATCATGGGGACACATACCATTTGATTGTCAAAAACTGTAACCATTTCACTGAAGAAGTATGCTTGCAGGTTACAGGAAAGCCTATTCCTGGATGGATTAATCGGATGGCTCGAGTTGGTAAGAAAACTTTCTTATGTATCATCTTCCATCCTATTGTTTCGTAAATTGGTTCTTGTTCTTGTTGTTTGACATAATTTAACATAGTTGCTTGTTCTTGAATTCGTCTAGGTTCTTTCTGTAACTGTATCCTTCCAGAAAGCATACAAATATCATCGGTCAGACAACCAGAAGCCCTTGAGTTCTCTGGTAAGTTTTATCGTGTTTCCTCTTCTTGACCGGAAAAAAACTTCAATAAGCTTTCGGAATTCTGATCTAAACCAGTTGTGTTTTGATCTCCAATATAGATGAGAATGATGGATCAGAAGAATCAATTGCATCTTCTGTGTCTGACGTAACAGATGGAGAAGGATCAGATCATCATCTCATAACAGCACCAAACAGCGACATTGCATATCTACAAGATAGACCAGTGAGACTTGCCCGTGAGCTCCTCCAAGAACCAACCGATACATCTCCTGAGAACTTGTTGAAGCGGTCTTGATCATCACAACCATCAAGAACATATATTGTCTGTAAACAGAAGAGAGTCATCATTGGGTCCATTTTAAGTACTGTTTCGATCTAGAAATGTAAAAAAAAGATTTGAAATTTAAGTGAGAACCCATCTAAGATGTTGGATTGTAGTGAGATTTAGATCACAAATGGTGTGAATTTGTTGACAAAATTGTACCTTATGCTCTCTTTAAGTTCACATTTTAGTATCATAATTTTTTTTGTGATTAATAATTAGTAATAAATTTACAATCAAACTTTCAGACAATTCAGAATCTGTCTTCCTTTGTTCTTCAGTTCACATCTTGATGCAAACAAATTTGCAGTTGTTAGTCAAATAAATAAAAATTTTAAAGTATCCAAAAGATTTTATAATTGGGCTTTCCCGTAAAAAATAATAACCTATTAACGGCCCAGTTTGGGTGATCAGATCCAGACCGTCCAAAATAGAATTGTGTTTGCTGTCGTCTCTCTCGAAGATGAAGCTCTGAAAACAAAACATTTCAAGTTCTAGGGTTCTTGGTCGTTCTTAACTGGGTACGCTTCAAAATGTTTCCTTTTTTTTTTTTTTTTCTTATTATCGTCTATACGAAATCCACTGAATGGTTCTAATTGCTATCTTAGGTTATTAGCTTTAGTGAGAGATGCATTATTACAGGTTTAATTAGGGGTTACAATTAGGTTGATCTGCTTCATTTTGTTATCAATGGAGGAATTAAGAACTCTTTTTAGGGTTTTTGCTGCGTTTTTCCTTTTCTTTACTCATTAGTGTGATAAATGTCGGATTTTTCAAAGAAAATTCAATGACTAAATTGCATATTTGATGCGTAATTTAGCTTCTGAAAATCAGCATTTTGATTATTCAGCTAGGCTTTCAATTTATTTTGGTTTCCATGAACATTTGACTTATGAGTATTTTGTACATTTTAGTGAATGTTTGTCCTAATTTTGGAAAATTTAATCAAATTGTTTTTATCACTTTGTGGATTTACTTTCAAGGTGAAATACCATTTTTGTAGATATAATTGAAATTGTCATGGCTCTGTTTATATAGTTTTCTGGGTATATATTACATTTTGAAACTGCTATAGTTTTCATTGATATATATTTTACTGGGTTCATTGTTTCAAGACATCTAAAATGGCATTCTGCACCAAAATCGGTGGCCATTTGAAACAAGTGGTTTTTAAAGACAGAAATGTTCAAGTGGCATCAATGCTCGGTTCTCTCCGTTACATGTCCACAAAACTTTATATTGGTGGTAAGTATCGTATCAGATTGTTTCTTTTTATTACTAGCTGCACTTGTGAATGTATTGGTATTATGCATTTACTTTCTTCCTGTATATCAGTTTTGAATGTTTTGGTCACTGTTAATATTGGCCTCAGGTCTATCACCCGGAACTGACGAACAATCCTTGAAGGACGCTTTCTCTAACTTCAATGGAGTGACAGAGGGTACATCTTTATTTTCACTACTCTTTAATATATTGTGTTATTGTTTGCACTACGTAATGTTTAAACCACTCAAGGTTGCTGGGTTTGAGCCGTCTTAGTCATCATTATACCACATTAAAGTTGATAAACATTTTTGCAATATGGTATTTATGTTTTGCTTTGGTGTGGCTCGAGACTAACAATCTTGCTGACTACGGATAATGTATTTCATCATAGCAGTCTTGTGTATATAACTAGAATCTTGTCTTATCTTTGGTTGTGCAGCAAGAGTCATGACAAACAAATTGACTGGGAGGTCTAGAGGTTATGGATTTGTTAACTTCGTAAATGAGGATTCTGCCAAATCTGCCATTTCAGCTATGAATGGACAGGTTAGAGAACTGAAAAATCATAGATCTATCTATTTACATTTCATGTTAATTGTTGTGGTTGTATGTTTAAGTTTTCCTTCTGTTTCTTTTGGAATGATTAATTAGGAGGTGAATGGGTTTAACATCCGTGTGGACGCTGCAAAAGACTGGCCAAGTCTGCCATTGTCTTTGGACGAGATTACAGAAGATGAGATGAAAGGCAATAAGATGGTGAGCCGATCTGTATGGAAAGATCCATTCGTTGATGCATTCCTGATGAAGAAGAAACATGCAGCACTGAACAGGAAGATATGGTCAAGAAGATCAACGATTCTGCCAGAGTATGTTGATTCATCTGTGAGAATCTACAATGGCAAAAGTCATGTGCGTTGTAAGATCACAGAGGGGAAAGTTGGGCATAAATTTGGAGAGTTTGCGTTTACAAGAAAAGTGAAGAAGCATGCTAATAAGGCAAAAGGTAAGTAGAGTTTATTGGAATGAATTGGCTGCTTGAAAGGATTGTGTTGAATCAATAAAGATTCCTAAAAGGTTAAACTCACTGGCTTACATGATCATGTTAGACGAATATTGAGCTTAAGAAAGTCTTCAGTTTTGTTGCACGTTATTTTTGAATTCGATTTACCAATATCAGTTAATGATGCATCTCCTCAGTCCCTGTTGAAGAAGACTTGATTCACTATCATCAAGAAATGGGTCCATTTTGAGTATTATCATTGATTTAGAAATGTAGTAAAATATTTGAGAATCCAAACCAAGATGATGGACTGTAGTGAGATTAACGACAAATGGTGTGAACTTGTTGACAAACTTGTACCTTCTTCTCTCTCTCTGAGTTCACATTTATGTGTCTTAAATTCATGATTCGTACGATTTGCGAGACTAATAATTAGCATTGGGATTATAATCAATTTTCGGACAGTTGATGGTTATGGATTTGACCAAACTCAGAAGCTGTCTTCTACATTTCGATCTTTCTCTCTTCTTCAATCCACATTTTGTAGCTATTAGTTCAATGGAGTCCTCACGAGACCAGTCACTTAAAACCACGATTTCGGTTTGTGCTTTTAAAGCATAGGAAATTAATATATATTTAAAATAATGTATATTTGCATTCACAGATTTTGGAGATTCATAAGCTAAAAATAAAACTTTTAGTTGTAAATCTTATAACTTACATAAGTAAGCTATGGATTCTATTTATTGAATTTTTACATTTGGGAGCTAATTTTTTTAGTTGAAACATATTTTACTTAATACAAAACAATAATAAAATTTGTAGATTTAGGAACTAAGAATTGACTTTAAATTTATAGATTTTATGCATTGTTCAACAAAGATGATAGGTTATTCTGTATAAGAATATGTTTTACAACAAATTTATTGCTGTGTTTATATCTTCAATGACAATTATCTTCAACAAAGACGATAGGTTATTCTGTACATCATTGTAGTTATTAATTCCCAATACTATACAATGTAACTTTTTAATTATTTTGCTGTGTTTTTTTTTTTAAGAAAACAATATACAATAACTCTCTTTAATTAGGAAGTGGATAGGATACCATGGGAAAGTGATGTTTGTATTTATTATTTTATTTGATACTCTATGCTTGCTTCTATGTTTCCTTGTTTGATTTTTCATTCCAAATATAGGATAAAGTTATAACAAAAACACTATTCGGCATCGAACGTCAAAACATTTACTCCCAAATATATATATATTTTTATTGGAGGAGATATTTTACCAGTAAGAGATGGAAACAAAAAGAAGATCTAGAAATGCGATTGGCTAACGAATGAAGCACAATAAGTGACTGAAAATGACATTGTATCCCTCAACACACATTCACATATATCCTTCTTTTTATTTTATTAGTTTTCTATTTTCAATTATTTGTATGTATTTTTAAACTACAGCACAAATTAAATCTGATACTTAGAAGTTGAAAATCAATTAAATACGAAATACACTTCTGATTGATAAATGGTATATACAAATAGACAAATAAATTACAAGAAATTATGTGTGTGTGTGTGTGTGTATATATATAGACAATTAAATCACAAGAAATTTGGTGTAAAACATATTCTTATTCAATACTAAATATTAATAGATTTGTAAGTTATTGTATACACCGAAATCCTAACTTGAAATTCCCCCTAGTAGTTTTTAAGTGAAAATATAGGAAGAAGAAGAAGATGATGAAGATGAGAGTTAATTCAACTGCAGAGACATATCAACTAAACAGCACCGTTCATTTCTGACTGTAGATACAAAAACGAATCTTCACCGTACATTTTATTCATCTTTCTTACTTGCTGCAACTTCCAACCACATCACGCTCTTTATATTCCTCCCTTTATATATTCCCATCACAAAAGTTCTTGGTGAAACACAAAACTAAAAACATTAACATAAACGCGAATCACAGTTTTCGTGATTTTAAATGGGAAAGAATGGTTTGAAACGGTCTGTTATTGCGGTGGCGATTGCATTGTTAGCCATGGTTGATGTCTCTGTTTCAGTTCCGTTCATAGTGCTTCATGGAATTTCAGCTCAATGTTCTAGTGGTAGCAGAGATGCTAACTTCACACAGCTTCTCACTAGCCTCTCTGGCTCTCCTGGCTTTTGCTTGTAAGTTAATCAAAACATATTCTTGATATTAAAGATGTTCAAAGTTATTAACAAAAAAAAATGTTCAAAGTGGCTAACTATGATGATGTATATGGTTTTGATACGATCCAGAGAGATTGGAAATGGAAGAGAGGATTCATGGTTCATGCCACTTACAAGACAAGCGGAAATAGCGTGTGAGAAAGTGAAAGAAATGGAAGAGTTGCGTCAAGGATACAACATTGTTGGAAGATCTCAGGTTCTTGAAAATAATCAAGAATCACTTTTTGATCATTTTCAGTTTCATGGATGTTGATAAATGAATGATGAAACAGGGGAACTTAGTGGCTCGAGGATTGATCGAGTTCTGCGATGGCGGGCCTCCGGTTTACAACTATATATCCTTAGCTGGTCCTCATGCTGGACTCTCCTCTGTTCCTATGTGTGGTGTAAGCTTTTTATTTTAAATCTCTAATCTTTCTATATGATTTGATTTTAATCAACTTATTACAGTAATAACAATTTTTTTTTGTTTTATTACCGGTTAAAGACTGGTTTCTTCTGTGAAATAGCAGATAGGCTAATCCACAACGACATCTATAGCGACTTCATTCAAGTATATATTTCTCTCTGTCTCTCTATCAGAATTAAATCCATAATTAGAAATTAATTACCATATTTAATGACTCTACAGGAAAATCTTGCTCCTAGTGGTTACATCAAAATACCTACGGTAAAAGAAAACTTGTAAAATCACCTATTTTATAAATTACTCATCAAATCAACAATATAGCTTTGTTTTTGGTTTCTCAGGATATTCCAAAGTACTTGAAAAGCTCAAAGTATCTACCAAAGCTTAACAATGAGATATCAAACCAAAGAAACTCAACTTACAAAGACCGTTTCATCAGTTTACACAACTTGGTTCTCGTCATGGTTCGATTTGCTTCAAAAACCATTCTGCTTTACAAACACAAGTTCTTACACAATACTCTCTTGATGATTCTGTTTTGTTTTACAGTTTGAGGACGATAAGGTTATAGTTCCAAAAGAATCATCTTTGTTCTCGTTTTATCCGGATGGTGATTCCGAACGTCTTCTCTCTGCTAATCAGACAAAGCTCTATACAGAGGACTGGATCGGTTTGAAAACATTAGATGATGCCGGAAAAGTGAAGTTTGTGAGTGTAGCTGGAGAACACATCAGAATGGCAGAGCCAGATGTTGTCAAATACGTCGTGCCTTATCTCAAAAACCAACAGTATTTCGTACAAAGACTAAACCGCAAGACGAAGAAGCTCTTACATCCTTAAAAAGAGCAAATACTGAAAATACTTAGTTATGATTGTGTAGAAAAAGAATCCTTATTGATATATATACAAATATACATACCTAAGTATTTTAATTATCGAATAAATTTGTAGCGAGAGGATGCATGAGATCTTGATGAAGAAGAAACATGCAGCACTGAACAGGAAGATATAGTCAAGAAGATCGACTATTCTACCAGAGCATGTTGATTCATCTGTGAGAATCTACAATGGTCATAAATTTGGAGAGTTTGCGTTTACAAGAAAAGTGAAGAAGCATGCTCAAGCAAAATAGTTTATTTTTGGAACGAAGTGGTCCGCTTGAAAGGGGTGTGTTGAAAAGTGAGAAACGAACCAATACAAATTCTTAAGAGGTTAAACTCATATGCTTACATGATCATGTAGAATAATATTGAGCTTTAAAAAGTCTAAGGTTTTCAGTTTTGTTATGAACTTTGATTTTTTGTAAGTGCTTTTGAGACCACAAACAAAGTTATTTTAGCCAATATAAATTATGGGTTTTCAAGAACCAACCATTGCATCTCCTTAAAAGGTCCATTTGAAGTGTTCTTTTGATTTAGGTACATCAATGGAGTTATTGATTCCCAACAACTATTTTGCTGTTTCTTTTAAAGAAAATACTATACAGTAAATGCCATGGAAGTGATGTCTGTATTTATTATTTTCTTTGATACTTTATGCTTCTATGTTTCCTTCTTTGATATTTTCATTCCACAAATGGGATAAAGTTGTTACAAATATTATTCGACACATAGTGAACGTCAAAACATTTCCTCCCGAATGTTCACAATTTTTTTTTATTGGAATGTAGTTTTGAAGATATTTTACCAGAGAGAGATATAAACAAAAATATATATATAGATCTAGCTATGTGATTGGCTAAAGAAAGAAGCACAATAAGTAACAACTGAGTGACTGAAAATGACATTTGATCTCTCAACACATTCACATATATCTTTACTTTTATTTTTATAAGTTTTCTAATCTTTCTATATTTGATTTTTAATCAATATATAAATGAAAAAAAAAAAAGCAAAAGAGATGAAAAATAAATAGTTCAAGCTAAAACATAAATAGCTTCGACGACTGATCACTTGAGTAACAAGTTCACGACTCTTTGTCGTAGTTTGTGTGCAGAAAGGAATGCACACTTTCTAGGTCGACTCGTAAGATGTAAATAATTATCAAGATGACCAAAACCCGTCCTCAAACGTTTAGCCTTTGGAGTATTTCTACCTATACAATATATATATATATATATATGAAACAATGAGTATTTGGATATATAAAAACATTTGTTTTTTTTTTGTAAACCAATTTCATGAGTCGGGTGTAAAATGTATAAAAAGAATAAACTTGCCTTCTGAGAGTACTCTCGATCGTGAGTGCTTTCTCGAATAGATGCATGAATAAAACCCTCCTGGAAAAAAGTAAAACAGGTTGTTGCTCAAATGGTTAGACAATGAAACAATGTATTGATGCAGATGATGCTTACTTCCCGTGCATGTTCTTCACTTGAGAGATGCTTCCTGAAATTAACAAGGCTTTTGCAATAAAAAAAACACACACACTTGGCAAGAAAACATTTCGGCACATTCACCAACCCTTTCACTGCACTTGTGAAGAACGTGTCTTCTTGTATCTGCTGAAACTGTGGAAATTTTTTTTTTTAAGTATAGCTCAGTAACAAGGTAGTAAATATTTCAAACACTAGTAGTAATGGATGAGACCTGCAAGTAAGCTTTCCCAGAGCCACTCTGCAGAAGTGACCAAGACTGACATTTTGTAAGGCCTATATGAATAAGCCAGAAAAAGGTTGTATTTCCTCTGTTGTAGTACATGGACAAGACCAACTGAGAAGGCAACTTCCACATGATCGCATATGAGCATCATTGTAGCGGGAGGAGGATTATGACATTGCCACACAAACATATCTTGACGCATGCGCGAGTATTGGACTTCTGTTTAAGTAAAAGAAAAGCATTTCAGTAGGGATAGTTGAAATATTTTAGACCCTAAATTTCAGAGACGGAAGAACCGGGAATGGTATGTGCAAGAGCGATTCCGGTGGAAGAGAGCCCTCGCAGGATGTGATCAAGGATTTGTCTCTGATCGCCATAGGCAGTGATGGAGACAGGACCAGAGTAGCCTAGTCGCTTGAACGCCCCTTCTATACTCGGACGGATCCGACAAGCTTCATAACCCTCTGGGATCGGAAAGCTCTTCATGTCCCACCACACCGCGATTTTACCTGTCGCGTATTCAGGCTCGGCAGTTCCATCCTTTCCCCAGATTTTTTTTCTTTCTTTTTTTCTTTCTTGCTCGTCAATCCTCTAAACCTAACATATTTATTTTATGTACTCTGTACATAAATGGGCCTAAATGGAAAGCCTTAAAGGATCAAGATGACGATTTTCAATTAAGATTGTAGAAAAACTTATTTTTCTTTTAGTCAAGGAATAATTTAACAATTTTGTATTTTCTTCCTGGGAGGATATTACAACTATAAAGACATTCTCTGACTCTGAGGCCATGGTTGATGTCTTTGTTTCAGTTCCGTTCATAGTGGATCATGGAATCTCATGTGACTGGTTCTAGTGGTAGCAGAGATTCTAACTTCACAGAGCTCCTCACCAACCTCTCTGGTTCTACTGGTTTTTGCTTGTAAGTTAATAAAAACATATTCTTGATATTATGTAGCTAACTATCATGATGTATATGTTTCGATCCGATCCAGATAGATTGGAAATGGAAAAGTGGGGCTCAACTTACAAAGATTGTTTCACTAGTTAACAAAATTTGGTTCTTGTCATGGTTAGATCTCTTCAAAACCATTCTGCTCTTCAATTATCGATCGATCCCTTTCTTGATGATTCTATTTTGATTAACAGTTTGAGCAAGATGAAGTTATTGTTCCAAAAGAATCGTCTTGGTTCGGGTTTTATTCGGATAGTAACCCCAAACATCTTCTCCCTGCTCAACAGACAAAGCTCTAAATAGAGGACTGGATCGGTCTTGATGAACACATCAGAATGGCGGAACCAGATGTTATCAAATACGTTGTGCCTTATATCCAAAACCAACCGTCTTCCGTACAAAGAATCAACCGCAAGACGAAGGAGCTCTTACATCCTTAAAATAGCAAATGGCACAATAATTATATGAAAATAATGAAAAAAACTAACTGATGATTGTGTAGAACAAGAATTCTTACTGATATATAAACGTATCCGTCGAGAGACGTCGCATTAGATCCTCATCACCATTTTTCTTCAAAGCTTCGATGATTTTCTCAACATGAGAAACTTTCAATCTCATTTTCTGATCGAGCATCAATTTCACAAGCTTTCCAGCTTCCCAAGAACAACTATATTGGCAGAGACCGAGCAAAAGAACCGTGTGAATCTCCGAGTCTATTGATTTCACACCCGCCTTCTCGATTTCTTGATACAAATGGAAACAATCGAGATACCTTTCCACCAAACATAACTCCATGAGAACAAGACTGCACGCAAGACCATCGGGTCTTCTCCCATGGACTAACATCATTCGAAAAATCTTTTCCGCCTCTTCCAATCTTTTCGTATGAATTAACGACACAGTAGTGGAACTAAAACATTCAGAAAGAGAAACACCGCCGAGTTTCACCAATTTATCAATCAACTTAGAAAGATCCTTAACACCCTCATCATTTTCCAAAACCCCTTGAATCAAAACACTAGCAGTAACATGATTCGGCAAGCATCCTCTATCTCCCATTCTATCCAATATCAACAACGCCTCTCTAATCCGCTTCTTCTCACAAAATGCTTGAATTACCAAAGTATAAGTTACCGTATTCGCACTAGTAACTCCACCACCGTCTTCTTTCTCCATCTCCCCCAACAACTCTAACACTGTCTCCATATCACCAGACTTACAAACTCCTTCTAGAATCCTGGAATACGTCACAGTGTTAACCACACATCCATGCTTACTCATCGACTTAGCTAACTTCCAAGCTTCATCGATCTTACCCGCATTGCAATACCCATTGATCATTGATGTATAGGAAATCACATCTGGATAAAGATCAATACAATTCATCTCTTTCATCAACATATCAGTCATATTCAAATCTCCCTTATCAGCAAACAACCTAATTACCAAATTATACGAAACAGTATCCAAACATAAACCAAATTCAGGGAATTTCCTCAATACCCAAAATGCTTCATCAGCTAGTTTAGCTTGATTACACAAAGCCAGAACAATCCTCATCGTCTTAACACTAACAAAGCTTTTATCTTTACGATAAGCTTCAAAAACGTCTTTAATCAAATCTGGATTTTCTCTAGTCTTAAGAAAGTCACAAGCTTTGCTATACATATAAGAACTGTGTCTTTGACCAAATGAAAAACCGAAGACCCAATTGAAATTGATTTGGATGGCATCTTTTGATTACCTCGTTGATACAAGCGGAGTCTAATTTCACTTTAGCTGAAGCTAATTCCTTCTCGAGATTGGTCGTGCATCCCTGAAGCTGGCCGTATAGTCTCTCGGCGGCTGAAACAGTTGTGGTAAAGTGTAAAGCTGAGATTTTTGAAGGTTGAGATCGTAATGAAGGAGAAACCAGACGAGAAATTAAGTGAATTAGCATCTGGGTCGCTTTAGGTACAGCGAATTGGCGAAAGATATCGTTAAGAAAATACTTTAAAGGACGAGAGATCTGAGAATTGAATGTGTGAGAAGAGAAACAGAGACAGATAGAGAGGAGAGCTTAAGCTTAGTTAGTTAATAACTACGACGACGGGCCAACTTACCCATGGGCCATGGCTCATTAACAAAATTAAAACCCAATAAGAGTTTCTCAGACTTTTCAGTTTTCACCGTAGTAAAAAAGACAAGGTCAGAAGATTTTTATTTTTTTCTCAAACATATAAATCATTAAGTCTAATATATTCCCACTGTATCCAAAGTTATTTTTTCTCAAACATATAAATCATTACCACTATATATTCCAACTGATTCAAAAAGATTGATATTTTAGTAATTTTATTTTGTTTCACAAATATTGTTTTTCTACTTTTCTACTTTGTTTTTGTTAATAAATTGAAAACTTCAAGATGTAATGATTTATCTTTACTATAATACTATTGGTTTAAAACTATTTGAATAATTTTTTGATGAATTAAAAAGTAGATAAATAGTAACCATCGTTTTTCTTAATTTATAAAAAAAGAACTTCTAAACATCAATTTTTTGGAATGGAGGGAGTATTAGTTTAAATATCTTCATTATTAAAAATCATGGATAGCCAGTATTTATTTGTTTTTTTTTATTTAAAACTAAAATGAAAATATGACAAGTCGAAAGAACCCTTTAAATTAATAATTGATTTACTATGACGTTAAAGTACCGTATGACGTTTATACACTATCATTTAATCAATCATCAAAGTATGAATGAAAGATCAAATACACAACTTCTAATTTTTGCTAATTTAAATATTTTAAGGTTACACCATACCTAGCACTAGTCCATGGGATAGGCCAATACTCCAAAATTACAAATGACCCCACACAGAAATATTTAAAATTAGACCATAACAATAAAGAAACTATCAAAACACCCTTCTCCACTATATAAAATTCAGGACCGTGGACGCAAAGCTTAAAAATTCAGCCCATGGGCCACCTGACCAGCACAGGCAACCCACGGATTGATCGAAACGGGCCTGTGATTGTGGTGATGGTTCGATGATGATGGACCAGCCACACGCTCACAAGAAGGACACATGATGAGTATAGTGGGTGGAGTCATCTGGCCATAGAACTGTGGAGAGAGCTTGAGAGCTCGAAGCTCCATAGCCTCTTTCTGAAGTCTCCGATTCTCTTCCGTTAGTTTCTCAACGCACCGTTTCCAGTACTCACAATCTACCTCCGTTTGCTTTAACTTGGTTCTGTTAACAACAAAATGCACTTTTGTAAATAACGTGACACAAAGGGTATAAATGTAATTTGGTGTTGGGGGTAAGGTAAAGTAAATAAAATCTCACCTCGCCCTTCTGTTTTGGAACCAGACCTCCACTTGTCTTGCTGTCAAGTTAAGCTTCTTTGCCAAAGCTAGCTTTTGCTTCTACGAAATTACAATAAAACCCTAGTTATTTCAGAGTAATTACGATAACACCATTGTGATTCCTCTTTGACTTACACAGAATCAGATATTTCACTTACGGGATTGAGAGTGTTGTTTTCTTTAAACGTCTCTTCGAGAAAAGCAGATTGATCTTTTGATAGCCTGAGCTTCTTCCTCGACGTTTCGCCGCCGTCTTCTTCTTCGTCGGAGGTTCCACGTGAGTGTTCATCACCGCCGGTACCGGAATTTCCTTCTCTTTCATTCCTCTTCCTACTTATGGTGCTCGAGATTGTACTGTTTGGAGACGAAACTCCTGTTTCTTCCTCACAATCCACCGTCGTTGGAACACTGTTCACGTCTATTTTGCGAAGATCTGCAACAAAAACAATCAAATATTAGGTTGAGATCTTTAAATTTTGAGTTCTGTTTTGTTTCTTTGTCAAAAAAAACAGAGAGAATGGAAAAGATCTGAGATTTTTATAAGTATAAACCTGATGTTGAATGCAATGTTTGGTTCCATGGAAATCTCTGAAGATTATTTGATATTGAGGAATTAGGATTCAGATTTAGGTGAAGAGGATTGTGATTTTGTGAATACCCTAAACTTAGGCTCAACCCCAGATCTTCTTTTCCCATCATCATCATCATCATCATCAAGATCTCAACAGTTTCACTTGGATTTTAGTTCAAAGTTTTAATCTTTCCCTGTGGATTAAGAATATAGAAAGAAAGAAGATAAAAGAAAGTTTGATATTTCTGAGTATGGAAAGAAATTAGCTAGAAAATGAAACAGGTGAGAAATGATTTGTTTCAACTTGAAGTTAAGATTTTTAGGACTATTGTGTGTGAGAGAAGTAGACAAATGTGATTTAGAATTGAAGAAGAAAGGGGATTAATATAGGAGGAGGTGAATGATGAGATTTTGTCAGGTGGCTACTTACAATCCATTATTATTGTCTCAATTTTTCTAATTTTATTTTTAACTTTTCATTATGCCTCCCTCTGCTTCTATTACTTTATCTCCAACTTGTCCCCTTTCTCTTTTGCCTTGTCTTTCATTTTGTACTTTCCCAATAATGAATCAAATCTTTATGAGTTTTTTTTAATATATACAAAATGGTTACATTTTAATTTGTTTCTTACAAGAACCCAAGTATTAAAGTATCAAGATTCAAAATTGCCAATCTGTTTAGATTCATCCTTATCGTCTCGATTAATGATTAAATTCTAAAAAAATAAGTCAACCGATTATTCTCCATCTAATCTGATTAATTCTCACATAATCCGATTATTTTTCGCCCGATTATTTTTCGCCTAATCATGCATATCTGATTATTTTTAGATTGCAAATAATCAATAGAAATGACCGGTCACTATGAGAAATGAATCTACAATAAAAGAATCATCATGCAATGTTTTTGTATATGGAAAACGAAATGTCTACCTTGTTAAATTAATTTTCATAACTTAGATCATACACATGTAGTGTCTCAAAGTTGTTGAATATGTTATATCTAGTACTTCGTTTTGTCTTAATCAAGTACAGTACGTCAAAATAATCAAATTTCCTGTATTTTAGTATTTATGTATATGTCAAGAAAAAATAAAGAAAATATCTTCATTAGTTACAAATATCTTCATTAGTTACGGGCCTACGGCATATGGAATAGCCTTGATAAAGTATTTATTAGATTTGTTTTTGTTTTGATCTGAATCAAAAAATCTCAATATTGTGTTAATATGTTGTTATTTTTTAGTTTCCTATATTTTATTTACAAATTTGAGATTACAAGAGATTAAGTTTTTTTTTTAAATAAGATTATTTTGTAGCTATATATATTTGATGATTTTAGTTTGATTATTTTTCACCGTAATGATAAAAAAAATGTATATAATTATTATTACTTTTGATCAAATCAAATCAAATCGAATAATTCAGGATACTATAAAAAAATCGTATATTCAACATTCTGAAAATTCTTAAAATTTTGAATCAATTTGAATCCTAATATCAAATATTCTGCTGGGACGAAGCATCACGAATATTAAAAATTTTGAATATTTGTTTCGTGGATATGGGGTAAAATGTCAAATACTATAGCCAATTATTGCTTATGTATACTGAAAAAACAAATAGTATGTGTGGTTGGATATAATCGAAAACTAATCGATTCGAGTAGTTATTACAAAACACAATTCAAATGAATCTGAACTTCTTCAAAGTTGTGGGCCAATAAAGTGTTATAAACCAATCATATTACGTGTGAAGATGAGCATATATTTACATAGAAATACCATCATCATGGTTTCCACTTTCACCAACAATTACATTTTAAAAGCTATTACTTTTATTTTTCTTCCGTCGTCAGTAAAAGCTATTCTTGTTTGTGCTTACTCCTTTATTTCCGTTTTCCATTTGACATATTCTTTTTGAAAAGAATGTAGTAGTAGTAATAAGTTTGAATGTTGGTGCGTGTGTGTGTGAATAATAACTTTGCGTACAGTAACATGGGGACCTGGAGCATGTGGGTCATCTCGCGTGACCGTGCGTGTTGTGTAGAAGTCTCAATTGGTCATTTGGTCCGTGGATTAAACTCCGTCCAATTTGATATAGGCGGATTATGAACACAACCAAAATTTTAAAAAATAATATAATCGAATACTAATTTTGTCTACGATAAAAAATGGGCATGACCGTATGAATAATGGGTATACTCATGATGTTTTAAATCTAATTTTTTGTTGAGAGAAAACCAAAATTGATTTTGGTGGGAATTTTTATTTTTAATAATTTTGGAGGGAAAATACTATTTGAAGGTTTTGGCAGAAAATCGAGATTTTACAATTTTACTAGAAAAACAAGATTTTATGTTTTTTTATAGAAAATAAAACTTGCCTTCTTATCTTAAGCAGTCGCTAGGCTAATTCTGTACTTTTTGCGGGATTTCTTTTTTACATTTTCAGCGGAAACCCAAATTTTTTTTTTTGGCGAACGATATTTTATATTTTTACCGTGAAAACAAAAGATTATGTTTTATGGCAGTAAAACAAAGTTTAGAGTTTAATGGTATTATTCATATAGGGATTAGGGTTTAATGGTACTATTTATTTAGGGGCTAGGGTATAGTTGTACTATTCATATAGGGGTTAGGAGGGTTTAGGTGAAAAGTTACTATTCATTTAAAGTTTCTAGAGATTATGCATAAGATTACTATTCATATTGGAGTGAGTCTACAGGGAGTAAGGATACTATTCATTTAGCGGTTAAGGTTTAGAGCATTTGATTACTATTCTTTTAGGGGTTTAGGTTTAGGGCGTTAGCTTACTATTCATTTAGGGGTTATGGTTTAAGGCATAGGGTTACTATTCATTTAGAAATTAGGGTTTAGGGCATATGGTTACTATTCATTTAGGGGTTAAGGTTTAGAGCATATGGTTACTATTCATTTAGGGGTTATAGTTTAGGGCGTAGGGTTACTATTTATTTAGGGGTTAGGGTTTAGGGCATAGGGTTACTATTCATTTAGGGGTTAGGGTGTAGACGTAAAGTTACTATTTATTTAGGGGTTAGGGTTTACGACTTAGGGTTACTATTTATTTACGGGTTATGGTTTAAGTCTATTACTATTAATTTAGGGTTTAGGATTTAGGGCATAGGGTTATTATTCATATAGGGGTTAATGTTTAGGCATAAGGTTATTATTCATTTAGGGTTACTATTCATTTAAGGGTTAGAATTTACGGCGTAAGGTTACTATTAATTTTGGGGTTAGGGTTTACAGCATATGGTTACTATTTATTAAAGGGTTAGGGTTTAGGACATAGGATTACTAGTCATTTAGGGGTTAGGGTATAGGGCGTAGGGTTACTATTCATTTAGTATTTAGGGTTTAGGGCGTAAGGTTATTATTTATATAGGGGTTAAGATTTAAGGCATAGAATTAGTATTCATTTGTTATTATTTATATAGGGGTTAAGATTTAAGGCATAGAATTAGTATTCATTTAGGAGTTAAAGTTTAGGGCATATGGTTATTATTCATTTATGGATTAATGTTTAGGCATAAGTTACTATTTTTTTAGGGGTTAGGGTTAAGGATGTAACATTTACTATTTATTTAAGGGTTTAGGGTTTAGGGTATAGGGTTACTATTAATTTAGAGGTTAGGGTTTAGGGCGTAAGGTATTATTCATTAAGGGTTAATGTTTACGGCATATGGTTACTATTCATATAGGGGTTAGAGCATATAATTACTATTCATTTGGGGTTAAAGTTTAGGGTTTATGGTTACTAATAATTTAGGGTTTAGGACATATGGTTACTATTCATTTAGGGATTAGAGTTTAGGACATATGGTTACTATTCATTTAGGGGTTTAGGGTTTACAGTTTATGGCATGAGGTTACTATTCATTTGGGGTTAAGGTTTAGGGCATAAAGTTACTATTCATTTAGGATTTAAAGTTGAGGGCATATAGATTATATTCATTTGGAGTTAAGATTTAGAACTTTTGATTACTATTCATTTTGGGGTTAGGGTTTAGGGCGTAAGTTTACTATTCATTTAGGGTGTATAGTTACTATTTATTTAGGGGTTAGGGTTTAGGGCGTAAGGTTACTATTCATTTAGTGTTTATGGTTTAGGGTATAAGGTTATTATTCATTTAAGGGTTAAGTTTTAGGGCATAGAGTTACTATTTATTTAAGGGTTAGGTTTTTGGCAAAAAGTTACTATTCATTTAGGTGTTAAGGTTTAGGTCATATGGTTACTATTCATTTAGGGGTTAGGGATTAGAACATAGGGTTTCTATTCATTTAGGGGTTAAGACATAAAGTTATTATTAATTTAGGGATTAGGTTTAGGGCATAGGGTTACTATTTATTTAAGGATTAGGGTTCAAGGCATATGATTACTATTCATTTAGGGGTTTTGGTTTAGGATATACGCTTACTATTCATTTAGGGGTTGTTAATGTTTAGGGTTTATGGTTACTATTCATTTAGGCGTTAATATTTAGGGTTTATGGTTACTTTTCATTTAGGAGTTAGAGTTTAAGACGTAAGGTTACTACTATTCATTTAGGGGTTCGTGTTTAAGGCGTAAGGTTCCTATTAATTTAGGGTTAGTGTTTAGGGCATAGGATTACTATTCATTTAGGGCTTAGGGTTTTTGGCATGAAGTTATTGTTCATTTAGGATTACTATTCATTTAGGGGTTAGGGCATAAAGTTATTATTAATTTAGGGATTAGGTTTAGGGCATAGGGTTACTATTTATTTAAGGATTAGGGTTCAAGGCATATGATTACTATTCATTTAGGGGTTTTGGTTTAGGATATACGCTTACTATTCATTTAGGGGTTGTTAATGTTTAGGGTTTATGGTTACTATTCATTTAGGCGTTAATATTTAGGGTTTATGGTTACTTTTCATTTAGGAGTTAGGGTTTAAGACGTAAGATTACTATTCATTTAGGGGTTCGTGTTTAAGGCGTAAGGTTCCTATTAATTTAGGGTTAGTGTTTAGGGCATATGATTACTATTCATTTAGGGCTTAGGGTTTTTGGCATGAAGTTATTGTTCATTTAGGGTTTAAAGCTTAGAGTTACTATTCATTTAGGGGTTAGGGTTTAAGGTATAAAGTTACTATTCATTTAGGGTTTAAGACATCAAGTTATTATTCATTTAGGAGTTAAAGTTTAAGCCGTAGTGTTACTATTCATTTAAGGGTTAGAGTTTAGGACATAAAGTTACTATTCATTTAGGGGTTATGGTTTAGATTATATGGTTACTATTCAATTAGATGTTCGGGTTTAGGACATACGATTACTATTTATTTAGGGGTTAGGGTTTAGGGCATATGCTTACTATTCATTTAGGAGTTATTGTTTAGGACTTATTATTACTATTTATTTAGGAGTTCAGGATTAAGACGTAAAGTTACATTCATTTAGGGGTTCAGGTTTATTGCATAGAGTTACTATTCATTTAGGGGTTATGGTTTAGAATATAAAGTTATTATTCATTTAAAGGTTAGAGTTTAAGGCATAAAATTATTATTTATATATGAGTTAAGGTTTAGGGGATAAGTTAGGGGTTAGGGGATAAGTTTACTATGTATTTAGGAGTTAGAATTTAGGATATATGATTACTATTCATTTAGGAGTTAAAAATTAATGCATATAGTTAGTATTTATTTAGAGGTTAGAATTTATAGAATATGGTTACTATTTGTTACTATGCTTTCTTTACATCGGTCATTTCATTTTATTGTTTTAACGATTTTTTTTTTCAAAAATCGTATTGACTTTGCAATGAATAAACCTAGTGGTGGCTCTTTGATTTCTTTTCCAACAATTTTTTAAAAAATACTTTATATCAATGAAATTGTGAGGGAAAAAAAACAGAAGATAAGACGCAATATGGATCAATCATCAATTAAGTCCGATTACGGTTATCTCTTAGTGAAAGTTTCTAACTTAAAATGTAGTTTGATTTAGTGTCTACGACTAAGTGTGTATACGTAAACTATTTCACCAATTTTTGATGTTTTCTACGAAAGTATTGAAACAACTAACCTCGAGGAAATTGCAATTTCTTTATGGGCAACTCGCTCTCTCTAGTCAAAGGTTGTGAAAACTGCTGGCTACGCTCTGTCCTCATAGCCTTGCAAAACAACTTATTTTGATTAATTTAATAACTTTTATATCAAAGAAATAAAAAGAGAAAATATGAGCATTAACCTCGAGGAAATTGTTGGCTTGAAAGCTTTGTGCTCATCAGAAACCTTTCTAGCAAAACAATGTTTTAATTGGCTGAGTTCTCATGTTGCGGAGTTCTGATGCGGGAGGTGAAGTGAGGAATAGACCAGAAGAGGTGAGCTCAGTTTTTAAAGTATACTATATAAATACTAATTTCAAATGTTTGTAGCCTTTGACAGAAAATGAAAACGCGAAAGTGTTAGAAACCAAAGCCAAAAACAGAAAGGAAACACACAAGAAGGGTAAGAAAGGGCTAAAAGAGATAAGGGTGATCCAAAGCTTTGACTGTCGAGAGCAAAGGAACATCATCTCTTAACCCAGCCCAAAGAAAAAGAAAAGAAAAAAAAAATACTTTGAATTAGATTTGCAGTAAAACTGAAAGCTGTTGATATACTAATATATATAGAGTAAAGTTTATCAACCGTTGGGGAAATCGTCAACGGCTAGATTATTGAATCTTGAGTAAGTCAGCCTGACGTCATTAGTTACTGTTCTGAGATCCTCAACGGCTAAGACGAATGACGTCATTAGTTACCGTTCTGAGATCCTCAACGGCTAAAAAGGAAGAGAACCGACAAGACACAAGAGAAACCATGTCCGCGACACGTCTACCTACACTATTCTACTTCAAATTCAAATGTCATACTCTTGCTGGGCTGTCGAGATCGACCCAACTTATCAACAGTTTAATTTCTATAGGTCCATTATAATATAACAAGATTGTTATTAAAAAAATAAGTCTAGTAATGTATGTATATTGGACTTTTATAATATACAAGTATTGGTTTTGATTATTGTCATGTTCAACGAACCCTAGTTTAATTTCTATAGATGAGTTGTAAGACCGCGTGGGTTCCAGCATGAGTTTCTAGACGAGGAGTACTCAATCTACACCAAATACAATTGGTTATTGTCATGTTTAACGAATCCTAGTTTTGCTTAGCATATTTCGAAGCATTTGGTCTCATAAAAATATTTGTTTTTAACGAACCCTAGTTTATTGTATTTCTACACTAATTTTCAGCTTGACTCAAAGCTAATTTACCAAATTGAATTCAAGGTGGGGATTAGCGAACTGTTTGATAAAAAATTGTTTTGTTGGTATAGATCATAGATCGATTCACCTCAAACATAAAACTATCTAAATCAATTCATTTGACCAGTCAAAATGGTGTTACGTTTTAATTCAGTAGAAAATCCGGTGATTATGCTACTCAACGGCTACATTCACTATAATTAGATTAGTTAGGTGGTAAACACCTGTAACCTTCTAGTTAACCCAAAAAAAAAAAAACAACAACTAAAGATGTATTTCTTGTCTAGTGTAGTTAATAGTTCAATGCGTACCGTCTTTGTAGGTATATATTTAAACCGGGTATAGAATCTCCTCTTGTAACAAAGTTTGGCATCAATATCAGAATTAGTTACACTTAAACTGTTCTGTTACTAGTAGCCATATTTGTATACAACATTTAATAACACACATACGCAATGACCACAATGACTTGATTGCTCAAACCACTTAAAATCCTTACTTTCCCTGTTTTCCACAACAAAACATAGTCTATAGTATTTCACAAGGTATATATACTTATAAGAACAAATAACAACATTAAAATCAAACAAATGGGTAGTTTAAAGATCTATTTCAAAACAGTATTTCTAATAAAACAAAACAAAAAATATTCAAATCAAACAAATTTATTTGAAATAAACTATCTAAAAATTCGAAAATAATATACAAGTAAAAACAGAGGACTTGCTATTATATTGAAGAACAAAACAGAGCATTTACAAGAACACAACATTACACATGGAAAACTCTCAAATAGTTTCGATCATATTCTCTGCTTACACAATAACCATGCGGAACGGATCTATCATTGGAAGAGACAATAACAACAATCTGGTAACAAACCAATCCACTTTGTTTGTTTTTGGAGATTCTGTGTTCTATGCCAGAAACAACAACTACATCGATACTCTTCACAGTTTGCGGTCTAATTACTGGCCGTACGGTCAAAACCACTTTCAAATTCCCGACCAGTAGAGTCTCGCTCTCCGATGGACGTACCATTCCTGATTCTATAGGTAACAAAACTACTCTGTTTCATTGTTTTAGTTCCCGACAAATCAATACGGGTTTTTCTTACATGACCGCTGACGTGGCAGCGGAGCATGCATGGTTACCATTGATCCCGCCAAATTTGTAACCAAGCAACGGTAACAACCAATTTACTTATGGGGTAAATTTTGCTTCAGCTGGCGCCGGGGCTTTGGTCGGAACATTTTCCGGAATGGTATTCACAAGTTATTACTTTAAAATTTGTATAGCTTTATTAATTGAGTTAATGGTAACCGATTGACTTTTTTTTTTCTTTCTTATAAAACCTATTTGACCACTCAAGCCTTGAATAGTAATCTTATCATGTGCTCACGCGCCTGTCCCTTATCATGTGCTCACGCGCCTGTCCCTTATCATGTGCTCACGCGCCTGTCCCTTATCATGTGCAACCATTTGCTTCAATTATTGACAGCAAAAGATAGTTTTGTGGTGAGAGAGTGGGACCCATGCTTTTCAGAAAATCCGACAGTATGTCGGAGTTGTGTTTCAGTGTGATCTGCTGTCCCACGTGTTCACTCAGATTTGAAGTACACGCACTAACCAAGTGCGTTAATCCACGCGCGCATGTCTTTACTTCTTAATCATTTCTTATCGATAAGAAAAGAACTCCGCTAAGCATGATGAGCAATGATTAGCTAAGTTTTATTTATGGGATTTATGAAAGGTGCGACTAAGAACAGAACACGTTAGCAGGAAAAAAAAATCAGATGAAAAAATTATTTACTCTTAATTTGGCCAATTTTTCACCAATTCAATTTAAAATATATACTTTAGTTTTAATTGTTTTACCCTGGTTATTGTTGATAACAAAAGTTTTTTCAACCTAATTTTACTGAAGTGATATAATTAACTCTATTTTTTTCTTTTACTGTTAACAACATTTTAAGTTTAATTACTCTATAATTCCCAATCAGATCCCAACTATTGAAAATAAAATTCAATAACGTTGGTGTTAGGATTCTCACATGCCTAAATTTCAGTTCGGTCAAACCAAAACCTAGCTTACTTGCAAGGGATATGCACTCGGTCTATAATATTTAGTAGTTAACCATTATGTTCATGTTTTAAGGAGAAGCTATTTATGTTCGACCAGAAAAAAGGAGAAGATATTTATGCAAATGTCACAATCTCAAACTCTCTGAATCAAGTAATATGTCACAAACTGAGAGAGATATCTATTGATCAAGTCCAAAAAGTGTGGAACACATTGAAGTCCACACCTTATCTAAATAAAATAAGAGGAACATCGAACTTAAAGAAGACGTTCAATAACAATTAAAGAACTATTGAAATGCAAACTATTTCAATGTATTTAGTTTCAAGCATGTGTTTCGTTTGCATTCTATTCATATAACAAAAATAAGACCCAGTTTTATCATTAAATCATTCGACATGCTCATAATTGTCAGTAGTGAATAATGTTCTATCATCTCTCTAGTATACTCAGTACATCTAGTCGTTATATCCACTTTCACCGTCTCGATTAATGACTAATCTCTCGAAAAATTCAATCAACCAATTATTTTTTGCCTAATCTGATTAATTCCCATCTAATCCGATTATTTTCTGCCTAATCATCTATAATCTAATTATTTTTAAATTTTCAGGTATAAAATTTTTTTGTTTTTGTTATACAAACATTTATATTGAGAGTTTGTGATGTTTATAATAAATTATGTTAAAAATATAAATAAAAATCATAAAATAAATTATTAATACTACATTTTCATGTATTTACTATAATTGTTTTAAATAAATATATTTTAAAATATTAAAATAACCTAAAACTAATCCCCGATTAATTTCTTAGGTGTTAGACCCATCATCACCACCCGACTAGCGCCTAGCTATTTTTACAACATTGCTGCTATTTTTTACAACATTGACAACACTTCTTTTTTTTGTTAAAAGGTGGACAACGTACACTTGATTAATTGAATATACCATTTCATTATTTAGTTTTCTTCGTAAGACAATTGTTTAGTATATTTTTTCCTACTATAATATTTATATCCAAACACTATTTGAGAAAAATCTTTTGTATGAGATATTATCATCTAATTAAACAAACACAATTATTTATAATTAATAATTATTTTATATACTTAATTATAAAAAGAATATCTAATTAAAAAATTTCTCTCTATTTCTTTATATTTTTCTAATTAAATTATATTAATTATTTGTTAATACTATTTTTCTCATTTTTATTTAATTATATATTTTATAAATAATAAAATTAATATATATATATATATATATTTTATACAGATTTTATGGTTCAATTTGTTTTTTAAACGGATATTATTACTAATATTGTAACCAAATCTAAAATTTTTACTATAACATTATTTTAATTATAACTTATGTTAAAATTATATTATTTTTAATTTATTTTTCACACAAATTAATTTTTATTAAACATAACGAGATAGGTATACATAACTTTTATAAGTACGAGTCTTACCGGCTAAATATTTGAAATTCAGAAAATATATGATGCATACATAATCAAATAAACGCGTAATTTGATAATGATGTGTCTCACATCAGCTAAAACTTAATTCATAATCATATAATAAAAATAGTTTTAATTATAAATAAACATAAATTTTTTAAAACAAGATAAATTAAAATAAATTTAATGATAAAACATAATATGATTTTATAAATATATTATAAATAATACAAAAATATTTATATTAATAATATAAAAATAATAAAAAATTAAAATTTGTATTTTAATAATTTACTCATACTGTATCATGAGATTGATTCTAGTTTTATATATAACTGCATGCCAACATCAGTGATCCAAAATCCAAATTAAAGTTCAATCACACTCGCCAAAAAAAAAGGCAAAGGCATATTAAAGTTATTTTATGTAAAAAAAATATATATTGTAATCATTTAATATGTTTTGCAATTGCGTATAGGACTAATAATATAATTGTGGTTTTGCTTAATCATAGGTTTCATGGATGTGTATAGTAGCTTTGATTATTCTTTACAGCATTGGCTGTATAGTCTAGAACGATTTCATAATTGGCGATACTCAAATATTTTTTCTTAACCTAACAAACCAATTTATTTTCTAAACATATAATATTTGTCTAATTGCCTTCTCACATGTACTCGATCTGTTAACTGGCATATATGAACCTTTTTATTTTAGACTTTAGGGAAAAAATCAATCAACAGGCATAATTAGGCAAATTATTCTTATTCTAAAAAAAGGCTCGCAATTTGAAGTTGTTTGCATCACATGATTGTTGGATTCTTATAAGAGTATATTAGTTTAAAAGATAAATTAAGCTTTAGTAATTACTTTACAGTACATATTAAAGAAAAATGAAAATTGCATATGTGACAACTTTGATTACTAGCTTCTGACGTTACATAAGGGCTTATTATTGAAATCGGTAATATTATTAGTATGATCATTGAGATTCCCATGCCAAAAAATAAAGATAGGGATTATAGTTTAGTCAATGATTTTTTGTTTAAACTTCATAATTTGATAAATGATTAATAGGAAAATGGATTTGGAGAATCTTAAGAGTAAGCTTCGAAATTGGGATAGAAAAATGGTAAAAGTTGGGTGGTGCGTTCAATTTATTTGCTTCCCATCCCATGTGGAATTGACGTGGCGAACATATTCCTATGCGAGGACACGTGTGTGTGACACCCCACACGTGCAGTTAAATATGTTCAGTCAATGGTCAAATATCCGTGTCTCTTTTTCTTCTCAATAAAAAAGTATATTTTCTTTTTTCCACTTAATAAGGATTATGTTTCATATAAGAAAACGTGATTGGACCATGTTTAGGTTCTCTTATTTGGAAATATCTCTTCTCTTATTAAAGAAAAGAAGAAATACTTTAATTTTTATTTCCAAACACTATTTACAAGCATTTTTAATAAGATAATCTTATTTAAATAACCAAATACTTCCTAATTATTTTTTAAATAACTATTTTTCCAAATGATTAATTAATTATGAGATTTTTTAAAAATCTGTCATGTTTGTGTTTTATATTAAAATTTATTCATAGAATAATATTTAGAAACTAATCAGAAAATTAAATTTTTATTAATATATATGTATATATATATTAAAATACGTTTTTCATTAAAAAAAATATATAATTTATCTAAAACTTATTATTCAGCGTTTAAGGTTATTTTAATAAAACAGAATCATTTTTTAAAAAGAGAATTTTAAGATTTTCTTATATTGTTTTCAAAAAACAAAATCAGTTAGTTTATTCATTTTCTGTGTAAAATTAGATTTGATGTTATCTTCAAAATATATCCATTTTATTATTTTAAATGATTTTCTAAAAAAAACTATTTTCATATCTCTTATCGTATTAAAAAAATAAGTATTTTAATCTATGTTTTCAAACAGTATTTACAAGCATCTATTAATGAAATAATGTTATCAAAGTAACCAAATATAATTATTTATATCTAATAATTATCTTATATAGTTAATTATAAAAAGAATATCTAATTAAGATTTTTATCTCTCTCTTTCTACCTATTTTTAATTAAATTATTAAATTATATTAATTATTTTTTAATATTATTTTCTAATCAATCAGTTTATATATTAATTAAAACAATCAAATTATTAAAATTCAAATTATAAAATTAAATTATTTTGCTATTAACTGTGAGAAAATATCTCTATAAATCAAAATTATCATTTTGTTACTATGAATATCTAAACTAAATATTTATATATCTTTATTTTAATTCTAAAATCATTTTTATACTCATCCCGACACTATTATATCAAATTTGAAATCCCTTTTAAAATTTTAAAATTATTAAAATTGATTTAACAAATTAAATACTTAGTTATTAATTGTTATTAATTATGAGAAAATTTCTATTAAAATCTTAAAAATAATTTTGTTACAGTTAAAATATAAACTCTTTGGCTACTATTAATGAAATTCTTGGTAATTAAACAAATTGATTTGAAATTATAAAAATTTAAACTACAAATTTCTATATATTTCTTCTGATTTCAATTTATTTTTTAAAACTAAATTTCTATTGAATATTTTATTACTTTATTCTTGATAATTATTGTTTTCTTAACAATCTTATGTTATCAGTCAGATATTCTTATATTCACATAACATTAACTTTCGAATATTAAAATTCTATATATATATATTATATCATTTTCATATTTCAAATTTCGTAATCGTATACCAAAAGACACTTATATTGTATACACAAAAATACAAAAAAACTCATTTCAAATAACTGATTCATTTTTTTTTGGAGAGATTTAAGGTCATAGAAGATATTTTAGATAGTTCAAGTGAAAGTTCTTCACTTTTGGAGGCAATATACTGTGAAATCTAGAAGAACATCTGAGTATATATTTGTAAACTCGGTAACCATGTTTTCACATTTCATTAAGCATTTAAATAAAATATTTTATTAAAAAATCTCTATAATATTTTACAGGGTATACAAATTCATAATAATCAAACGTGTCAAATAGATCAATCATAACATTTTACTTAATTGCTTCTATTTTATTACATATATTGAGTTATGGTAAATATTCAATTTCAAAAAATTTATATAAACAATATAAAACAATAAAAAATAGTTCGGTATATTATAAAAATAAGATAATATATAATATATTACTTTTATTAGTTAAAAATATTAACCCGCGGTGTACCGCGGATAAAAATCTAGTTAACTCTTGAAATTGCAAAAACTGGTTTTTAAAGGGAATTAGAATTGGTTATCATACAAAGTTGCAAATAACTGACATTGACAAAACAGAGCCACCTCTATAAATTTCAAGCAATCTCACAATTTACAAAGAGTTGAAACGATCTCACAATTGTTAGCCGTTAGATTTGTTTATGGGCACTTAGTTTATTTTGTTGGTTTTGGAAAACCAAACCAAGTCAGTAAATGGACAAAGTTTCTTATTTACACAAAGAAAAACCTTTTTTCTCTTCCATGGTCTCAGACTATCATTGCAAACATATAAGGCTCTAGATAATTAGAACATCAAAATGTTTCTTAGAGCTCAAGCAATATCGTTTAAATCCACCAAGGCTTTTTCTCCATCAAGTCTTTTGAGAAAACGTAACCGAACCTTGAACTATATGGCAACCATTCAACTACCTGAGACGATTTCTTGTGGTTCGGTTTGTCTTGTACACATTTTTGAATCGATTTCCCAAGCTTTTCGTCTACACTATCCACTAACCATCTTATCAAATCATCACAGTTTAGAGAAGCTTCTTTTGTAAACCTCTCTATAATCTTAGGTAACAGCATTTTCTTCTGCATCTTTACAACCACGTTTTCTCCAAGAAACTCTCTTTTCGAAGCTTCTAATTCCTCTTTAACGTTCGATGCAGTGTAGGCTTTTAACTGCAATCAGTTCAATCATGTGAAAATGTCAAAACTTTAGAACATATATTAGTAATAAAGAGTCGAAGTTGTTACCACTGGATCTGAAAGAGCACCATTGCAAAGAGCAAAAAAGAGAAGTGGCTCTGGTTTGTGAAGGTTGATCATTGAGTTTACTTTATCCTCGGCTGGTTTTTTCCTCAACGCCGTAGAAATAATGGTCTCAAGCCACTGTAACATTGGTTGATTTCAATGTTTATATCTTTTTGTTTGAAATAGGATAAGGAATAAAGACTCTTACACTCCCATTTCGTGGAGTCTGGAAGCAAAAGATAGAGTACTCAATGGTGTTTGCGTTTATGTTGTGTCCACCAATATTATAAGTACACTGCACTACACAATGAAACTCATTAGTCTCTGCTCAATTATGATTCTATTTTCGTGTTATGCATTGTGATAAAAGTAGAATACCTTGTGAAACAAAGCTAACCTTCTTAGGGAATTAGCAGGTACACCATATGCCAAATATGCCTAGAGAGGACATATAGCAGATTTATACTCATAGAATCAAGAATTAAAAAAAGATAAATATGGTCTTACATGCATGAGGAGAGCATTGTATATGTTGATCCAAAATGCTAGTTTTGCATTGCTTTCCATTTGATTTATTGTAACTGTCTCCAGTTGTTCAACAAGGAGCCTGAAAGTGATATCATGCGTGCTCGTAATCGAAATCAATTCAGATGTTTTTCGAAGAACCGTTATTTGTTGGACTAACCTATAGTTGTTAAAAGCATATGATGCTTGAGAAAATCTTCTCTTGTCTGATGAGATCCAAGATACTTCAACCATGGATCTGCAGGACCAAGCTCGGTCTTCATTCATAATGTTCTTGGGGATGATTACATTGTTAGTTGATGATATTGATAAGGTTGGTGATCTCCTCCTCCTTTGAGGATCTGCTGACATAGCACTGCTACAGAGCCAAAAGTACACTGTAGCCATACACTTGACCATATCTGCAGATAACTTGCCTGGACATTGGTACAAATGATCCTTTAGAGTTCTCTGTAATGGAGATTTCTCTGTCACTGAATCTTTTGAATGAGACTGAAAGAAAAAAACAACAACAGAACATAGAAAAGTTAGAAGAAGTCTCAACAGTGATGAAATTAGGAGGAAAATTAGCTCTTCCTTTTTCATTTACTTTTGCTTGACTTGAGGAACTTGTTGTTGAAGGAATAAAGTTTTTGTTCTGAAACTGAGAAGATTGGTCCTTTTTGAAGTTAACAAGAGCTAGCCAAGGCTTTAGAGGGAAAGTGTTGGAGTAACTAAATGCATTTGAAATGTCACTTGGATGTTTTCTTGATGGTTGCTTTATAAGATGAGCTGGAGAAGAAATGCCCGAGTTTTGCTCTGAAGATGCTCTGCTAACTGTCTGTTCAAACATACTTCGATACAGAGAGAGCACTTGATGCTCTCGATTCGCGACTTCTGCTTCCAGCAATTCAATCTCTGTGATTAGTTCCTTCGTCTGAAAATCATCCAAATCACATTTATACCCAAAAGTCTTACAAAATTCTCTTTGAAAGAGCAAAATGTAAATATATATATATATATTGAAGAGTTACCTGACCAGCAAAATGTCTGTGCCCTGGAGATAAGGTACTCGAAGCGCGGCCCATTGCTCTCTCTAACACCAATCTCATAGATTTCTCCTGTTGCAAACGAAGGTGAAGCTGCTCAACCTGTTTTAGCAAAATCACAAAGATCAGTCACATGAACTAGCTCACTTATGGGACATGTTAAATACAAGTAGACATGAAGATGGTTGGGCTTACATCGCGTTCCAAGGATGCTCTATCGTTAGAAGAAGCATTCTTTTTAATAGAGATGTGGCCATTGTGCGGAGATTTTGGTTTCTTGTTTGCTGTTGTTTGAACAGAGGATGTCTATGGACACGAATAAACAAATCAACTTCAAAAGAAAATAATAATCATATTAAATAGTATATATATTATCGTATTACTTGCATTCTAGTGAATTTTTTTGCAGATTGTGAATCTCCATTAGTAGAAACATGGAGATAAGACGCACTGGTGAAGAACATAAACCAAAATTCGCTTTAAGAAAAGATTAAACAAGAAAAAATCTCTAAATAAGATTCAACAGAGTCAAAGGTTGAGCTCGAGTACCGTCCATGTTTATGAGAATCAGGGCAACGCCAAGAATCTTCCTTTTCTACGTTTCTTCTCTGCTTTATATCGTTTATATTCATATCGAAACCACTCATCTCAGTCATTATGTTAAACCCGGCCAGAAATAAGAGATTGATCAGTGTCTTCAAACACACAAATATTCAGAGAAATAAGGGTATGAAGAATAATAATGATCAGAGAAGGTAAAGAATAGGAGTAAATTCAAAATTGCAGAGAGGAGAAAGAATGAAGAAGTAAATGCAGAGACGAGAGAACTGTAACTGTAGTCTGTAGCTTACCCCAGAGAACTGTAAGGGGACCAGGTTTTTTCAGATTTTACTATCTGACAAATATTTAATTCCATTTCACTTTTTTGGTTGTTGTCTTGCATTCAATTCGTTTTTTTTTAAGAAACTTTCAATTAATGATCTACCTAAATATTTGCATCTACTCTACTCAAATATTATATTGGTTGGGAAAATAGTTTTATTAATGCTATTATTATTTTCTGTGGTTTACGATAATATTACTGTTGAGAACCCGCCAAAATATAAGGGAGAGTACTTACCACTGACTACTGAGTACAGTAATGATGTTGTCTATGCCGGTAAGATTTTATTGTTTTCTTTCTCCCAAAATTTGACTCTTCCGTTAAATTATATTCAACGCTGCACAATACAATATTTTCGGAATTCAATTCCCACCGAACAAAAAACAAATTATTTTTATAACAATTTCTTGGAAGCAGACATCAATTGGGCCTTGAGATTTGGGTTAGCCCATGGTCCTTTTTGGGTCAACCAGGATTAAAACTTGTTTTCAGGGGTTTTTTAATTGTTTTTTTTGTTTTCAGGGTTTCTGTCGATGACAATCTCAATTAAAAATATAAAATCAGTGGCTCCACTGCATTAAAAAAAAAGTACAATAATACATATTCTATTGGGATAAAAAACTTCATAAAAAGCTAGAGATATATGTGTGTAAAATCGATAGAACTAGTACTATTAGGTGAAGTTTTGAGTAACGTTTTATATCCGATGATTAGTGACAAGTGACAACTAGTTGTAAGACATGAGGTCTAAAATATGCGAATATGCCACCGACAGATAACGCCACGTGGACGGTTGAAAAAGCATCTAAAGGGAATCCGACCACAGCAATATAAATATTTTCATTTATGGATAAGCTGTTCTCCTTGTGTCCACGTGGCCTTTATAAGTGGGACCTACTGATCTGTATGACTAAACCCATCCACTCGTTATCTATACCGTGATCAACTATGTTCGTCTTTTTTTGTACGCTCGTCTCATTTTTTTTTGTTTGTTCATAAACAAAAATTGTAATGCAAATTTCCTTCTAACCCTATGATTAAGGTGCTTGATAATTATATTTTACAACATAATATAGGGTGAAGATTTGATGTAGACATATATTTAACCATTAATCAAAAAGTATCTTAGTATAATATATGACACTTGGAGTTATGGTAGGTCTAATATATTAATACGAATGGTTGTTTGGGGCATCTGTGATCTCAGCAACAAATGAATTCACAATCATGTTTTTTTACTCTCTTAAGATAACATATTTTCGTACTAGTTGGTCTTTTTAAATATTTTAATTTTACCAAATGAATTTTGCAGATAATATTTTTGGTTTATGTTAATATACTTTTTAGTTACAATTATTAAATAAATAACCAAAGTCAGAAGTTTTTTAGATTGTGGCTCTATATTTTTTTTAATCTATTTTTCTTGATGTGTGGGATGTTAGCTTGTTTACTGTTCATATATATGATAACTTATTAAACAGATATCATATTTCGTTATTATTGTTTATAACTTTTAAAAATCTAGTAAAGGTTTCGTATGGAACGCGTGAAGGGCTATTAAATATGTTAAAATGGTGATAGTTGATTAATCGTGTGGCTAATAACATTCAGCTAATTGTAAAATTTTGGTGGAGGGTTATACATGTAGATAAAATACTATAACTTTTGCAGTTTTTGTATTAATACCCATCCTCATATAAATAGTAAAATATATGACTCGTATCGTGTATATTGTATTAGTATTGTAACAGGAATTTGTAATTACATATTTAGCATATGACGCTTGGATTAACTCATAAATGCAGTAAACCTATAAACTAGTCTATTATCAATCAATGCTGTGGCATTGATATTAATATAGATGTTAAGATATCTGTTATGATGTTAAAGTAAAAGGCAAAAAAGCTATATTTAGCAAACTTAATTTTCAAAATTTAGATTGCCTATAATACATCAATTCCAGTATTGTATACAAAAATAGGCATTAATAATTATTAGTAATAGCTAATTGGAGTCTTTAGTTCAAATAAATCAGATTTATTTCCAGAAAATAAATCCACTAGTGTGGAGACGTTTCATTGACTATAAGTCAATATGAAATATGGAAATTGGAAATGATAAATCCACATACGATACACCAAATATTTCTGAGTATATAAAGACATAAGAGCAAAGAAAAAAAAAACCTAGAAAAATAGAACTTATGTAATAAATCCGACAAGATAAACCGATATTATTGTCTTTCTTCCTCTCCTTCTCTCAATATCTCCCTCAATTAGATTCTGTGTTTGTGCGATTATCTAAAATCCGATCCGTGACCGTTTCAACTCCGATCAGATCCGATTGAGATAAAGATAATCGGGTCGGGTATGACTCGTCGATGTTCTCACTGCAATCACAATGGTCACAACTCTCGAACATGTCCTAATCGTGGGGTGAAGCTATTTGGTGTTAGACTCACTGAAGGTTCGATCCGGAAAAGTGCAAGTATGGGTAATCTTAGTCATTATACGGGTTCTGGATCGGGTGGGCATGGAGGAACCGGGTCTAATACTCCTGGTTCTCCTGGTGATGTCCCTGACCATGTTGCTGGTGATGGTTATGCTTCTGAGGATTTTGTTGCTGGCTCTTCCTCTAGCCGCGAGAGAAAGAAAGGTATCTCCTTTTTTTTGTTTATTTCCAGTTTCTGGGAAAATTTTCTATCAAAATCTTTTTTTTTTTGTTCGTTTTTGAAGAATAAAATCAACTTAATCAGCCGTATGATTCGTGGAATTGAGTTTAATTGTTAAAGATTTTTTTTTATGTGTGTTTATTCAAGAAATTTGCTATGGAATAAGTTTATGAGATTATATAATGCAATTTTGGGTAAGGATTTGTGTGATTGTTTGTTTTTTTAAGGAACTCCATGGACAGAGGAAGAACATAGGATGTTCTTATTAGGTTTACAGAAGCTGGGAAAAGGTGATTGGCGAGGTATCTCAAGAAACTATGTGACTACAAGGACACCAACACAAGTTGCTAGCCATGCTCAGAAATATTTCATCAGACAATCCAATGTGTCTCGTCGCAAACGACGTTCTAGTCTCTTTGATATGGTTCCTGATGAGGTTTGTTCTTCTCCATTTATACATTTTTGATAGTAGAATGGTTAGAGATTAAATAATCCGTAGGCGACTTGGTTTGCCTTCTAATGGATATGCTTGAACAGAGATAGGGCTTGTCCAATGCTTAAAAGCATGGTACTTTATATCCATTTTGATCACAAGTTGGTTTCTTTTTTATTCTCATACTGTAATTTGTCCTTGTAGGTTGGAGATATTCCAATGGATTTGCAAGAACCGGAAGGAGAGAACACTCATGTGGAAACAGAAATGCAATGTACTGAGTCTGTTCATCAGACACTTGCTCCTAGCTCACTTAAAGCACCATCGATTTTGGAAATCGAAGAATGTGAAGAATCCATGGACTCTACGAACTCTACTACTGGTGAACCCGCTGCTGCTTCCTCTTCTTCCAGACTAGAAGAAACCACACAACTGCAAACACAACCGCAACTACCGGGGTCATTTCCAATGCTATATCCTACCTACTTCTCACCATACTACCCGTTTCCATTCCCGTTATGGCCTGCGGGTTATGTTCCTGAACCAACCAAGAAAGAGGAAACTCATGAGATTCTTAGACCAACTGCCGTGCATTCGAAAGCACCTATCAATGTTGACGAGCTTCTTGGTATGTCTAAGCTCAGCCTTGCGGAGTCCAACAAGAATGGAGAATCCGATCAGTCTCTTTCTCTCAAGTTAGGTGGAGGGTCATCGTCAAGGCAATCAGCATTTCATCCAAACCCTAGCTCTGATAGTTCGGACATCAAAAACGTGATACATGCTCTCTAAAGATTTGATGACGTGACTGTCTAAAGTGGCAATTTCTCTTATTTCTGGTTTGGGGTTTACAGGTTAGTTCGTGTCTACAGTAACTTAAATAAGATTTGCTTTCTTAGGTTGTTTAACTTCATAGGGTGTTTTAGTTCAGCTTTGATCGTTAGGGAGAAAAAAAAACGAAAAACAAAAGAAAAGAGAAAAAAAAAATTATTATTTTTTGCTTATACGTTATCTTCTTTGTATTTGTACGCTTTTATTTTGGCTCTAGGATGCGTTAATTCTCCTTTAATGTGTACTAATATTGTTCTTAGGATCTAAAACATGAGAATTGATTTGTTTTGATTTTTGAATAAATAAAAGACGGTTGTTTACCCTCTGACCAAACTAACCGAACTAAAAACAAAAGTTAAATCAAGCCGTACCGGATCAAACCCGGAAAACAGCTGTCTATTTATGAATAAGGTTATCTGAAGTAATCTAAAAATTACGTGAAATAAAGTCTAACGTATGACAATAAATGAAAGAGGAGTAAATCTAGGTCCGGTTCTTCAAGTACCGTCGGAAACCTAAAACCAAGGTATCATAGCTATGAGAACCAACTGGATATTTATGCTGAACCGTATACAATTTAAACCCGGTTTTTAATGACGTGTTAAAATCAGGAGCGTAAATTTTAGCCGTTTAGGGCGATGAGTCAAAGACTCGAGAGTGATCCCGCGTTCACCGATGAAGTCGTCTCTTCTCTTGTGTTATAAAAGGCCAGAGTAAATGAAGTAACTGCGGTGATTTACGCAGATAACACGTGGCACGTAACGCTCTTATTTAGTTATTTTCTTCCTCGTGTTGATTTTTTTTTTTTTTTGTCCCAATTTGGTTTCCCTTAGTGAAGGCGCGATTTGAGTCGGCTCGCATTTCAAACCCTTCTTCTCCGGCGTAAATCTTCTCCATCTCTCTCTCTCGTTACAAACCCTAGTTTGTTCTCCAGCTTCGTATACTTCTCCGTAAGTAACGATGCTTCCACACTCGTACACCGTCGATTCGCTTTCGCAATCTCAAGACCTAGCTTCGGCTATACTCGCAGCTTCCACGCCGTCAAATATCTCCGCTGCTTGTTCTTCCGTTGAATCGTTTCTACAGTCACATACGCCTGATCAGTGCCGCCATTTCTTCTCTATTACCTTTCCGAGTTTAATCTGCAAGCTATTCGGCTTCGGCGACGCAACCGCTTCATCTCCGCCACAGTCTTCGTCGTCGTTACTGCCGAACGGTTGGATCGATGTAATCTCAGCGGCTAACGATTTGGATTTAGCGGAAAGAGTTTTCTCTCTTTTATCTCCTAGTGGAATACTCATGACCTCAATCTTTGCTGTTGATAAGTTATCTCTTGTTAAGTACGTTTTCCCTACCGAACGATTACCGGAATATGCTCGATTCATGCTCTCTAGCGAGAAGGACCGAGGTGCGTTAGCTAATTTGTGTCCCTTTTTGAAAGGTAAAATTGAAGAGGACTCACTTCGAGGTTCATTGTATGAAGTTCGGCTAAATGTTTTCGAATACTATATGTTTTGGCTCTCTTATTATCCGGGTTGTAGAGGAAACAATCAGAGTTCAGCTGTGATTCCTATCCAAAAGAGAAAGAGGTTTAGGCTAGAGAATTGGACACTTATAAAAGGTTTTCCAGGGAGTAACAAGCTTGATTCAGGTCATAAATTGGAGTGTAATCTCTACATTAGGCTTCTTTACTCCTATTTGAAAGAATTTGTTCCTGTTTTTGACTTAAACGCACACCAGCCTTATCGTAGCTCTCTTTTGCATTACGGAAATGGGTATGATGGGTCGGTCATGACAAGAGCTGAGTTCTTGGTGAATTTGTTTGTGCATTATTGGCTTGTTGAGAATGACTTCTCACCGTTTCCTGTTCTTACGGCTAAATCTTTTGGTGTGGCTCCTCCTTTCCGTTCTGCTGTGGAGGAGATTCCACCTACTTGTGGGTTAGAAGAGGTAGTGAAGCTGCTTGTGAAGTATCTGAATTTGAGCTGGGTTACAACTGGTGTTGGGGGTGAAAACTATGTTGCGTATGGCGAGAGTCCACGATGGAAGACACCGACTTCAGGATCTTCATTCCATGTTGCGAATTTGAGCCTCAGGCCGCTCACTTCATGGAATATCCATTTACAGAGGCCGCTTTATCGTTATATATTGCGGAGTTTCTTGTTCTGTCCCATAGGAAGTTCTATTAAGAATGCATCTCAGGTGTTTTCCATCTGGATTATGTACCTGGAACCATGGATAATCAGTTTGGATGATTTTTCAGATCTCGAAGCTGCTTTAAATAGATCTGTAAAAGATGTGAAAAAGCAAGAGTCTTATGAATCTCACGTTTCTGGATATACGTCTTTGTGGCAGAGCTATGTGATATCCAATTATCTCTACTACAGTTCTCTGGTTATGCATTTTATTGGCTTTGCGCACAAGTTCCTTCACACAGATCCAGAAATAATAACTCAAATGGTTCTGAAGGTTTGATCCCTGGTTAAGCGATTTTCTCAAATTCATGGTTTTATCTGGTAGAATATGCTTTGCAAGACTTCGGTTTTAAAATCTTAATTTGACTGAATGCTTCTATTGTGTTTTTCTAAATAGGTCATGAGCACATTGACATCGTCAAAAGAGCTTTTGGTTCTGATGAAGAATATAGATAAAGCCTTTCACTCTAAGCAAACTGGACCAGGAAACTCAACAGTGAACGAGTTGTCTAAATTTGCTCCATCTATCCGTGAGCAGTTTAAGGTATGCCTATATTTTTCCTTAAAGCCATCTGTTACCTGTTCTCTGTCGTGTCATCATTAAAAAAAATGAACTTAGCTTTCACCCCCTTGGAAAATTTAGGCGCTTGCCTCCAGCATTTTTTTATAGTGAACAAAACACTGCAAAATCAAACCCCTCTCGCATATGTAGTCAGACTATGTTGAAAATTCATGTTTAACTGCTTGTGGAACGTCAGGATTGGGAAGATGGGCTGTGTGAGAGCAATGCTGATGGGTCATACTTGCATGAAAACTGGAACAAAGACTTGAAACTCTTTAGTGATGGTGAAGATGGCGGACAACAACTGCTTCAGGTAAACGTCTTCCTTTAATGAACTACTGTCAGGGATAAGTTAGGAATAGAAAGTAGAATAATCTTTGTAGGATGATATCTGGAACTGTGCTTAAAATAGCTCTATGATGGAATGATACATTTGACAAACTTATGAATAACATTCCCATTTGCTTATTCATTTTTTGTTTTGTTTTGTTTTTGCATTCTATCTCAATTAACATGAGAATTTTCGTTGACAATTAGGTAAATTTGCAGTCATCTGTGATGTTGTGAGCTATTAACTTCGGATACTATTTTTGGGAAATTGTTCAAGCATAAATGGTTTCAGAACTAGTTGTTCTGCATTTTTTTTTCAGTACTCTAGTTGTATCAATGAACCATCAGAATCCCTGAGCACACATGTTTTCTTGTTTCAGATACTCTATTTCAGTTGATGTTCCCTTAGCTCATAGGAGCGAGTGGAGCTTAAAACTTTGTTTAACTTTGTTGAATGCTTTTGTTCTTTGCTTTGGAAGCTATTCATACTGCGGGCGGAAGCTGAACTGCAAAATGTGTCCGAGAAAAACCTCTCAGAGACCCTAAAGTGTGTAGATTCGCTAAAATCAGTGGTTTCAAACTTCTTTGGCGGGCATTTGATAAAGCCAATTGCTTTTTCCCTAGAGCCGGACTATTCCCAGAAAAACCGTGAGGAGCTCTTCAAGCCACGTGGTGCTGGTAAAGACATAGCAGGGAACGTGAAGTACAAAGGGGACTGGATGACCCGTCCAGTGTCAGAAGACGAGATTGCATGGATGGCTAAGCTGCTAATCAACATCTCTATCTGGCTCAATGAACGACTCGGGCTAAACATATCTGAGACCAACAAAGATAAAAAGGATAATCCAGAGTCAATGTCGTATGTAGACATATCAGAGGAGGATGTTAGAGACGTGACTGGAGCTGGAGATGCTGCGAGGATGTTGTTGCGAGGAATGGTAATGGTATGTGGTTCAGTGTTGCATCTGATGAGAAGATATAGAGTTCGAATCAATTTTCGAGTCATGGCGTCTAAAAAGTTTCTGATGCTTTTATTCCTATATATCTTGTTTCTTGTACTCAAAAGGATGGTCACTAGAATGATTTGATAAGAGTGTTGATTAAAGGATGTCCAAGTATAAGAAGAATAGACCCTCTAACTCTCCTAGAGGTTTCGATAGGAATTGCAAAGCCTTTTTACGAAACAGGGACGGAGTTTTTGTGTATTTGCTTTATGGTCCTTTTACGTAACATATTAGCGCAATTAACCCTCTTCACGAATTGGAAAGTCAATGACTGGAAACGAGTAACGTGTCTAGCTTGTAACCAATGAGAATTCTCCACGTTATTAATCTCCACGTGTCACCAGCTAATAAGATCCACCATCAGCAACTTTCTTCCGTCGTCGTTCGTCGTGGTCTCCGAGTATAACCAAATTCCGAACACCCCTGCTCTCTTTGAAAATTTCGAATTTCGACGGCTTTGTTTGCGATCTGATCGCTGCTCTTTAACGCGAACGTTCTTCAGTCTTGTTGGATCTGTATGTAAATTGTTGAAGCTCCTTTGAGGTTTTGCTTCCAGATCTGCGGTCTTCATCACCATGGCCGCACCGTTTTTTTCAACTCCATTTCAGCCTTATGTCTACCAGGTTTTCTTTCTCTCTTCAATAATCTCGCTACGATTTGACTATTTTACTGCTGGAGGATGTCAATTTTGATAGTATTTGAGGTTCATTGTAAGTAGGAGTTACAGAATTCCATTTTGATTTGCTGTCGTATTCTTCGATTAGGTTTACGTAGTGGCGGAGAATTCATGATACAGCCAATTAGGGCTTTTAGAATTCCATGTATCTGTTGTAATTGCTAATACGCTAATATAGTAATTTCTCTATGTTTTTAGTTTTCTGAGATGATGTGATTTGTTGTCTCATGATTGATCATGTGATGCAGAGTCAACAAGATACAATTACACCTTTCCAGATTTTGGGTGGTGAATCTCAAGTTGTTCAGGTAGATTGCTTTTATAATAGCCTGATCTTTGCGATTCGCAGTTATATGTATATGCCATTTTCTATTTAACCTCTCCAACAATTGGTCGTATGTTGGCAGATAATGTTAAAGTCAGAGGAGAAAGTCATTGCGAAGCCTGGTTATTTCTCTGAAAATTTACTTCTGTATTCAGTTTTCTAAGACTGCTTTTGATTATTTTGTGATACTAATTTTGTTATGGTGCTGTAGGTTCCATGTGCTACATGTCTGGGTCCGTCGAGATGGAGAATACATACACTCCTGAACAAGAAGTTGGAGTCTTGCAGTGGATTTTGGGCAAGAGTGTAAGCAGCATAGTTCTTCGGAATACTGGGCAAAACAATGGATTTGTTGGTATTGCTGCACCTTATTTGGCTAGGATTCTCCCGGTTAGTGATTTTTAGTTTTTCCATGTTTTCATAATCGTTTTCCATATAAACCCTTTATGTACCACCTGATCTAATTCTTTATTGTTTTATGATCTTCAAATATTATTGAATGTTTTTGTGATCTTTGGTTATTTTGTTTGCCTGTAGATTGATTTGGCAATATTTGGAGGTGAGATCTTATGCCAGGTATAGTCTTTGTTACTAAGTGAGGACACTTAACTCTCAGTTTCTTTCTCATTCAAATCAAGCTCCTATAGATTTGCATTACCTTGTCTTCACTTTCTGTAGCCAGATGCATTCCTGTGCTCCGTCCATGATGTGAAGGTTGTCAACTCCGTTGACCAAAGGGCAAGAAACATTGTTGCCGCTGGTGCAGAGGTAATAAGGACAATACTTTGCATTGGTTTCTGATGCAGTAACTATAATAGTATTGTTCCCAACTTCACAGACCCTTGTCTAGCTTCTATTCACAAATCGTTGTTGCAGGGATTTCTGAGACAACGCCTATCTGGACAAGGTCTTGCTTTTATCCTCGCAGGTGGCTCTGGTAGGGTTTTGTCTGTACGAAAAAAGCTGTTATCTCCTAAAAAACACTAACATTAACATCCCAAACATGTTAGTTGTACAAAAAAATCTGGAGGTAGGAGAAGTTCTGACCATTGACGTATCTTGCATAGCTGCTCTCACTCCTTCAATAGATGTCCAAATCAAATACAATGCTCCTTTGAGACGAGAGGTTTTCGGGGTACATATACACTCTCTCTCAGATACATTGTGTTTAAATGAGAAGAAGAAGATTCAGTTTTTTTGTTCCTAATATGTTGCAATCTTTCAACATCCAAAAGGGTGATAACGTAGTAATGGCGACTTTAAAGGGGCCAGGCATTGTCTTCATCCAAAGCTTACCATTTCATCGGCTCTCACAGCGTATCGCAAGGTAAAACCCAACAATCCAAGTCTCCTTTTGTGTAACTTACAAGTGTGAGTGGTTATTGTGACACAGGTCGGTGACGTCACCAAACATGAGAGAAAATCCAAAATTGTTGATACAGATAGCGATGTTTGCGTTCCTTGCCTACGCTGTGATTCTTTCATCGTGGATTTTAACCGAAGTTTGAAAGCAGAGAGAGAGAGAGATAGAGAAAATTCTGAGACCAACAAAGTAACGTTGTAATTGTTTAGTTTAGTTAGCTTATGGGTATGGACTTTTGATAGAATTGAAATGAATGACACGGCTCACAAACCATTTTATATTTGAAACCACTTAGTTTGGGTTCAGGCACAAATATTGAAAACGTATGTAAAATAGAAACTGAATAACCTTTTCTTTCCCTTTATAAAGTGAGCCATTATAAATGTCAAGAAAATGTGCTTACAGGATGGAATGGCTGGCTCACGATCTTATAAAGCGCACCTTGGATATAAACGCTCTTAGAGGATGCAATACGTACACGTCTGATATAAACGTACATACATATTTTTTTTTAAATAATCTCTATAAATTAAAATTCTATTAATTAATAAACATTATAAACAAATAAAATTATATAGTTCCGATTCATGATAATATAAAAATTATTTAATTTCGATAATATAATAAGATAATAATTTTTTTAAACTCCATATGTAAATATATGATCTAAATAATATTATAAATTAATAATCATATAATATATATATATATATAGATGATATACCAATGTACTATTTTAGTATTCTTATAAAAATTGAATATACTTAAATCTCATTTTTAATTTTATTGTATCAAACAATTGTTGTATTTTATTTTTAAATAATTAATTATAATTTTATAATTTATATTTTAAATCTCCAATATAATTTTAATTTATGAATATGTATCATATATATTTTGATCATTTTAATAAAAATTTAAAATTTTAATGTATTAGATTAATATAAATTTATATTATAAATATTTATTATTTATATTTTCATCATTTTAATAAATTTGAAAATTAATATATGATATTATTAATCATAAATTTTAATTTGTGTATATCATTTGCAAAATTAAATTCTACTAGTGTTTGTCATTCATTTTCAAAACAATATTTTTGCTAGTAAATATCAAACTTCTGAAATTAAATCAAATGATTTCAATTAAAAAATTTCATATAATTTTGAGGTAAGTAAATAAAATTATCTAATTTTATTCTAGAAACTAAATGATTAAATTAAAATAAAACTTCTATAAATTAATATCATTTATTTATAAATAAATTAATATCAGTATAAATTAATAAAATATCAAAATCCCAACATTATTAATTTATAGAAATTTTACTGTAGAAGTTTCAGTGTTTAGAAAATATTTTTTTCCTTCATAAGTTCCACATTGGAGTTATTGATAAGTGGCTGTTCGTATAAATACTAAAAAAAAATGATCCAAAATAACAAGTTATACATAGGAGTTATTGATAAGTGAATGTTCGTATAAATATTAAAAAGGAAAATGATCCAAAATAACAATATATAAAAATTAAGCTATTCTAAATAATTTAATTGATAAAAGACAAAAATAAAACCCATAGGAATTTATCTATTGTATTCCATATGATATTAATATTTATTAGTTCGTATAAACATATGTAAATTTGCAAAAATTGGATTATTAAACGCTATCATTTCATGCATATTTACAAGTGCTATACAAAAAAAACGCGAATCATTTATTTAAGCCTTGAAATCATTTAAAATACATGATACAAGTAAAAATTTATAAACTTTTAATAATAATAATATGATGCAATTACTATGAAGTCATATAATATTAGATAAACCAAGAACAAAGTCGATGCTCCTTAATCTTGGAACAAAAAGGCTGGAGTTAGTTAAAAATATAGCGAAATCGAATTGTATTACGAAAAATGAAGAAACAAAAATCACGGTACTAAATTGTAAAATGGTGGGCCAGTACTAATAAGCCCATAAACAGTTTTTACTAACTTAATTTAATTGTCATTAGAAATGCAAAGTTACCCTTGTCAGACGCGCCTTCCATTCCGAATTTGGTAAAATAGTCCAATTTGTGTGGACTTTTAACCTTGCCAAGTTGGTGAAACGCGCCGTACGTGCTCTTAATGCGCGTGGGGGTTGTCATGACTCACTGAGATAATAATAAAGCGAAAACTAAAGAAAATAATAATGGTACTTAATTTCTACAGTACGAGATAAACTTTCTTCGTTACAGCAAAAATAAAATAATCTTTTTATTATTATTATTTATTTAGGAAATTATATACAATGAAATAAACTTTGAAAAAAGAAAAAAAAAAACAGAAAAATCAAGTTCGAGATCTGTCAGACTTGCTGCTGCGTTTAGAGTAACGGACTTTAACATCAGTGACAGTGACAGTGACATCGTTAACCACCAACAGCGGTGGAGATAGCTCGTACCTTGATGGCTTCCTCTTGAAATGTCTTTCTTCCTCACTTGATTCATCATCTCCTACTTCCATTTCCTTACCACTATGACGGTCATTTGATCTTCCCACCGTGGCGGAGGCACAATGATCCGAAGATGCTTTTCTTCGTTTGCTACAACATTCTCCTTCCGGGAAGCTTATCCGAGCGAATACACTTGACTTGTGATTATTATCGATCTCCGATTTTGTTACGGCCGCTGGCTCTGATCTCTTGCGTTCGTGATGTTGATTGCTTTCTGAATCTCGCTCCTGGCGACGATCACGAGTGCGTTCGTGTTCACGATCTCGTTCGTCGGAATAACGCTCGGATTTTCTCTTGGATTCGCGTAACGGAGAGTTGACTTTACGCGGTGGGGGATGCTCGGGAGATGATCTCTCCGGTCTTCTGCGGCGGTCGTAGTCGAGATTCGAAGGCGGAGGAGCTTGTCGCTGTTAAAAAAAACCAAATACAACTGTTAGCCCATTCGTAATACTGGGCCTATAAATTATCAGTAATTGGGCTTTATAGCTTAATCACTATTATAAACTTACGGATCCTGAGAATAGTTACCAACATACTATTTTTTTTTGTTTTTGGGCCATTTTCCAATCTAATTAACTTCTTTTAAAATATTCAAGTTTAAAATTTAGCCAAAATTTTATAATTCAGAAAATTACGTTTGAAACCAAAATCTTTTCCCGACCCATAAATTTCCCTAGGTGTTTTTTTTTTTTGTTTTTTACATTTTTCGGTTATTAAATCAGCAAAACGAGAGAGGATATAGAATCCATTTTCTCTGATAATAAAAATAAAGGTAAAAAGAATAGAGCTAAAGACTGGTAGTAAACACACAAAAAAAAAAAGGAGACATACAGATTTATTAGGGTTGATGGATGATGCAGAGGGTGAAGTTCCATTGTTCATCATCATTCTACTATTCTCTCCATCTCTAAACATCTTCCCACTGTACATAAAACCAATGTTTAGTGTTTTTGCTTAACGCACTCGTGTGGCTAAAATAGACTTGGTTTTTTTTTTTCTTTTCCTTTCTTACCCTTCAGTTCGTCTCTCGTTTTCGCGTTTTCGTAACATATCAGCTTTCCGGGCTTCAGCTTCATCTCTGCCCATCATGGCACGTTGGATATTCATAAGGTTTCCCATTTCCGCTAGGTCCCTGCGCATGTGCACAAAGTTCTATCATGAAACTGTTGAAAGACATTTGCTTGCTTTTTTGTTTGTTAGAGCATTAAGTGAGTGTTGTTGTACCTGTGAGGTGGTGGTATATTAGGGAACCCAAACCCTTGTGCAATAAATGGATCTGGATGCACCATATTCATACCCCCACCAAATCCCATGTCCATCGGGTTTAATCCGTAACCCATAAATGGAGGCATCACGCCTGGAAAAGGGCCTCCAAATCCATTGAATCCAGGTTGTACACCGTTGAAGCCAGGTTGCATGCCATTGAAGTACTGGGGACCTGGTCCCATTTGCATCATATAATCAGGGCCTGATAAATCTGGAACAGGATTCCATTGCATGTCTACAACAGATCCCACAAAACAAAAAAACCATCTTTCAGGCCTCTAATTCAAATAACAGACTTTGACAAATGAAAAGCCTTTGGCAGAACAAAGAAAGCTGTTACCATTCCCAGGCACTCTGGGTTTCTTTTTCTTCTTCTTCTTTCCTGGAAGATAACATAAAGAAAGTACGTATTACATTGGATTATGGCAAGAAGAGTTTCCTCAGCAATTGAATTAAGAAAAACATGTGAGGTCCAGCTTGGTTAATCTGAGCAAAGGAATATGTGCTGGACTACCAGTCACAAGTTATTCACAATATCCAGTGAAGCAATTATTAGAATCACATATCTTTCTTTTACCTGGCTCTCCAGCAGCAACTGGCTGCGGCATGTCTTCCTTGTTGGCATGCAAATTTAACTTCGAAATTGGTATTTCTTTCACAGTAACAGACCCGTGAGTGCTTTCACATGCATCCACAGGCTTTTCCACATTAACTTCTCCAGACGGCAGAGGGGAACTGGTGATCTCTGCAGTTTCCGTTGGCGGTTTTAAGGTTGAGGCATTGTTATTGTAACTAACTAATGATTTCTTCTCGCCTTTAGATGCAACAGATGTAGTAGGAGATGGAACCTTGGGAGGTGGACAGCGTGCAGACTCCAAATCTATATTACGTCCATGACAATTTAGCAGTAATAAATGATCAAACCAAGATTAAAAGCAAATGAACTAAGATAAGGACAGACCTGCGATATGGCCCACACTGCCAGCGTTTTCCGCGCTATCGTTTCCAGCTTCCAAAATACGGTTTATAGTTTCCCTCAAGGTCTTGTTTGGTAGAAGATCATCAGCAAGTACATGAGTTGCTCCACAAACACACCTCGACTTTGAAATAATGTGATCTCTAATACCTGAATTACATATAATTGAAGTGAAAAAGGATACATATGTAGAATTGGAACTGGCAACAGTCAAAAAGGTTTTTTGTGAAACAGAAAAAGGAATCAGAAGAACTTACACTGGTCACAGTAGCTCTGGTAACAACATTTGCTTGTAAGCGCAGCATCTCTCATTACTTCTTTGCATAATGGGCATTTTAGCTCGGGCGGAAGTTCTCCTACGGAGCGTGTAGTTGATGGCAATCCTTTCATTTCCTTCTCAAAAGCATCCCTGAATTAGTTGAAAGACGTAACAAGCATTAACATTATAATCAATATAAGGAAGTGCCAAATAGCATTCCCATACTGATTCAGCACAACTTACTCATTTGGTTTCAGAACTGCAACTGCGCCACTTGGCAAGGAATAAGAACCATCTGGGGTTGCCATCAACATTGACTTGGGGATACCAGTTGGTGGTTTAACCCTCTTCACATCATAGGTAGGGTCACCATTTGTGGGACAATGCTGAATAAAATGTCCTGAGACAGGAACCAAAAAACTCACAACTTTCTTTATCTATGATATATCCATACAAAAAAGTGAGAAAAACAAAGATATGCAAAGCTGACATACCAGGGACATTGCAACGATGACAAACATATCCTGGAGGTGGCGTTTTCCTTTCCATTCCTCCTATCCAAGTCAATAATACCAAACTCAGTATCTAACAACATGATGAATATAAAATCTAAAGAAAAAATTTGACAAAAATTAATGAAGAAATTCCTGGATTCAACTAAAACACACAGACAAATCAAAGAATAAAAGTAAATATAAATTACCAAAACCACGTCCACCCATCCTTCCAGTTATACCCCTTCCGAAACCTCTCCCACCCCCAAAAGTATCTGGACCTTGTCTATTACATTGCAAAAAAAAAATAAGAGGTTTGTTAAAACATCTCACAAAGACACAAATTCGAAACTTTCAGCTCCACCGTTTCTGGATGAATGCTTACCTCTGCCAGTCAAGTGCTGGAGTGTCAATCAACGCCTGAATTTTGCTTTCTTCATCTACTTTCTCGTCTGCTGGTGCAATATCAGGACATGGATTATTATGCTGGGCATCTTGGGCATCGGGAATGGAATATAAATCAGTCCCAAACTCGTCCCACTCAGCTTCAGGCTATCAGGTGAATAAGGGTGAAAGTTAGTAATTTTGCAGTTAAAGATAATTGGGTGCGGTCAGACCAACAGAAGCTGAGAAGTATTCACCATAATCAACTTACATATTTCACTGCAGATGGATCGGCAACAGGAATATTGGTGACATCAGCCTGAACACTTTCTCCGTTATTCTCGATCCTAGGCCTGCAAAGTTAAGATAGTTGCATCATTTAAAGTTAGGTCCCCATGTTTCTGCAATTCGATAGTCACATGTTAAACTTATGTTTAGCTAAATATGGAGCAGTAAAATGCCATTTTAAAAATCTTTTGACTGAATTATAAGATATCATAGCTAAATAACTGGACCAAGAATATGGAAAGTGAAGTCTGAGAAAGTACTCTTGTGTGGTAATAACTGTGATGCGAGGTCGTCCTGGGACCCGACGAATAAGAACAGATGTATTCTTTGGGATTAACATAGCTTCATCCAGATACTCTGAAAATTCATAAAATAGAGAACATATAAAGGCCATAGAAAGCAAACATGTTGGCTAGACACTATACAAAGCTTCATGAGAAAGTTTACAATCAGATTCCAAAAACTCAATCCTAATAATTTACAAGACATATCTAACTAAGTGTTGATTGTGTTACAGCTGCACGCATACAAGTAAAACTGAAGCAACAAAAGCAAAACAGTACTTGATTTGGTTCTAAAAAACATTTCCTAATAGATCACAAAAGTAACCAATCAACACATAACCTAGTAAATAATCACAGCAAAGTCAAAGATAAAATTAAATCACAACTGCATGCATATCGTAACTTACTACCAAAGCAGCTAAATGAGAACAAAATAGTCGAAAAGCTAAAAAAAAGGGATCACAAACCTTCGTTAGTTTGGGCATTGGAGATGACAATATCAAGGTCTTTACCAGTGCCCAAATGCTTAGTTTCGAAAATTTTGTCTTTGAGAATACCAACTGATATAGAAGGACCATCCATGGCAATGGTATCATAATCCCTTGCACTCTTAAACTTGTAATATATTGCCATTGAAAATTTTATCTGATAATAAAGCATAAATACATATATGTATTACTAATTTATAAAGATCATATCATAGAATGAAAACTAACTCAAACACAACGATACTAACTTTGAAAACACTAATCAAGGCCTTCCGTTATAAAAAAAAAAGTCGAGGCCAAACCAAAAAGTAAATACAAACGAAAAACCTAATTCAATATTTACTTCGCTGATTCGACTTGACAGAATCTGACAGACGAAGAAACCTCCACGCTTGAAGCAAAAAGCAATCCAAATCTACAAATCCAGGAAAATTTCCGTGTTGAATCGAATTAATAGTAGATCGCCTAGAGAAAAAGCTGTGATTGCGCCGTAGATGACTCCAAATCTCCTCCGAAGATCTTCAGCGCCACGAAACGAGAACCGTTGCAAAGAATCAGACGACTAGCTTCACTCCATAAGATCCGTACGCTCGGAGAACCTATTCCGGTAGTAGATCGAAATAGAGAGACCGCTGATGCAATCTGGGTGAGAATGATAAGGATCTAAAGGGTAATCATAGAAATAGAGCAGAGCCGTGTCTTCACGAGAAAGCAGAGAGATCGATCTTGAAATCTAGGGTTTGGGATACACAGCTCTCTTCTTCTTCTTCTTCTTCTCTTTTCCCTCGTATCGTATTTTTTTGTAATCACAGAGAATTTTTCCTTTTAATGAAATAAATCTGTTAGGGACTTTCTTATCTTATGTCCATTTATGTTATTTATAGTGGGAATCTGAAACTGAAACACACGCTTTTTAATTCCTTTAAAAAAAAACATTAAATCACAGAATTTTAATTTTTTTATCTTATTTACATATGTTTCCTAACTAACTCTGATCACTAATAAAGTTTTTATAAAGGAAACAAATAATAAAATATTTAATTATAATAATGGTGATTCGTTTTTATTTACGCCCGCGATTTTATTAAATATTTCCAGTAACGTATGTTGGAAAACAAATTTGAATTTGATGATAAAGAATGGATTGTAAGAGTAGAGTAGAGTAGAGTGGGACCGTCGTTGGTCTCTCGAGACGAATCCCCGAGAGAGCTTCCTTCCGGCTTCGTTAAGAATTCGATTCTCAGTTCGTCTCGAATCGATATCACGGCGAGTCTCTCGATTCCTCCGTTTCACCTCTTCTCATTCCCGGCGTCCATGTCTTCCATTGTCAGGCAGGTACACACTTTTGTCTAAATTATTGTGATTTTTCTCTGTTGATTGAATCGGACTTAAAAAAAGTTTCATACTTTTGTTTGAATTTTTATAGGATGCAGTTGGAATAGTGGCTAAATTATCAGATTGTATTGCAGCGAAAGGTGGAAACATTCTTGGCTACGATGTTTTTGTTCCTCAAAACCTTCCCTTTTTAGTATCTTTAGCAATAGACTTAAATTACTAAGCTTTGATATTGAATCTAGTGAAAGATTATGCTTTTTTTTAGGTGTGATGAAAATAAGATTGTTTCTTGTGACTGTGAGTTTATCTTTGATCCGGTGAAATGGCCGAGAAACCAAGTTATGCAGATTTTCAAACATTTGGTGCTATGAACTCTCTTGTGCGTGTGCCCTCTATAGACCCCAAGTTTAAGATAGCTCTTCTACTTTCTAAACAGGTATTTGAAGGTCATAGAAATCTCCTTTTTTTTACGTTTTGTACTCTTTGTGTTTCGTGCTTTAAAGTATGTGATTATATATACAGGATCCTTGTCTTGTCGACATGTTGCATAGATGAGATTTTGGAATTGGCTAAAGACAAGTTCTCGCTAGATACATGTAGGTAATTCTGTTTTTTAGTCCTTTCCTGATCTCTTTATTCTTTCTTTGACCGAATGTTTAGTAGCCTTCAGATGAATATTACTTGGCCGCTTCTTCTATTTCCATCCAAGAATTGCGTCATAAACAAAATTGAATTCATTGCATTTTTCCTTTTTTTTTTTGCAGATTCTGTCAGGTAGCTTTTGGAAAGGTTATGGAAAGGATGTAATCAACACCCACCATGGTCTCTTGCCATCATTCTTGGTTGGTTGTATTTTTTGCCTTGTAATGTTCTAGCTTGTGTTGGCACTTTGCAGGCATTTGATACAGGTGTGAAACTAATTAGAGCAACGAGTCACTTTGTTACTGAAGAAATTGATACAGGGCCTATCATTGAACAAAGGTAATTCATCTGTCTAGATTGTCATTGTTCTTTAGCATATTTCTCAATTAATCTGTCTGAATTTGGGTCTTTTCAGGTTGAGAGTGTTTCCCACCACGACAACCTGAGGAGCTTTGTCCAAAAATCTGAGGACCTCGATAAAAAATGCTTTACAAAAGCTTTAAATTTTACTGCGAACTACGGGTATTACCTTATGGCACAAACAAGACTGTTGTATTCTAATCAAGAAAGCAATGGCTATGATTCTCATCTGATTTTTTTTTTTTTTGTATAAACAACTTAAGAGAAGGTTAAACCATTTCTGTAAGATTAATGATTCATTTGCAGCAAAAAAGAATAAAAACTTGGAATAACAAGTATTTACAGGAGTCTCTATCGCATTCTATCGCTTAGACTCAGAGATTGCAGAGAGCATTTGGCAGCCTCGAGGCAAGTTACTTGGCAGAGATTAGACTGAATCCCAGCAACCCACCTCTGCTTTTGAATCTTACTCTCGCACTTGAACTCCAAAAGACCTTGTCTTGTTTTCAGACCAAAATAGAATTCTTCAGAATTCTCCCTCTCTTTTCTGTAAGGCCAAGCAGATATCTCGTCGCAGACTCCATAAACAACACCTTCAAAAGCAACAAGAAGCTTCAGACTTCTGTGTTTCAGGTAATTTCCCTAACTCTTGAAACAATAGAAAATGCTTACATTTGATCTTCTTGGAGAATGCCCCTCCAATATGTTTACTTTTGAGTTTGATCATGACCTGAGAAGTTCATAGAGATTAAGCATCTAGTATAGGGTAGCAAATTAATATGTGTCCCTTACGGATTAAATCCAGTCAAGTACCTGAGACTTCTTGTTAATATAGACACAAACTCGCTTTGTTCGCTGCACGCCTGCTGATAATAAGTTGAGTACTATAAGCATCTTAACTAGTGGAAGCAGTATTGTCTCAGGTAGTATTTGAAAAGAATAGGATTACCATTTCGCACACATTGCACCAGTTCACCCTCTAAACGAAGATTTGTATCCTCCCATCTAAACTGACAGTTTGTGGGAAAGTGTGATTCTGAGAAACTCCTCTCACAAGGTGTAATAGTCGCTTTTTTCCTCGCTTCCTTTGGCTGCCTCGCCTTCAGAGCCTCTTCTCCTCTCAATGCTGGTTCAATTTTCCACAAACTTAGATCAAATACCACCTTACTGAACCAACCAAAGCCTCTTAACACCAAATTTTGAACAATAGCCTTACCAGTTGCAGCCGCTGCTGTGAGAGTCATGAGATCTCCAGGGCTGTTGATATCAATGGAAGACCTAACCGTGGAAGCAACAAGATTGTAATCAGCACCTGCTTGCTCAGCTATCTCAATGCAATGCGAAGCCAGTAGCTCTGTTGCAGAGGCTACAGCCAGCGCCATCCTCGAGTTTGACCCTTTGCTGCAGCTTTCCTCAGAGGTCACAGACGCTAACCCAGCGGCCAGAGCTGCAATGGACACAGCTGAATGAACACGGGCTTTCTCTACACGCTCTTTATCTTTCTTCTTTGGTATCCTCATGGTACTTGGGTTGGTGTGTTTTTTGTGGTGAAACCACTTTGATAATCTTCCTGATCTACGTGTCCTAGCTAAATCCATGATCTTTCCAGCCTGAAATGCCAAGGAATCATTAATAATCCGAATCATTAATAAAAAAACTGGTGAAAATGTCCCATAAAAGTGAAATTCTCTGACTTTTAAAGTTATTTCTCTTCTTCATAAGTCTGACTCATCATTGGAACAGGAAAGGGATCATACCAGGCGTGATTCTGCAGCAACATCTTGGAAGAAGACTCTAGGACTGTTCTGGTTAACAGAAAACAGATCTGGCGGTTGTGTATGTTTATGCGCTAAAGCTTTGGAGATTTCAGAAGCAGATAGACTCCATGATCTGGACAGGAACTTCATTGGCTCCCTTGGTGTCTGAGGCTGAGGAATTATTGAGACAATCTCTTCAATTCTCACAATTCCTTGATCCAACTCTTCCTCCAGATTCTCTGACCCGAATAAAGACGAAGAACTAGCATTCCAGTCTGAATAAAACCCACCTTCCATTTTCTTCTCAGATTTGTAGAAAGCCTAGTTTTCAAGATGAAGAAGGGTAACGTTGTGTCGTTGACTCAAGTTTGTGAAAGAGAAGAAGAAGAAGAGGAACATAACAGATCACCAATAAGCAAAAATAATTCTTTAACAGTTTGGCAATGTTCTAATCCAATCAGAAAGTAAATCAATGAAGCGTCAATGTTCTGATATAAGTAAGGAGAAAGATGGGAGACGGAGGGACCATGAATCGATGTAATTGTGCTTTGGAGCAGAGTCCATAAATTCAGGAAATGTCTCATCAAATGGGCACAAAATGTAGATTAGAGAAATCATGCCATGGAACTCGTAATATGAATGATTAATATATTGTGGGAGACATTTGCATTGGTTTAAGAGCTATAAGCTGTTCTTTTGTCTTGTCTTTTTGAGTTTGAGAAGATTTGACTGGACAACTTTTACAGAGTTCGTGACTAAACCGACCAGTTCTGTTATAGTTGTAATCACACAAAACCATAACACTTTTGATTTTTCTATAAAGATACTCACGAGTTCAATGATCAAGTAGTGTTACGGACACTTTTGGTTTTTCTATAAAGATATTCCCACGAGTTCAATGATCAAATAGTGTTACGGACACTTTTGGTTTGTTTTTCTTTCTATTTTACCAATAATAGTATTTCTTACATAACTATGGATAATCACTTCACGCTCACGTAGCTATGGTTCTACAAAACCAATTAAAAATACATATATATAAATAATTAAAAGACTGGATTTCCACTTGAGACTTTTGATTTTCCTTATTTAATATCGTTCGCAATATTCATTAAAATTTTATATTTTCACAATTCCGAAATGTGGTTTTGCCATTGTTTACTACTGGGAGATCGGATAGATCGACCCAACCCGAATTGATATAAACCGAAATCAAAAAGGATTTAGAAGATAAAAGATAAATGTCAATATTTATTTTAGTATATTTAACATTATCATTAAATATATTTTTTACATTTATCTTTTCATTATATTAAGATGAACATTATTCTTATGAAAATTTAATATAATTATTTCTGAACACATTTGTGTTCTTAATGTAAACACTATAAATGATGAGGAAACGTCGAATCCATTTCTATTAATTACTTATTAGATCATTTGCAACTGTGTCGATAATTTTATGAAAGTGAAATTGAACTGGACTACAAATCAACAAGATGAAAAAAACTAAATACGTAAAGAAAAAAAAGGCATGAAGTGGAATATATACATTTTCTTATTAACAAGACAATTGTTTTGTTTTTTTTGCTCTACATACAATCTTGGAAGAAAATGGACACCAAACAAACACAGCAAACCAACCAAACATCAAGCAATCACAAACCCCTTTCAATTAGACTCGACCGAACCATAGGAACCAATGAACACGTCGCCATAGATGAGTCCGGCTAGTGCACCACCGACGAGTGGACCCACCCAATAGATCCAGATCTGTGACAAGTCACCACTGACAACAGCTGGTCCGAACGACCTTGCTGGGTTCATGGAGCCACCACTGAATGGACCAGCAGCGAGGATGTTGGCACCAACGATGAAACCAATAGCTATAGGAGCGATGGTTCCGAGCGATCCTTTCTTTGGATCAGCTGCCGTGGCATAAACGGTGTAGACCAAAGCAAAGGTCACGACGATCTCCATCACGATACCTTCCACCGCTCCTAAACCGGCTGCGACTCCGTGGGTTGGTACGCTCTGCAGCAAACCGACGAAATAAATAATATATCAATCATTTTGTACCCATACACGTTTTTTAGCAACGTAATAGACTAATAGTAATATTTTTTTGTCATATATATTAATATTTAGTTCTACTAATATACATACGTTTCACCATATAAATTCAACCAGATTTGGTAGTAAATTTCTATATTATAAAAAACCGAAATTCACAGTTCTGATTACCACATAAATAATTTTATAAATGATGAAAAAAAATCTAAATTATCTGGAATAGTTTACCAAATCAAACCGATATTTATGAAGCGAATCGGAAAAGTACAACACATCTTACCGGATTATTTTCTACATAATTAAACCGAACTTAAAAGTTGTGAAACCAAACCTAAATAATATATTAGTTTCGGTAAAAAAAATATGCTTAGATAACTTAATTAAGCCAACCAAAACAAATCCTAAATACTCTACCGAAGCTAGCTGGAATAACAAGAACCCACTCCTATTCCTAGGCCAGTAGTACGTTACGTACCTTGCCATTGGTTACAAAGACGAGAAGAAGACAAGCGACGATAGAGCCAAGACACTGAGCAATCCAATAGAAGAAACCTGTGATCAGTGTGATGTTACCGCCGATAGCAAGACCTAGGGTCACAGCTGGATTGAGGTGACCACCAGAGATGTTAGCCGCAATCGAAACTCCGACAAACAGAGCAAAGGCATGAGCCACCGCTATTGCTACAAGACCAGCTGGGTCCAAGGCTCCATCAGATGTTAACTTGTCAAAGGCAAGAGCAGAGCCAACACCAGCGAATACGAAGAGAAGAGTTGCGATAAACTCAGACAAGTAAGCTTTTAGAGATGCTGCACTGAATGAGTCACCCAAACTTCCAACTTCGATCTTCACCATTTTTGCTTTTGGTTTTGTTAGCTCTCTTAATTGGGCTTCTATGGGCCTCATGTTTATATAGAGAAGAGCAAATGACGACGATTGGGCCCACATTACGTGGTAGATCATTATTGCATGCCGCCCAAACCGCCTTTTATTTGACTAATCGAAGGTTAGCAATATTAAAGATGTATATTGGGATTTAATAACTTGTGGGGATAAGAATCTTCCGTTGGCATTTTGGTATTTAGCATTTAAATTAATGTTGTGTCACACCAATAATGATAATGGTCTTATTATGTTTACTAGTATTTGTTATTTTTAATTTCGTATTGGATTAGATAAATAGGATAGAAAGATGCTACAGTATTAGTATTAGTAGAAATTGATAAATACTAAATAGAATAATTTATTGAGTCGTTTGATATGAGATCATAATATTATATAGTATAATATTGAGTATAGACACGTTGATAACACAAACTAATATGAACTTTTTAAATTCAAAACTAATACATTATGGAAATATAATTGTACAAAATATTATAATTGTGTTTATGGCTATTATTAATGGCAAAAACCTCATATTTCACAGTTAAAGCGTACTTTTTAGAGTAAAAAAAAAACCCAACGAGAATCATGAAATTGAGGCAGTTTGGCTATCTTTGTTATTTCTCAATTGCATGTTTTGTGGCATTACAGTTCTCCACACTTGCACATTCTTATTACTCTTCACGGAAACTATTAGTTATGTTCATTTTATTGTTTATTTTTATTGGAGTTAGTGGATTTAGAATATTTGTTATTAAGAGTAATGAAACAAAATTCAATGTTAACAAGTTGCAGCTATTATGACTTATTCACAAGACTAATTCGTTTGAATATAGATTTTGTGTTGTTTTTTTAATGGTTGTTTTTTTTTGAGAATTTAATTAAGTAGATATTAAGTTTAGAAAGAGTTTTGGTAATTTTAAGTTTTAATTTGGAAAACTGGTAGTTTTCAGAGAAAAATAGAGAATTTTAAATTGAATACTACACTAAAAATCATTCATTTTCCATTTTAATTTTAAAACTACCTAAAATCACAAATTAAACTTACAACTACATAATTTCCAGTAGTTTTTAACTTTTTAGTAATGAGATTCATCAAATGGGCTTAAGCCCATTAGTTATTTGTAACACTCCCAAGTCCCAACCCAGAAAGACAAAACAGCGATATTTGTTGCTCCGTCCGGCGTCCTAAAACCCTATCGGGTTATCGAATAAAATAAAAACCTGTAAAGAAGAAGAAGAAGAAGAAGAAAAAAAAAATCCATCTTCTCACATTTCCTCTCTTTCTCTCTTTGAATGGCTTCTTCTTGCAATAGATTCATGAGTAGATCCTCTGTATCATCTCTCAGATCCGCCATCAGATCTTCACTTCGGAAATCTCCCACTGCCACCGGATCTTCACCGGCTGCTTCATTCGCCGGATTTCGTATTCCCTCTAAACCAGCTGCTTCTCCCCTTCCCAGATTCTCCTTCTCCAGGTCTTCTTCTGCTTCCATTTCTTGATTTCGTTTTAGGGTTTTCTCATTTCATGAATTGTGTTGTGCTTTACATTACATTTAGGTGTCCATCTGAGCTTGGCTGTGTTCAGTCACTCTTGCCGCTTCACAGCACTGTGGCGGCTGCTCGTTTGACGTCGTGCCTTAGCACAACTTCCAGAAGCAGCCGAGCTCTCTCTCAGGGTACTCTCTGCTGCACCTCTCCCGACCTCTAATTCTAATTTCTGCTTTCTTGCTCGTGAGTTGCTTTTTTTTTTTTGCTTTCTTCTCTACATTTTTTATCCTTGTTGCTGTGAGTCTTTACAATTGTGTACTTATATGTTGCACAAGTCTCGTTTACTCTGCCTCAATGACTTAGCTTACATTAAAGTTTCATACTTTTATGGTTTGCAAATTATCCATGGCTATTTAGCGTTTTGGACATAGCACTCATGTATGTTAGTTAAATTTAGAAAGCTGAAATCTTCTTAAGTATTTTACATCGAGGAGATTAGATTGATGTTAGGAAGGATCATATATTTGTTAAAAGCACTGATGAATTCTTGATTTCTGACATGAGTTGTTGCACGCTCTTTGAGTAATGTATGACGCTGCATGCTTCTTCCTTGTTTAATGTTAAGTCTTGGCTTTATGTCTTTTATTGCCTGGCGATATAGTTGCAGTATGTAGTGTCTATATATTTAGTTATGTTTGACTCTTATCACGTAGGATGACTCTTATCACGTAGGATGATTGACCCTTGTGAAACTTATATAGATTGAGTGAATGAGTCAGATTCTAGAGTTGTGAAAGAGTTTTAAGCTTTAGTGTCATTGTGTCTGTCTAATTTGGAGTACTTGGTTCATGCAGGCACATAATTTCACCATTACCTTGTGGGATCCTTGCATCTTTATCAAGTACGAACTTTTTTTTAGTTCTAGTAATCCATATGAAATATTCGAAAACAAGTTTTAGGCAAAAAGACCTGTAAAACGTGGAATTTGAAGGGAGAACTTATTAAACACAAACTTTAAGCTGCTTCAGATTATCATTGTGTGTCTTGCTCTTTTTTTTTCTATGAATGCAATGCAAGTCTTAGGGAAATTAGTTCATCATCTGTGTATAAGAGTGGCAATGACACTCTAGTAATTTGTAAAAGTGCTCTTTGTCCCAGATGGCGTTGATGGCACGTGAGACGTATTTGCAGTTGTTTTTTTAAAGGTGGGCTCTGTCAACAATGCTTTGGTGATAATTTAGATTTAGGAAGCTATTTTAGTTGAGATTGCTTGACTACTTGTTGTTCATCTGATTCACAAAACGTTGTCTAAAGATTGTTTCTTTCTTCTTTATAAAATATCAGTTTGTGTTTCTGCCTAATCATTACGTTTCTTTCTATTTTCTACACTCCAGAGCTGGGCCTTTCAGTCCCAAGGTGACTTGATACATTCATGAAGAGTATTACTATTGAGGGAGGCAAATTTCTTCTCTAAACTTAGAGACAAGTTTTTTTTTTTTTTTGGTTAGCGACTCCAAACTCATGTTCTGTGATTCATGAATAAAAAAATTGTAATACTATTTCTCCTTTTTACACGTGCCGTATACTTTTGCTTCAACGAAAACTAGTTGGACATTTATTTACATTACCAAAAGCTCAAAACTTAAAAGAAGCTAAAGCTGCATTGCTACATTTTGCTCTTGAATCCAGCTAGACCCAACTTCTTTCTTCACCCCTTTCTCTCTCATTATCTTCCTAATTTGACTAACTTCTCTCCATCTCTCATGGTAAGCGTAGAGATTCGACATAACTATGTAAACATACTCATCTTTATCAGCTTCTCCTAACTCAACCATCTTTGCGGCGACGGGTTGTGCAGCTTTCAGATCCTTTCGAGCACTACAAACACCAAGTAACGCCCTCCAAGCCACACCATTAAACCCAAAACCGAATTCATGAATAACCTTTTTCGCCTGCCCAACCTCTCCTCTCTGCCCCATAGCTCTGATAAGAGAACAACAATGCTCTACGCTTGGTTTGATCCCATGCTCGTTGATCATCGTCTCAAAGTAACCAAGCGTGACCTCCATTGGAACTTCACAATGAGAACACACAGCTAAGAGATTCAAGAATGTAAACCGATCAGGTTTCAAGAATCGTTCTTCTTTCAATTGGTTATAGAGCTTGATTGCCTCAGTTGAATCGCCGTTACGAGCATATCCAGAAATCATTGCGTTCCATGCAATCAGATTCTTTTTAGGCATTGTCCAAAACATCATCTCAGCTTGCTTCAGCATTCCGCATTTTGAATACACATCTATCATAGCACTGGCTACAACAACTCGAGAGTCTAGGCCTAGCTTGAGAGCACAAGAATGGATGAGACTCCCCCATGGAACCACAGCAAGAGCAGCAATGGCAGCTAGAACTATTGACAAGCTGTATTCATCGAGTCTGACTCCCGAAAAATGCATTTTGGTGAAAAACTCAGTAGCTTCTCCTGATTGATCCCTATTGACATAGCCCGTTAATATTGTGTTCCATGAAGATGAATTAGGATTTGGCATACTTGATAGAATCTGAAATGCATTGTTGAAATCCCCGGACTTGACAAAAGCATCGATGAGCTCGTTGTATGTTACAGTGTCTGGATTTGGCATTTGTTGGAAAAACCAAAATCCCAGCTGGAGCTTATCGTTCCTTGAACAGGAAGCAACAATGGCATTCCAAGAAACTGTGTCCTTTACTTCCATGTGTTGGAATACCAAAACCGCATCATCCATGGAACCACATTTCCCGTACATGTCGATTAAACAATTACCCACAACGACATTGTCTTTCTCTATGCCAAGTTTCACAATCTTGGAGTGGATGCAGCCTCCGAGTGGTAAGAGATGCAGTCGTGCAGAAGCAGCTAAAGCGGCTGTGTAAGAAAATTCATTAGGGAAAACATCGGATCTGTGGAGTTGAAGAAACAAACAGAGTCCTTCCTGAAACCTTCCCGATTGAACGTAACCAGAAACTAATGAGTTCCAAGAAATGACATCTGGTTCAGGCATTTCATCAAACAGTTTGTGAGCATCTTCCAACGAGTCGCTTATCTTGTAAAACCTAATCAGGGAATTGTAAAGCCGTGTATCTGAGACAAACCCATGTTTTATAACGTAACCATGAAGCTGCTGACACAAAGAAACGTAGCCATAGTTGCCAGAGACGCGGATCAAGTGGAGAAGTGGAGAAGCGTCTGGCTTTTCGCCGTCATTGAGCAACTCAACGGCAGCACGTAATACGCCGATGGAACCGAACCGAGCCAGAGCAGGGAAAATGATGGTCCATGAGTTCGAGGAGACAGCCGAACTAACATAGCTCCTTGTGGGGAAAGCTATAACTTTATTCGAGACAGATCTTAGCATTTGATTTTACTCTTTTAAACAGATGGGTCTATGATGCATCATTATATACAATCAAAATTCAAAATATTTCGTTACAATTTCATTTTTGGGGAGATTGAAGATTGGGATAAAAATGGCTTAAAATGGAGAAAATGGGTATCTCATCTATATATGTTCCGTGTTTTTGTTTCGCATAGCATTACCATTAATAGAAGATGATGGATGAAGTTACAGACTCACAAATCATATGGAATAACAACTACAACTTTATTGCATAATAAAACTAGTTTTTACATGAGTTAGATAGACGAATATAATCATCATCATCTTAGAAGTCCACGAAAGATTACAAGTTAGGTATTGTGTTGGTATCATGATAATATTTCAAATCTAGAATATCCAAAGTTAGTGAAAGACTCTAAATACATATAAAACTCTTGTCACTACAAGAACAAGACAACAACAAAATGGATACAAAGCAAAAGGGACACACACATCACTTCTTTCTTAGCTACAAAAGTTATAAATAATCGGAAAAGAGATAAATACTATAAGACCTAGATAAATGGTCGATTTCTTGTAAGTGCTCATGGATTCCTTTGGCCACTTAAATTTATGTTCACCTTGTCTTAATAATAACTTTGAAAACAATAATATTTAAATTTTTAATATAATAGATAAATATAGTTTTCAAATATTAAAAAACTATTGCTAGATTAATTTTCGTTTAATTGGAATCAATAGTAATTAATTACGTTACTAAAATAAAAGAAGTAAGTGGCTTCATTATGGGCTCATAATCGTCCCCTGTAACTGTAAATTCGGAAATGCAAAAAATAAAAATAAAAAATAAAAAAAAAGAATTCAATGAAGTGGCTTTGGATCTTTGTCTCTTTCGATCTCGAAATTTTCACCGGAATCTGAAAATCGGAGAAAAAATTCACCGACGATTTCATACTTTGTGGTTTTTTTTTTTTGATCGATCTATGTCGTCACTATGCTCCATTTATGAATCTTTGATCTTCTCATAGATCCATCGAATTGTGGTTTTCTTTAGGGTTATGATTTTAATTTCGATTTCGATTTGTTGATTGATGGCTTCCACTGCTGATCTTCTCTTGGAGGATCAAACCGATGAAGATTTCTTCGATAAACTTGTTGATGATGCTACTTCTCCCAACGCTTCATCCTCTTCTCACCAGCTGAAATTCGACGACGGGAGCGATTCTGAAGACATCAAAGCTTTTGCGAATCTCTCCGTCGGTGACGACTTCGTAGGTGGTGGCGCATTGAATGAAACAGGTCAGAAGAACGATGGTGCAAGTAGTAATTCGGTGGGAATAGATGAACCTTCATCTATTGTTAACAGTGATGCAAGTAAGTTAAGGAGGGATGATGATGTGGTGAGATCGGAAGTGGATGATATGCCACTATCTGAAACTGCTAAAGAAAGCAATGTAATCGATGGATCTTGTAGTCCTAAGGTTAAGGAGGTAGATTGGGGCTCGTTTTATGCAGATTCATCTGTAAATGACGTTTGTGGGGTTGGTTCTTATTCTGATTTCTTCAGTGATTTGGATGGAACTGCAGCTAATTTACAGGCGGAGGTAGCTGAGGCCACTCGAGGGAACTTAGTATTTAATCATACAAATAACTTCAGTGTTGGTTTAGATAATTCGGCAGGGGTTGAGCAACATCAGGCTCAAGTGGATCATTATTCTGCAAGTGGCCAGTATGTGGATAATAGTCAATCTTGGGAAAATGACTATTCAGGATGGAAATATGATGGTCAGTGGTATCAAGCTGATGGTCAATGGTATCAAATTGATGCAAGTGTGAATTCGCAGGAGAGCTATATAAACTCAACGAGTACAACATCTGCAGTGGCTGCCACTGCTGAGAGTGTGTCTACTCGGAACCAGGTTTCGCAAGTGGGCAATGGATATCCAGAACATATGGTCTTTGATCCTCAATATCCGGGATGGTACTTTGACACAATTTCTCAGGAATGGCACTCCCTCGACAGCTACAACCAGGCTTCTCAAACAAATGGAACTGGTCAAGCTCATGATCAGCAAGTTCAGAATGGGCATACTGTTACAGCTATGTATCACAGTAATAGCAAGAGTAGCATGTATGATGTTAACAATAATAACCAGACATTCAAAGCACAAGAAGTTGATATCCAGAGCCAACATGGAAGTTGGGACCAATCTTACTATGCCAACAATCAGCTGACTCCAAATACCTGGCAGTCAGAAAATGCAGTTCAATCTGAGGCGGCTGCACCTTCTACTTTATTATCAAACTTACGAGGAAACATGCAAGTAAATAATTTGTACAGTACAGAACCTGTAATTGAACAATTTAAGTCAAATGCAATTGGAGATCAGAACTTCGTCCATCAGCATATGAATGTGGCTAGTGTCACCCAGAATGGACAATTGAGTATCTCAAACTATTTCTATGATAGACAGCAATCTGTAGATCAATCATTTCAGAGCAATCAGCTTTTCTCCCCAAGTGCAGGAAGATCACCTGATGGTCGTCCACCACATGCACTTTTCAATTTCGGATTTGGTGGAAAGCTCATTGTTCTGAAGGATAGTGGTGGTTCTCTGCAGAATTCATCATTTGGCAGTCAGGTTAGTCCTTAAACATAAATTTTCATGAATTTATTTTACACCCTGGGAAGTTAATGCAAAGTATTATAGAGTTATCACTAATTTGTTACTCTTATCATTGAACATGTCTGAAATATATTCTCCAAAGTGAAATTTTAACTCTTTTCTAACTGCTGATCTTTTTGAATCTGATATTAAAGGGAACTAGGGGGAGCTCCATCTCTGTCTTAAACTTGGCAGAAGTTATTTCTGGGAGTGCCTCTTCTTATTCAAGTTTCGGGGAAGACTCTTTGAGCTACTTTCATTGTCTCCATGAACAATCTCTTCCAGGTCCCTTGGTTGGAGGGAATATTGGAAGTAAAGACTTGTATAAGTGGATTGATGAGAGAATTTTGAATTTGGAATCTTCCATTATGGAATTTTCTAGAGGGAAGCTCTTAAAGATGCTTCTTTCTTTGCTCAGAATATCTTGTCAGTATTATGGAAAACTCCGATCTCCTTTTGGCACTGATGCATCGCAAAAGGTGAGCCATTACGAGAGGTCTTATCAATTCTTTTCTTAGGGAAACATTTGTATATGTTGCATTTTTCCTCATTTTTGTAAATACACTCCAAACAGGAAACGGATACTGCAGAGACGGCAGTTGCTAAACTTTTTGCATATGCCAAGAAAGATGGTAGCCAAAATGGTAGTTATGCTCCTTTTAGCCAATCCTTGCAGCATTTACCACCGGAATCACAAATGCAAGTGAGTATTAGACATATTATCCAAATATTATCTTTCTAGGAGGTTTTGTTTTTGCTTATGAACTCATTTGGAAGAATTGTCCAGGTAACTGCTTCAGAGGTGCAGAATCTTCTTGCTTCTGGTAGGAAAATGGAGGCTCTCCGATGTGCACAAGAAGGTCATTTATGGGGACCAGCACTTGTTATTGCAGCACAAGTTGGGCAACAGGTTTCTCTCCCTTGATTGCTATAGATCTATAATTTGATTCTTGTGGTTGGTTGACTTATTTGGTCGATGATTAAATTGATGCAGCTCTATGTAGAGACTGTGAAACAAATGGCCATTCGCCAGCTGGTACCTGGGTCACCTTTACGAACATTGTGCCTACTGGTTGCAGGGAAACCAGCTGAAGTGTTTTTAACTGGAAGTGGAAGTACAAGCGATATCTCTTTTCCTGGTTCCATAAATGTGCCTGAACAGCAACCCCAGGTAATGCATTAACCACCGATTTCTTAGTAGTTGGACAATAACATAATTTAAGGAGATGTATAGATGGTGGGAAGATGAATTATTGCTAAATATCAATTGCTAAGGGACTGCAAGACAAGAGATAATTTCTCTACAACAGGGAACGAGTTCATTTTCCATTTGAAAGGACGTTGTTTCTTCCTTCAGCTCTTCCACAGAGAGTTTTATAATAGTTGTCTCTTTTTTTGCTTGAATTTCAGTTTGGAAGTAGTATCATGCTTGACAATTGGGAAGAGAATTTGGGTATAATAACTGCTAACAGAACCACAGATGATGAGCTTGTGATTACTCATCTTGGAGATTGCATGTGGAAAGAAAGAGGCGAGGTGGTTCTCTGTCTTATTATATTGTTTTACATTGAAGACTTTCATCATGACATTTGAACTAATGTTATGAATCAGATCATTGCGGCGCATGTTTGCTATTTAATCACAGATAAGAACTTTGATCCATACTCAGATAGCGCCAGACTCTGCCTTGTCGGAGCGGACCATTGGAAATATCCTCGAACATACGCAAGTCCAGAGGCTATACAGGTGACTTTTTTAGTCACTGTGGTTTTTGTTTTCATCATACTAGTCGGAAGATTCTATCTTGAGCATTTCATAAATATCCTCCATTCCTCATATATGTTTTGCATAGATACTCCAACGAATCTCATGGAGGACACCCTTCCTTTTGTTACTTGTTTGATATGTTCTTGATTTGTTGATTGATCTTTGCATTGGCAGAGAACAGAGATATATGAATACTCTAAGACATTGGGAAACTCTCAGTATATCCTGTTACCGTTTCAACCATATAAAGTCATATATGCACATATGCTGGCTGAAGTTGGTAAACTTTCGGCTGCACAGAAGTAAGAAGATTCACCTTCCATTATTTATCCTAGGTTAGCCTGTATATGGGTTCTTGATGTCATTGTGCTGGCTGAATCAGGTATTGTCAAGCAGTATTAAAATGCCTCAAGACTGGCCGATCGCCCGAAGTAGAAATGTGGAAACAGTTTATTGTATCTCTTGAAGAGAGAATCCGTATCCACCAACAGGTAAAGCTCACACAATTCTGGTTCCAATCAATTGTTGATTTTGTCCGGTGGGTTAATATCCATTAGCTGTCGATTCCTGTAAATGGAAATGTAAAATAAGAGTTACATCTGTAAGTTTTCCTTTCCTTTGATTGAAAATGTGAAGAAAAGACAAAAAAAAACTCAGTCTTTTGGATATTCATTAAACGGAGAGATTGTTCTCTCTAATGTTCCAACTTAACCGGAGTTTCCTATTTCAGGGCGGGTATAGTGTGAATTTGGCCCCAACAAAACTTGTTGGAAAACTGCTAAACTTTTTTGATAGTACGGCACATCGTGTTGTTGGGGGCATACCACCACCTGCACCACATTCAACGACAGGAAGCCTTCAAGCAAATGAGTATCAACATCAACAGCAGGAAGCCACTAAGTTACCATATAGTCAATCAGTTAATACAATGTCATCATTGATGCCACCCGCTTCATTGGAACCCATATATGAGTCGAATGGGAATGGGAGGAGGATGGCAGTACATACTAGAAGTGCATCAGAGCCAAATTTTGGTAGGACGCCAATACAGGTCTATACCAGAAACCATTATCTCTGCTAAGGATATTTTGAAATATGGAATTTATAAAAGGTTTGCCGTTTTGTAGGATTTAGCTGACTCCTCGAAAGAAAAGGCTGTAGAGGGGGTGAAGTTGAAATCATCTGGGACTGTGACAGGTTCGCGGTTTAGTCGCTTTGGTTTTGGCATGCTGAAGGATACTGTAGGACGGGTCTTACAAGTTCGGTCCTCCAAAGAGGTACGTTGCTAGATGCTTTGGTCTTGATGATGCTTCCTTGAATTTATTCTAATTGTTTTGGTTCATGCTTTGGGTTAAGGCAAAATTGGGTGCAGAAAATCAATTTTACTATGACGATAAACTAAAGAGGTGGGTGGAGAGAGGTGTGGAACCCCCAGCTGTGGAAGCTGCACTGCCTCCTCCTCCAAGATTAGGCGGATTCCAAAACAACAACTCATTGGGTTATGAAAACAAATCTGACATGAATCCATCTAATGGGAGATGGAGTTCTGGCGGCTCAACTCCATCAGAGAATTCTTCAGGAATCCCACCAATCTCACAGGGTTCGAATCAAATCTCAGCCCGTGGGCGTACGGGTGTGCGGGCAAGGTAAACAAATGTCTTGAGGCACTTTAGAATTATAATCTCTGGAGATTATCCTGGATCCTAAATCATGAGCACAATTGTACTGTCACATAAGACTGGCATTAAGGAGGAAATATAAGCCACATTTGGTTTACTATTAGGGAAGGTATAAAAGATGAAGCATCAGTTTGAAATAGGCATAATTTGCTTGAATGTAGTTTCTGTTTTCCAGGTAGGGCTGGGCATTCGGGTATCCGATCTGGTTCGGGTCGGGTATTTCGGGTGTTCGGGTGTAGAGATATAGGACCCGATCGGGTATTTTAGAATTTCGGATTGGGTTCGGGTAAACACCCATCGGGTTCGGGTATTTTCGGGTATACCCGAACTCAAATAATTTTTGATCCAAACTTTAAAAACTGATATATATTCATATATATTCATTATTTTTTTAAATCAATCCAAATTCATTAAAACTAGATAGAATATCAAAATAAACCCAGAAAATTCAAACCACCAAATAAAAACACAAAATTTATTTCTTCATTTGTTCTTGAATTTATGAAACATTTAACATTAAATAACAAAAAATTTCAAGTAAAAATTATATAATATAACTAAACTAACATATGAAAATTAACATATATAAAAATGAAAATAAGAAAAACTAAAACATTTAAGTGTTTTATACAAGTTTGGATTACTTTGGGTGGAGTTTGGGTTGTTCGGGTTGTTCGGGTATACCCGATCGGGTACGGGTATCCGATGAGTAAAAAATATACACCCGATCGGGTATTTTAATACACCTATACCCGATCCGAACTCTTTATTTCGGGTCGGGTTTGGGTTTGGGTATCGGTTATTATGTCCAGGCCTATTAGTTCCAGGTGTGAGTTATAATTTGTCTGGCGTAATCCTTTGCTGTCTTGTTAAAGTTTTAATGTAGATAATGTGCATGCTTAGAGTTGATCGTTTTACCCCTTTTTGTTTTGGGTAGATACGTTGACCCCTTTAATCAAGGCCATGGAAACTCTCAGACTATGTTTCAGTCACCTTCCGTACAATCTGCTAAACCACCAATCCCCTCAAAAGCAAAATTCTTCGTTCCCGCAGTACGTGCATCAATTTCAAACGACCAGGTAATGGAATCAGCTGCTGCTGAAACCAGACAGGAGGAGAATTCGGCAGATGAAGTTGCAGCCTTTGCAGGTGCTCAACCACCAATGATGCATAGATATCCAAGTGTGGATAACATCAAACAAAATGGATTGGGAATAAGCCTCAACGGGGATCATCATCCTCCTCCTGCTTCCAGAAGAACAGCTTCATGGAGCGGAAACTTCAACACCTCCTTTACACCCCCAACTAGTCCATCGACCTTCAAACCAATCCTACTCAACAGTAGCAGTAGCAGCTTAGGAGAGGAGCTTCAGGAAGTGGAACTGTAAGTCATCGAGAACTGAGAATTTCACTAAAGTTTTGGTCGATAAGTTCTCGATAGAGAAACCAGTCCATGAGCTAAACATGGAGCTTAGGTTTACGCCTCCTTCTGTCTTCTTCTTCAGTGATAGTGGCAGGCAATATAATTGCAGTTTGTATAGATGATTCTTTGCTTCATTCGGGTTTCGAGAATGGAAACAAATATATATATATATAATAAGGTCAAATCTGACCAAATTTTCATTAATTTTTTCTTTGTTATTCATTAATTTTTCTATGTTAACCGAAGTCGGAAGCTGCATCTTGTAATAGTCTCTGTTAAGCCATTTTTTTAGTATGAAACTATAGTTAAACATTGATATATACAAGCTTTTTTGGTTTTTAGGATTTGCATATTATTGTCTTTTGTTTAGGTATTTGCTGATTTATGTTCGATGTCGGTAACAAATATTTGATATTTTAGTAGATAGACGTGCTTTCATTGTCTACCTAAACTAAATCCACATTTTGTAACATGTGCTTTAACTTTTGTAACCTCTACTTTATCATTTTGTAGCATGGACGATTTCCTTGTAAAAATGCAAGTCTTCGGATCTAAGGTCGTCAAGTCTCACAAGTTTTGTTTTTGAATACAAACATAGATTAAGTTACAAGAATAGTTGCGGACAAAAAAAGTTACAAGAATAGTTAACCGATATTTTGCTAAGAGACTATAGCTGTTCTTGAAAGTTCTTCGTGGTGGGTTTCATCGGCTTTTTTATAGACAAGAACTTGGTTTGTGTTATGTCCATGGCTGCCAAAATTTAGGTCAGGATAGTTTCTATGGTTCAAGGAATGCAACCAAATAGCCACATTTCCATATTTTGGCTCTGTACAGCCGATATGAGAATATATATATATATATATGCTTCAATTTGAATACTTGAGCTTCTTGTTTGTGAGCTTCCATGGATACTTCCTCATAACTTTCTTCAATATTTTTGTTATAAGCATTCATCACGGTAGAGTCCAACTTCAGGCGCCAATGTTGCAGTAGTATTCACATCCTTGCTGAAAGCAGTATGAATAAGTGATAGAGGAGCAGAATTCCTCATGATTGCAACAGCAAGACCCATCATCTTTCGAATCTGATGAAGCATGAAGCTTTTGCCTACAACTTCACACTTGATGAAGTCAATCCCATCAAGATCAATAACAGTATTTGCAGGGAAAGAGATGATGTAACGATTGGGTTGTCTGCTTTCATTCTTGTAGTAAAGTTGTGGAAATTATATGATCCAACATAACAAGTTAGTATTTCTATTGAACCTAATTCCTTTTCATTCTCGCCATAACAAAACTTGCTTTTTGCCTTAATCCCATTAGTATTCTCTGCTGATGAATCTGAACTCAGTTTACAACCATCTTCTGGTATCCTAACAATTGTTCAACATCTACTGAGCTTAAGCTAGTTCAATTAGAACTTAAAGCTTGATTCTTGATATCAGTTCTTGATGCACTAAAGTTCAATGGTTTTGTATGAAACTTAGTACCTTTGAAATTGCCCAAAACACTAGGGATCTTACGACCTCTCTCAGAGAATAGTGAAAATAAAGTAAGAGTGAACGAATAAGATTAAATTATAAATGGGTCGGTGAAAACTAATAATATGGGCTATTACTTATTTTGAAGAAATAAAACAAAGGCCCAAGACCCATGCACACTTAAAAAGTCAGAACTAGAACGCGTGAAAAAAACATCCCCATTCGCAGTTATAGCGCGTGCTAATAACTCGTTTCATTTCCCCCAATTTCCGTGGTCTATTATAACCCACCAAAAAAGCTGATTTTCCAAATTTTTAAAATTTCAGCGCGTCAAAGACAAGTTTACTCCATGGACAATTTGCTTCCGTTTTTTTTCTTTGATTCTTTCGTATTACCCCAAAGTCTTAATTTCTCTTATTATTCTCATTGTTCCTAAGTTAAATTTCAACCCCTTTTTTTACATACCCTTTTAAAAAAATTAAAAATAACGAGATTTGAGGATGAAGGTTCATGAATTCTGGATGATGTAATCACATAGAAACTGCAGGTGTCGGATAATCTCATATATTAATTTTTCCAGAAATAATTTGACGATTAAAGACTCAGATTTACAGCAAATAATCAAATATCAGCCATGTCAAATCCTTAAAGACCGTAGAGTAATTATTAATATTTTCATTGTTATACGTTAGTTAACTAAGTCCACCTTTTCTAATCACTCTGTAGATGAAAATGCTTGGGACTCGGCCAAGGATGAACTCTAAGTCTAACAATACACATGCATAAATTATAGCATGGATGACTTTTTTTTTGTAAATCTAAGTTTTAAGACAAGAATCTCGGACAAGTATCAAATGAAATGGTTCCATGTGTATGGAAAGCATATAAAAAAGCACAAAATGTCAACGGGAATGGAAACAAATGTAGAAGATACAATACTTTTGAGTTTTTGGTGTCACAATTACAGAGTGTAAATAATCGGTAAAAAAATAAAACAATACAAAGAATGATGGAAAAGAAGGAAACGACGTGTCATAGTCGAGGAGCGATCCAATGTCTCCCATTGACGAAGCTCTTAGCTGTAGTATAAACGGATGGGCCGAGTCATAGTCCAATGCTCTAGCCCATGACACGCCTTTCGTTGCTGCTGCTCCTGGCCCATAGCAATTGTACACTCCGAAAAACGCGGTCCTATATTTACGAAAATTTTCAGTCAAATCATAGAATTTTAAATAGAGTATGAAAGAGTGTAACTAGTTACGTAACGTACTTGCTTTTATTGGACTTATGGTCCCAATCGTCCCAGCCACCGTGCCGTGAGCGACGAGAGCATCGAAGTAGGTGTAAGCATAGACGATACGTGAATATTGGCCCAAGGCCCGGACTCGTACCCACGAACGCGAAACCTGTGTTTCTCCTCCGGACATGTTCTCCCATGCGCTGCTATATACCCAAATCTGGAAGCTATCGAATGCAACTCACAATCCTTCGCCCACAAGCAACACATTATTAACTAATCGATGCGTTTATTTCACAAATCCCAAAACTTAATCTGATTTCATATTCATAATTAGCTAATGCTATAAACTAGTATTTATTAGGAGTCTTTACTTTATACAAGGAGCGGCCGTTACCGAAAATAAAGTCGATAGAGCCTTCAATGTCACACTCCTTGAAGTAATGACGGCCACATAAAGTGTATTGTGCACCGTAAAATCCACAGCCCGAAAAGAAACCTTTGTCGCCGGAGATCCTAAACGCCACCGCTTGCCATCCTTGCATTCCGAGCATTGGAGCCGGCGCACATTTCAAAAAAAAAAAAAAAAAAATTAAGCCTATCTATAATTTTTATTAAAGTTTTCCTTTTATTGAGTTACAAGTATATATATAGAGTAGTACCGTGAAGCTAATGTTTCTAGCGGAGAAATAATTAGCGTAGACGGTGACGGAAGCGCTTTGATAAGTACGTAATTGTTGACCGTCAGGTCCACGGTCATGCCACTCTATAGCCGTCACGTCTCGACCCGCTCCTTTAAACGTTATGTATGGTTTTGTAGCTGGAAGTGGAACCACCACTTTTTCTCTGCACACATCGTCACAATGTATATATATATATATATATACACAGTTAGACTTTAGCCTTAGCTAATTAAATTGCATGTGTGCATGACAAAAAAAAGAAAAAGGAGGAAAACTAATCAAGAAGATCGAGATTTATAATGTACCGGTAAAATCCGGGAGCAATCTTGATTACGATACTCATGTTATTGTTCTTTGGTATGGAATCCACAGCGTCTTGAACGGAGCGTGGCCGTAAAGTGAGACGGTGATGACTTTGTGTCCTGAGGGACCCACCCATTTCCGGTGATGATGATGTTGAAGTTGTTGATCGTCGGTGGAGTTTGAACAAGCTGCAACCAATGAAAAACGAAAACATAAGCAGTGGAATAATAAGAATAGAAACAGAAAAGAGATAATTAAGGGAATTAGTAAGTTGCGCCATTGAATTGGATTGGATTGGATTGGATTGGATTGGATTGGATTGTGAGAAAAGAAATGGTCGACGGATCAAGTAAATGAAGATGGAGGATCTATATATGTACTTATAAACAAGGTGGTGGTCCTTGCATTGCATGTTTGTCGTTTGATTCTTAACGGTCATTTTTTTTGTGGTAATTAATTAAGTGAAGCAACATTGGCAAAGAAACAAGAGTCATGTTTGTCTTCATATATATGTAAGTAGCTTTTATTACTGTCTAAATTTTAAGAAATGAAGTCCTTAATTTTTTTTTTTTTTTTTAATGTATTATATAAAGTAGCCTGCCTATGATCGTGTTAGGTCTTTATTTTTTTCTATTTGGAACTAAGTGTTTGGCTAATTATTTCAAGTTTAGAGTTTGTCTTTATTTCAGAGTCTACCAATACTATAGCTTTATTGTTAATTATTATTAGCTACGTCGCCCATAATTTATTATTTAACTTTTGATATTTTTGTTAATTGTCTATAGCTGCCATATACTATAGTAATTATACATAAATTGGAATGCCCCTATTCGTGATAATGTTATTAGAAGCATGCTTAATCATCCACAATGTTGCATGAGGAACCCACTTCCTCTCTCTCTTTATCGTGGGTATTATATAATATATTTACATATGCATATGCACTACATTTGTTAACTATGGATAGTACATATAAAATGTTAACTATGCATTGAGTGATACATTACATATTGAGAAAATCAATTATTTATATATGTATAAATAGATGTGAAAGAAAGAAATATTTAAAGTGAAATAATTGTTTACACATATTTGTCAAATTTTCAGTATATAAGTTTTAACGGATATTCAAAAAGCCAATATCCAATTAATTTTGAAATGAAGAAGAAAATACTAATCCGTACGATACAAATTACTAAACAGATGACAAAGATCATAAAATTTCCGAAAAAACATTCATAGTAACATTTGATTTTCTTAGAAAAATAATATTCGACCGCCAAAAGAATGTAGTTCGGAATCTTTCATGCTGGCTCATGGGACCCAGACTTATTGTCACATTACATAAATTTGCTTTTGACATTATTGATGTACATAAATAAGCAGTATAAATGTATACTTCAATTTGCTTTAACATTCATTTTCCTGTCCATAAAAAAAATGGTAAAGAAAATATACAAGGACCTGTATAATTCACAGATGCTCAGCTCAGCTCAGCTCATCATAACGTAATAATTGTAGGCCCATTTTATCTTATTAAATCGTAAGTGGGCCTTCGTAATTCGAAATCAGTCTTCTCCCCCGAAACGACGCCGTATAAAGGGAACCAATCAAAAGGCAGAAAAGAAGGTGACATTAAAAGACCGTTAATATTCTCTCCCGCGCTGAGAGAAAATAAAATATTCCAACTTTCAAAAAAAATTGAGAAGTCGATTCTCAAAACTGTTCTTTTCTTCCTCTGTAAGGCAATGCAGCTATTTGGTAAATTCATCTCCTTTTTGAATTCTGAAAACAGAGCTCATAATTGTTGGAAATGCAACAAGAAACAGAGGTGGGTTACAGAGATATACACATCTCTGATGGCACTGAAGAAGATTCTATGAAATCTGATTCCTTTAACGAAGAGCAGATCTCAAATAATGAACAAATGGTTGAAGCGTTTCGTAATCTGCTTCTCCTCCATGGCCACTTACCTTCCAAGCTCGCAGACCATACTACACTTCTCAGGTAATGTCAAAATTACTCTGTACACCTAACATTCTTTCTTGGTTACTGTTTTCATCTCAAAATTGTTTCAATCTGTTGTCAGGTTTCTAAAAATGAGGGATTTTGATCTGGAGAAATCCAAAGATGCGTTTCTCAATTATCTGAAATGGCGAGTGGATTCTGAAGTGGATATTATCTTCAAGGTAAACAAAAATATGAGCTTTATTTTTTGTTAACTAAACTCAACTCATTCACAACCTGTTCGACGAAATGTCTGACAGAATTTGAAATTTGAGGAATACGGTGAAGTGAAGAAACAATACCCTCATGGGTTTCATAAGGTAGACAAAAGTGGTAGACATATTTACATTGAAAGAATTGGGATGGTTGACCTGACCGCGTTTCTGAAAGCAACCACCATTGAGAGATATGTTAAGTATCATATTAGGGAACAAGAGAAAACGCTGAGCTTCAGATATCCGGCTTGTTCAATTTCTTCAGAGAAACATGTTTCATCAACCACAACGATTTTGGATGTGGTAAGTGAAGCGTCAACAAAGACAGTTTCCGCATTTTGTTATGAATTTCTTGTAGATGAAAATCTTATATTTTTTTTTGTGGCTAATCCATTGTTCTTGAAAAAGGGAATGTCAAACTTCTCAAAAACTGCGAGAACTCTCTTCATGGAAATTCAGAAGATAGACAGCAACTACTACCCTGAGGTAAGTGGATTTTCAGATTCATTTCTGGCTTCATGAACACTAATGCTTGTAATTCTTATTGGTTTGGCTCTAGACTTTGCAGCGCCTCTTCGTTGTCAATGCCAGTTCTGGATTCCGGATGTTGTGGCTTGCACTGAAGACCTTTCTCGATGCTCGTACATTGGCCAAAGTTCAGGTGAGAATATGCCACCTAATGCTTGTTTTTGGTTGGTCACTAAGAATTTTTTTTACCAGATATATGTTTGTTTCAGGTGCTTGGACCCAATTACCTTGGAGAGCTAGTTGAAGAAATAGATCCAAGGTCTAAAACCTTTTTCAGTTTTCTTTCATATATGAGGAATTGCATTGGGCTCACCATTGTTTGTGTTTGATGTCATAAAACAGCAACTTACCGACATTTCTTGGAGGAAATTGCACTTGTTCAGATCAAGGAGGGTGTCTCTTCAGCGATGAAGGACCTTGGAATGATCCAGGCATCAAGGAAAAGATACAGGTTTATGCCAGAACCATTGAACTCCCATTGAGAACAAATCAAGTATGCACTATACACTGTTATCTTATTTCCAGTAAAATTAGATTGTTTTCGATATTTATAGGAGAATTCCACAGTGGGAGATGCTGAGTCTGAGGGGCAAACTATGGATAGAGTCTCAGAAAATGCTCCAGCCGATCAAAAAGTATAGAGGATGGTGTAAATGAAACTCGAATTCTTGAACTCAAAATATTGAATCTGATTAATATATAAATGGAATGCAGGAGGGTTCAGACAAGAACTTGATTACATTGAAGAAGTATGCCTCCCTGAAAGCTTCTGTCAAAGAAACTCAAAAGGTGATATTCCTCGTATATTTACACATTTCAGCTGCCGTTACATTCTTAGAATGCATATAGTTTCATGAATCTAAGAATCTTTTGTCTGATTTGTGTGGTTGCTTCTTGCAGAGAATTGAAATGCTGGAGATATCACTTCATGAAACAAAAAAGGTAAAGAGAGACATGAGAAGCTAATGGTTACACTGCATTTGAGTTTCAGTTACAGTTTAACTTGTCGGTGCTTAAGAGTCAATGGTCTTTTCTCCTATTTTCAGGTCTTGAATGGACTTGCGGAGATCATTGAGGCTATTAAACAGAATCATATGAAAACCGGTTTAGAGCGCAAGACAATAGTTAAGAAAATGTCCGGTTTGATGAGCTGAAATTGCATTGTAATGATGATGATGATGATGATGATGATGATGATGTGTAGAATCCGTACTACGGCGATAAATGCATTCATGTGTGAAGCCAATCTGTCTCACATGCAACTGCACGTGTGATCTCTGCACCTCAACTTTCTATTTTTTATTACTCTAGTTCTACAGCTCCATTTGATTCTCTTCCCGATGACAAAATGCTTCATTGGAATAACAATATTCACTTCATATTACTTATTTTATTTACACAAAATCAAATTAGTAAAAAGACCTATGGTACACAATCATATATAGATAGCAACAGGATCAAGATTTGACAGTGATGTATAATAAGTGACAATAACAGCATTGACATTCATTTGAACAAGAAGAAAAGTTGCAAACTTTATAGAGAAGTGTTTTGAGTTTCATAAAGCTTCTGCAATGGAAAATTTACAGATTACTACACCTAAACATTTCCACATCACATCTTAAAATTCAACATTCATGGCAACGTGGACAAAAGAAACAATCAAACAGATGAAAAATACGCTTCCTTTTTTAAGCTCTCTACAATTGCAGCCAATTTCCATCAAGACGAACAACATCCAGCATTCTTGGAATCGCCCTGCCCCTCTGATGGAATCACAACTTTCTTGCCGTTGCTGAGTGAAGCAGGATCTTGCTTGTTTAACTCCTGCGAGCTCATCACTTTCCTGCTCAGTATGTTGTATATCTCCTTCACAACCGTCTCAAATGCTACTGCCACGTTTGATGAGTCCAGAGCCGATGTTTCCATAAAGAAAAGACCTTGCGCTTCCGCCAATGCTTTCCCTTCTGCTGTTGACACTTCTCTCAAGTCCTTCAGATCCGACTTGTTGGCCACCAGGATGGTAACAACGTTCATATCAGAGTGTGCTGCAAAAGTTTCGTATTGGGAGATTGTTTAGTAGAAGATATAAAAGAAAGATTTGGAGTTTATTGTACGGATTCTTACTGTGCAGCTCGTTGAGCCATCTACCAATGCTGTGAAAAGTTTGCCGTCTGCTGATGTCGTAAACCAAAAGAGCTCCAACAGCACCTCGGTAATACGCTGAAGTGACTGCCCTGAAACGTTCTTGACCTGCTGTATCCCATATCTGTGCTTTGATCTCCTTTCCGTTAATATCCATCTTCTGAGTCTGAAACTCCACTCCAATCGTCGACTTTGAATTGGGATAGAACTCATCTCTCGCAAATCTTGCAAGCAAATTTGATTTCCCAACTGCAGAATCGCCAATTAGAACGATCTTAAAGAGGTAGTCTTCACTCTTGTCATCCTCCGAATAGAAAGCCATCTCCTTTTCTATGCTCGAGATTACCAGTTCTACAGAACCATATCTTTACCACTAGCTAGTAGCCCATCTACAAAAGCTAACAACAAGTGAGATTTCGAGTAAGTCTTTACATAATCTTCTCTAGTGAGGAAGAGGGAAGACAAGAATAAAGTATAGTTGGCAAAGGAAACTTCAGAAACAGGAAAGATTGAGATCTAAGAGTTAAGAATAGAAGAAACAAGAGAATCTTTTAAGATCACCTGTCTACTTGAGGTAGCTTCCTAGAAGGTTCTGTGGAACAAAGTTGACTAAATTTCCAAACTTTATAAGCTCTCAACCACCCAAAGAAAAGCTATAACAAACAAAGGATTCAGCTCATAAACACATTTTCGATCTAAACTAAGGACACCAAACAAGTTACCTCTTCTGAAAGCTGGATCTGGCTTTTCACCACCTCCAACAGAAACTTGTCAGACAAGCTCACTAGGGTATGTACAACAAGTACAGCCAACTTTAGTTATGATCTCAACCTGGAATCTGAGTTAAAGTCCGTTGATACTAAACTATTGACAACGCATGAAAGCCTCCAATAGGAAGGCAGGGAAATATTCTCTTTATCATAAAGAAAAACAGAGTTTAGACAGAAAAGACAAGCGCGGGCCCAATGCAACCAACAATAGTTATCAGTTGATCACACAAAGTGCAAACTAAACACTGATAGAAATACTCAGTCTTGTCCTTAGGGCTCACACTAAAGATGAATTGAGTAATTGATTGTTGCAGGTATAATAGAAATCTATCAAAAGGATTGAGATAATGAGGGTAGGCCACATTATTCTAAAAAGATGATGAGACAGTTGTAACAGTGACGATTATAGACACTAATCAACCAAAAAAAAAAAAAAAAAACGAAACTAAACTAAACCCAAGCAAGAACCCATTTCTCTGAAGAGAAGAAAGAGAGATTGTGAGATATCTATTAAAAGAAACAGAGCGTTGTAATAGAAATTGAGTGAGACAGAATTCTACAAGTTACAAGAGAGATCACAATACATTCCTGTCAAATGTAAGACAACAACACACACACACACATAAAAACGCTGATGATCACAAATTAGAAATTTTTGCAGACCCATTTTACATGAAAAGGAACAAAAAGCCCACATTTCCATAGATAATCATTATAAGGTGAAAATGGGAGAAAAAAGCTTTATTTTTTTCTCAGGAAAATGAGAGAATTGTTGAAGAAAATAGAAATACCTTGCTGAAGCAACGAAATAGGGTAAATAAAGAAATGGATCAAAAGAGGATCCTCAAAAGGAATCGTAAAACGAAGGGATTCAACGCTTCTTCTGGAAAATCAAAGACACGCAGTAACTCCTCTGGCTGAGAGAAACCGGAAATGTTCCATTTCGGGTCGGATTTGTAATAATGGGCTGAAAAATAAATAAAATATCTTGGGCCCTAAATGGATACCCTTTACCTATTTTATCATACGCATTACTCTTTTTTTTTTCTCATTTTCTAAATTACCAATTATTCAATTTTTGTTTCATATTGGTTTCATGTTTTGTCAAAAAATAACAAATAAAGGTACAAAACAAATATTTTTTCCAATAAATTCCTATGAAAATTTGCAATTTGAATTGTTTTCAGGAATTTAATAATATTTTTTTAACTTTAAACAATTTTTAAATTTATTAATAAATACATATTATATATATACATATATATATATTCGGTTTTCTAGATCAGGCAACAATGGTCGGCCTCAATACGCATAGACTTTGTATTAAGATTAGAGTAAAATCTTCTGTTCTGATGGTTAGTTTTTGCTTTGCTTTTGGTTCTCTACATATGTTTCTAGCTTAAATTAATACATATGATACTTAATAGTTGTTGATGTTAAGGGACCTTGAAGCATTGACTCTTGTGCTCATTTACAACATTCACGATCATGTGAACTATTGAAAACCATTTTATTTCATCAACAGTGGAGGAGTGCACATGTGAATACATAATCGAATAAATATCTTGTCTGTGTGTGTATGAAAAAAAGTGAGATATAGATTGGTTACCTAATAAAAATTTGACAACAAGATGCTTCAAAAATTGTCTTCTCGAGTGTTTTAAAAGGGAAGGGAATGATGATTTGCGTTGCTTGGTTCAATCAAGATCTCGTGGCTCAAGAGCTGCTATTTCTCTCAAAACCTGACTCTTGTCTGCTTCAAATCTCTCGTCCTCTGCCACCAACATAGACCAAACAAAGCATTATTATTGACTATTGAGGAGAAAGATCAGATACAAGCATGTCACTTAACAAGATCAAGTTCATACCTTTGTCAGGTTTCAAATCAGCCAACAATCTCAGAAGCTTGCTTCTGTTTGCCACCAGAATGTTAACTATATCTGCAGGCTTGTTTTGGTTCGCTGCAAACAGCTGTACATCACCCAACGATAATCTCAGGACAATCACATTGGACTAAAAAGTGACAATCGCCAGTATGTTCAAGGTAGAAAAATTATACCTTGAAAACATGGAATGCTTCTATTTGGATGCTCTTGCTCGACTCCTGTAATCCAAAGCGATTGAGTTTTTATTTCCCAAACTATTATAATCAAACACATAACGATTAAGGAGGGTAAAAGTATCGTACTCTGAGAAGATTCATGAGAATCCTCAAGTTATCCCTTGAGCTCACATACTTAGTCATCACAGCTGAATTTGATCGGTCCAATAATATATCACCCAACAACTGTTTAAAGTTTACACAATACAATACTTCAGATTGACCAGCCATTAATATCGGTTCAATGTTTTAGACTCTTGTAAAAGTTACCATACCTTAATAGCTTGCCGTCTTGTTATATAATTACTTGATTCAAGAAGCTTTGAGTTGTAATCTGCAAAAAACTGCAAACCAAAACATTTGAGCTTATATTACTAGTCTATAACGCAGGCCCTACAGATCATAATTCATTACGTTGTTAGGAAAACTTACCCAGTCTTCATTCTTGTTGAGAAACTCGGCAACAGTAGACTTATGCCTTGTTAGTAGTTCCTGTGAAAATAAAATAACAGTTTTGGGAGTTATGATTACATGTTTGACATTGATAGTGCCAGACCGGAAAAGATCCAAGAGAAAATGCAAGTCTTTTGCAGTATTTTGGAACCTTAAAAGTAGCAGCAGCATCAGCAGCAATGTCGAAATTAGGAAGCTGTATGTAATCGAAGAACTTCTTTACATGGTCAGACTCCAAAACATATCTGAATCCAAGGCAATTGTATGTTAGTAAACCCACATTCACTATCTCTGAACTAATAATATTTTCACAGATTAGTGAAATGATCTACTCACTTGGCAACAATCTGATGGCGGATGCACTCCCTAAACATAGCACCATAGTGTAAAGCCATGTCTGTGTTCTCGAATCTGACACACATGGTAAAAATGAGAAAATCTTCTAATTTGGAAAACTGACAACTGATTACTTAATGAAACATTCTTAAATGATATGATTCGACCTCACAAATAGTAGTAACACTCACCCTTCAATCAAAACATCCATGAGATCAATGTTGGCTTCAAGATAATCAGAAGCAATCAAACGTGAATTAACTTGTTGTCTCTGTAGATTAGCAACAACTTGTGTAGCATCTTTCCTAGCCTAATAATATAAACGAACACAAATTTCACAATTCAACCATCGAATTTAATCTCTAAAGTTGCAATCTTCCAATAGAGAAATCAAGAAAAATGTTACCTCCAAGTTAAGTTTAGGAAGACATGTAATCAAGAGACGTAAAGTATCCTCTTTAAAAAACTCTTGAGTCAATTGAGCACAAGCTTCAGCTACAGGCTCAGCCTCACTGTTTCCATAGAGAATCGATTTCATATCACGAATATTCCGGCTCAATTCCGCTATCTGCAATCACATACCAACCGTTCAACAATCCATGGAACAAAGTTGGATCAAATGGAACATTAAAGAATCAATTTTTAGGGCTGCAGAATGAGAAAGTTGAAACCTTTTCTTCACGTTTGGATTCTTTGAGGTCAGGTAAAGAGTTAGGTCGATCAGCGTAAAGAAGGAGATCGCGCGTTTGTCGGACGAGGTCAAGAGGAGTGCGTGGCTTAGACTTAAAAAGGCCTTTCATTTTAGCACCGCCGATATCAGATTGATCGGACGGTTCTCCACCGTAGCCAGCAGCTGAAGAAGAGCTTAGGCTTCCGCTAAGGTGCTGCGACGGAAACCTCCTCGTTGATGATGAGGAGGCTTCATGTCTAGCACCTCTCGTTGACACGCACGACCCTATCCTTACCCTTTATTTCTCTTCTTCTTCCCCTCTTTTTTTTTTTATCAGACAATACAGACAAAAGCAAAATCTCAAAGCTTTTTTGTGTCTGAATGGATTATCTCCTATATCTTCTCTCGCCTTTCACCATCTTTATCTCACGGCCTCCATTTTTAGCAGCAATGAGAGAGACAGACTAATATATTTTCTCCTATGAGTCCGATCTCTTCCTTTTATTTCATTTTTAAACTATTTTATATATATATATATATTTTTATTGGGTCATTTTAATTATGGCTCCTTAATCAGTTGTTCTGAAATTCGAATCGTTTTAACTTAATTTGTACACTCTGTAAATTACATTATAGGAGAGAAAATCTTGGTTTTTGTTTCTGTTTTAGTTAATAAGATAGATAGAAAAAATGATAATGAAGAAGAAGGGTAGTTGGATAAACATAGGTCACATGTAATGGACCAAAGACAATTGACATGTTCACTTTACAACTTCAGACTTCCCCTCACATGTTCTCTCATGTCTCCTTGTAATTCACTAATTTTTTTGTTAAGGGACTGTGAATAATTAGTGACCCATAATCTATTGACCAGATTATCCGGCATAATTAGCGGATGTCCAAAACTTCTTCAGCTATCATTTATTTATATTATACATTAATGGCCTTTATCTATATTTAATTATTAGTTTTTATAAGATCGGACGGTTACATGTAAAAACTCAGACGAAGCGACCATGATTTGCTGGCTTGAAGGAAGTGAGATTTCTGAATTTCATCCATGGCTTTTCCCATACAACCGCTACGTAGTTCTTGCTTGCTCCGCCGCCGTTAGTAACCGCCACCGTAAGCCGGTAATTCGTGCCAGCGACCACCTGAGTCTCGCCTCGAACAACCGTCTCGAACTTGAGTCCCGCTTTGCTCTGATTGTTGTATTCGGAGACCGCATATTCGCCTATCTCTACGACATGAGGGTCCTTAACGTCGCTGATGGGACTCCAACCGCCGACACGCGCCGCCGCTGACGCATAGAGAGGGAGGAGGAGGAGAAGGAGTAGTAGTAAAATGACCCTATTATTCATTCTGCTTTGTATAAACCGTTGTTTCATCAAATTTGATTATGTCAATGGTTTTGAGGGCTCTTATACTAGAGGTTTCGTCATGTTGCTTGGCGTGGCCCGGATTTATAGATTACTTGCAGATTATTTATTCATTTTATTAGTAATTGTAAAGCTCGCTAGACGTTAGTACAGAGTATTAATCGGGGAGTAAACGGAAATTAGTTTTAGGTTATTTTAATATTTTAAAAATATATTTATCTATTATATTAAACTTTTAAATAATATTTTTTAAAAAATTATAGTAAATACATAAAAATATAGTATTAATAATTTATTTTATATTTTTTATTTATATTTTTAACATAACTTATTATAAACATCACAAACTTTCGGTATAAATGTTTGTATAACAAAAACAATTTTTTTTTATACCTGAAAATTTAAAAATAATTAGATTATAGATGATTAGGCAGAAAATAATCGGATTAGGAGATTAATTGGATTAGGTGAGGAGTAATCGGTTTACTGACTTTTTCGAGGGATTAATCATTAATCAAGGCAGCGAGGTTGGGTCTAGTGACTAGGCAGAATGTAATCGGAGTTAGGAGGAGATTTTTAGAACATATTTAGTAATACATGGCATAAGATATGCAGAAATGTTTAGTAACATTTATTAGACATTTTTTGTATTTCAAATATATATAATGTTGTGGTAAATATTTGATACTCATAAAGTCCTTGAAAAATGAATGAGATGGGACAACAACTACAGGTTACATGTACTACAATATAGACAAATTAATGAAGTATATCATCTATAATAATTGGATTTCATTTTTGTATTTTGCATTTTGCATTGGCCAACTGCTACCTACGAAAATTAATACCCACTGATTTCTAGTCATTCATAAATAATCATTATAAGAATATACTATATTTATTAAATTCATAAATATAGCAAATGACAGCGTAAATGAGTGTAACAGAACAAAAAATAATAATAATAGAAGCAAGTCATTACAAAATTTCTTTTTTTTTTTAAAGGAAAAATGCATACTTTATCCAGGAAAACAAAAAACAAAGGAAACAATGCATTAACGTTTGTTGTTTTCTTTCCTTTTTTTGTGCATGTAAAAAATCGAAAACTGAAGAGACACGGTGGACAATGACGTGGCGGCATCTTGAAAGAGGTGGGACATGGCATGGACAAGTAGGACCAGTGGATTGACACTAGCAATCTAATGGGGGCACAACATATACATATATATATATTGGTTTTGTACAAGTCTCCAGACAGTATTTTTTTTTTTTTAATTGCTTTGACAATGTGCAAACGGTATGTAAATTTCAAAATTTCAATGGTGACGCAACACTACAACCACAAACTATATTTATATTGGTAATTAACCCTTGAGTATAATATACACATAAAAAAGACCAAACTTACCGGTACTTGGAAGCACAAAAGAAAGCAATCGTACCGGAAACTATAATCGGGCGCGTTACAAAAATGGGCCGGTTTGTGAATTTTAACCATATCTAAATTTCCCATTCCACCACCATCCATGAACCATATCTACATAAATATAATACAAGGAATCAATATATATAGTGTCATCCATGGTCTTTATGCTCCTCCGCTCACAAAACTAAACTCCTCCCTTTGATGCAAAAACGTAAGCCCCTGCCATGTGATATATTTGTATTAGTAAACTGAAATAGAAATGAGTTGTAAAGAAAAAATTAATTAGGGTTACCGAGAGTGGGCATCAAGATAGAGAGAAAGGCAGTTCCGGCGATTTTGAGAGGCAAGCCTGTCTTGATCATGTCCTTGATCTCAATATGTCCTGTCGTGAACCCAACAACGTTAGAGGCTGTTCCCGTGGGGAGCAAGAAAGCGAACTGAGCCCCAATAGCACCGGGTACCATCAAGAGCAACGGATGGATTCGCATAGTCTTTGCAATCTCAATGAGTAACGGAACCAATAATGTAGTGGTTGCATTGTTTGAGGTGAACTCGGTGATAGCAGCAGCAATGAGACAAACGGTTGGGGCAATAGCCCAATAAGGAGCTGTTTCGAGAAAGACAAGTCCTTTAGATAAGACTTCAGCTAAGCCACTTGTGCGTACTCCATCAGCTATAGCAAATCCAGCTCCCAATAACAACACTATGTTCCATGGAAGTTTCTTGCATTTGCTCCAATCCATTAGTTTCTCTCCTTTTTTAATCTTGTTTGGGATTATAAACAGCAAAGTTGCCATCATCACGCTCACTGTTCCATCTCCAGCCCGGCCGTTGAAGATCCAACCCCAGCCAGGAATATCGTCAGTTATATTTCTTGTCATCCACAACACAACCAAACCACCAAACACGGCTAAGACCATTTTCTCAGCAAAAATCATTGGTCCTAAATGCTCAAGCTCTCTCCTAAGATGAGATTTATGGAGATAAGGGGAAAGAGCTTGTCCTGATCCTTTAGGACAATACAGTACACACAGAATACCCCAAAGCACCACGAATATGGACAATGCCAATGGTAAACCAAATAAGAACCATTGGCTAAAACTGATTGGATCAGCCTCTGGGAAATAGCTTTTCCACATTCCAACAAGTATCAGATTCACTCCTGTTCCAGTGAGTGTGCTCATTCCACCAACTGCCGCTGAGTATATTACACCGAGCACCACTGCCCTGCAAAACTTCCCCACAGCTGGAGGTACCACTTCTGACGATGAAGGAAGCCTCTGAAGTATCCCTGTAGCGACTGGCATCATCATGACTGCAGCAGCCACGTTATGCATCCACATGCTCACGAACGCTGTCGTGGCGCAGATGCCAAGCAGCAGCAACGGCGCGTTAAGCGGCTCCACGCAGAACACCAACGTTATCTTCATAAATTAATAAATCATTGTTGTGTTATTACCTTATCATATTTCCATATATATATAATTGGTAAAATGTGTACAATAAAAAAATTAGGTACTTGTAATGGTCCACTTAATTACGATATCTCATCTTGTTAATGGTCGTATTTGTAAGCTAATTATTAAGGTAGAGCCCGCACAAATCAATAAATCACACTCGTTGCTTTTTGAATCGTCAAATAGAGCATGTACCGATGTGCGTATCTCTCGGCTATGTTTCTGATCATCTTATAAATTTGGAAATATAGATTGTCGTATGCTATGTGATTGCTTCTCATCTATTATACACAGTACATAGTATAATAAAACAAATAAATAACAGATATTTTTTCCAAAGTGAAAAGAGGTTTTAAAAGCTGGTTATTTTTTTTTTTTCATTTTTTCTAACACAAGTTAGGTGCAAAAAAAAAAAAAAAAAAGGTGAAGCTACCAGTAATTAAAAATAATAATTGTAGTTGAATAAATAAATAAATAAATATGCGGAAAAACGAAGGATATAAAAAAAAGACTGACATTAAGAGCGAGCCGGCGATGGATATTGTAGTGTTCGACAGCGAGAGCGAGGATGAAGCTACCGAGGACAAGGGTGATGACGTCATCCATGTAAGAACCTGCAACATCATCTGCCGTCGCGATTCCAAAGAGAGGGAATAAGAAAAGCGGCGACATGGAGGTGATCGGCATAGGAACGGCATCCGTTAACCACCACGCGAACATCCAAACCAGAACGCCGAGCATGTTAGTCGCCGTCGTTTTGTCCTCTCCGCCGACGCGTGCGCATAGACACACGACGGTGCAAAGAAGAGGGCCAAGAGCGATGTAACAATTCTTCGGCGTGAATATTGTACGGAGATGTTGCCCCAACGTTTGCCGTTCGAATAGTTGGTCATTATGGACGACTGGTAAGAACGGAGATTTCAGATCGTCGGACTCAGCGACGGGGACATGACAACCGTTCATTCTGATAATTCCGTTTCTAGTGGAAGGAAATCAAGAAATAGAGAAATGTACGAACTAAAGATGGGAAAGGAGCCCTTTTATAAATTAATTTAGTTTATTATTCTTTAACATTTTTACCCAAAAAAAAATATAATTTATTTTTATTATTATTATTATGTGTTTGGCAAAAAACAAAAAATACCGAATGTGTATATATTAATAATTTACAAAATTAATTTGTGTGGTCATTCGGTGTATAAGCGTCAATGACACATGTTTAGTATACAAAGGTGTTCCATTTTAATAGAGCTATTTTTTTTTCCTATAAAATGGCTTTTTTTTTATTTCCGTCTATTACAAATATTTGCTGGTTCTCAAATTTATTGACAATGTATGGGGTCACGTTAACAAAAGAGTCGCACTATTTTCTTAGAAGAGAAATTGGTATTATTGGATAATGGGGTAAAAATATATAAAGAAAGGTTATTCTACAGTGTATGATTGATAATATATATATATATATATCTATGTATATATATAATGGAACCAAGAAAATGATGGGGTCTAACTAATTTACAAGTTACAAGTGTCGAAGGGTGATGACCTCTAAGTTTTCTAAATTCTGGAATATGATGACCCATAATGACATTAGAGATTTAGATGACAAGTAATCATAAAAATCCATTGGTAGATAATTATAGTTATATACTAAGTTTGCGTAGGGGAATCACAATACTAATATTTAATTCTAAGAGTTATAGATAAACTGACTTTTAGCTTCTCCATTTTGTGTGATTTAACAATTCATTAGAGTTGTTTTTATGCATTATCTGAAAATTTATAGGTTTGACTGACACATCTTATAAACAGTAGAATAGCAGAGACACTTTAGCTAATTAAATTTTCACAAATATAATCATCAAACACTAAAATCTAGTTTTACTAGATAGATATACGTTTACTTTTTTGTAATTATATTTTTAACACATACTATATAACAATATTACTTTTCAAAAGGTTAAGTTTTCGTATGATGGTTTTCCACGTATAGAACACGTAAAAAATTGTATACAAACGTATGTATAATTATTCGTATGCTGCATACATGCTTTTTATGGTTACTATGTTCAAGCTTAAGAATTTAGATGTTATGTAAATGTTGAAATAAATAAAAATGAATGAAGAGCAAGAAGAAGGAGAGCCAAACAATTGGCAAGAGTAAAGAGAGAGAGTGAGACACGTTAATGAATGCAGCCTTTCGTACTCCTCCAGAGCCCAACTTCCCTGGTTCATACCTTCCTCTTTTTGTCCTTTTTCTAGATTAGTTGTTATATCATTTAATTTAATGATTATATATCTATGTACAAGACAATGTCGAAATGTTCAAGAATGGACATGTATTTGAAGGATAGCCAATCATTTTTTCTTGTCTATCAAATATTTCTAAGAGATATTATGTACTTGGTCTAAAGATAAGAACATATATACATTCATGTATATACTCACGTACGATGAGTTTTACTTTATCCATTAAGCCAAAAAAAGGTAAGACTAAGCACTATTCATTCGATATAAATTGCATATAAGATATGATCTAAGTATAACACGATAAGAGAGAAAGAGAGAGGTGTGGTAGGAATAATAATTTTATTTGAAGGGGTCCAAACAATCAGGGAGAAGAAAATCCAGTAGGAAGATGACACGTGGACAGATCACATTGATGATTTGGATCATGAAACAATTAATAGAATTTTTGAAAGGTTGGAAGAAATCATATCTCATGATTCATGTGTCTTTGATTCCACCTCTTCAAAAATTTAATACGTAGATTATATTTATATGATTATCAACTTAGTTTTAATCAGCTGAGGTGTAATGGTTTCCAAATTTACTCTCTCTTATTACAAGTCAATCTCAATTCATTATCCCACAATAATCAAATTTCAAATTTAGATATTAATTTGTTTATAAGAGTCTCCTTGTTAATATAAAAAATGTTTTTGACTGTCACACCTGTCTTTGAAAACATGAATTTTATTTGATCCCTAAGACAATATCTAAGCTCATTCCATATTTATTTTTAAACTCTATTTTGGAGTACAATTTTATTGCACTACTCTATTTCTTATTTTAAAATGAAGATCACAATTTTTTACTTCATAAATGGAGATCTCCAGTTTCAACTCCAAAATAGAGTAAGATTGGAGAAAAACCGAACTCTAAAATTAATTTACTCCATTTTGAAAAATGAATATGTAGAAATGGGTTAGAGCCTAAGTAATATATATATATATATATGTTTGTAAATATATTAACGATTACACAAATTTATTTCCTAACCTACTTGTCGTAATGAATTTTGATAGATAGAGAAAACGAAGAGAGGTACAAAAAAATGCGTATACAAAAGAGGTAAGGAATACCAAATACGTAATAGGGAAAAACCAAAGTTTCAGTTCTACTTGGGCAAATTCAAAACGGAGACGAACAAGTTGAAGTTTCTCTCAATGCCCCAATCACATGTTTAAGAGTCGTACTCGTAAGAGGCTCCTCAAAGTTAGTCCGACACATGGCGTCTAACAGTCAATTGCGGACAGATATATTTCTAAAGATTACAAAACACGATACAAGATTTTGCTGAAACAGATGTCTTTCTCTTATGAATGCTCCATTGGTCACTGTTAATTACAGAGACAACGCATATAATAAAACCAAAGTCTTTCTTATTCATTTGTCATCAAGTTCTAAGCAGGAAACAACAAACATTTAGAAGAACAAAGCAGTGAAGAAAACACTGTGGAGTTTGATGACTTGATGGGCGTCTCTATGGCTCTCCTCCAAGCTCCACTCTCAGGTTGTCATACGGATACACTCTAGGTGTCTACAACAAGACAGTAAGAGAAAACAGAAAAGCAGAAAGATGAGATGGAAGAGAACAAGTGATAGAGTAAAAGAAAAGCAGCAATTGTAATAAACAAGAAGGCAGAGAGCAACATCTTAGCCCTAGTGTGCTGTAAAATTTCTAGTATTATAGCTCTTGATAGAATGTGTATGAGGCTTGACCAGTGGCCACCAAGAGAACTAAGTCATAGAATATAGGTGGTGATACACCCCTAAAGAGCATTCATTGTTTATCTTACAGGCGTATGAGCTTAGAAATTACAGAGTTCCCAAGAACATTATGGGTGATTTTTTTTCCAAGTGTTGTTACTTAGGACAGGATGATCCATCTACATTGACTACATAGTGTTATGTGAGTATAATTTTGGTGAATTGTAACAATTTATTTCCACATAACGTTGATAGGGGTATCTGAAGAATCCAGCAAAAAAGAAAAGAGTTGATCAGAAATAAGGTTAAGCCAAGTCTATGTTTCAAAATCAGATAATGGAGAAGAATCAAAGACAATATATATTGTGTATTTTTGCTAAATCAATTCAAGAACATAAATCACACTCAGGAAAAAGCAATGAAATGAAAGATTAAGACGACTTACAAAAGGAACCTTAGAAGCTTTGTCATTGAAAACAGCGAGTAGACCAAGAGTCGCAAAGAACCCTAGACCACCACACAACCATCCCAATGCTTCATACTGTTCATTTTTGATTACTTTTTTTTCATTCAAAATTCAAAATTAATTTGATTTACAAAATAAAATCAGAAAATTAGTCAACCAAACCTACCTTTCCGACGGTATCAGCAATTCGATCTATGCAAGGTTCTGGAAACGCAGTTCCGTTGTCCCACATCAGCTCGTCGTTTACCGAAAGCTAATACACAAAATTATTAACATTAGTTTCAAAATTCAAAGAATTTCAACAGAGATTTTTGTCTCACCGGCTTATCGGGGACGACGTGTTTGCCGACGGGGAGTCCCATGCCGGCGCGTTGGCGGAGGGAAGAATCGACGGATCGTGCAACGACGCCATTTCCACCCATGATTCGTGAGGCTACACCGCTCAATCTTCCAGCCATTTTCGCTCTTTTCGATTCTTTCAGGTTTCGTTCCAAATCAAATCGATTAGACTCTATTCTATTTACGGAGGAAGGAGAAAGCATTACTCACTAAAACCATCTATTCCTCCAAAACGACATCGTTTGAAACCAGTCAACATCCATTGAGTCCTTAAAACGACGTCGTTTGCAAAAGTTTTATTTTTTTGTCCATCTATTTTATTACAGCAGATGTTAATGGCCACCCAAGTTTTTAGTGTAATCGTTAGACACTGTATTAGTATTTGTGAATCACCACAGAAAGGTACTATTGTATAACTATAACCAAATCATAATAATATATACACAAATTCATGTAGTAGTGAATAGCAAAAAGAGAAAAAAACTTACAACATTTATCATCATAATATAATATCTTCCTATTCAACGGCGAGGCGCAGTTCCTTTGAGTCATGATAAATTGTCTTGTTGTTATTATCACACTCAGAAGAGTTTATCTTGTAGAACGCTCTCCATTCATCGATGTTCTTCATCTGATCACATCTCAATTCTGGTAAGTTTCTTCTCTCTACAATCTCTAAAATCTTTTCTGTTTTTCCAAGATGCAGAGCTGCTCCTCTTACTGATTCTTCCCTCACTTCTATAGCCGTCACCAAACACTTGACGGATATTACTTGTGCTACGTTGCAAAAGCAACCTGAAACTATGTCTGAGATTGTGGTTTCCAGCTTTTTAAGTAGTGCTTCTCCTGTTCCGAGGTCTCTTGATTGGTAATTTAGCAGAATGGTTTGACATATTCGGTACATTGAGTTGGCTGCTAAAATCTTTATGGGCCAATGAGAAGGCTTATGCTTCATGCACATCATTAGGTTCATTTGCCATGACTCTGAGAACTCTTTCTTTGCGATTTCAACCAGCTCCCGAAGAATTTCTTCTGGATTTTTTTGTTGCTTGGATAGTTTCCGAAGATCCACATCAAACCACTTGTGATAGAGATCTACTCCTACCCAAACTACCTCAGAAGTTTTCCTCAGGTTAGCTAACTCGCCTCCTGTATCCAGAACCTGTTCAAACTTGTTGACATAGCCCAGTGCCTCCTCAACTGCTTTGAGTAACTTCTTCAGGGAGGAAGGCTTGACGTCCGGAAGAGCAACAGCGATGCTTATTAGCGTTACCAGTGGGAGGGCCCAACAATTCGGTGGCTCCCCAGTTGCGGAAAGAGAAGCCACTTTGTTGCTGTCAAACTCAGCAATTCCTTCAAATCCTTTAGAAATGGGTGTTGTTGCTTCCAAAAGCTCTATCAGATTCATCGGTTGTTTCTTTCTGCCTTTCTCTATCCAGTGATCTGTTGCCTCCCGGTTGCTTCGCACCATCAAATCCACCAGCTCGTCCTCAGCTTCAAGATGCAGGACAAAAATCGCGAGGTCATGTCTCGAGCTTGGATTTGAACCAGACGTTTCTGAGTCACCGTTTGCAACAGTACTACTGGTCCTTAAGGCAAAATAACAGCACATCAAGATTCTACTCACACAGTAGACAGAGATGTAGCGAATAATTTTGCTTGCAAATACAATAACATACTGAGTCCCAATACATACATCCAATATCCAGCGTTTTGTATCCTGTGCAATCTTCCTGCAGCGGCGATTTTTGAGGATCCAAAGGCGTAAGGGACGTTGCTTATTCTCGGAGAGCCATTGTGTCCAGTAGTTCTCTACTCTAAACTCATCTCTGTAATACTTCTTTCCTCTAATTGGACACCTGAAGTTTACAGCCGTGAACCATCTGATTGCAGGAGCAACAGTCCCTATGGCTACTGTAGTAGCCTGGCAAACAAGAATTAAAGAGGTTGACCATTTGTAATCAGAATCTCCATGGCAAAATCCAAGGGACCTAGGTCTTAAAAAGAAACTCTTAACCATGGCTTCACCAAGCGTAATAGCACTCAAAAGACAGAAGAAACCAGAAGCAGTGCACGTAACAGAACGAGCCATCACAAATTGAGGGGTACTAGTATGAGCCATCATCCAAAACTTTGACAAATCTTGCTGAATTCTCTTAGCTACTGTTCTCTCTGTAGCCAAAGGACACTTGATCGCAACATCATACTTTTTCTTGTACTTAGCCTCCAAGATTCTTTTGGTAGTGGGGACTGTAGTAGCCGAGAAGCACAGTATAATAAGCATAAGAAGCATAAGAAGAACCACTAGAAAATGTTCTTCCGAGAAAACATAGATGGCACCAGTACCCAACTGGATACAGATGTTGACAACATCAGTGATTACAAGAATCCCTAAAGCCACAAGATTAATGAGAAGATCATTGTCGTCCATTACACCTAAAGAAGGCATTGAATTCCCCATTACTGTACACACAAAGACGGTGCTGCTGAGTTTAGATAACTGATCTTGGCGACTCGGCATCGAAGTGTTGAGATCCACAGAGAGTTTGATTCCAACAGCGATGAAAGTCAAAGAAGTGGCGTTGAGTGAGAAGAACTTACAAGGAAACCAGAATTTACGGTGTCTGAAGCCATGAAGAAGATCAGCAGCCATAGCTAGACCACAGATGAGTGAAGCTAGAGCAACATATAAACCAATCCAAGGCATGGGTTTGCTGAAATCAGCATCGTTTAATAATCCATGAGCGTCGCAGCCAAGGATACCCATCAATGATTTTACTCTTCTGAAATTGTTGTTTATTTTGGGGAATTTGATCAAAATGAGTGGTCTTGTTTACATCATTCTGGAGACTATAAAAAGTAGCAAACTTTGACTTCTCTGACCAATTGTTGAGTAATAATTCCAACATTCACCACACTCTTCTCTGACCATTTCAATATAATTTCGGACTGTACACTGTTGCGTAAAAATTGATGTGTTTTCGCCGGAGCTGCCTGCTTTCGTGGAGAAGATTCCCACTTCCCGACAAAGTTTCAAAACGACGTTGCTTTTATATTTTATTTTGTAAACGCGAGTGAGAAAAGACCCGTAGATGGGCCTAAAGATTAACCCAGTTAGTTTAGTCTTAACTGAGCCCTAGATTTTGATTTGCTGGAAATAGGTTCCCGGTAGAGTGTAATGGAAGGCATAGGTTTGCAAAACTCAACGTCCCTCAAATCGCCATTATCGTCACTGTCACAGCCCATGAATGATGAAATTTTCTATCTCTCTCTCTCTCTCGTCCGCTGTTGAGCCCATAACGAATGGTCCTCCGCGACCTTTCACCACATATGGATGAAGATCCTCCACATGTCTTAATTCCGCTTTGACCTGTCTCACATCCAACATAAAAACAGAGTCTTTTACAACAATGAATGCACCAAACCTGTAAAAGGAGGTAGAGTGAGAGTATACTTGTTCTTGTCATCCTTATTCACCTTGACCCTTGAGAGAATCATCCTCAAAACTCTGGTCTTTCAATGTCGCATCCACATCTGTGATCTCACAACAGTTACAGGCTAAACCGGCGGTTCCAGATTACTCACGCACGCGGTCCTTCTCATTGACGTCGCCGGAGAAAACACAACATTTTGTCTTACGCCGTCAACTCTGTAGCTAACAGCATCATCTGGAACACCGGGCAAGTCGACAGGCACATAGAGTTTGTCATTCTCCAGAACCTTCACTTGGATGAAACCCTTTGGACCCGCTTTCTGAAACTGATTGTTCGTATGCGTATAATCCCTCTGTTCATTAGAAAAAAAATAATAATAATAAGATTTAGGGTTATCTCTCTCCTTTTTATTACTCTGTATTTTTCTATTTCTAGGTTGCGTAAAAATGGCGTTTTGATTTTCATTTTGATAAATAAACCAAGTAGGCAAGCACCATGAGTTACGACGAGCTATGCAACGTTCACCCGGCCTTTAACTTTTCACCTTCATAACATTGCACTCTTTCGGTAACTTTGACTGCTCCTCCTGCTTACGTGACTCACTCACAACATCTTTTTAGTGTTTATCCGGGGTTGTTTTTGATTAGTATTGCTCAAATTTTCTCAAAGTTATATGGTTTGTTCATGCCACAGATCTATATAGGCTGATCGATTAACTACATTAATGCAGATCGGTTAAACCATTAAACAAAGAGAAATCTGACAAATTTTTCATTATTTAGATGATGATACAGAGATAGAAGCCAAGGCAAAAGTGTACTTAAACCATAAAAGATAAACATAAACCAGCTGCATCAATAGAGACCCAAGACGACACACCACTAAGAAGAAACCTCAAGGGACAACAGACACAAACCAAATGCAAAGTTCTTAAATCGGATTATGGATATGGATGGTCCTCTCAGTGCTAACCTTTTTGCCAGGGATCTTAGGAATGGTGACCCAGATAACTCCATTGATGAGCTTAACCTTAGCTGCCTTGACATTGTAGTACTCTGGGTTAAACACCAGGGAGCCACCGTATTTGCGTCCGGAGTTATGGTACTCAGGTTCATCAGCGAAAAAGTGAACGTTGCTATTGTCGACCGAGTAGCTTAGGTCAGACTCAGGACACCCAGGAATGTCGACTCTCATCACGCACGCTTTTTCCATCTCTGTCAGCTCATACACCGTCGAGCTTCCACTTTTCAGAAATGGGTTCGTCGCTGCCAACACAAATTAGTACTTATTACCTAATAGAGAGATATATAGATTTGGAAAAAAAAAGATTTGATTTTTATGAGGAAAACTGTGAAAAAAGAAGTCTTACGTCGTGGAAGGCTGTTTACGGTGGAGTTACCTGCGTTCATGGTCGTGGATACATCCACTCTTTCTCAAACGACGACGCTGTTTTAATTTTTTTTTTTTTCTCTTGCTTTAGAAAGTCGAGTGGCAATATCAATATACATGTGTTACTTTCTATTTGTAGAGGAGGGTTGATTATTTATAGGTTTGGAAAAAGGCCTGGACTTGTAGTAAGCCTTAATGGGCTTTGTAATCGCCCACTTAGTTTAGTTTCAAATTGAATAAAGTAACGTTGAATGGGCCGATAGCTAAAAACAATATGGGTTATAACAATATTTTAAAGGAGATAAACCTAAGGCCCAAACACATATAAATGTAAAAGAACCTTGAAAATAATTGACCAAAACTATCTCGCGTCTACGAAATCGGCTCATTTTCCAAAATTGCAAAAATTTAGCGCGTGTCACAGAGAATTTGCGTCCTTATTTTTCTTATATTCTTTCGTATTACATACTCTTAAGTAAATTTCTTATTGATTTGATTGCCATTGTCTCTAAGTTAATCTTATCAGAGAATGTCTTCGACGTACAGATGAAGAACAAATAAGATTTTCTCAAACACCAACGTCTGAAAGCTATAACCTGGAAAAGGCCTGGAAATATTATGGGCCTCGTAAAGGGTAATATTGTAGGTATTGGGTAGAAAAATTTAATGACGAATAGATTGATCATTGATGAAGCTTCCCAATTAGTACTAACATTGTTATTAAGTTGCTCCAATCTTTTTTTCCTTCATTCATTTGATTAAAAGCCTTTTAGTCCAGAAACTTTCTCGTAAAACGCGTTAGAGCTTCTTTCATTGCGTGGAAATGTAGAATTAGATTCATACTAGTAGCAAGTAAGTAATACTTATCGTACTCCGGTGTTACCTAAATATTACAGAGCAGAAACAGAATAAATCTCAAGCAAAACATGATACAACTCTAAAAGACAAGATGAGAAAAAAAAAAAGAAGCTAAGCATTGATATGGCTTGAAGTAGTTTCAGAGTGTTGTGAGAAGATACAAGTTCGGCAAGTGGGACAAGAAGAGTGAGAAGAGAGCCATTTATGGATACACTTGACATGGAAACCATGCTGACATTTCTCCATCACTTGGAGGCTCTCTCCTTGTTCAAATTCCGACAAGCAAATGGCACACTCTGCTTCAGCTCCTACAAGCTTAAGGTCAGAGGTGTAGACAAGGGTCGGAGTTGTTACAGTGGATGAAGCAGCTGCCTCAAGGTCAGGCTTGTTGTCGTCGTTAGTCTCAAGGGTTGGCCGGAGAAAGCAACGAATTGCAACGTAAAGAGAGAGAGCACAGATGAGAGTTGAGCAGAGAAGGATAAGGAGGATAGATACGTTGGCTTGGAAGTCAGTAGAGTTGGAGTAAGGTTTCCATCTGCAAGTGTGTGAGTTACAAGCTGGAGTTACAGAATATAATGGTGAAGCTGCAACTTCAGCTACTAGCAAACGCATCTTTAATGGTTTAAGAGATAGGTCTCGTGAGCTTTGTGAGACCTTATAGAGAAGAGTGGGGACAGAGTGGTGGCGATTCCAGTGAAGTCTTGAAGCTCTTAAATTTGGATTGTTTCTAAGGACGGTAACTCTTCCGTCTCTCTCTCTTTTGGTCCACTTCAAATAAATGGATATTATTGTAATGGATTGATCTTTGTCCTGTGGCTTATCATCATCCACATGTTTGCCACCTGTCATCTTCACACTAAGTTGCCTACATCATAGGCAAATTGCTCTTTTTTAATTCGTTTTCATGTTTGAATTTGTCAATTTCTTGATTAAGAGAGCAAAGGTGAGCAAGACAAGAACAAAATACACTTCATTGTTTCTTTGTCTCTTTATATTAACTCAGTTTTACATCTTTTCTTTAAAGATAAAAAGAAACAAAACCCCAAATTAGAAAAGGGTGAAATATAGCTATAATAACAATCAAAATAGATAAAAGGTAAATTAAAAAAAGCTTTAAGCTTTTGGAACCAATAATTTTTTTTTCCTCTTCTAAAAACTCTCTTCTGCAATCATTTGATCTCCATGGCATGGATTTCTCAATTCTCTAAGCTGCAATTCCTGTGACAAAACACCATTATCAGTTTTTGCCCATAGTAGAAACCTTCAGATTCTCATAATCATTATTTATACCTCCATTTGGTTGCCTATTGATGTATCCAGCTGGTCCTCTAGACATGAAGCCCAACGCTCCCATTCCCAATCCTTCCTCTGCCTTTGGAGGCAGTGAAAGCCACATTGAGTCACTGTACAGAGAGTCTGTCTCCAAGTTGCTTGAGCCACTGCTGTAACCACCAACATGAACTCCTCTCAATGCTTCTAATCCTAAGCCTCCTACCTCACTGCGGTAGCTATTACGTGCACGTGCAGTTGTTCCCCAGTTGTCTCCAATGCTGCCTAGTGAAGACATTCCAGAGTTTTTACTGAAGCTGCTTCTTGATATTGGAGAGTTTGACATGTAACCTAGACCACCATTTCCCCATAAATGGTTCTTTGTTGCTGCATTTAGCATAGAACCGTTCCCGACACTATCTCCTCCCAACTCCATCTGGTTACAGTACCTGCCCAGACCCGCAGCATACCCAGGGCTAAAGGGTCGTCCAAAGCCTCCAGTAGAACCAGATCCATAGTTCTGAGTCTGGTTTGGCTCAAAATTCAGCTCAATTCCGTATCCATGACCAAACGGTGAGAATCCTCCCCTATTACCTACTCCTGGACTGTACCTAACGTCAGGTTTTACTCCATAACCAGAGATTGGACTCGGGCTGAATCCTTGGGTGTACTCATTAAGCAATGCACTGATTCTACTACTGCCAAAGTTATTTACATTGATTTGGTTCCGGATTGTGTTCAGAGCCATTTCCTTAGGAACGGCCAGTTTGACCTCCACCATCTTACCATTGAGTTCGTGGAATGTTCTCTGCAGCACTTTGTCTACAGCATCCTCAGAGTCAAATGAGATGAACCCAAAGCCTCTCGGCCGCTGGGTTCTGTGGTCATACATCACCACAACATCAGTGATCACACCAAACTGAGAAAAATACTTCTTGAACTCAGCCTCTGTTACCGATGATGCCAAACCTCCCACAAAGATCTTCTTGGTGTTAGCTGGGCCAGGTGATCCTTGAAGGCTGCTGTTACTTTTGTTTAATACTGCATGATCTTCTCTTGGAACTGCCTTCTTTGCCTCAACCTGTGATCATGGAGAAAATCAACACAGCAAACAACTCCACTAATATAACACACCAATGAGAAAGTAATCAATTTGTTATTCATTGCAAACACTGGCAAAGCACAGATTAAGCACCATGAAATGATCCAAGTTTTTCATAGTGTGAAATAAAACAACAACTATAGACCACATGTTATATCTCTTTAGCTTTTGATGCTTGCTTACGCTGATTTATAAACTATATAGAGTCTAAAACAAGAATGAGTAAAGGAGAATAGCTTTGCTGTGAGGAGCAGCAACCTCTAAAACAAGTAATAAGCAGCAAGAACGATATTGGAAGCAATGTAGTAGTGAGGAAACTTACAAGTTTGCCATCAATAATGTGTTTAAGCAAAACAACTCTCTCAGCAATATTAGGGTCAGCAAAGACAACAAAACCAAAGCCACGAGCACGACCAGTGGCTCGATCCTTCATAATAACAGCCTCTAAAACCTCACCAAAACTGTGAAAATACTCACGAAGACGATCTTCACTAGTCTCCCAAGATATCCCACCGATGAAGAGCTTACATGATTCCATTTCCATTCTACCAAAAAAAGGCTTTTGAAGTGAGTTATATATACATCAATCCAGTTCATCGCGATCTAACTGTAAACAAGACTAGAATGAAAACAAACCTTAAAAGAAGTAAATAGGATGAGAAAAAGAGCAGCTGGGTCTTGATCGGATTCGTTGAACCGATCGACCCACGATCCTGGATTCCTGCAAAACAAATACCAAAGTTGGGCTGATGAAAAAGGTGTCGGCTTTAAACAAAGAATGAAAAACCCAGAAAAAAGAAGAAGAAGACAGAATCTATGATTACCGAAAATAAAGAAATGGAGAAAGAGGAAAAATACGAGATTGAAATCTTCAGATTGGAGAAGATGAAAGCTTTAATAAGAGGGCGAGAGGCCCTCCTTTATTATTATTATTTTTTTCCTTTTTGATTATCGTCCAAAATTTAGTGTTTTTATTTTGGAAATGGGCAAAAAAAAGAAGAAAATGGATGGAAGAAATGCAGCAGCACCAAAGTGAGCAAAATTAAAAAATGTGAAATTCAGAAAATGGTGAAAAAGGGAGAAAGAAGCTCTTTCTTACGTTTTGTTTTTATATGGAATGTTTGGCTCTCCTCTCTTCTCTTCTCTTCTCTCTTCTTCTTAGAGACGATGGCATTTTCGTCATTTTTCTTAATCTCTGTAATCAAAAATAATTTACCCATAAGTTTTAAAATCTTTCATTAATGGTAAATTTATTCTAATTCATCCACTCTTATTTTGTTTCCAATGATTTTGAAAGTTCTATTTTACACATCAATCATCATAGTCCATAGATATGGTTTGGTACTCAGCTAACTCTGAACGATGTGAGTTTTAGAGATAATCATTTTTGTGAGATTTAGTAAAAGGAATTTTTTATAAACGCTTTGGGAATCAAAGTGGGCAGCAACATGGGAAATGGTTGATGACGATAAAGATTGGCATCCCATTTATTTTTTATGTCCGTTTATTGCTCTTTTAATTTAATTAATTTGTGATCAATTCAATATTATAATAATTCCATCTCCAAATGGAAGATGTTTCAAGTACACACAGGCATTTCCTTGTGCATCCGAATTATTACCAACTTTCATACGCTTACCTTTTATTCACCTTTTTAATACATTATTTTATCCACTAATTATTTGGGTTGTGAACTCTTTTTTTTTTTTTTTTTTTTTTTATTATTATAGGAGTTGAAAGTTAAAACCCAGTTGGTGACGTATGGATGAAATTAACCTATGAGTATTATATAATATTTATAAGTCAAATATCAAAACTATTGATAATATATACAACTTTATGTTTATGTTGTCTTGGTCTATATATACCAATTAATTTATTTGCCGTATCCGGAGTTTAATAGTTATGATTACCTACTACGTATTCATAGATAGATCAGGTCAATTGATTCATTAGAGATGATACATGTAAGCTGTGTAGACACATGGAGTTGAATATCCTCCACTAACCATAATACTTATAGGCTTATTATAGCCCATGTTTCTAACTATCTCTTGCATAAAAGCTTGTTTGTTCTATTAATAACTTATGTTATACGATTACGCAGCCTTACTAAATCGGGAATAAAAGGTTTATATAGCAATCACATGGCCATAAATATAATCAGGATTCAAAAGCTAGTAGGAGAATTGTATTTAAAAGGGGGCCATAAACTTTGTTAGGCCCAAAATTTGATAGAAAATAATATAAAAGTTGGACTAATAATAGTCTACCATTAGTATTTTCGGCCCACTTAGGTCATCGTCTCTCTCTGATTCTGCAGTGCTCTCAGTCATTCAGAGGATATAGACCTAAATATTTTCACTTGCAGAGTTGCAGGTAATGTATGTTCAATCAGCGCTCTCGATTGGTGCATCGATTTGTGTTAATTTTATTTGGAAACTAAAATTAGGCCTCTCCCGTTTGTCTCAATTTGTGTAACCATGAATTTGATTATTTCTATATCAGTGTTGTTGTTCCCACAATGATGAGTAAAGCTTCAGACTTTGAGCTTCACCGGAGGGAAAATTTAGGAAACTTTATTGCACATTCTTCCACTTGAATCGATTTCTTCATGTCTGTTATCAGATGAATTGCATTAGGAGCTCAATCCTGCAACACTTGGGAGTGAGACCCATTTTGAAACTTCAGAACGAGAATGGTTTCAAGAGCATTGGTAAATTGAATTTCACATCAACAGCTTCAGATAGAGGCCAAGATCAAATCTTGAGCAGGGTTATTGAATTGGTGAAACAACATGACACCTCTAAGGTAAATGTGCTGATGTTTCATCGTGTTTAGCGTTTAGTGCAAAAGGTTGTTTGTAACAAAGGGCTTAGTTACTTACAGGCTACTGAAAAGGCTGATTTTCAGAAGGATTTGTCGCTGGACAGCTTAGATAAGGTAGAGCTACTTATGGCTATTGAAGAAGAGTTTTCGATAGAGATCCCTGAAGACAAAGAAGATAAGCTTACTTGTTGTAGTGATGTTGCAACATACATACATACATACTCTCTGATACTCATCCCAAAGAAACTGAGTCCTGAGTTTTTGTCTTCAATGTTCAGTTATTGTAAGTTTAGAGACATACTTCGTGTCTTTGCTTCAGCAAATTTTTAATTTGGGTCAGTGCTGTTATAAAACATTTTATCGGATATATTCTCACGTGATCACACTACTGTTGTACCAAAAACACGAGTCTTTATACACATGATGCAAACAGCCCATGTTCTTTACACTGAGAGCATGGTAAAAAACTGTAGAGAGACTCAACTCGGTTCTGTGGCTGAAGCGCCAGCTAAACAAACGTGGACCATAACAATAAATCCTTTGCACAAGATGGAACTTGAAGAATCTCCTGTTTCTATTTGAATATTTTGTTGAAATGTTGAAGCTATGATCTTGATAATCTGATCTTCCCGGAGGTGTAGACACGGAAGCCATTGGTAGAGGAAACAAGTCTGATACGTTTGTGTATACTGGTAGAAGTGTGATAGCATCTATAGGGCTTAGGCACATATATTGGCTTAATGAAACATGTGTTTTCAAGGTCTGGAATCGCGTGGAGTTGGGAAGGGAGATCGATCTCAAACTCCCCCAATTCATCGGTAACAGCCTTAATCCATTTGGACCTCCTTCTGAATCCAGTTTGGCACTTGATGGCAACAGTTGCACCTGTGAGGATCATGTAAGTACTCGGACAAAAGACAAAAAAAAAAACATGAAGAAAAGGTACGAAAATATAAAAACCTGGAATAGCAATGAAGTGAAGGTGAGGACGTGAAGGGTCACAGAGAAGAGATCCGGTGATGATCACAGAGGAGAGTTTCTGTTCACCATAGCCGTTCATCTCCACTATCTCCGTCCTGCTCCATATGTTTCCTTCAGCTGCAAATGCTTCGTTGAAGAAAAAGAAGAAGAATAACAGGAAGCAACGAAGGATGAAGAAGCTACCCATTTAAAATAAAAACAAACAGAAGGAATTGTTTTTTATTTTTCTTTCTCTAAATAAGAATATGTTTGCTTTAGTTAAAGAAATGGGAATAGCGTGAATGAGTAATATACATTACAAGAAGAATCTACAGAAGAGGAAGTATTTAAGGAGAGTGGGAGAGACCCTTTGCGTGGCCTCAGGTCAGATAGCTCTCTATACGGCAGCCTCTCTATTTATATTTTATAATAGCAAAAAAATATCAATTCATGGCTGACTTTGAGATGATAGGATCAATTTAGGATCATCAATCTTCCGAAAGAATCAATGAAACCGAGAGAGAGAGAGAGAGAGAGAGAGAGAGACGGCACTGGGAAGCAATTACTGAGTGGTTCGCCTACTCTTTCACTCGTGTAAGTATTTACTAAAATTTGGTGTAACGTTTGTGTGTAATGTGAAGTTCCTCCTTTTCTTTATTAATTTGTCTACGCTACAATGGATTAGAGTAGTGACTCGGGAACCAACGAATTAAACCTACCCCCAACTCAAACCTCACCTACAACAACATTTCACCTTTTTACACAAGATTCAATCTTGTGGATTTGGTATTTTAGTGGATGGAGTCAGAAGTTATCACTATAACTTGTTTCAAGGTTTTGTTGACCAAATCACACTTTCTCTCAATTCCTTGAAAAACTTGTGGCCCAAAATAAGCCTAGCCATTGACTTGGTCCATCACCTTTAATGGGCTATTTAATTTGAGAATTGGTCATTTTAACGGCCCATTTGGTTTTTCAGTTAGATAACCATTACTTATGTCATTAAGAGGTTAATACACCTGGACCAAGTGATTATGGTTAATTAATCAGACGCTTAGAAAAGCGACATTGGTTGGGCCAATCCACGCAAGATCAAGACCGTCAAATGTGGACAAAGCTGGACCCTTTTTTTACAAACAGCTGTCTGATCTGATTGGTCGATGCAGTTTGATAGCAGTGAACCCCACCATACCCTCATCCAACCCAATTTCATTAATATCAAAAATTAAAATTAAAATAAAAATAAAAATTGACCGATGGGTCGTTGAGTGGCAGTTACCCTCTAACGCCATCCTCTCTCATCCGTGTCTTCCACGCGCCGAGTTCTCTTTTTTACGTGTTGACCACTCTCCTTTTCTGCGCGTTGCCTCTTGGACTGGGTCCACTAACGGTCCACAACACGTGGCATATTATTATAGGCTAATATATCTCTCGTTCCAATCTAACGGTTGAGCACGTATCCAGTTGTCAGAATCTTATCAGAAAATGAACGGCTTATAATAGTTCACGTGTCAAGTGAACAGAAGTCGTGCATCTTCGCTTTATATAAACTCCGGCGACTCCTTCACCACTGTGTACAATCTCAGCCGACACTTCAATTAAGACACGCTTTTTCCTCTAAAACCCTAATTTCTTGCTTCAGTCAAGTCAAGCACCACTGAGCCTTGGTGAAAGCCGTGATGATGACGATTTCTCTATATATTTAAAAAAGAGTAAAGTTTCCATCTTTTTTTGTTTCAATTTTTTTTTGTAATTTTCAGAATGGGGGATTCCGATAGAGATTCCGGTGGAGGGCAAAACGGGAACAACCAAAACGGACAGTCATCGTTGTCTCCCAGAGAACAAGACAGGTTCTTGCCGATCGCTAACGTGAGCCGGATCATGAAGAAGGCCTTGCCTGCCAACGCCAAGATCTCTAAAGATGCTAAAGAGACGATGCAGGAGTGTGTCTCGGAGTTCATAAGTTTCGTCACCGGAGAGGCTTCAGATAAGTGTCAGAAGGAGAAGAGGAAGACAATCAATGGCGATGATTTGCTCTGGGCTATGACTACTCTAGGGTTCGAAGATTATGTTGAGCCTTTGAAAGTTTACTTGCAGAGGTTCAGGGAGATCGAAGGAGAGAGGACCGGACTGGGGAGGCCACAAACCGGTGGTGACGCCGGAGAGCATCAGAGAGATGCCGTTGGTGATGGTGGCGGTGGATTCTACGGTGGTGGGATGCAGTATCACCAACATCATCAGTTTCTTCACCAGCAGAACCATATGTATGGGGCCACAGGTGGTGGTGGTAGCAACGGTGGAGGCGGGGCTGCCTCCGGTAGAACAAGGACTTAATGATTGGTGAAGTAGATCTCTGTATATAGATACATAAATACATATATACACATGCCTACTTTAACAACCCATTAAACTTCGTAATGTCAATATAAGGATCATGTGGTATTTATATAGGTTTTTTTGGGTTGGATCTATGCAAAATTGGGATAGAACATTAGTGTTTGTATTGTAAAATCAGATGTGCATTAAGCTGTTCGATTTTGCGGCTGTGTAAAGATGATTTAGTGTGTTTGAACAAATAGGATTCACTAACGAATCTGCTTCATTTAATCTTTTTGTATGTAACTAAAACCATTGTATTGGATATGGATCGCGTTTATTGAAAATGTTTTCATTTGAGATGGTTTGATGTTTTGGTGAGAGCAATTCAAGTGTCAAAATGCTTACATAGAGAGGCAGAAATGAAACCACCTTCAATATAAACAGGAAGGAAAGCTTTGTTTGTTGAGAAAAAAGGTTAATGACGGGAATGTAAGTCGCGGGTGTTGAAATACAAGTTGCCTTGTTGATCAGGTGCCGAGACTCGGAGAGGAGTGAAACCTTCGTAGCCTCCGTTGGTTTTAGCAGAGCAAATGTCTGTCATATACCTCAACAGTTCATGATTCTGTACAAATGGTTGCTTTGTGTATTCATCCCATGGCATCCACTGCACCAAGTTCCCATTTCAGATTGTGAGTGTTTTTGTTCTTGAAAAGAGGGGAAAATTATACCTGAGCTGCCTCTATCTCTGACTCCTGCGCATTGATCTCCAAAGAAAGGGGCTTTAACATGCACACGAAGAACAAATCTGACTTTCCAAAGAAAGCTTTGTGTGTCTGTCTGGGAAATTTTTTAAACAGATGAGAGTCAGTTATGTTGTAAATGTAATATAAGAAGATGATGAAGTTGAAGTTGGGGTTGTAACCTGAAGGCCAATATTTGGACGAATTCTGTATCCACCTATAAACAATTGATCAAGGCAAGAGTGGGATTAGATCATGCAAACTCTAAAGAAGATGGTGAAAAGGTAATGCATGAAAAAGGCTTACTCCGGTCTCTTCTTTCACCTCTCTGACGGAGCCATCATATATGTCTTCGCCCTGAGTCAACACACAAAAAAAACACATCAGAGAGCTGAACTCAGACATGTAATGAGTTTTAGTTATACGCAGCACCTCATTCACTACTCCAGTGGGGAACTTCCAGATACCTTGACCTTGAAACCTTCCTGTCTTCTCTTGAACCACCAACACCTATGGATTTAAAGACAGAAAAAAGATCTGATACATTAATTATTGCAGATGTTCCAGTAAGAGACAGAAAATCTCATTTCACCAGTCACCACACCTCTTTGTTGTTGTTAATGACAAAGGCACCTATGCCAACACGGTGAGATGCATTGGCAGGAAGTGTATCATCTCCTTCTGGAATCCAATACACAAGCATCAAGTAGTTCTTCTCGGCATGATGAAACCAGAATCCCTCCTACACATGAAACACAAACCAATTAATGATATCAAGAATCTCCAAACAATAAATCTGGTTGCAGGTTCAGCATCAGGTAACAACAACCTTAACAGCAGTTTCAGCAAGACCAATAAGCTGCTTTGGCAATTTGATCCACACTCCTCTCTTACCCTGAGTACATAAAAAATAAAATAAAACGTTTGTAGACAATCTATCATACACATTAGATCAGAGTACAGAGTCCTAGTCACCGACCTATTAAGCAATGGTTACTATAGTGAGAAAGTTGAATTCACTTTCTGGGAAAAGAGAATAATGAATTCACTTTCTTTGGGGCAAAGTAACAGAGAGTCTCTGGCCCGCATTAGAATACAATAATTTTCAAGAGGATAGTGACATTAACGCTAGAAAACTTTTTTTTCAATGATTCTATGTAACAAATTGGTATCAATAATCTCAGAATCGAATATCCTATTTCAGATTATGAAAGTAATCATTTTGATCTTATGTAATCAGATCAATCTAACAGCAAGAGGAAAGAAGAAACAGAACCTGAAGAGTCCAATTAGAGAGAGAGGCTCTGAGAAGTACAGAGAAGGCAGAAGGATCCATGGGATGAGTTATCTCCGTCATCACACCACCGTACTTGTCTTCAACATCCGGAAGCAGTGTAGCACCGTTTGGTTCCTCGCCGGACATCGGATTAGTGGAGGAAGAAGCAGACATGGATATGTTCCTTGTCGTGGAGTAACTGTGAAACGCAGAGAACCCATCAGCCGGAAAACGCCGATTAATTGGATTATTTATCAACAATTTGATAAAACCAAAGCTTTGCGCTAAACGGCAACTCATTATTCGTTACAGCAGAGAACAAAAAAACCCAAACTTTAAACTCAATACAATATACACACACAAGATTTTGCCTTTTTAACTTTCTCGATTTCGTTTAACGCTGTGAGATTTGTAAATAACAGAAATAATTCGAAACTAATACGAAGCTTCTTAGGTTATAAAAATGGATCCCTAGTTTGAAGGATTGAAAGCGTAGAATAATAAAAAAAAAAAACCTGTTTTTCACTAACGCATTTCTCCTTTTCTCCGACGTATGAAATAAACTTTCAGCCCTCAAAAATCTATGTTTATACTTACGACAGAATTTGTCAAGAATGAAAAATACTATTTTTTTTAATCAAAATTTCAAACCATTCTGTTTAAGCATAAAAGTTATTAGGAGTAGTTTCTGAACTGTACGACACGCTTACTAGAAATTACTCAAGATTTTCTTCTAATTTTCCGGCATAAAAATTCGTATTACTTCTCTTTATTTGTCGCTTTTTATGATTTGAAGAGGAATTTTTTGTCGGTATCTCCGCGGCCTTTGCTGAGCCACTGGCCAAAACTGGTACTTACGGGTCGGGTCGGGTTCTAAAACGGGTAAGAAAACGAGTGAAAGTGAGGGTATGATCTTCGTTTGAGGGCAAAAAGGTAACATTAGTACAGTTACAGAGTCGCACCAAAGTTTTTTTTTTTTTTTTTTTTTACCCTTCGAATTGAACTGCTTTTACTTAGCCGCTCTCTCCTTTCACGCCGCCGCTTATTTTATATTTTTACCTTTCCGAAATGGAACTTCTCGCCGGAGACGACTTTGGTGAAGATGCTGACCCATTCAACGGCTCAGATGGTGGTTGTGAGTGGATGTACGGTAGCCGTCAATCTGAGTCTCATGGAAACGACAATGCTTTAGCGAGACTCGCAGACTTGGCTTCGCCTCCTCAGAAACTGAAACCCATTAGGGGTGGTATTAAACCTTCTCCTTCAGAGGATCGACATCCTCTTGATATTCTCGCTGGAACCCTTGAGAGGTTGCCTGAGTTGGGGTTTCTTGGAGATGGTTGCTTCGAGGCTCCTTTGGGATCCAAGATTACTGACCTGGAGCAAAGTGGTCAATTGACACGTGGGTTTTCTAAAGTTGATGATCCTCTTCCTCTCCAAATGGAGTTTCAAGCTCGAAATCTAACCTCTTGGGATGGTGTGTCTCTCAGGTAAATTCACCTCTAAATTTAAGAGCTTTTTGTTCAAGTTTGGATCTGTTTCTGTGTAAAAGTTATTACTTTTTTTTTTAAGGTCAAATTTTGGGAGAGGTAAACACAGTCTCTACTGTCTCTCTGTATGTTTGAATCCATTTCTCTTGATGTGGCTGCGGTGCCATTTGCTTATAGATTGGTTAACTGATGGATGCTTCGTTGAATATCTCAGCTTAAAGCATTCAACTTTGCAGATAGAAAACATATTGATATGGTGTCATTACAATCTTCTACAGTGATGGGTTTTTCGGTTCTGAGTGTACTTTATACCATTTCTAATCAGTATTACTCTATAGATTGTGGTATCTTTAGGATTATTAGTGTCTCTTGACAAAAAAAAAAAAACAAAAAAACAAAGAATTATTCGTGTCTATGTATAAGAGATTGTTTTTAGTTTTGATAAGCTCTGCCAATTGATGTACAATTTATTATATGAACATTTGTTGGTTTTGCAGCTCGTCTGTTAATAGCGATAGTGACTCTTCTCCAGGCGTTCACAAGGTAACGGGTAAACGAAAGCGGAAAAAGAAGGAAAAGCTTGAGAATTTCCTGGAGAAGCTGGTTGGGAGTATGATGAAGAGGCAAGAGAAGATGCATAACCAGTTGATTAAGGTGTTGGAGAAGATGGAGGGCTATAGAATACGCCGTGAGGAAGATTGGAGGCAACAGGCAAAGGAGAGGACGAGACAGAATGAAGTGGCACGGAAGCAAGAGATGGCACGCAGCTTGTCGATCATCTCTTTCATCAAAACTGTTATTGGTGAAGAGATCGAGATCCCTAAACCCGCTGAATCCCCTCAACCACTTCAGACTCTTCCCGAACAATGTGAAGAAGAGAAATGTGTATTCGCTCAGACACAAGTAGACAGAAAGTACGGGTATTTAATCGGCAGAAGGTGGCCGCCAGAGGAAGCGCAGGTGTTGATAAGTATTCGAAGTGAAGTGGAAGAGAAGGTGAAGGTTGGGGTCAACAAGGGTGCGATTTGGGATGAGATATCAGCAAGAATGAAGGAAATAGGGTACGACCGATCTGCCAAAAAGTGTAAGGAGAAGTGGGAGAACATGCACAAGTACTACAAGAGAGTGACTGAAGGTGGGAAGAAACAGCCTGAACACAGCAAGACTCGCTCATACTTTCAGAAACTTGGTAATTTGTATTACAAGACCAACTCTTCTGGAGAGATGGAGGAATGACTAATGAGTGTTTGAGTGAAAGATGTTAAATCAGGTTTTTGGTTCGCAAAACGGAAACTTGTAGATGAGTTCTCGAGTTTAATTTGATTTTGGTATAGTTAACTCTTAAGAATTGGTATTTGTATGATGTTGAGTTTAGAAGGTTCGAATAAAAAGACAAATACGTTGGTAACGGCTAGGGGAAACGAGAAGGATCCTCGGGCACCTCGACTATGGCTGACACGTTTCGGAGCTTGTGAGGTCTTCAATAGTAAATGCCGACACTTGCCAAACTTCTCCTTTATTCCATTTACTCTTTTTTTTTTTTTTTTTTTTTTTTTTTTTTTTTCTTTTCTTCAAATGCTTCTTAATTTCGGGCATTGATTAATATATATATTCACAAACCTCAAACTCGTGAACTTCAACAGAATATGGAACGTGGAGGCTTCCATGGCTACCACAAGATCTCTCTCAACGCCACCACTCCTTCTAATCCAGGTATTACCATTCTCCATGTCTCTCCTTTGTAGACTTCTTCCTACAGCTGCATGTGAAACTATTCTCTTTTTTATCTGAAATCCCTCCATTGTTATGAAATAGCTTTTTGCAATCTCATTAACCAGTGTGCTAATGGCGCATGCAGACGTAATAGAAGCTCAAACTTTTTGTAATGAAAACAGTTTTAACAAAACGATTATACACAATCAAACTATGAACTTTCTTGATTTTTTTTTGGGATTACCAGAGAAGTTTTTGATGGCAGAGAGCAGCATGCGTCTCCCAGAATTCAATCAGCCTAACAAAACCAGCAACGGCAGTGAAGAGGAATGCACAGTGAGGGAGCAAGATAGGTTCATGCCTATTGCCAACGTGATAAGGATCATGCGTAGGATCTTACCTGCTCACGCCAAGATCTCAGATGACTCCAAAGAGACGATCCAAGAGTGTGTCTCGGAGTACATCAGCTTCATAACTGGGGAGGCCAATGAGCGGTGCCAGCGAGAACAGCGCAAGACCATCACTGCTGAGGACGTCTTGTGGGCAATGAGCAAACTTGGTTTTGATGATTATATCGAACCCCTCACATTGTACCTCCACCGCTACAGAGAGTTGGAGGGTGAAAGAGGTGTTAGCTGCGGTGGTGGATCCGTTAGCATGACCAACGGCTTGGTGGTCAAGAGGCCTAATGGGAGTATGGCCGAGTATGGACCTTACGTGCCTGTGCCAGGGATTCACATGGCACCATACCATTATCGTCATCAGAACGGGTTTGTCTTCAATGGTAATGAACCTACTTCTAAACTGACTGGTTCATCATCATCAGCAAGTGGCGCCAGAGTTGAACTATATCCGACTCAACAACATAAGTACTGAGAAAAATGGATAATAACGTTGATAGCTGACAGAGGAAGTCATAACTGTTAGTAGAAGCAACTTCTAGTTTATGAATTCAAGTTTAGGCGGAAAATGATGTTTTTTTTTTTTTTTTTGTCTTCTATTTGGAAGAACATGGTGTTTCATCTGATCTGCCTTGCGGTTAAGTGTGTTAATAAAGCATTAGGTTTCCAGCAGCATGCATGTGATTTTTAACATGGAATTGACAGTCAATTCGTAATGCGTCTTGACTCAACATATAAAGGGATTTAACATCACAGATTCCAATTCTGAACTCCATAAATCAGTGTTCTACGGAAATAGAAACAAGATACACAATCTTTCATTCATCTAGCTACCACTTTCCAAAGGAACTTCGACGCATACCTTTTTCCTCTCCATAAGATCATGTTTCTCTGCACTCTCGTCCACATCACCCTCTTTGTCTTGATGCTCTTCAGAAAGAGATTCCAGTTTTGAACAATCAACAGGATCAAGTCCAGTTCTTTTCCTCTGAGGAATCACAGTGAAGAAAGATGTTTTCCAGTCCTTGGTCTCCAGAAATTTCACGAGTATCTCCAAAACTTGGTTCACAGTGAGAACCTAAATCAATAAAAAACCCAACTTTCACAACAAGGTATTGCTTAGGAAAACATAGGCAACAACAAAGCAGCAAACGCGCGATTGGAGCTCAATGTATTGTATTGAAAAGAAATTACTTTTCTTTTGTGTGTCCAGTGCGACAATTGAAGTGGCTTTTTAATTACCTGAGAACTTGACATTTTCAAATACCCTCCAATGGGAAGTTTAGCTGTTTTAATGCCTTGTTCTTGTGCCTTGGTCATGGTGATCCCTTTGAACCGGTTTCGATCAACTAAGCCACCGATAATGTAGATTTGCCTAGGATCAAGGTCATCCAAAACAGTTTCGGAATCCGCTGTAAGATACACCAAATTGTCTTTCTGATCAGCCATGGCCTCAATGTAACAGCGAGTCTCCTTCTCAATGAACCATTTCTCAAAACCAGGAAGCTTGTCAAGCTCAGTACTCATCTTCCCTTGGACTCCTGTAAGCCATAGATGACAAGGTGAAGTACTTCTCCCATTCACCGCATAGCAATACATTATCTGAATATTTAAACAAGAAGCAAAAAAAATAAAAACCCTTCACGGATCAATGATCATACAAGAATCATCCAAAGTTTGAAACTTTACACAAAATTTGTTGAAAGACAAGAGATTGACCTGCTGAACAAGACTGGAGATCTCAGACTCGGACATGAGATGAACAAAGTCAACATCTAAGACGATCTTTTGACCTATTTCTTTCGCTCGATTCAACCTCTCCATCTTCTTCTCTTTCTCCTCTGATCTCTTCTCCATTCTCTCTTTTCGGAGACTCCTTCTTGACTCTAGTAGCTTCAGCCTCTCTTCCTCCGTCACATTGGCTAGGGTTTCTTCCCATTCCTTATGCTTTCTCTCTGCTTCTTTCCTCTTATGCTCCTTCTCTTGTGCCTTCTTCTCAGCTTTCTTCACTTCGTATCTTTGCAGCCTCAGCTGCTTCTTCTGAGCATTCTTCGACAAAGGTTTCTCTTCCACCACCGGAGACGAAAAACTAACGGGAACCAGTACCGATTCAGGTTTAGGTTGGTTATCGTCATTTCCCGTCGCCGCCGCCATTGCCGCGGAAAAGCAAGAGAATCTTCAAAGGGTGCAAGGAAGGTCAAACGGTACACACTACACAGAAACGGCGTCGTCTCTTTAATTAAATGGGCCTAATTAGAAGGTAGGCCCATATAGAACGGGCTTTTAAATGAGGCAAATGGGTAAAAAGAAGAGAAAGTGAATATAAAAAACAAAGAATAAGCTCTCAAGTGATGAGAGACAAAGCCGTAAGTCACCAAATCGGGCTGTTGTTGTGTTTGGAGAGAGCTCAGATCAGATGTGGCTTCTTCTCTCTTCTTCTTTCGCAGACTCACTCTGAAACTACCAAACCAAAAAAAACCCATCTTTCTTCCTCCTTCATGCTAGCTTGCCTCTAATAGTGTCGTTTAAGAGTTCCTTCTCCGTTTCATTTGTCATGGCTCAGAAGCCAGAGGAACTGTTGAAAGAGTTCGGATCCAAGCTTGACCTACCTCCTCTTTCCAAAGATTCTTTGCTCAAACTCTTAAAGGTTTATTTCCCTCTCTAATTCTCTTTTTTTCTTCTGCAATTTTTCCTCCATTTCACCAAAGTTTCAATTTTTCCTTTGGAGGGAATTTTTCGTCTTTGTTCCTTGTTTAAATTATGCTTAGCTGTAAACGATGAAAAATTTCTCAGCTTTTTAGATCCTCTTCCTATCTAGGTAATGTTCAATAACTGAGCTTGTGTTTTCTTCTTTCTAGTTGCGTTAGGGTTAGTTGTACCATTTTTTCCATTAACGCTTGCCCTTCATGTAGTTTTTTTTTTTGCGAAATTAGGTCACGCATAGAAACTGAAGTCTCCTCCATTCTGATTTGAATATAACTTAGATTTGTCTCGAAATTGAATTGTATGAAGGATATTGTTAAAATATCATGTTTTTAGGGTTGTGCTCGTATTTTCCTATCTTTGAGTTCTCTCCATCCCGGAACTAGCTTTTAGATAGATGCAATTGTTACCCCAATTTTCATTATCTAAAATTTTCAATGATAGTTTGTGGTTCAGATATAGTATGCCTTCTACAGTAACTAAGATGTTTTTGTTTTTCATTTACTTTGTGGAAATGATTTGCTTTTGATTGGTATAAATAGAGGTGACTTGCTTGGGTTACTTTACTAAGATGTTTATCTCCTTAGAAAATAATCCTGTTCCGTCTGATACCGTGACTGAATGCACGGCTCATTTGAGCTGTAATCTAAAGTACTATCGGTCATTAGTAATTTGTGTGTTGCTACATGCAGGAAGCTTCTGGTTGTCTTTCTGAGTTGGAGCAGTCTCCACCACCAGCAGTGCTCGAGTCCATTCAGCTTTTTCTTGATGCAGTTGTTAAACCTGAAATTCTCAACCATCAAGACAAGGATGTCAAGCTTCTAGTTGCGAGTTGTGTTTCTGAGATAACTCGTATTACAGCACCTGAAGCGCCTTACAGTGATAATATTATGAAGGTTTTTTGTCCTGAATTTTCCTCAACCACCGTGATCACAGACATGTCCACTACTGATTTCTTATCTTGTTTCAGGATATTTTTCAAGTGATTGTGAGCGCTTTTGCTGGGTTGAATGATGTCAGTGGTCCATCATTTGGAAGGAGGGTTGTCATTTTAGAAACGGTTGCAAAGTACAGGTCATGTGTAGTGATGTTGGATCTTGAATGTGATGATCTGGTGAAACAAGTGTTTACTACATTTCTTGATGTTGCTAGGTGGGTTTCACTTTCAACCTAGCTTGCTTTTTAGATTCATTAAAAAGCTCTTTGATTTACATCAAGCCTATTTTTGCTCCATGCAGAATACTTTTATTTCCCGTACTTTTAGTAGTGCTTTTCGTAGGTGTTGTTGGCTAGTAACAAAAGTTATGAATGCTTTGTGTGTTTTTTTGGGGTTCGTACTGAAAGATTGGTTGTTTCTGTATGTGCAGAGATGACCATCCGGAGATTGTTTTCTCATCAATGCAAAATATAATGATTGTTCTTTTAGAAGAAAGTGAAGATGTGCAGGAGCATCTCTTACTAATTTTACTCTCTAAATTTGGCCGCAATAGAAGTGTGAGCATTCTGACGTTATTGGCCGAGGCCACTGATAATATTCTTATTTAGGATGATTTGTTTTATGAAATAGCAGGCAGCTCATTTTCTGCATTTATAATGGCAGGATGTTAGAGATGCTGCGAGAAGACTTGCTATGAAAGTCATAGAGCAGTGTGCGCCAAAAGTTGAATCTGACATAAAGCAGTTCCTTATCTCTTCAATGTCTGGAGATACCAGGTTTTCCAGCAGTCAAATTGACCATCATGAGGTTATCTATGATTTGTACCGCTGTGCTCCTCAGGCCCTATCTGGAGTTGCACCATATCTCACTGGAGAGCTTTTGGTATATTTTTATTTTGGTCTTTGCCTTTCTTCTGCACGTCAAACATCATCATGACTCTTGAAATATGCATCAGTACTCTTGTTATTGTGTATGTTGTTTGGATAGTCACTTTTATCCATTTGTTGTTTCAATAGTTTCAAGGGGTATGTGCTCATTTTTTCGAGTAGATTGGTATTGAGCAATACATAATGCGTGCTATCAATATACACAGGCTGATAAATTGGGAACTCGATTGAAAGTGGTTGGATTGGTTGGAGAGTTGTTTTCCTTGCCTGGGCATGTCATCTCCGAAGAATTCAGTTCAATCTTTTTGGAGTTTCTGAAAAGGCTCACCGATAGAGTAGTTGAAGTTAGGATGGTCATCCTTGATCATATTAGAAACTGTTTGCTTTCTGATCCTTCGAGAGCTGAGGCTTCGCAAATTATATGTAAGTCTTTCTTTATCATGCCATTTGTATACTTTAGAATTGACTAATCTTGTAGTGTTAAACTGATGTAGCTGCTCTCTGTGACCGGCTCTTGGATTATGATGAGAATATCCGCAAACAAGTTGTTGCTGTTATTTGTGATGTGGCTGTGAGTTCACTGACGTCAATTCCAGTTGACACTGTTAAGTTAGTTGCTGAACGACTCCGAGATAAAGCTGTACGTTTTTTGTATTCAGTCTGGATATCACAGATAGTTGCATGCTAAGACATTTGAACTCTTAGTTTTTTTTCTAAACCAGATACTCGTTAAAACTTACACAATGGAAAGGTTGACTGAGTTGTTCCGGGTATATTGCTTACGCTGTGCTGATGGGAAGGTAGGCACTAGCGACTTTGATTGGATTCCTGGAAAAATTTTGAGATGCCTTTATGACAAAGATTTCAGGTAGGACATATATCTAGAATTATTTTTGAACTTTGGCCCCTTTTCTTACATATATAAGTTTACTTAGTTCTAGTTTAATATGATCATTATCTTCGGGAAAGATATTCTAAATATGTTTATTGTGTTGCAGACCAGATACAATTGAATATATTCTATGCAGTTCACTGTTTCCTAGTGATTGCTCTGTAAAAGAAAAAGTTAAGCATTGGATACAAATATTTTCCGGGTTTGATAAAGTGGAGACAAAAGCTTTTGAGAAAATACTGGAGCAAAGACAAAGGTGTATTTGATGGATATTTTTTTTTTTTTTTTTTTTTTGCATGTAATAACTATTCGATCTTTTATCATTCTGTCCTTTTTCGATATTGAAGATTGACCTATTAAAATTTTATTGACCTTTAGGACACAACAAGAAATGCAAAGATATTTGTCAATCAAGCAGATGCAACAGGTTCGACCGGACCTAGTTGAAGAGTTTTTTTTTTCCTTCAAAGTTTTCGGCTCGAATTTCTTGCCTTTTTAGTATTACTATCCGTAACCTTATGTTCTGTCTGAACGCAGACTGCCGATGCTCCTGAGATGCAGAAAAAGGCCCTCTTTGGGTTCAGGGTTATGTCACGTGCATTTTCTGACCCACCAAAAACTGAGCAGAACTTTTTAGTTCTTGATCAACTGAAAGATGCTAATATCTGGAAGATTTTGACTAGTCTGCTTGATCCCAACACTAGCATTATGCAGGCGTTCAAGATTCGGGTGAGAATAACTAGAATTTTGTATTTACATTTAGATTAGTTTCGATAACCTTATAACTGGTTTGTGGTTTCAATATGTGTGCAGGATGATATGCTTAAAATACTTTCTGAGAAGCATAGTCTCTATGAGTTTCTAAGCACTCTCTCCATAAAGTGTTCTTATCTGCTATTCAGCAAGGAATTTGTGAAAGAGATTTTAGCAGAAGTTTCTGCTAGAAAGTCTTCTAAAAATATTATGGGCGTTAAATCTTGTTTGGATTTCTTAGGGGTAAAACTTCTGACACATTGTTTATAATTCACTACTTTTCTGTCAGGAAATTTATTTTTAGCGTTTATTATTGCTGATTACATCCCATGCTCATGAACTTCTTTTCTTTTACTAATTACAAACTCCACCATATTGATGCTCGTGCATTACCTTTTTAGCTTCTTGCATGTTTCTGTCCATCATTGTTTGATGGGGCTGAAGAAGAACTGATGGGTTTCCTTAGAGATGATGATGAAATGATAAAGGAAGGTACACTAAAAATTCTGGCCAAAGCAGGTGGTACTATTCGGGAGAATCTTATTGTTTTAGCCAGGTGAAAGTCTCAAATCCTTTATTTTGTGTATCTTTATCATCAAGCTTGAGGTTTCTTTCTTTTGTTTGTTGCTTGTCTTTCTGATTTCCTGTTGTTTCTATTATTTTCCTCATAAAGTTCTGTGGACCTGTTACTGGAGAGGATCTGTGTAGAAGGTAACCGTAAGCAGGCTAAATATGCTGTGCTTGCATTGGCATCAATAACGAAAGATGATGGCCTGAAGTCGCTCTCTGTTCTATACAAGGTAATAGTACTATTTACTCATAGATATATTGCTTCAAAATATCAGTATCTGTAGTTGATAATTAGCTTGTGGAAATTCTGGTTTTCTTACTTGTTTTGTAGAGACTCGTGGACATGCTGGAGGACAAGAGACATCAGCCAGCTGTTCTTCAGTGTCTTGGATGCATAGCGCAGATTGCAATGCCAGTCTTTGAGACAAGAGAAACCGAAATAGTTGAGTTTATTAGAAGCAAAATCCTCAAGCTCAACAGTGTATGTATTTATTACTAATGTTTGTTTTCTCTTCAAAACTTCACTATCTGTCTTCCACTGGTTTCCTAGATTTCTTTTCATTTTTTTAATTGGAAGACACTTAAACCTCTTTGCAGGAAGCTGTAGATGATACAAAATTATCCTGGGATGACAAAAGTGAAATCTGTCAACTGAAGGTTGGTACCTGACAAATTGTTTCTTATAACTCATTTTACGTATACAGTTGCAGATGTTTGTTTCACCTTATATACAGTGATCAATTAATTTCTCTCTTGTCCAATTAGTTTCAAAACCCTTCCTTTTCTTAATAGATATACGGGATCAAGACGTTGGTTAAGAGCTACTTGCCTTTTAAGGATGCTCATCTTCGTGCGGGTGTTGATGACCTTCTTGGATTACTAAAAAAATTTCTTTCCTTTGGGGAAGTATCTGAAGATCTAGTATCAAGGTTGGTAAAAATTAGTGCTGCTAAGTATACTAAGAGGTCCTTTTTCTGGCACTCATTCTCAACCTCTCCACAGTTCTGTTGACAAGGCCCATTTGAGACTTGCTGCGGCAAAGGCAGTCCTCCGCCTCTCTAGGCACTGGGACGATAAAATACCTATTGATATCTTCCATTTAACATTAAAAACCCCTGAGGTACCTTCCTTTGATTTGGTTTTCCATTCGCACATCCTTTCCAATTTTACTTCTAATCTGGGTTCTGTTTTGACTTTTGACATGTTTCCTAAACCTTTCCTGTAGATACCATTTCCTACAGCTAAGAAAGTATTCCTTGGGAAAGTTCACCAGTATGTAAAGGACCGAGTTTTGGAGACGAAGTATGCCTGTTCATTCTTATTTGATATCACTGGATCAAATGTTCTTGAATCAGAGGAGGTATGTCATTGCCCTTTGACTTAAAAACACATGATGTTTCTGAGTTGAGAATATGGACAGTCTGGCTGTAAACTATGCAATTGGATTGGTGTACAGGAGAAACAGAACCTAGCTGATATAATTCAACATTCTTACCAAACAAAAGTGCGGAAAATTTCTGCTCAGACTGATGCAAATTCAGTTGCTCTCTTCCCTCATCATATCCTTCCTTATCTGGTTCACGCACTTGCACACCTTTATTGTCCTGACGTTGAGAAATGCAAAGACGTAAAGGAATATGAAATGATATATCGGTAATTCTTTTTTGGTTTACCTCTTTTTGCCATCGCTTTACTCTTTCTTTAACTGTGAAATTAGCCATTTCAGTTATTTGATAGATTACTTACTTTTTCTGATTGTTTATTTCAGCCAATTATACTTGATCGTTTCTATGTTGCTCCATAAAGAGGAAGATGAGAAGGCTGAAGATATTGACAAGGAACAGGAGTGCGTTCCCACCATTATCTTAATCTTCCATAGTATAAAACAGTCAGATGATGTCACTGATGCAACAAAGTCAAAGGTTGGTAAAAGTTTTTTATGAGCTTGTTATGTTTTACAACAGCCATGTTATGACTACTTTCGATAATCATTCTAAGCATGTCCGTATATGTAATCACTTTAACCATACTGGCATATGTACTAACTCTACTCACCACTGTCGTGGTGCCATGGAGCTGACATCTCATAACTTATATTAACAGAACTCACATGCGATCTGTGAGCTTGGACTGTCAATAATCAATCACTTAACTCAAAAAGGGCCGGGTCTACAAGGGGAAATCACATCTGTATCACTGCCTCCGATGCTGTACAAACATTCTGAAAAAATCGAATGTGACAAGTCTCAGGTAAGAACCCAGAACTTTTCAAATTTTTGGCAATCTGAGCTGTCTGTCTTGTTTGCTTATGGATTTACTGTGTTTGACCTCATATATTGTCCTGGTTTGTGTTTGCTGACTTATGACATGTTGTTTCAACAGGTTGATGAAGAGCAATTGTGGCTAGCTGATGAGACTGTCCTGGCACACTTCAGGGCTCTCAAGTTGGGGAGTCATGCTGATGCATCTGTATGTTACTCAACTTGAAAATCTTAGTTGCAGTATCAAGTGATTTCTGTAATTATTGATATTTTTCCATTCAGGTGATACCCCAAACTTCAGAAAATGAGGGTTTTATTGATGGGGAAAGTGATGGGAATGAAATCCCTCTGGGTACAATTGTAGAACGTTTGAGAGCTCAGGGGACCAAGACTAGAAAGGGCAAAAAAAAAAAATCTGTAGCAGCTGAAGATGGGAATGGTAAAAATGACGTCGATGTTTTAAAAATGGTGAGGGAGATAAATCTGGATCACTTGGGAATGCTGGATAAATTTGAATCCAGTAATGGACACAAACATTCCCCTAGGGAAAGAGCTGACACACTTCAAAGAGATCAGAAGGATAATAAAAGGAATGCTGGTGATGAAACATCAGTAGTTTCTGTCCCTAAGCGCCGGAGATCATCTTCTGGTCATAGTCCTTTCAAGTTCTCAAATAGTGGTTCTAAAGTTTCATTGAAAGCTTCCAAAGAAAAGCTGCATCAAGAGAAAGACATGGACAAAAATGTCTCCTCGGACTCGAATGATGAAAATTCAGACCGAGGGGAAAGTTTAGAAAGCATCTCTCCCCGGAAGGAAAAGAAAAGCTTCTCATCAAAATTAAAAAACACAGAATTTGATTGGGCTCCTACTGATCTGGAACATCAAAGCGAAGGTGGCAACTGCAGTGACAGGGTAAAAATCACTAGTAGCTTCATACCTTCTGTTACATTTTATTGTAGTTCAATTTATTGATATTCAGTCAATCTCCAATCTTTTCTACCCAAACAGAAGCGTAGTAGGTCAGCAGAAAGGGGTGATAACAAATTGAAGTCTGCCTCGGGATCAATGAAGAATCGAAAAAGAAAAAGCATCCCAGGACTGGCTAAGGTGCAGAGCTTTACCTTCCATTAATGTGTATCAGTGTCACTTTTTGTGCTAATTGAATGCTGTGACAACAAACATTTTCTTGTCTGACCTAACTTATCGTCCAGTGTTCCACAACCGGAAAAAAATTGGCTAATGATGAACTGATCGGTTGCAGAATAGATGTTTGGTGGCCTATGGACAAACGGTAAGCATTTTATGAGCGATTTTCATTGGATTGACAGTTGTAAAGCGAGATTACTGTAGTCTGTAGTTATTCCCTTGGAGATTTTTGTTTTGTTTTTCTTTGGTGATTTTTTATTATTATTATTCTGACATCCATGCAAAGCTACTATGTGAAGGAGTGGATTCGCTTTGTTTCCATTCGTAGTCATCTTGTTACTCTATATCCATCTAATGCGGTCATTTCATTTCCAACAAAATGTGGCATTGGTTTCTGAATTTATCTCACCAGAAGTTGAATCTTGGTGAAAATAATAGGTTTTATGAAGGCACAGTAAAATCTTATGATTCGTCTAAACAGAGACATGTGGTAAGCTTTCAGCACCTTGCTTCTTCTTTGCCTTTTTCTTGGGATAGTTAGTCCATCTAACTCTGTACTCTATCCGTATGATATCATAGATACTTTATGAGGACGGAGATGTTGAAGTACTTAACCTAGATAAAGAACGGTGGGAGCTCATAGACACTGGTGGAAAGCCCGCAAAGGTTCTGAGATTTTCTGCTTTTTGGTTTCTGTTGTTAATCTATCTTCACGATATCTAGTCATCTGCTTAATTCATCCCTTTTAGCTTAATAAGTATCCTTACAGTATTCGTACTCTCTGCAGAAAAAATCTAGTGTATCAAAGGACAGTTCGAGTAAGAAAAGGTAGTACTTACTCTCTCCAACTGAGTATAATGCATATTTCTGTAGTCCTGTTTTTGCCTCGTATTCTTCTTTAGTCTTATATGACAGATCAACCTTATTCTTTTTCCATTCTTTTAGGTCTTCTGAAAGTAAGCTTAAGAATTCAGATAGCTTACAGAGGGATGAAGACCCAATAACCACCACGTACGTGAAATTCTATCTTTAGAAATCCAAATACAAGTCATTCTTCTGCCTTTTCGTTTCTTGTTTTTTGCGTATATTCTGCATTTGTGTTAAACCTTTTTTTTCCCGGACTGCTGACTTTTTCTAGGCCCAAAGGGAAAAGAACTCCAAAGAAATACATAAAACGTAAACACCCAGAAGGCACGCTAAGAAGTCTCTCTTTAGAACATGAGATACTGGAGAGCAGAAACAAGAAAAATCGATCTTCTGTGACACCAGGTCCAATGTGTTAGCTTTTCCCACTGTTTCTAAATCCTTCCAGCTTATGTACTTCTTGTTTCTGAGTTATTCTATTTTAAAATGATTCAGTAAAAGTTGCTGAAAGACAAAATGAAAACAAAAAGCCGATGACAGAGGGCCCGGAATATAGTGAGGAGGTTGACGAAGAGAAATCAGAATTGAATGGGGATGCTGAGGGGAAAGAAACTGAACTTGAAAACTCAGATTCTGAGGTGAAGCAAGAAAACAATGTAATGGAGACAGAAGCTGAAGACAATGATGGGGATGCTGAGATTTCTGACAACGAGACTCTCGTACCTACCTACCTTTTTCGTAAATCTTACAAGCAGCATAGATGAAGGATGCGTAGAGAATTCTGATATGTGTTTACTTTTAATGCATATGCAGGGAGCGTGGAAAAGTAAAGTGGGTAAGTCAAGCTCGAGGAAAGCAGTATAGGTGAGTTGTGTGCCATACTGTAGAAGAAATACCCATAAAGAATTTGCGGTGTTTGTCCTCAAGGTATCTGGATTGCTGTGGTGTATATGTGGTAAAAATGGGAGATTTGTAGGGTTAGTTATACATACTTGTTCTAACCAGCATGACGGAATGAATAATAGGCAAAAGAAGCTCCTCCAGAAGCTTATGTGGTCATGTATTGTAGCAGTCTGTGTGTGTGTGTGTTTTGTAGGGTTGTTTCGTGTTTTCTTTTGTAATATTTAAACTTACCACATTTGTTAACCCAAAGTGTTGTTCTCTTTTGAACTCATTTACTTTGTTGCCACTTCCTTTTATTATTCCCTTTCTCCTTACATTTGTAGATTACTTGATCGTTGGTCCAACATGATATATATATATATATATATATTAATCTTGAGAACTATCGATTGTATACGAGAGAACTAAAATTATACACAAGCTATGATTTCATCGATAAGTGGTGCAAAGTTAGATATGGTCATCTGCTTTGTCATCAAATGCATATTTAAGTAACGAAACGGAAGAAAATCAAAAGAGAAAAAGAATCTGTGAACAAAGTTATATTCCAAGAATGTTTCTAAATGAAAAGAAAAAAAGAAAAAATGATGCGTTTCTATTATAGAAACATTTTAGTCGTCTATATAAATGTAAAATGTAAAATGTAAAATGTAAAATGAGTGTTCACTGTATCAATTTTGGTTGTGTTTATTACACAAATTCAAATGGTCATATGGGGCCTCCATTAAAAAGGTATTGGAGCTTTAATGCTTAGACCGAGTCAAAGTGTGTCAGGTGCCATTGTTTATTACGACAAAAGAGTGTTTTTTTTTTCGGTAAAGGGCCATACAAAAGAGTTTGATTAATTTATGACGAAGACTAGGCTCACCTAACTCTTGCGGTAATTAATTGATTACCGTTACTACAGCGACGTTGTTCAAGGGTCAAAGGGTATATGCATTACATGATTGTTATATGCTCAGTAATTATTATTTTTGTAGCTAAATAATTTTGATCGGCAAGATGGCTTTTGAAAGATTTACAACCGTGTAGATTCCACGAGTGATATTGAATAAAAAAGTATTATATGTGAGTGAGAAAAACATTTAAGACTGTGCACCCAAACCATATATTTTTTTTAACTTTCTATATTTACCCAAAATTAAAACTCATGTTTGACGCTTTGATCAACATTCTTTTGCAACCTCGAGAGTCGAGTCTAGACGAGACCATGGAATTTGTCTTTAAGACAAACATTTGTCAGTGAAATATGAGAATAATACAGTGATTCAATTTGCTTCACGCAGACCTGTCTCCTCTACACAGTAAGTAGCTGAGTTTAGTCTCAAGAAGACGAAACGAAGCCTTTTGTTTTTTACTCATTCTCACAGCCACAAGAACCATTTGTATTTTGTTTCCAAACAGGTAAAGTTGTTTCGTAATTTCCTGTTTCCTGGCTGTATCTTATTTATTGGTTTTTCCCCTAAAGTTGGCAAATTTCTCAGTGAAACTTCCTTTTCAGTTCGTACAAATCTTCCCTGCTTTACTCATTCTTTAGGGTTTCAATTGTTTTTTTTTTCTCTTGGTTTTGTAGACTTGAGTTTCTGTTTCAACCCATAAAGTTTGAGCCTTTAACCTCATCGATTTGTAGCATTTTTCAGAGTCCTCTCTGTTTCTTGCTTACTCTCTTTAGTCTTGATCAATTTCTGATTGAGGTATATATGTGTCTGTGGGTTGATAGCATTTGGTCTCTCTGGGTTGCTTTATTGTTTTCAGATTAAGTGTGAATCTTTAATAATAATTTAGTTTTGTAATATCAAGAAGCTCCCAACTTAGTGATTTCCCTTCAAAATTTGTACTTTCTGTGTGGTTGCTTCTATGTTTCCTTGGGATTTAATGTTGGGTTACTTCCCTCTCCGTGTCTTGGTTGTCATATTCAATTGATTAATTGATTGTCTTGTAAAGAAAGTTGCTTTATCTCTGATTTTTACGAGGAGTGTGTACATAACACTAACGTTGGTAGCTTTTGTTTGTAAGATCTGAGATGGGCGAGCCGCTCGGACTGCTTCAAGTGACTGTTATTCGTGGAAAGAAACTGGCGATCCGAGATTTCAAGTCAAGTGATCCTTATGTGATTGTCAAATTGGGAAATGAGGTAACTTTGGTCAGTTGTGGTCGTTGTTTTTAGAAGTCACTATTAGTGTTTGTGTTCCTACCAAAGAAAGAAGTGTCACATTGTTTTTATTTATGGGTAGTGATGTGATGTTTTACTTCTTGAACACCAGTCAGCCAAGACCAAGGTAGTCAACAATTGCCTGAATCCAGTGTGGGATGAGGAACTAAGCTTTACACTGAAGGATCCTGCAACAGTTCTCGCTTTGGTATGTCCAAATCTTCGTGAATCTTTCCTTTTGTGATCATACTGATTACTGATGATGATGATGCTGAAATTGTTTCTGGGTTGCAGGAAGTGTTTGATAAAGATAGATTCAAGTCAGATGACAAGATGGGTCATGCTTCTCTCAGCCTTCAACCACTCATCTCAGTTGCCAGACTAAGGCATATAGTCCGCGTTTCCTCTGGTGAGACAACGCTTAGGAAAGTGTTACCGGATCCAGAGAACTGCGTATCTCGAGAGAGCACAATCAGTTGCATAGACGGAGAGGTTGTGCAGAGCGTGTGGCTGAGGCTGTGTGCTGTTGAATCGGGTGAGATTGAGCTGAAGATCAAGTTGATTGATCCTCCTGGAACAAAGAAGTAGGCATTAGGACTTTGTGAACTCGAATGTGCGGTATGTAGTTTGTAGTAAGCAACCAGTTTGTCTAGTATCATTGCAACATGTATGGTATTGTTTCCAAGTGAATGTAATACGCCTTTAAGGCTTTGTGTGCCTTGTGACATCGTACCAATTTATATTGTACTGCTCACATAGGTTCTTCTTTGTGTGTATATTTTGAGTGTTTGATGGAAACTTCAGGTAAACTAACATCAATGGCTGATTCTCACATCTATACCTTCCTAATAAATACTTAGAAGAAATGGACAAAATACACGCATACCATGGCAGTGGTGAAACCGACATTGGTATCTCACGTCAGACACACTTGTTCTTATCTCAATTTCAACCATTTCCTTCTTGGTCTCAATTATGATCGATCTCTTTCTCTTTCTCACGTTTCCTCGTAATCTTAACACAAGCCTGATCATCCTCATCTGCCACCAAACCAAATAGCTGATGCGCTTTTTCTAACCCAGAACTTAAAGTTGTGATCTTTCTTGTGATTCTCATTTCTGGATCTTCAGGTGTACGTATACCTCAGACATAATATCTTCAATGGCTCCGCCTGTCTCTCGTGATTCTGTACAGCCTCGAGGTTCTTTCTGTTTCTCCTTCTTTACGATCTCTCGTTCCTGTGTGCTTAAGGCGCCATTTTCTTCTGTTTCTGGTTGGATCATGACAATTGAATTCTGGTGGGTGCAGATGTTTGTGTTGTGGGTGTGGCGCGAACGTCTATTGGAGACTTCCTTGGCTCCCTATCTTATTTAGCTGCCCCAAGACTTTGGTCCATAGCCATTGAAGGTAGCTATATTTCTCTCTTTGTCTATCTCTGATTCAGCAAAGTTTTACATTCTCTAAATGCTTCACACCCCACTCATAGCTGCACTTAAAAGAGAAAATGTTGATCCGGCCCTTGTGGAAGAGGTCTTCTTTGGCAATGTCTTAACCGCCAATCTTGGGCTAGCACCAGCAAGACAAGCTGCACTTGGTGCTGGGATTCCTTATTCGGTGATCTGCATCACTGTCAACAAGGTCTATGCTGCAGGAATGAAAGATAACTCCTTAACCTTTTATCACTCTTCTTCCATTCCAGATGATATTTGACACATCACTGCTTTTACTTCCCCTGTAACGTCAGCTGTAATGCTAGTGGCTCAAAGTATCCAGCTTGGCTTGAATGATGTTGTTGTAGCTGGTGGAATGGAGAGCATGGTCAAATGTACCTAAGTATCTCGCGGACGCAAGGTGCTTTTTAAGTTTCCTAACATTAAACTTGTTGAAAGAAACCCAAGAGGGGCAGATTCGATCTGTTTACTCATCTCGAAAAGATTTCTTGTTATTTTTACTCTTATTTCTATGAGCAGAATGGGTTCTAAATTAGGCCATGATACTGTTGTTGATGGTATGATGGAAGATGGGATTTGGGATGTGTACAATGACTTTGTAATAGGAGTTTGTGGAGAATTATGCGCTGACCAGTACCATATTACAAGAGAAGAACAGGTCGCTCGGATTCATCCTTGATCCGTCTTTCCAGTTTGTTCCCGTGGATTCACAATGATGTGATGATGAGACTGTCTTGCTAATTGTCTTTTTTTTTTTTTAGGATGCTTATGCTATCCAGAGATTTAAGCGCGTCATTGCTGCACAAAACACTCGGTTGTTCGCTTGGGAAATTGTTCCTGAAAGTCTCTCCTTTACGTGCGTTCCAGGAATTCACCTTTATGGCATGGTGATGGAATATTGTTCATACACTCATACTGACAGGTCGAAGTTTCCACTGGAAGAGGGAGGCATTCGGTAATGATTGACAAGGATGAAGGTAAATAGTTTAGGAACCGGTATTTCTCTTACGCTAGCCTTGATTGGTCTTAACTTTGGTTCGCATGAACCAGTTTGATGCTGCCAAGTTAAAGAAGCTTAGGCCGAGCTTCAAGGAGGATGGGGGATCTGTCACTGCTGGAAATCCTACAAAATTTTGACTTCTGGTTCCGGTGAACGAATAATCATTGAGTCCTCCTCTTTCTCTTTTCTCTCATAACTTTGTTCCTTATTTTTCTTCATTTAACATTCCAAGCATTTTGTGTTGTTTACTTCCAACAGCCACTAACTGGCTCTGCTTTTCGTTGGTGGACAGTGATGGTGCGGCAGCATTAGTGCTGGTGACTGGGGAGAAGGCTCTTGAGCTTGGACTGCATGTTATCGCTAAGATTAGAAGATACGCTGATGCTGCTCAGGCACCTGAGTTGTTCACAACCACGCCAGCTCTTGCGATTCCTAAAGCTATAAAGCGTGCTGGTTTAGAAGCATCTCAAGTGGATTACTACGAAATAAACAAAGCCTTTTCTGTAATATCACTTACTGAGGTCTGAGTGTTTTATAGTTGTTGGGTGTGTATTGAGAGGTTTGACTATTTTGGCTTGTTTCCCCACAGGTCGTAGCTTTGGCCAATCAGAAACTGCTGGAATTGGATCCTGTAAGTAATGAAACAATTACAGTTGTAAATGTTGCAGTCTTAAATTTCAATGTCTCTGATAATCGATATAAAAAAACAGTTGCGGCTGAATGCGCATGGAGGGGCTGTTTCACTGGGACATCCACTGGGATGCACTGGTGCTCGTATCTTGGTCCCATTATTGGGGGTAAGTCTTAAGATCAGGCAACAATGATGTTGAATTGAATCCTTCCTGAAAATGTGGTTGAATCCTTCTGATTCAGGTGTTTGAGAGCAAAGAAGGGAAAGTATGAAGTGGCATCAATATGCAATGGAGGAGGAGCATCAGCCCTTGTCCTTGAGGTCATGTAACCTCCCTTTTAACTCTGGTAAGCATAAGCATCAGCATAAACAAGAGATTATGTCAATTAATGCTTCCCAACACACTAATTTTAACTGTTGAGAAGTTACCAGATCGGAGAAGACCATCGGATATTCAGCACTCTGAAGCCAAGATATGTTGTTTTAGAACTCAAAGCGTATGTGTATGGTTTAAGTTTGGGTGTCACTAGAATGCTTAACTTTGTACTTGAAAAAGAGATGCAATAAAAAAAAGTGTTAGAAATTGATACGTAATGTCTCAAGTAGATTGATACACTCTGAAGTGAATTGTTGAAGCCAATGATGATTACCTTAACCAACAAATGAAAAGAAACTCTCTGTTGAAGACTTTAAAGGAAAGTGAGTGGAATCAGATAAGTTGAGTATAAATCTAGAAGTCTAAAACTGTTGTTCAGCCAATGAGGAGATCAAAGACCAAAAGAATTACATCATTTACCCAAATGGTTGGAGAAATCAGAGGTAAATTTCCCACACATAAATTTGCTACAGTAAAGGATCAAATAACACTATACATAAAGCCAGGAGTGCGTTCATTTCAAGATTTCTTCTCTTCTTTTTGCTTTACATTTGCATGGCTAGGGAGAGAACACAGCCCAGTCATTTGAATTGCTAGCTCACCCATAAATATATATATATATATATATCTTCATTGTGGCAGCACTGTTAAGGAATTCTCTCAGAAGCATTCAGGGTTCGTTATCTTCCAGTGTTTCATGACTGGCTTTTCTGTCACCAAAGGTCCTGGCCAGACCGTTGCAGTTCTCAAACTTGTGGAGTTCCGATTCTATGGTTTTGGCTATCTCAACACGTTCAGCTTCTGGCTCGGGAAAACCTACGTGGAATGATCCTTGCTTTTCAGGTTCTGCTTGTCCCTGAGTTTCATGATTGAGCTTCACATAGTTGTATAGTTGTTGATGGAAAGGATGATCAATAGAGAAACAATTTGCACTCTGAGTGTGGTGAGATGACCCAGAGCTTCCTCTTCTACAGAAATGTGGGAGTGATGTGAAGTCCATAATCTACACGAAGCACAAGATTTAGACAAGTTTGCATTTCACAGAAAGATCATAAGAGAGCAATGCTTATACATATATACCTTCAATAGTTCATCTTTTCCGCTACCAGATAAGACATGGACTTTTTTCGTCGTCCTCTCTTGTAAAAGAGGTTTTACAACCTGCTAGGAGCTCAATGAAACACACACATGCTAAGTAGCTAACACCTTGAGTTACAAACAAAAGAAACACAAAGACGATTACCTTCCAACATGCGGAAAATATATATGGAGCATTCACAACATAGTACGTGTTTGTTTTCTCGGGATAGTTCAGATCATCGATGGTAGATATGATAGTCACTAACTGCATCCAAAAGTCAACACACAAGGTTATCAAAAAGTTATAATATGAATTGAACAACTTGCAGTATTATTACCCATGAAGCAACTTTGTCCACACAAATCAACACTATAATATTGCAGTTGCCTCTCAATGTGTTGCCAACTCAGTTTTTGGGTGAATTAAGGTAATGACAAGTCAATTAATAAAAAAACTTTATAATCCAATCAAAACATTTTATTTATACAGCTAAAATAAATATATTATATTTAGAAATTTATCTTAATAAATGAAATTTTTTTATGATCTAATGAAATATTTCATTTATGCACATAAGATACATATTTTTATTTATATTTTGATCATTCTAATTAACTTAAAAATTGATATATAAGGTTATTTATTATAAAAATTGAGTTTGTTTATATTTTTTGTAGAAATAAATTTAATTTATTTATTCTTTATATTATTTTCTTTTTATATCACATATTTTAAAATAGATCAAATGATCCAACTAATTTTTAATTTTAATATAAATAAGAAAAAATTATCTAATATTATTCTAGAATTTAAAATAGTAAATTTACTAATTTATCTATTACATTAAAATTAATAAAATATCAAAGTTCTAATATTATTAATTTATAGATGTTTTATTATACACATACAATAAAAATGTATTATTTAGAAATACCATATTAATAAATGATTTTTATTATTATATAAAAAACTATTTATAAACATAAGATAAATATGTATAATTTCTATTTTGATCATTTTAATTAACTTAAAAGTGATCTATAAGATTTATTATATTAAATATTTTAAATTATATCAAATGATTCAACTAAGTTTTTTAATTTAAAGATAAATAAGACAAAATTATGTAATATTATTTTAGAATTTAAATAATAAAATATCAAAATTCTAATATTGTTAATTTATAGAAGTTTTACTATACACATATAAAAATATTTATTATTTAGGATCCGTTGAAAAATTTGTTTTGTACCGTATCAATTTATTACAATTACACAAATTTAATTCATAGATTATATAATGTATATGTCCGTTTAGACGAAAACATAAAATTATTAAATCTAACCAAAAAATTTGGTTCCAAAACCGAATGAATAGTTATATAACTCAAATATATTATATATGTTTTACCCAAATTGTATAAAGTAAATTGAAACCCGATTGGATATTCAAAATAAATCAATATTATATATATATATTATATATTATGTATATATTCAAAATTTTTAAGGTATCTGGATCTGTAAGTAAAAGTTGTTTTATCATCAATTTTTAAATTTGTATTTTAACTATAATAGTATAAGAGATTATAAAAACAAAGAAATTGAAAAATATATATTTAAGTTTAAATTAAATAAATAAATAAAATTCAGCTGCCTAGCGCGGAACTATTTATAATGAACATAAATAACATAAATACCTTGATTTGGCTTAGCGCTGAAAGTTTTAACCCTGTCATGTCTAGAACCTTGACGCACGTGGTGATTGGCCTCCCATTATTCTTAGACACAGAAGGCTGTAACAGTGTAATACTCATTAGGGCAAAAGAGAAACAGAAATTTTAAAAAAGTGTAGCCATCTGCCATGCACTCACCAGTAATACACGGTCTCTATATTCATTGATTTGGATGTGGGATTGGACATAGTAGTTAACCTATATGTGGAAGAAGATAAGTACATTTATTTTTGATTCTCATCTGATTGTCAGAAATACGAAAAAAATGAAGAATCTCTTACAGAAGCTTTGTCAAATGTGCTGAGGCCAACTCCAATTGCAAAGACAGGCAAGCCCTAAACATCAAAGGAAGAAGCAATCAAGATGAGAAATGTTTTTGATCAGAAAAGGCAATGGACTCATGGGCTTTAGAGAGGCTACTTCTTTGGTGTAACCTGACATTCCTATGAGTTGAGAATCCCGTACGTCCCTATACAACTCACTAGGAACAATGGGTTTCTGTAGGAAACCAAAAACATAAAGATCAAAATTTCAGCTCTCAAACCAGAATATACCAGTAAAGAAAGAGGGAATATCAATAACTCACGGCTAGGATACTGTCTATTTCATTATCCACCCTCCAACGCAAACACTCAACGAGCTGAAAGTGAGTTAGAAACGCTGTAATCAGACAAGGCATAATCTGGAGTTACTCAAAATCACACAAGAGTTTAGAAAACATACCATTAAGTGAGCTTTGCTTATATTCCAGTCTCGTGCTTTCAGAAAACGACTCAAATTCTCCCTAAGGCATCCCTGATGAACTCTCTGCAGATTCACAAAAACCTTCTTTTTACTTAAACGAGTCAAAGAGTCATACTCAGATCAACTATGAGTAACGATTTGCTTCACCACCTAAACCTAAGAAAATGAAAACTTTATGTAGAATTTAATGCATCTACTCAGTTGAATGGGGTTTGATCCACTTTCCAAGAACAGTTCTAACAAAAAAACGAACATACCTCAAATGTTTTTTTCAATGGCTGCTCAACTGGAAACGAATTTAACGGGTTCAGTACGTAATAATTAGAAATCAAAGTAGAAAGAGAGAGAGGTAGATGAAAAAGGCCAGACCTTTATCCATCAGCTCCTTGAATTCATCAATGGCTGCTTTTGAAACAATCCCCATTGTTTTCGCTTACTTTTACCTCTGCAGCCAAACAGAATCTCTAAAGAAGCAATGAAATCTCCAAGAGCGACTCTTTTTTTCTCTCTCCCTTTTGTCACTTTGCACCAAACTATGAGTCCATCATTAAAGGTCAAAGAGGTGGTAGGAGAACAGAAACTCCCAACAGAAATATACACTTTAATTACAAGTAGAAAACTCGTTTATAAGAGATGAACTACTTTGATTAAGACTAGTAGTAACAAAAAAATAAAAAGCAGCTTCTAGTTTCTTCTGTGAGATATGTTGAATAATCAATCAATCCAACTCCCAAATCCCATTTGATTTTCCTCTCCTCTTGTGGTTCTTGTTCAATGGTACAAGTTTAAAGTCTGTTTTTTTTTTTTTTTTTTGTCAATGAACCAAAGAAAAAAGAGGAGGAGGATTCAAACTTTGAAGTTGTTAAGGAAATTGTAATTGTGTAAGAGTGAATTTCGAGAGGTTGTAAAAGCTTTGTACCATGTTATAATGTTATCAAACTATGAAGTCGTAGAGGACTTGGTGAGCTTGTCCTTTATTGGGAAAAGAAATATCAAAAGGTGGATAATGGTATTCAAAGTTGGTCTCCCATTTTTTTATCTATTTTTTTTTTTGAGTCAAAAATTCAAAGTCGTCTTTGTTAGAAACGTTTTATTTACTTTTTCAAAGTGGTTAATTACTGGAAAAAGGAGCAAATTTGTGGCGTATTCGAAGGTACAGGGGCCGGAGATAGCATTGAGATTGAGAGGTTGCTTATGGGTTATTCAAAGGTCAATATCCTTGTACGGAAAAACAAACCTATCACACTAAAAGTCTTTCTTCTGATTTGCAACTCAAAAGCCAAGAATCAAGACACAAACAACTTTGGTCTTTGTGGCGAAAACAAAACAACTTTGGTCTTCGGTCTTAGGCTCTTTGCATTGCTTCTTTCAACTATCTTCGTGCTAGTTGGGCACTGAATATGGAGCGAAACAAACTGTGTGGCCCACTTCTGTCGAGACAAATTTGGGCTTAAAACTAAGAGCAGCACAAAAATAATCAAAACTTTGACCAAAACCTAAAGATGCTGCTTTCATCTTTGGGTCAAAAAGGACCTAAATCTTCCAGGCCAAACATTTGAAACATGCAAGGATTCATGAATATCAGAGAGAAAGCATCAAAGTTTAATAGCTGCTGATGTGTAAAGTTTTTTTTTTTTCTGCAGTTGCTTAGAAAGAGGTGTTAGACTTTAATTAAATATAAAGATTCCTGCTTGAGATTCGGATATTCGACCTTGCACACATATGCATTCTTGATTGTTTATGCTTAAGCAGTTGCCAATAAACAGCAAGCAAAGCACGTTGACCTATATAGAGTTTCAAATTCTTGACCTCAGAAAAATATATATTTTTATAAAGTTGGATGATGCAAATTCAATTATGTTTCTTTTTATCCTAGTGTATGATCAAATTTGTTTGTCTTTACGGAATTGATTTAATACTAAATTGACACTTACGTGGGTAGATAAATCTTGTAATATTGAAATCGTTTAGATATGTTAATGGTTAAACGTCTTGAAATATTCGGGCTTTCACAAAACTCACACGCAAATAACACCAGAATCAAGTCAGACATTTCCACAAGCTTATGTAGTAGATTGCATTTATATATTTAAGGAATGGAAAGAACAATTGATGGGGTCGAGAGAGGAAAAGAAAAGCAAAAAAATAGTCAACGAGAAGAAAACTTAAGATGCAACGGAGGAGCAATGAGATTGAGGAGGAGGAAGAAGAAGATGTAAGGAGAGGATTAGAGAGCGTTAGAGAGAGCCAGGTTGAAGGGAGAAGCAGTGGAACAGTGTCGATGAACGGAGATGACAAAGTGTATGTTGGAGTTGGGAAAGGAGACTCAAGCATGGAGGCATTGCGTTGGGCTATTGACAATCTTATCACTTCTTCTTCCACTCTTCTCTTCCTCATCCATGTTTTCCCTGAGACTCGCTTTATTCCTTACCCTTGTCTGTAGATATATCCTTCTCATTCTGCACTTGTTATCTTTGATTAAAATGTGTTGGCACTCAAGTGTATGTATAATCCATGTAGTGGGGAAGCTGGCGAGGGAGAAAGCAAGTCAAGAACAAGTGGAATGCTTTATGTCTCAGGAAAGGGAGAAGAGAAAAATTCTGTTGCTCAAGTTCCTTCAAGCCTGTTCTGCTTCTAAGGTCCCATCTCTCTCTCTCTCTCTCTCTCTCTCTCTCTCTCTCTCTCTCTCTTGGTGTCGTTTGGATGATTAACAGTGGATCAAGATAGTAAACTAACATGTGGAAGAGTAAGTGAGAAACAGGTGAAGGTGGAGACAATACTGGTTGAGAGTGACTCGGTGGCTAAGGGCCTAAGGCTATACAAGACCTTATTACCATTCATAACATTAAGAAGCTTGTTCTTGGGATCGACAAGTCTAATGCAAGGTATATACATACACAAAATGAACCCCATTTCAGTTGTCAGATAACTTCTTGGCTTCTTGTAGGAAAGCAACATTGATGAAAGGAAACTGTGTTCCTGAACAGATAATGAGAAGCTCTGCTGCAGATATGTGTGAGGTTACCGTCATATGCCAAGGAAAGAGATAAAGATGGAGGAGGTGATGATACAGAGCAGCTCCTCTTAGTCCCCATTAGTGCAGCGGCCGAAGAAAGATCAACCCATTGACCCTTTTGCTTGCATTTGCTTTATCAGTAAGCCCAAAACTAACAGATAATGGAATGAGAGATCAAGATGTAGAGATAATATATTTGATGTCATGTTTTGTGTTTGGGTAGAGCGAGTAAAAAAAAAATCTAATAAAAACTAATAAGGTTAACAGAAAGAGTTACAACATTTTATACAAACTACAGCAGCTTATGCATACATTGAGAAAATAAGCATATAATTCATGGCAATATATAAAGAGTGAACAACATTTGATCATTTTTTACCACATGGTCTTTTAAGGAAGAATAGACTACCATATGTCTAACCGTAATGCTAGAAGAAATCAAATTCCAAATAGTTACCAGACCCTTTCTGAGCATTCAGAACCAAACCGGCTGCTGTCCTCTGGCTCGATGGTGCCTCTGCAACATTCACAGATCTCTTTTCCAGCTCGACTGGCTTTGGGATTTCTGGTGGAGTCGCACACCGAATCAAAGCCCAGTTCACACCTTCGAAAAACGGGTGCTGCTTAACCTCAGTGGCTCCCCGTTTGAACCCCAACCTCTGCTGCGGCTCCTTCATGAGCAGGCCCCGGATGAGATCTCTTGCTGCAAAACTCACCACTGGTGTTTCTGGGAACCTTAGAGGCTGACCCACCACATTGAATAGTGTTTGTCGGTTTCCTGAGCCCTTGAAAGGCGTTCTCCCAAAGAGAAGCTCATACAGGAAGATTCCAAAAGTCCACCAATCCACTGCACTCCCATGCCCTTCACCTTTGATGATCTCTGGGGCCAAGTACTCGTGTGTGCCAACAAATGACATGGACCGCGCATCAGTTGGCTCGGCTACCAGCTCTGGCAATGGCCTAACTTGATTTGCAGTGTCGTTCTTGGGTTTACGGTCCTTCTTAGATTTGCTCGAGAACAAACGTGGGGAGAAGCAAGTGGTGGGGACGGTGCAGGAAGGTTGGATGCAGGAGGGCTCAATGCAAGCAGGCTGCACACAGTAGACGTTTTTTCGTAATGGATCTGACTCAAAGGCAGCAGATTGCACTAGGGTCGGGCTGACAAGACAGCGAAGTGAGAGGTCAAAATCAGAGAGCATTATATGTCCATCTTCGCGAACAAGGACGTTTTCAGGCTTAAGATCGCGATACACAATCCCCAGCATGTGCAGGTATTCCAAAGCTAGCAATGACTCTGCTATGTAAAATCTGCCACACATTGAAAAGACTCTCAGTCAGCTAAGATCAAATAAATGGCTTGATCCCAAACCATTTTATTTTGTCATCTATCCAGTACTCTGTAAAAATATAAAATCAAAGGAAAAACTGATCTTGACGGAAGGATGACTCACTTTACAGCTTGTTCAGAAAAATGCTTCCCCGGCTGGCGTTGCCTGAGAGTATGCAAATCACCTCCAGGACAGAACTCCATCAGCAAGCACGAAAATTTCTCTGTCTCAAAATGAGTGTAGAGGGTAGGGAGAAACGGGTGATCCAAAGACTGGAGAATCTCTCTTTCAGTCTGAGCCCGAAGAAGCTTCTTGCGACTCGCAAGAGATGTCTTGTCCATAACCTTCATAGCAAAGTAACACTTAGTCCCGCACAACTCAGAGAGATAAACACTCCCGATGTCCCCACAGCCTAGCCTCTTAAGGAGCCTGAAGTGGCTAAGACCCAGAACCCCATCCCGAGCCCTAACTGCCTGAATTGCTTCCCACCTCAAATCATTGACTTTGTGGGGTTTGTTGACAGTGCTACTAAAGCTGCTGCAACTACTCTCATCGCTCACATCGCTGCTTGTGCTTCCTCTGCAGATACTGCTCTTACCACTCTCCATGAAGTCAAGGCGGCCACTTAGCTTAGCACTTCCACTTGTCTTACCAAGACTACTCGTGCCATCACTCACTTTGGCAGAAGCAGAGCTAGTCTTGACGCTGCCAAAGCCTGATGTTTTCTTTTCCTGATCCTTGCTATCACTGGTCAATGAATCTACATGCTCAAGAACAGTGGAGAGGGAGCTAAAATCGGGTGTGCTAAGAGCTGTGCCACCAGATCGCTTCCTAAATGACTCTGGTAACCGTTTACTCTCCGGAACTCCTACAGCAACCGGATTTGTAACTGATCTGTTCAACTGCATCGGCTCAACTATCTCAGTTTTAGCTGACTTAGTATTACTATTTGAAGAGGATCGCTTCTGAGCTTCCACTTCTGCTCCATGACTACTGGGTTTACGAGTTGACGCCATCGAACACAAAAGAAATTATCTTTATCTAACGGGAAAAAACCATATTCCTTGGTGGAGATATCTCTTCAAACCCTAATCGTATAATGAAATTCAGAGTTAGAAAAAGAACAAAGGCCTACAGCACAGATATCAAATAGCAACAAAGCTAACTCCTTTGATGTAAAAAAGCAGATCCCAAATGGGAGAAACGTAGTTACAGCTAGATTGAATGTTGAAGAGTATCTAGGATGGGAAGAGAGATTTATAAACAAGGTAAAGGTAGTAACTTTAGGAGAAACCCTAGAAGAAGAGGGGAAGATGATTCCTTGGGTGTGGATTAACGCAGAGAAGATTCGAAAAAGTTATTAGCTTCCTACAAAATTACATGCACTTAATCACTTCAGCTTCGGCTTCAGCTTCACCTCTGTTATTCTACACACTTATCATCTCGCCGGATACGCACGACAAGAACCCGGAGGGAGGAGGATACAGTCACAGTCACAGTCACAGCCACAGCCACAGCCACAGCCAAGACTTTAAAAATAAATTAAATGGCTCTTTAAAAGCTAAATTACAAGATAATAATACCCCATCTTCTAAAAATTCCGGTATATCTCCCATTACATTCCGTTTAGTCGCTAGATTCATCCTCGCCGCCTCGATTAATAACTAATCCCTCGAAAAAGTCAGTTAACCGATTATTTTCCACCTAATCCGATTAATCCCCGCCTAATCCGATTATTTTCCATATAATCATCTATAATCTAATTATTTTTAAATTTTCAAGTATAAACAAATTTTGTTTTTGTTATTCATACATTGAGAGTTTGTGATGTTTTATAATAAATTATGTTAAACTTATAAATAAAAATCATAAAATAAATTATTCATACTACATTTTTCATGTATTTATTATAATTTTTAAAACACTATTATTTAAAAGTTTAATATAATAGATAAATATATTTTTAAAATATTAAAATAATCTAAAACTAATTCCCGATTAATCTTCGTTTATTTCCCGATTAATCCTCTAGGCGCTACACCCACACTCAACGCCCGACTAGCAGCGAATTTTAAAACATTGATAATATCTTTTGCTTTTTTCGAACAAAATAAAATAAGATTTTAATGACATCAATTTCAATATCCGTATAATGTACAAAGAAAAAGAAAAAGTGTTAAAGGGAGTGTGACCAAAAATAAAGAGAGGGGAAAGAGAAGTAATCAATGGCCGAAAGAAAGAAAATGAAAGTTGAATGATCACAAATGTGCGTATCTACATAAATTGTTAATTTCTTTAAAAAGGCGAATTTTATGCAAATGATGATAGATTATGTTTTAATTTCACGATGCAGACAATTAGACTAGGTCTTATAAGCATTAATGACTTTGAGAAGAAAAAAGAGAACAAGGCATGCAAAAAGCCAAATGGGATTTGTACTCTCTTCCCTCATTATGTTCCTATGCCCTTTGCAACTTCATTATAGACACACAGCAAAACAGCCAAACTGAGGATGAGTTTCATTATCATTAGTTTAACTTTGCAGAAGCGGAATATTCGCTGACAATCACATCACATGCCGTTTGGATTGGAACATCTCAACTCAAGAGATTTGTGTTCCTCGATACGACCATTTACATATTTAGTTTCTATTATCAATACGCATCGCATGTTTCTGGACCAAACACTCTATAAAGGCTATAATAATTGTAGAAATTGACAAGCTATTGTATCTTCAGGAAAATCAAAGTATGGTGAATACTCTAAGTCAATCAGAAGGTTTCATTCTTATAAGCTTTCAAAGGAAAATCACGTAGGAGTCACGTGAGGCGAAGAGATTAGTTGCAACAAGTCAGGAGCAATTTAGTCTTTTTGTATAAAAGCTATATCTTCTTCTTCTTATATGGTCGTGAAAGTTGTTGCAGGCAAGAGAAGGAAAAAAAGATTGAACAAAAGAGAAGATAGAGAGGGAAAGCTTGAGAGTGATTGTATAAGCATATATATATATCACAAAGTTCTAGTGGATTTCCGGAGAAGATATCTCCGGCGAGACGTAGTGTTTCCGGTTTGGAACGTGAACTCGTTAAATCGTGTCTTCTTGTTTTTTGTTCTTCTTTCTGGATTTAAGATTGTTCTATGGCTCATATTTGATTCGATTCCAGGTTGATTGTGTTCAAATCGGTTCAAAACTTAACAAATTGGTATCAGAGCAAGGTTTTGAATAAAGTTAAATCAGAGATGACTGGATCACGAATCAAGGTTGCTATGTTCGAAAGATCTGGAGACTTCTCTCTATGGAAGACAAGAATGCTTGCACAGCTCAATGTTCTTGGTTTAAAGGATGTTCTCATTGAAAAACCAGCAACATTACAACTCACGTTGGAGGAAGAACAAGATCCAGAAAAATTAAAGAAAAGGGATGAAGATGAAGCAGCAAGGTTAGAAAGATGTGATAAAGCTAAGAACTTAATCTTCCTAAATGTTGCTGATAAAGTTTTAAGAAAGATCGAGAATTGTAAAACAGCTGCAGAAACTTGGATTGCTTTGGATAGGTTGTTCATGTTAAGGTCTCTACCACATAGAGTGTATACACAGCTAAACTTCTATACATTCAAGATGCAGGAGAATAAGAAGATAGATGATAATATTGATGACTTCTTAAAGATTGTCGCAGATCTAAGTCATCTTCAGATTGATGTACCAAATGAAATACAAGCGATTCTTCTATTGAGTTCTCTTCCTGCAAGGTATGCTAATTTGGTTGAAACTTTGAAATACAGTAATTGTAGAGAAAAGTTAAGCCTAGAAGATGTTATGGTTGCTGCAAGGGATAAGTAAAGAGAGTTATCTCAGACTAATAGATCAATATCTGAAGGTTATTTTGTAAGGGGTAGACCTGAGAACAAGAATCAGTCTAATAAAGGCAAATGAAGAGCTAGGTCTCAGTCTAAAGATGGTAAAAGAGAATGTTGGATTTGTGGTAAGGAAGGTCACTTTAAGAAGCAGTGTTACAAGTGGCTAGAGAGGAACAAAGGTAAGATGCAGGGATCAGAGAAAGAAGAGGCTAGTATGGCCAAGTCTGGGACAGAAAGTGATCCGGCAATGGTATTAATGGCACTACCTGAGGAGATATGTGTAGCAGGTATTCTGGATGATGAGTGGGTATTAGACACATGATGTTCTTTCCATATGACACCAAGAAGAGATTGGTTCTATGATTTTAAAGAAGTGAGTTCTGGTTTTGTAAGAATGGGGAATGATACAATGTCTCAAGTAATGAGAATTGGGAATATCAAGATCAGAAACTCTGATGGTACATCTGTGATCTTAACAGAAGTGAGGTTTATGCCAACAATGTCTAGGAACCTAATATCATTTGGAACATTAGAAGATAAAGGTTGTTGGTTCAAGTCACAGGAAGGAACTCTAAAAGTGATCAAAGGCTGTACAACAATACTCAAAGGGAAGAAAAGAGATACTCTCTATATTCTGGATGGCAAAGTTGAAGTTGCAGAATCAAATGCCACTGAGACCTCAAAAGATGAGACAAGTTTATAGCATAGTAGGCTCGGCCATATGAGTCAAAAGGGACTTGACATTTTGGTAAAGAAAAGATGCTTACAAAGAGATGTGATTGGTGAATTGAAGTTTTGTGAGGACTGTGTGTTGGGAAAAAATCACAGGGTGAGTTCTGCTCCTGCACAACATGTAACTAAAGAGAAGTTGGGTTATATTCATTCAGATTTGTGGGGGTCAATTTACAATCCACCATCATTAGGATAGTGCCAATACTTTATTTCATTCATTGATGATTTTTCAAGAAAGATCTGGATATATTTTTTGAGAAGAAAGGATGAGGCATTTGAGAAGTTTGTGGACTGGAAAAGAATGGTGGAGAATCAATCTGATAGGAAAGTGAAGAAGCTCAGAATAGATAACGGTTTAGAATATTGCATTCACAACTTTAAAAGATTTTGTAAAGATGAAGGAATTATGAGGCACCGTACATGTGCGTACACACCGCAACAGAATGGGATCGCAGAGAGATTAAATCGAACAATCATGGACAAAGTGAGAAGCATGTTGAGTGAGAGTGGATTAGATAAAAAGTTTTGGGCTGAAGCAGCTGCTACTGCAGTGTATCTTATAAATAGATCACCGTCAACTGCCATTAATTTTGATTTACCTGAAGAGAAGTGGACTTCTGCGGTTCCAGACTTAACTGGGTTGAAGAAATTTGGTTGTTTAGTCTATGTACATGCAGACCAGGGCAAGCTAAACCCAAGAGCAAAGAAAGGGATTTTTCTAGGCTATCCAGAGGGAGTAAAAGGGTACAAGGTATGGTTGCTGGAAGAAGAAAAATGTGTTGTAAGCAGGAACATAATATTCAGAGAAGATATTATGTACAAAGATTTAAAGAAGAGCTCACAGGAAGCAAAATATGAGATTGACTTGGAAGATATTGATGAGAGCTCTGGAATATCTGTTCAAGGTGGAGCAGTTCTTGATAAAGCCTCCACTCAAGTGACACAAAGAGAAGATCAGAATTTGCAAGAAATACAAGAAGAAAGTAATGCAGATTTTGAGGAAGAAGAAGATTTAAGTGACTATCAATTGATAAGAGACCGAGCTAGAAGAGCAATCAAAGCTAACAGAAGATATGATGAGTCAAATCTGGTGGGTTATGCTTATTTTACAGAGGATGGTGATAAGGCTGAACCGAAGTCTTATCAAGAAGCTTTACGAGATCCTAATTGGGAAAACTGGAATGCAGCTGCAAAAGAAGAAATGATATCGATGGCTAAGAATAATGCTTGGGTTCTTATTGATAAACCAGAAAATGTGAAGCCAATCGGATGCAAATGGATTTTCACAAGGAAATCAGGAATTCCAGGTGTAGAAACACCAAGATTTAAAGCTAGATTGGTTGCTAAAGGTTTTTCTCAAAAAGAAGGTATAGACTATTCTGAGATTTTTTCGCCTGTGGTTAAGCATGTGTCAATCAGGTATGTACTATCAATGGTAGCTCAGTTTGACATGGAGTTACAACAAATGGACGTCAAAACTGCATTCCTACATGGTTTTCTTGATGAGCAGATTATGATGTTACAGCCTGAAGGTTTTGTTGACAAGAGACATCCTAATAAGGTATGTTTACTTAAAAGATTATTGTATGGTCTTAAGCAATCACCTAAGCAGTAGAATCTTAGATTTGATGAGTTTATGCAGAAGAAAGGATACTTGAGAAGTGCTTATGATAGCTGTGTTTACTTGAAGAGATTAGGTGATGGTTCTTATGTTTATCTACTGTTATATGTAGATGACATGTTGATAGCTTCTGTTAACAAGTCACATGTTACAGAGCTAAAGGTTTTGTTGAGTAATGAGTTTGAAATGAAGGACTTAGGAGATGCTAAGAAGATCTTAGGGATGGAAATTTCTAGAGATCGAGTTGTAGGGACTTTGTCAATTTCCCAAGAAGGATATGTTAAAAAGGTCCTCAGGTTATTTGATATGGACCATGTTAAGCCTGTATCTACACCAATGGGTGTTCACTTCAAACTCATAGCAGCTACAGATAAAGTGTGGAAAGAACAATTTGACAGAATGAAGATAGTTCCTTACTCAAATGCAGTGGGAAGTATCATGTATTCAATGATCGGCACAAGACCAGATCTTGCATATCCAGTTGGAATGATAAGTCATTTTATGAGTAAACCACTCAAAGATCATTGGCAAGCGGCTAAGTGGGTCTTGAGATACATGAAAGGTACTGAAAAGAAGAAGTTATTCTACAGGAAACAAAGTGATTTTTTGTTGAGAGGTTATTGTGACTCAGATTATGGAAGTGATTATGACAAGAGAAGGTCTATAACTGGTTATGTTTTTACTGTGGGAGGAAACACTATCAGTTGGAAATCTAGGTTGCAGAAAGTGGTGGCTCTCTCAACAACAGAGGCTGAGTATATGACTTTAACTGAAGCTGTGAAAGAAGCTACATGGCTGAAGGGGTTGGCAGATGAACTTGGTTTTCCACAAGGTTCTGTGGAAGTGCATTGTGATTCTCAAAGTGCAATTGCATTGGCAAAGAATTCAGTTCACCATGAGCGAACTAAACATATTGACATCAGGTTACACTACATCAGAGATGTCATTACTCAAGGTTTGGTTAAGGTTGTGAAGATTGCAAGTGAATGCAATCCCGCAGATATTTTTACCAAGGTTCTTCCTGTGAACAAGTTTGAAGGAGCACTGGAGTTGCTCCGAGTTACTGAAAACTGAGAGGTAATTCTCAGGTACCGGAGGGGAAATCCAAGAAGCTAGAAAAGAGACTTGAAGATAATCGATGTCAAGGTGGAGATTTGTAGAAAGTGACAAGCGATTGTATCTTCAGAAAAGTCAAAGTATGGTGAATACTCTAAGTCAATCAGATGGTTTCATTCTTATAACCTTTCAAAGGGAAATCACGTGAGTCGAAGAGATTAGTTGTAACAAGTCAGGGGCAATTTAGTCTTTTTGTATAAAAGTTGTATCTTCTTCTTCTTATATGGTCGTGAAAGTTGTTGCAGGCAAGAGAAGGAAAAAAGATTGAACAAGAGAGAAGATAGAGAGGGAAAGCTTGAGAATGATTGTATAAGCATATATATATATATATCACAAAGTTCTAGTGGATTTCCGGAGAAAATATCTCCGGCGAGACGTAGCGTTTCCGGTTTGGAACGTGAACTCGTTAAATCGTGTCTTCTTGTTTTTTGTTCTTCTTTCTGGATTTAAGATTGTTCTATGACTCCTATCTGATTCGATTCCAGGTTGATTGTGTTCAAATCGGTTCAAAACTTAACAATAATAAAAGAATAATGCCTACGATATGAAACTTAACAGGCTGTGCTTTTTGTACTTTCCATGAAAATCTTATTGGCTCATTACTTTCACACTCACTCATTCGTCTTCATCTAACTTCAAAACTCTTTATTCAGAAACATAACAAATGAATTCAGTTTAGCCATTTATAAAAGCTAGCGTGCCATGTTTTCTGATGATGGATGGATCATCAGATTATTTATTAACCAAGAGAAAAATCAGAAATTTCATCTGGCCCGTATGCGATTATAGGACATAGATGACTGCTTCAGGGTAAAACAAGATGATGATGTCCATACTTGCTAGGGGGACTCCATCAGTTTCATGATATCAAAGACCGTACTTGTGTAATAGTCTGGTTCAATCTTGTTGCCCTTATCTAGTAGATTTGACTCACTTGTTACCCCTGTTTTGACAAGGCCAATCACTTGTCAGTTCACTAAAATATTGTTCGCGTATGGCTATTGACTTGTATTGGCTTGGAAAACTCAAAAAAGAATCATACAATAAATAGTAATGACCTGATAAAACGAGGAGAGTTTTGCAGCCAACATTTTGCCCAAATAAGATATCAGTATCAAGCCTATCACCCACCATGCACATTCTTGACGTTTCTGTCCCAAATCTGCAACACAAGGCAAGACATCTCTTCATGACACAATGCTATACAGTGGACACTAAGAAACTTAGACAGGGTTGTGTGCTTTCATGTACACATACTTTTGTAGCAGAAAGTCCATCATGAAAGTAGATGGTTTCCCAACAGTTATAGGTTCTCTATCAGTTGATCCACACATTGCAGCAACCATACAACCAGCACCTAAAATTATGAGTAAGAATTTGATGCTGTGACAACCAAACTGCTATTTTGGGCATTGTGACCTTTAGAGTCTAATGACCATACCAGGCCACTCTTGCAGATCCGTCATATGTCCTACTGCATCACGGTTGGTAGCAATGAAAAGACATCCTGGATTCTCGCGTACACAGAGGGTACCGTACCTGTCATTTTTCATTATTGTGTTAGCATAAACTCAATTTACACAACCTACTTGGATACAATAGTTATCCATCGTACTGAAGCTTATAGTAGTTTATGTTGGGGTCTAGTCCGACCACCACTGCTCCCACCTGGCACATGAAGCCAAGAAGAAACATACATCACTAGAAATAGAAACTCGAGTAAAAGAGAAGAAGCCATCGTTCGTAACATTGTATTTCTGGAAAAAATAACTAAAGTATTATGGCAGATTACGCTTTTATCATGTTCAAAGATACAGTTTGATTTCCATTGAGCTCTCTTTTCATCATCTTCCTGCATGGAAGCAAATATTGCTTCAGATAAACAGAGGAATTCAAAGTATTCAATTTGAGTTGGTCCAAACACCTAGGCCAATAAGTCTCTAACATCTACTAGAGCTCTAGAAGCATATATATGAGTCCTCATAATGACCTGATCCAAACGTATTCAGTCAGCTAAGAGCCTTAAGGATAAAACAGTCGAAAAGAAGACTACTTACAGGACCACCAAGACCTGTAAAACCAGCAATCTGCAGCTCCTCAAGAATGCCCTCTCCACCAATCACATAAACCTAAAAAATCAAACACGAAAGATAGTGAGAAAAAGATGACTACAGAGACCTAAACAATGTGTAAGTCCAAGGAGAACCTTCTTGTTCTTTGGGAAATTGTTGATCTTGAGGTACATAGCAGCCGCAAATGACGAAGAGAGGATCTCATCCTTGGAAAGGAATAACATTTTTGTTATTTAATGATGTTAAAATAGTATGTCAAGTCAGGATAGAACAAGTACATAAATTAAGTAAACCTGAGTAACCGAAGGGACACCCAAAGATCGGAACTTTTCAGCGTATTGCCTCCTTGATTTGACCGAATTGTTGGTCACAAAGATAACGTTTTTACCCTGGAAAAAGAAAATGGCACAAAATCAGAGAGTTGGAAAGGAGGAAGATTCAAAGAAAAGGTGAAAGTGCCTTAGAGCGGATTAGGTCAAGAGTTTGAGAGACGCCATCGATGAGCGTCTCACCTTTCCATATAACACCTGATGAATCATCCATCAATCATCAGAGGTTAAATTAAAGTAAAGATCACCCATTCGAAATTTAAAGGTCAGGGGAGAAAATACCATCGCAGTCAAAGAGGAAAGTGTCGACAGAGTCGAATAGAGATTTGAAGTTATGTGAGGACAGAAGCTGAGGCGCCATTGGAGGACTGTCTTTTTTCCCTTCCTACAATTTGGGATTCGTTTTGATGATGATTTTTGGCTGATCACACTTGGCCAAAAAAAAAAAAAAAAGACAAGGGGTGTTTTGGGGAAGACAGAGAAATGAGTTGTTGTAGGAATCTGGGAAAGACAAAAGAGGCTGTGTATCTGCTGCTGCTACATCAGAGTCATGTGAGCAGTCTCTATCGTTGTATCAAAAGTAAGCAACTTTCCTCCTCCTCTTCTTCAATAGCGGATCTCAAGTCAACCTTTCTCAACGTTTATTCAGCTCTCAAGTCTGGCCTCCTTCATGATTATTCATTCGAATTCACCGATGAATCTTGTCTCTGGGTTGAACGGGTATGTTCCTTTCTCCGATTTGATCTCATAGGATCTCAGATTTTATCCGATTCCTTATGGCTTATGTGTGACTATGCTGATTCTCTCTTTTTTTTACAGATGGTGTACTACAATGTACGTGGAGGTGAGACCAACACACCTACTCCCACTCTCTCGTACTTTATCCATCTTAATCTCACACTTTACTGCTTCTCTTCTTCAGGGAAGCTTAATCGAGGTCTCTCTGTTGTTGATAGCTTCAAACTTTTCAAGCAAGGCAAAGATTTGACTGAACACGAAATTTTTCTCTCTTGTGCTCTCGCTTGGTGCATCAAATGGGTATATCTAGATTCCACCTTTTCCTTTTAATTGATTCATCCCTCTCTCTATCTCATACTATTTTCATCATCTTTGCAGCTTCAAGCTTATTTTCTTGTGCTTGATGACATTATGGATAACTCTTTTACCCGCCGTGGCCAACCTTGTGATTCAGAGTTCCTCAGGTTTTCATTTTTTTGTCACCCTGCATGCTAAAAGACCTCTACAGTAGTACTCTAGCTCTGTGTTTATAGGTTAGTATGGTTGCCATCAACGACGGGATTCTACTTCAGAATCACATCCATAGGATTCTCAAAAAACACTTCTGGGATAAGCCTTCCTATGTTGACCTTGTTGATTTGTTTAAAGAGGTAATCTATTTTTGGTACATTTACTATACTCTTTCCACAGCTGTGAAGCATTCCAAATATTATTCTTGTGTTTTCACTTTGCTCTCTAAGTGGAGTTTCAAACAGCTTGTGGCCAGATGATAGATTTGATCACCACTTTTGAAGGCGAAAAAGACTTGTCTAAGTACTCATTGTCAATGTGAATCAAATATGGGCATTATTAAAATAACAGAAATAGTTGGTTCTCATGGATAATGTAATGAGAGGTAGTAGGTGTTCTGATTCATGAAATGGTTTTCAACATGTAGCCATCGGCGTATTGTCCAGTAAAAATCGCTTATTTCTCATTTTATCTCCCTGTGAGTATGGATTCTCTTTAGTCATACTTAGGGTCCACATAAAGAGCAATCGTGTTATCCATAGTGCTTACACATTTCTATCACTGCAATTGTATATCCCATAATGAACTGTGTTTTTTCTGTTCAGGTTGCTTGTGCGTTGCTTATGGTGGGTGAAAATTTGGAAAACCATATTGATGTGAAGAATATTCTTGTTGACATGGGAATCTACTTCCAAGTGCAGGTAGTCTGCTGTTTAAGTATTCATGAAAGCTACATGATAGACTAATTTCAGGAAAATCATATCCGCTCTTTTTTGTAGGATGATTATCTGGATTGTTTTGCTGATCCTAAGACGTTTGGCAAGGTTTTCACAACTGCAAACACTTGGTTTTAAAGGCTGATCTGAATGTATTTCTGTGCTAACTTGAAACAATATATTGGTGTTTAATAATGGAGATAGGAACTGATACTGAAGATTTCAAATGCTCCTGGTTGGTGGTTAAGGCTTTGGAACGATGCAAACAAGAACAAACTAAGATATTATATCTAAGAGTCATATACTTTTTCTCAAAAGGTTTGCATACTGTTTGGAACCTGAAACAAGTTTTGTTCTGTTGTCTTAGGAGAACTATGGTAAACTCGACCCATAAATTGTTGCTAAAGTGTAGGAACTCTACGAAGAGCTTGATCTTGAGGTTTGAAACTACATAGTAGAATCTTAGAGATATGATATAATACACAACTAACATATGCTAATTGGATCTAGTTTGATTTGAACATGATAGTGAGTGTTCATGGAGTATGAGAGCAAAAGCTACAAGAAGCTAATGGGAGTGATTGAGGCTCACCAAAGTAAAGCAATCCAAGCAGTGCTAAAATCCTTCTTGGCTAAGATCTACAAGAGGCAGAAGTAGTAGAGACGTTAGTCTCAGTCTACAATTTCCTGTTATATCTTGATTCTTCGTTGGCTATTTGTGTAATTCTGTTAAGTGGTCTTGATTTCAAGAGGAATAAACCTAGCCTCACTCCAATTCTTCTGATACAGTTGTATTTGTTTTATGACTGGTTTTCTTTCATCATTATATGAATTTGAGATTCTTGTTGATGCTGTTACTATATACTAATGACTAACAGAAGATTCTCATTTAGAAATACATGAATACATTTGAACTTGGAGATCATGTGAATTCAGATGTAAAGATTGCTGCTTTAGATTCAAGAATGTATGGAAGACCTGGAGTTCCTCCAGCGAAGCCAGTGCTGCAACATTTATATCCGGATGCGGCACCATTGTTGGGGAAACTCAGGTTGGATTGGGTCAGTAAAGTTGGCATTCTCCTCATTGGGTGATTGAGCCTCGTGCCAGTGTCTACTCTCACAAGTTTAAAAGACGGACAGATCCTTGCACAGATTCATTGAATAGACGAAACCATATCTTCGGGAGGCAACATCAGACTTGTGATTTTGTGCTTGATCATCAGTCTGTTTTGTGTTACATGGGAGGATAAACATCCTGCTGTGATCCATCAGTACAAGAGAAGGAAGAGGCCCAAAAGGCTGGAGTAAAGCAGCGGGATTGGAATAAGCTACTTCTCAAGAGTTGTGGACTTGTGAAGCAGAGCACCCTACTATAGTTAAATAACCACGGTTAGGCTAAGTTACATTCTTGTTACAATTGATTCCTTGCATTCACGTGGCCTGGATGACTAGGAAGAGTAGTATATAAGAGAGGAGTAGGAGTAAGAGAAAGGCATCAAAGAAGTGTGAGAAAGTGTAATCGGGGATGTGAGATCTCCATTAATAACTCTCTCAGACCTTGTAGCTGCGTTTATCAATATAACGAAGTTCCTTTTTCTACTAATAATTACTGTTTTGATCCTAACCTGTAACAAATTGGTATCAGAGCGAGTCGTGAGAAGGGACAATGGCACCAAAAGCAGATCCAACAAAGAGCAATGAGGCGTTAGAGAAAGCGGTGGAGAAGCTGCAGAAGGATATGGAAAAACTGTCAACACTAGGAGACAGTATGAAGGAGATGTAGCAGCATATGGGAAAGTTTGAGATACTTGAAAGGTTGGAACGAAGGATGATGGAAGATGATCGTAGAGCAACAATGCTCGGGAAACAACCGGAAGTTGACACGCAAGTTTCTGGGGTGATGGCGAGCATGATCGAAGACTCACAAAAACCATCGATTCAGAACCCCGTTTGTTACTCATGACAAAGTCATCAGCGAACAGATTTGCCGGAATGGTTCGATGCAGTGACGCGGAAGATGGATATTCCCACTTTCGACGGAGAAGACGCGGAAGGTTGGATCATGCGCGTTGAACAATACTTTGAACTGAGTGATTTCACTGATGGAGAGAAGCTGAGAGCGGTGAGGATGTGCTTCCTGGGGGATGCTCTGACATGTATAGATGGAAGCGAGATACGAACCCATTCCTCAGCTGGGAGCAACTGAAGGTGAGGGTACTAGAAAATTTTGCAGCACTGGAATATCTGACACCGGGAGTGCTACTGATGGCTCTCCGGCAAGAGGACACAGCTGCAAATTATTGTAACGAATTTATATTTCTAGCGTCTAATGTTCCAGAGGTGCATGAGAATGTTTTGGAAATGGCTTTTATGTCGGGCTTAAAACGTAAGACACAAGCGGGAGTGAAGATGTTAGAGCCAAGGTCACTTAAAAAATGATGAGTCTGGCCAGAAGGGTGGAGGAATGGTCAGATCAAGGTGACTCGGCGACTGAGAATGTTTTGTTTGTTACGAACAAAACGTCACGTGCCTCAGCAGGAAGGTTCTCGAATTCCTTCTCACATGGGGATCATGTAACATCATCAAGGGTAAATCCGTCTTTTTCTAATAATTGTAATTTAAATGGAAATCTTACGCAGTAACCAAAGGGAGAAAGCTCAGAATTCTCGATCACGAGTCACAAAAAATCGTAGAGTTCCGTATCTTAAACTTTCTGAAGAGGAACGCAACGAGCGAAGGGCAAAGGGACTATGTTTTAAATGTGGCAATCGTTATCAGCAGGAGCATCAATGTCGATTAAAAGAGTAACATGTCATTGTGATAAACGAAGACGGGTCGGAGTACGAAATGGGGAACGAAGAAATGGGGAATGGAGAAGCTGAAAAAGAGGAAGATACAGAGCTGACATAGTTATCTGTTAATTCCGCCATGGGGATCTCATCTCCTAAAACGATCAAGTTGTGGGGAAAGGTTCAACATGAGAAGGTTGTGGTGATGATAGATAGTAGGGCATCTCACAATTTCATATCAGGAGAAGTGGTACAGAAACTAAAAATTCTGACCCACAATACTGGAGGATACGGTGTATTAATTGGAACTGGATTAAGGGTACTGGGTAAAGGAGTGTGTAATGATCTGAAACTGGAGCTACCAAATTACGAAGTGGTCACCAGTTTTTTGCCTCTGAAACTGGGAGGTGCGGACGTGATTCTGGGAATGCAATGGTTGGAAACACTGGGTGATATGAAGGTTAATTGGTAGCAGCAGGTTATAAAAATTTTAAGAAACGGTGTTAAGGTGATAGTGAGAGGAGATTCAAGCCTTTATAATGCACCAGTATCCCTTAAATCTATGTGAAAATCAATACAAAGTGAAGGAGGAGGATTGATAGTGGAGTATGGAGGTCTGCAGATGGAGTAAGAAGACATCCATAAGACACCTACATTGATAGAGCCACTATTTAAGCGGTATGAGATGGTGTTTAAGGAGCCACAAGGTCTACCTCCATCCAGGGGAAGAGAGCACGCTATTATTTTGAAACCTGGTACTGAACCGATTCATGTAAGGCCATTCCGATATCTGCAGGTGCAAAAGGAGGAAATTAAAAGACAAGTGGGGGTCAAAATGGCTGCGGGGATTATCAAGGAAAGTAGTAGTCCTTTTTCAAGCCTTGTTCTGTTAGTAAGAAAGAAAGACAAGAGTTGGAGATTTTGTGTGGACTACAGGGCACTGAATAAAGCCACAGTACCCGATAGCTACCCCATTCCAATGATCGATCAACTGGTAGATGAGTTGAGAGGAGCAGAGGTCTTTTCAAAGCTGGACCTGCATTTGGGATATCATCAAATCTTGGTAAAAGCGGCTGATGTGCCAAAGACCACGTTTAGGACTCATGATGGACATTACGAGTTCCTGGTAATACCTTTTGGTCTAACTAATGCCCATGCCACTTTCCAATCTCTTATGAATCAGATTTTTAGACCCTATCTCCGGAAATTTGTGTTGGTGTTTTTTGATGACATCCTTGTATATAGTAAAGATATGAAGGAGCATTGTGAACAGCTGAATATGGTTCTACAACTGTTAAAGGATCATCATTTATACGCCAATAAAAAGAAATGTGAATTCGGAAGTACAAGAATTGAGTATTTGGGCCATGTGATTTCAGCAGAAGGAGTGGCGACTGATGCTGGCAAGGTAAAGGCGATTATGGATTGGCCTATTCCCAAGAACATCAAGGAATTAAGAGGATTTTTGGGACTTACAGGATACTATAGACGCTTTGTTAAAGGGTATGGAGCTGTTGCCAAGCCATTGACCGACTTGTTGAGAAATGATCAGTTCAAATGGAATGAATCAGCAACAGAGGCCTTTAATCAGCTGAAAATCTCATTATCGACGGTGCCGGTGTTGGCATTACAAGATTTTAAAGTACTATTTGTGATCGAATCCTATGCATCATGCAGCGGGTTAGAGGCAGTCCTGATGCAGTACCAGAGAGCGATCGTTTATTTCAGCCAGGCTTTGACAGAGAGACAATGGTTGAAGTCAATCTATGAACGGGAGCTCATGGCCATAGTGTTTGCAATTCAAAAATGGCGACATTACCTGATTGGGAGGAATTTCTTGGTAAGAACGGATCAAAAGAGTCTCAAGTTTCTACTGGAGCAAAGAGAAGTGAATTTGGAGTATCAGAAATGGTTAACAAAAATATTGGGATTTGACTTTGACATCCAATACAAGCCGGGGCTCGAAAACAAAGCAGCTGATGCATTGTCAAGGAAGGGGTAATTACCACATTATTTGCCTTAACAGTGCCTGCATCAATTCAATTGGAGGAAATATGTAGTGAAGTAGACCGCAATGAGCAATTGCAGAGCACAGTGAAGGATTTAAAACATGATGGGAGCTTACAACCGGATTACTCGCTGGTCCAGGGCAGACTACTGAGACAAGGCAAGCTTGTTATACCTAAAGACTACAAGATAACAGGATTGATCATGCAAGAGTTCCATGATGGAAAATTGGGGGGTCATGGCGGAGTACTTAAAACGCATAAATGATAGGGGAATTGTTTTTCTGGGAAGGAATGATGAGTGACAACAAAAATTTTGTGGCTTCTTGTCAGGTGTGTCAGCGCAATAAGTATTCCACTCTGGCTCCTAATGGGTTGTTATAACCACTGGCTATTCCGGAGAAGGTGTGGGAGGACATCTCCATGGATTTTATCGAAGGGCTGCCTAAATCTGGGGGACTTAATGCAATTCTGGTGGTAGTGGATAGATTATCCAAGTACGCACATTTCATTGGGATGAAGCACCCTTTTTCGGCAATGGATGTGGCACATACATTCATTCAGGAAGTAGTAAAGCTCCACGGGTTTCCCAAGACGATTGTCTCAGACAGAGATAAGATTTTTCTCAGCCAATTCTGAAAGGAGTTGTTCAGGTTATCAGGGACAAATCTTTGTTTCAGCACAGCTTACCACCCTCAATCGGATGGACAGACCGAGGTAACAAACAGAGGGTTAGAAACTTACTTGAGGTGTTTTTCCAGTGAGCAGCCAAAGAAATGGGCATCCTTTCTTCCTTGGGCTGAACTCTGCTATAATTCAGCTTTCCATTCAGCCATTCAGATGGCTCCGTTTACAGCAGTTTATGGAAGAGAACCCCCTGGAATTTTGAAATATGAAAGAGGGTCTACAGCAAATGCTAGTTTGGAGGATCAACTCTTGGAACGGTATAGTATGTTAAAGGTGCTCAAGGAACATTTACATAGAGCACAACAAAGGATGAAAGACCTGTTGAAATATGTGATCTCAAGAAGAAGAATTCAAACTCAAGAAAAGGAGGGAAAAGGAAAGAACTAGTTGTGAAGGAGCTAGAAGGAGAGCTAGTTTATAAGGAACTAGAAGAAAAGGAAGCTGTTGGATATCAACTAGACAAGCTAACTAAACCAAGTGAGGAAGCAAATGAGGCATGGGCGCTGCAGGGAGAAGGTATGGGCACAGCATGGGAACAGCATGGGCGCAGCTGCACTGTTGGAGCAGCTCAACCACTCCATCATCACACCTCTTCTCTCCCTCTTCCTTAGATATTTTTTTCCTTAGCATATGCTTGTAAAGTCTATATATACTTGTGCATTGTATTGGTTGAAGAGAGGAAATAAGAAGAAAAATTCAGCAATCTCTTTCTCTCTTATTACGCCAATTCTCTTATCTTCATCCTTATCTCTCCCTAAACTTCTAAAATCAACATGGTATCAGAGCGGGTTCTTTATCCAACCGCTTAAACTCTCTTCATAATCCCTTTAAACTATCTTCAAAACCTTCTAATCTATAGCAATACATCTTACCAAGTTCTATTCACTCTGAGATTAAAATCCTTGAGATCGGTTGATCTTCAAGTTGTGAAAGAGCTGGGATTGTGTATTACTACAAGAGAATGAAGGTGAATAGAGTAGCGATTTCTGTTGTTCTTAAAGGAGATAACTACCTTCTTTGGGCAAAAACTACTAAGACCGTTCTAAGAGGTAGAGGACTTTGGAAGTTCATTGAACCTAAGGAAGAAGCCGAACCATACAATGACAAGGAAGAGCAAGAAGAGCAGTTCACTCTTTCACTTCTTCAAAGCTCACTAGAGCCATCTATCCTGGCGGCCTACTCATATGCGGATACCGCCAAGGAGTTGTGGGATATACTCAAGGGAGTATATGGAAACATCTCAAATATATCAAGGATATTTGAGGTGAAGAGGGCGTTGAATGAGCTTCAACAAGGAGAGAAGCCATTCAAGGAAATGTTTGGGGAGTATAGAAGCTTGTGGGCCGAACTGGAGATCTTGAGGCCACAAACTATGGACCCCAAGGAGTTAGGAGAAAGGCGTGACCAAGATCAAGTGTTTGGGCTGTTGAAATTAAGAGTATGGAGGCTTAGGGATAGTTGAGAGAGTGATAGTTGTGGCGTGAGAATGATAAGGAGTTTGAGGTTTGGATACTTGGAGAATGTTTAGGATGAAGGTGGTGGCGTGAGTATTGATGTAATGAGGGATTATTGTTTGAGAATGATGATAAGAATGATGATGAGAATGAGAATGATAATGGTTGATGAAATAAGATGAACTAAGGAGAAGCATGGCGCCGGAGAGCTAAGGCTCCACCGGCGCCTTTAGGGAGATAAGCAAAGCTTCCTTTTACTCTTTTAATCTTCTTATTCTCTTATTCACAACACTCTTTACATCACATTACATGTATATTTATAGAGTTTTTACATAGAGAAGAAGAGAAGAGGCGTGAAGAAGGAAGGAGAGAAGAGAGGAGTTTGCGTGAAGAATAGAGGAGGGAAGGGAGCAGCTCACTGTTTGACTCCTGTTCAAGCTGCGCCCATACCCTGCTGCTGACGCTTCCATACTTGTGCCCATGCCCTGGTTCTGGCGCCCCATGCTCTCCTTTGCTTCCTCTTTTCCACTTAGTTAGTCTTCTAGTTAGTATGTAACAGCTTCCTTTCTTCTAGTTACATCCTAACCAAGACTTCTTCTAGTTCCTTGTGAACTAGGTTTCCTTTCCCTCCTTCTCTTAGATTTAAATTCTTCTATCATAGAGATCACATATTTCAACACTCCCCCTCAAGATTGGTCGGTAGGTGTCCTTAAGGCCAATCTTGCCATGTAAGTGATCCTCATTGATAGAAGATGATGCCATGATAAGGATATCCGCTAGCTGATCCTTGCTTGCTCCAAAGATGGTTTTGATGACTCCTAACCTCAATGAGACCACGGCTTCCTCTCCTATGGCCTTTACTCTTTCTTGCGGATTAGGCTTTGTCTTCTCTAAGCTTCACTCGGATCATGTCTCCTCTGGCTTCTTGTCTCAAACTTAATCTTGACTTCAAGCTCCTCAGATGACATCTTCTAGCTCATAGAATACTCACATTGTCATTGGCTTCCTCTTGATGACTCTTGGGAGTATACTCTATCCGTTGGACGCCACTTCCCACTGCTTCTCGGATCACCACACCTAATAAGGTCTGCAAGGTGGTTTCTCCTTCGGTTTCCTTACAACATTATCCATAGCTACTCATATGTGTCTCCCGGCTTCCTCTCACCATCGTCTCCTCATATGGTGCTTGGATTCCCTTGTTGCCTTGTTTACCGTTCCACAACTTCCTAGGTGAATGCCTCTTGGTCTGAACTTCACTCTCCATCTATTAAGATCAATCTTGGCTTTAACCCTTCATAGATTTGATCTTGATTCTTCAAAGAGCCATCCGCTCTAAGCCACTTATCATAAGACTCTCCCGGCTTCCTCTCGGAATGCCGCACCTATCCATGGTACAATGTGATAGTCCTCTTCTTCTTGGACCATCACCTAACTTGGTGCTTCAACGGTCTTCTTCAACACTCCCCCTCTTCTTCAACACTCCCGTTGCATAATTTGGAGCTCACCGCTTCTTCAACACTTCCCTTCAAGACTAGTCCATTGCCAAGGGACCACTCTTGCAAAAGAAAGAGCACTAAGCTTGATTATGTCAATGATGCTGCCTCCTCTTGGACTATCTATCCCACTTGCCAATTAGGACAAGCATTCATCTGCTAGCCATTTTGGATTAGGCCGCAAAGGACATCATCTACCTCCACATAACACCACCATGAATAGCTTGCTTGAGCCTATACACACTTCTTCTTGTAAATTGCTCCGCTTGGATCGCCACATGGTTGAGTATGATCACCACTCTCTCAAGATCTCCTGGATCAAGTGATTCGGCATCAAGAGAGGATGAAGACCATGTGGAAGAATATGACCCTCCATAAGCACCCTTTAATCAATACCTTGGAGCAACTACTTCTTGACCATCTGAATCTTCCGCTTGTTGAAAGATTCACCAATGAAAGATAGCATTAGCCTATGAGATTGGTTTTGAAAGTCATGAACTTCTTGGAAATGAGTCTTGCAGAGTTTGATTCACCTGTTACTGAGGCTGAGAATTCGCCAAGAGCTTCACTGAGTCGCTGTTGCTCTTCTTCTTCTCAGAGCAACAATCGCTCTTAACCTCTTCCTCTGAGGTTTCCCTCTCTCAGCAGCCTTACTCTTCTCCTCCTTAACGCTTGAAGTTACAAGCGAATGTGAGTTTCCAATCACCATAACTGGAATCAATCTCTCAAGAATCACAACATAAGCCCATCCAAAAACATTGCTTACTATCTCTTCACCGCCTCTTTTCCACAATTGATTTTCCTCTTATCAACTGTGTTTCTTTGATCAAAAAATTATTGACCACTTCCTTTTCTTTGCAGGAAACATCTCAGCCTTGTGCTTCATCTCTGTTTCATGCAAGCCTTCCACGTGAACTCCTCTTGTCACGTCTCTTCCGGGTTAAAGATGTGAACTCCTCTTGTCACTTCTCTTCCGCAAGTCTCTTCCGGGATTCAACCTTCTTCAGCTTCCTCTTTCTAAGGTAAGCTTCTCCTTTTCTCCAAGTTTTACTATGAGCTGTCTCATATTTTTCTTGAAGTCTTATGTGAACTAGATTCACACTTTCTTTGACTGTTTTTTGTACAGCCGGTTTAATGCTTCCTCTTCTTTCTTGCTGGATGTCTTCATTTGAACACCAGCCACTTTACTTCCTGTTCAATGATTTGTTTTCACTTGGAGCTTGCTTGGATCACCATTTAAGGTCACTACCCAGCCTTCTCCTCTTCTAAACCATCACGCCAAAAACACTCTTCATCTCCTAGATGCCTTATTTCCCACGCCATACATGCCAAAGACCATCACGCCATGACAAGCTTCTTCATGGATGAATGATTCTAAAAATCCTCTGGATCTTGTTTCCAAAGAGGATCACCAAGGAATTGATATTGATACAACCCCTTTTCAAAGTTTTGTATGTGGATCTAGACTCCACACACAAGAACCACAAAGAAAAATATTTACTCTCTCACACACACCCCATTAATTAGAAAACGAATGGGAGGAACAAATTACCCCAAAAACTTTTTCTCTCATCTGTTTAACAAAAGACCAAGGTCCTCAAGGCAAGGAGCCAAGGATAGCCCAACGAAATCTCCCTCAATTTGTCATCATTTTTTAGTAACAATACACACCCTTAGTCCTTTCACAACTTGAAGATCTTATGATCTCAAGGATATTAATCTCAGAGTGAATAGAACTAAGAAAGTGTATGGTTATAGATTAGAAGACTTTGTAGAGAGCTAGAAGAATAACAAGAGATTAGGCGCTAGATCACTCAACTTGCTCTGATACCATGTTGAAATTAAGAGTATGGAGGCTTAGGGATAGTTGAGAGAGTGATAGTTGTGGCGTGAGAATGATAAGGAGTTTGAGGTTTGGATACTTGGAGAATGTTTAGGATGAAGGTGGTGGCGTGAGTATTGATGTAATGAGGGATTATTGTTTGAGAATGATGATAAGAATGATGATGAGAATGAGAATGATAATGGTTGATGAAATAAGATGAACTAAGGAGAAGCATGGCGCCGGAGAGCTAAGGCTCCACCGGCGCCTTTAGGGAGATAAGCAAAGCTTCCTTTTACTCTTTTAATCTTCTTATTCTCTTATTCACAACACTCTTTACATCACATTACATGTATATTTATAGAGTTTTTACATAGAGAAGAAGAGAAGAGGCGTGAAGAAGGAAGGAGAGAAGAGAGGAGTTTGCGTGAAGAAGAGAGGAGGGAAGGGAGCAGCTCACTGTTTGACTCCTGTTCAAGCTGCGCCCATACCCTGCTGCTGACGCTTCCATGCTTGTGCCCATGCCCTGGTTCTGGCGCCCCATGCTCTCCTTTGCTTCCTCTTTTCCACTTAGTTAGTCTTCTAGTTAGTATGTAACAGCTTCCTTTCTTCTAGTTACATCCTAACCAAGACTTCTTCTAGTTCCTTGTGAACTAGGTTTCCTTTCCCTCCTTCTCTTAGATTTAAATTCTTCTATCATAGAGATCACATATTTCAACATGGGCTTCTCTTGGCGCTCAACGCATCCTACAAAGATCTTATCAAGCACATACTTAGATTTGAGAAGCTGCCAAGTCTAGCGGAAGTATGTGGCATGATTCAAAGAGAGGAAGGGTCAAGAGACCTATTTCGTGCACCAAGCGAGGCTGCACATCTTGCAAGGAAGAATCTTACATTCGACAAGAGGGTGTTGGAATGTGAGCATTGTAAAATGAAGGGACACACTAAGGAGAAGTGTTGGACCCTTCATCCACACTTGAGGCCTAAGAGGCTAAAGGAGAATGGAAGTGGACCTAGAGCCTTCATGGGTGTGGCACAACCAGTTGAGGATACGGTCAAGAGGTCCGAATTCGAAGCCCTCATCAAGAGCCTAGCCAAGCTCACTGAATCTGGTAAGGGCTTCCTCGGTTCTAAAAGCTCCATAAAAAAGGACAAAGTGATTGTGGATTCAGGGGCTTCTCATCACATGATTAAGGATCAAGACATGCTTAAAAATCTTGAGCCTTATCATGGGAATGTGCAAGTGGCAAATGGGAGTTCAATTCCGATTGAAGGGATAGGGGAATTAGAACTTTTCAAAAAGGGAACAAAAGCCTTATACATGCCTAGTTTCTCATCTAATCTTCTATCAGTTCATAAAACTACCAAGGATTTGGATTGTGTGGCATTGTTTGGGACTGACTTTGTTAAGTTTCAGGACCCTAAAACAAACAAAGTGCTCGGAGAAGGGAAGGTAGAGGATGGAGTATATCTTTTGCACACAAATAAACAAGCGGATGTGAAAGCGCTTGGAATGAAGGCGGATGTAGAAGTATCTAGTAGGAAGGAGATTGGAGATAGTCCACTATGGCATGAAAGGTTGGGACATCCAAGCTCTGCAGTTCTCAAAGTGGCCTTACCCAATCTCATTCAAGAAGAAGTAGTATGTGAAGCATGTGTACTAGGGAAACATTGTAGACAAGTGTTTCCTACTTCATCTACATTTTGTGATGAAGCTTTTGGCATTGTACACTCGGATGTATGGACCGCTCCTTGTAATTCAAGAGATCAATATAAGTATTTTGTTTCATTCATAGATGACTACTCAAAATACACATGGATTACTCTTCTACATACCAAAGATCAAGTTTATGAAGCATTCACCAACTTCATCAACTATGTGTCTACACAATTCAAAACAACAATCAAGATCTTAAGAAGTGATAATGGAGGAGAGTATATAAGCAAGCGGTTCAAGGAATTACTCAACAACCTTGGCACCATCCATCAAACATCTTGCGCCTATACTCCACAACAAAACGGAGTAGCTGAAAGAAAAAATAGACACCTAATGGAGGTAGTAAGGACCATCATGATTGCCAAGGGAGTACCTAAACTTCATTGGGGAGATGCCGTGATGACTTCAAACTACTTGATCAACCGTCTTCCAACCAAAAACCTGGATAATAAGTCACCATTTGAGGCATTGTACAACAAGAAACCAAGCCTACATCATCTCAAAACCTTTGGATGTAGCTCTTTATGTTCACACCAGAAGGTCAAAGAAACAAGCTTGAACCTAGAAGCATGAAGTGTGTATTCATTGGATATTCACCAACACAAAAAGGATACAAGGTCTACAACCCGGAGACAAGACGAGTCTATGTATCAAGAGAGGTGAGGTTCAATGAAAAGGAGAGCTTCTATGGAGCTAAGAATCATGATACCCCTCAAGGTATGAGCTCACCATTTATGGAGTGGATACCGTTCTTTGAAGATTCAAGAACAAGGGATGATGTACATGAGGAGAATGACCCAACCTCAGATCATGAAGCCACGGATGAAGAAAGTGAACCTAATCCAGGTGTAGAAAGCATTGAAATTGTCAAAGAAGAACCTGAGCCAACAGTACCTCTAAGAAGAAGTACAAGACAGAGGCGACAACGTGTTCACTATGGCTACAACAACTCTGCCATGCTCCAAGGAGAGTCTAGTGCGAGTAATCTTCCTTGTGTGATAAGAGAATGCCCTGAGCGTACGGCGAGCTTAGATCTCGATCCTATTGGCGACAGCATTCTCTTATCACAAGGGGGAGATAACACTCAAACTAGCACTGTTACATATCCCATTGAGCATTTTTGCTCGTTGGCATCCTTACCTATGGAGCATGAAGCTTTTCTTGGAAAAATCAGCAAGGAATCCATACCTAACTCATATGAAGAAGCGTGTGAGAGTGGAGTATGGGTAAAAGCCATGGAAGAGGAAATGAAGTCCATGGAAAGGAATCATACTTGGTACTTAACCGATTTACCAAGGGATAAGAAGCCAGTTGGGTGTAGATGGGTGTATACAATCAAATACACAAGTGATGGGAGGATAGAAAGATACAAGGCAAGGTTGGTAGCAAAAGGGTATACTCAAACCTATGGGGAGGATTATACCGAGACATTTGCTCCGGTTGCTAAGCTCTATTCCATCAGAATCCTAATCTCGGTGGCAGTGAACTTGAAGTGGGATCTATGGCAGATGAATGTCAAGAACGCCTTCTTGCAAGGGGATTTGGAAGAGGAAGTGTATATGGATCCACCCCAAGGATATCATAAGGAAGGCAACAAAGTTTGTAGATTGAAGAAAGCAATCTATGGGCTAAAGCAATCTCCAAGGGCATGGTACCAAAGGCTAAGTGCTTGTCTTTTGGAGAAGGAGTTCATAAGATCGGAAGCTGATCATACACTTTTCACAAGGAAAAGTAAAGGAGGAGTAGTGGTGGTCTTGATCTATGTTGATGATCTAATCATCACAGGAAGTGACAAATCTGGAGTAGATCGAATCAAAGAACTCTTGAAGGTTGCTTTTGATATAAAGGATCTAGGAGAGCTTAAATACTTCCTAGGGATTGAAATGACACGGTTTGAAGATGGGATGTTCATCTCCCAAAGGAAATATGTGCTGGATCTCTTGGAAGAAACCGGGAAGTTAGGATCCAAACCGGCCAAAACTCCAATAGAAGAAGGCTACCAAGATAGTCCTGAGGGGGAGCCATTGGAGAATATTAAAAGATACCAGAGGATGGTGGGCAAGCTCATCTATCTTACTATTACAAGGCCGGATATTTGCTTTGCAGTGAACCGTGTGAGTCAACATATGCAAAAACCAACTATGCAGCATTGGAACATGATTGAGAGGCTGCTAAGGTACTTAAAAAACAGCCCTGGAAAAGGCATATGGATGAAGGCTAATGGAAACACAAAGGTTCAAGGATATTGTGATGCGGATTGGGCTGGAGATAAGCAAGATAGAAAGTCCACATCCGGTTTTTGTACCTTTGTGGGAGGTAATCTAGTCACTTGGAGAAGTAAGAAGCAGAAAGTTATAGCCTTATCAAGTGCTGAAGCCGAGTATAGGGCTATGAAGGAGGTGACAAAAAAATTGATATGGGTGAGGGCATTCCTAGAAGATCTTGGGATACTTGAGGCTGAGGAGATGCTGTTGTATTGTGATAATCAAGCTGCAATACATATAGCATCCAATCCGGTATTCCATGAAAGGACCAAGCATATAGAAGTGGATTGTCACTTTGTGAGGGGAAAGATTCAAGAAGGAATCATCAAACCCGCATTCGTAGCAAGTGGGGAACAGCTAGCGGATATCTTCACCAAGGCAACATCCTCGATCATTGGGGATCACATATATGGCAAGATCGGTCTAAAGGATATTCACCGACCAATCTTGAGGGGGAGTGTTGAAATATGTGATCTCAAGAAGAAGAATTCAAACTCAAGAAAAGGAGGGAAAAGGAAAGAACTAGTTGTGAAGGAACTAGAAGGAGAGCTAGTTTATAAGGCACTAGAAGAAAAGGAAGCTGTTGGATATCAACTAGACAAGCTAACTAAACCAAGTGAGGAAGCAAAGGAGGCATGGGCGCTGCAGGGAGAAGGTATGGGCACAGCATGGGAACAGCATGGGCGCAGCTGCACTGTTGGAGCAGCTCAACCACTCCATCATCACACCTCTTCTCTCCCTCTTTCTTAGATATTTTTTCCTTAGCATATGCTTGTAAAGTCTATATATACTTGTGCATTGTATTGGTTGAAGAGAGGAAATAAGAAGAAAAATTCAGCAATCTCTCTCTCTCTTATTACGCCAATTCTCTTATCTTCATCCTTATCTCTCCCTAAACTTCTAAAATCAACAAGACCGAGTAAATGCACATCGAAGGGAAGTAGAATTCTCGGTTGGTGATCAGGTATTTATAAAGCTCAGACCGTACCGGCAGAGTTCTTTAGCTAAGCGCGGGAATAAGAAGCTATCAGCTCGGTTTTATGGTCCTTATCCAGTGGAGAGCAGAGTGGGGAAGGTGGCTTACTGACTCAAATTACCACCAGACGCTAAGATTCACCCAACATTTGACGTGTCACAGCTTAAGAAGTTAGTAGGGGAATCAGGTGCAGTGGTCACTTTGCCGGAACAGCTATCAAGTGAGGGGATAATGCTAACCGAACCAGAGCAAGTGTTGGGCTACAGGGTGAATCAGAACACTGGGCAAGAAGAGGTTCTCATTAAATGGAAAGACTTGTCAGATTATGAGAATTCTTGGGAGTGGAAACGGGATATCATGGAAAAATGGCCAAACTATCACCTTGAGGACAAGGTGAGTCTTAATGGCGAAGGTAATGTTACATGGGAGGATAAACATCCTCCTGTGATCCATCAGTACAAGAGAAAGAAGAGGCCCAAAAGGCTGGAGTAAAGCAGCGGGATTGGAATAAGCTACTTCTCAAGAGTTGTGGACTTGTGAAGCAGAGCATCCTACTATAGTTAAATAACCACGGTTAGGCTAAGTTACTTTCTTATTACAATTGATTCCTTGCATTCACGTGGCTTGGATGACTAGGAAGAGTAGTATATAAGAGAGGAGTAGGAGTAAGAGAAAGGCATCAAAGAAGTGGGAGAAAGTGTAATCGGGGAGGTGAGATCTCCATTAATAACTCTCTCAGACCTTGTAGCTGCGTTTATCAATATAACGAAGTTCCTTTTTCTACTAATAATTACTGTTTTGATCCTAACCTGTAACATTTTGCTCCAACATGTCGCCGTCGTTCCCCACAAGAATGGCAGGTTTGTCGTTTCTGCTTGTGTAATTTGAAAGGCTGGCTTAGATAATTGTTGTATCTACACATTTTAAGAAGTGTTTTTTGTTCATTCTTCTTGCAGTGTTTTTGTTATTGACTTGGGATCAGCTCATGGTACGTTTGCAGAACATGAGAGATTGACTCAAGATACTCCTGTAGAGCTTGAAGTGGGTCAATCCTTACAATTTGTTGACTCCACAAGAGTCTACTTTCTGAGAAAGAACAGTGAGGCTATCTTTTGTCATCCTCCACCTCCAGAGGAGACTTAGCTTCCTCTGCCTCCTGATGCTTCTGATGAGGAAGCTGTTGTTGCATACAATACTTTGCTAAATCGATATGGTTTGAGTAATGTGGGATCGAGTTGCATGTTAGGCAAAGGGAAGGAGAAAGCTGGATCAGAAGCATAGGTGGCTAGGAGGATGAAAAAGTGAGAGTTAGCTTCAAGAATCAACTAGGATGAGAGCTGGCTGAGATTGTTGGGATATCAGATGGAGCAGGCATTAAAAGGGAGCCTGGTCTGATAAGTGTCAAAGAAGGTAGCCTCCTTGGTAAATATGAATTAATGGTGCATGGACAATTGGACACTGATACCCAAAGGCAAAGGCAAGGAAGGTACATCATTTACAGGAAACAAATGTGTGACAGATAAACTCCAGGAAGCTATAAAAGATTCTAAAGGGGGGGGGGGGGTTTCAAAAAGGGGAATTTACTATGATCTGTATGGTGGTGATTCACTTGCTAAGGCAGTTGGTATGCCATGGGCTTCTGTGAGTGAACCAGCAACTAATGATAAAGAAGAAACAAAATGTGGAAGAGTTGGTGAAGAAGATGATAATGATGATCTATTTGGTGACTGATAGATTTTGAAACACGAGATTCAAGCGACTTTTCTTCTTGTCTAATGTCTATATTCTATTTCAGGGTATTGGTATGTGTTTCATCTTTGTCTATCCAATGGTAAAAGCAAGCAAAACTCTAAGCCCAGGCCCATTGTCTTGTGTTATATAAGTAAGAACCCTGCAATTTGATTTAAACATGAGCCTGAGCCTGGTCGTTTTAGTTGGGTCTTAACAAGAGATGTATAGATAGTCATTACATATAATGTGGAGAGTATTGAGTAGGGCCAATGCAAATGGAGTGCATTGGATTTGACCGTTACTGACCTATATAATTCTATCCTCAAGGCAGACCAAGTCCATCAGTAGAGGACATTTGTACTCAAATACCTCTCCTCCCATTCTTTTTTTCTTTTTTTTTCACCTTTGCCTTTTTGCATTATTAAAATAGCACACTAATGATGTGGGTTGACTTCCCCCTCCCCCACATAACAGAGATTCCGTAGGGGAAATGGACAACAAGTAAGACATTTGTAAAAATGGTAATCTGGCTCAGATGCTTTAAAGTTGTGGGAGAAGAGGGATGGTATGGTCTGGGGATCCATTCGTCTTTGCTTTGGGATTTGCTGCTTTATGACAGATATTATAAAGAAGAAAGAAGCGAAATGTCCTGCAGCCAAATTAAAAACTCTCTTTTGAACTTATCCAACTCCTAGTGTGGTCCATTGTATTTATCATTAGACTATACTCCCTCTCCCAGTAGTTAAGTCTAGTAGGGTAAGGTGGAAGACCCACTTTTGTTTTTTTTTTCACTTTCTTCCTGTATGGTGAGAAGTTGTTTTCCTTTTGCAAAAGATGGAATGCATGAAGGACACTTGTGCCTATCTTTTTTTTTTCTTTTTTTTTTTTTAAATTTGGTTGTGGAAGCTTTCTTTACATACTTACCCATCTCGACCCTTTAATACCTCTCAATCTTCCTCCATTCATCTTTTTAATTTTCACTTTATCTCCGTAGAGTCACAAACTCCAACTTATAGCTAGTAGCTATGCTGCGTAACGCTCTATAACTCTAACATTTCCACTTTTGATGACAGGTAAGTTTGTGAGCCAACTTTTCTGGTTTTTTCATCTTCTAACCAAAACAAGTATGAAGGAAATACATATCAGACACCATTTGAAAACTGAATCCATGCGGGGAGCAACAAGTGATGAGGCCGGGACCCTTGTTGCCATTCAACTCTCACTTTTTCTCTCTCATAAGATTTAATTTCACCAACACTTAATGCCAATTTGACCATTACCACTTTCACATCTCTCTTTATCTCTTTCTCTCTTCTCATTGTCCTTCTTATTCCTCCTCCTCTCACATATCACCAACCTTTGAGCACACCAGTTTTATGGTAAATCAATCATCCTTTTGCTGTATCTTTTTAGCTTTTCTTTTCTCTTTTGGTTTTCAGAATTGTATCATAAACTGCAGGTGTGATTTTATGATTTAGCTATTCAGATGACCAAACTTTCAGCCTGAATATTTAATTCTCTTCCTTTTTACCTAAATTTTTGATCACTTTCTCATCATATATCCTCTTGAACGCATATAAGTCTAAGATGAAGTTCATGAAAATCGGGACAAAGCCTGACACTTTCTATTCTCAAGAGGCTTCAAGGTTGTTCCTCCATCTCTGTACCTCTAAGTTCCCAGTTTACATCTCTCTAATGAATTATTTTACACTGCAGGATGTTGATAACAGACACACCCAACGATCTCGTTATTAGAATCAACAACACCACTTATCATCTCCACAGAGTATATCTTGATTAACTTTATCCTCGTAGTAGCATATACATATATTATACATGTTAATAGTGGTTTCCATCTTTGTCTGCAGTCTTCTCTTGTTCCAAAATGTGGACTGTTGCGAAGGCTTTGCACTGATTCAGAAGATTCTGATAGTGTTACTATAGAGCTGAATGATATACCTGGGGGAGCCGATGCTTTTGAGCTGTGTGCTAAGTTCTGCTACGGCATCGCCATCAACATCGGTGCTAATAACCTTGTGAATGCCCTTTGTGCCTCCAAGTTTCTTCGGATGTCTGATTCTGTTGAGAAGGGAAATCTTTTACCAAAGCTTGATTCTTTTTTCAACTCCTGCGTACTCCAAGGCTGGAAGGACTCCATTGTCACTTTGCAGTCCACTACCAAATTTCCAGAATGGTGTGAGAATCTTGGAATCATCAGAAAGTGTATAGATTCAGTTGTGGAGAAGATCCTCACTCCCACTGCAGAGGTTTGTTCATTATTTCACTTTTGAGTCCAGATAACGTTCTTGCACATCCATTTGATATTTCTTTTCGTTTTGCAGGTCTCCTGGTCTCACACATACACCAGACCAGGCTATGCAAAGAGAAAGCACCACTCTGTTCCAAGAGACTGGTGGACGGAGGACATATCAGATCTTGACTTGGACTTATTCCGCTGTGTTATCACAGCTGCCAGGTCAACCTTCACGCTGCCGCCTCAGCTCATCGGTGAAGCTTTGCATGTATACACCTGCCGTTGGTTACCATACTTCAAATCAAATAGCCCTTCAGGTTACTCTGTTAAAGAGAACGAAGCAGCACTGGAAAGGCATCGGCTTGTTGTTAACACAGTTGTGAATATGATTCCTGCAGATAAAGGGTCTGTTTCTGAGGGTTTCTTGCTGAGACTTGTTAGCATAACGAGTTATGTGGGAGCTTCTCTCACGACAAAGACTGAGTTGATTAGAAAAGCTGGTCTGCAACTCGAGGAGGCAACTCTTGAAGATCTCTTGTTGCCTTCACATTCATCCTCTCATCTCCAGCGCTATGATACCGACTTGGTTGCTGCAGCTCTTGAGAGTTTTTTAATGCTCTGGAGAAGACAGTCTTCTGCGCTTCTTTCTAGTAACAACAGTCAATTGCTGCATTCAATCAGGAAGGTGGCAAAGCTTATTGACTCCTATCTTCAGGCAGTCGCACAAGATGTTCATATGCCCGTTCCCAAATTCGTGTCTCTTGCTGAGACAGTGCCCGATATTGCACGTGAGAGCCATGACAGATTTTACAAAGCCATCAACATATATCTCAAGGTATCAGATGCTCTGGCCTGCATAAGGGCAACTAGCTATGGTTGAGAGTCACACCAGTCTACTTTTAGCAATTATCCATTTTATGCACAGAACTTGGAACTAAAAAACATTGGATACATTGCAGGTGCATCCCGAGATAAGCAAAGAAGAGAAAAAAAGACTATGCCGAAGTCTTGACTGCCAGAAATTGTCTGCAGAGGTACGTGCACACGCTGTGAAAAATGAGAGGATGCCACTAAGAACGGTGGTCCAAGCTCTCTTCTTCGACCAAGAGAGCAGTTCCAAAGAAGGAGCAAGTGGGTCAGAAAGCCAAGAACTGGTCTCAAGAGGTAAGAGACGTCAATGGATGCAAAAGCTTCACCTAGGTCCCGCTGAAACAGCTTGTATAGGGAAAGCTAAGAATTTACTTGAGGAAAGAGGCAGAATAAGAGTAGAGAAAATGAGATCCAGCACAGACCCAAAGAAGATAGTTGGGGAAGGAACAGGGTCAGGGTATAAGCACCATATAAGTAGAGACAGGTAGTGGACTAAACGTCATAAATTCAGTTTCTTGTTTTCATTTTCTTTCTAAAAAGAGTTGATGATGGGCAATGTAAACCCAATGGCATAATCTGTAATAATACTAATATAGTGCAGAGCTCAAGCTCAAGCTCATGCTCAACTATTCTTGGTTGGATAAATAATAAATATCCCCTCTTTATTTCCACTTCAATGGGGGTGTCGGTGAGAGTTGATTGAGCCAAGTGTGTTGGATTTTGAAAAAGTTAAAAGCAGTAGGACGACGTTAGATTCGCAAATGGGGTGATATAAAATTGGCAACTCTTGGTTTTGATTAGTGAGCTGTGTGTATGTTGAAAAAGATAATTTTGCCCTTAATAAATTTCGAAAATGGATTAAATATATATATATATATATAATTGTATACGATATTAAGAAAAACACGGTAGGCCAGTGGTTCGAGATCTCCGTGTACGCGCGACCCGAGTTCGAATCTGGGATTTGGGATACAACTGGTACGACTAGGGATTTATTGCGGATTTAATAGTCAGTTGTACCATGTATCCGGTACGACTGGGTATAAGTGGGTACGAGTAGGAGATATTGTGGATATATTGGGTACAACTGCTAAATAATTTTAAATAAAAATGAAGGGTATTTTCGTCGTTTTGTATCGAGAGGAAAATGAGTATAAAGAATGGAATGAGCCATTGATTCGAATGATTGCTCTATCTCTCTTGATCTGATGATGATGGTGAAGCTTCGCATTCGCAATCTTGTTCTCTTCTTAATGCTCCTCACCGTCTTTGCTCCTATCTTTCTGTACACCGATCCCTCTGCCTCCTTCAAGACCCCTTTTTGTCAGTTCTCTCTCTCAATCTCTGATTTGGTTTTTGCTTTATCTTATCCTCTTTGTTTGATTCTTCTGTAGCTAATCGCGATTTCCTCGAGGACGTATCCGCACTGGTCCGTATTAAATGATTCCTAGCCATTGTTTGTTTCTGTAGCTAATTGTTTCCTCTCGGATTTTGTTAATTGCTTGTTTCAGACTTTCAATTCCGAGAGGAACCGTTTGAATCTGCTTCCTCGGGTACTTTACAAATATTTTCCAACTTAAAGTGATCTCTTGGCTTCGTTTCTTCAATTCTTGTTCAAATGCTTATTATAGGATTCTAAGGCATTTGTTAGAGGAGTCGTTGGTGTAGTCTATTCCCAAAAGCAAGGTCCTTCATCAATTCCTTTTTCTTTCTCTTGTTTCTTGTTTACCTTTGACATAAAGTCTCCATTTTTAGAAGCTAGCGACCAATTCTCTGCTCGAGTTCTTTCTGCAGCCGACGATGATACTCAGTCTCAACAAACTGACAATCCCATCAAACAAGTCACTTATGCTTCAGCCCAGAATAGGGTATGTTTTCTATATGAATTCTACACCAGAATTGGGTACGTTTTACATCACCTTTGTCCCAAGTTGTAGCGGCTGCCAATGTAATTATACTAACAAGACCACCTAATTTGCTTGCCTGCTATTTGGCCCTCGGTGTTGTTCTACCAAAATGATCTCTCTACTCTCACTAATTTTTGTCTCAATCTCATCATCTTGTAGGTTCAATTGACCAAGGAAACCTCTGGAAACTGATGCAATTATACATAATTTACATCAATTTCTTAGCAACTGATGCAATTATACATAATATTTGCATCAATTTTTCTAATTGATGTTAATTTGTGTCAATTTTACAAAATGATGTAAAATTTTATATCATTTTGTGTAAGTGATGTTAGTATTTGTAACAGTTATAATAACTGATGTTAATAATTTCAATCAGTTATTAACGTAATTGTTAGAAATTTATGTGATAAATAACTAATTTATCTTTTAAAATAATTCTCATAATTATTATATTTTTAAACTAATTATATTTTTTATAGCAAAAACCATTCCCAAATATTATAACTGATCTTGATAACATTTTTTTAAAGAAATAATTAATACATCAAGAATAAAAACATAAATAATCATTTACAAAAAAAAAATCATGAATCAAATAAAATTCAATTTAGACTTCCATCATCATTCCATGAAGAAAACAAATGACACTATTGAATGAATCGAGATACAATGCTGGCGAACGAAGATGCAGTTATGATAGCTTGATAAACCAGATATGCAACGTTTTTGTGGAGGTTTGATATACCATATCTACAAAAAAAAAAAAAAAAAAAAAGATAAATATGAAGATTAGAAGTAAAGAATAAGATTTAGAGAATAAGAGAAGAACATAGAAGATGAAGAAAATATATGAGAAATGAAAGAGAAGCAAAGAGCTGTGAAGAGAAGAAGATTAAATTTAACAAAAAAAAAAGAAAAAAAGGAACTACAAAGAAATAGAAAAAATTATGTCCATTCGATTAAGTTTAATCAACAGTTGATATAAAATAAAGTGTGATCTTTGTCTCTATGAATTAACCAATGAAAAAACAGTTTTTTCTAAACCCTTTAACAAAAGAAAGAAAGAAACAAATTCATTTGTCTGTATTTTCAAAATTTTGCTGTCGTAAAATTATTTATTCTATTTTTTAAAACCTGATATATATTTTTTTCTTTCTATTTCAGTATAATGTTATTAATATAAATTATTTTAACATCAGTATGTTATTGATGTAAATTTTGTATCAATTTAAAAAGTGATGTTACCAAAAATTAGTATATACATCAATTATATAAATGATGTAAATTTAAATTTTATATCACTTTTTCTTAAGTGATGCAAACTAATAAAAATTGAATCGTTTTAGTTGAAGTGATGTAAAACTAACTAATTATAAGATCAGTTAATATAATTGATTCTAAGTCATATGTATTTGCATCACTTACAAATAAGTAAATTAAATTAACATCAATTTGTATCACAAAATCAAATGATGTAAAATGAACTTTTTTTTGTAGTGTGTGGGGCACACAAATTCAACTGGTCGGTTTCTGTTTGAATATGTTCGCATCAGACATTATTTCTTATAAACTGCAATGGATCAGTCCTAAGACTCGCGGATAAAAATATTATGTCGCATGTCCCGCTAAATCCAACGAGTTAGCTGACCAGCAGACTTAACTTTTATATTTAAAATTTTTAATTTCCTTTAAAATATTGAAATTAACATTATTTAAAATTTAAATAATTTTAATTATCACATTTTCTAGTAAATATTATAATTTATATAATTTAAATTTTCTTTATATTATCACATATTATAATTTTTAAAATATATAAAAATATTTTTTGATATATATATAATAATTAGTTTTATTAATATTGGTAATTTGCAGGCCAATTCCTAACCCACAAACATAACCAGCTAAAACCCGTAATTCGCTTGGTTTCCCGCAAAACCCATTTTTAATCATCTTTTGTATGTATCTGGCTCGTAACAGAGTATACATGACTGCGAATTTATGTTTGTTTTGATTGTTCTACTAGGATATTGAACAAAATAATGCAATATTTTTTTATCGATTAAATAATATATGTTCGTTTAAAAAAATTGAACCACAACATATTATGAAGAATTATTTTTTTTATAAATAGTTTGTTAATTATATATGTTATATAATAATTATAAATAATTTAAAAGTAATATCAAATAAATGTGAAAGTATAATCATAATTTAATCGATGTATGACATACATGTGTCAAATTGATCAATCCGTTGGAGCAATTTTTGTCTAGATTGATAGGAAAGATAAATGATTATAACGAACCAACAAAGTCCTTACTTACCAAACCCGGCTACTTGAATAGTAGAAAGAACAAATACAATGGGTCACCCCGAAAAAATTATTTTCAATCAAATCCTGGTAAGACCAACGAGTTAAATTTTCATATAATAAAGATAATTAAAAAATATTATTTTTAAAAAATATTTGACTTGAAATGTTTAAATTTTAAATAAAATAAAATTTAACCTTTTTCAATAAATATTATAATTTGTAAACTTTAAATTTATTTCTATATATAATATATTTAATTTTATTAAATATTTGTAACCTGCGGACATAAGCCGCTAAAATCTCCAAGTCCTACTAAGTGTAATGGATTAGCGAATTTGTGCATGAACTTAATTTATATATTTTAAAAATGACTAAAAATTTAATTTCTTTAAAAAATTAAATTAATAATGTTTAAATTGTAAATATTATAATTTGTATACTTTAAATTTCTTTACATTAACATATATTTTACATATTATATTTTTACATGCCATATTTCTGTATATATATAATATATTTAATTTTATTAAGTATTTATCGTCCGTGAACAGAACCCGTTAAATAAATTTATGTTCATTTTTAAAAATTATAATCATAACATATATGAAAAAGTATACATAGTTTTATTGATTAAATAATTTTATTATTTATAAAATATATGATCAAATTAAAATAAGAAAGAAATATTATTAAAAATAATTAATATGACAAATGAATTCTTAATTGATGCCTAATTGTTTTTTACATTTTAGGGATGAATGATGCGGATCCCTCGACGGCAAGTTTCTCTCCTCCATAACTCTTTTGATGGATTCATAAATGTTTCAAATTCTCTCAATTTTAATATCGCTTGGACTCTAAAAGTTTTTATTTTATTTTGAAAATATTTTTTCCTCTTTTAATGATCCTCTGTCACTAATTTTTTTTTCTAACGTCTATCTTTAAGAAAAGGCCGTGAAGTCCAAAAACTAATTATTATTTGAACATGAAATTTTCAATGTATTTCAGAATTAAATAAATATCTATAATTAAAAAAGAAGTAATCATCCATAATTATTAACTTCTCGCTAAAACGGTCATTTCTCGATCCATTTTCGTTTTCAAAACCCTAGTTTTTGATTGCATGATCCTCAACTCATCTTCTTCTTCTTCTTCTTCTCTTTCGTTTTCCTTCTAGTTCTCGTCTACCTCAACGATCCTTGCCGTTTCTATTTTGATTCGATTCTTAGCAAGCGATTACGAGTCCTTAATATGTGTAATTGATCAATTCTCTCTTGTCATGAGGATTGATTAGTGCTTACACTTCTAAATCTTGAAGTTTCGAAGTTGTAAGTGTTCCTAAACCATGTAATTAAACTCTTTGATCATCGCGATTACTATCTTTGAGTTTATCATTCGTTATCGTTGTTCGTTTTTCTCAAGTTTTGGTATAGGGTTATCGATATAATCTTTCAGGATTTGGCTCTAATTTTTAATTGATGAGACTTGATTTGTTCTTAGTTTTCTGTTTCTTGGTGTTTAAAATACTGATTTCAGACTTTGGGCAAGATTGATCACAAAATCTACTCGAATAGTGAGCCTATCATCACTCTCGTAGTATCAGGTGCTTAAACTTGTAGATCTAATAATGATGAACGAGTTTGATTGGGTAGAGAAGTTAGAAGACAATAAAACGATTCATGTAGATTCTGAAATGTTTTATATTGCCAAATATCAATAAATTGTTGAAACGTACATAAGCCTCTATGTTTTTGGCTTTTGTTTCCAGGTATCTAGCACAAGTTTCTGCACAAACCATTTGAACAATACCAGCCTCTAGGAGAAGAGAGTCTAGAAAAGCATTACGTGGAGAATTAATTTTTGAGAATGATTGAAACTGCTGCTGCTTGTGTTAGGCATTTGTGTCCAAAACATCCATTTATGGTTCAGGTAACTTCCTTTCAATACTGCTTCATACAGTTTTGCCTAAAGGCTTGTTAAAAAACAAGATATGCTAAAATGAGACAAATGAGGAAAAGTACACCATTCAATTCTAGTTATCGTTCTGTTTTAAAAGCTTTTCCTCATATGAGCTTCTATGCTGTTCTAGAATGGAAGATGCTTTAAGCTTTTTCTCATTTTCCATAGATGGTTTCAACTCCATGATGTATTCAACTTAGACAATGATAACATAGCTGAAGATACTTCAACTTTGATTGATAAAAAAGTAAGTTTTTCTTCAAAACTACCTCTCTTATTGTCCCAATCTCTAATGATAGAAGTTAAACAGTCCCGGGTTTACTAGTTTCTCGGTTTCCTAGTCACCGAGCTAAAATCATATGCCTTGTCTTGCTCTTTTAATATCTCTGTCACTAATGATATACTGAAAATGAGACAGTCCCGAAATTTTAAATTCTTCGGATTCCTAATCACAGAGCTATAATCAAATGCCTCGTGATTACCCCTTTATGTCCCTGTCCCTGTTAATTATGCAATGAAGCAGTCCCGACTCATAGTCATCAGAGATGAGAAAAATGCCTCATTTCGAGGTAATCAAAATTATCTCTCTATGTCCATGTCCATGTCCCTGTCGCTATACTGCTATGAAACAGCCCCGACTCATAGTCACCGGAGCTGAAAAACAAACGTCTCGTCTCGAGGTAATCAAAATTACCTCTCTATGTCCCCTGCCCCTGTCCCTGTCGCGATAATGCAGAGAAACAGTCTGGCTCATAGTCATCAGAGCTGGAAAACAAATGCCTCAGTCTTGAGGCAACAAAGTTACCTCTTTATGTCCTTGTCTCTGTTGCTATAACGCAATGAATCAGTTCCAACTCATAGTCATCAGAGCTAAAAAAAACACAAATGCCTCGACACTGCTTGAGATCCTAGTCACTCAAAGCCACATGGAATGTCTCTGTCACTATAATGTTGTGAAGCAGTCCCAGCTCATAGTCATCTGAGCTGAAAAACAAATACCTCGACTCAAGGTAATCAAAGTTATCTCTTTATGTCCCTCTCCCTGTCGCTAAAATGCAATGAAACAGTCCCGGCTCATAGTCATCAGAGCTGAAAAACAAATGTCTCGCTTCGAGGTAATCAAAATTACCTCTCTATGTCCCTGTCTTTGTCGCTAAAATGCAATGAATTAGTCCCGGCTCATAGTCATCAGAGCTAAAAAACACAAATGCCTTGACACTGCTGGATATCCTAGTCACTCAAAGCCACATGGAATGTCCCTGTCACTATAATGCAATGAAGCAGTCCCGGCTCATAGTCATCAGAGCTAAAGATACACAAATGCCTCGACACTGTTTGAGATTCTAGTCACTCAAAGCCACATGGCATGTCCCTGTCACTATAATGCAATGAAGCAGTCCTGGCTCATAGTCATCTGAGCTGAAAAACAAATGCCTCGACTCAGTTCTATTAGTCATTGCATTTGCTTCAGATCCTAGTCACTCAAAGCCAAATGGAATATCCTGACACCATAATGCAATGAAAGAGTCTCGGCTCATAGTCATCAGAGCTAAAAAAAGCACAAATGCCTTGCACTGCTTGAGATCCTAGTCAGTCAAAGCTAAATGGAATGTCCATGTTGGTAAAATGCAATGAAACAGTCCCAGCTCAAAGTCATCAGCGCTAAAAACAAATGCCTCTACTCAAATATATTAGTTATTGCAGTTGCTGGAGATCCTAGTCACTCAAAGCTAAATGAGATTTTCCATCTCTTTGAATTGATTCGAGGGTTTAGCCATATAACCCAAAAACTAATGTCTCGGCTCCTGTCTGTTGTTGTCTCATTGAAATTGCTCATGCCATTGATCTCCTAAGCATTCATTATCAAAATAAAACCATGAGTAATAATAGTTAACTATTGGTTATAGATAAGCCTACTACTAATATTACAAAAAATAAAATCATATTTTATTATTGAGAAATGAAATTGGATATATCCTTGGAAAAAATAGATTAGAACAGGTAAGAATATAACTTTCTTAAAAATAAAGACAAAGTGTGTCTTTTTTTACCGAACTGATCCAAAATTTATCAAAATCAAGTCAAAATAAAATTTAAAATTAATAAAAACGGTATAGAAATTTCAATACTAGATTACCTTAACCTAAACCAGACTTATCTGTTTAACTAAAATAGACTAATATTTAATATATTTAGTTAAATATGCATATCTACAAAATATTTAATATATTTAGTTAAATATATTTAAACTAATATTTAATTTATTTAGTTAAATATGCATATTTAGTTAATATATTTATATGTATATATATATATATTTACATATACAAAAATTTATAATATTAATTAAATTTACTTAGTTATGTTTGAGCTCACAAAATATCTCAAATGAGCTTTATCTTTTGAATAAATATTAAAGACGTATTTAGTAAAAGTCCTAATAGGTTTAGGTTGGGATATCATTTAAATATATTGAATAAATTATAATCAAATATGCCCATTTGGGATATAGTTTAAATATCTATATTAATAAAGTAAAATAATGTCATATTCTCATGAAATCATATCATCACTCAGAATGACTAAAAAAATAACACATCAGCAATTGTTTTATTAATTTTAAGTTATTTAGTTGATTTATCTGTTATATTATATATACTTTAATGCTCTTAATAAGTACCATTTTAATGATTATTTTTTTTTTGAAAATTTATTTCTTCACAAAAGTATCTAAAATTTCTAATTTATTTTTTCTTTAATTAGATTAAGATTAGAAAATATTTATTTACAAATAAATAAATTAATTTAATAATAATGATTATACTAATATATGAATTTTCTTAAGTTACAAAGCTTTGTGTTTATAAATTATGGATTAATGTTTTTTCAGAAAAACAATTTGACAAGTCATTTTTCATAAAAATATCTCAAAATTCTAATTGATTATTTTAATTATATTTAGACTAGAAAATATATATTTTCAAATAAATAAGTCAAAATATTAATAATTATTATGCTAATATATGAATTTTCTTTAAGTTAAAAAGTTTTATGTTTATAAATTATAAAAAATTATAAAATTAAAATATTATGATACATAATTTAAAATAATCAAAAATGATTTTTTAAAAAAATAATCAACATAAATTTTAAAATACATTGCTAAATTTAATATTTTCCATTTTTATAATAAAAAATAATGACTGAATTTGAATAATTTATAAGATAAAAAGAAAACATGCATTTTGATTGTTAGAAATTAGTGTTCGAACATACGAATATTTGCTCAACACTAAAATAATTACGAGAACTTATAGAAGTTTGAATAACAAGTCTAATTTTTTAAATATGAGAATGCATGTTATGATAGATAAGTTATGGTGTCCAAAGCGTTAAAATTTTAAAACCAACTTTTGTGATAAAACTAATTTTTATTAAAAAAATTTACAACTCTCAAATCAATCATTAGTATACATCAATAACCGACAGAAAAAGAAACATGTGAAACATAGCAAATGTTAAAGTTAATACATGTGAAAATGTTTTTGGTGGTTTAGTTGTTTTCATCAATGAGATAAATATAAATAGTATGAGTGAAGTTTAGAAACATAGTTAAGGAAATAATTCAATGTTGTTGGTGATATTTGTTATGTTGTTCATGAATATATTTTATAGTGTTGATGAGAAAATAAGATAACGAGATAGAAAGAAAATGATTGTATTTTGAAAACATACTATAAATATACTGTTATAGATCAATATGAACGAATAACTAATTCGGTTTTTGAAATAAAAAAATGTAATAATTTAGTTGTTCTCTAACATCAGTTTTGAATCTTTTTGAGAGTTCTCATATTTTATATTATATAATATTCAACGGTTTATATAGAGATAAAAATTTCTAGACTTAATTTATGAGATGTCAAAAATGGATTGAATTTGTGAGCATCCAATATAATAGTTGTATAATGTTTTTGGATGAAATGATTTAAATGCTAAAATTTTTGACAATACCAAGCAGCATCTAATTACAGAAAACCCATATCAGAATTCTGGCCAAAATGAGGATCCCCATCTAGTACCAAATAAAATGAAAAATTGATAATATTAATTAAAAGTAGTTAGTTATGTTTGTGTTTGTAAAAGGACGTATTTGGTATTGTAAAATATGTATGTTTGGAATACAATTTTAATATATTGAATAAATTATATCCAAAAGGGTCTATTTGCTAAAACTCAAAAAAAGCTTGAAATCCACATAATTCAAATCGAACTAACCTGAATAACCATATGCCCATCCTATATTTGAAAACAATTATATTCTTTTTGGTTATACTCCGTTTTTACTTTTAAGTACATACATATTTACCAATAAAATAGATGTGTAGTTTTGTATAATATAGAAATAGAAATGGTTACGCTTTTAAGAAACTCTAAAATGCTGTCAGGTTTTCTATTTTATCTCTTCTCCTATTAAAAAAGATAAAATTATCTCATTAAAATATGCTTATAAATAATGTAATTACTAATGTGTTATACAGTAATTATGTTTTAAGTCTAACAAAGACGTACTAGAAAAGAAAGACAAGAAAAAACATTCTTTTTTAATCTTATTATGTTTTTAGTTTTCCTTAGAGATTCTATTTTGATAAAGGTCCTATATGGATTGTTGTACCCTTTGATGGGTTATGTTTAAAATCAATATAACAAGTTCGATAGATGTTTGATAATAGATCATTGTTGTTCAAGAAAAAAATGGTTAAAAGACCATGCTAGTTATTATTTTCCTTTTTTTTTACATTAAACAGAATTTATTAGTATAAAAATATCATTCTAGTATTTATAGATCGACCTTCATCAGTCTAACGAAGAAGCCTAGTATTGAACACGCCAGACACCTTACCATTATCTATGAGCCATACATTTTTTTTTTTATGGTGGAAGGTTAGAAAAAATTAGTAATCTAATTCTAAGACAACCAAACTAACCCAAAATCCGCTAAGTGTTCACCTTTTTTTGGTTTTTATTTTTACAGATTTGATAACAGCAATACGTAGACGTCAATGGAGAATATGTTCGATGGCAACGTTACAAACGTTCACATTTCTGGTTTATGAAGGCCTGTCTTGAAGGGAAGAATTCAAATCTACCTACAGAATAAAATCATTTCTTTGATTTTTGTTATCTTCAGTTTAATCATGTTGTACTTGTATCTAATACAGTATAACCTCTATAAATTAATATTCGATAAATTAATAATTTTTCTAAATTAATAAATTATCACTGTTCCGAGTTGGATCGGTGCAATATTTGACATATGTTTTGAAAATTTTATGTAAATATATTATCCCAGTAGTAATATAAATTAATAATTATATAAATGTATTGTATATATATAATATATTTTACTCAAATATAAGTTTAATATTATTTATTTATTAGTAAATTTATAATTTTGTGGGAGTATTTTGTTTTTTTTTAAATATCAATACTATATAATATTATTTTCTCAAATTGCATCAAAATCTATTTTAAAATTGATATATGCAATGATTATTTCCTAATATGTAAATGCATTAAAACACATTGAAATATTATTCTTATTTTTTAATTTTGATGAAATATTTTTGAAATTTGGAAAACTATTTATAAATTAATAATTTATTAATTTATCCATAAATTAATATCTTTTAAAATTAATAAAATTCTTCAGTCTCAACATTATTAATCTACTGTATATCACTTTAGTTCCTAATAGTTTGAAGAAAGAAAGAAAGAGTGTGATCTTCAACTTTTCCCAAGATCTAATCATTTTCAATCCAAAATTCTCTCTATAATAAGACAGTTTCTTTCCAACTTGCTGACACATCAGCCAATTTTTGTTGATTATTGTGATAACACATCATTTAATGAAATTTTTTTATAATCCAATCAAAACATTTCATTTAGACACATAATATGTTTTATAATCCAATCAAAATATTTCATTTATACACATAAGATAATTATATTATATAGAAATATAGTGTTAATAAATAAAAAAACTTTATGATCCAATAAAAAAATTTCATTTAAACATAATATAAATATGTTTTATTTCTATTTAAATCATTTTAATCAACTTTAAAAATTAAGAAATAGAATTATTAATTCTAAATTCGAGTTTGTATATTTAATTTTTGTAAGTGAATTGTTTTGTCGTTAATTCATTTTTATTTATAGTTAATATTTGTTTTCTTTTATATCAAATATTCCAAATTAAATCAAATAATCCAACTAATTTTAAAATTTTTAAACCTAATTATCTACTATTATTCTAGAATTTAAAAAAAACAATTTCTATAAATTAATCAATATAAGATTTATTAATTTATTTATAACACTTCAAATTAATAAAATATCAAAATATTAATATTATTAATTTATAGAGGTTTAATTATACGAATATAACAAATATAAATTATTTAGGAATATCATATTTACAAATGAAAAAGAAATCTATGATGCAATGAAAATATTTCACTTATACACATAAATATAATAAAAATATTTCATTTATAGGCATAAAATAAATATATATTATTTCTATTTTGATCATTTTAATCAAATTTAAAAATTAATATATAAGATTATTAATTATAAATTTGATTTGTGTATATTATTTGTATAAGTGAATTATTTTTATTTATCTTTAATTACTTTTATATATAAAATATTTTTAATTAAATTAAATTATCCAACTAACTTTTTAAATTTAAAGGAAAGTAACATCAAATTATCTAATATTATTTTAAAATTTAAATGATTTTCTCTAATAATAAGGTGATTTATTTCTAATTTTCTGATACATTAGTCATTTTCTGTTTATTCTGGCGTTAACTCATCATTTATTGAAACGTTTTCTAATCTAATCAAAACATTTCATTTATACACATAATTTTTTTTTATAATCCAATCAAAACTTTTCATTTAAATACATAAAATAAATATGAATAATTTAGAAATATTATGTTAGTAAATAAAAAACTTTATGATCCAATAAAAATATTTTATTTATACACATAAGGTAAATATGTTTTATTTATATTTTGATCATTTTAATCAACTTCAAAATTGATATACAGGATTATTAATTCTAAATTCAATTTTGTGTATATTATTTTTATAAGTGAATTCATTTTTATTTTAACGTTAGTTCATTTTCATTTATTGTTAATAGTTTTTATTAAATTAGATACAATTATCCAAATAATTATTTTTAATTCAAAAGCAAATAATTTTAAGAGACTTTAAATAATAAAAATAAAACAAATTTCTCTAAAATAATTAATATTAGATTTATTTATAATACTATAAATTAATAAAATCTAAAAATCTAAATAAATTTATTTATACATGTTTTACTATACACATATAATAACTATGTATGATTTAGGATCTGTCAAAAAAAATTTCTATTGTACAATATTAATTTAATATATAAAATTATTTATCGATTATCTAATATATGTATGTTTAATATAAGACATGAAATTCAAAAACTTAACTAAAAAATTAGTTGCAAAACCAAACCAAATTACCATATAACCCAAAAATATTCTACATTTATAATTTTTCAATCCAAATTATTTAAACTAAACTGAAAGCCGATCGTATATCTAAAATAAAATAATACTAAATAAATTAGTATACATTTATTAATAGAAAAATTCTATGTAGTAGAAATATGCTAAATACCCATAAATATGTATTTAGTTATATTTACAAAATTATAAAATTTCTACCATATTTAATCAAAATTAGACTAATTTTATTAAAATTAAACTAATTTTATTAAAGTTAAACAAATTTTTATTTAAATTAAATAATTTTTATTTTATTTTAACACTAAAACTAAATCGATGTGGATTATCCTAATCCAAAAAAAACCTCAAACAAAATCTGATTTGAAACATAAATGAGATGTATTATGTTCGTTTTAAAAAATTTGAATCACAAAATATACAGAAAAATCTAAATTTTTATTACTTATATGTATATATAATGATTCAAAAAATAAGATCTTATAAAATTGAAAGATAATTCATTATTATTTTAATTTATTTTATTGATTTAAATTAAGAAAGAGATTTAAGTAAATATAAAATTATTATTAGTTTTAATAGTATATATATTTGTGTTTGGTTATATATATTAAATAAAATGTGTTTCGACACAAAATTAGAAATTTGTATTTAAATTATAAATAATATTTTGAAAAAAATAAAAAATAAAAAAAACAAAAAAGCATATTTAAATTTTAAATTAAAAATTAAAAAAAAACAAATCCCGCTGCATAGCGCGGGTCTATTTCTAGTAATATTAAAACTTGTAAAAACCTTTAAAAAAAATTCTAATGTAATCGTTATTTTAAACAAAAATCATAAAAGCTAAGATTTATGAAATTGATAACATAAAGTTATTAATGAATAAACGTTTAAACCAATTAATTACCCTTTTACAAATCACCATGCTCATTGCCCTATAAATTCAACGTTTCTTGTCATTAATCTAACATCCAAAACTTAAAACTCAACAAAAAAAAACCCATCAAAAGCAAATATGGCAAAGTCTCTTCTCATGGCAATGCTTATATCCGTAGTAATATTTAACATGGCTCATCCAATTTCATCTCGGGATATTGATTCATATTCAAAAGACATACCCGAAGATGTGAACATATCTCCAACTTCAGAGTTCGATATTAACGTCAAAGATCCTGAACCATATAATGCGGATTCTCCGGAAGCAAAATATGAGATGACGCTCCCTCATTACTCGGACGAACAGCTCAAATTTCTTCAGGATTGTGCTCTAAAGACGACCACAAAATGTGGAGAAGAGGTTTTTAAGAACATGTTGGATGAGACGGCGCATATGACCAATGGATGTTGTCGTGAACTATTGAATCTTGGCCAAGATTGTCATCTCGGATTGGTTAAAATCATCTTTGCTAGTTATGAGTTTAGAAATATGGCACCAAAGGCCATTCTAGAAAGCAAACACACATGGAACACTTGTGTCTGTCAAGTTGGGAGCCAGATGGGTGCTCCCATCTCTTTGGAGCACTAAACTAATATTCCCTTATGCTGATGTTTTATGTGTTTTTGTATTCTGACTGTTCCATTATTAAAATATATCTTTTTTTGGTAACCAAGAGGCAAGAGGTCGAAATCATACAAACAGATACGTTAATCCAACATAAATAAAACACACATATGCAAACTGATAAAATTAGTCAAGAATAAGCATTCTTCACCGAGAATAATTATTTCAAAGGCATTTAAAATACTCAACTCTCGAACTGATCAGATTCCATATAGTAATTCAAAATTTATAACATTATTCTTATATGTTCTTAATAGTTAGAAACCGCTAATCCTCATAATCAGATACGTTTCTAATGTTGGAAAGAACATATGCTGTGTTTTCAAAAAAAAAATTATTTTCGTTTATCTGATCCATACTGTCATTTTTTCATACTTTTGGAGGTATTATGCTGAAATTTTTAAAAATACTTAAAGTTACATAATCTGTAAAATAAAATTATATACCAACAAAACTAGAATATGAATTAAACTTACTTGATGGTAAACATACGAAAAAAACATAAACCAATAGGGTGATTAGAGATTTCATAGTTTGAAGAAGAACATGAGAAGAAGAATTATTGCCCTTATTTTTAATCTTATTTTCTAAATTTAATTTAAAATATTTTTATTTATTTTTTAAAATCAAAATTTTAAAAGTCTTAAAAATCATAAAAAAACTCTACTAAATATTAGGTTTAATATACTACTAATATTTTACAAAAATTAAGGGTCATACAATTTTTTTATAAATATTGGAGTCTAAATCAAAGTTTCTATTTTTTTTTACCTTAGCAACGCATAATCTCATGTGAATTTTTGATCTTTTAAAAAATTCAAAATATTTGATTATGTTTAATCATGGAGGCCTATTCCTATCTATTAAGATACTCTAATAGGTATTTTAGCAATAAAAATATAATATTTTAAATAAAATTTAGTTATTCAATTAAATTTCAATTTGCTAAAATAATTAAACAAAAATTTTAATGACACATATAAAATGAATATTTGATCTAAAATTTATTATCTCTTAATTTCTAAAATAATAATCCCCACAAGACAACCTCTTTGAAAATGCCCTTAGTCTCTGGTCCAAATCGCACAACCTAAGCCGCCATTTCGAATATCCATATTAGTAAACCCGGTATAGTTACAATCTTTAGAGCATTTCTACTCATATTCCTTCAACCTAATTCTCTTGTCCACAATAGCAAGTTTGACTGAACTTTGGTAATAGTCTAATAGATAATTCTAGTTCCCGATAAAAATTAAATCATGCTAGTTTTTCTTCTTAATAATCAAATGATTTATCATGAAATTTATTAATATAAAAGATCATTCTAGTTCAATTCAGATAGAAACATATTAACATAAGAGTTGAATAGAAATTTTACCAAAAAACAAATTTTACCAAAATAGAAATATGAAAAATAATTTATCAAAATTCTTTGCCTCAAAATTAGAACTTTTGGGAACCACAATTTAATTTAAAAAAAAATCAAAGGGAAACCAAAAAAAAATAAAAGAAATCAGCATTGGCCGTCCACGTGGCTATCATCGACGGAGGAAATGAGCTTGTTTCCAAACATTATTTACAAGCATCTTTTAATGAGATAATCTTATCTAAATAACCAAACATTTCCTAATTATTTTTTAAATAACTACTTTTCTAAATGATTAATTAATTATGGGATTTTTAAAAATCTGTCATGTTTGTGTTTTATATTAAACTTTATTCATAGAAAAATATTTAGAAACTAATCAGAAAATTAAATTTTTATTAATATATATGTATATATATATATTAAAATACGTTTTTCATTAAAATAAATATATATATATATAATTTATCTAAAACTTATTTTTAAAAAAGAGAATTTTAAGATTTTCTTAGATTGTTTTCAAAAAACAAAATCAGTTAGTTTATTCATTTTCTGTGTAAAATTAGATTTGATGTTATCTTCAAAATATATCCATTTTATTATTTTAAATGATTTTCTAAAAAAAAATATTTTCATATCTCTTATCGTATTAAAAAAATAAGTATTTTAATCTTTGTTTCCAAACAGTATTTACAAGCATCTATTAATGAAATAATGTTATCAAAGTAACCAACATAATTATTTATATCTAATAATTATCTTATATAGTTAATTATAAAAATAATATCTAATTAAGATTTTTATCTCTCTCTTTCTACCTATTTTTTAATTAAATTATTAAATTATATTAATTATTTTTTAATATTATTTTCTAATCAATCAGTTTATATATTAATTAAAACAATCAAATTATTAAAATTCAAATTACAAAATTAAATTATTTTGTTATTAATTGTGAGAAAATATCTCTATAAATCAAAAATATCATTTTGTTACCATGAATATCTAAACTAAATATTTATATATCTTTATTTTAATTCTAAAATTCTTTTTATACTCATCCCGACACTATAATATCAAATTTGAAATCTCTTTTAAAATTTTAAAATTATTAAAAATTGATTTAACAAATTAAATACTTTTGTTATTAATTGTTATTAATTATAAAAATTTAAACTACAAATTTCTATATATTTCTTCTGATTCCAATTTATTTTCTTAAACTAAATTTCTATTGAATATTTTATTCTTTTATTCTTGATAATTATCGTTTTTTTAACAATCTTATGTTATCAGTCAGATATTCTTATATTCACATAACATTAACTTTCAAATATTAAAATTATATATATATATTATATTATTTTCATATTTCAAATTTCGTAATCGTATACCAAAAACAACACTTATATTGTATACGAAAAAATACAAAACAACTCATTTCAAATAACTGATTTATTTTTTTTGAGAGATTTAAGATCATAGAAGATATTTTAGATAGTTCAAGTGAAAGTTCTTCACTTTTAGAGGCAATATACTATGAAATTTAGAAGAACACCCGAGTATATCTTTGTAAACTCGGTAACCATGTTTTCACATTTCATTAAGCATTTAAATAAAATATTTTATTAACAAATCTCTGTAATATTTTACAGGGTATACAAATTCATAATAATCAAACGTGTCAAACAGATCAATCATAACATTTTACTTACTTGCTTCTATTTTATTACATATATTGAGTTATGGTAAATATTCAATTTCAAAAAAAATATATAAACAATATAAAACAATAACAAATAGTTCGGTATATTACAGAAAATAAGATAATATATAATATATTACTTTTATTAGTTAAAAATATTAACCCGTGGTACATCTAGTTACTAACAAAAATCAGATCAATTAAATTCAAAATTTAATTAATTGAAAAATATATATATAATATCATATATACATATATTAAGAATTACAAAATCTTAAATACAGATTTCACCTTAATTTCTTATTGTTCAAAATGAGTGTTTTTTATTTATTTACGACACATAAAAAATTTCATTGGTTTTGAAGATTGAATTAAAAATATCAATATCAAAATTCAAATTAATAATATTATATAGTATCTGATTAAACATAATGAGTAATGGTTTCTGAGATTTTACAATCCAAATTCAAATAAAAAATCTAATATTTATTAATTTTTGATTCCTGAATTTAGTGCTTTTTTTTAAATAAACACACTATAATTTACAATGGTTTCAAAAAATTTGAAAATCCAAATGCAAATGATTGATCCTCTTATGTTAAAAAAAGATGAAGATATTAAGAAAGTTATTATCCCATTTGTTAGGATAACTTTCATTTCCGTTAGCAACTGTTCATCGGATCTCATGTTACTCAATCGAAAAATCTACTAACTTTCATTTCAAATATTTTCAAACATGTAATTCAAAGATCAAAAGAATCTAAAGATAAATTTTAATTCTCATCTTTTTTAAATTGTTAAGATTTCCTAGATTTTAATTTGGAAGATAATTTATTTTTGTTTATTTCAAAATCTCGGTATTACTTAATTACGCTATTTGACTTTTTCACAATTCATATTAATTTCTATATAAATATGAAATTAATTACATTCATTCCGTCTAATCACTCATTTCTCCTGTGTGTTACGCTGAATTACACGGAGTTAGCATTTAAAACATAAGTTATTAACGCTGAATTAATTAAAGAAAAAAAGCTTTTAGGGTTTCTTTTTAATTTATAAAATATTTTAAACTATATTTGCCTTCACACTCTCTGGACTTAAGACCATCGGCGACTCCACTCCTCTCTAAGCAAAGGTGATAATCAATTCACATATTTGTTACTTCACTTCTGTGAATTTTGATTCACTCCATTGGCTTATCTGTTGATTTTTTTCACTTTTGAATTTGTGGTTATTGAATTACTTTTCATTTGATGAGTCAGTAAATTATGTGATTGTCATCTAGATTTTAAGTTTTTTTTATTCTTACGATATGCTAGAATTTTTCATTTGGCCTCTCTGTTTATACAGAACAACACTTTATTCCTAAACCACGGCCTTGAGCGGTAGTGATCCTTTATGTTAAGGTGTCATTTCGATCTTTTTACTATCTTCTTATTTTCTTTCAAGTTATTCGTCAAATACAAGACATTTGATCGATAGATGTTTTTTTTTTTTAAATAAAGGGTTTGCAATTTAAATAAAATGAGTAAAAAAATACAGGGCACAAAACCATACAGTTTTTAGAGAGTTAAAAGGGAAAATAATAAGCATACATTTGGTTACAAACATATGAGAATGATGGAGATTGGAGAAGTCTCAAAAAAAAAATGAAACTATAATAAGAGAGAAAAAGAGGACCAGCCAAAGTTTCTAACAAAGCCTCCACGACCACGTTTTCCACGACCTTTGACCTTTGTCCATAGATGTATTTGACCTTTGACCTTTGTCCAACAAAGATTAGCCATTGTTGATCAATAGATGTTCTGCCTCTAATATATGTAACATTTAACAAGGTATCTCTTCAAACATTCAAATTCAGGTTTGATCAAAGAGCAATTGATGTTTTCTTTCCACTGATTGAAATATTCACCTTTTTACGTATATATGCACATGGTTTAAAAATTAATGAACAAAATGCACATGGTAGTTCGTCACTATTTTTTCTTTTTATTAGGGACTATATATCATCATTCATTTCAAGGGAAATATTTAGCAACATGTGTAACGTCACATATAACTTACATACTCATTGCATTTTGATTTTTTTTTAATAATTTTGTTTTGAGAAATTTTAAATTTTTACAAAAAATTTTAAAGTTTTACAAAAAAATTTAAAGTTTTAAATATTTTACGGTGACTTCCAAAATAGTTAAAAACAATAAAAATATGGTATTGATTTTATATATGTCTTTATTCTTATTATTTGTATATATGTTTGTTTTATTTTATTGTATAACTATAACTAATCCCCCATCCTCCTCCTAGCTCCATCAGTCCCACCCCAACTCCTCAAATTCAGTTATTCCTAAATTTCGCATGGCCCAAAGCACCTAGCTCAAACTTACCACTTACCAGCTGATCCAGTCCATATATGTTTTTTGATGACATTGATGATAAGGGTAAATGTCAGCTAATAATAGTTGTTAGTCTATTACGATTCATGGGAAGCACAAGACTTCATACTCAACAACATACTAATGGGTGTTGAATGTTTGGTTTTAGATGAAAGATTATGGATATTTCTTTTATATTAATACCATTATTTATTTCAATTTTATCTTTATTTTAGATAATAAACGAATAATAACACGGGATTCAAATATTATTTAAAATTAATAGCTGAGATAATACAATATAATAATTCAATAACTCACTATTTTAGTTGAATTTGAAATCCATTGACAAATAAAAAATAGGCATTTCTACTTGAGGTGTTTTTCGTCAAAGTACAATTATGCTCATAACGACACCGTTTGCTCTGTAACATTTTCTGTTTCTTCACTAATTTTCGGGTCAATTGCTAGGATACATTTATTGAGGAAGAAAAAATCTCCATACATCTTTCTAATCTATCATACATTCCTTAAAGTAAAATTCTAAAATTAACCTTAATGAATTGTTAGGAAAAATTAAAAATTAAAAGAGAAAAAAGGAAAAGCGATGGATTGTGTGTAGGTAGAAGAGAGAGAATGAATTTTGTTTGGTTAAAATAAAAAATATGAGCAATAGTATTAAGACATGTGTCACTCTTTCTTCTTCTTCTTCTTTTTTCTTCGGGAAAACCAATTTCACCATTGAAGAATGGTTTAAAGATTCGTTTAATATTATGATTCGATTCAATTTTTTTTACTTAGTGATTGTTGTTTGTATTCTGGGTGTATTAATAACATACTATCATTCAATGAGAATTGCTTTTTGATATAGAATTTCATAAATTTGAAAATGAAATTGGTTTATTTTGTATGCACATTAGATTATTAAATATGTTTCCATGATAGTTTATAATGTTATTTTGTTATTTTTTGATAAAATATGGATTACAGTGCCACAATCGTATCGATTTGTAGATTTACATAATTGAAAATTGTTTATTGAACGTAAGTTGCAGAAAATGGTACGAATGGTACAACTAAAGAATGTAAGTAATACTTGTACAACTCCGTACTATTAAGAACAATGAGAAACTAAACGATTTTTTGGAGAAATGGATAATAATGCATGTACAATTATATATTTTGATTACAGATGATATTATTCAAATGAATAAGTTAACATAAAATGGAGACCAACCCGGATGATATAGGAGACACGAGTCTCGTATGAGAGGATACTCAAACTAATGGAGAAATGAGTCAAGATATGACAAAAATAAGTCAAGATATGATAAAAATAAGTCAAAATAGTTAAAAATTGAGTCTGAATAAGGGAGAAATGTATAACTGATTTAAATGTATTAGTGGTAAAACCTAACTTATAATTTCTGTTGTCATTATCATGATGTGGTAGATATATGGTTTGATTATATGTTATAATAATACTTGTTTATAATTCTGTAAAAGTATAATTAAGTAAAACTAATCAATACAACTATTTTATTGGAAAAGTTGTTTGTTTTATTTTCAGTAACGATACAATTATTGAAACATAATCAGTACAACTATTGAAACCTAATCAGTACAACTATGTATAATTTGATTTTTGTTTTGGTTATTTTAGTTGTATAACAATTTCTTATGATGTTCGTTACCGTTAATAACATTTACATAAAAATGACAAAATATTGAAAAACTATTAAAAATAATTAAAATTATTTACAGAAGACCATATTTTATCAATATTTCCCTTGTACTAGTATGGTTACTTTAAGTATGAACTATTTCAAATTGACAAAAATATAAAATTTGTTTATTTTTACAAATATATTTATACGAAACTATTTGAAATTAACTTTTAAAACCTATCGAATCAAATACAACTATAAAAAAATAATTTAACTCTGGTACAAATGACAAAAACTAAAAATCGTCAATGTACAACTATGTATAACGAATAGTACACCTATAAAAATGGGTACAACTATGTTATAATTTTTTTTAAATCAGTACACAGATATGTCGGCTGTTATGTTTCAGTTCATGCACTTTTGCTGGACCCAATGTACTTTTTTGATCGCAAAAATGACTTTGTCGATGTTAAGTGTTTTACTGATTGAATTTCTTCTAAATAATTTAAACTAATTTTATAAAACATTATTTAAAATTAAATAATATTGAAAATGAATAATTAATATTAAAATTAACTGCTAACATTAAAAATAAAAATATTTAAAATAAATAAATAATATTAAAATTTAATAATCGAAAATAATAACTAAAGATAAAAAAATTTAAGTTAACATTAACATTAATAACATAAAATTAACTATTAAAACTAAAATGAACAAATTTTAAAAATTAATAAACACCATTGAAATTATAAATTAACATTTTAATCAAATAATTAATATTAAAATTAGTAATTAGTAATTATTATTAAAATGTATCGATTAATATTAAACTAATAATATAAATTCATATTAATAATTTTAAATTTAACAATTAATGTTTAATTTAGAAACTAACATTATAATTTTGTAATTAACACTAAAATTATTTATGTTCTTGTTTAACTATTTTAATTAATTTAATACAATTAAATTATTAATTTTTCTTTAATTTTATTTGTGTTTAGACATTTATAAGAATGATTAGTTATTCTGAGCTAGACATTTATAATATTTACAAGACATTCAACCAAATACAAGATTCAACATTAAACCATAAAGTATTTTGGATGTTTTCGATTAGTTATCTATTATGTGGTAGAACCTAATAGATTGATTTGATTGTTGGTTATGCTCATTATTAGCCTTAATACTTTACACCAAAAATGTTCCTGTAAATAGTTGTACCAAGTTTATCTAGTTGTATCTGTAATTAAACAAAAATCACAATGAAATCAAACAAAAAAACTTAAATAAAAAAAATACCCAGTTTCAAACCAAATCAAGTGTCAAACCGAAGTTGGTCGACGAAAAAGAAGAAGACGTGAAAAATGAAAAACGAAAAACGAAAAAGAAAAAATAGAGAGATGATGAAGAAAAATAGTAGATGTTCGAATAAGGAGGGAGAAAAAACAGAAATTTGAAGAAATTAAAGTTTATGGATGAAGAAGAATCTTTTCAAAGGTTGAAAAGAGAAAGATGAAAAGAAAATAAAATCGATTTGGATCTATTTTTTCTTATTGACTTTAATTTTTTTTTGTTTTTTTTTGGCTAGATTTCTTTTAATATTGGTTAATGAGTTATGATTGTTTGATTTATTGTGAATTAATTATATTCAAATAAATAAATCAGGTTTAGTGGGTAATAAACTGAAAAGGTAAAATGTTTTTTGTAATTGTACCAATTTTCTATTTAAAAATAAATATTAAAAATGAATTATTAAATGGAGTGTATATGAGAAGAATTCTGAAGAGAGGAGTTTATATTAGAAATTGACCCCTAATTTTCTTATTTCTCCATCCAATCTGCTCTTTCCCTTAAACCCTAAAAATCTCTGCTACTCAGATTGGTTTGAATCAATGGCATAATCTTTAATTTTCATTTTCTGAGAGCTCTTCCTCCCTCCACCCGATTTTTTTTTTGTTTCTCTCTTTCTGTTAACCCCGAAATCATGTACTGTAATTTAACAAGAAGCCAAGCATTTCCAATGGCGATTAGGGTTTCATTACAACAAACGACTATCAAAAGTTTCTCAAAGTCTTCATATTTACCAGTTAAGTTTCATATAAACCCTAAAGGAAGCGCTTTACAAATGTTTCAACTGGTTTAGTTAGTTCTCGCTTTAAATCTATGAAGTTTGGAATGTTGAGGAACCCTGAAAATGTTAGAGATTTTTCGAGTTTTGATTCACAGAGATTTGGCAAACGTAGTGGTAGTAGTAGTAATAGAGGGAAATTTAGATCAGAATCTAAAGCTTTGGGAGGGAAGAGACGTGGTGGTAATGGCCGTGCTTCTTCTTCTTCTTCATTGGATAAGTCTAGTGGAGATTCAATTTGGGTGAAGTCTGATGAAAGACCAGTGGAAGAAAGATTTCAGAGAGGGAATAAACCATCTTGGGATAAAAGAGATGGTAGAAACGATTCGGGTTCTGATAGGAGAAGTAGAGTTAGAGGTTATGGTGAAACGAGAAATCGAGATTCTTTTCATGTTAGAGGAGATGAAGTTGAAGAAGAAAGCATGAAAGGTAGTGGGAATTTAATTTGGGTGGCTAATACTGATAAACCGTTGAAAGAGCAATTGCCGAGAGTTACATCTTGGGAGAAACCAGATGATAGAATGAGAAATCAGTACTCATTTCGTGCTCGAGGTGAGGATAGGATCAGTGAAGAAGGATATGAAACAATGAATCATGCCCGTGAAGTTGATGATGGAATCATTGAAGAAGAACCAAATGATAGTAGGTGGTCTGAGATTAAAAATAGGTTTAATAGATATGATGTAAGAGAACAAGGGCGTGACAATGCAGCATTTCGAAACTGGAATAGGCAAGAGAGCTGGGGTAGGAAAACGTGGCAAGAGGCTACTGAGTCCAGCGTGCCTAGGCTGGAGGGTGAAGTGGTTTATGGAGTAATTCCAATGTTAGCTGCACTTTCTGTTGGGAGACGAGAGTTCTATGCTCTCTATGTTCAGGAAGGTATAGATTTGAGCAGTAACAATAGGAAGAAGAAAGACAAGAAAAGGTTCGAGAAAGTCCTGAAACTTTCTGAGAAACTTGGGTTAAACATCAAGGAAACTTCAAAACATGATCTTAACATGGTCGCTGATAATAGACCACATCAAGGATTGGTGCTTGATGCTTCTCCATTGGAATTGGTGAAAGTGAAAGAACTAGATCCGATTTCATCAGAGGAAGAGAAATATTCTCTTTCATCCATTTCTTCCTCTCATTCGTAGAAACAGAAAACAAAATTTTCACGAGAGTTCTAGTTTAAAAATGTCAAAAAATCATAATTATAATAACTTTCGGGAGTGGATGTATAAGAGGTTCGATGAAGAGACAGGAAATTTCTCGGAAGAGTTCAGAAACTGGGTGGATCAATTTATGACGTTTGCAAATAGCCAGCCTCTAGCACAGAGTAATGGGGGTAAGTTTTTTTGCCCTTGTAGTGTTTGCAAGAACGACAAGTTTATTCTGGGGAGAAGAATTTGGAATCACATTTATAGAGAGGATTTATGTCGGATTATTATGTTTGGTATAAACATGGAGAAGAAATTAATATGGATTTAGGAACGAGTACTTATGTTGATATGACATATAGTAGTGGGAATGAAAGAGTGGGTAATGTAGTAGAAGATAGATATGTAGATATGGTGGATGATGCATTTCGTGGTGATGTGAGTTTTGATGATAGTTATCAGAATGTAGAAGAACCAGTACGAAACCATTCAGATAAATTCTACAATCTATTAGAAGGTGCAAAAAATCCATTATACGATAGCTGTCATGAAGGTCACTCGCAGTTATCCTTTGCTGCTCGAGTCATGCGAAATAAGGTAGATTATAATATGAGTGAAAAATTAGTGGATTCTTTTTGCGAAATCTTGTCTGAGTATTTACCAGAAGGAAACCAGTCTACCGGTTCACATTACGAGACAAAACAATTGATGCGTAACTTAGGTCTTCCATATCATACAATTGATGTTTGTGTTAACAATTGTATGAGATGATGAGAAGGAACATAAATGTCTATTTTGTGGTGCAAAAAGATGGAAACTAAGGACGATCGGCGTAGAACAAAAGTACCATATAGTCGTATGTGGTATCTACCTATTGGTGACAGATTAAAGAGAATGTATCAGAGCGAGAAGACCGCAGCGGCAATGAGATGGCATGCCGAGCACCAATCAAAGGAGGGAGAAATGTGTCATCCTTCTGATGCAGCAGAGTGGAGATATTTTCAAAATCTAAATCTTCAATTTGCTGAAGAGCCCCGTAATGTTTATCTTGGCTTATGTACCGATAGGTTCAATCCATTTGGCATGTCTAATAATCATTCGTTTTGCCATGTGATATTGACTCCATATAATTTACCCCCACATATGTGCATGAATATAGAGTACTTATTTCTCACAATTCTCAATTCTGGGCCAAGTCATCCGCATGCTAGTCTTGATATCTTCCTCCAGCCTCTTATTGAAGAGCTAAAAGAGCTATGGTCTTCTGGAATTGATGCATACGATGTGTCCTTGAATCAAAATTTTAATCTAAAAGCAGTGTTGATATGGACGATAAGCGACTTTCCAGCGTATGCCATGTTATCAGGATGGACAACACATGGTAAATTATCTTGTCCAGTTTGCATGGAAGATACAAAATCTTTTTATCTACCCAATAGAAGGAAGACTTGTTGGTTTGATTGTCAACAAAGATTTCTTCCTTATGGTCATCCACTTAGGAGGAATAGAAAAGATTTTTGAAGGGTAAAGATAGTTTGACAGAGTACCCACCTGAGTCTTTAACCGGTGAGCAAGTTTATTTTGAGCGGTTGAATGGTGTAAACCCACCAAAAACAAAAGATGTCAGTGGAAACGATCATGAGAAGAAGATGCCTGGCTATGGGAAGCAACATAACTGGCACAAGGAAAACATATTCTGGGAGCTACCATACTGGAAATACCTCAATCTTTGACATAATCTTGATGTGATGCATATAGAGAAATTTTTTTTGACAATATCATGTATACTCTTTGTCATGTGAAGGGTAAATCAAAAGACAACATCATGTCAAGATTGGATATAGAAAAATTCTGTTCGCGGCCACACTTACATCTTGATAATGAGGGTAAAACTCCTTTCCCAGACTTCACATTGACAGAAGAAGGCAAAACAAGTTTATTGGAGTGTGTTAAACATTCGGTGATATTCCCAGATGGTTATTCTTCAGACTTAGCTAGTTGTGTTGATATGGAAAAGCGAAAGTTTTCAGGCATGAAGAGTCATGACTGCCATGTGTTTATGGAGCGACTACTTCCATTTATCTTTGCAGAACTCCTAGACAGGAACGTCCACCTTGCGTTATCAGGTACTAATAACGTATATATTACTGTAAATATGATTATAGTATTTAATGCAGTTTAATTATTATTTTTATCTTGTAGGGATTGGAGCATTTTTCTGGGATTTATGTTCGAGAACTTTGCATAAAAGTCGCGTTCAAATTCTAAAGCAGAACATTGTTTTAATCCTATGCAATTTGGAGAAGATATTTCCACCATCATTTTTGATGTAATGGAGCACTTATCTATACATCTCTCCTATGAAGTTGAATTAGGAGGCTCTGTCTTATATAGGTGGATGTATCCTTTTGAAAGGTTTTTCAAGAAGTTGAAAGGAAAAGCAAAGAACAAAAGATATGTGGCAGGATCAATTGTTAAATCATATATCAATGAAGAGATTGCCTATTTCTCTGAGCACTACTTTACTGCGAATATTCAAACAAAATCAAAGTAGGTTGTAAAATTATCCAAAGTTAGGTTGGTATAAAGACCCGAATTAATATGCTTATTGATCAGGTTAAAAAGGTTCGATGAAGGTGAAACTTCCGAATATCATGTCCCCGGAGTACCTTATATATTTACTCACATCGGCCGTCCAAGTGGAGAGATGGATGAAATATGGCTTTCAGAAAAGGACTATCAATGCGCACATGCATATGTTTTACAAAACTGTGACTATTTTAAGCCAATTGAGAGGTATATATATATAAGTTGACATCTCTTTCTTTTCACTAATTGATCTGGTTTTAATCCACTATGATTTCTCATATATTTGTGTTGGTTTTCTATAGTATGTTCGAGGATTTTATTTCTGCAAAATATCTAGGACTTACCGAAAAAGAACTCTATGTGAAAAGATATGACGAATATCATCTATGGGTGAAAGAATATGTATGTCGTGCAAACAATATTCATTATGTATGCTTATTGATATTTTTAATACAAATGTAGGTTTCTTATTGGAACGCCACGAATCCATTTCCTACTTGGGTTCAAGAGACAGTGCATGGACCTTTAAATAAGGTCAAAACTTGGCCAATGTATTGTACAAGAGGCTATTTGTTTCATGGCACGGGACGCAAGACATGTAACTATGGAGTATGTGTTAAAGGTCAAAATTACACGGATGCATCTGATGAAACAGATTTCTACATGATCTTAACAGATATCATAGAACTCGAGTATGAGGGGATGGGCAACTTAAGAATCACACTTTTTAAGTGTAAGTGGTATGACCCTGTTATCAGTAGAGGCACTCGAAGGAGCAATGGTGGCATTGTAGATGTGCTTTCAATAAGAAAATACAATAAGTACGAACCATTTATTCTAGGTACGTATACACAAGTTACTTTCAATATTATTATATATAAACATGTTCATTTTTCAATTAATAAACATGTTCATTTTTCAAAGAGCCTCACAAGCGGATCAAGTATGTTATATTTCATATCCATACACGAAGAAACCAAAGCATTTGTGGCTAAATGATTTAAAAGTTAACCCGAGGGGAAACATTTCAGGTGAATATGAAAACAAAGAACCGACGCTGCTACAAATAGAAAATGATGATGATGTATTGATGACTACAGTTGAAACTCTTGTAGTCGATAATTTGGTACAGAGAGTCAACCCAATAAACCTTGATTACGAAATCGATGATGCAGAACCAGAAGACGAATTTCGGTGTAATTTATCATCTTTTGATGATGAACCTGAAAACGAAGAACCCTACTAATTATGTGTAATGTTAAATATGCTATATTTCTTAAACTTTAAAAATAAGATTTCTAATAATTTCAAATTAATGTATTTTAATTTATCAAAACTATTAATCAAAATTAGTAAATTCATAAAATTGATAATCCAAAATTATAAATTTTATAAAATTGAATTTTATGGTTAAAATTGAATTTTATGGTTAAAATTGAATTTTATGGTTAAAATTGAATTTTATAAAACTGAATTAAATTAAAACTGAATCTTATAAACTCTTAAACATTAATCCTTAATTTTATGGATTAAACTCCTAAACCTCTTTTAATCCTCTCTTAGTCCCTCCTTTACTTTGCAAATCTCTATCTTCTTTCTTCCTCCTTCCTCCTTTACTTCTTCTCTCTACGCGAATCCTCTATTTCCCGTAATCTTCCTTTACTTCCTCTTCACAATCACAAGCCTCCATTACTTACTCTCTCTACGTGAATCCTCCTTTACTTCCTTTCTCTTAATCTTCCTTTAATCCCTCTTCGTAATCACAAATTCCATTACTTCATCTTCACAATCATGCGATTCCTCTCTGTTTGCAAATCCAAAAACTCCTTTACTTCATCTTCTCTACGCGATTCTTCTCTTCATAAATCTCTAACTCCCTCTACCTTCCTCACAAATCTATAACTTCCTCTACCTTCCTCGCAAATCTTAAAACAAATCTCCTTCAAACCCTAATTTCTTCCCCTTTCTCAAAATCGATTTGGTTTGGTTGAAGATCTAAAATGTTGAATAAGAAAGCATCAAAGAAGAGAAAGGTAACTCATAATGTCTCTTAGAGACCTGGAACATGCACTACTCCGCGAAGACCAAACACTCTCCCACCTCAATACAACTTCACCCCCGCGCCACAACCTCCTCCTACTCACACACCTCAAGTTCACGGCCAAGGATCTACATCAACACCACATATAGGGAGTTATCCCTCTCCTCAACAGCTTTTCCAATCGGCTCCTCCTCAAAGTCATCAAGAAGCTCCTGTAGAAGCTCCACTGCAAGAATCTCCACAACAGAACTCTCATGCCCCTTCGTCACAAGGAAACAATTTTGACGAAGCAGCTTCAGTTGTGCCGAATCTGGAAGAAGATTCTCTGAGGGCTGTCAACGCATTGCTTATGGTGCCAGATAGGGAGAGGTTCACTACTGTCCTCTCTCCAATACCAAGACCAAACACTACATGGTAATCTGTTCTGTGCCGTTTTTAATTTGTTTAAAGAGATTAAGAAACTACATGGTAATCTGTTCTACTTTTTAGTTGTTGTTGGTTTAAGTCAATCTTGTTCATAGTTTAAGCTTTGTTCTTATAATGTGTCTTGTTAAACACTACGATTGTGTCTTTCTTAAGCGTTGTTAAACACTACGAATGTTTTTATTTCTCTTTGTTGAGTGCTTCAACATGTGAAACTGGGTTGTTAAGTCTATGTTGTTCTTACTAATGATGCCTTATTATTTGCATTTCTAGGTTTACTCGGGACAGAAAATCAAAACTGGTTTGATCTTGCACCAAGATTTTCACGAACAAATTTGATGGACCTTACTACACATAGTTTTGTGCGCCTAAAGAGAGACGAGATCGATACTTCCTCGAGTTTGCGGTATAGTTCTTCTATCTAACAAGCTTTTCATTTGGGTTTACTTATATCTTTTACTAATATCATTGTATTCTCTTTGTGCTGTAGAAAACCCACACATGGGATCCATTAATAATAGGGACAGTTCAAGAGTACTTTGAGTCAATCTGTAAACGCCGGATGAAAGACATAGTTAGTGATGCGAGAGGAAATCGTAAGCGACTTAAATGGATCAGTGAGAGTATCTGGAGTACAATGTGCGAGTACTGGGAGATGGATAAAGCAAAAGCAAGCAGTAAAACCTATTCTAATGTTCATTTGTCCCCCTGTGATGGTCTTGGTCCTCACGTCCACTTTTTAGGGCCTAAGTCTTATGACGATGTCCAAGAAGACATGGGTAGTAAATTTTACAATGTTTATCCTATTTATTTGTCTATCAGCTTTATATTATGTCATCATCTTTGTCTATTTATTTACATTGCAGCAAGAGGAATGGGGAAGACCAGTGAGTCTTGGTGAGGTTTTTATTAAGACCATATGGTACATATGTACCAGCAACATATGTACCAGACCAGATGGTACATATGTTGATCGGAAGGCAGAGAAAATCGCTACAACTTATGAGAAGAACATTCAAGAGAAGTTGGATGAGCTCCAGACAGAGACTTCTACTCTTTCGGATGGTGCTTCACAAGCTCGGGAGCTTATAGTCGATGAAGAAACATCTATCTTTCTTCAGGTCAATCCATATTTTATATATTGCACATTCATATGATTAATTGATGATGATCACATGATAGTGGAATTTACTCACAGTGCTTCTCTTATGTGATTGAAATTGATGAAAATGATATTGTAAGAGCTGTATATTACTTATCTTTGATTTCAATTGCATTGACAAAAACACCAAAAATGATGATGATGATGATGATTTAGGAACGGCTCTAATGTATTGTTAGGTTTTCGTTTTTTGCGTACTGTAATAGTTTTTTGTTCTTCTCTTATTCATATTCGATTTTCTAAGTAGCTTTTAAATTATTGGATTCATATTTATAACAATTGCTATCATTTTGGATTTTTTCTTTATTAAGACGATATCCATTAAACGTTCTTGCCTATTTGTTTCTCTTACTTTTCAGTCCACTGACAAGGATTCACAAGGAAATACTTATGGAATTGGAAGCCTCAAGCACACTCTTCTCAATGGCAAGCTCAAGGAACCGGGAGACGCTTCATCTTTTGTGTCAATCCAAGAGCAACTTAAGGAAGCTCAACGTAAAATAGAAGAGAACAAAGCTGTTAATGCACGCCTTGTGGCTTAGCATTCTCGGGCTGTGGCTGAGCAAAAAGATAAGATGGAAGAGTTGGCCATGGCTGCTCAATACCTCCGACAAATTGATCCGCAGTACCTCAACTTCATTAAAACGCAAGCAGCTGCACTTAGTCCTTATGTTACTTCTCTTTTCTACTTCTTAAACAACTAATAAGTCAATGGATGCTATTTGTCTCTCTTTTTAAACTAGTTGGAGTTTGTTTTCCTATGTATTTTATTTCCTAATACTTATGAATGTTTTAATTAAATGTTATTTCAATTGTTCAGTTTAAAATCATACCAAATTCTTGTTTCTTTTTATAAACAAAACGAAATCGCCAAATAGATACCAGATACTTGTTTTCAGTTCAAACTTTATCACTAAATAGTATTAATTAGTCGCCATGTAGTCAGCACGTAGTCGCCAAATAGTCACAAAATCTTCTTGTTACGTATATGTGTAATTTAATTAGTCGCATCGTAAACACCAAATAGTCGTTCAATAGACATAATATTGTCCTCAATTAGTCACTACATTTACCGACTAATTAGTGTCTACAAGTATTCTACTGTTACTTATCAACAGAATAATTGCAAATTAGTCACCACGTTTACCGACTTATTTGTGGCTACTTGTACCCCTGTCGCTTATTAATCGCAACATTGTCACTAGAGTTTTAACGACTACGTTTCCAACTATTGCACGACTATTGCATGTTCAAGCGGATTTAATCGTTAATTAGTCATCAATTTACCGACTAAATTACGTCAACAAATCTTACGGACAATTTATTACCGACTACATGATTTAGTCGCTAGTTAGTAGTAATCCCCCTTTCAGCGACTAATTAGCAACTATTAGTATTGTCGCTAAACGGCTGTTTTCTTGTAGTGAGTATTTGAATGAGATTGTTACAAAGCATGGGATACCGGTAAGTATTGTCTCGGACAGGGATACAATTTTCACATCTATCTTCTGGCAGGCCTTTCAGAAAGCTTTAGGTACAAGGGTACGCCTCAGCACAACATATCATCCCCAGACTGATGGGCAGTCTAAGAGGACAATTCAGACAGTAGAGGACATGTTGAGGGCATGTGTACTAGACTGGAAAAGAAGCTGGAACAAGCACTTACCATTGGTGGAGTTTTCTTACAATAACAGTTATCATTCCAGCATAGGAATGCCACCTTATGAGGCCCTATATGGTAGGCCGTGTTGTACTCCGCTCTATTGCCAAAGACCTGTGATCTTCATCTGTGATGAACTAGTGAAGTTCATGTGCTTTAAAGAGAGCACGAACCTGTAACCTCCAAGTGATGAAGTTTGTTGTGGTGAGCTTAGTGATGTTTGACATGTTTAGAGAGATTAAGGAGGATTTTGGATTTGTTTTATCGAAGGGAGCTGAGTCAGCCGCAGAAGAAGAAGAAGAAGAAGAAAAATCTTTCGCCATGGAAGCGTGAAAGAGAAAGCTTGAGGAAGAAGAAAGCTCTGATACCATATAGAAGTTATGAACTGATAATATTATTGATTGTTTGATTTACATATTTATACAAGAAGAGTTGAGTAGCTCCCAAGTAATGAATCTATACGAGAATATTTATATGATATATTCTCATATATTGAGTTTTACATTTCTGTACTAATACCTCTTTCTTCAATTTCTCCTCGGACTCATCATCATTAGGCACATAATCATCTTGTTAACAAATCGGAATCAACACAAAACAAGATTATATGAAATTGCAAAATACAGCATTGAACTTCATCAAGAAAAGTATTGATTTGGTATAACACCAAATCAACGATTTTGAACCTAGTCCTATCATATGTTTCTTTAGCTTCTTCTCATAAAGCCTGTTAATTTCTATAACAAAACAGCAACCCTTTCAGCAGTTCCCATCTGTGTTCGTAACTTTTTTGCATACCATCATCAATCTCCTCTTGACGAGGAAGATAAACATTTGAACATAAGGAAGAGGCTTGTTGTATCATCAAGAGCTTAATCCTTTCAAAGGCTCTGTATCTTTGCACAAGCCATTTCACTGAAGCTATAAAATTTAAAATTTCCATGTAACCACTTCATCTTGCTGCTTTACTTCATTTATCCTCATAAGCCATTTTCCTATCAAATTTGAGAGTGAATTTTCTTGCAACCTGAGTAGAAAAAAATGCATCCATGATCTCAGTCAGTTTAAGAGAACTATTAACTTAATCAAGAAGGACATAAGATCTATAAAATGGTTACAAAACATAGGAGAATATCATGTTGAGAATCTAATAAGTAAGAGGATGCTTTCCGATTCAGCAAATGGTGATCTGTATTGACATACAAATGAATTAACTTTCATTTAGTCAGACATAAACAATAAACAAATTGTCAAATAGTTTCATATACATAGTCGGAAGCTACATACCCCTCAAGGTTAACTCTTAACCAAAAGCATCTTAGATTTTGGTTGACAAAACGTTTCCCGCTTGACCACTTCTAAGTCTTAACCTGTTTGAAACAACAAGAATTAAAATCCTGAAATTTTAAAAGTGTAAAAGAGTTCTAATAGCCGCTTTTTCTGTTTTTGTGAAAGAAAAGGCTTGCTAAAATTGTGAACATAATATAGAACTTTATGTAAATTCAATAGAGACGCTTTGTCAAAGTAATAGGTAGACACATAAATTGATAAGGTTGCCCAAGCCACTTTTTTTTTTGTTATTTATCAAAAGAATATAAGCGTTCGAATACATTACGTAGTATGAATAAAAAAGCAAAAATACTACATAAGCATAACAAAAACTGCAACCATTTCAGTATTCAATGTAGCACTGCAACTAACTGAAACCAATAAAATATTGATAACTGCTTGAAAAAAACCATTGTAGCTAAGTCATCCTGGATCACCACCATGGCTAAAACTGAAGCCATCAAGTTTGCCAAAAATGCAGTCAAGGTTAGGACAATAAGAAGCCAAGCTCCTCTACTTTGGAGAGATCTCCAAACTCCAACATCCTCTGCTTTGGTTGCGATCTAGACTCATCGGTGCGGTAGAACATATAACTGCAAACAGTACCAGTTGAAAACATGTCATAGAGAGTATATTTGCAGAAGATTTAGGGTGTATACTTGTAATACAACTGTCTAACATTCAAAGACACGACACTTTAAGCTACATAAACCAAATGTAGAATCAAACCTGATTCTCTGAATAAAGAAAAAACTTGGTATAAATCTGTTTACTTCAAGAACTGCAGCAACAGAAAACATAAGGAAAATGAAATCGAACATGAGTCAACAGCCTTAATCTCTCTCATGGTTGCATGGCTTTATAAAAAACTGACTAAGAAGCTGATATAAGTAGCCACATAAGAATCTTGCACAGGAAAATAAAAATGGTACAAAGAAGAGAAGATTAGTTAGTAATCTCAGCAGCAAGTTGTATATTTTTCTAGAAAATTCATAAAGAAAACAAAACACATAAACTTTTACCATGAGATTGGTTTCATAGTCATCTATAATGGCATCCCGAGTAGTAGTATAATCATTTGCACTCTTGCTCATGGACCATCCTTGTACATTACAACCTGAATAACACGAAAAAGGAAAAAGAGGAAAGAAAAATATAGAACATTTTGATATTTCAATCTCACTTTCAGCAAAACATAATCATCTAACACCTTTATTTTTAAAAAATTCAACGTAAAGAAGGATTATGCTTGATAAATTACCTTCTCATCCTCTTTAGATCTGTGGAGCCAATAAGAAGAAGACTATAAACGGTGTTGTCTTCCACATCAATCTACATTCAGTAAAAGATTATATTATTATATTAAGAGACTTCTATTGCTTAAGCTTCAAGTAAAAGAATGACAAAATTATATGCTAAGGCAGACCAATTAGCTTGTTGCTGAAGATTAGACCAGAGAATTTTAATAATGGCAAACTTGGCAAGAACAATAGTTGGTGTCACTGCGATCTTAGCCATCTGATGAAAAGAGTAATACTGGAAACAAAAACAAAACAAAAAAAATAAAGCTTTCAAGTATGATATAAGAAGATGAAACAGAGCAAAATCTCTCCTAATCTCTTCAGTCTGATTTAGTATACAACTTGAGCTATGAATGTTAAGGTCAGAATTTACGGATTGAGCTGCAAACCTGTTGTGTTTGAGACTGGTATTAGCGAGTCCAGAAGCAAAGGCCATTGCAGGTCCAAGATTGATTATGAGGAGAAATGTGTTGTTTTTGATGGAGGAGACATCGGAATCAATGAGAGATTTAAGAAAAGCTAGAGGAATCCAAGCAATTTTTTAAGCTCATTGTATAAAGAGTCCTTCCAAAGCTCGTCATGTCGAATAGATGAAAAATAAAAATAATTTACAATCAGATCAAACAAACCTCAAGGAAATTTATATATGTCAGAAGCAATTCATCAAATAGGTCATGAACATAAAAATTCTTAATGTGGAAAACAAACACATAATGATCATCTAATAAGCAAACCGATCATAACCATCTAAATTAACGAATGAAGTACAGAGAAAATGTGGAAACAAATCATATTTGATTTTTTGGAAAATATGTAAATGAATGATACAGATCAAATGAGAAATATGAGTGAATTCATGAATTTTCATAACAAACGCACCTGCGTCTGCAGCATCACTATCTTTCCTTTTAAGAAATTTCCTTGCATTTTTTGCTAACAAATAATCAATCAGACCCATCACATACGAAATTATAATCTTATGCTTAAAAAATCTCCGATTGGTTTTGATCCTTTTTAAGATTAGCCCAGTTATAAAAACAGAGCATCACATAAGCCTTTTTAATGAATCAGGGAGAAACCTGGTCAATGACAAGAGCTGATAAGTCCTTCATTATCTGTGCAAGGTCATTCACGGATCCCAAAACCTAGAGAGTAATCTGAAGTTAATTATCATCGAAATTTGGACCAAGCAGCTGAACTAATTATAGTGGTGGAGTAATCACCTGCTTGTATCTCTCTTTCCCTTTCCGCGGAGACATGTTGGCCTTTCTTCAACTTGATTGTCTGTGAAAGAATATGCCAATTATTCTTATTCAATTTACTAACTATGAGAAACTCATTGCTGTTGTAGAGATTTTAACCTCTCAAAGACACAAACTTTCAACCGCTTTAAACAAACAACACCTAGCTTAAGGACTGAACTTAGAAGAATGTTTTTAAAACAAAAGAGACGGAGAGAGAATGCAGAGAAAGAGTTTTATGAGAACGATGAAGATGATGCAAAGTTTGAGTGAATGATGCAGAGCATAAAAGGAAACAACAACACACAAGGTTAACGAGTTCAGGCCTCCAATGTGAAGACCCTACATCTCGCCGGGAAATACTTGCCCGGAATCCACTAAAACCCTCTTTATCTTCGAGAGTCTTCACCTTATCTTCAAAATGAAACCTTCTAATTCTGGAAGAATCTTCACTTCTTTCACTTTAAACCAGAACCTGCTTTTCATCAAAGAAGAACTTGGATTCAAACTAACCTCAATAAACTCCACCTTGGTTTGAATACAATTCCCAACTAGATTCTTTCTCTTGGCATCCTTTGATATTTCCTTTTCCATCTTAATTCAAGCTTGAGAAACTGACCGAAGAACAACACTTAAGAACCTGTTTGACCCAGTTCTATACCTGCTTTTGATTCTTCAATATATCTGCATCATGACAATATGTTGAGCAAGCTTCCACTGTGGGCGACCACATAAACTTTACACAAGCCTTCAACACTCTATTGCCTAATTGAGTTGTAAAACCAGTCAGAAACAAAGATTTATATTTTGGCTCAACTCACACTGATTTCCCTGAACCTTTGTAGCCTGGAAACCTGAGATTACTACTCAGTAACTAACCATTAACAAGCTGAAACAACCTTCAAACCTGTTAAGTCAACATAACCTCATAAGTTAACCCACTTATGAACCTTTTTATCACACAGTCTTCCCTCTATGATTTCTGTTAACATCACAGACACTGTTATAGTGAATAAAAGAACTTCTCTTTTCTGCAAAACTGATCTACAACGTTGATACTAAGGCTTACTCCTGCAGTGAGTTCAAGACCTTAGTCCTTTTCCTTTGACCAATGCAAAATAAAATAGAATCACTTTAGCTTCTTAACCCTGAAGCATACTTGATTCAACCTGTAATAAATCTCACTCCAACAGTTAATAACCATTGTAAACCTGAGGCGTACCCATCACAGCAACCTGATTACCAGATTAATCCTGAACATATTCTTGTACCGTTATTAAGTCCGACAGAACACGCCTCTTGACACTTCGATACGACCTTGTTCAAAAAACATTCTGCAACTACAGAACCTCCACCAACAGTTTAAAATATCCTGCTAGTAGCTTTAACCAGCCTCACATCAAATTCACACTCTGATTCTCCTGAGACTTCCTTGTATAGCTTATTGAATGTCACCTCTAGAACCTGACATCAATCTCCGCCATATAAACATTGTTTTGATACAATTCTCGTATCAAGACTTCTCCAAAAAACAACTCTTTGGCACCTTCATCATTAGCAGCTTTAAACATGATCATGTTTTTTTTTCTTCTTACGCTCATCAGTTCCATCTTCTTCACACATACATCAGCTCCTTTTAAGCATGCTTTGACACTGATGAAAAACTCATTTGAATTTCTTTCAAAGAACAACCCGTGAAGACTCCTCCAAACTGACCTTCTAATGATGAAAAAATCGAGACACCAAAAAATAACCTCCATTTATTATTGTCTCCAAATGCACTTTGACATCTTGCATTTGTATCCTTTTTTTAAGGATTCTTTAAACCAGTTGTATTTACCATCCTTAGACATATTCAGCTCATCATGCTTTACGCACACCAATTTCATTCTTCTTCTTGAATGATTTCCTGAACAAAACACTTATGCATCACTTCTAGTATCATCTCTGAAACTTTAGAGATCCTGTCTCTGAAACTTTAGAGATCCTGTAACCTTCTATGTTTCAGAAACCTTGTCTTCACTTTCCTTGGAGTATTCTTCATGTTCTGATACTGAAACAACTTGGACTGAAACACCATCAACCCATTCCTCAACCTCAGAGAACACTAAATCTTGAAATCTCCTACAGCAAAGTCAACATGTACTTATTCTTGTACCGCTGTTAAAACAAACAGGACACGCCGCCTAAACACCAATGTCAGGAAGACTATCGACACAAGATCACAGTATAGTCTATTGCAAAATACCATTGAGAAACGTCTCACACAGATCATGAAGTCTCCAATGCCTTTAAATTCCTTTTAGGCCATCAAATGCTTCTTTGTTGCTTGAGAATCTGATTTAAAACAAGAAGACTTCTGAAACATAGCTCTACCTAGAAGTGAATGCCCTTATAAGTATGTCTTGAATTTTCATGTAATCTCATTTGCTTCCTTGAGTTACACAGACTTTCACTGTCTCTTTGATTCACACAGCTGGCTAGTCTATTATGACTACTTTCAGAAAACAATAAGTCAGATCTTAGACCTATTTCTCTCACCGTCCTTTTGTCGTAGTGACCATGGATCAGCCGTAACCTCCATATAATTCTGCAACCATCTCACTAGCTCCATCCTCATTTACAGAAATCTCAAACTGTTTTGTAGTTGACATTTCTGAAACTTTTTAAGAACAAAAATGAGCAATTTCCTGAGATCCATCAACCAGACTTGAACCTTTCTGTAAGCTTAGTCAATCTTATAACCAGTAGAACTCCACTTCTTGAGATATGAACTTGAACTACCTGTTACCAAATGAAAAATGCTTGACTTTTTCCATGGTAACCCCGTAACTGATCTCTCCATCAGAAAAACACCAATCAAGCCCCTTTTTCTGAAACTACCAGCTAGTGTCACTGAGACACTAAACTGAGCTCATCGTAGTAGTTACTTCACTTGAGCTTCCTTTAGTCATTTTCCCAGAAGTCATAGTTACAACAAGCAACTAAGTTGTTCACACAGACTATAGATTCAGTCAGCAACTTTCTGGAAATATGGTTTGATTTATCTTAGCCTAACTTTGACTAACTCTTCATGCTCTCTTAGAACCTTTGAATGGTTCATATCGAGAAATGCACCAGACCTGTTGTTTAACCAGAAAACCATCTGATACAGGACATGGAATGTCGCTGTAACAATCAACAACAGACAAAACAGCAATAAACCATTTCCTTTGATTTCTCGCAGCTGCTTTAGGCTCTTTGACGATCTAATTTTATCTTTAATCATCAAATTCTTAACTTCTTAGATTCACAAGAATCTACCCTCTACACTGAGACTAATCCTGCAAATAAACACCCTTCCCAAATATTTTATCACTTGAAGAAAACCTCTCAGCCATTAACTTGTCTTGTTCACTATCAAATTTCTGATTTCTGCACCCGCAACATACTTTTCTTGAATCTCAACCTTACTGATACCTGAACAACCACCATCTCATAGATTTCTTAATACTTAGGGCGTCCCCTATTTCTAAGAATCTATGAGCTTACAGCAACATTCCTTCAAAAAACTTTGAACCTTCACTACAACAAACCTTAAGAAAACCAGATTAACCCAAGCAAAAACCAACTGAAACCCAGTACTGAAACTTTCTTAATCTTTGTTAAAATTCAACATAAGAAAGCTCTTGTTCTATCAGGCTTGGATTCCTCTTACTGTGCGGATCAAAAAACAACAACCAGAAACACCATTACAGATCATCACATAATTATTTTGTGATTGCAGCGGATACTTGCTGAGAAACTTTCCATATTTGAGCCTTGAGAATCAATGATTTGATTCTGATCTTCAACACCTTGAGTTACATACTAGAACTCACAGATTTAACTTCATAACTTCATAAACTTGAAGTCATCTTTGAAATGAGCTACATCACCACAAATCTTTCTTCTTTTCAGTCTCGGTGTCTTCATCCAGGAACCACCGACTTTCTTCTTCTTCTCTTCTTCTAAGATATGATTTCAGACCTTTAACCCATTCTTCTCTTGATTCTAAAAAACTTCAGAACCTTTTCTCTGTGCATTCTTCTTCTCTAAGTACTTCTAGCAGATCTTTGCCTTTAGATGGAATAGAAAAAACTTCATCTTTCATGAGATACAATCTCCTTTCCCACCATACTTCTTCAGATTTGTTCTTCCGGTAACAAATGTGTCACCTTTCTTGATAAAGCTTGGAGCTTTCTTTAGAAAGCTTACTCCTTTCTTCTAAAGCTTGAAGCTTTAAATAAAGCTTGAGTCTTTATTCACTAGCCTTGGCTCTGCTACCAATTTGTAGAGATTTTAACCTCTCAAAGACACAAACTTTCAACCGCTTTAAACAAACAACACCTAGCTTAAAGACTGAACTTAGAAGAATGTTCTTAAAAAAAAAGAGATGGAGAGAGAATGCAGAGAAAGAGTTTTATGAGAACGATGAAGATGATGCAACGTTTGAGTGAATGATGCAGAGCATAAAAGGAAACAACAACACACAAGGTTAACGAGTTCAGGCCTCCAATGTGAAGACCCTACATCTCGCCGGGAAATACTTCCCGGAATCCACTAAAACCACTTGAAAGATTACATCTTGTCTCTCTCCCTTACAAGCTATATCTTTCCCGGTTTTCCCCTCTGTGTTTCTCTCTACTCTCGCACACTTTTCAATGAACACAAGTCCTCTGTTTTTATAGAGAAAACAGAGACCCCTATGGACAGTGACATTTACCAACTCATGAGAGTTTTATCTTACCACTTCTTGTCCGTTCCGTATTAATGCTCTCGGAGTCTGCGAATTGCAGTCCTGCAGACTTTGTCTCCCCACCATCATGATGTACGGTTCTGTTAGAACACGGAGACACATGGGTTTGTACTTCTTAAGTTTGCTTTCAAAAAAACCCTCTTATCTCCGAGAGTCTTCACCTTATCTTCAAAGTGAAACCTTCTAATTCTGAAAGAATCTTCACTTCCTTCACTTTAAACCAGAACCTGCTTTTCATCAAATAAGAACTTGGATTCAAACTAACCTCAACAGCTGTAATATAGGGAGATCTCTCAGCTTATGTAACGATCTAGTATATATATTGTTGTAATTACGTTGTTATCAATCAAGGAAATATTCAGATTTTCATGGTATCAGAGCAATCTCTCTGATCCTTCTCTTCCGCTCTTTCTTTTCCAAATTTCAATTTTTTTTTCTCAACTTCTGCTCTTCTACAATTTGCTTCGCCATGGCTGCAATTGAGAGAGTTTCCGGAGTAACAAATATCAGATCGCACATTCCTTTGGTGCTTGATCTCGATGATTTCAATTATGATGCTCGGAGGGAAATGTTCCTGACTCATTGCTTAACCTTTGATGTGCTTGGACATGTCGAAGGAACCTCTGTTCCAGATGGGGATGATGATGTAGCCTGGAAGAAACATGATAGTCTGGTTAAAATGTGGATTTACGGAACTTTGTTTCGTTCATCTTTTAAAACAGGCGGCACGGCGCGAGAGGTGTGGCTGCGCATTGAAGAACAATTTCGCAACAACAAGGAAGCGAGAGCCATTCAACTCAACAATGATCTCCGTACCAAGGAAATTGGTGATTTGTCGGTGAAAGACTATTGCCAGAGCCTGAAATCCATAGCTATTCTTCTGCAATACGTTGATGCTCCTGTGAGTGACAAAACTCTGGTAATGTATGTGCTTAATGGCCTAAACGAAAAGTTTGATTACATCATTAACGTAATCAAACATCAGAAGCCTTTTCCCACCTTCAATGGGGCCAAAAACATGCTGGAAATGGAGGAATCTCGGCTAAAGAGAACCAAAGTATGCTGGTATGCTGTGATTACCGATCGGTTCTGCTATATTTCGTAAACTGTTATTATATATTTCTTTCATGTTTTTGTTATTTTTCAACTTTATTTTTTCATTTTTAGGATTATGTATTAACATTGTTATTTTTATCTACGAGTTTATTTTTCTTTTGACTTTTATTTTCCACCATAACGGTGAAATTTAAGTCCGGGGGAGATATCTCTATGTTACTAACATTTTGATTCTAACTTTTGGAACCATTTTTCAGTTTTTATCGAGTCAAAACGAGGAATACCTACGATTTTTAATAGGAACAAATACTTGGGATGACTTTCCAAAAGATGAAATCTGGTTTTGTTCGGTGTCAGAACCGAAAGACTAAAAAACTAGGGGCATACTCAATACTCAGAAAATGTCTTTCACTATAAACCTTGATTGTTCTTAGCCTTACAAAGTGGAACTTTGAATTAGAACTTTAAATATCTCACTTAGGGACTTGGTAATCATACATGGACCACACAATCAGAGTTATTTTCTTACCTTTTTAAAATTTTTGTTTATATCTTTTTTACCACTCTCTATTAACTCTGAATGGCTAGACTAATCTTTAGTCTAGTAACCTACCTTTACCTCAACCTTTCAAAACCCCATGCATTCTTGTTCTATCATTGTCATGTGCATTAATGTGCAAAAACTATGGAGTATATGGACCGACATAGCTGACATCTCATTAGGATTAGTTATGTGAAATAATAAGAATATATATAATGTTGATAAGCCTCTATTGATTGATTTTTCCTTGGTATATGAACTGATTCCGTCCTCTGTATATTTTTCTCTATGTAAAAAAACGAGAAAAGGAGGAATAATGTTCATTTGATGTTATCTACTAGGAAAATCAAAGGGTAGGTTGAAGTATAGTTGATTTGTATGTCTGAAAGGAAGACTATGTATGTATAAACTGGTATGTGTCTCATTGTGATTTTGCATAATGATTTGCATCCTATATCTTTTAGGATAGCCAAAACACTTGAGCCACCATCTAAACATCCTTATTTACCAAGACCATTGTTATGTTCGATATCCCCTTTGTAGCTATTCATTAGTAAATCTTAGCTCAAAGACGACTCTCTATGCGTCTCATATCTACTTTAGTATTCATATGCCTGAATCCCTTTGGTTTTATTTATTTAAACTATGTTATTAGGATGTTAGAAATCCCAAGTTTCCAAGTAAACTCTCTTGCATCCTGGCTTGATTTGGACCACTATAATCTTTCATGTGTCTATTGTTCTATGTGGATTTGATACCTTAAATACTACTGTGAGCACTATGTACTTTCAGTTACTATTAATAAAGATAAAACTTTTTGCACAGCAATATCCTCTATTCAGACCTCATGCAATTGTAATGCAATTGTCTTTTTCTTTCTCATTTAGCAGATATGCGCAGAAACGTGAGAGAGAAAGGAACGACATAGGTTTCCGGCCACTGAAGAAGAAGGTTTCAGATTACTAAAAAGAGATTGTGACGATTTGAACTAGAGCTTATTCTACCTTGGGATTCGGTTAACAAAGAAACTTACCTCGTGCTTATGAGACTCGTGTGAATATAAGTACCGTTTCCCCTTTCTAAAAAAAGAAAAAGAAACGGATAAAAGTAGAAGTGCTCGAGGATTGGTGCGTAAACCCATGCATCCTTCGAATTCTCATGGAAACTTGTATTCGTAAAAAAACAGATGTAGGAGTAAGTGACCAGAGGGTTGGTGCGTAAATCCGAGCATCTTTTGGATATCACGAGGCCAAAATCCGTTTGCAAAAAAAAAATTAAAGGAAAGGAAACAGTTACAAATAAGAAAGTCTCATTGTACAGGTTATCCCAAGGAAGACATGGACCATTTTACAGAAGAGATGAAGTCATTTACAGAGAATCCCGCAGAAAAATCTAAGTCTTGGGAAACGAAAAAAATAAAATAAAGGAGTGAGATGTTGTACGAGGAAGTGGTTGGAAATTGAGGACATCAACAGATCTGATCTCTCTTGCAGTTTTGCAACATATTCTGCATTCTCGAATCACCTGCTAAACCCTAAACACTTTAACTCCACAACTTAAACATCAAAAAGCCCTTTCATACCAAGCGCTGTCAACCCTGGATGACACCTAATGATGAGAAAGCTCACACAACTTTTAATGAATGTAGGGAGTTAACTAACATGAATTTAGAGTTCTTTTGTAGGTTTGAGAAGGATGGACAAGAGTTGTGGATGTTGTGGGTCTATAACAAGAATTTTCTGACATAAATATCTGTTTTAATGAGTCTGCATGTTATCTTTTGGGGCATGGTAACTGATCATGGGATAGTTTCCATGATTTTCAAAACCTCTCCACCAGTTTAGCTTTCTTGTTTGCTTGAGGACAAGCAAAGTCTAAGTATGAGGAAGTTGATAATATTGTATACTTTCATGTGTTTTTATTAGATTTCTAATGAAGAAAACAAGTGATTATGGATGCTTTGAGGACATTTTCCACCATTTTACACTTTCATGAGTCATTTGTAGGTTTTTTAGCAAAAAGGGTGAAAAGACGAGGAAAACTTGTTTCTAGATAGTTTCAGACTGCCAGAAGTATGACACACATTGAATGCCTTTCCGATTAATAAATATGGATTTCTTGGTGAATATGGAAAGCTAGAAGAGTCAAGATTTACCTCGGACAAGAATCATCGCAATCGTGTCAACCGTTTGAAAGATATAGCCCAAAGAGTGAAGATATTTCCAGACCGACCAGAAGTGAAGCAGCCTGCAGAAGCCTCAGCACGAGCCCGGGCATAGAAGCCATGACCGGTTCCAGCCCTATTCACCACATTTTTCACAGAGCCCATGACTGGTCCAGAAGTTTTTGGCCCTGCACTTATCAAAAAGATGTAGTTTTGGGGTTTTAACCCTAAACTCTAATCCGAGCCTTTAAATACCCTCTTAACCTATTATTTTCGGTGTGCCTCCAACAACCCTGATACATAGCCAACTTTTACAGAGAAGAGAAGACAGAGATGCCTCCTCTAGAGCCTCTCTCATCGCCTCCAAGTCCTAGAAGTCATTCTTCCTTTCGAGCTCCATCCTTGTTTTTATTCCTTATCTATTTCTTTCTCTCTTTCTTACTGCTTTGTGGGAAGACAAGTTATCTTCTGTGACATCCATAGAAAAGTTTCTTTTGAACCCGTTTGATATATTTGAATTGTTTATGATGTTATTCTTTATGATATTCATGTCATTTCTTTGCATCATGAGCGAGTAAATCTCTTTGTTGGGTTTTATGGGGTGATTCAAAGGGGTATTTATGGTTAGATTCATATAGTTTGTTAGATTTGTTTTTCGGCTACTATTATGTATCTCTTGGGACATCTTCTACTTAATGCATGCTGCTTGAATTGATCACCAAATATTAAACTTAGAGAATATAAGCGTGTAAACCTAGATCTCAAACATAATGTTACCGAAGCCACACATCATGGTATGCGTAAGTTGAGTCATGGAGTTTTATGAACTTATCGAACCCATTTTATTTCTTGTCGAGATGCGTCTTTACCTGTGTGAGTTGAGTAACAGAATATGAAGACTTTAGACATTCATTCTATGAACCATAGGTTGTTTGTTCATTCGTGTTTCGTAGTTGAGAACCTAGACCAAAAACATTAGATACTTACATATGATATTTCGCTTGATTTGTTTAGAACTATGAAAACCCCAAAATAATCCCAAACCCCCAACGCTTTCTCTTATTACTTTACAACCGATTTATTTGCTTTTTCGTTTAATTGCTATAGTTACTAGAAACCCAAAACAAAAACCCTCTTTTATTCTTGTCTTAGCCAGATTTTCTTTCTTGATATTGATTTCGCGTAGCTATTACTCTGTGTGTGATCGATCCTAAAATACTACTATTGATTTACTGTGCACTTACAATTATTCGTGTGGTCATTTCAGGTAAAAGATTGAAGTAAAAAACCATAACGCATCAATCTACAACAAAAATTGAATCCAAACTTAACAAAAGGCTTACAAACTAAGCATCTTTTGCAGAACATTGATTCAATCAATGCAACACAAGCAAACCTCGTGATACAGACGTAAAGAAGATTGATTAAGAAAATCAGAACAAGATAATCACATACCTAATAAAACCCACAAAACACAAATTGGCTAAACATCTTTAACTATAATTGCTATGTACGGCTCTATTTTTTTCCAAAAAGATCATTGCTATGTAAGGTTCCATTTTTTCCAAGAAAGAAAAGAAAAATTAGTAGGTGATGGCTGGGGATTTAAAAGGTGTACAATTAACTATATATTGACTGGTTTTGAAGGTGCCAAAATTTGGAAAAGCTTAATTACATGATAGGGGTGAGGTGCTCATTTTTTTCCCCTCAAAACCCAAATTGAAACCCTATTATTCATAACATAATTGGAAAACATTTATAATAGGATTTTAATCAATTATAAAGGTTTATATAAAGGATTTATCCGAGAGAGCTACCCTTTAAATTTTAAAAGATACAAACCATCTCACAAGGAAAACAATAATTAGAAGTTTTATAAGATGTTCAGGCAAAAAGCTGTTGGAAGGAAAAATATATGAACACTAATCCACTAATTAGGTGATATTACAAGAATTGACCCAGGAAGGAGAAAATACCCATAAATAGAGGCCCATTCTAAGCCCAAATAAATAAACGTGGATAAGTCGGCAAATCCTGGGATTTTTTTTTTTTTTTTTACCAGAGATAGTCTCCTTACATCGGAAAAACAGAGTTATCGTCTCATATACCGAGAAAATTAAATATGGTCCTCAATTTTAATTGATGAAAGTACCATTTATTTTTATTTAAAATAATTTTAAATTTATTAATACTGAATACAACTATTCGAAATAGGTTATATCAAATTGTACCCAATTAAACTCAGTTATACTCGTACTAGTTATATCTGTTATATTAATCATAACAGTTATATCGAGTATAACTACATATTATATGTTTAGTTATACTAATGGTACCAAAAATCCTAAATTCTAACTCTGGTCACGCAAGAAAAATTCGAACTACTATCCATTATGTTTTTCTTATTATCATTCATAATTATATATATATTTGTTTTTTAAATTCAGTCAGTAAATTGATCATTTTTTAACTAGGGATATTTAAGAAAATAAAGTTTAGGGGCATTTGAGGTGATGCCCAGGAAAAACAAGAAAAAACCCTAAATTCGTTGCAACAATTGAGAGCTTAGCTCAAAAAAGCTGTAAAAGCTGAGAGAGAAATTCAAACTCAATAATGTCTAAACGGAAGTTCAGCTTTGAAGGTATAAATCAGCAAACAACTGGCAGTTTCAAGCGAAATAAGTCAACGCAACATCCCTCCGTCCCTCCGTCGTCTCGTGGCGGAGACCACTTCGAAGATGCCGATATAGATAACATTGATTATATGGAAAACGAAGAACCTGAGGAAGACATTGAAGACGGCGTCGATGAAGATGAAGATCCTGTCCAGGATTTGGGCCTCACATCAGTAGCCGACGGGGTTAACGCAGGTTATAACTCCGACGAGGAATTGTATGCTGAAGACAAGACGGTAGATGCAGGGATACTGGAGTATGATGAAGATGTTAATCCGAGTGTTGGGGAACAGATTTATGAAGGGTTGGAACCAATATCTGGTAAGTCTCTATTCGTTTAAGTTACTTGCTTTTTAAAATATAGGTTTTGGTGTTGCATACAAACTGATCAGTTTCTTAATTCAGGAATGACTGGACAAGAAACTTCGGATTATCATGGGAGTTTGGAATTTCCTGTAACGGGTTGTGATGTTCCTCAGCCAGTTAAGACCTTTGACGATTGTGGATTTTCCTCACAGATTATGAGTGCTATTAAAATGCAAACTATTGTTGAACAGATTCGTCATCCTCACCAGACTTTACTCTTTTCTGCCACTATGCCTAAGGAAGTTGACGAGTTAGCTAGGAAAATCCTTTCAGATCCTATTAGAGTCACAGTTGGTGAAGTTAGAATGGCCAATGAGGATATTACACAAGTTGTCAATGTTATACCTTCTGATGCTGACAAACTTCCTTGGCTACTTGAGAAGCTCCCTGGAATGATTCGTAAGGGCGACGTATTAGTGTTTGCTTCAAAACAAGCCACTGTTGATGAGATCAAAGCTCAGCTCACTAGAAATTCCATTCGAGTTGCTGCTCTTCATGATGATAAAGTCCAGGCATCACGAATGCAAACTTTGCAGAAGTTCCAATCTGGATTATACCATGTGTTAATTGCCACTGATGTTGCTGCTCAAGGTCTTGACATCAAGTCACTTAAGACAGTGGTTAACTATGACATTGCAGAAGATATGGACATGCATGTACATCGTATTAGTGCAACAGGCCGTGCTGGTGACAAGGATGGGGTTGCCTACACACTTGTTACCCAGAGAGAGGCTATATTTGCTGGTAAATTAGTCAACAGTCTGCTTGCTGCTGGTCAGAATGTGCCTCCAGAACTCATGGATCTTGCCATGAAGGTAATAACAGCTCCTCCTCTTCGTTGACAGCATTCTATGAATTTTCTTTCATGTATTTCCTTCATACTATGATTGTTCATTCTACTAGCTCCATTCCATCGCTTTAGATTCATTTCGGCATAGATGAAAACATGTTTAATGAGTCATATTTTATCTCTGTAAATCAATAGGATGGAGGATTCAAGCCCAAGTTTGACTGGAGAAAAAGAGGTAAGCATTCCAGTAGTAACCAAGAGAAACCTTTTCACTAGTTAATATAAAAAATAGAACAAATCGTTTTATTAGGGTTTGGTCAATAGATTTCTTCTAAGCTCAAATCTGTTATGTAATGAGTCATCTTTGTTTTTGTAGACGAGCCTTTAACTTTAAAGGTGAAGCCTTGTCAAACCCTGATAGTTCATAGCTATACTCCAGATAAGGAAGATGACATAAAAAGATTAGTCTACCAACATAAAAATAAAATAGTGACTAAAAGATTCAGCATCTTCACTTTCTCAACTAAGGAGGACGCAGCCGAAGCTTTGAGAAACTTTGACAACCTGTAAAAAGATAAATTTTTATTATTACTTTGTTTTCTAACTTTTAATTGGACTTTTTTCTTATGTTTTCAGGCTGGTCGGCAAGAGCTGTGTTTGTCAGTATATAAATAACCTTGGTTATTCCCAAAATCAAGTGCGACCATTCATATGGTATGTGTATATTCACTTTCTTTTGATTAATTTAATTTCTTTTGATTAATAATTTCTTTTATTTTAGTTTTGTATCTAATTGTTTTTTTCGGGAATTGGTCAGCCGTGAACCATCATCCACTGAACCATCACCGGTTAATGTTTTATTGGATTTGGACACTTGTCCTGTTCCAAATAACTACTCGGCTGAAAAACTCTTTGAGACTCTCGGGCTTGCTCTTTCCCCGGACAACTACACCATCCGTAAAATCTACATGTATGGAACCGTTTTAGAGGAAGATGAATGCGAGAATCTATTTGAAGAACTCTCCTTATATAAGAACGTCAGGATTCACAGAATAAGACAAAAAAGCAAAAGTAAGTATTAATATTTTAATTATCGTCTTATTTATATATGATAATAATTACTAATTATTATCTTTCTTTTTAAAAAAATCTTAGGTGCAGTAGATCATGGTAAAAAGAGAAAAATTCTTCCATTTGATCTATTGCATTTGAAGATGCTTTCCTTGATGGTTAAAAATGGTCCTCCATTCCCCCTTTTAATCATTACTGGTAATGATGAAGTTTTGGAGCCAATTAAATATCTAGTTAATAGAAATTACCAAGTTCTTCTAGCTTATAAAAAGAAGAATGCTTTAGAAGGATTGAAGAATTTGGAGAAGACTATACAAAGGGAAAACGGGGAAAAAGTTATCTACGTAAGTTGAAGATGTTTGTTTTTTATTTTGTTAAGACTTTTAAGATTTTCTTTAATCTAATCGGCAGATCAATATTGTAAGATCTTTTGATATTTTAAGAGTTTCTTGAATTTCATATTGATTATAGATTTGTTCTTCGCTGTGGAGTTTTCTCTGAGTACTCGCCACGTGTCCTATTACTCGCAACGTGTCCTATTACTCGCCACGTGTTCTATTATACTCGCACTCGCAGGTTTTGTTTGATATGGCTCCTCATGCTCCAACGGTTGTTTTTATTAATCCTAATTCTGGTGGTCGTCATGGTCCTGTTCTGAAAGAGAGGCTTCAACGGTTGATGAGCGAAGAACAGGTTTGTTTTTTTGTTTTACACAGTTTCAGTTTGATTTTTTGCTATTAAAGCTTCCTTCTTTAGTACCTGATCTATGGAAATATGGCAGATTTGTTCAGTAGAGAGGGATGAGTTTAGTGTTCTGTCTTGACAGATTAATTGAGGAGACTTGACTTATTTTACTGTTGTGGATTTTTAATTTGTTTGATTTAAGCGTTTTACTTTTATGTTTAGTTGATGTTGAGATCTAGTGTTTGGTAAGGAAAGTGAAAACCTTTTTGTTTGTTTGTTTGAATGATGAGTTAATCTGAAAGATGGGATCCTTTTTTTTGAGTCTTTGGAATGTTGAGTTGATGTGTTTAGAATGTGTAAAAACAGGTGTTTGATCTCACGGAAGTGAAACCTCATGAGTTTGTTAAATATGGATTGGCGTGTTTGGAGACAGTGGCAGAAAAAGGAGATGAATGTGCAAAAGAATGCAGAGCAAGGTTGAAGATTGCAGGTGGTGTCAGATAATGTTTTCTCAATCTCGTAATCTTTACTATTTGAGCTATTAGAATGTGAAAGGGATTTGGTTTGATAGGTTGCAGGTGATGATGGTACTGTTGGTTGGGTTCTTGGTTATCTTGGAGATCTTAATAAAGATGGAAAGTTACCAATTCCTCCTGTTGGTGTTATCCCTCTTGGTACTGGAAATGATCTCTCAAGAAGTTTTGGTTGGGTGAGTGAGTCTTTCTTCTCTTTTAAGTGACAAGTCTGTTGATGAATTACGATTGAAGATTGTGTTTTTGTTCTTCTCTTCAGGGTGAATCGCTTCCTTTGGCATGGAGATCCACTGTTAAAAGAACACTCCGTCGCGCAAGTATGGGTCCAGTTACTCGATTAGACAGGTAAAAATTCTTATTTTTCACATAACATTAGTATGTGGTGTTGTAAAAATGTATGGTTTGATTATATGGTAATGCAGCTGGAAGATTTTAGTGTCAATGCCATCTGGAGAAATTGTAGATCCTTCTTTAAAACCCGCCGAGGAATGTGAACTTGATCAGGTTTGGCTCGTTCATTCATCATCATGTGTTTCTTTAGATTGTCATGGTCTAGCAAATAACCGGGTTTTCTCGTGGTTTCAGGGTCTGGCCGCAGGAATAGATGCACCTCCACTAGCAAAGTCCTATGAAGGCGTGTTCTACAATTACTTAAGCATAGTTCTGATTTGCTTAAGTATTCGTTTTAGGGATATTAGTTCGTGTTTCTGATTGGTGCTCTCTGGTGTTTTGTATTTGTGATGCAGAAAGCTAGGATCCAGATTTGGCTGTTTGAGCAGAAGAATTACTGTAACTATCTCTCTAATTTAGTCTTTCGAAATGAATCCACAGATAGAAATTTTGTTTAAATCGTTGCGGAAGTTGAATAGGTGAACTTAGTTAGTTCAACCATGGAAGTGAAAATAGATTGTTGACATTGATAAGAGCCTGTTAATAGATACGTTTGATTCTTAGGGTTGTTCTACGCTTTATCCCGTATTAGATTGCGTTTCCATTTGCATTGCTATACTTTTATTCATCTCGAGTTAAGATTCAAGCTTTTTATTATGTTGATTCTATTCTAATTTGGGTAAACTTGAGATTTGTGATGGGGCCATTCTCATTAGTATTGCTGTTCGTTGATTCAGTTTGTATTGCTGTACTTGTATTATTCCTTGAGTTAAGATTGTAGCTTTTCATAATTTGATTCTATGTTAGTTCTGAGAAACTTGGAATTTGTGATTGTGTCATTCGATAATCTGTTTATAACTTGGAGTTTGTCTATTTGACTTAGGGTGTATCATTGATTCCTTGTTTCAATTTCTTTTTCTTGCAGGGGTTTGACGAGTACATGAATCTGGTTTTGGATGAGGCTGAAGAAGTGAGCATCAAGAACACCAGGAAACCACTTGGTGAGTTTATCCTGGACTCACTCTTTGATCACAACTCTCCTTACATTTCTTGATTCGGTTTGCTTATGGTTCGATGACTCGTGTTAATACATATTTCCAGGAAGTTTTACTCAAATGATGAACGCGCAAGTAACACAACCTCTCTACTCTTTATAATGTAAAACTTGGTTTCACTTACCAAGAAATTGGAACACGACCCTTTTTATGTTAACAGGGGAAAGTTTTTTTTTTTTTTTTTGTAATGTGGAGTTTTCGTTAGTTAACAACAGCATTCTATTTTATTTTATTTTATTTAAGTTGCATAATAGATAAAAATGGAATTGTCTCATAATTAAATTAAAATTTGTAATTTGATCTTAATTAAGATACGGTCTGTACTTGTATTGGTTTTTTGATTAACTAACCTAATTGGCCATTTGCAGGCTCAACTAGTTTACAGTTACATAATTTTAATCTACCACTAAACAAAATTATCTATTTTTTTACTAATAAAAGGAGAGTTTTGACAGCAAACAAACAAAGCTTAAGAAGCCACATCATCTCACTTATTTTTAGATTTTAAACTATATGAGATGCGACACCTGTCATCTACCAATTTATGTTCTTTCATTAATAATTGTCGACAAAAGTAACAGAGAAGAAAGACAATGAAACGTCATTAATTTTTTTCTGTAAATCTCATTTATCATCACTGAATCAAATTTCTCTTTCCTATTTCCGTTCTCCTCATCAAACCTTAGATTTTATAGGAAGGCTCTTTTCCGGTCGATTCCAACTTTTTCTCAATTTCATTGGTTTATTTCATTTCAGCTTCCATCCTCGCGCTGATATCTCCGGTCTCAAGAAATCGAAATAGTTCTCTAGAGAGAAGCAATAGATTAAGAAGCGTAAATCATCTCTTAACCTTTCGGCTCCTGCCTCCTGTTCTGGCTCATAATGGTCCAATCAAGAAGACGTAGCGCATGTTAGTCTCCTCTACATTGATCTCACCAAACGGAGTTAGCAAACTATTTTTAAAGAGTGTGAATTGATTTGAAGTTGATGTTCCTATCAATGGGAGATTAAAGTTTACTCGCATCCTCTTAATGCTCAGATCGAACAGACCAATCGCAGGTTTGTCTCCTCTACATTATACCATATTCTTCTCTTTTTGAATACTTTAGTCTCTGAATTGATTCTATAGTTTCCCACATCCATTGCTCTATTATGATTTCTGATGGAGTAGTGCGTGTCATATTCGTTTGAAATGTTTATTGCATTCATTGATCTGATCAAACTGTGAATCGCATTGAAATTTATGGTGGTAAAACGGAATTGAGGTTTGAAGTTGATGTTCCTATCAATGGGAGATTGAAGTTCTTTTTCCTGAAATAAAATTGACAAAACTGTTGATTGATTTTAAATTGTTGATGGATTTTGATATTAGTTTTAGACTTAACTGCCCTCGTGTAACTCCTTCAAACTTTGGTATGTCAAATGCATTAGCTTTGAATTCCTAAAATTGATTTATCAGTTTGTGTGCATTTTTAAGGTAACGGAGTCACCTTCTGCTTGGCCTGCAACTACGCCTTGTGATTTGCGCCAGTTTGGTCGAATCTCAGGTATTAGTTGGGCAAAGAATCGCCATTGGCATTGTCATGTGCTTCTTGATCCGTATTATCGTCAAAGTTTTATGTATGTTTCCTTGAGTCTGCATTTTTTTAAATGTCAGCTTAGCAAATTTTATCAGTTTTCTTTTTCCAGATCAACGAAACAAATGCCTAATTATCCATTCATGCTGATGGTGGTGGATTGAAAGAGTCATCTGGATGGCTGAGTGGAAAGAAGAATTATAACACCATTCTGCCCAAACTAAGTACTCTTCCCAGTTTGTTGGTTTATCCCCTGCAAAACACCTTAGATAGGTCCCCAATCCCCGGTTAGTTACCTCTGTTTGGCCGTCTGTTTGAGGATGGTAGGTAGTGCTGAAGCACAAGTTGGTTCCAGCTAGTCGACACAGCTCCTTCCAGAATTGGCTTAGAAAAATCTTGTCCCTATCAGAAATGATTGACTTTGGAAATCCATGCAGTTTCACCACCTCTTGAATGAACAGATTAGCCACCGTGGTAGATGTGAAGGGATGTTTCAGACCGATGAAGTGTGCATATTTAAAGAGCCTGTCTACTACAACCAGTACCGAGTTGAATCCCTTTGACTTGGGCAGTACTTCAATAAAATTCATAGATATCTTTTCCCAAATGTTCTCTGGAATAGGCAATGGCTGTAGCAATCCACCTGGAGCCAGGGCGGAGTACTTGTTTTTCTGACAAACCAAACAAGTCGCCACATATCTCCTGATGTCTGTCAACATTCCATCCCAATAGAACAGCTCACTGATCCGCTTCTGTGTTTTCAATACTCCTCCATGATCCCTCATCTTCCCATCATGAAACTCTTGCACTATAATTCTTGTCAGCTTTGACCCTTTTGGAATGACAAGTTTACCATTGTGCAACAACCTTCCATGAACCCATGAGTAATCTGGATGTGAGTTGTTGTCACTCCTCCATTCGGAGATCAACTGTTGTAGCTTCTCATCCTTGTCTACCTCGCAACAGATCTCTTCTAACTGAATGGCAGCTGGCACCGTGAGAGCAAATAAAGTTGGCATAGCCTCTTTGCGCGATAGAGCTGTCTGACTCCACCACAAATAGAGCTGTAAAGTCTGGAAGTACTAGAACATGCATTGTCGTCATAGCTCTCTTCAGTTCTACAAAGGCTACCTTAGTATTATCATTCCACTGGAACTGATCCCTTTTCAATAGGTCAGTTAGGGGCCTTGCCACCATCCGATATCCCTTTACAAACCTCCTATAATATCCTGTCAATCCCAAGTAACCTCTTAACTCCTTCACATTCCTCGGGCCAACCAATCATGGCACTTATCTTGCTTTCATCGGCTGACACTCCTACTGAGATCACATGCCCCAGATACTCAATCTTCTTACTCCTAAACTGACACTTCTTCATGTTCGCATAGAGCTGATGTTGTTGTAACAGTGTTAACACTACTCTTAGCTGCTCCTCATGTTCTTCCATGTTTCTGTTGTATATTAGGATGTCATCAAAGAAAACCAGCACGAATTTTCTTAGATAAGGCCTAAAAAACTAATTCATCAACGATTGAAATGTTGCAGGCACAAGGTAAGACCAAAGGGCATCACCATGAACTCGTAATGGCCATCATGAATGCGAAAGGGTATTTGGTGATACCCAGATCTCAGATCCAGCTTCGAGTACACTACTGCTCCCCTCAGTTTATCAAGTAGCTGATCAATCATCGGTATCAGATAGCTGTCTAAGGCTGTTACCTTGTTCAATGCTCCGTAATCTACGCAGAACCTCCAACTTCTATCTTTCTTCTTAACAAGAAACATTAGACTGGAGAACGGACTACAACTTTCCCTGATCAACTCAGCTGATAGCATCACTCCTATATGCTCTCAATCTCCTCTTTCTGGACTTGTGGCTAGAGGAAAGGACTAACGTTTACATGCTCGGTACCAGACTTGAGAGGATAATCGCATGCTCCTTACCTCTGATTGCGGTAATCCCTGAGGCTCCTCAAACACAGAAGCGAACTCCTCCAATACCCTCAAGTTTCCTGTGTGATCACTCCTAATCGTTTCACAATTTCAGAGGATATGAAATTGTGAGAGGCTTTACTGTCAATTAAGACCACCGACTCTTGTTGTATCATCCCCATAAGTTTCATGGTTCTGGGTGATGTAATTCCCACGGTGGAGTTGATAGACAGCTCTGCTAGCTCGGTCTCTTCTGGAATTGGCTCTTCTTCGCACATCTCCTCCTCTTCGATCTGTGTGCTTACTTCCTCATCCTCGTTAATAATCAAGACTTGCAGCTCCTTCATCCTACACTGATGTCCCGTCACTGCTTATGGACCCGAACCTGGGTGATCTATCTATGATCCGTGAAGTACCACTCATCGCACTTGAAGCAGAGTCCCTTCGATCTCCTCTCATTCACCTGATAGCCTCCGATACGGTGTTCGCTGCGTCTCGGTGGATTTTGTTTCTCATTAAAATTAGGGCTTCTTAGTTTTGACACAATTACCCCTTGGCTAGACACGTGGTCCCCCTGGTAACATGTGTCGAGAATTTTCTCCCTGGTGACCGTAACGGCCGTGGTGAACTATCCGACAAATTCTCGGACGGCTCATAATTATTTTTTTAATTTCTTGGCTCAAACATCTTAACACCTGCCCGTGTTTTTTGTTTCAATCCTTTCATGAAAGCTATCTCCAAGATATTCTCTGGAACCTCCGGTGCGTTTGAGGCGAGAAAGATGAAATCCTTATAGTACTGACTCGCCGATACCTCTTGCCTCAACAAAAACAACCTCTCGCCCGGTGTCAGATCGTATTTCGGAGCGAAGTTCTCCAGCACTCTGTTCTTCAGCTGCTTCCAACTATGGAACGGTGTTCGATCTCTCTTCCACCTGTACTATGTCAGAGCTTCCCCATATCCTCACGGCTCTGAGCTTCTCACCCTTTGTGAAATCGCTTAGCTCGAAATACTGTTATACTCGCAACACCCGACTTTCAGCATTATCTCCTTCGAAAATCGGTATCTCGATCTATGTGGTGATTGGCTCGTACCTCTAGAGACTCCCTGCTCTGGTACTTCCCCGATCTCGATGGGTTTGGCATCGTCACCCTCTGAGAGCTCTCGATCTGCCCTGCTAACACGCCTGAGGTTTGAGTGTCTTCCTCTGGCTGTTTTCTGATCATGGTGGATCGTCTCTCTTCTTCCATCATCCTTCTTTCCATTCGCTCCAGAATATCTAGCTTACCCATCTGCTGTCTCATCTCGTTCACACTAACTTCCAGAGCTGATATCTTCTCCATATCCCACTGTAAGTTCTCGACTGCTTCCTCCAAGGCTACGTTCTTCTTCGTTGGATCAGCTTTTGGTGCCATTTTTCCCGATCACGACCTTGCTCTGATACCAAGTTTGTTACGTGTAAAGATCAAACTCAGAAAAGAACAAAAAGGTAAAAGGAAGATACTAGTTTTATTGATAAGAACTCCAAATACAGATTTGAGAGAAATGCTTTAGGAGTCTCTCCCCTCCCCGATACAACCTCACTCAAATCCTCAATGATCCTTATCTCACCTCTCCCTCTCTTTCTTACACTTAGACATCCCACTTGATCCGTTAGAATCATTCAGTAACAAGAAATTAACTCAACACTAAACCGTGGTTATTTAACTATAGATAGAAGTTACTCTTAACCAACCCACACCTTGCTTAAGAGATACTTGCTTCATCATTTTTTCTCAGGCCTTTTGGGCCTTCTTCCTCTTGTATTGATAGAGTATCGGTGGACGTTCAGCCTCATATGTAACAAACTCTCGGGAGTTATTGCATCTATGTGTACCACATGGTACAATGCATATAATCACTGGCTTCTTTATTCTGCATTTAGATTCTTCCATGTTTGTGGCAAATAGTAATTTGAGCATGTTCTCTTTACAACCTTGCTCAATGGATTTGCGACTGGTGGGAGAACATTCTTTTTGTGGGGAGGGTGTATGATGGTATGTAGATAACATGGTATATAATGTTTCTTTCGTATTCACTACTCTGCTACATCTAATTTTCGTGATTGTTTGCCACTATCTGTAGATGCATGCTGATGATTTCAGACAAGATCGATATGGTGTTGTCTCTGGCTCACGTGATGGTGGATATTCAGATGATATGACACTTGCCTCTATAGCAGGTAACGTTGCTTTTGAATTTCCCTTCATTTTGTAGTACGATATGCCTAATGTATGTGTTAGTTGACAGTTTCTTTTTGTTCTCTAGGTGCTCACAAGAGGCTCATTACATCTCCTCCTGTTGCTGTTTTTCCTCATCCTCTTGCAAGTGATCTAAGTTTTGGACGGTACATCCTCTAATTTACTTGTTTGAACCCAAAAGTACTCAATATTTAGATGTTAAACCAGTTTTCTTTCTTTCTTATTTTATAGGTACTGGAACTATTTGAGAAAGCAAACCTTTGTGCTAGAATCTTACATATCAAAAGTTAACTGGAGAATGAACAAGGCTTTGTTTGCGGTCCACTGTTATCTTTCATGGGTTTTGTTGCAGCATATGTTATGGCTGTCATTCACATCACATCAGCTATAAAAATTTACATCAAGGGCTATCATCAACTTGAAGACACGACCTTTGCGTCTGGTGGTGAGCATACTTTTTCTCTTACAGTATTTAGGTGGGTTGTGTTCAAGATAAGAGAAATTAGCCGTAGTGCTACGATAACTGCTCGTGTGTTGGGAGATCTTAGAACTGCTCTATTGTATGTGGAAGCATAGTGATTTGTCATCTTCAACTTATATTGTAGGATTGTCTGTTTTTTCTTATGTGACATACTGACCTGGAAGGATGGGGTTTATGTAGGTATGTTGCTTGTTATAATGTTGGCGATTTGCACCTTCACCGAACTTCTTTCAATGTGGAATTTGACAAGACTAGAAGTTCAACTATGCAATATGTTATCCCCTCCCGTCTCTCTCTTGCAACTTACAACGGGGGACTTGTACGTTCTTTCAATCTTTTTGTTGATTAGATCATAAATTTGAGTAATAGTGTTGAAAGGTGTTGTGATGATAGGTATGGAGGTAACATTTTCGGTTTTTTGATTGGGGGAAATTTTACAAGTTTTTGTAGCAATGCTGGTAGATAACTTCCTAAACCCGATATCAGCTTTCCGTTTTCACTTTTCACAATCCATAAACTGCTCTGGAATCCGATATCACTTAAAAGATGGAAAGATTTTCAAGGTAAATCATTTGTGTCTTTGAGTAGTTTTCTCGTACTTGTCTTGAAAATGTGCATCTGAGATACTTTGCAATGTAATATCAGATTGAGAGAAGAAAGGATATGGGACCAGCAAAAACTGACTTACGAGCTCCTCAGAAAGCTTCATTCTTAAGCTCATTGGGAAGAAATTTGATGTCTAAAAAGTCGATAGTTATACAGTAGAAAGCATGCTTAAAAGTCATTCTTTGCCCGGGAATTCGCGGGAGAATTGGTGATTCTTTTTCCAGAAGGAAAAGATTTGATATTATTTTAACTTTTTTTTTGCCCCGATTCAAAATGGTTTATTGGTGAAGAAAGGCATTATTCCCACCTGTGGGAAGTTTTTATTTATTGATCTCTTTCTGTTTGTTTTATGGGTTTCTTTTACTTAGCCGTTTGGGATGAAGTATTATTGCTCACCATCATCATCACCATCTTAATTTATCACCTTAATTTCTGTAATTTTTGGTACTTAATCATTTATATGTTTAGTTTGTTTATGTAACATACAAATGTATAATTCAATTTAAAATTCACATTCTTGTCTTGAATTTTCTAATTGTCTTTGTTCATATTTTCAAGTTGCTAAATTGAATATATATATATATATATATATTCATAATTCATAGAAACTGAGAATTATAGAGACTTAGTTCGATTATGTAATTTATCAACTTTATCCATCGGAGAAAATAAACAATTTAAAAAAAAAAAAAAAATTACGCACGGGTTTTGTATATTATATATTCGATCTTTCCTCTAATTTTCCTTTTATCTGTTTCACCTCATTATACCTGGAAGCCCTAGATTTTGTCAAAAGGCGTGTTGCAGTAGAAAAAACTTGGAGCCGAAGGCATGGCAGGAACTGGACCGATGAGTCAGGATTGCGAGCCGGTGGTGAAACGAAAGATATCTCCCAACTCTGCCGCCAAGTGCGACGAGAAAACTGCCAAGGCCGCTCGCCGAAACGGCGCCGAATCCGTCAGAAAATGTTCGTTCTAACTTCTCTATCTCCTTTTTAATTTCTTCTAGTTTCTGTCTAATTCACCATCTTCGTTCCAGTTGATGTTATCTAGCATAGGGCTCGCTATAATATTTCCTTGATTTGGCTATTGGAGCTCGGTTTTAATTTGCGATATTTGTTATTGATTAAGCTTCAATTGAAGTATCAGTTTTCTATTAGGTTTGTATTCGTTGTCAATTAAAGTTTCCGATGTATTTGTAATGCCGATTTAGTTGTTATTCTTATCAGGTCGATATTTTCTGCTGGTTTTGCAAATTATTTGATTTTTGTTCTTGAAATTTATTGTTTTAATGGTGCGATATCGAGTTATAGATCCTATCTAACAGAGTTTGCATTCGTTTTATGTGTGTGTTGGGTTTAGTCAATGCTGGAACCAACAAGGCTGCATCGAGTGGCACATCTCCGAACACCAAAACGCTTGATGATGATACTGAGAATCTTACTCGTAAGTCTATCTCTAATCTTTTGTTTTACTCATGGTGAAATTGATTTCCCTAATTGGTAGAAAATGCTAGTGTTAGGCTCTGCGTGATTTGATTTTTATTCTTGAAATTTATTGATTTATTGGTGCATTATCGAGTTACAGATCCTATCTAACAGAGTTAGTATTCGTTTTATGTGTGTGTTGGGTTTAGTCAATGCTGAAACCAACAAGGCTGCATCGAGTGGCACATCTCCGAACACCAAAAGGCTTGATGATGATACTGGGAATCTTACTCGTAAGTCTATCTCTAATCTTTTGCTTTACTCATGGTGAAATTGATTTCCTTAGTTGCTAGAAAATGCTAGTGTTAGGCTCTGCGTGATTTGATTTTTGTTCTTGAAATTTATTGATTTATTGGTGCATTATCGAGTTACACATCCTATCTAACAGAGTTAGTATTCGTTTTATGTGTGTGTTGGGTTTAGTCAATGCTGGAACCAACAAGGCTGCATCGAGTGGCACATCTCCGAACACCAAAAGGGTTGATGATGATACTGAGAATCTTACTCGTAAGTCTATCTCTAATCTTTTGTTTTACTAATGGTGAAATTGATTTCCCTAATTGGTAGAAAATGCTAGTGTTAGGCTCTGTAATTGATCCTTCTTCTCTTCTCAATGTCAGGAGGAAATACCAAGACTCTGTTAGTCACTGGTTATACAGAAAATGCAACAGAATCTGAAATCATGCAAGCAGTTGGTGGATCTCCTTCCAACGTTCAGCACCGAAGTTTCACTTTGGCCATATTCAAGAACATAAATGCTGCAGCCGAGTCTCTTGAATCTTTGACTAAGAGGTAATTTTTTTTTTTTTTTTTGATTGATAAAAGCATAGAAAAGATACAGAAAGTTATCTTTTTATTATATTGCAGGGGGTTTTTGGTAGAATATGCACACGAGAATGATACAGCTGATGACTTTACTAAAAGTATCTACGTGAGGTTGTCTACCATATCAACACATCTTATTCCTTTGCATATAATATGGGATTGGGAAAATTGTCCAATCCCATCTAATTATAAAGTCGAAAATCTCTATTCTTGTATCACAAACTTCTTTGAGAAGAAGGGATTTTTTGTGATGGGATTTGTTGGCTTTGGAAATGTGAATGCTTTCAACGACGCCAAGTATGCATATCTGAAAAAGAACACCGACATTGACTTGATCCATGTGCCACTGTCAACAGGTAACAACTTTGTCTCTTAGTTTATTTTAACAATCTTCCTATGAGAACTAATCATTTTACTAATCTTTCAGATAAAGATGCAGCCGACCAAGCTGCAAAAGTTGAACTTCTTCAGTATGTGTGTGACAGACTGCCTCCTTGTCACATTCATCTCTTGACAGGCGACAAAGACTTCCAGAGGATCATATCTTTTGTTGTAAAAAAAGGTTTTCATGTGTATTTAGGCTACAACAAGGAAGCAGTACCTGAACTCATAAACAGTGCCACTGATGCGTGGAACTACTTAGATGTTTTTGGTGTAGACGACAGCGCACCAAAGACAAAACAGAGAAAAAGGAAGAACAAGAAGCCTAGTCAAACTAGAGTTGCAAAAAGAAATCAGAGGGCGCAAACTTTCAAGGAGGGACAGAAAAAATGACAGGAAGAAAAGGGAGAGCTGGGCGGTAGTTTTGTTTTTGATTTTCAATATGTGATGTTGAACAAACTATAGATTTTGGTTAGAAGTGAGACATTGTAGGATTTTATTAATTATAGAGATATTGATTTAGGAATCAGAAATCTCAACAAGTCAAAGTTTATATTTTTTCAATAGTCACTCCTCACGGTTTTATCAAGGATCACAACGTTTAAGAGGAAGAAGTTTTGAACCTTTGGTAGCAGCACCTAAGAGGTCTTTGACTGGTTCATGTTCATGAGCCCATGGTTTCTTGAAGTCTTGAAGTGAATCTTTCCGGGGGTTAACAATTAATCCCTATCAGAAAACCAAAATTTGCATCAAATCGTAGCTCCAATGCAATGTCTTGTGTACATTTTTTTTTACTTTTCTTCTACCTTGGAATCAACAAGCCAGATTTTCTAACGGCTTTCCTTTACCGAAGCATTCATCTGCAGAAGAAGATGGAAGAAATTGAAAGCGACTTACATTACAGAACTCACAAATAAAAACATTCATTACCTGATTTGATAGATAGAGAGCTATAAGTTCTGCTATTCTAGTTCCAGCCTGCAACAAACAAACAATTAGACATAGGAAAAATTTGAGCAAACTTTAAGGATTAGACTGTGATTCCAAAAGTTGATTCTTACTTCACCAGCACCAAGAAAGAGGAAGGTGTACTTTGCAAGTGGACTGTTCGTTAACTTCTGCGAGGAAACCAATCCCGCAAAAACAACAGCTGCTATACCCGAAATAGAAAGGCAAAGGCGAAACTCTTTCAAACTATGAAGACAACAAGAAACACAAAAAAGATGTCTCAAATCTCACATGTATATCATCGTTGAAGACGAGATGAGTGTCGCGGTATTTTGCAAGCAACCCAAAGGCATTATGATTAGCAAAATCTTCAAACTGTGTTAAATGGAAGATAACAATGAATATAAACAGCTTACAGAATAATACCGAATCCTTGAAAGCAAGAACCAAGAATTCATAGTTTCATACATGTATAAGAACATTTTCGCCATAGTTCTGTTTCACAGCACTCATGAATTCATGCAAGAGTTCACTATACTCCTGCAATGATGTTTTAAAGCTACTCATTAGTTGAAGTTCATATGATAATGTTTTGAATTCTTAACAGAATAACAAAAGAAAAAAAACATGTCCCGTTGCTCTCTTTTGTTTGAGTCCTATGTAGAACTCATCATTCAACAGTTTCTCATTATTTGTTCCCACATCAATGGTGATAGGTAAACACTGCCAAAAGCAATTTAGTTCTCAAGTTTCTGACTCATAAATACTGTTAAAAACCCTTTACTACAAAGAAATAGTTACCGCTGAAGGACGAACACCTCCATGTGCTGAATATAACGCCAGTTTACCAACCGGTATACCCATCCCCTATATACAAACAACCTCTAGTCAAATACTCAGACATACATTAGATGTTAATGCAAACAAACAATCAAAGCAATATTAATATCACATCAAAGCCAAAATGAAGTAATATTCGATGGAATACCTGACATCCAAGATCTCCTAATCCCAAGATCCTTTCACCATCAGTTACAACAATAACTTGAACATTTCTTTTAGGCCAGTTCTTTAACACATCAAGAATCTTTCCCCTATATGAAATATAAAAGGTTACGAGTAAAGTTAAAAGTAAAGTAATAGGGCAAAAGTTAGTAGGCAATACATACTTCTCTTTTAAACTGATGTATAAACCATGAGGTCGCCTGAAAATACTTCCAAATTTCTGACAAGCTTCACCAACAGTTGGAGTATAAACTATAGGCAGAAGCTCTTCAACATTATCTATTAACAACTTGTAAAACAGTCTCTCGTTTCTTTCCTGTTATAAATTCCAAAAAGAGATTCATATATCTCTGATATGTTAATACAACAATTTGCAGATTGATTAAACAGATACTTAATTCTTTACCTGTAGTTCTGTCAAGGCCATGTACTTTTGTAATGGAAATTGATATTGTCTAATATTGTTCATCAGCCTCTTCTCCTATATCATTCAAAATATCGAAAACCCATTGACAAAAGCTCATTAAATTTGATAACAGACTAACCAAATCATCAAGTTTTTTTTACCTGAAGCTTTTGATCAAGAACAACTGGAGGAAGAAGACCACGCAAGTAATGTGTGTCTCTCTCTTTCTCAGTGAAAGCAAGTCCTTTGTTATAACGAGGATCTCTAAGTAATGAATACCCATTGAAACAAGAAACAAAAGTTACTAACTTGATTGTTAATTTTAGACACTTAGTTCTGTGATCATGGTTGTTGTTGTACCTAGAAACAGAGAGAGACCAAGGAGTTATGTTGTGCTCAATGGTGGCTGAATCTTCTCCATTAACATCAACAACCCCACCATTTACAGAGGATTTTGTATCTGAGTTGGTAACACTCTCCATCTTGAAAGGGATCAAAGAACACAATCCAAGAAAGCCAAAAGACGAAAGAAGTAGAAAATTCGAAAGGATCAAGAATGGAGAAACTTTCTCTAGAAAATATAGTAATGGAAGGAATTAAGAAGGTTTTGGAGAATCCAAATGGAAGTATGAGGATGAAGAGAGGTGTCACACTGAAGAAGACAGCTTTGTACACCACATTAACTCAGAAGTTACCACGTACACTTAATTGAAATCAAATTGTAAACCTATTTTATTTAACATGATTATTTTATTTCATAAGCAAATACACACACGGAAGTACACTAGAGAACAAACATAAGTTAGAACTAAACCAAAGGAACTTCAACACGTAGCTTAACTTACAAGTTAGGTTACATAGATAAGATAATTGCCTAACACAGAACAAGTATTGCCTAACACAGAACAAGTATCTTCAACCAAAAAGCTTTTTAAGCATAGAGGTTGAACACATTATTGATTTTTCCTTCGTTTTCTTAAGGTAGAATTTGCACAGGACCGGTCCTGCAACCCTCCAGACAAACCCACAATAACTAACTTTGTTCTTTTCCATGGCATAATCGTAAGCGATGTTGTAAAGTGCCAAGGCTTCTGGGTAGAGTTCTTCTTTCAAGTTTCTCTTACTTTCTTCAAACCCTGCAGCACCATAGAACTCCTGATACAAAGAAGAAACGATTCAACCGATGAGTTGTGGTTATAAAGAATTAAAATCGAGTCTTGCTGATTGCAGACTTCCCCAAGACTAAAAAAAAATGGTTAGTCAGATCTTTGCCATTGGATTGAAGAGCTTACCTGTTTGTATTTCTGGATAACGTCATTGGTTGATTGCTTCTTAATTTTCTCATCAGTATGCTTCATCGCTTGGTTCATCTCAGCTCTGTTTGTGTCGTACCAGCGTCTACATTTCTCCATGTGACACATGGGGATCGGTTCATCTTCAAAACACCATAGCTTACTGATTTCTGAAATGTAATATACAGTTAAGGCGTTAATACATATTCGGGATGATGAGTTCTTGTGTACACTGATAGTAACAAGAAGATCCGTACCATATGATGTTGGTTCCTCTGCATTCTGAGATACTACAGTGTCATAGATTAATCCAAGAATAGAAGTGGAATTGAATCTCTTACACTTGTGCTCCATGTAATGTGGAAAAATCTTGAACTCTAACTCGGGTGAGAGTTCAACCTTAGCCCTCTTTTTCGATGCATCAAGAGCATCATAGTATACATCAGTCAACTTTAACAGATTCTTCCTCATTTTTTCCTTAGCACTCTCATCTCCTAAGGTGAGGAAGCGATCCATTATTGCTAGTCAGCTATCTGCAGCCTGTCCTATAACGTTGCTGTAAATCGAGAAAACAAGGCATATGTTAAATTAGAAGAACTATTGCAACCTTGAAAGTAAGCCGAGAATTAAACTATGTACCTCTTACTAAATCTTGCCTTTAAGAACATTTTGAAAAGTTGTTCTTCCAACTCTTCTGGTGAAAGTTCACTTGGCTTTCTACCAGTATAAGCTTTAATAGGTGGCGAAGAACTCACCCACGGTTCACTTGGCTGGTAGTGTTCGAGTAGCTAAACAAAATAATTTACAGATCATAGGCCAGGTCTCGCAATGAAGAGTTTACTTTTAAAAGCGATGGGAATAGGAGCGTACCTTGGGATTTCTGGATATGAGATACATATCGCCATCAAAGTCACCACCTGCAATCTCATCGCCCAAGGATCTTGGTCCTTTCTGAGGGAAGAATACAGCATACTTGGAATTTCCAACATAGTTTTCTAAGGCCTTGACATATGTGGCCTTAAGTACATGTATGCCTCCAAAATGTAATCCAGGATTCCTGTAAACTAACACATCTCCAGAAATCTGGCCAGATTCGCTATAAAACCTCGAAAAGAAAGCAGTGAGGAAATGAACAGTTTACGCTACTCACTGTTTCTTGATGTTTCCATGAAAAACTCAAAATGAAAGAGCAAGAGAAGAATTTGGTAGCATACAGGATGACACAGACTTCATTTTCCTTAAGCTTTCCTGTGGGATCCACTGTACCCATGAGATAGTATGATTCGGTAACAGGAAGCCTTCCTTCTTTGAGAGCATTCTTCTGTGTATTTAAGAGAATAGACAGACGATCCTTTAAGTGTGGTTCGTCAAGGGGGATACCAACCAAGATCATTTGTGCAGTGTTCTGGTCGTCCATATCCCCATAATTAATGGCAGCTTCACAGGAAGATTAACTTCAGGATGCATCTTGAGTAGTTAACTCAGTAGTTTCAGGGGTGGTAAAACATTTCAAACGAACCAAAAAGGTTTGGAGTTCTTAGCACCTTTAAAAGCAGCACGTTCACTGTAAAATATGGGTTTGGACTCTTCCAGTGTGTTGCGCAATATATTCAAAAAGAAGTCATCAGGGACTCCTCCACAACTAAGCAGTGCAACCAAATTTCTTGATAGCTTCGCTCTTTTCGGTGGATTACTGGAAACCGCAAACAACCAGAGATCATCAAAAAAGAACATTGAGTGAGAATTTCAGCTTCAAGATAACAAAAAGTCACGAAGTTACCTTGTAGTGACTACCTCCAGAGGGTTAAAGGTACTAAAATATGAGATAATATTCTCTTGTTAATGTCGTCAATGATGAGCATTGATTTTGTGGTTACACAAATCAAATTAATTGAAAAAGATATTTGTTGAATCAGTCAACAATATAACTTAAACAAATTTGGGCTAATATGAATAATTATATGGGTTATAGGCCCATTACTCAAATCCCAAAACTCAACACCTAAACTCGGTCCAACTCGACATAACACGACATGCATGTCCGGTTTGGGTTTCTCTTTTAATTTCTAAAATGAGTTACTTCGGATCTCTATTTCTCATTCAAACAAACTTCGTTTTTGACAATCTAGAAACACCACCATGTAGTGTTCATGGCGATGATTCTATCGTGCCCAAGGCCGGGTCTTCACCGTAAAACCATCTATGGCGAAAGCCATTTGGTCAAAAAACTAGTTCCAACAAAATGTTAATCTGAACTCTGCAGCACAAACACTAGAAGAGAATACTACTTATAATGCTGCTAAGATAAAGAGAGTTGTCCTTGAAAAGAGGTCTCAATCTCAGGTTAAATGATGATTACGGTCTCATGTGTGTTTTAGATGAATAGATTGCTTGGATCTTCTTTTATAGCATTTCGTAGTTTATGTTCATATGTTAGTAAAAATACTCTAGTTTTTAAGTGTTCTTAACAAGTCTAAGAAGATAAAGCCATGAAGATTGAGGTTTATATTTCATTTTTTCCACAGTGACAAGGAAAACCGGGTTTGAGAATCTGCTTCCTCTGTCGAAAAACCAAAATAGTCCAGAGGCAATGATGCCTGAGTCCCACGAAGCATCGACTTTTGATCAGGTCTCTATGCAGCAAAGCATGCTCTTCTCTGATGGTCTTCAGGTAGATTCTGGATTTACAAAATGTTGCATATCACTAAAATGTTCTTTTAATGCGTAAACCGATACCACAATGAAATTTTAAATAATGGTCTCTGTTATTTAAGATCCAAGTATTGTTCTCCGGACTTGAAAAATCTGAGATCGCAGTTGTATTCGGCAGCTGTGTATTTCGAACTACCGACAATAAGGAAGCAAATGTGAGTTCGTATTCAGCAGTGCTTCAGATTAATTGTGTCATTAAAACTGTTCTTATTTTCATGATTTTACTCAATAGTGGTTTTTTCATGTTAAATGCAGAGTTGTAGAGACATTGAAAGACTATGCTGTGAAGGCTTTGGTGAACAGAGTTGATCATTTAGGCTCTGTTACTTATAAAGTGAATGACTTTATTGATGAAAAAGTCGATGATGATGTTTCAGAGATCGAGCTATGAGTATCTTGCATTGAACAGGTATATAAACGTCCCTCAAAATCTTGTTATTATCCTTAAAGGTTCCTTCTTTAGTTTCTTTGTGAGATCGATTTTTTTCTTCGGTTTTTTACTTTTGTGTATATGTCGTAGAAAAAATCAATGGGATGGTGGCTAGAGGGTGCCAAGAGTATATGGATTATGAAGGGCGTTTGCAATAATCACCTGTGATTGAAACAGAGCAGCGACAACCTAGCCAGAGCAAACACGTTCTCAAGGCTTTGCTTAGACGCAAAACCAAGAAAGATGAAACTCTCTACACTTTCTTGGACAGGAGATATGGGTAGACATGAAGCAAGAATATTGGATCTTTTCCGGTGGTTGTATTTGTGATGTTAGTTTAAGATATGGTTTGAGACTTGTATGTTATGGATGATTTTGGATGATTTATGCAATATAAAAATTGGATATTTTGTAAATTTTATATAAATTAGATATTTTTGAATAATATCAAAAATATATTACAGCACTTCCATTTGTTATAACATAATATAGTATAACAATTTATATGAGCTATGCCATAATATTTACAACAATATAAATGAGCTATAATATCTTATTATATAAAGTTTGACCGACACATATCCAAATTATAATTAAAAGGATCATGATATCATTCGGTTGACCGATCAAATTATGAAACGTATAAAAAATAATGTTAATATTTCCAAAATCTATTATATTTTTTCCATAATCAAAAAGAAAAATCAATGAAAATAAATTAAATAATAAAATAGATACTTTTATTTTCATTTTCCAATATATGTCAAGTATAATTATTTCAATAAAATCTGAAGTTTTCTTTTTAAATTTAGATTTGTATATTACTAAGATTTTTATTAAAAAAAAATTCACGCAATTTTATATACTTAAACAAAAAATGAATATAAAATCTACATTATGATACATATAAAATATTTATTTCCTTAATCAAAAAGGAAAACCAACAAAATAAGATGAAAAATAAATAAATAATCAAATAGATAATTTTTTACTTTCCATTTTTACATTTATAGTTTTGAACATGTTTTCAAAATAGTTTAGATGTTTTCAAATTAACCTCAAGCAAATGTTTATATTTTATAAATTTAAATATATAATTAATTAAATTAAAGTTTTAGAAAATATATATTTTAAGAGAATTATGTATATTTAATTAACTATTTACCAAAATTATTTCCTAAATAAAAAAGGAAACCTAACAGAAAAGGAATTTTTTTTTACATTTTTCCTAATTTATTTTCAATCTTATTATTTCAATAAAATTTTAAATTTTATTTTCAAATTTAGATTTTTATATTATTTAGAATTAAATACAAAATTTCACACGTTTCTAATGTTTTCAACAAAAAAAATTGATTAAGTATAATAGAATCTAGTTCATTATCCTAATTGGTTAATTGTTAAATAAAACATAGAGTAAATTAATTGGATAACTCCAATATTTATATCCAATTTAATGAATTAAATCAATACATAAATCTATTTAATTTCATGGATCAAATAATTAAATAGATATACTATAAATAGGGATAAAAAAAAATTTCAAATGACTCTGTAAACTTTCTAAATTTACAAATTCGTAAGTTTCTGCCAAAATGAGAAATCCTCAATTTTTCCGCCAAAAATGGATCCGTCATTTTTTTAGCAAAACAACTTGATTTCGTAAACTTTCCAAATTTTACAAATTCGTAAGTTTCTGCCAAAATGAAAAAATCGTAATTTTCTGCAAAAATGGATATGTGATGATAATAATAATGATGATGATGCTGATGCTGATAATGATGATGATGATGATGATGACGAAGATGATGATGATGATGATGACGAAGATGATGATGATGATGACAAAGATGATGATGATGATGTGATGATGATGTGATGATGATGATGATGGTGATATGGTGATATTGTGATGGTGGTGATGATGATGATGATGATGATGGTGATGATGATGATGATGATGGTGATGATGGTGATGGTGATTATGATGGTGATGATGATGATGATGATGGTGATGATGATGGGTTAACCCATTTAAACTATTTTGATACCCCTAAAAATGAGAAATAAATCAATTATATTTTATTTAGATTAAGATTTAAAATCTAACATTTATACGTAGATGGCGTTATTTATAAAATCAAGAGATGGTGATGGAATAGCTGAGTTAGAGGAAGTTGTGAGAAAACGCCAGGAAAAAAGGAATGGTAAAAATTTTGGTCGAGTGAAGGTGTGAGAAGGAAATGATACTTGTTGGATATCAAGATAAGATCTAAACCAGAAAACATAAGAGGGACAACAAAGATCTTGATAGAATAACGTATCGCTTAGATATGAGCAAGAGCACAGCCGCATGTCATCAGATCCATTTTCCAGATATCTAACTAGGCATGGACATTGTTGAAATTAAGAGTATGGAGGCTTAGGGATAGTTGAGAGAGTGATAGTTGTGGCGTGAGAATGATAAGGAGTTTGAGGTTTGGATACTTGGAGAATGTTTAGGATGAAAATGGTGGCGTGAGTATTGATGTAATGAGGGATTATTGTTTGAGAATGATGATAAGAATGATGATGAGAATGAGAATGATAATGGTTGATGAAGTAAAATGAACTAAGGAGAAGCATGGCGCCGGAGAGCTAAGGCTCCACCGGCGCCTTTAGGGAGATAAGCAAAGCTTCCTTTTACTCTTTTAATCTTCTTATTCTCTTATTCACAACTCAATCTTTACATTAAGTTTACATAGATATTTATAGAGAAGAGGTTACAAACAACAAGAGAAGAAGGAAGAAGAAGCATGAAGGATAAAGGAGAGAAGAAAGAAATTGGCGCCAAGAGGAGAGAAGGGAGCAGCTCACTGTTTGCCTCCTGTTCATGCTGCGCCCATACCCTGCTGCTGACACCTCCATGCTTGTGTCCATGCCCCTCTCTGGCGCCCCATGCTCTCCTTTGCTTCCTCTTTTCCACTTAGTTAGTCTTCTAGTTAGTATGTAACAGCTTCCATTCTTCTAGTTACATCCTAACCAAGACTTCTTCTAGTTCCTTGTGAACTAGGTTTCCTTTCCCTCTTCCTCTTGTGTTTGAATTCTTCTATCATAGAGATCACATATTTCAACACTCCCCCTCAAGATTGGTCGGTAGGTGTCCTTAAGGCCAATCTTGCCATGTACGTGATCCTCATTGATAGAAGATGATGCCATGATGAGGATATCCGCTAGCTGATCCTTGCTTGCTCCAAAGACGGTTTTGATGACTCCTAACCTCAATGAGACCTAGGATTCTGAATCCTATGGCCTTTACTCTTCCTTGCGGATTAGGCTTTGTTTTCTCTAAGCTTCACTCGGATCATGTCTCCTCGGGCTTCTTGTCTCAAACTTAATCTTGACTTCAAGCTCCTCGGATGACATATTCTAGCTCACGGAATACTCACATTGTCATTGGCTTCCTCTTGATGACTCTTGGGAGTATACTCTATCCGTTGGACACCACTTTCCGCTGCTTCTCGGATCACCACACCTAATAAGGTCTGAAAGGTGGTTTCTCCTTCGGTTTTCTTACAACATCATCCATAGCTACTCGTATATGTCTCCCGGCTTTCTCTCGCCATCGTCTCCTCATACGGTGCTTGGAGTTCCTTGTTGCCTTGTTTACCGTTCCACAGCCTCCTAGGTGAACGCCTCTTGGTCTGAGCTTCACACTCCATCTATCAAGATCAATCTTGGCTTCAACCCTTCATAGATTTGATCTTGATTCTTCAAAGAGCCATCCGCTCTAATCCCACTTATCATAAGACTCTCCCGGCTTCCTCTCGAAATGCCGCACCTATCCATGGTACAATGTGATAGTCCTCTTCTTCTTGGACCATCACCTAACTTGGTACTTCAACGGCCTTCTTCAACACTCCCCCTCAAGCTTGGTTCGAGTATGGGAAGAACCAAACTTGACAAGGAAGACCGTTGCATAATTTGGAGCTCCACCGCTTCTTCAACATTTCCCCTCAAGACTAGCCCATTGCCAAGGGACCACTCTTGCAAAGAAAAGAGCACTAAGCTTGATTATGCCAATGATGCCGCCTCCTCTTGGACTATCTATCCCACTTGCCAATTAGGACAAGCTTTCGTCTGCTAGCCATTTTGGATTAGGCCGCAAAGGACATCATCTACCTCCTCATAACACCACCATGAATAGCTTACTTGAGCCTATACACACTTCTTCTTGTAGATTGCTCCGCTTGGATCGCCACCTGGTTGAGTATGATCACCACTCTCTCAAGACCTCCTGGATCAAGTGATTTGGCCTCAAGAGAGGATGAAGACCATGTGGAAGAATATGACCCTCCATAAGCACCATTTAATCAATACCTTGGAGCAACTACTTCTTGGACCATCTGAATCTTCTGCTTGTTGAAAGATTTACCAATGAAAGATAGCATTAGCCTATGAGATTGGTTTTGGAAGTCATGAACTTCTTGGAAATGAGTCTTGCAGAGTTTGATTCGCCTGTTACTGAGGCTGAGAATTCGCCAAGAGCTTCACTGAGTCGCTGTTGCTCTTCTTCTTCTCAGAGCAACAATCGCTCTTAACCTCTTCCTCTGAGGTTTCACCTCTCTCAGCATCTTTACTCTTCTCCTCCTAAACGCTTGAAGTTACAAGCGAATGTGAGTTTCCAATCACCATAACTGGAATCAAACTCTCAAGAATCACAACACAAGCATATCCAAAAATATTGCTTACTATCTCTTCCGCAAGTCTCTTCCGGGTTGAAGACGTGAACTCCTCTTGTCACTTCTCTTCCGGGTCTCTTCCGGGATGCAACCTTCTTCAGCTTCCTCTTTCTAAGGTAAGCTTCTCCTTTTCTCCAAGTTTTACTATGAGCTGTCTCATATTTTTCTTGAAGTCTTATGTGAACTAGATTCACACTTTCTTTGACTGTTTTTTGTACAGCCGGTTTAATGCTTCCTCTTCTTTCTTGCTGGATGTCTTCATTTGATCACCAGCCACTTTACTTCCTGTTCAATGATTTGTTTTTCACTTGGAGCTTGCTTGGATCACCATTTAAGGTCACCACCCAACCTTCTCCTCTTCTAAACCATCACGCCAAAAACATTCTTCATCTCCTAGATGCCTTATTTCCCATGCCATACATGCCAAAAACCATCATGCCATGACCATCTTCTTCACGGATGAATGATTCTTAAAAAATCCTCAGGATCTTGTTTCCAAAGAGGATCACCAAGGAATTGATATTTACAACCCTTTTTCAAAGTTTTGTATGTGGATCTAGACTCCACACACAAGAACCACAAAGAAAAATATTTACTCTCTCACACACACCCCATTAATTAGAAAACGCATGGGAGGAACAAATTACCCCAGAAAATGTTCTCTCATGTGTTTAACAAAAGACCGAGCTCCTCAAGGCAAGGAGCCAAGGAGAGCCCAACGAAATCTCCCTCAATTTGTCATCATTTTCTAGTAACAATACACACCCTTAGTCCTTTCACAACTTGAAGATCTTATGATCTCAAGGATATTAATCTCAGAGTGAATAGAACTAAGAAAGTGTATGGTTATAGATTAGAAGACTTTGTAGAGAGATAGAAGAATAACAAGAGATTAGGCGCTAGATCACTCAACTTGCTCTGATACCATGTTGAAATTAAGAGTATGGAGGCTTAGGGATAGTTGAGAGAGTGATAGTTGTGGCGTGAGAATGATAAGGAGTTTGAGGTTTGGATACTTGGAGAATGTTTAGGATGAAAATGGTGGCGTGAGTATTGATGTAATGAGGGATTATTGTTTGAGAATGATGATAAGAATGATGATGAGAATGAGAATGATAATGGTTGATGAAGTAAAATGAACTAAGGAGAAGCATGGCGCCGGAGAGCTAAGGCTCCACCGGCGCCTTTAGGGAGATAAGCAAAGCTTTCTTTTACTCTTTTAATCTTCTTATTCTCTTATTCACAACTCAATCTTTACATTAAGTTTACATAGATATTTATAGAGAAGAGGTTACAAACAACAAGAGAAGAAGGAAGAAGAAGCATGAAGGATAAAGGAGAGAAGAAAGAAATTGGCGCCAAGAGGAGAGAAGGGAGCAGCTCACTGTTTGCCTCCTGTTCATGCTGCGCCCATACCCTGTTGCTGACACCTCCATGCTTGTGTCCATGCCCCTCTCTGGCGCCCCATGCTCTCCTTTGCTTCCTCTTTTCCACTTAGTTAGTCTTCTAGTTAGTATGTAACAGCTTCCATTCTTCTAGTTACATCCTAACCAAGACTTCTTCTAGTTCCTTGTGAACTAGGTTTCCTTTCCCTCTTCCTCTTGTGTTTGAATTCTTCTATCATAGAGATCACATATTTCAACACTCCCCCTCAAGATTGGTCGGTAGGTGTCCTTAAGGCCAATCTTGCCATGTACGTGATCCTCATTGATAGAAGATGATGCCATGATGAGGATATCCGCTAGCTGATCCTTGCTTGCTCCAAAGACGGTTTTGATGACTCCTAACCTCAATGAGACCTAGGATTCTGAATCCTATGGCCTTTACTCTTCCTTGCGGATTAGGCTTTGTTTTCTCTAAGCTTCACTCGGATCATGTCTCCTCGGGCTTCTTGTCTCAAACTTAATCTTGACTTCAAGCTCCTCGGATGACATATTCTAGCTCACGGAATACTCACATTGTCATTGGCTTCCTCTTGATGACTCTTGGGAGTATACTCTATCCGTTGGACACCACTTTCCGCTGCTTCTCGGATCACCACACCTAATAAGGTCTGAAAGGTGGTTTCTCCTTCGGTTTTCTTACAACATCATCCAAAGCTACTCGTATGTGTCTCCCGGCTTTCTCTCGCCATCGTCTCCTCATACGGTGCTTGGAGTTCCTTGTTGCCTTGTTTACCGTTCCACAGCTTCCTAGGTGAACGCCTCTTGGTCTGAGCTTCACACTCCATCTATCAAGATCAATCTTGGCTTCAACCCTTCATAGATTTGATCTTGATTCTTCAAAGAGCCATCCGCTCTAATCCCACTTATCATAAGACTCTCCCGGCTTCCTCTCGAAATGCCGCACCTATCCATGGTACAATGTGATAGTCCTCTTCTTCTTGGACCATCACCTAACTTGGTGCTTCAACGGTCTTCTTCAACAGACATTTGGGTTTGTTAAGATTTTTCGAATTTTTAGGGTTTAGTGGCCTATGACCAGTTCATGTCTTTATAATTTTTAGTTCGCTTTGGCTCAATCTGGGTTTCGAGTAAGATTTGGATAAACGAAATACTCATTTGGTTTTACTTTATTTGTAAAAAACATGAATTTATCTATTTTATCCTTCATTATACACCACATATTTTTAGGGTTGGCTGCCTACACCTCCCCCTATTGTGCTACTTCTGCTTAAATCCCCAAAACTCTTAAGCTCTTGATAATTCCCCTAAACTATGACATTTAAGTATTTCTACCCCGAATTTTATTTCTCTGTCCAATTCCATCTCAAAAGCTAAACTAAGTAAATCATGATCAAATTAACACAACCAAATTCTCTCTAAAACTTGATTTATGTCTGTGTTACAAGAAGAACCTAACATCACACCCTAATCTCTCACGAAGAACCTAACAAATAACAACACACATTCATAAGCTAATGCTCGATTTCTTTTTGAGTATGAAAGAACTAACCTTATTTCCCAAATATAATTGATTTGGGGTTAAATCAATAAATCAAATCTAGGTGAGGTTAAATCTAGTAAACCAAAATATGAGTAAATATAAAACAATAAACCGAGTTGGATTGGATTAAATCAAGAAACTGATAACTATTTCCTAAACACGATTTAGTTAATTTGACCGTGATTTACTTAATTTAGCTTTTGAGGTAGAATTGGACAAAGAAATAAAATCCAAGGGTAAAAATACTTAAATGTCATAGTTTAGAGGGAATTATCATGAGCTTAAGAGTCTATATAGATTTAGGCAGAAACAGAAAAATAAGGAGAGGTGTAGGCAGCCAACCCATATTTTTATTGGTCAATACATTAAAATAAAAAGGGTAATAGTAGAAATTTTACCAAATTAATGTATTGGAAACTTAAAACAACACTTATAACGATTTTTTTATAGAAAATCTAAAACTATACTTAATATGAAATAGCGGGAGTATCAGAAAAAGGTAAAATTTGAATAAGATTTGGTTAAATTTTCACAAATATTAGTAAACAAATTTAAATATTTTGAATATTTTGGTCTAAAAATAATTAATATTTTTGGGTTTAAAATGTTTAGAAATTGGGGTATATTAGGTGTAAATATAATTAATAATTTAGGGTATATAGTTGTATTTTTGATATCCTTTAGGTTCTCGGTCAGATTTGGATTTGGTCCTTCGGATATAAGAGTTTAAAATTCATTCAGGTTTTTTTGTTTTGATTTGGGTTTGGTTTCTATTTGCGAATTGGATTCGGTTTAGTTTTTTAGTTCATGGTATTTTGTCCAAACCTATCTTACAAGGTATTCATAAAATTACTTTAAATTAACTTTTCTAAGTAATCTAATGATTATGCTTAAATATAATTTATTTTCAAATAGGAAGGCAATGGGGATACTGCTAGAGATTAAAGATGAAGATCTATGAAATTTAAAGACGAAAAGAATAGAATCAGCAAAATAGAGCCTAAGATAAAACTAAAATATTGAAAGCTGGTGACGGAAGTGTTGAATTAAATGATGTTATGAGAAAATATCAGGAGACAAAAAAATAACTCAAGATTTCGCCAAGTAAAGATGTGAGAGGGAAAATATATTTAGTTGATATATCTATTTATGGATTCAGGAGATAGACGTGCAAGACGTAATCGGATGCTAGAGGACCTTCTCTTCTTTGCAATAGACCATAAACCATCAAGTCTGATGGTAATCTCACGAGACATTTCTGAAGACTCCCTGTTCGTCAAACATCTTCTCACTTTGAAAGAGAAGAATCGCAATCTTCTCTTGGCACAGATTGATAGTGTAACTGGAGACCTATTTGCTTGTGCAAGTTCAATATGGTTCTGGGCAGACCTAGCTAATGGAGGAGTGCCTGCCTTCCAAAGCACAAGCTCTTGCCGTGTTGATGACACTAGTACTAGCGGAAGCTTACAAGGTGTTGCGGCCACTAATGAATGGAATCTCAAAAGGTGTCCTGTTGGCACTAGTACTAGCGGCAGTTCCCAGGGTGTTGCCAATAAGCGGACAAGTTCTACAAATGAAAGCATACAAGGTCCAAAACGTCTGCGTGTAGCGGAATCTACTCATAGTGTGGTCCCAATAAGCGGGCAAGGCCCTGAGGGGTAGTCTCTTGTTTGTGTTTTATTAAAATCACCTTCGAAAATGATCCTTATGCAGACTTTGGGTTTTGATACGTTGACATTTCTCTGTTTTGTATTCAAATGATTTGCAGTTTTCCCATCAATAGATGTTTCCGTATCGATCCGAGAGTTCTTAATAACGTAACTGGACATAACTATTATCAATACTTTTGGAATGAGTTTTGTCACTCCCGAAACGATTTCGCTACGTTTGTGGTCGTAGAAATTTGAGGAGGGACAAAAGTCTCTAGAAACAACGTGGATGAGGTGGAGTTTGGTGCGGCTCATCTTTGACTTGAGTTCTTCTTGGTTGGTTATATTTTGGTTTTGCAATAAGATGGATGAGGTAATGTTATATATGTACACACATTGACAGAGACTATAAAGTTGGGGCAGCTGTGAAATTCAACCTTGATTGACATTGGCTGAACCCAATTACAAACATCAAAATGGGTCTAAAAGCATTGGATGATATATTTAGTCCTTGATTTGGAATAACCAATTTAATTTAATTTAATAAATGAGATTCCCTAACAATTAGATGCCCACATGTTCCTCCTCGTATTCATCATCCCCACCCTATTAGAAAACTCGAACACAGGAATTATACACATGTATACGATAGGTGTGTCCTAATGTGTATAGATATATAAAGATGGGCACATTGGGGTGGGCCCTAGTGGAGGATAAGGAGACAGATGTGACTGTCATATACCTAACTGAAAGAAAGAAAAAAGCATTATTAGTGTAAATAAACGGTAAACCGATGAAACCTGGCGACAAAAAAAAAACAAATGGTAAACCGATGAAACCTGTAGAAATCTTAATCATATAGAGAACTCCAAAAGTTAGAAAGAAAATAGAGAAAAGGTAAATTCAATGGGTGTAGAAGAATTATCTGTGGGTTTAGAAAACTGCTTACTAAATCTCTTCTATTCATTCAACCAACCATCATAATATAGACAATCACAACAGTTACAAGTACACATATGTATGTGCGTTACGTTACTTATATATTGCTATTAAAGTAATAAAATCCAAAAGAGATATATATATATATATATATTAAAAGATTCACAATTCCCATGCGCCAACGGCTCTTGAGATCGATAACAAGACGTAAGCTGTAACGGTAATCGTATGCTGACGATACTATGTCATGAAATAAGAATAAACGTATTAGCATTGGTGGGACAAGCTTTGGACAAGAGCAACTACAAACATTTGGATCAGTCACATGCTTGAAGAATATCAAGGAGACACCGCAACTATTCTGTAATGTTATTTCATGGGACAAAAATTGATATCCGAATTAGACAAATAGAACCCAAAGCATATATCAACGTTTATGTCAGTTACATAGTGTTAGTGATAAATGAGTTTATGTCAGTTATGTTAATTATGTTAGAAAGGTGTGATGTTTAGATTAAGTTGTGTTATGTCTTTTCACTTGTGTCCGTTTGTTCTATTTAAACAAATATTGTAGAGATAATTTTTTTATCTCTTACTCTGTTTCTCCATTCTTAATTATTTGATTATGAAATCAATATTCCAACAATAGCATCAGTGACTGCTTCTGCATTCTGAAATAAAGTGACGGCTGATTCCAAGTTCACCTGAAAACCTCATGAGTTGTTGGAAAATAATAGAGACACAGCTTTGAGTTTAAAAACTTAACGGATGAGCATAATCTGATTTACCTTTGCACCTTCTTTGAGGGGAAGCATCGAAAGAGCAAAATGCAGGGATTCTCTGGTCATGGACAGAGATGAAAGGTGTTCTCTTTCCATGTCCTCCCAACCTTCAAGATGCTTAACCTGTTTCAGATATATTTCATATCAGTCCGGTTTAGACTTCTCCATGGCTTGGAGCTAGCTAATTAGTATGGGATACATACTTGAGAAAGAAGCACATGATCCAGCTTCATCTCCAGGTTTTTCTTCTGCAGTTTGATTCTCTCTTGCAGAACCAAATGTTTTAACTTGGTAAGCGTCTCCCATGCACAGAGTATTTGGTTCTGCAAATGGTATTCCGTTTTATTTGATTTCATGCCTCGAAGGATGAAGAAAGCAAAAGATCTGAAAATTATGTAAAACTCAATAAAGTGACAAGCATGAGAAGAGGTGATGACTGCAGCTGAAGGGAGTAGAAAATCATTGCCTTTTCTAAGGAGGCTACTTTATTGTTTGCAGCACAGGCTCTAGCATTGAAAAACCTCCATTGAATTAATCGGTTATTCATAAGCTTCAGCTGGTGAACAGATTCTGCGTCACATGTCTTTGGTTTTAATGGTGAAGAAAAGGGAGAAGACTTGTTCTTGCTCCTGAAGAAATCGAAACCAAGGTTGAGTAATTTACCCACGCCTTTGCCTCTTGGAGGCTTCAGTTTTGAACTTGGAACTGTCACGATCTGAGTTTCCAATGTCCTTCCTGGTGGCAGCGCCCACTTAGACATCGAACTTCCATACATGGCCACTGGATTAGTCTTCTTCATCCTATTCTCAATGATCTTAAAGCTATTAGCTCTCTGGGAATCTTCTTGTGACCTTAGTTTTGTCACATTGCTGTTGCCTTTACTCGGTCTAGATGTAAAATCAGGAAGATACCAAGTTTATGGTTCCAAGACGAACGACTTGAAGCAAATGATAAATCGCTCAACTCTGAATCTGATTCATCGTTTAAGGACTAATATAATAGAGTGCATGAGTTTCTCCTTGATGATGCTCTGTACAATGCAGATTCATCAACCGAAAATCTTCCAGGAAGTATGACATTATCCTCATAATCAATCCTTGGTGAAGGCCTACGATTTTCTTTTGTGTCAACATCGAGGCTACTTTGATTTGGGAACCCGAATCAAACCCGTGTACCATCTGACATCCGTTCATGCTTTTTCAAGCCGAGATAAACTTTTACACCATTGTTGTTCTGATCATCTGTCTTGGTAGATGAATTAGAAGTGGAGTTTCTGCGGCTAGAAGAAGAAGACGCAGACGGAGAAGAGAGAAAACGTGAACAAACCTCGGGGGACTTTTGGAGTTATCTAAACCCACAGATAATTCTTCTACACCCACAGATAACTTTTTTTTTTTTTTTTTCTTTTTACCCAAAATTTTTTTTACCTTTTCTCTATTTTCTTTCTGACTTTTGGAGTTCTCTATATGATTAAGATTTCTACAGGTTTCATCGGTTTACCATTTGTTTTTTTTTTGTCGCCAGGTTTCATCGGTTTACCGTTTATTTACACTAATAATGCTTTTTTCTTTCTTTCAGTTAGGTATATGACAGTCACATCTGTCTCCTTATC